>CM062820.1:1484708303-1486109553 GCA_031772625.1 Pinus tabuliformis | reverse complement strand
TCTCCATCACAGATCTTCGTTTTTACCTAAGGATGATGCATTTGAAAATGATTTTTCATCTATCTTTACCGCTGAATATGTCAAAGACGCTCAGGATCCAACGAAACATTCTGATTCAGAGCTGAATTTAGGGAATATTTCTCGTACTATTCCCATTGATATTTCAGTGAAGCCCGGAATCGAGGAAAACATTCATATAGGTGCCGCATGTACTGAAGAAGAAATCCAAACTTACAAGGCCCTATTCCAAGAATTCCGCGACGTGTTTGCCTGGTCTTACGAGGAAATGCCAGGAATTGATCCTGCCATTGTTATTCATGAAATAAAGACCTACCCGGATGCTAAACCCGTCCGGCAACGGTTGCGTCAAATTCACCCTCGAAAAGCGGCTGCGATTAAAGCAGAAGTCGAAAAGCTGTTGAAAGCAGGTTTCATTTATCCGATCCCGTTAACGGATTGGGTATCGAATATTGTTCCGGTCAACAAGAAACAAGGAACAATAAGAATCTGTATCGACTATAGGGATATAAATCGAGCTTGTCCAAAAGACAACTATCCTACGCCTTATATCGATCAAATTATTGATGATTGTGCCGGAAGTGAAATGTTTTCCTTCATGGATGGTTTTTCGGGCTATAATCAAATCAATATTCTACCTGCCGACCAACCAAAAACGGCATTCATTTGTCCATGGGGGACATTTGCTTATTGCAAGTTACCTTTTGGACTTAAGAATGCCGGGGCCACTTTTCAACGGGCGATGTCTTATGCATTTCATGATATCAAGCACATTGTGCAACCCTATCTCGATGATTTGCCTGCTCATTCTTTACATCGAGCTGATCACCTTGTCCACCTACGAGCAATCTTTATGAGGTGTAGGCATTATCGAATTCGGTTGAATCCCCACAAGTGTGTTTTCTGTATAGAAACAGGTCGATTGCTGGGATTTGTTGTTTCAAAAGCCGGCATTCGCGTCGATCCCTCGAAAGTCGAGGCTATCATCAAATTGCCTCCTCCTTCGAGTTTGCGCCAACTCCAAAGTTTGCAAGGGAAAGCGAACTTTTTACGCCGATTCATCCCAAACTACGCCGAGGTCACTAAAGGTTTTACACGGTTGTTGAAACAGAACGCACAATTCTTTTGGGACGAGATTGCCCAACAATCTTTTGATGCACTTAAACACGCGTTGACCCATGCACCGTTATTGCATCCTCCCAACTACAACCAAGACTACTTCTTATACCTCGCAGCTTCGCATTCCACCATTGGAATGGTGTTAGTTCAAGAAGATGAATTCGGAGCGGAGCATGTGATATATTATCTTAGTAGGACCTTGAATCCAACTGAGCTAAAATATTCGCATGTGGAGAAATTGGCCCTGGCAGCCGTTCAAGCTGTCCAGCGTTTCCGTCACTACATTCTTCTCCGCAAAACTACAGTTATTTCGGATTGCAACCCTATGATTTATATTTTGACAAAACAACTGCTAGGGGGCAAGTACTCTAAATGGATTTTTATCCTGCAAGAGTTCGACTTGGAGTTCGAGAAGTCCAAGTCTAAGAAATCCTTAGTTTTTGCGGAATTGATGTGTGATTTCCCGAGTGCTGACACAGAGACTGTGGCAGAGGAGTCCATTGCGGACGAATCTTTGTTTCTTATCAGTACTGTAGATCCGTGGTACGGGGATATAATCATTTATCTCCAAACCCAAACCTTTCGGCCTGAAGCTTCCAAAGCGGAACGTCGAAAAATTCGGTTTCAATCCCAGCCATACAAAATTATTGGAGATACACTTTATCGCCGGGGGGCAGACTTAGTTTTTCGACGTTGTTTAACTCACGAAGAGGCTGAGAGAGTTTTGAATGATTGTCACTCTGGAGCATGTGGCGGTCATATGTCTGGGTATGCCACAGCTCAGAAGGTGTTGCGCGCTGGTTATTTCTGGCCGTCTATGTTTAAAGATTGTATCATTGCAGTCAGGAAGTGCCACAACTGTCAAGTGTTTGATCGCAAGATGCGCGCTCCACCTGCTCCTCTCCACCCTATAATTGCCGTTGGTCCATTCGCCAAATGGGGTATCGACTTTATTACTTGTAACCCTCACTCGGCCGGGGGGCATGCGTATATCATCCTTGCGGTTGATTATTTTACTAAGTGGGCCGAGGCGATGCCTACATTCGACGCAAGCGGCAAAACAGCTGCAGTTTTCGTATTCAATCATATCATAACTAGGTTTGGTGTCCCACAAGCAATCATTACTGACCATGGGAGCCATTTTCGAAATGTCATGATGACTGAGCTTACAAGCCAGCTTGGTTTGCGCCACGATAGCTCTACTCCTTATTATCCGCAAGCCAACGGTTTGGTTGAGTCTATCAACAAAGTTCTAGTTACCATGATCCGACGAACCATTGGTGTTCATCGGTCGAATTGGCACAACATGTTATTTTCAGCACTATGGGCATACCGAACCTCAGTGAAAAATTCAACAGGGTTCACTCCTTTCCAGCTAGTTTATGGCTTAGAAGCTGTGTTACCCATTGAATGCGAAATCCCATCACTTCAAATGGCTGTCGAATTACTTCCAGCTACTTCCAAAGAGGAGACACGTTTATTGTACTTGGCTAAATTAGATGAGACTCGACGTGACGCTACATTGGCAATCGAGACTCACGCGAAACGAATGAAAGCTCAGTATGATAGAAATGTAACCCCTCGAAGTTTTTCGGAAGGAGACCTAGTACTATTATATGATCAAGCTAACGATAAGCTAGGTGCCGGAAAATTCGTTCCCATGTGGCATGGGCCCTACATTGTAAAGCGAAAGCTAGCAAAAGGGGCTTATGAGTTAGTTGACTTTGATGGGGACTCTTTGGGTAAACCCAGAAATGGACTTTACTTAAAGAGGTATTATGCTTAAATGATGGGAATGGAGAAATTTTTAGATAGGTTAGATTTTCTTTCTAGCTAGCGAGTGTGTTAGTTTATTCAGTGTGCTTAGCTTAGAGAGTGTGGTTTTTCGTCGTTATTCTGGCTTATCTTGGTTTTACTCTTGATATTGCAGATGTCGACGCCTCTCCAAACATATATTGGATTTGCTGATGGTGCTTGTCGTAGTACACGGAACATCTCTTCCGCAGCTTGGGTTATCTATTCGCCCTCTGACGAGTTAGTTTCTATGCATGGGGTAAGCCTCGGTCAAACAACGAACAACATTGCAGAATACAGTGCAGTGATTGAATTATTATCCGAATCTATTTCATTTGGAATTCGACGTTTGACAGTGAGGTTAGATTCTGAACTTGTTGTATTACAGCTTAATAGAGTTTATGCCATTAGGAATCCTGTGTTATTAAGGTTGTTTTTGAGAGTGCGTCTCTTGGAACGTGAATTTGATTACATTGAATATCAACATATTCCAAGGTCTTTGAATACATTAGCAGATGCAATTGCTTCTCGAATGTTGGACAGACATTTACGATAATCATGCAAGTAAATTTAAAAACATTTCATCACATATGTTAAACAAGATAAGCCGGTAATAGTGATATATATAGATAGAAGTGTGTCAAAAAATATATACATCGTCTTCGATCATAGGTTGAAAACACCTTATGATCGGCAAAATGATAGTACAAAAAGTCAAAATGTCACATGTGACTACAAAAGTGACTAGTCAATCACTGGTGGTGCTCTCTGTATGACACCACTGCGCGGGCTACCTTACGCAAAAATCTCCTAAACGGTCCAGGGACCGCGACTACAAAACGCTGAAGTCTGATAGGAATGTCGTCCATAGTAGTCTCAGGTATGTCTGCCGTGAGACGCTCTAGATCATGCTCCAACTCAGCTAGTACGTCTGCAGCCGCGTCCTGTGGGGCCGGTACCGGTGCAGCTGGATGTAGTCTATCAAAAGGCCGGAGGTTGGCTGGACGCTGTAGACCAACATCTGCATTTTGAAAAGTTTTACTGTTAGTTTTGAGACGATATATATGAAAAATAAAAAATACATAATTAGAAAACTTGTGAAAATAAAAGTACCTCTGTCGTCCCATTGTTCTCCCTGTGGAAGAACCATGTCCGGATCACCTCTGAAATCCATTCCGGCATACGGAAAGTCCTGTATCGAAAAAACCTGGTCCTCTAACCAGTGAAAGTAACTATCTGAGAATCGAACCACTGTCGCACCCTCGTCAGGATGCCGGGCCATCACCGCAACCCATCGTATCAGCTTTGGCTGCCGAGGACCCAAGATATCAACAGTGAGTTGCTGAGGGATCAACATTGGAACTCTCTCCAAGGCAAAGCTCACGACTATAGGCCCATATCCAAAAGTCTTTAGTCGTCCGTTCTTTGCCTTGGTCAGTTGGCTCTTCATATGAGCCGACACAGCTTCACACCAGTTGAAAATGGTGCCTTGGTAACAGTCAATTGCCATCCGCATTTGGGATCCGGAAGCAATGTGTAAAGCGGCCGCGCCGCAAATTCTGGTAACCGTGAACGCTATGACTTTGAGTTCCGGTAGAGTGATGTGTTTTATCTCTATGCCTTTTGAATGGTGAGCCCCACGTGTGCACCAATCCTCGCGGAGACTATCAAGGGATTGGCCACCCGGCCTAGTCCCCGCAAGACTGAGTTGCTCACCTCTGTTCGGCAAGCCAGTGAGAAAGTATACATCCGAGGGCTCTATCTCGAGCTGGTGCCCTCCTATGTAAAAGCATTGTTCTTGAACGTTCCATCGCTCAACCAGCCATTCCAAGAATCTTACCTGGCCCCTCATGCCCGGTATGGTCCAATATTTGTATAATCCGCATGCTCTTAGGGCATCCAGAGAAGGTTGGTGATTTATTGCAGCTTCATCTTCCTCTACATGCTCTCTTTCTCTCCAGTCTAACATGATTAATGCCCTGCATATCAAAAATAGCAATTAGAAATTGATTTGGGAATTTTTGGTGGTTTTTTGAGGGAGTTGGGGTTTTGAAATGCGCACTTCTCGGAAGACGCACCCCGGCTTTGTAGCACAGGGCGCCCGGACGCAGCTGGCCTGAAGGCGGGCTGCGTCTTCCGACCGTTTTCCCGTATGAGAAAAAGTCGGGGGACGCAGGTCACCCGAAGGGCACCTGCGTCCGCCGAGAGGCGCATTCCAAAACCAAAACCCCCCCAAAAAATGAAACTAAGACCTAAAAATTAATTCTAAACGGATAGAAATGCAGAGTAGGATGTGTAAAATACCTGGATGAGACGGCGTTCGATTCCGACGGTCAGATTTTCCGCAGCGACCACGGGAAGTTTCTTGTCAAAAGCTCCTTTTTCAACCTCCAAAGTCAAACGGTAAAAATGATATGGTAAAAGGTCTTTTTATAGGTTTTTTGGATGAATTAGTTCATTTTTTACCATGAAAAGATGTTTTTCGATGTATTTTTGCCTATTTTAAACAGGTATGAGTAATGTGTCGCTTTTGTGCAGGACAAAGGGATTTCAAGGGAAATTGTAATTTTTTCACAAATAAAATATCAGAGTCATCTTTTAAGCCCTTTTCTGACTCCTAAAACATGAAAAGATTGCCGAGCGTTTCTTTTACACTCGTTAAAACGGAATTAAAAGACGGTCCCCTTTTAGCTCTTTTCTGACCGTAAAATCAGGAAAAGATTGCCGGGTTTTTGTCGTTTCAAACTCGATAAGGAAATAAAACGACGTGTCCTTGATCGCTTTTTACTTTTCAGGTCGACGACACTATTATGAAAGTACTCCTTGGTCGCAAGATCAAGCGGTTCCCCCAGGTATTATTTTATACTTTTTCGGGCTTGAGGGACACAAATTTACGAAAAAGTTCAACGTGGAGTTTCCTTAAGTTTTTCAGACTCTCTAAAATTGAAAAACGCCGAGTTTTTCCTATACTGGGCTCGTTAAACTTTTACAGTAAAGGACCTGTTCAATTACAAACAGGAACGAACCACTCCTTCCTAGGGTTCGAATTTAAACTAGGTTGGACTCGTCCGAAGGATGAGCTTATAATCAAGCATATGTTATCCTCCTCAAGCTTGTTAAAAATAAAGAGGTACTTGCCAGAAATGGTGGGGGAAAAGAGAGAAGAATGAGCCTATTTGTTACCTTTTATCTCAAAAGAAACTTTATTACCACTCTTGAACACGACACTTTTCATTCACCTGGGTTGGGAAATCTTTTACCTCACAGTTGACCAAACCACTTTGAAAGTCTTTAACCGGGTTTCGGGGATTAACTTTGAGTTATTCGTCACCAAGCCATCTGTCGTGTCGTTATGTGTTCAAGAGGTCTGCAAGCAAAAACTTTCATCTGCAAAATACTTGTCATCCATTTGACCATCCCTGAGTCAGTCCTTACAGCAACATTTCTTCAACTTGAACAATGATTTCGTGTTGCAGGCTTGCCTGCAACGGGTCGCTTTCTATCGACATCGACACATTATCTAGAAAGATGACTTAGGAATCGACAGCACCTTGAAGTCTGCATGCATCAATGGCAGGTTTCTCGCCTTTGACGTCAGTTTACATCATTGACTTTCGATCAAAGGATTCCGTGAAGTGTTCGACATCAAAACATCTATTCACATTTCACGGGTTGTGCTTGGTACTTTGAGAACCATTGACATTACTGGTGGTTTCTCTCACGCTTGTTAACAGTTTACATCATCGACTGGTAATCAAGTGGTTTCTAACATGTTCGACATCGAATCATTTAATCACATGGCTAGAATCGTACCAATTCGGGAAGTAGAAGTGAAGACCCTGGATCTAGTTTCTACCATCCAGGCTGCGAGGAGTTTTGTATTCATTATCTATGTAGACTAATCATAAACAGATGGCTGCGTCCATACTGTGTCTACAAAAGTCTATAAAAATGATGTACTGCAAGATCATTCCTGTATCAGAATAGTTAGTCCATTAGTTAAAGTTTTGAATCTGAGTATGGGAATGCCTACCTCAGTGATGATATAATCTTATCCATGTATTTTGTGTTGAAAATTGCAGGTTCCAACCAGGCCATCCACAAGACAATCCTTGAAATGATAAAGCGCTTCACCCTTCCTAGAATTACAAAACCCTAAATCTATTCCAGGCTTCGCACTTTAGGGGGCAATCTGTTACACTAAAAAATGTCACCATGACCACTTACAGTTGGTATGGCTCAAATCAACAGTCATGCTACCCTCTTAGGCAAGTCTTATGCCTCTGTTATCCATCTCAAACTCAAAGAAGAGAGAAAGTCTTGTAAAAAATATGTTTATCTCTGGGGTCGCAGGTTCTCTCTAGCCTCACTTGCGGGGACGCTGACCATGTTCACAAAAGGTGCGTCCTTGGACGCTCTGTATGTTAAGGGACAGGTGCGTCCTTCTGTAAAAGGCAAAATGCGCGAGTTTCATCTTAAAAAAGTTACTTGTGGTTACTTCTAGAACTTTCTAGAGGTCGGTTTGATGATTTGGATGCGCCTCCAGTTGGTTCATGTATCTCTATTAAGGGGGAACTTATCCCATCAATAAGGGAGCTATCCCACCCAAAGAGGGGGATTATCCCATTGATGGTGGACCTGAATAACCTCTTTACAGCACTATAAATAAAGACATTGAGCCAGAGGGAGGGGAGGTTGGAGCTATACATTTTCTTTGGGTAAATGCTGCAGGAATTAGGACTCCCATTTAGAACCTTGTGAGGAGAGATTGTCTTTGCTTGATTCTACTTGGAAGTGGGTGAGCTTTGTCAAAGTAGAGGAAAACCCTTGATGGACCCTGGGAGGAACTTGCACAACACCAAGGCCAGGTTGTAAGAGTTTCTTTGTTTCGTTATTAATACAAACTGGTTTATTTTTCTCAATAGCTTGTGTTAATGAGTTATTTCATGTGTTCCTTGGTCTGCATGTTGAATATATGTTTTATTATATGAAATGCAAGTGCTTGGTAATTGTTTGATTGTTTGTGGTTGCAGGAATTGACTTGAAGGAGGAGCTCATCCGGATCGGTAAGGACGGACTACAACAACCGCGTTTTGGAATAAGGTAAGCCTAAACACTTGTAGTTTTCATGTTTTAAAAGGTATATTTAGAGAAAGATCACTCCATTTTGTCTTGTTTGTCGCTAGAGAGTTTAGACTCCTAGGGAGGTCAGTTGTGTCCGCACAAACGACTTTTTCCGCCACGACACACCTGTGTCACCAAATCAAAAATAGATGTGATACATATGCACCCATCCTAGAATGGATCATCCCTGTAGTGCTGATAAACCTAATCCATCAGCACCACCAGTCCGGGTGGGAGCTCTGTCGGTAGTGCGTCACCTCAAGGTACCAACCCTGTAACAAAGTACACATCCAGATTCGCAGTGTACCAAATCTATGCCTCAAATAATCAACACTTGCATGTTTTGCTGCCCTAAACCAACCACAAATCGTAAGAAGTCTTCATGCGTCCTCAACAAAATGTTCTCAATGAATTTTAGTAACCCCCATCTAGCCAGTTATGCTTGGACATGAGAATCACGGCAATTGTAGTATGTAAGTGGTCCCAATCTTACTCACACCATGTCACCACCATCCTGCCCAAAATTAAAATAAAAACCAAAAAATTAGCCCCATGGCTAAAAAATTGACTTTCGTTAGCACCGCACGCCTGTTACCAAAATAGGTGTATGTTTGTGTGTCTGTTACCCAAATAGAATGATGCCCTCGTGCATATTTTCCCTTCATAATTACATAGACCGCATGATTGTCATCCCCCTACCCACAAGGGACTCGGTCGAGGTCCGTTGCACCTATCCTCCATACAATCATAGAGTTTGCACGACTATTACTTATTTAGCCACAAGATCTTCGACCTGAAAGCCTCACAATTGTTCCCATCACAATCAGACACATCACGAGACTATATTTCCCTTACCTCCACATATTCGTGTGACTGTCATACAGTTTCCTGCATGGTTTTTTCCATTTTGGCCTAAAAAGGTCCATATAGACCATCTTGTATGGCCTGCCAACCCTAGACTATTGAATTCACAAAGGAGGGTCATGACCTTTTACTTGCCTCTCCTCACATGCTACCCAGGTGCTCTGGCTGACTACTACAATTGAAACCGTTTATGGGCTCTGCTTTAGATTCCATGTTAGCAAGTACAAATGAGGTGGAAATATGGTCCCCACACCCTTAGATATTTCCTTATTTGTCATTCTTCTAGAGGCTCGTTTAGGAGCTTACGACATCCTTTCACAAAGTTGTTAGCAGTGTTGGGATCAAAACATCCTCATCTACATCATTGTACCCATTGTTTCATTTAGTCAACATTTTCATTTTTGGGCTCATTTTTCATATCAGAGTAGTAGTCAGGTGCACCTTACTAATATTTTCAATACATGTTTTTCAGTTCACTCCAGTTTTCATATTGTTACATAAATATATTTTCACTTTGGGTAATATATTTTGAAGTTGCAGGTTTCTTGCAGTTTCTCAATAAGATCAGTCCTTGGGTGCGAATCGACAACTAAGGTATCATTCTTCACCCAACATGATAGCCTTCCACCAAAGATTTGCATATCATGACATCATTTCTCTAAAAGGAACCATAGGGTCCACCATCTCGACCACGTTTACCATCACCCTCCACCAACACATGGTAAATGTCCATGTCGATTGATAGAGCCTCACTCACATGGATTACCCTAGTTCATAGTACCCTTCCGACTATTAGTTCCCATGACCATTCTCCCATGCCTGGGAGATATTTTCACCCACATGTCTTAGAATATCAACCTTGTGCTCCTCTTCTTTGTCTATTTCTTACCACCCTCACTCCCGGGCCACCCCTCTTGTTTATTTATTGGATTTAATTGAATGCACCATCACATTCTTCACTTGGCCTATCATTCATCCACATTGTGGTAGACCATATGTGTCATTCCATTCACCCCATCAAACCCACACTAAGAGCATCCAATGGGCCCCTGTTTGCAATAGAAAACCCACCTACAACATCACACATGCTCTCACTTTCTTTGAGACACTTATATCCGTGTTTGTACATTCCAAACCACTTTTAAAAATACTTTTGGAAAGTGTACACAAAGTTTTTAAGGAACAAAATGCTCACCCATGTTTTTGTGTTAGTTACCTAGCAGCAGTGTTGAGTCACCCTTGGTTGGAGATAGCTTTTCACCCATCCCATATCCATATTAGTGATCATCATTTGCTCACACCATACCATGATAGTTAGAATAATCATTTCCCCCCCAAGACATTCTACCGACTCCGAGGTCACTTACTTTAGCACTATTATTTTGACTTCCGCCACTTGCATCAATGCTCCAACTTTGGGAAATTTTTCTTTATCCTTAACATACTGTCAATTCTCCCCATACATTTATTAGCCCTTCCTATTGCGGTTACTTGTACCAATTTCACAAGGATTTCTTGGAATCATTTTTTGTATGGTTAGCACTTCATTCTATCGACATCAACACTTATCTTCCATAATCGAAGCAGTACCTTAGCTACTCCTACCTTATAGGATAATATCGGGTGGCATAGTGGGAACCATCATTTTCCCACTGATTTCATCTATCTCCCTGACATTTAACCTTAGCATAAGTTTTCATGTCAGGGTAGTATTGTACATTGTGTCTGTTGCAGTTTCTCTCATTCATTCAAAGACCCATGCATCCCATCACACTCGCCTTTAGTAGTGCCTTACATTAGATACATGGGGGCATCTATATCATCCTTTTTTTCAGAGACACCCCCAAGGGTTAAATCAGTTATCTCCATCAGCTATCAACATGTCAACTATCTCATCGTTGACTTATCAGGATGTTTCCCTATATATTTGTACTTTGTCAGTCCTAGTCATCATAATGAGCATGGGAGATGCCCACCTCATAAAGAAAATTTTGTATTATCATTTCTTCATAGACTTGGTTTCTTTGTGAGTTCTCAATTAAGGACACATCCCAAATTATCTCTGCATTGATCTCATCTCTCTTAAAATATCTTGTCCTCCTATCAAGTCATTTTCTCATTAATGATCCTAGGGAGGGAAATAGGAGTTCAAATTCTATATAAACAAGGCATTAGAAGACCAAATACAAGAAGAAATTTTAGCATTGCTATGCTAGAAAAATTGCCCCAAGAAAATCCTGCATTTTATTGTTGAGAGAGTTACATCATCATTGAGAGTTCTCTTAGCTTCTTTGAGAGAGAGTGAGTTTGCATAGGAGATTGAAGAGAGAAGTTCCTTGCTGATAGATTTTGATCACCATTTCTCAAGAAAAACTCTCTTCAAGTGTTTGGATATCTCATTTGTAGCTCTTCTACCAGTAATCAATAAAGGGAATTATGTTCCTATGTCTTTTGTTGATGTGTTTATGCTTCATTTAAGCATTGTTTCATGTTTTTTTGTTTTAGTTTTTTTTAATCTTGTTGATATATTTTTCTTATCTTATTACATGTTTTTTTGGTTCTTATTTAAGCACTAACATCACCCAATTGTTTGTATGCTCTTTGTAGGTGACAACCAAACTACAAGGAAAGGTGTTTTGGGACCCTTGATCAACAAAAAACCATATACACTATCTCATGCAAAATATTATATATAATTTTTGGCAGAAATGAGTTCTACTCAATGTATTCTATTGCAACAGTTGAAACATTTTTGTTCCTAGGTCTGTGCTCTAGAGAATTTATATTTATTTAGATGTTAGAAAATTAAACTATTACATCCAAGAGAAATAGATTTGCTTGTAGGATAGAGGTTTAATTTTCATTCATGATTCAATGTAGTTATTTGCATATAAGATCATGTTTTACCCTTCAACCTTCCTTTTGAGATAACTTATTGTTCGTAGTTTAATGTTTCACTAACTCAACAATTTCGTTGGTTGGCTACAAAATCTAAAGTTTCCATTCCATCATTTTTTGGTTCATCATCTCGTGCCCAGTTAGTGCCCAGGGATCTTGGTTCTACTACTCCCAATTTGTTTGGTGCTGGATGACGAGTAAGCTAAAGAGCTATGACAAAAATAATTTAGTTTTCACTAGACTGTTCTAATTGCACCAGTGATCACTCAAAGAGACCAATGGAAATGAATTCTTGTTTTCCTTTTTAGTACTTGGATATATGTATACCAACTATGGCTACAATAGTAATAGTTAAAGCATAGCTTTTGGAGGCTCTTTTTTAATGTACATGAATATTATTATACTAGTATGTGTGATGAACTTTATAATCCTTTTACCAATGTTGGTTGTAGATTTATGCATGTTGACCATGACCATTTCTTTGACATAAGAAATATGATCAACTTAGTTTCAATCCTACTGGGAATTCTTCAAATTTGTATTATGATTGTTTTTCTTTTATAACTCTTCATTGAATTATGATTATGTCATCATTGGTTTGATGTATGTTAAAACCTTTAGTCATGAGACCTTTTTTATATTACTGGAATGGTTTGGCAAAAGAAATATTAGGGTGGTATAAATATGTATACCCATTTCTAATCCAGGATTATGACTTTTTTAGTAGATTAATGTTCACCTATTCCACTCATTCCATAAATTTGACAGATATGAAGGAAGTCAATGGTTTGACTTCATTCATGTTGACTTGGCCCATGTATATCATATTTCCAAATTATTTTGACTATTGGGTATTTTGTTTTGGCATTTTTTAGTTGAAAGTGGCAAACATATGCTCCTATTTTTGGGTGGGAGTGATTTTTCCCATATCATTTGGGCAACAATGCACATAAAATTTTCTATATTTTTAGGTTTTTGAATATGGATTATTCCTGCACATCTTGGGTTGGTTGGTGTAAGTCCCTGAGGGCAGAATGAAGCTTTGATATGTTATATTTAAAGAAAAAATAATGTGTCATTTTTGTATTTTATTTTTAATAGAATCAAACGATATGGGCAATGTAAGAATGTATACCTCTTACTATTTTGGATACTCCAGCGACAATTCCATATTCTATCTTATCTAGGTTTTTCCAATGCTTAAGAATTGAAGGAACATCTCGCTTAAGGTTTGATGTTACTTTTATTTTATCCCATGTCATTGAATCACATAATTGAGCACCCCAATAAGGTATGATACTACTACAAAAATTGTTATTAGTGCTACTACTAGGTCAACTAGCTACCTTTGCTTCCTAAAACCATGAAACTAGCTTTCCCACCCCTACTCTTGTTTCATATGCTCGTTGTTTTGATGTTGGTGGTGGTAGGGATTAAGAATCAGTAACTGATGAATTTTCTATCGAAGCTATTGCGGTAATTTTGATAGCCTTTGCTCGTGGCATCATGCACTTGGGTAGAGGCTTATTGCTCCACAACCCACCTTGTTTTTCTTTATCCCATGGAACAATTTTACATATATTAATTTCAAAATTATAATAAGATTTTTTTATTATGGATGATTCTCTTCACAACATTGTAATTCCAGTTAAAATGACAATGGAAATCAATTTGTAATTATTTGCAAAAGTAAGACCTTTCAAATGTTATTATCACCATGTATATAAAAATGCACTAATTTATAAATTTTAATTTTCATAATTTTTTTTATCACAATGGGTTATTACATTTTTTTAAATATCTAAAAAAATTAAATTATTAAATTATTTGTGAAAATTGTTGGGTTGCTTAGTTGTTCCTAAAATACCAACTGACCTCTATACATTAAATCATCAACCTGGAGCTTCGTTTGTTTATTTCAAGGTTGTCCACACAGTATGTGCAAGAGATAGTGCTAATATTATCTAATCCAAATGAAAGGTAAATGCATGTGAATACAAGGAACAACTAGGATCTACTGAAAAGAACGATTCACTCACAACTTCTGGGTTTCAAGAATAAACAATTGAAACTGCTAAAAGAATCAAAGCATTAAATATTTTACCAAAAACAATGAAGTAAGCATTAAATCTTCTACCAAGAATATTGAAATAACCCTGCTAACACAAATTTGTTTCCTAGGAAACTGCATCTATAAGGAAGGAACAACACTCTAAATAGAAATGAATCTGCTGAAAGAAATATCAAATCTTCAAGATTAACAACTCTTAATTAATCATAGGAAACAACAGAACATATAACACTCGAAGAACCAACTATAATAAATCCAATTCTATGATCTTTCACTATGATTGCTGCAGAAACTAATACTGTAATGACAAATCCAATAACCAATGATTAGATCTAGAAAGAAATTGAATGATTGTAAAAAAAGAACTGAAATCTAAACGTAAATTTAATAACACAAGAAAGGACAGTAGTCGTTCTAGGACTGGGCCCAAGATCGCTGGAATTCAACTGCCTCATAGCTAATTCAGTGCAATAAGTTAAGGTTGAACTGTGAAATTCTCCATTAAATTAATATGAACAACTTACAAAAGATGTCTGTAAAAAATTATACCATAGATAAAAATGACAGTAAATCCCCACTAAACTACCGAGGTTCAATTCCTCATTTTTATATTACAATCAAGTCTATTTTCAAAATAGAGAAGCGATCCTGAGAATCTGAAGATTCTCAGGATGCTTAATTCAAATTATGAAATCTCCAATGTTTCCCCGGAGTAGCAGACCAATATCTTTTCTTAAACATATATTTGCATGATAGAAGTCAGTCTTGTTCAATCAAGTTATAGAAAACTTGCGCAGCTCCACACAACTCATTCTTCTTCGACTATTCTAGGGAACAACATTCGATATCGAATATCCTTGTCAATTATTAGTTCAAATCGTAAGCATATTGCATCTTTCCATAATTTAAATTAACTCTTTAAAGAATAAAATGATGAAAATCTTATTGACTTCTTCCTAGAATCCATATCACATGAATTACCATATTCTATACATAAAAAGCTTAGAAAACTAATAAAAAGATAAGGAAATATGGTAGAAGAATATATCAATTTTGAAGCCCAACATCACCCTCCAACTTACCTATTTGCATGACCTCATGCAAACAAGTGATTGACATGAAGGACAATTAAAGAATAGGTTGGATAAGGGTTTTCTCCATAGTGCCGGAATCCATTTCTACTCTAGATTTCGTGGAAAGAAACATACTTACTTTAGGTTTTCTCCATAGTGGCAGAATCCATTTCTACTCTAGATTTCGTGGAAAGAAACATACTTACTTTACTTGGTCAAATCATACTCAAGCTTACAATCATGTTGAGGAAAAGAAATTATAGGACACCTGTACCTGCACCCTATGCAACTAGGGTGTAACAGCCCTGGTGAAAAGTTTATGTAAAAAAAGTTAATAAAGGAAAAATAAGACCACAGTTAAGGGACACTTATTCCAAGCTTAATTTTAGGCAAATGTAGCCTAGTGGGCATCATTGGATTTGTGTTTTGGCTGAGGAAAATTGGCAAAAGCTAAGGCAAAGGCATTAGAAGGTAAAAGGCATTTTTGGCACATTTATTTATGAAAATAAAGGAAATTAGGAGAAAAGTAAAGTGAAAGGTCACAGGTTTCATGTGAGGAGGAAATTGAAGGAAATTATAGGAAAATGAAGAAAATAGAGGAATCATTAATAAAACTTATCTTGAGGCTCAGTTGGTAACCTTTTTGTCAGTTCAAGTTTTGGAGCGCTCTCATTATTATCTCTCTCTCTCACCCTTGATCACTTAGAGTTTTCTTGGAGCACTCTATCTTTAGAGCAAGGAAGTAGAAGCAAGATAAGGGAAAGGAAGGAAAGCAAGGATCAAGGAAGAAAAGAGAGATCAAGCAAATTCAGTAAGAATACTTGCAAGTAACCTTTTGCATGTGTGATTTCCTAGCTGGTTTGTGTTGAGCACTAGAAAAGGTATGCAATTGCCACTTATTTCTTTATCTTTTCCTTTAATTCATAACTTCTTTACATTCTAAGATGGTCATATGGTAAAGGATTATGATAGAATTAAGGGGAGTTGTGATTGATGTAAAATGATTAATTATTGTCTTTTTTATGCAGAAAGTGAAGAAAATGGAAAATCGCCATTCCGGAGGAAAAGACAAGGCAAAACCAACTGCTGTCCCTATGACAGGGAACCGCATCTAGATGAGGAAATCGAGATCGAAGCGCATGGGCCAGGAAAAGAAAGAAGAAGCGTAGTACCAGTGCAAGAGGATGAAAAGATAACTAAAAACTAAAGATATGGCGAATCCCTCAGGATCCTTTGTAGAAATTGTGAATAATTAATCACTTATTCACAAAGATTATCCTGATTATGCACTATTGCAGAATACATGCACAATACATAACCTCCTCTACGTTGATCATCAATTTAGTAGCATTAAAAACAATGAAACATCAATCGCATGCACACATTAACACAGTATGTAACCCGGGGAAAGCATACAGCTGAAAACCCCACACTATCTGTATATTATAATGATAGAGAACATGTCACAATACATAGTACAATACTCCTCACAAGTACTCAGTACTATCTCCACCTGTTACACACAAACTAGCTCAGATCTGATGCCTCAAATCTCCTCCACTGTTTGCATGCCTCCACTGCGCAATCCTGCAAGAGAATCAATCACTCTGTGAAAATGAATTCCTTTGGTTATACTACACAAGCCTCATGGGCAATCTCCATCCATGTATGTGAAAATCTCATGCACAACTATAGTCACAATTGATAGTAATCTCAACCTCTAACACTTGTCTCCACTGAACTGTACATGCACTGAGTTAACTGATGTATTATTTAGTTGCTTTATGAGTTAATAATTAGTGAATTAATTAATAATAATTCACACAACTCATCACTAGTGTATTCTTTAGTTAGACTAAAATACAACTAGTTCAACCAAGTCAAACTGAACATGACTCCATCAACTCCATAATCAACTCCACCAAACTCAACCACATGAGTTCTAACTGAAGTCCTGCATGCAATAGCTCAACTGACCCATAAGAAAAGTGTATTTCCTTGTAGCAGCTGCATGTGCCACATCTGTAGCTCAAACTGAAGTGCTCCAAGATGATAAGATAATGTTTATAGTCCAAATACTATTATGAGGCAATAATATTTGACTGTTCTATTTTTAGCCTATCAGTCTAAAATTAGAAACCGCCTATATGTCTAAAAATAGAAGTCCATCTATTTTTACCAACATGACCAATCATCCACAAATAGCATCCTGCAACTCATATACCATGATCCATATGTCTAAAAATAGACTTTGCGCCAAAAATAGCCTGCGAGCCCACTTAGTGAAGGCGACTTCTTTCCACTAAGCTCCATCATCTTGTTGCATTCTCAACACTCCCTCTCAACAAGATATGGATTATCAACAACCCCTATCCTGCCTCGGTGTTATTCGAACTTGCTCCTGGTGAGCGCCTTCGTCAAGATATCAGCATCCTTATCCTCCGTTGGAATGTATGAAAGTAACATGATTCTCCGCTGCACACAATCTCTGATATGATGGTACCTGATGTCAATGTGCTTGGATCTATCATGAAATACTGGATTAGCCGAGAGTTTAATGCAACTCTGGTTATCACAATAAATCATTGTAGGCTCCAAGTGAGAACCGAACAACCCGACCAGGATCTTCCTCATCCATATAGCCTTGCATGCAGTCAAACTTGCTACCATATACTTGGCCTCTACTGAACTGAGTGCCATGGATCTCTGCTTCCTACTGTACCAAGAAACTGTTTTCGACCCGATACTGAAAATCCCTCCAGATGTGATCTTTCTGTCTATTGGGCTCCCTGCCCAATCTGCATCCGTGAAGCCACATAGCTTCACTTCATCCTCCTGTCTGTACCATAAACCATATCCTGATGTGCCTCTAAGATAATGCAATACATGCTTGCTTGCCTTCCAGAAGAGCTTGGTTGGCTTAACCATAGCTTGTGAAAGCTGGTTAACAGCATAGCATATATCGGGTCGTGTATTGACTAGATACATAAGCGACCCCACCAACTGTCGATAAACAGTGGCATCCACTACCTCCGCCGAAGTAGCATCCTCCTTCCTCCAACCTCCAGGAAGAGGAGTATCAACAGGCTTGCAGCCATGCATGTTGAACTTCTCCAGTATCTCCCGAGCATACTTACCCTGAGAAACAAATAGTCCATCACTGCGCTGCTAAATTTCCAATCCTAGGAAATAATGAAGGAGGCCCAAGTCCTTCATCTCAAACTCCTTAGCAAGATCATCCTTGCATGAAAGTATCAACAGCTCATCACCTGTTAGAATCAAATCATCTACAGACAGTACAATGATAAGCAACTTACCCTCCACCACAATCTGGTATAGGTTAGGATCTGCCTCGCTCTTGGAGAATCCAAGTCCGGTGAAATAACTGTCTATCTGTGTGTACCAAGCATGTGGTGCTTGTTTCAACCCATACAACGCTCTCTTGAGCCTGCGCACATGTGAATTGCTGCTGAAGATCTCAAAACCTTCGGGCTGCTCTATGTACACCTCCTCCTCAATGACTCCATTGAGGAATGCAATCTTCACATCCATGTGATGAATGTGCCACCCCATCTGCGCTGAGAGAGCAAGAATCGTTTGTATGGAAGAATGCCTTGCAATAGGTTCAAAGGTCTCCTCATAATCGATCCCCTCTATCTGTGAAAAGCCTCGGGCAACAAATCTTGCCTTGTACTTCTCCACACTCCCGTCAGCTGCCTACTTAACTTTGTAGATCCATCTCGAACCCACCACTGATTTCTCTTCCGGTCTTGGGACAATCTCCCATGCATTGTTTCTGACAATCGAAACATACTCTTCCACCATGGCATCTACCCATGTGGTATCCTCCACAGCTTCCTTGAAAGAGGATGGCTCAGTCACAACACATTTGCTCACAAGAGCCATGTATCTAGTGTACCGATCAGGTGACTATCTCTGTCTAAATTGAGTTGTAGGTGGTCCTACAACCTTCTCTGCATCTTGAGCCAGTCGCTCAGCTTCTGTCAAGCGCTTTCGCCCTCTAATGGTTGGTGCTGCATGAGTGGTCTCTTCCACTCCATGAAATTCGTTCTGTGGCTGATCCACATCCTGAAGCTCATCCTTAGGAACTAATAGCTCCTCATCTGCATGCAAGTGTGGCTCCCTCTCAAGCGAACATTTCATGGCTTTCTCCTCCTGAAATTTTATATCCCGTCGCACAACAGTCTTGCCACTGTCTGGCAAATACACACGATAGTTGTGGGGCATATCAGTGTACCCCACAAATATCCCAACCTCAGCGGTCGGTTCCAACTTCTTCCTGGCATCCTTCGTCACATGCATGTAAACGTTAGCACCAAAAATCCTCAAATGAGAAATATCAGGCTTCTTACCAGAATAAGCCTCCTCGGGTGTACTCATGCCAAGTATCTTGTGAGGACAACGGTTCTGCACATATACTACTGTATTGCATGCTTCCGCCCACAAGTGAAGGGGTAGGCCCTGATCATGCAACATCGCTCATGCAGCACCCATGATCGTTCTGTTCTTCCGCTCAGCAACCTTGTTCTGCTGTGGGTTATGGGGAGCTATGAGCTCTCTTTGAATCCCTTCTGCACTGCAGAAGTCCTTGAACTCGCCAGAGATGTATTCACCACCATTGTCACTCCTAAGAGCCTTCACCTTCTTCCTCGACTCCTTCTCGACCAGTGCTTTGAACTCACAGAACTTTGAGTATGTCTCGCTCTTCTTCTGCATGAAGAAGATCCAACACTTTCGAGAGAAATCATCAACAAAGATCACATAATACCTGTGCTTTGTTGTCGAAGCAATTGAGAAAGGTCCACACACGTCTGTGTGAATTCTCTCAAGGATCGTTGTGGTGCGACTATCCTTCTTGTGAAAGGTGGCTTTCACAAACTTTCCCAAAGTACACCCATTGCACTGATCTCACTGCACAAGAGTGCCTTTAGGAAGCCCAGTAGTGATCTGCTGGAGTATCTTCAAGGCTCCATGGTGAAGGTGACCCAATCTCCTATGCCATAGCTTGCCATCATCCCGGCTCACCAATCCTTCTGCCTTGCATGCCATTGTTGCACAACCATCTACATGCAACTGATAAAGGTTCCTCACTCGAACCCCTATCTTCTGGGTTTCTCCAGTTGTCTTACTACGCAGGAAAGCCTTTCCCTCGCTGAAAACAACATCATATCCCTTGTCTTCTAACATCGCCACAGAGATAAGATTCTTCTTCAATCCTGGAACATGCATCACTTCATTCAATATGAAGGGTTTACCAAACTCCCTCTCAAAGGAAATGGTATCGATACCGGTCGCACTGTATCTACCATCATCACCCATCTCGATCTGCACTCCAAGATCTTTCTCCTCCAGATCAGAAAACAAATCTCGATCTCTTGTCATGTTAAAAGACGCACCACTATCCAAGAACCATACCAATCCCATCACACTTGATACCAAGCATGCGATCAATGAAAAATCAAGCTCAAACTGCGAGGCTAAGGCCTCTCCCACTACAGATCTAGCAGCTTGCTTGTTCTTCTTCTTCTGTGGACAATTAGTGGCATAGTGTCCGTGCTGGTGATAGTGAAAGCACTTCACCTTGGACATGTCCTTCTTCTTGCCTTTCACACCAGAATGAGAAGCTTTCTTGTTCTTCCCCTTCTTTGCTTTGGCAGCCAAAGCAAAATTTTCTTCATCAGGTCCCTTTGATGAGGATCCATCCCCAGTATTCCGCCTGATCTCCTCCTGCACAAGATCTGACCAAAGTCTCTCCCATCCTGGCAATTTCTCCTTACCATTGATAGAGTCCTGATAGGAATGCCAACTCTTCGGAAGTCTAAGGAGATCCAAGCTCACCAAGTCCTCATCATCGATAGTCACCCCCACACTTCCCAGCTCATCCCTGCACTGAGTGAACTTCATGAGATACTTGGGCATACTGTCTCACTTCTCGCATTTAATGTTTTTGAGTTTATCCTTGAGTTCCAGCTTCCTCTGATCGCTCTTGCGTTGGAATAGATCTGTCAACGCTTTCCACATCAAGTATGGAGAAGCCTTTCCATGCAGGCTGGACAAACTGTGATCCTTCACGCCCTCCAATGGAATCCTTCGACACTTTGTTGTCTTCTTTTGCCAAGCATCAACTTGCACAGTATTAGTTGGCTTTGGGACCTCAGCCTCTATGAAATCCTTCAACCCATTATCATCTAACACTGCCTCCATCCTGTCCTTCCATGCAATATAGTTCGAGCTGCCCTCAAGAGCATACTCCAATCGCAATCCGTTGAAAGACATTGCCATGTTGATACCAAGAAAACACTGCTGCAAATTCGAATTCCACCAGCTCAAAACTCAACCACCTCTGATCTAGAATTCGTGAGAACAAAGTATTTCTCATACAGAGATTGATTGTGTGGGCTTTTACCGGATGTCTCACCTTCCAAAGGAAGGATGAATCCAGAGGCTACTTTAGTGTTTCTAAATTGATGTCATTAATTGTCAACCCGGGGCTCGTAAGCTGATGAAGTGAAGGTGTACTATATGTACTTAAGCAACCTCTTAGATCTTTTTGTCGTTTGGGGGTGTTGTTTGTGGTCAATTTATCTTCCTAAGATGGAATGGAGTTTTTATAAACAGATGAGTGAGTGTGTGTGTAAGGTGATTTCTAACTACCTTCTAAACTTGCAAAGAAAAAGCTTGAAAGAAATAAATAACTTGAAATGAACTGAAAGCAAAGAACCACTTTCTAATGGCACTAGACACCATTCATGCTGCTGCAAATAAAAAGGTAAGAAAATCACTTTAAAAACCAATGATAATGTTTATCTCTTCCTAACTCTCTGCTTCCAACATATGGTACTATGTAAAACACGATTAGGAAGTAGTTAGAGATGAGTTTAAAAAGTGATCAAAAATAAGAAAAATCTACTTTAAAGACTAGTTATAATGTTCAACTCTTCCTAACTCTCTGCTTTCAGCACATGGAATTATGTGAAGCACGATTAGAAAGTAGTTAAAGATTAGTCTAAAAAGTACTCAAAGCCAGCTGTAATTTATTAGTAATCTGATCTCTTAAAGATGAACAATTTATGATAAAGAGACCATCCATATGTTAACATACAACTTTGAGAAACTAAACTAGAAATCAGCTATGAAAATAGAGTAAAGGCAGCAACTTTGAATCTGTCAACTGAAAATACCATCAGATATAAAGCAAATACACAAAGACAAAAACAATCCCGGGTTAAAAACCTGCAAAAGAACAATACTGATCAGTTTAAAATAAAGGCTGGAAATGAAATGACATAAGATCAAATGGTACACTATGATACATGATGAAAGAAATAGAAATTGTTGAAAGCATGAAAATGAAACCAAACACTATGTACACGGGCTGTCATAGATGGGGGCCCTCCATCCACGCAACCAACTTAAAAGATCAGCTACGAAAAGGTGAACAGAACATTCTTCTTTTTATAAAAACAGCATGTCAAAATACAGTGAAAAGTGCTGTAGGAACAGCCTTCTAAAACAGAGTTTTTATAACAGAATCAGCGCAGCAATTACAATACTCAAAAAGCTAATCTATAAGCGTTGGCACACGCTTTATTTATAAGCACAGAGGCAACTACTCTCTGCGTGAACTAAGCAACTACAGCCTAACTGATTAACTACGCAGCAACACGCAGTCTTAGCTAATTAACTTGTGCAGCAAACACGTAGGCAACCCCGTGCACTTTTGAGGGAAACGGTCATCATGGGAGACAAATCTATGCTTGGATTCTGTCTTTAGCTGTCCTCGTGGCATGGAGGAGGTGCCAGCTACAGTTCCGTGTCCCAACTGCTCACGGCTCCCATGCCACCGTTTAGAACTTGACCGTTTGACCGAGGGAATACCTGCGTTGACCAAGGGCATACGTGACTGGTTTGGCTCAACCAATAGCATACGGTCCATGTGTACATCCAACCCAACATGCCCATGTGGCTTGTTCCTTGAGAAGACACGTGGAGGATATCAAACAACAAAAAGGCTGCGGAATTGCTGAACAACTGCAGAATTGCTGAACAGCTGCAGAAACTCTGTTTATATGTCAAAAATCTAAACCAACAGTAAAACATAAGCAAAGTTAACTAATTATGCTTAGAGACATCAAATGTAATGATCTGGGCGGAAAATAGAGCAAAAGAGAGGGATAAGTGAAGAAAAGCTGTAGGTAATGATGGATAATCAAGTGCAAGTTTGAGGCTCTACATACCCCCACTACGAGGGTGTTGCATGTCCTCATGCAACGAAAACATTGTTCAATCCACCTGCTGAGATGCCTCTGCTAAGACATCTAGTCTTCTCTTCTTCCTCTGTGTGGCCACATTGACTCTTGGTCTTTTCATCAAACACCTGAATTTTAAATTGATCAAAGCTCTGTTCAACTTCCTGCATCTCTTCTTGAGCTTTTTGTTTTCCTTTTGCCAAAGGCCCATATGAAGCATGGTATTATCTTGAACCATCTTGTCCACATTGCTTTGTTCCTTCAGTCTTTCATTTTCTTGTTTGATGTGGCGATTTAGTACCTCTAGCTCAAATACTTCTTGCTTCAGTTATTGAACTTGCTGTTCAAGAGGTAGAACAGTGCTTGGACCAGCAACAGCTTGTTCTAATGTTTCCAAGTAGTTATATACTATCTGCTAGTCTGGGTCAATCTCTGGTGACCTCTTTGGACTAGGCTCATGCTCAAATTCAGGTTCATGTTCAAATTCAGGCTCATGCTCAAAAGGACTTTCCTCACGTGGAGGGCTAGTCTCAACCTGCTCAACATGTGGAGAGCTTTTCTCAAAGTCAAGTCTTGTAGCAACCTTTGTAGGTGTGCTCAAGTCAATAAAGAATGACTCTTTGTTCCCCATTTTGCTTTGTAACCTGCTGCTCCTTCTCACGGTGGTGATGCTCTGTTTTTCTTTTTGTTGCTTCTGTTTTTGTTTTTGCATCTTCTTGGAAAGGGCAGCCTCATGAAGTTGGGCCAACCTATGTGCCAATCGCTGAGTGTCCTCTTCACTAGAATTCTCAGGAGTAAGGTATGTTTCTTGGGCTATGGCTTTTCCTTTATCTTTCTTTTGTTTCTTCCTACTCTCCTTTTTCTTTTGAGCAACTTCTTGTACAATTTCTTGCAGGGTTTCTGTAATGATTCCTTTGGCTGTTTGATCAATGTCTACAGCAGGTTCAGGGTCAATTTCATGTTCAGAATGATGGCCAACATTTTCTTCTTCAACAAGGTCTTGGACAGTTTCTTCTTGGACAGCAGTTTCAGGGGTAACCTCTTCTCTTTTTCTTCTACTCTTTCTAGGCACAGAGGCTTCTCCTGCCTCTTTGAAGTGGTTTCTCACAAGAAATCTTTCCCAGGTATCCCTTTTGGCCTTTAACTATTCTTCAACTAGTATTTTGACAAGCCCATGATGGTATAAATGTGGCTCAATGTTTCTTGGGTTTCTTTGGACTATTGAGCACATTTTTCTAAGGCTTGAGAGTAAAAAGTATGGAAGGTTAATGTCATGCTCTCCTAAGAAATGCATCATAATTTTGGCATGATAAACATATAGAACTCCAAACCTTCCCTCACATGTAAAGAATTTTTGTACTAGTAGAAGCAGAGCTGTCCATTCTTCTTTGACAAGATTAACATGGATTCCTTTTGTAAAGATGCTAGTGTCCATACCTGGATTCTTCAGAATTTGCTTCCATTGCTGGTCTTGTACTGATCGGTTTTTGAACCATCTCTCTCCAGTTTGTGGTAGTGAAGTGGCCTGTGCCAAACTGCTCTCGGTGACTGTGAATTTCAGATCTCCTATCTCCACTTGGTTGTCTTTCTCTTTGAAAGAACGTGCAAAAGTCTTTGTGACCTCTCTATGATAACCCTTGAATTTTTGAATGCACTGGAGCCAATTTGCCTTTTGCAAAGGGTCTTTGACTTGGGGATATCCTTCCAGAAATTTGGAGCCCTCTGGCTCTGCCCTCCGAAGTTTACCCATTGATTCTCTGGCTCTGTTTTAATACTCTTGAGGAAGGGTTATACGGTTTCAACAGTGGTTTCCACACAGTAGACTTACGGCTTCAACACAACAGCCGTAATACATTCACAACAGTGGTCAAAGTTTAGCAGAAGAGAGAAACGTAACAGAGTATGGTTACGATGACAGAGTGGTGAATAAGGCAGAGTAGTGAAAAGCAAGGAAAATGCGGAAGTGAAACAACTGCGTGAGTGAGATACTACATGCGTAGGAGGGTTATGAATGATGGAAAGAAACGGTTAAGTCCTTCAACTTCGGTCATGAGTGTACATTTGGTTGCGGAATCATAACGCAGAGAGTCGTAGTACAATTGTCTACGTCACTTAGGTACGAAAATTTAAATGGAAATGCAGCCGTGTGTGGGCTTTTAAATCGTGATGAATGGTGGCTGTTAAGGTTGAGAGATACGGGGATTCTGGTCGAGTAATGGAGAGGAATTGGCAATCATTACATTGAATGGAAAAAAAACACAACCTATAAACTATGCAAAATGTTATAACCGTAGGTTTAGAAATTAGATCATACCTTAGGTGTCCGCGTTTTGATTCCTTTTGCTGATCTGACATTAACCTCTCATTGTTTGTTGCTGCTACATGACCTTTCAATTTTTGCTGATGACCTTTGGACTGCAAATTCCTTCTTTAAACAGACTGTGTTTTTTTTTATGCAGGTGCAGAAAGTGTATTGGTTGCAGAATTGGGATATTGGCTGCGGAATTGCTCCTCAGCTGCAGAAACTGCAGAAATACCCTTCTGACTGCACAAAACAACTTTAGCTGTGTAAAAATAAATCTGACAATGACTTTATTGGTGGAATGGAATGTAATGGATGGATGAATGAAAAGAAATGAGGTGGAGTGAGAGTGATTGAATGAATGAGATGGTGAATGAAGTGGATGAAATGGCGAAATGAGATGGAAGAGAGAGATATTTTTTTGGAAAACATGAGGTGTCAGGTGACCCTGATTTTCACCTCAGGTTTTCTGCATAAGACTGCCAATCAGAGATTCGTTTTCAGGCTTATACATTTATTCTTCTTTTTTTTTTTTTTTCAAAAACCAAAGATTAGGCTGATGGAGGAGAAGAATCCTTCTCCACCAACCTGATTGCAGAATCTTCTTTAAACAACTTGACAAATTCCTCTTTTGAGAGTGGCGTCTGGTAGACTTTCAATCTATGGCCATTCACAATAAGAGGAGTATGAAATTCATCAATAGTTTTCACTCGAACTGCTCCATTACTAAAGACTTCATCAACCTCATATGGCCCAAGCCAATGAGTTTGAAATTTTCCTTTGAAGTCCTTAAACTTTGAATCAAACAATAGAGCCCAATCTCCTTTCTGAAACTTTCTTTCTTTGATATGACGATCATGCCATTTAGATCTTTGGTGCTGAACTAGATCGGTCCTTAGAATTGCATCTTGTCTTATTTCATCTAGCTCATTTAGCTGGTCCATTCTGTGTTTTTGGGCTTCTGTGAGGCTCATCCCTAATTGGACTGCCATCTTGAAGGTCTTGATTTGGAACTCAATGGGGAGCAGGACTTCCTTCCCATAAACAAGTTCATAGGGAGAATGTCATGTTGTGTTCCTCCATGTGGTTCGATAGGCCCATAAGGCTTCAGGAAGCCTTTCCGCCCAATCTCTTCGATGAAGATGAATAGTCTTGGTGATAATGCCTTCAAGAACTTTATTGGTAGATTCCACTTGGCCATTGGATTGCGGATGGTAGGGAGTAGATGTTCTGTGCTTGATCTTATATTCCTCCATCAGCTTCTCCATCAATTTAGATGTAAATTGGCTGCCCTGATCTGTTACAATTTCCCTTGGGACACCAAAACGAGTGAAAATATCCTCAAAAAGAAATTGAACAACTGAATTTTCAGTGGCAGAAGGCAATGCCTTGGCTTCTACCCACTTAGTAACATAATCAGTACAAACCAGTATATACTTCTTTTGCTTTGATGGTGGATTAATTGGTCCAACGAAATCTAGAGCCCATTTCTCAAAGGGTTCGATGCATACCTGAGGCTGTAGTGGCATTTCATTTGAAGGAGTTGGTCTCCCAACTCTTTGGCAGCTGTCACACCTTCTAACATACTGCTTTGCATCTTTAAAGAGAGAAGGCCAATAATATCCTAGAGAAAGGATTTTATAGGTTGTCCTCTTGTCAGCAAAGTGCCCGCCGCATGGTTCATCATGACATGCCTTAAGGATGTCAGGCATTTCATCTTCCCGAACACACCTTCTGATTATACAATCTGGCCCTGTTTTGAACAATTCATTAGAAATCCAAGAATAATGTGAACTCTCCTGAATGATTTTCCTTTTCTCATTAGGAAATAAGTGTAGAGGAAGCTTCCCTGTAACTAGATAATTAGCCATATCTGCATACCAAGGAGTCTTGGTAGTTACTGCAAACAAGTATTCATCTGGAAACTTATCTTCTACTGGAGAATCCTCATTAGTGTTTTGGATTCTAGACAAGAAATCAGCTACTGTGTTTTGTTTTCCAGGTCTATCTAACACAGTGATGTTGAATTCTTGTAAGAGTAAAAGCCATCTTGTAACTCTACCATTGGTAACAGGTTTGTTCATTAAATATCTTATGGCAGAGTGATCAGTATGGACAAAGGTTTCATAGCCGGTTATGTAGTGTTTAAACTTATTGATCGCATGTACCACAGCTAAGAACTCTTTTTCTGTAACAGTATAATTTAACTCAGTGGGAGTCAAATTCTTACTTGTGTAATAAATGGCATAAGGGATCAAATCCTTTTGTCCCAAAACAGCTCCTAGAGCTGTATCTGAAGCATCAGTAGAAATGTGGAAAGGGAGTTTCCAATTTGGCCCCCTTAAGATGGGTGCTTCAGATATTCTAGTCTTTAAAGCTTCAAAGGCAGATTGACATTTAGGATCCCATTTGAACTCACAGTCTTTGGTAAGTAATTTGAAAAGAGGAGATGCTATCTTAGTGAAGTTTTCAATAAATCTTCTGTAGTATCCAGTAAACCCAAGAAAACTTCTAACATCTTTCTGGCAATTTGGAACAGGTAACTTAGAGATGACTTCAACTTTAGATCTATCAACCTTAATCCCATCTCCTGAAATATGATGTCCTAAAACAATCCCTTCAGTAAACATCATAAAACACTTTTCATGACTTAAAGAAAGATTTGTTTCCTTACATCTTATCAGTACTTTTTCCAAATTTTCCAAAGCTTCTTCAAATGTATTGCCATAAACTGTGAAATCGTCCATGTATACCTCTACACAATCATGAATCAGATCTGAAAAGATTCCTAGTACAACCCTTTGAAATGTAGCGGGTGCATTGCACAATCCAAAAGGGAGTACTCGGTAGGCAAAAGTTCCCCAAGGACAAGTAAATGTGGTTTTGTCTTGATCTTCAGGTGCTACCTGAATTTGATTATACCCACTAAAACCATCCAAGAATGAGAAATACTTTTTACCTGCTAAAGTGTCTAGTACCTGATCAATAAAAGGTAGAGGGAAATGATCCTTTAAGGTTGCCTTGTTCAATTCTCGGTAATCAATGCAAACTCTCCATTTACCATTCTTTTTGGGCACCATAACCAAGGGAGAAACCCATTGGCTATCTGAAATGGGGTAAATGAAGTTTACCTTGAGCAATTTCTGGAGTTCTTCTTTCACGATTTCCCTAAGGTTTGGATTCATCCTTCTTTGTGGTTGCCTAATAGGTCTGCTGTTTTCTTCAATATAGATGTGATGAATACAAGTCTTAGGATCGATTCCTTTCATGTCAGTGTATTCCCATGCAAATGCAGTGGAATGTTTTTGCAAAAGTTTAGTTAATTCTTCTTGTTGTGGTCTTTCCAAGTTTTTGTTAATGTTCAATGTTTTTCCTGGAAGGATTTCAACTGTAGAACTACCAAACTCTTCCATTGAGAAGAGAGACATCTGTCTAGAGGAGAGATATTCAATGTCTGCATCTAACTGAAACTGTGTAGAGTCATATTCTAAAGGTATTTCAAAATTTTCTAATGTATTTAGAATTTGACTATCCTCACTGATCTCAGAGATGGTTAGAACAGGTTGAATAGTATCCTCATCATCAACCCACTCATCTTCTCCTATTTCTGTTATTGCCTTTGCTGGAGGATACAAGTTGAATTTCTTGGTGGAATTACCATCTGATATATACATGTCCCCAGACCTACAACTGATAAAAGCATCAGCTATTGCTAACCAAGGTCTTCCTAAGATAAGAGGATGTCCTCCTAGATTGTTCTTGGGAGTTAAAATCATAAAATCAATTGGATATTCCCAAGAGTCTAGGGAGACTGGAATGTCTTCCAATACACCATCAGGTTTAATGATTGATCTATCTGCAAGCTGCAGTAAAGTAGGTGTAAAGAGAAGGTTAGGAAGCTTTAACTGATCCATGTTCTGTCTACTCATGACGTTGATCGCGGCTCCTAATTCAATCAAAGTATTTGGGATTTCAACCCCATTAATATGAGTTTTGACAATAGGGCTACTGGGATCCACATACTTTTGCATGGTAATCTTACCCATCATAATGTCTGCAATTTTTCCAACTAGATGTATCCTTTTAGTATCTCTGGTTCTCTTTCCTGTTTTCTTCAAACTCAACTCCTTTATTGTCTTCGCTAGAATAGGAATTTCCTTAATGGCTTGTAACAAGGGGATCTTGATACAGACATTCTTCAATTCATCTAGAAAACTATAGTCAGGCACCCATATTTGCTTTTCCACTCCTTTGTCAATTTGTAATCTTTCGAGAAAAGGAGGTGTAGCTAAAGGTGTAGGTTGCTCAACTATGGGAGTTGTAGAGGTTGATTCTTTTTCTTTTTCTTTTTGGATATTTTGGTTTTGAAGTGATACTTCAGAACCCTTATTGACTTTGAGAGATTCTTCCTCAGAAATGCTTGGTTGTTGAACACTTGTAGAAGGTTGATCTAAGATTCTACCTGATCTAAGTTGTACTTCATTGAGAGGAACAACCATATAGGTAGGGAATGGTTGACCTTCCATGATGTAAGCATTTTGAGAGTTCCTATTATTTGGATTTGGTAATGGCTGAGAGGGAAGTTGATTTGATTTCTGCTGGGATTGAAGCGATAGTTGAGAATTTTGATTTTGTGGAGGAGGTTGTTGTTGTTGAGGGTATGGCAATGATAGTTGTTGACCTTGATTTGGAAGTTGTGGAGCCTGCTGATTCTGAAATGATGGAGGATATTGATAGAATTGAGCAAATATCCCATAAGGATTTTGCATGCTTTGCATCCATGCTTGAAAAGCATTTTGAGGTTGAGGCCAAGGTTGTTGCCAAGGATTCCAATTTGGTTGGGATTGAGAATTCATAGAGTTTTTAAACCCTTGATTCTGTTGCCCTTGCCAAGGTCTCCTTGCAATAAAACAGAGAGATTCAAGTGTATCTGGATCCTCTTGAAAGACTGCTTTGAGGCCAGGTATTGAAGGACAATCCTTAGTCTCATGAGTTTCTGAGCAAATTACACATGTTTCTACAACATGTGTGTCCAAGGGACATTCCCTTAAAGCATGTTTCTTTCTACATTTCGGGCAAAAAATGGCCAAAGCCTCAGCTTCTGCTTTTTGTTTATTGTGAATCTTAAGGGTATCTAGTTGTTCACTAAGACTCCCTAAGATGTCAGTTTTGAATTCATCAAGCATATTGCCGATTTCAGCCCTACTTACTGATCCTGTTGCAGATTTATTTGCTCTAAGGAGAGAAGGATCTCTAGGCCCTTTTTGAGTTTTTGATTTGCCTCTTGAGAGATGGATACAAAGTTCTGCTATATCATTGAGTGAAAGTTCAGAAATATCCCCTTTCCCCATCATGTTTAAGATATCTATCCATTCATCCCTAATGGCTTTTAATAAGAGGGATTTTAAGGTCTCTTCATCCAAGCTACTCATTTTTGCTCTTTTCAAGTTATATTGAAATCTTTCAAGTAAATCTTCTAAGCTCTCATCTTCTCTTTGTATCATTTTAAAAACCTCGTCCTTGTGATTAGTAGGCATACAATAGTCCAAATACCTATCCAAAAATGTCTGTTTCATTTCATCCCAAGACCTAATGGATTGAGTGAGTAACCCCATGAACCATTTCAAGGCTTGATCCTTCAGTGTTGAAGGGAACAATTTGAGTTTCTGAGAGTCATCCAGGTAGTCATAAGTTCGACACACCACTTCAAACTCAAATAAAAATGTTTCAGGGTCCTCAGTCCTTAACCCATGGAAATTTGGGAGGACAGATGGTGATATGTTTTTCATAGTGGCTCGGGAATCCTCATTAACAATGGGAAACCCAAATGAATTATCCCCATCTCTATTTCCTCCTCCAAGGGGACCTCTACCTCCATTATTATTGTTGTTGTTTCCTCCTCCTCCTCTACCTCTACCTCTACCTCTACCACCTCCTTCTTCCTCTGCCATGATGGTTCTCCTAGGGATTTCAAAATCTTCTGGTTCCTCTACAAAAGGTGAATGAGAAGAGATTTCTCCTTCTTCTTCAGATGATTCCACTTCCTCAATTACAATTGGTCTTTTTGTAGGAGAAAGAGAAGAGTCTCTTCCTGGTTCAAATTCAATAGAAGGTGTAGGAGAGTCAACTCTTGGCTCTTGAATTCCAGGAATTCTAGGACTAGGAGTGTCGGTTGGAGATAAGGGAGGTGTCTCTTGTATATCCCTTGAAGCAGATGGACTTGTAAAAATTGAACTTCGAGCTCTAGCTAAAAACCTTCCCCTAGAATCTCTAGCTCTATGCATGTCATTTTTTATTATTTTTCTTCAAGTCAAGTTAATAGTTCTTTTTCTGATCTTCCAGTTCACTCTAGGTGCAAGAAGAGAGCATACTCAAGAAACTACCAAATCAATAACTTTCTCTTTTCTGATCCTCCAGATCACCTTGAAGTGCAAGAGGAGAGCATACTTTGATAGGTTATCAACTTCTTTCCTTGAAATTTTTATGTTTTTTTTTTCTAAGAATATGGCTACTTAATTTCACTTCCCCGGCAACGGCGCCAAAATGTTTAGTCAATTTAGTGTTTCTAAATTGATGTCATTAATTGTCAACCCGGGGCTCGTAAGCTGATGAAGTGAAGGTGTACTATATGTACTTAAGCAACCTCTTAGATCTTTTTGTCGTTTGGGGGTGTTGTTTGTGGTCAATTTATCTTCCTAAGATGGAATGGAGTTTTTATAAACAGATGAGTGAGTGTGTGTGTAAGGTGATTTCTAACTACCTTCTAAACTTGCAAAGAAAAATCTTGAAAGAAATAAATAACTTGAAATGAACTGAAAGCAAAGAACCACTTTCTAATGGCACTAGACACCATTCATGCTGCTGCAAATAAAAAGGTAAGAAAATCACTTTAAAAACCAATGATAATGTTTATCTCTTCCTAACTCTCTGCTTCCAACATATGGTACTATGTAAAACACGATTAGGAAGTAGTTAGAGATGAGTTTAAAAAGTGATCAAAAATAAGAAAAATCTACTTTAAAGACTAGTTATAATGTTCAGCTCTTCCTAACTCTCTGCTTTCAGCACATGGAATTATGTGAAGCACGATTAGAAAGTAGTTAAAGATTAGTCTAAAAAGTACTCAAAGCCAGCTGTAATTTATTAGTAATCTGATCTCTTAAAGATGAACAATTTATGATAAAGAGACCATCCATATGTTAACATACAACTTTGAGAAACTAAACTAGAAATCAGCTATGAAAATGGAGTAAAGGCAGCAACTTTGAATCTGTCAACTGAAAATACCATCAGATATAAAGCAAATACACAAAGACAAAAACAATCCCGGGTTAAAAACCTGCAAAAGAACAATACTGATCAGTTTAAAATAAAGGCTGGAAATGAAATGACATAAGATCAAATGGTACACTATGATACATGATGAAAGAAATAGAAATTGCTGAAAGCATGAAAATGAAACCAAACACTATGTACACGGGCTGTCATAGATGGGGGCCCTCCATCCACGCAACCAACTTAAAAGATCAGCTACGAAAAGGTGAACAGAACAGTCTTCTTTTTATAAAAACAGCATGTCAAAATACAGTGAAAAGTGCTGTAGGAACAACCTTCTAAAACAGAGTTTTTATAACAGAATCAGCGCAGCAATTACAATACTCAAAAAGCTAATCTATAAGCGTTGGCACACGCTTTATTTATAAGCACAGAGGCAACTACTCTCTGCGTGAACTAAGCAACTACAGCCTAACTGATTAACTGCGCAGCAACACGCAGTCTTAGCTAATTAACTTGTGCAGCAAACACGTAGGCAACCCCGTGCACTTTTGAGGGAAACGGTCATCATGGGAGACAAATCTATGCTTGGATTCTGTCTTTAGCTGTCCTCGTGGCATGGAGGAGGTGCCAGCTACAGTTCCGTGTCCCAACTGCTCACGGCTCCCATGCCATCGTTTAGAACTTGACCGTTTGACCGAGGGAATACCTGCGTTGACCAAGGGCATACGTGACTGGTTTGGCTCAACCAATAGCATACGATCCATGTGTACATCCAACCCAACATGCCCATGTGGCTCATTCCTTGAGAAGACACGTGGAGCATATCAAACAACAAAAAGGCTGCGGAATCTCTGAACAGCTGCGGAATTGCTGAACAGCTGCGGAAACTCTGTTTATATGTCAAAAATCTAAACCAACAGTAAAACATAAGCAAAGTTAACTAATTATGCTTAGAGACATCAAATGTAATGATCTGGGCGGAAAATAGAGCAAAAGAGAGGGATAAGTGAAGAAAAGCTGTAGGTAATGATGGATAATCAAGTGCAAGTTTGAGGCTCTATAGCTACCTGGCCCGATTACAGACTCTGCCTGAAGAAATAAAATGTAAACACTTTCTGAATAATAGATCTGATGATCAAATGCTCCGATACCATGTAGAAATTTTGAATAATTAATCACTTATTCACAAAGATTATCCTGATTATGCACTATTGTGGAATACATGCACAATACATAACCTCCTCTACGTTGATCATCAATTTAGCAGCATTAAAAATAATGAAACATCAATCGCATGCACACATTAACACAGCATGTAACTCGGGGAAAGCATACAGCTGAAAACCCCACACTATCTGTATATTATAATGATAGAGAACATGTAACAATACATAGTACAATACTCCTCACAAGTATTCAGTACTATCTCCACCTGTTACACACAAACTAGCTCATATTTGATGCCTCAAATCTCCTCCACTGTTTGCATGCCTCCACTGCGCAATCCTGCAAGAGAATCAATCACTCTGTGAAATTGATCTCTTTTGGTTATACTATGCAAGCCTCATGGGCAATCTCCATCCATGCATGTGAAAATCTCATGCACAACTATAGTCACAACTGATAGCAATCTCAACCTCAAACACCTGTCTCCACTGAACTGTACATGCACTGAGTTAACTGATGTATTCTTTAGTTTCTTTATGAGTTAATAATTAGTGAATTAATTAATAATTAATTCACACAACTCATCACTAGTGTATTCTTTAGTTAGACTAAAATACAACTAGTTCAACCAAGTCAAACTGAACACGACTCCATCAACTCCATAATCAACTCCACCAAACTCAACCACATGAGTTCTAACTGAAGTCCTGCATGCAATAGCTCAACTGATCCATAAGAAAAGCATGTTTCCTTCTGACAGCTGCATGTGCCACATCTGTAGCTCAAACTGAAGTGCTCAAAGAGGATAAGATAATGTTTATAGTCCAAATATTATTATGAGAAATAATATTTGACTGTTCTATTTTTAGCCTGGCAGTCTAAAAATAGAAACCGCCTATATCTCTAAAAATAGAAGTCCATATATTTTTACCAACATGACCAATCATCCACAATTAGCATCCTGCAACTCATAGACCATGATCCATATGTCTAAAAATAGACATAGTCTAAAAATAGACTTTGCACCAAAAATAGCCTGCGGGCCCACTTAGTGAAGGCAACTTCTTTCCACTAAGCTCCATCATCTTGTTGCATTCTCAACATCCTTTGAACCTGAGGGATCGCTACCTCAAGGCTATCTGTATTTTTAGTATTCCCTCCTAGCCATTATAAAAAGGGACAATGTTGCTAGCCCAAGGGTGGATTATTATTGATTTATAGAATTCACTGTTGTAATCTGAACTTTGATCATTGACTCTCTTTAAAGAGCGATAACTGTAACTCTGTTTTAATGATTAATACATAAACTTTGTTGTTGTTCCATTATCTGATCCTGGAGTAGCCGCAGCAGTGCATCCCTTGTGGCTAAGCGCCCGGCCCTAGTGGATCACTTGCTTTCTGTATCATTATTTTCCGATTACAAGTCGTGTGTGGTTTGATTTCCTTTACTTGTTTTATTTAGTGATCTTCTGTTCCTGAACATTTCTTGCTCTATTATATTGAATTCATAATTGAATAGTAAGATTATTATTTGCAACTGAAAATGTTATGTTGTTCATTCTGAAATAATATTGCATTGTCTAATTCAAATATTGTTGTTCATTTACAGATTGACATTGTTGTTCATTTATAGATTGGCATTGTTGTTCACTTAGCTACGGTTTACCTATAATTGTGATTGCTGTTCATTTGGATTACTGTTCCATTATCATCGCAATTGCTATTCCCTTATAACTGTGGTTAATTCTTATTATGCTAAAATAAGATTACTGATTCAATCATTCTAGATTCACTGTGTGTTTACATTTGATTAAGTTTGTTGTTCAATATTTCATAGTCTTACTTAGGTTTGCTATTCCTTCCTTAGATTGCTGTTCAATTCATTTATTAGTTAAAGGTTGTTGTTCAATTCCTTTCGGTTAAGATTGTTGCTTAATTCAATTCTTTAGATTATGCTTTGTTGTTCGATCTTGTCACTAGTTTAATTGTTGTTCCTTTTTTGTTAATTGAATTGTTAATTCCAGCATTTGCTTTGGTGTGAACAGAAAGATCTACAACTGTAGCGAACATTGAATACTGCTGTCTAGTTCCCAGATTGGAGATCTTGTCTTTGATTGATTTTCATTTGCATCAGTTTACAAAGGAAAGAGTTATCATTACTTCATCCTTGACTGATGATTGTTGTAGTTTCTTAAGTGAATGATCTAGTTACAAAGCATTTAAGTTTCTTGCCATTACATTTAGAGTTTGTTTCCAGCATTTGTTTACTTTTGTAAAAGCACTATACTACTAAAATTACTCTTGAACAAGTGGCCACCTCAGACTGAGTACACTCTTGAGATAAAAAATCGTACTTGGATTGATGATTAATGTAGGGTAAATAGAGCTTAAAAAGACCCTTTTTACTGCTCAACATTTTTGGTGCCATTGCCGGGGAAGAGTGTAGCCATTTGTTTCTTTTGAAGAGAGAGTAGTGTAAGTACCTTCTAGGAGAGAGTTGGGTTTTAAAAACGGAAGGTAAGAACCTACGTACAGAGCATGTAACAGCCTTGCTCCCCCGCCCTGTTTCCTGCAGATTTGTTGTTATTTTGGGTAGAAATAAGTATTTTATTTGTGTGCATGACTAAGCAAAAAAAGCCTGAAAAGAATCCTAAGCCACTACCCAATTCTGATAAAGTTAAGGGGTCAGTGACCCTTGGCTGATCGACCTTTACAAACGAAAGCCTTAAAAAAGCAGAATCTCAGCCTTCAGTAGGACCTAGAAAAGCTGCTTCTAGACAACCTACTAGTTCCCTTCAAGCCACAAAATCACCATCTGTAGCCTTTGCTAAGGTGCATAGCCAAAAAAAGGAGTAATATTTTCAAGAAATTGAGAATTCTAGCCCAAAATCATTACAAGAAGGGAACCTTAGTAATCTCTGCCAAGGAAGAGGAGAAATAAGGGAAATTGAAGAACCAGGATCTCCTCTTGGAATAGTTTAGCCATTAAGCATCCCAGATAAGTGAAGTGATGTAAAAATCACCTAGAATGAAGCTGAAGAACCTTAAGAGCTAAAATCCCCCCAAACAATAGTTCAGCAAGGAACTCTCATCATCCCAGACAAAGAAAGTGCTATTAAGGCCATTCCTGCTCCTTCTAGCCAACCTAGGAATACCCTCCTAGAAATCCCAGAAGATTATTGGCACATATTTGACCAAATGGCCCACAACCAACAAAACCCCCAAACCTCCACACTACAATATCCCATTGTAGATACTGTAGCTAATGCACCTATGAAGGCCATTTCTCTTCAACATATTCCTACATTCCATGGCCTAACATTGGAAGATCCAAATGCATTTTTGTTTGAATTCGATGTGCTGTGCAAGGGATATGACTATACCATTGATCCTCAAAAGTTGAAATTATTTCCATCTACATTAAAAGGGGCTGCTTTACGATGGTTTATGGGGTTAGGTGGAGGTGTCATAAACAACTGGGATCAGATGAAAGGTGCTTTTTTAAAAAAATATTAGGATTATTGTAGGTCTAGAGAGTTAAAAGATGAAATATTTAAGATGGTTGCTAGACCTAATGAGACACTAGAAGAATATGTTGAACATTTTCAGTATAATCTTCAAAGATCTCCTTATGCATCATTACTCTTACCTGACAATGTATTAAAAACAACATTAATTAAAGGCATGAAGGAACAATGGGTTGAAACATTAAATATTATGAGAAAAGGAGACATTTATCAAGAAAATTTTGCTAACATTATTGACTTATGTATCAGGAGTTTGCGAGGCAGCATAAGGCTAAAACCAGCAGAACATGACAGGTTCACAAGGGACAAAAAGATCTCTGGAGAAGGAGTAATTAGTGTAGAAATTGAAAATTTACTGGAGAATCTCAAAACTGATATATTGGGGACTTTGACAACACAGATCGATATTATGCAAGCGAAATAGAAACAAGCAGAAGCAGAGAAAAATATGGCAATATTCTGCCCCAGATACAAAAAAAACATAGCCATAAGGAGTGCCCACTAGATGTTCAAATCTGCTCTATTTGTACAAAAGACCACTCCATAGAGAACTACGCTTCACTTCCTGGTTTGGAAGCAGTGTACAAAGAAGCAGAGGAAGAGTCAGAACTGGTGTACCTACTTAATCAGTGTCGTCAATGGCAACCTCAACCACCAGGTATGTCTTTCGATCTGTCTTCTTCTTTCCAGCCTCTGCAATATCATGCTTAGCAATATAATACAATGTGGCAAAATCAACCTCCCTTTTCAAACTGGTCACAACAACCATTTCCTTCATCATCACCATGGACGAATCAAACAAGCCAATCTGATTGGCCAAATTTTCCCTATGCTCCACCATATTGGCAAAACAATGCATATCCAACGCAATGGTCCCCTCCCACTTCGCAGAGTCAAGCCTGGCAAACAAACTGGCAAAGATCAATGAATTAGCCAGCATGAACCATTCCACTCCCTCAACCTACACTGCCAGCACCATATGCACTACAACAAAATCCCCAGTCCAACTTAAAACCTCAACTCCCAGCCCAGCCCAACCCAAACCCAAATAATAGACTAGTTCAATCTATTCAAATAATCGAAACACCAGAACTAGAAACCGATCTAAGCGAGTGCAACGACCTTCACTTAAGGTTTGGGTGCATCATAGAAACCGAGGGAGATAAAAATGTTCAAGTTGAAAATTAGTTACCTGTAGAACATCCATTACAAGAACAAGATGTGGTCAAACAACAAACTCATGACCAAGCAACCACATCTTCTCCCCCATTCCCAGAATGATTAATCATACCGCACCCTATAGAACATCCTGACTTTGATATTCTGGGAGAACTAAAGAATTTGTATATAAAAATCCCACTCCTCCAAGCTATCCAAGATATCCCAATATATGCAAAAACCATCAAAGAGCTATGTATAAAAAAACCGAGGAGAATAACAAATAACCCAACAGTCCAAGTAGTTGGCACCCTATCTGATCTATTATCAGGAAGAGAAGCACTTGTCAAGTATGAAGACCCAGTAAATCCAATAGTGATAATGCAAATCAATGGACAAACCTTTTCAAATGCCTTAGTTGATTTAGGGGCGCAATTAATATTTTAACAACCACCACTTGTCAAAAACTGGGTATTACATCAGTGGAACCAACCTCTACATTATTAGAACTGGTTGACCGATCAGTAGTTAGGCCAGAAGGAACACTACACGATGTAATGGTATCCATTGATTCCTGGGAATATCCTGTCGACTTTATGATAATCAACCCCAAAAATTGACTCGATGGACACTTATTAATTTTAGGCAGACCTTGGCTTGCGACTGCTGATGCTTACATTGGCTGCCGACAAGGCAATATGACCATAACTAGAGGGAGCAATATCAAGAATCTAGCTCTATACCCTCTAGCCTAGCCAAGTGTAACAATAATAAAAACTAACAAACATCTTGTATCATACCTCACAGAAAACATTAGGTCCCCATTAACCATAGAAGATGCCCTCGATTTTAAAGATCAAATAGAGGATGATGTTATTAACAACTTCATTAACCAAGCTAAATCCAGATCCCATGTACAATGTCACATGATAGAGGCAGCATTTGACAATGAACTAGAAGAAGATCCTCTCAAAAGTACTCATGATCAAACAATACCCACTACCTCTGTTTCAAACAGAAAAACTATAGACATTGAGCTAGGAAAAACTTTGAACAACAATAATAACCTGACTCCTGAACAAGAAGAAAAGTTGGTCCAACTACTGAGAAAATATAAGGAAGCTTTTACATGGGACTATCCGGACATGAAGGGAATCGATCCCTAGCTGTGTACACACCACATTTATATAGAAAAGGATGTTAGACCCGTTCGCCAACCCCAACGGAGACTCAACCCTCACCTGAAAGACATTGTGAAAACTGAATTACAAAAACTTTTGGATGTAAACTTTATTTATCCAATCTCCGATAGTAAGTGGGTCTCTCCACTAGTAGTGGTGCCAAAGAAGAATGGAAAGTGGGGGATTTGTGTAGATTATAGAGAATTAAACAAAGTAACCTAGAAATACCACTTTCCCCTTCCATTCATTGATCAGGTATTAGATACATTAGCAGGAAAGAATTTTTTTTTTCTTGGATGGCTTTAGTGGATACAATTAGATTCAGATTGCCCCTGAAGACGAAGAAAAAACTACTTTTACCTATCCTTGGGGAACATTTGCCTATAGAGTCCTACCCTTTGGCCTATGCAATGCCCCTACCACATTTCAAAGGGCCATCCTCAACATCTTTTTCAGATTTAATAAATGAAGGGCTCGAAGTATATATGGATGATTTTACACCATACGAAGATGATTTTGACCCAGCACTAGACACATTGGAAAAGGTATTGCAACGATGTATCGTCACTAGGCTCTGCTTGAGCCATGAAAAGTGTTATATGATGATAGCTGAAGGACTCATCCTAGATCATTATATCTCAGTGGCTGGAATACAGGTAGATCCAACCAAAATTAAAATAATATTGCTAATACCTACTCCTACCAAACAGATAGAGGTATGCGGTTTTCTTGGATTTTCTGGTTATTATAGGAGATTTATAGAACGTTTTTCTCAAATAGCTACACCTCTATACACACTGACAGGGAATGTTGATTTTGTTTGGACAGATAAATGCGACCGTGCTTTTGAGGATCTGAAAAAGCTCGTGTCAACATCCCAAGTGCTCAGAGGCCCAAATTGGGACCTGCCATTTCAAATTTCATCAGATGCTTCAGACACAGTGGTGGGCTCTAGTATTGCATCAATAATGCTGCAACTCCTGGGACTCCCTTCTTTACTTTTATCAACCCGGTAGTTCGTAACAAACTTGGAAGCGACGGTGCTATATGCACAAGTACTAGCTCTTGCCGCAGTTGTCACTGGATCAGATGGCACAAGTCTGTTAGGAGCTTAAGCCAACTTCTATGAGCTCTCAGAAGAAGCTTTTAACAGTGATGGATGAAAGCTAACTCAACCAAAGGCTAATATACTTGCAGAAAGAAGTTGAAAGCTAGAAAGGAACACAAACCCTAACAAACCCTAGTTTTACTGACTAACCCTACTGGTGCAAGTGAAAGGATGAAGCTACAGGAATGGATTTCATTGACTTCTAGAAAGGTAAAATGCATGTGACTAAGCTACTTCTGAAGAGAAATATGAAGAAAACATCTTTTTGCATTTTTGAGTACTTCGTCAAGATTATTTTGCATATGCTTTAACTGTTTTTGACTGTGCAGAGGTTAACTAGCGAAAGTAAATGGAGTAGGTGCTTTCAGGAGGTTGGGAAGGTTAGAAGAGGGCCTAAGGGGTCCCTAGCACCCTTCCAGAGAGTTTCACAGCGATCGGATTCTAGGGAACCGCTTTCGTGAGTTTCTACAGGAAGTCTATAGGGGTTCTACAGAATGTTTTGTGGCTTCTACAGGATGTTCCAAAAGGAGATTTTTGAAGGGTTGATGGTGGAAAAGAGGTGAAGAAGTGGGTATGGAGGTTGACGATGATGTGGAATGGTCCAGGACCTGGCAAATGAAGTAGGTGAGTGACAAGGATGGTTGTATTTGTTCAAGGAGGGGTAGAGCAATGTTGCACAAAAATATGGAAATTAGGTCAAAGTGAGGGAACATAGCAAATGTGAGGCAAGAATCAGAGTTGGATGGCAGAGCAGATGGTATTGATGGATTAGGGGTAGGCAAAGAGGTTTTACAGGTGCTCTGCAAGTTATTTTCCAAACTATTCAAATAAAGACTCGAAAAACCAAAGACCTAGCTACTTTAACCTAATCTGACCTGAATATCAGCAAAGAAAATGAGCAGAAGTTTATTGCAATGAAATCATGTGAAATAGCTATGCAAACTAAGCAATCATGAACCTGAACATGTAACCTCAACTGGTATCAACTTCTGCAGATGAGAATCTACACTAACAATTGCATGATGAAGCAAAGACAATGTTTTTGGTAGCGGCAAGGACACCTTGGTCTCAGCTCATGGTCCCACAGAGGGAGAGGTGAGATCAGGGGTGCTTGATGGCATTTTTCTGAAGATCTTATCTGTTATTAACCTATCAAAACAATCTGAACATGAAAATCCTTTTTAATCATCAACAATGACCTATGTAATCAAGCAAATCTGTAATCTACTTAACAAAAATTATTTGATAAAGACATTCAAAACATGTAACAGTACAAGAAGGAAGCCTTGGCACTTGGGTTGGGCCCAACCCCAAGAGCTGTAGGCTCCTAAGAAAAAAGCTCAGGACTGATGCCAAATGAAACTGCTTTCCATTATTCAAAAACAACCATGTCACCAGAAAGTTGTACAACAGAAACTACAAAATGAGTTGAGAAACTAGCAGCACTATAGTGCAAAATACAACTTTTCAAAAAGTAAAAAAATACGAAGGTTGGAAGCCTTCCTATTTATGCACTACGAGGGTCTCCAACAACCCTCCTTAACTCGAGGGACTCAGCTGCTCAAACTGCCAGTGATCAGTCACTTTACACAAAACTTCTCGGCTGCCTTTGGGAATCCTTTTCGGTGGCCTGCTGAACTCCGAGTTGAGGGTGGAGATTTTGAGGAAGGGGCCATTTAGTGTAGTTACACCCTTCCTATGAATCCTCACCCTTGTTCCTTCATGCTTGGCTGTCATCTGGCTCATAACTGCTTTGCTTTGGTCCAAAATTTGTCCAAAAATTTTGCAATAACCACGTGTTAGCCTTCTTGGTCAAGTGACTATCCTCATTCGTTAAACTAACATAGATATACTCAAAAAACATGCATAAACTATGAAAAATGGTGGATTGATGAAGAACAATAGGCAAAATGAGCCCAATAAGTTACCCATTTTTGGGGCTCATCATCATCCCCTTGCTAAATGGGTTGCTCATCCTCTGAGCAACTAATCTAGCTCATCATCCTTGATAGGTTTGACTGCCTCTCTCACGTCCCAGGCCTCCGTGGTGATGTCTTCTTCCTTATCATGAAATCCTGCTTTTCTTTCCACTTCCTCCCACTGCCTGTTTTCCTCCTCTTCCTTAACTCCTTCTAGCAATCCCAAAAGCAAGGGAGGACTGAATTTCAGGCCGATCCAATTGGCTTGCAGATTTTGCATTGACTGTTTATAGAGGGGTACCCTTGCCAAGGCCTCCCTCATCCTGGTTGGAGAGTGGTATTCCCTTATCTTCAAACTGTGGAGCAGTGTGTTCCACCTCCTTGTGCAAGCATGGAGGCAGTTATCCCCCAACAGTCTCTCCATGTCCTCAAAGTGGGCAATAGCTTGAGCCTGTCGCTCAATGTAATTTGGTAAATCCTGAGGGCTGTTGGCCAAGTGCTAGTGGGCGCTTATCAATGCTGAGGGATCCTTCGACTCTGCTCTAATCATTAGTGGCTCACTGAGTTCCCTGCTCATAATATTTCGGACCTCTGCTGCTCTTTTTTCCTCATGATTCATCCAAGAGGCCATGGCCATAAGTTGGACATCCCCTACCACAATGTTGGGATCCCACAAATTCATATTTGGAAGGGCTAAGTTGTGCAAATAAACTTTGATCATTTAGCCTTGTCCACTGATGAGCTACTGTCACATAAAGCCACAAATTGATGATAGTTTTGAAATGGAGTAGTGCCCCTTTGGGCAAGGTGTTAATCTGGAACTGCAACCATTGATCTTTAAGGTACAAAGCATATGACTTGGCAGGCTGCCTACACTGTATGGCCTCTATTGCCCAGCTGGCCATGCAGGCCAGTTGGGCTTCCTTCTCATGTACCTGTTGCCTTAGAGACTGTATCTCCTCTGCTGCCTGCAACTCCTTCTCCTGTAACTGTTTTGTTAGTGCCTCGATCTCAGCCTGCAACCCATCCTTTCTTTGCTGTTCATCCAAGGTTTCTTTGTCTGTTGGAGGCTTTTCCCGTTGCTGCTGTTCTCCTAGAATGGAGGGCCTGTCTTCCTTATGGATTCCCTGTAGTTGTAGCTGCTGTTTTAGCAGCTCGTTCTCTTCCTGTAGTTTGGCCCTCTGACAGCTTTCCACATGCTTCACCATATCCAATTCTTTCCTCGACTCCTTGAGTTGTTCCTCTAGGGGGCCTATGTCTGCCACACCCTTGGACTTGGCGATCCTCATCCAAGTATGAGTCCTAATCCTTTCTTCCTCCAGTGCAAAAAATAGCGGCACTGCAAATTTCTGGGGAATTATTTTCCCACCTTCTAACAAGTTATAGTATGTGCCCAAACTGGGCTGAGGACTTGGTTCCAATATTTCCTCTGTCCTTTCTCCTTCCTGTGGTTGTTTGGCCACCTTTTCCTCCAACTTCTCAGTCTCCTTTAGCTTAGCCCAAGTTTCCTATAGAGCTTTCTCAGCTTCCTGTAGAATAGTCTTTGTGTCCATTGTCTTCAATCTTTCTCTGCAGGTGGAAGTTTTTGGGCTTCCTCGCTCATAGGTGATGAAAATCTTCGAGGGAGACCCTTCCTTTGGTTTAGGGGTTGTGTCCTCAATAATAATTGGCTCCTTTAACTTTGGTTGGGGTCTGCCTACTTTGATCTGTGTGCTCCTTCTTTCTTTAAAGTACACGGAGGTCTGCCTCTTTCGCTTCCCTTTTTGTTTTGGAGGTGTTTTTAAGGCGACCAGCACAACTACTACCTCTCTTGCCAATATTTCCGGTGATTTTCCTCTTTGCTATTCTGTTTCCATGCTTCCTGTAGAAGCCTCTGTGTCAACTGTTTCTGCCTGAATTGTGGACATTTTAGGATCTGTTTTTACTTTTTGTTTTGGTGTGACTTCTGTGGCTGTGCCAACCTTTACTTGGGATGTTTCTGCCTTCTCTGCTCTCCTCTGCAGTCTCTTTTCCCTTGGTGTTTGTGCTGTTGTTCCTTGCTCTGTTTTAGACTCAGTAATTTGGCCCTCCCCCTCTTTCTCTTTTTGTACTACTTGTGCTTGTTTATCTTGTGTTTCTTTACCACTGGTTTTCTCTCCTGCTTCAGTGTGTTCCCCTTCTTCACTGCTAGATGAGGTGAGCTCCTCGGCCAGAATTCTAAATATCATCATCTTTGGTCATTTTTCGGAAAATTTCCCAAGAGAGGGGGACAGTGTAGGTGTGGAGGGCATCTTCTACTAAAAGTTTGATGAGCCCATGATGGGCTAACTGATCCGGTGTCCCTTCTTTCAATTTTGTGCCACATTCACTTAATGACTGTAGAAGAAAATAGGGGATGCTCAACTTTTGTTCTGGAGGTAAATCCATTCCATGTCTTAGTTCATTTAGCAACCTGAAGTGATAGCATAGACAACGCTGAATCTCCCTTCACAGGTAATATATTTCATGGTTGGGAAGCTGACTTCGCTCCAAAGAGGAGGTAAGCTGGCTCTTTGGACCCTGTTTTTGTCTTCTACAAGATGTTCTTCAGGCAGGAAGAATGCTTTCTTGGTTGCCTGGCCCAATGACCTTTCTTCTTTGCTCCATGGGAGTCCTAATGGGAGGCCAGTAACATGACTGATGAGCTCAGGGGTAACTTCTAGGGTCAAACCCCTAAAATTCACTATGGCCTGTGTCTTTGATTCAGGTTTTAGGTACATTAAGAATTCCTCCATTATTTCATCGTCATGACCCTGAATTTTGTCACAAAAGGACATCCAATTGGCACGGGTGAAGAGGTCTACCACCTCTGGATGCTCACACAGCTTGCTGGGATCTGAAGGTTCTCTCCTAATAAACCCTCCTGGCATGGTGAGAGTGCCCTATTTTTTGCTCTGTCAGAAAAGGGAACGCTGTCTATGGGTTTTTCCCTGGACTCAAGGAAGAATTCTTCGGCTGTTTAATATTAATGAGCAACAATTCTCTAGTTTCAAGCCTGCTGTGACTCAGCTCTCAGTTATCTGGTTATGAAAGGAAGAGTTTTTGCTTCTACAGACAGGGGGCAGAGACCAAGTTTTCTTCTTAGGACACATTCAGATATGCAAATTTTAAAATTTTCATCCACAGGCTGGCTCTCACAGCTGCATATGCTTTCCTTATAAGAGAATTTTAGCAATAGGAAATGTGGAGAAGAATTTCGATGCAGAAAAAATAAGGAATATCGTTCAACACACAGGCAAATTTCTATTTCCAACTCACAGGCTGATTTTTCTCAGACTCCCCAATTTAAAACAATTCAATTCACCACCTTTTAGAAACATACCATGCATGGAAGAGTGTTTTCGAGCCTACCTCTCTCGGAACTCCAAATTCGACGAAGAAAAATACAGGCTTTTTGCTCTGGAAGGCTATGCCAGAATTCCTGTAGTGTGACTTCTTGTAGAACTCTTTTCGGCTTCTGCAGGATGTCACTGCGCTTCTGAACGAGCCTGGTACGCGGGATATTTTTTTGGACAGGCCAAAAAACTCGATGGAGGACGACGGGTTAATAGATTTCAGAGGCAGAGGACGGGTACTTCGGCCGAGGACATTGCAAGTGCAAATGAACAGTGGGTGGTGAGAGTCTTCAGCTGAATATCTTTTAATTGCGGCACAATTCATGGCGAGGGAATGAGGTGGCCAGACCGAACCGTTGATCCAATGTCACGACCATCATTTTTCTGCGTGTCTCTGACCGCCATCACCTCCCCTCTGCCATTAACCGCCGCCACCACTACCAGTCCCGCTGATTTTCCCCGACTAGACACTCCACACGTGTCAGCTGCACGTCTCGGCGGCAAATTTGAACATAACTGAGCTTGTTCAGATCCCACGAGGCTTTGTAACTGGCTGAGGGTGGCCAGTTTGACTGGCCACCGATCCCGTTCAATCCGAACCATTTTCACAGCCATGTAGTTTTCGAAATATAGTTTATGCAATTGACGAATGAGGTTAGACACTTACCTGCGTGGCCGTGGACGCGTTATGCAGACCTCGGGTCTTGGAACCACTGCTTCGCTTGCTGCTACCTCGTGCACGGGTGTTAGAACCCATTCCTCCATTCGTTGATGTTGTATGTACGAGTTTTGGAACCTGATCCTTTGGTTGTCATCGCTGCATACACAGGTTTGGCTTCGTTTCGGCTACCGAGGATGTTTTCACGTTCAAGAGGAGCCTTCTGCATGTTCCCTTTGTTGATTTCGGCTGTCCCTGTCTTCAGAGTATGTCTTTCTAGAGGGATCAGCCACTACAGGATTCCTGTAGGATATCCTGTAGCTGCTTCTCCTCCTGGAATGCAGGCTAAACGAGCAGGGCTATATTGCGAACGAGGGATTTGTTGATGAAGAGTCCAGACGGAGATTGACAGGTAGGGTGAGCTAGACATCATTGCTTAATTTGTCGCTGAAAAATTCTTGCTGGCAATCTAAGGAAACGGGGTTTTTGGTATGACTGTGCAGGAACATATAACCAAGTGGGTGACAGAGGTGTACAGAGATGGAATAGGGTGCCATATGGTGATGGGTGGAGACATGGGTGGCTGCAGGCCTAACAAACAGATTCCCACCATCAGATTCCCCTCCAAAATCGATTTTGGCTCGCCCGAAGGTTCTACAGGATGTTTCCTGTAGAGGACATAAACTTCCTGTAGAAGAGGTAGAGCTTCCTGCAGAAGGTGGAATCTGAACCCGAATGTGACCAAATCCTAAGAAAGGCGAGTGGTCAAGGAGGAAGTGTCTGTGAGGGTGTCCTATAGCCTGGTGTGGACCCCTGTCCTTGTTTTGCACGACCTTCCTAACCTGCAATATATTCCCTGCAACCTACAATTATTCCACAGAGATTAGGCCTGTTTTTGTTTTTTTTTTTCTCTTATTTCTCTTTATTTTTTTTTTAAGAGACAGCTGGGGTGCCTCCATGAGGTTTTCATCCTCACTGTCTATTTTTTTTTTGATACTTAAGGTGTGGGTGGAGTAGAGACAGGGCCCCGCTCCACTACCAGCATTGATTTCTCCAAAGTTTCAATGAACTCCTGCCTCGAAAGGGGTTTCTTGTAGATTTTCAATCGATGCCCATTGACGAGCATGGGGATGGCTTCTTCATCAATGGTCTTGATGAGGACTGAACCATTGTCGTTGCATTTCTCCACTGTATATGGTCTTAACCACCTTGTCCTCAGTTTCCCTTTGAAATTCTTGTATCTGGAATCATACAGCAGCGCCCAATCTCCTGGCTGGAATTGATTTTCATTAAGGTGCTGGTCATGCCATATCTTCCTCTGGAGTTGAACTACTTCTGAGTGGAGGAGGGCCTGCATTCTCTGTTCATCTAATCCATTCAGCTGCTGTAATCTTTCCCATTGTGCATGGCTGAGATCTAGGTCCAGCTGAGCTGCCACCCTCAATGTGTAGTACTCGAATTCTATGGACAGTAGAGCCTTCTTACCGTAGACTAGTTCGTAAGGTGTGAAACCTATTGTAGTTTTCCAAGTGGTGTTGTAGGCCTAGGTGGCCTCAACCAAGCGATCTGCCCAATCCTTCCTGCTGCTGCTCACCACTTTAGTCAAAATATCTTCCAGCGATCTATTAGTAACTTCCACTTGCCCATTAGCTTACGGATGATAAGGAGTGGAATTTATGTGCTTGATCTTGTGATGAGCGAGTAGGTCTTCAATCAGGTTAGAGGTGAACTGACTTCCTTGATCGGTGACCAGCTCTCTGGGGTAGCCAAATTTGTAGAAGATATTTTCCCTTAAAAACTCAGCCACTTTTTCTTCTGTTGCTGCCTTGATTGCCTTGGTTTTTGCCCACTTTGTTAGGTAGTCTATGCACACAATGATGTAAGACCTTTTCTTTGAAGGAGGGTTGATAAGACCCAAAAAATCCATGCCCCACTTCTCAAATGGCTCGAAGGTCACTTGAGGTTGGAGGGGCATTTCATCCCTTGGAGTCGGTTTCCCCATCCTTTGACATCGGTTACATTCGCTGATGTATCTTCTGACATCTTGATGAAGAGTGGGCCAATAGTAGCCTGCCTGTATAATTTTGAAGGTAGTTCTTTTCGCTGCAAAGTGACCTCCATAGGGCCCATCGTGACAGGTCAGGAGGATGTCAAAAAATTCCTCCTCCCTAACACAACGCCTCAAGATCTAATCTGGGCCAAGTTTAAACAGGTTGCCCCCGATCCAAGTGAATGGGGCACTTTTCCTCACAATTTGCTCCTCTCATGAGGATAGGTGTGGAGGGAACTGTGCTGAGACCAAGTAATTTTCTATATCAGCAAACCATGGGGAGAGTACTGAAATAGCAAACAGGTGTTCGCCTGGCATCTGGTCATCCACTATCCCTTCTTCACCTGCAGGAAAATCCAATTTAGACAGAAAGTCAGCAACAACATTTTCCTTACCTAGCTTGTCCACAATGGTCAAATCAAATTGCTGCAACAAGAGTAACCATCTAATGATATGAGCATTCACATCACGCTTATTCGTTAGATATCTAATCGCAGCATGATTAGTGTGTACGAATGTTTGATAACCAGTGACGTAGTGTCTGAACTTGTTTAGGGAGTGTACTACAGCCAGGAACTCTTTTTCGGTTACAGTATAGTTCATCTCTGCCTTGGACAGGTTTTTGCTGACAAAGTATATGGCATATGGGAGTTTCTCCTCAACTTGTCCTAAGGCTGCCCCTATGGCTTTGTTCGAGGCATTGGTGTGGATGTGGAAAGGTAGGGCCCAGTTTGGACCTCTCAAGATCGGGGCGGACACCAGCTTATATTTCAACTCATCCAGAGCCCCTTGACAGTCGTTAGTCCATTTAAACTCAACATCTTTCCCTAAGAGGCCAAACAATGGCGAGGCTAGCTTACTGAAATCTTTAATGAATCTTCTGTAATATCCTGCTAAGCCTAGAAAACTCTGAACATCTCTTACCTTTTGAGGAGGTGGAACCTTTTGGATGATACCAATTCTTTTAGGATCCACCTGTAATCGTTGCTGAGAAATGGTATGACCTAACACGGTCCCTTCAGTCATTAGGAATTCACATTTTTCAGGACTGAGGGACAGGTTCATCTCAATACATTTGTTTAAAACTTTTCCCAGGTTAGACGATGCTTCTTGGAAGTTAGACCCATAAGGAGTAAATTCATCCATATAAATTTCCACCGAATCGTGAACCAGCTCAGCAAATATGCTCAATACTACTCTCTGGAAAGTGGCAGGAGCATTGCATAGCCCAAAGGGAAGAACCCGGTAGGCAAAGGTTCCCTAGGGACAAGTGAAGGTGGTCTTATATTGGTCTTTCGGGCTGATTTGGATTTCATTATACCCGCTGAACCCATCTAGGAAAGAAAAGAACTTCTTCCCTGCCAGCCCATCTAGCACTTGATCTATGAAAGGCAAAGGGAAATGGTCCTTCTTGGTGGCTTTGTTAAGTTCTCGATAATCTACACAGATTCTCCACTTCCCATTTTTCTTGGGTACAAGCACCAGAGGAGAAACCCATTCGCTGTCTGAGATGGGGTAGATGAATCCTACATCCAACAACTTTTGTAATTCTTCTTTAATGATGTCCTTAAGGGCTGGATTCATTCCCCTCTAAGGCTGCCTAATTGGTTTACAATCCTCTTTAATGTAAATGTGATGGGTACAGACCGACGGATGGACTCCTTTCATTTCCTTATAGCTCCAGGCAAAAGCATCCAAATGGTGGCTCAATAAGCTACAGAGCTCCTTCTCCTGAGAGGGAGATAGGGATGAGCTAATCTTTAAGGTTCTTTCAGGGCCAAATTCCACATTTTTAACTCTGGGTGAGGTCGGATCGACCACACAGAGGTCCACTAAAGTGTTGGCTTGGGTACCTTCCACTAACTCCTCTAATGATAGTGCACTAGAAGGTGGATTTTGAATCAAATTCTCGATCAAGTCATCCTCGGTCAGAGGACCTCCCCTAGTGGCTTCTACTGTGCACAATGGTGCAGAGTAGACTTCACCCTCATTTTCCTCCTCCAACCAAAGTGGTAAGTCATGTTCTAACAGAGGTTGGGCAGGAGGGTATAGGACTAGCTATTTGGACATAGGCCCATTCTTGATGGTCATGCTTCCAGCTCGACAACTGATGTAAGCATCCGCAGTAGCTAACCAAGGCCTTCCCAAAATGAGGGGGTATCCAGTGAGTTTTTCCTTTGGTTGAAGGACCAAGAAGTCTGCAGGGTACTCCCAAGAATCAACAGAGACCAGGACATCCTCCACAATCCCTTCGGGAGTCATGGTGGAGCGGTCTGCCAACTGCAGTACTGTCGAGGTCTTTCTTAAGGAACTCTAAAGGTTAAGTTTAAGCATAGTGTCCCTAGTCATCACATTAATGGCAGCCCCTAGATCAATCAAGGTGTGGGGGATTATGGTGCCATTGATGTGGACATCAACTACAAGACTCCCAGGGTCCAAATATTTTTGACAGATTACTTGTCCCAACATCAGATCGGACAGTTGTCTTATGACATTGATAGTTGGGGCATCTCTCTTGCGCCTGCCTGGGTGCCTGAAACACTTCTCCTTGATCAATTTGTTGTAGATTGGTACATATTTTATGGCCTGGAGAAGTGGAATTTTCACACACAACTGTTTAAGTTCTCCTAGAAGTTTAGTCTCCTTTAGGTTTGGTTGCGTGGCTACTATTAGCCTCTCAGGAAAGGGTGGAATGGCTTTGGGTTCACTTTCCTGTTTCTCTTCCTCTTCCTCCGAGGGAGGAGGCTGGCGATCTGGAAGGACCTTTCCAGATCGTAGGTTGATCTCCTGAATCTCCACAGCATAGGTAGGGCATGTTGTCTCTCCAGTGTATACCTGTTGGGCCTGTCTATTGTTGGGGTTCGGGTTTCGGTTGAGAAGGCATCTAGGGTTGTCTTGGAGGAGCAGGAGGTAATGGTTGTGGTTGAGCAGGAGGTGGAAGCAAAATAGCAGGAGGAGAGTTGTATTGGGTTCTCCACCCCGGTTGAGGTGCATTCCACTGAGGTTGTGGCTGGACATGAGAGTGAAACGAATGAGCAGCAGGTTGAGTATGGTACTGAGATGGATAAGACCAAGGAGGAGGTGTGGACCAGGAAGGATGATCAGGGGGTCCCCAAGAAGGCATGTGAGCAGATTGGTTGGATTTGTAATAAGCTTGCGATGTTCCTTGCATCCCCTGCTGGTAAGGTCTGGACCCATGGGGCCTCCTTTGTTTAAGGAAGTAGAGTGGATCAGTGGCCCCTTCAGCCCCTTGGTACATGGCTTTAAGTCCAGGTAAGTTTGGGCACTAGTTCGTGGGGTGGTCTTCCTCACAAACGAAACATACCTCCACTGAGTGCAATGGACACTCGTTCTTAGGATGCTTCCTTGTACATCTGGGACAAAAAATGGCCAAAGCCCTCTTAGCTTACTCTTTCTTCTGTTGGATTCGGAAGGTATCTAGTTGCATAGCAATGGTCTGTCTCATCTCACTTTTGAGGTCTTCCATCTGATTAGCAAACTCATGCTTGGAGAAGGTGGTACTAGCTGAGAGTGGATTCCCCCTACCTCATTTCCGGGCTGCCCTAGAGTGGTTTCTAAACACAGTCTTTATGTCCTCATAGGGTAGTTGGTAGATTTCTCCTCTAGCTAGCAAATGGAGGGTATCTAGAAGGTCTTCGGGGACTCCTCGGAGCAGAACCAGCTTCAGAGATTCAGGGTCAAGCATGCACCTAGCCCGTTTATAGCTAAGTTAGAACCTTTCCTCGTAGTCTTCTAAAGACTCATCACTTCCCATGGTCATCCGAAAGATTTCTCCCTTTGTTTCCTTTGACCTACAGTACTCCTGGTATTTGTTGTTAAAGGCTTGTTGCATCTGAGCCCAAGTTGTGATACTGTTTCCAGGTAACCCCATGAACCAACGTAGTGCTACATCCTTGAGGGTAGAGGGAAAGAGTTTCAACTTTTTCTCGTCTTCTGCATAGTCATAAGTTCGACAAAGGACAACAAACTCAAACAGGAAGGTATCGGGGTCTTCAATGGTCAATCCATGGAAATGAGGTAACACTGAGGGACTTATGTTTTTCATCTTCATGTCCCCGTTGGTCTCTCGGATGGGGAAGGCACCTTCTATTCTCTCCTCATCTTCTCTACCATTTCTGTTTTCAGCCATGGTCTCAAAAGGAATGTTTTCTTGCTCTTCTTCTGTTATAGGATCTTCGTATATCTCAGGAGGTTCACCTATAGGTTCTTCTAGATCACTGCCACCAAAGAAGAGAGAAGGGTGACTCAGTGATGTGGTGGGGGTGTTGGGTAGGAATTTTCTGGTATTATCTCTGTTCCTACGAGCCATGAAATGAAATATTTTTAGTTGCTTTTATTTTTTCTCTACTTGTACCTGCAAAACTGAAATAGATTGAATTGCAACTAACTAAAATCTATCTTGCTGAAACGAAAATGCAGAATTGAAATGAAAGCAGGAAAGAACTAATCTATTTTGCTTAAATGAAATTGCAGGAATGAAATTGCAGGAATGAAATGCTAAGCTACACTTGCAGAATTGAAATTGCGGAATTGAAATGCTAATCTACTTTTGTGGAAATGAAATTGCAGAATGGAAATGAAGCAACTACTCTACTCTTGCTGAAATAAACTACTTAGCAGAAGGTTGTAGTAGAAAATAGAAGAAAAGCAGCAATCACCAATACTCTGACGCTTCCCCGGCAATGGCGCCAAAAATATGGTGGGCTCCAGCATTGCAGCAATAATGCTGCAACTCCTGGGAATCCCTTCTTTACTTTTATCAACCCGGTAGTTCGTAACAAACTTGGAAGCGACGGTGCTATATGCACAAGTACTAGCTCTTGCTGTAGCTGTCACTGGATTAGTTGGCACAAGTCTGCTAGGAGCTTAAGCCAACTTCTATGAGCTATCAGAAGAAGCTTTTAACAGTGATGGATGCAAGCTAACTCAACCAGAGGCTAATCTACTTGCAGAAAGAAGTTGAAAGCTAGAAAGGAACGCAAACCCTAACAAACCCTAGTTTTATCGACTAACCCTACTGGTGCAAGTAAAAGGATGAAGCTATAGGAATGGATTCCATTGACTTCTAGAAAGGTAAAATGCATGTGACTAAGCTACTTCTGAAAACAAATATGAAGAAAACATCTTTTTGCATTTTTGAGTACTTCGTCAAGATTATTTTGCATATGCTTTAACTGTTTTTGACTGCGCAGAGGTTAACTGGCGAAAGGAAATGGAGTAGGTGCTTGCAGGAGGCTAGGAAGGTTAGAAGAGGGCCTAAGGGGTCCCTAGCACCCTTCCAAAGAGTTTCACAGTGATCGGATTCAAGGAAACCACTTTCGTGAGCTTCTACAGGAAGTCTGCAGGGGTTCTACAGGATGTTCCGAAAGGAGATTTTTGAAGGGTTGATGGTGGAAAAGAGGTGAAGAAGTGGGTATGGAGGTTGATGATGATGTGGAATGGTCTAGGACCTGGCGAACAAAGTGGGTGAGTGACAAGGATGGTTGGATTTGTTCAAGGAGGGGTAGAGCAATGTTGCACAAAAATATGGAAATTAGGTCAAAGTGAGGGAACGTAGCAAATGTGAGGCAAGAATCAGAGTTGGAGGGTGGAGCAGGTGGTATTGATGGAGTAGGTGTAGGCAAAGAGGTTTTGCAGGTACTCTGCAAGTTATTTTCCAAACTATTCAAACAAAGACTCGAAAAACCAAATACCTAGCTACTTTAACCTAATCTGACCTAAATATCAGCAAAGCAAATGAGCAGAAGTTTATTGCAACGAAATCATGTGAAATAACTATGCAAACTAAGCAATCATGAACTTGAACATGTAGCCTCAATTGGTATCAATTTCTGCAAATGAGAATCTACACTAACAATTGCATGATGAAGCAAAGACAATGTTTTTGGTAGCGACAAGGACACCTTGGTCTCAGCTCATGGTCCCACAGAGGGAGAGGTGAGATCAGGGGTGCTTGATGGCCTTTTTCTGAAGATCTTCTCTGTTATTAACCTATCAAAACAATCTAAACATGAAAAGCCTTTTTAATCATCAACAATGACCTATGTAATCAAGCAAATCTGTAATCTACTTAACAAAAATTATTTGATAAAGACATTCAAAACATGTAACAGTACAAGAAGGAAGCCTTGGCACTTGGGTTGGGCCCAACCCCAAGAGCTACAGGCTCCTAAGAAAAAAGCTCACGACTGATGCCAAACGAAACAGCTTTCCATTATTAAAAAACAACCATGTCACCAGAAAGTTGTACAGCAGAAACTACAAAATGAGCTGAGAAACTAGCATCACTATAGTGCAAAATACAACTGTTCAAAAAGTAAAAAAATATGATGGCTGGAAGCCTTCCTATTTATGCACTACGAGTGTCTCCAACAACCCTCCTTAACTCGAGGCGCTCGGTTGCTCAAACTGCCAGTGATCAGTCACTTTACACAAAACTGCTCGGCTGCCCTTGGGAATCCTTTTCGGTGGCCTGGTGAACTCCGAGCTGAGGGTGGAGATTTCGAGGAATGGGCCATTTAGTGCAGGAGACACCCTTCCTATGAATACTCACCCTTGTTCCTTCATGCTTGGCTATCATCTGGCTCATAACTGCTTTGCTTTGGTCCAAAATTTGTCCAAAAATCTGCAATAACCACGTGTTAGTTTTCTTGGTCAAGTGACTATCCTCATTCGTTCAACTAACATAGATATACTCAAAAAACATGCATAAAATATGAAAAATGGTGGATTGATGAAGAACAATAGGCAAAATGAGCCCAATAAGTTACCCATTTTTGGGGCTCATCACACAGCTATTGGAGCAGTCCATGGGCAAGAAGAAGACAAAAACCATATGAAATTTATTATATTAGCAAGAATTTATCTCCTACTAAGCTAAACTATACCGTTACTGAAAAAGAATTTTTAGCTGTAATACATGCTGTAAATAAATTTAGGCATTATATCACTGGATATTCTATTGTCTTATATATAGATCACTCTGCCATAAAATATTTAGTAGATAAACCTATTACAAACGTTAGAGTAACAAGATGGTTGATTCTATTACAGGAATTTGACATCACAATAAAATATCGACCTGGGAAAGAGAATCTTGTAGATGATTTTCTCTCATGAATGCCAAAGCTAGTGGACGCAGCAGTAGTCGAAGATCAATTTCCAAATGAACATTTATTTTCTGTTACTGTCAAGACACCTTGATATGCTGATGTTGCAAATTATTTAGTAGTAGGTAAATTACCAAAGCATCTGACCCCCATGAACGAAAATAAATTGTGCAATGTAGTACCCGATTTTCTTGGATTGGGGGTGTTAGTGTTAGTCTTTGAAACCTTCCTCTAGTGATCAAACATGCTCTTACAAAGTGATTTTAAGGTGTCAAGGTCAAATTTTGTCATTTCAGTGAGTCTTCAAGCAAAATTTGGTCACTAGGTATTAGGTCTAGGGTTTGTTTTCACTCCTTTCAAAGTTGTCCAAATGTCGGTCCATGTCACCATTCAGCTGAGTGTACCATCATTCAGAGGGTTTTCATCATCATGTCAGGTTCCAATGGGTCATTTTACACCTTGTTCATGCTTCAGTTGTGCCTAGGTAAGGTTCATTTCCCTCTCCTAGGGTTTTGAAGGTAATTTCTCTTGGATGGTCAAATCATCAGCAAAACTTGTATCCTGATGTTCATACACCTTCCCCTATCCTTAATGTACCTTATTAAACACTTCTCATCATTGATATCCCTCAAATTCCTTATTTTCGCACAAACCCTAGTTTCTTGCTACAATTTGACAATTTTCTAGGCTAGGTCTATGTTTTTCCCTTTTGGACCCCTTCCCATCACTCAATATTTTAAATTCCACTTTCTCCTACTTCCTAACATCCCTCCCTACTTCCAAAAATTTTCTCAAGAATTTAGAAGCCCCTTATCCCCTTCATTTCACTTCATTTCGACAAATCCCCTGTTCCACACATCGGGATAGGTTTTACTCCAATGATGTTTCTAAGCAAGAAAAGATGAATTTGGGAAAAATGAGAGAGGTTTTTCTTCAAAATAGGCCAAGGAAGAAACACCTTCTTCAATGTTTACACAGGTGTCATGGTTTTAGAGAAATGTCAAAAATACAGTTGCCTCAGGAGAATTGATGCACCTCTGAAGTGACCTTGGAAAAATAAATATTTCTCCTATCTTGGTTGGCCAAATGACTTTCTTGATGAGTCAAATGATAACTAGACATAAAGAGATTTCTAATGAACTATCATGAGCTCAATTTGGGGTTGAGGAAGACCTTCAAATGTTGACTGTAATAGCACTTTGCCTTTAGGCACCCTCATTTTGCACACTTTGACCAGTCTTGGGAGATTTGATTTTTGACAGGGAAAATGAACTCCAAATTGAAAAATTCAAGTTGTGTTGGAAATTAGACTCAATACGATTTCCAGTGAACTATCCTATGCCCTATTTGGTGCATGGAAGGGCCTCCAAAATCAGCTGCAAAAAGGCGCTATGCACAGGGACAGTGGCACGATGCACAGGATGGAAAATTGTCATTTTTGCCAAAAAACTCTTTTTTTCGCCTAGTTTTTTCTCAGTTTGAATTTTTTCTCTCTCATGGTCAAAATCATGATGTAATTTGATGTAAATGGATGGAATTTGATGTAAATATGATTATTTTTCACTCATGGAGGTAGATACATCATAAATAGGTGGTTTTCAACTGAATGAATCAGTTTCCTAGGTTTTAGAGGCAAGCTGTTCCATTGCCTACTTTTCAGTTCTTAGTTTAGATCTTGTTAAAAAAACTCCTAAAGTCATGAATTCAACTCCTAAAGCCTAGCATGAGTTGTTTGTTGCATATATCTAGTACTTTTCAGTCATTTGTATAGGTTGGACTCTTGTGAATGCTTTGAGCATTATTGTACATTCATCTTTGCAGTTTGGCAAAGGAATAGACCAGGTTTTGCAACATTTTCTAGGATTCTTGTGGAAAGTTGATTTGGTATAGTTTTTCCTTCTGTAATTCAAGTTTACATGTGTTTATGGTAGAATTCATTGATTTTGTAGTGCTCTACCTAGGGTTTGTTTAGTTATTCATGTTTTCAACTGTTTGAAGAGGATCCCTAAGATTTTCATGCCCTCTCCAACTCCTTACCAGTCTTAAGACTCTCCATCTCACTTATTTCAAAGTACTAAACCATTTTCCTACCTCGCCCCATAGAAACCTCTGCAAGACTGAGTCCATTCCCCAGACCCAAATCTACCTTTCACATTTGAGCCAGCAAACCAACATTAAATTCAATCAAACTCCTCTAAGCATATACCTAGCCTAAAATTAGTTTTTATATCAGTCATATCAAGCTTCATTGATCATATTTTCCTGAGATTGATAAGGAGAGAGCCCTCTCCTGACCTGGTAGGGCTAGCTACCAGGTTAAGCGTGGTTTGATGTTACCCTAGACCTTCCTTTCTCAACTTGAGGTAGATTTAGGCCATAACAGGGGGCTACCTATTTCATACAGGCACAGATATGCACATCAGAAGATGCGTCCATGAAGACGAAATATTTGAAATTCTGAAAGCCTGTCATGACGGACCATGTGGCGGACATTTTGCAGATCGAAGGATCGGTCACAAGGTTTTGCAAATAGGATATTATTGGCCCACAATCTTTAAAGACGCGAAGAAATTTGTTCAAGCCTGTGATAGTTGCCAAAGAGCGGGACGCCCTGGACAATCCAACGAAATGCCTTTAAACCCAAAGCTAGTAATCGAACCATTTAAGCATTGGGCGCTTGATTTTGTTGGTCTGATCAACCCATCATCAAATTAGAAAACATATATTCTGGTGGCAATAGAGTATGTGACCAAATGGGTTGAAGCAAAGGCACTTCCAAGAGCTACAAAGGACTCTATGATTCATTTCTTGTTCCAAATATTTGTACGATATGGCCTCCCAAGGGGCATAATCACAGATGGAGGACCACAGTTTGCAGGTAATAAAATCATTGCAACGTTAAAAAATTATCACATTCAGCACAAAATTACCACTCTGTATCACCCACAGGAAAATGGCCAAGTAGAGAGCACGAATAAAGTAATAGAGGCAATATTAACAAAAACCATTGTGTCACACAGATGTGATTGGGCTTCAAAATTGCCCAAAGCCTTGTGGGCATACCGAACAACGTGGAGAAACACCACTGGTTATTCACCATATTAGCTAGTATTTGGAAAGGAACCCATCTTTCCAATAGAGTTCAAAATACAAATGTTAAGAACAACATAGAAGGTCGGTCTGGATTTAAATGAGACCCAGACTAATAGATTACAACAAATTAATGAGTTAGATAAAATTAGGCTCTCGACTCTTCAACACACTGCATTAATCCAATAGCAGAGAGAAAAATGGCATGATGCCCTGATCAAAAAGAAAATCTTCCACGAAGGAGACTGGGTACTCCTATATGATTCCAGGCTTCAGGATTTTTCGGTAAAACTTCAGACTCAATGGCTTGGATCGTATGAAATCCAGAAAGTGCATGATAATGGCACCATTACTTTAACTACTATTGACGGATTTGGACATACCTTCAAAGAAAATGGCCACCGAGTGCGACTGTACCATAAACCGCTTACTCAAGAATCCTTTTACCAGCAACTCCGGGAATATTTTGATATGCAGACTTTTGTTGAGGAAAAGAATTCTTCCTCGGCTTTGGTTAACTAAGTAAATTCATTGCTTTTAAATTTTGTACATAACTTTTTCTATTATGCTTGTATGAATTACTTTCTATACAAATTTTTGCATTTCTGCATTTTTTTTACATTTTGTTGTTCCTTTCCGAAGGAACAACACTTTCGCCGTTTTTCTGTTCCTTTTCGAAGGAAAAACACTTTTGCATTTTTCTATTCCTTTCCAAAGGAACAATATTTTCATCATTTTGCTGTTCCTTTCTAAAGGAACAACACTTTTTCTTTTTGTTGTTCCTTTCCGAAGGAACAACATTTTCTCCATTTTGTTGTTCCTTACTGAAGGAACAACACTTTTGAATTTTGCTATTCCTTTATGAAGGAACAACACTTCTGCCTTTTTGTTTTTCTTTTCTGAAGGAAAAAAACTTTCACATTTTGTCATTTCTTCCAAAGGAACAACACTTCCACATTTTTTCTGTTCCTTTCCAAAGGAACAACACTTTCGGTTTTTGCTGTTCCTTTTTGAAGGAATATCACTTTCATTTTTTGTTGTTCCTTTTTGAAGGAACAACACTTTCGTTGTTTGCTAATCCTTTCCGAAGGAACAGAACCTTTGTTTTTTCTATTCCTTTCCGAAGGAACAACATTTTCTTTTTTTGTTGTTCCTTTCTGAAGGAACAACACTTTCGCTTTTTTGTTGTTCCTTTCCGAAGGAACAACATTTTCGTTTTTTGCTGTTCCTTTCCGATGGAACAACACTTTCATTTTTTGCTGTTCCTTTCCCAAGGAACAGAATTTTCGCATTTTCGTTGTTTTATTTCGTGCTTGCTTTATTTGCTATTCCGATTAAGGAACAACTACTGTTCCTCTTAAGGAACAACAATTTCGAGTATGTTTTTTCTTTTGCTTGCTATTTCTCTTAAAGGAACTACGATTTTTGTGTGCAAATATTCTTTTGTTGTCCCTCTAAGGAAACATCAACCATTCCATCTAAAGAACAACACTTTTTGAGTGCATTTTTCTTCTTTTTGTGTGTATGTGTGTTTCACCATTTAGATGATTTTTGTGAACGATGGTCATTTAAGGCACAACTATACATTTATGCAAGAATACAAAAACTAGAGGATACTAAAATCAGCAAACCAAAGAAAAATCATTATCTTTAAAGAAATTGCTTTGAATTGATAAGGGGAAACAAGAAAGGACACAACTATTTATATCACTTTGTTGTCTTTATTTTCACTAACACCAATTTGATTGATTATTTTTATCATGATGGTTCTTTCTAAATCCCCATAATTATCTTTGATCATTATTATTTAATAAGAATAAGGGAATATTTTCCTCTGTTGAGATGTTCAGACTTCTTCCACCATCCCTACTCTTAAGGAGTGTTGAGACACCATCTGTATATAAATAGGAAAGTGCTATATAAAAGAAAAGAAGAAGAAAAGAAAAGATACATATCTATATGATTCCTAACATGATTTGTCAGATGAAGGATAGGGGATCTCATCAAAAGCCAGCTTACCATGATCATAAGGAAGAAAGTGAAGTGGCATTTCCACTATGGCCACCACACCAGGGATATGATCCAAGAGGCACATCAGAAAAATAAGAAGTCCTTGGAACAGGAGGTCTCATCATGAGCTGACTTGCCAACCTTTCACTTCTTCCTGGTGAATGGCATCGTGATTCATCTGGTTACCAAGCTAGCACAATGGCCTCCATTCTGACATCGCACAACACTTTCCTAGGCATACACAAAGGATTATGGTTCCAAGGGTGAAATAAGAAACTCTGTCAAGGTTATGGACACATGTGGGCAACAGAGCTCTGCTGATGGTATTGAAGTCATATTTTTCATACAGCAATAGTCATTATAAACCCTTCTTCTTATATCTTTATATTGATTTCAAATGAGATTATGTTATATAACCCCTTCGAACCTTTTATACATGAAATTCATTTATAAATAAATCATAATGGTTAAAGTGGATAATGATCGCATAAGAAATTTTACTTACGTTAGCTGTCCTATCCTCTATTTTTCACATCATATCACGACATTTCCATATTTATTAGAGATTTCCATCATACGCCTCAATTTCAGTAATCCACTCATTTTTGTAAACATGTCATGGATCTATACGTTGTTCCTTTATTCTGTTATATGATTGCAGTTCAGCATGCTGCTCCTTTTTTTACCGGCCGAGGACGGCCTATCACATTTCAGAGGGGCGCGGGTGATCTCCATAATTCACTGGCATACGTGTCAACTCATTTTTGGAGGTATTATGACTCCATCAAAACTAGGAAATAACAAGTCTAATGGTATTGTATTTCCCAATATGCATGGCTTGCTGTTCCAATGCCATTTATGTGTTTTTCTCTGTAAAAATTAACAATGAGCTAGAATTTGAACAGCCTTCTGTTCCATCGTCATCTCTGTGTTTTTTTACAGTGTGCTAAGCTTGAACAAGATGGGAGGCAGATCAATTCACAATGAGCCACAAGTGTTAATGGTCTCTGACACTACACGCGAAATCTTAATAAGGGCAGGATGGATAGCCTACCTTAACCGTCTACAGCAATCTAACGAGATAATGGCAATTGAATTTCTACAAAATATGCAGGAAGATCATTCCATGGTGAGGGGGAGACAAATAGCAATAACAGATGAGATAATTGTTGAAGTTTCAGGATTGCTAGCCATTGGACCAGTATGGACCCTGAAAAAGATGAGACTACAAGACGCTATAACCATCTTCCAGGACGAAGGACAAAACCTTATTTTCAAAGGAAAAGGAGTCCTGCCAGCAACCCTGGGAGAGCCTTGGGCAGAATTGGCCAGAATTATCCAAAGCTACATCACTTGCGATGGAAGAAAAGACATGGTAAGACCATGCCATCTTAAACTGTTAGCTATATTAAAACAAAAATGTGTTGTGAATTTGCCTGCGTACTTAAATTTTTTATTGCATGATGTTGCCTGAAGTATAAGAAAATCTCGCCATGTAGAATCAATAGTAAGCCATCACGGTTTAATTCGGCTGATAGTCACTTACAGTCTCACCCAACAACAGAGTAGTTGGGAAGAATTGATTTTCTAAATATATGGGGGACTAGCTTTACCAGCCCCAAAACAAAAAACATTGTTAGCACATCAATAAGGCCACAGAAACGAAGACAATCTGTCAAATTAGGAAGAAGTAGAGGAATGCTGGGAAATTCCCAAGGAAACAGTAGCCAGCCTGTAGAAATACACGACTCAGAGGATGAGCAACCCCCACAACTTGAAGGAGGGGAAAATGAAGAAGAATTAGAAGAAAATGAAGAAGAGGAACCGAAAGAGGAAACTGAGCAATCCGGTCAGGAAGAAGGGGAGGAAGCAGAGCAACCCAACGAAAGCCCATTGCAAAACCCTTTGCAAGAAGATGAATTGGCCTGAATCTTGGCCAATATGGGTGAGTATGTCCAACCTCACAGCCCACTCAACCCCGATACCGAAGAAGGGCCACAGGAACACTTTGTTCATGATAAGAGTGCATCTGAGGAGATGTGTGATGAGGAGGAAGAAGAAGGACAATCCCAGGAACACTCTGCTCATGATAAGAGTGCATCTGGAGAGATGGGTGATGAGGAGGAAGAAGAAGGACAATCTCAGGAACACTCTGCTCCCAGTCAGAGTACACCCGAAGAAATGCATGATGAAGAAGAAGTAGAAGAAGAAGCTGCCTAGGAAACAATAAAACAAACTAGGGTTTCTTCCCCTGAAAAACCTAATTAGCAGGATGAGAACACTGAAGAAGTGTTCCAAGTAGGAAACATGGAAATTGGCCAAGGTGAGGATACAATCCCTGAAGTACAAAGCCTAGGCCTAAGAAAAGAAACAACTATTCCTTCTAAGAAAACAAATGAAATCAAAAAGTTGCAAAAGGAACAACATATACTGCTTAATGTAATTAAACAACTTCGACAACAAAGAAGGGTCCTAGAAATGGGGAAAAACTCAAAAAGAACCCCTGGAGCAAAGCATGCAGCCACCTAAGTGAAACCCCATAAAAAGAAGGTCAAAAGGACTCAAGTCAAACCCGTTATTCAGGACCGCAAGGAACAACATGTAGCTGTTACAAATGTAGAGGAACAAACAAAAAACACACCAGTATATGATAAGGAAGTCCAGACAGAGGCATTATCCTCTAGAATCATGACCAACCAAACAGTGCGTGAGGAGGAAACACAGACTATAAAAACCAGATGTCACAATAAGGAGATCCAGGTAGATCTCCAGCCCAAAAATGTCATGATGAATAATGACTCGAAGATAGTAAAACTGCAAAAATATCTGGCACAGGCCCAACAAACGATAGAAAAGCTCACAGAGAAAACCGTTCCTCAAGAGAAACGTCAGAAGTTACAATAGAAGAAAAAGAACATCAATGCATCGGAGAGCAAGGCCTTCGATGGATGGCGAAGGGCAGAGGAAAAAGTTAAAAAGATAACCCATAGACTAGATACAGTTATGAATCAAATGGATACCTTATGTTCTTTGTATACTGATGTTCTAGCGTGTAGGGCACCCGCCAAAAACTATGCTTTGTTTTTTATGGAAAGGTATTTACAATTGAAAATTAAGGCTGTCAAGGCAGGGGTGCCTATAGAGATAAAAACCATTGATGATTTCATAAACTGTTGTAAGCATTATGGGGTAAAAGTCCAGCGATTGTTATGTGAGTTTTATTTACATAATCTTGTGTTGGATGGAGAAACAGAAAAGAACCCTAGCCCTTTTGTGGGTGATATCCAGCTTCAGGCCTTCATCTCTTTTGCTGTCAACCAGATAAAGTGGCTTAAAGCCTACAATATCTTCCAGAGAGAGGAGAATGGGTTAGATCTGTGGGTAAGGGGTGAACCTAGAAACCCATTGCAACTATGGAATAAACATAGGACCTTAATGAGAATGAAGGGTGTGATCCAGACATTGGGACCTATTCACACAACAGTCATCCAGCAAGGGGTAGAATACTTCCTAACCATCAAAGACCTTGCCATAGTAGTAGCCAAATTCCGATACCAGACTTCCAATCGGAATATCCAAAACAGAGAGCCATTCAATTATGAGAATTTCAAGCTAGCTATTGATCGCTTGGTTACTTATGGTGACCTCATCTTGAGAGAAGGTCCATCTTGGTTAGGCTGTAGGTTTCGAAGTCCAATCATCTGGTATCCTGCACCAGGATATAGAGCCCTATATGAATTTCCTGAAGGTCAGATAGGGCATATTTTTGAAGTCTTAGCTAGAAATCATGGTTTTATACCACTGACTAAAAATCCTTCTCCAGCCTATTCCCTAACTGCCTTGCATATCATTTACAATATTTTCATGAGGGCATGAAAAAGGGTAAGCAGGGGGTGTGTTGAGCACTAGAAAAGGTATGCAATTTCCACTTATTCCTTTATCTTTTCCTTTAATCCATAACTTCTTTACATTCTAAGATGGTCATATGATAAAGGATTATGATAGAATTAAGGGGAATTGTGATTAATGTAAAATGATTAATTATTGTCTTTTTTATGCAGAAAGTGAAGAAAACGGAAAATCGCCATTTCGGAGGAAAAGACAAGGCAAAACCAACTACTGTCCCTTTGACAGGGAACTGCATCCAGACGAGGAAATCGAGATCAGAGCACATGGGCCAGGAAAAGGAAGAAGAAGTGCAGTATTAGCGCAAGAGGATGAAAAGATAACTAAAGATTAAAGATATGGCGAATCCCTCAAGATCCTTTGATCCTGAGGGATCGCTACCTCAAGGCTATCTGTATTTTTGGTATTCCCGCCTGGCCATTATAAAAAGGGACAGCGCTGCTAGCCCAAGGGGCGGATTATTGTTGATTTATAGAATTCACTGTTGTAATTTGAACTTTGATCATTGACTCTCTTTAAAGAGCAATAGCTGTAACTCTGTTTTTATGATTAATACATAAACTTCGTTGTTGTTCCGTTATCTGATCCTGGAGTAACTACAGCAGTGCGTCCTTGGTGGCTAAGGGCCGGCCCTAGTGGATCACTTGCTTTTTGTATCATTATTTTCCGATTACAAGTCATGTGTGGTTTGATGTCATTTACTTGATTTATTTAGCGATCTTTTGTTCCTAAACATTTCTTGCTCTGTTATATTGAATTCGTAATTGAATAGTAAGATTATTGTTTGCAACTGAAAATGTTATGTTGTTCATTCTAAAATAATATCGCATTGTCTAATTCGGATATTGTTGTTCGTTTACAGATTGACATTACTGTTCATTTACAGATTGACATTGCTGTTCATTTACATATTGGCATTGTTGTTCACTTAGCTATGGTTTACCGATAATTGTGATTGTTGTTCATTTAGATTACTGTTCCATTATCATTGCAATTGTTGTTCCCTTATAACTGTGGTTAATGCTTATTATGCTAAAATAAGATTATTGATTCAATCATTCTAGATTCGTTGTGTTTACATTTGATTAAGTTTGTTGTTCAATATTTCGTAGACTTAGGTTTGTTGTTCCTTCCTTAGATTGCTGTTCAATTCATTTATTAGTTGAAGGTTTCTGTTCAATTCCTTTCAGTTAAGATTGCTGCTTAATTCAGTTCTGTAGATTAAGCTTTGCTGTTTGATCTTGTCACTAGATTAATTGTTGTTCCTTTCTGTTAATTGAATTGTTAATTCCAGCATTTGCTTTGGTGTGAATAGAAAGATCTACAATTGTACTGAACATTGAATACTGCTGTCTAGTTCCTAGATTGGAGATCTTGTCTTTGATTGCTTTTCATTTGCATCAGTTTATAAAGGAAATAGTTATCATTACTACATCCTTGTCTGATGATTGTTGTAGTTTCTTAAGTGAATGATCTAGTTACAAAGCATTTAAGTTTCTTGCCATTACATTTAGAGTTTGTTTCCAGCATTTGTTTACTTTTGTAAAAGCACTATACTACTAGCATTACTCTTGAAAAAGTGACCACCTCAGATTGAGTACACTCTTGAGATAAAAAATCGTACCTGGATTGATGATTAATGTAGGGTAAATAGAGGTTAAAAAGACCCTTTTTACTACTCAACAGTTTGGACATGCATGGCTTTGCATGTTGGTGTATGGTTCTCTTGCTATGAGTGGCATGGTTTTGCTGGGTTATGAAAATGGTTTTCAGCCTAGCCTTTCCTTTTTCTAGATTCCATGGTATGTTGGGATTTTTATCTGAGTTTTGAGCTTTGGTTTGTCGGATGGATTTCAGAATCTGAGGTGGAGGTGGTCTCAAGTTTCATTCCCAAAGGCCTAGGAATCCCTTGACCGGTTTTGGTGGGATACATAGTAAAGCCTGGGGGAGAAGCCTCGATTTAGGGCCTAGTGATCCGGGTTTGGATTACGGTATAGCCTGAGAGACTGGTCTCATTTTAGGGCCTACTGATCTTGTATTGGATTGCGGTAAATTCTGAGAGACAAGGAGACGAAAAATTACGCAAGGATAGTGATGGATTCCAGATGGCATTCCAAGTTCGGTTCGGTTGTGATTGGAGCACTTGGTTTTGTGTGATCATAGTTTTGTGAGGGTGGAAGTGGTTAACCTCAGGATTCCCTTGGTTTTTATTGGATTGGTTGTTCTATGAGATCCCACATTATTGATTGGAATATGGCATGGGGGTGACTATCTAAAAGAGATATTTGGTTCAATAATGTCTATAGTCGGGTGGTACGTGGAAGTCCCAAACCTAGTCAGATTTTCCTATGATTAATAAAAGATAAGATCCCTTAATTTTTCACTGGGTTATATGTGGATTTAATGGCTTTCATATCTCTGATATTTATATGGTTTTATGCTAGTTATATGACTATTTCACGTCATGTTTATTTCATGTATTTACTTGTAATTGTTAAATGGATGGATGCAAGACATAATTGATGTTATAACAATTCAATGGAGAAGGTGGTGATCCTTCTGGTTATGTTTCATAAGTTATTTCGGTCATTCATGCTCTAACTTGTATCCTAGACCTTTAGGTTGCATTGATGCCAAGTGTTTGACAGAATGTCAGCTCCAGTTGGGGATGCTCAGGCCTAGTCCTGAGGTTGATTTTTGATTGTTTATATTGTCATCATGTCTTTGATGGATTCTAGAGATTGTAACAAGTTCTGGGCAAAGGCCAATATTCTGGGCTAGAAAAGTGGCTCAAATATCGAGGATTCTAGCATAGGTCTGTTGAAAAGAATCCAGGGACGCTGGCACATAGGCCTCTGGGAGAAACTTTGGGTTCTGGATGCTGTCATGCATATATCATCAAAGTGACTAGGGGTTAAAAGAATTAAAACATCAGTGGGACTCAGGGACATGATGCTTGAGTGGCTAACATGTCTCTTGAGGGTGTTTTTGTTGATGTGGATGGGTTTGTTTGATATGTTCCTTTGATTCCATTTCCTTAAGGTCACCAAGGAAGTTGAATCCCTTATAGTCACCTCTCTCATCGCATGTTTATGCCGACTGGTTGGTTTCTTGCATGGACCTGGGAGGTGGGGGAGTTACAGATTGGTATCAGACCATGGTGCACTCTCCTTGGGTGAATGTGTTGGTCATACACACATGTCAGTTGCATGTGTATCTCTTAAACTTTCATTTCATGTCCTTGTTGCATTGCATAATGATTTATCATGATTGTAGTAAGGTTGTCATGAGGAACTTGATGTTGATTTTGTGGAATGAATCGTCAGAAGTATATGACTGGTTACAAGATTATATGCAGCTTGATTACATCCTTGTATGTTAGGTTTCATTCTTGGTTGTTTGATTACATGTATCAATCTTGTAGGTTGGTTACAAGAATTGATCTCTTATTCTCAACTACATGCGTTCATACATATGTGTAGTTGATTATGAATTGCTCATGTATGTTGTTAGTTGTATGTGGCAATGTGTAAATTGGAGCAATGGCTGTTGTCATGCATGAGGTCATAGCATGCATTATTGATATGGCCTTGCATTGATGACTGGACCCTAGATAGAATGATGTTTATGCTTTGATGCACTTATTCAGTATATGCATTTATGCTATTATGTTTGTGTTATACATGTATCATGCTGATTTGATGATCTTTCAGATAAGGTATCCTCCTCGAATTATGCTAAGGTACGTTTGTTTATTGTGATTTGGTTTAGATGAAATAATATGCCTTGCAGGAAAGAGATCAAATGGATAGAAAAGTGGTAGAATACATATAATCTCCCTATGCATCAGATGAGTAGTGTGGTGTTGGGCACTCTTCTGACTTGACAGAAACATTGAGAATCCTGAAGGAAGAAAAAAGGAGTTGTAAGGTGGACAATGACAAAATCATGCAGGCACAAGAGAAACAAGAAGAGGTTAATGCAATACTACTTAAGATTTTATTAGAATTGCAGTGATAGGGACCACTTCAAATCAACCATGGACAAGAGGAAAAAATTAATGGGGCATATTGAAGTAGGTCTCCTAGTAGACACAAGTCAGATAGATTTGACACGATTAGAGGTGGCACGCTGTTGGAAACTCCATATAGGAGAGGTGATAAAAAAAGGTACTATTCTAATTTTGGCTCTGATAGGCATCATGATTGTCGTCATTATCATCCTTACATGAGGAGTGATAGGGGATACTTTTCAGATGAGTTTAAGAAATCAAAGCCCCCTACCTTTTATGGAGAGATGAAGAAATTGTAGGATGCAGAGGCATGGTTGCTTGGTATGAAGAAATTCTTCCGATTGCATGATTATTTAGAAAACATGAAAACAATGATAACCAATTTCAGTATCAAAGGTAAAGTGGATATTTGTGGGAAGATGTCAATAATGTCAGAGGTATACATTAGGAGTATTTTCCTTGGCATGCATTTGAAAGGCTCTTCAAGAAGAAGTACTTGTCGTAGAGGTATGACAGAGCTAATGATTTTTATGAGTTGCGGATGGGTTTTATGATAGATGATGAGTATACTAGCATGTTTTTGGAGTTGTTAATATTTGTGCCTTACCTTAGGGAGGAGAAGGCCAAGGTTCAAAATATTCATCAGTGGATTTCTAGTAGCATACAGAGACCAGATTGAGTTTGATGAGCCTAGATCATTGGAGGAGGCTATCCAAAATTTCAAGCATTGTTATGAGCAGTCGAAGCGCAAATTGGATCCTAAGCATGACTTGAAAAGAAATGAGAAAGATAAATGGAAAGGGACACCAAAGAGAGGAAGACCTCAAGATGTAAGTGAGAAATAAAATGTAGTTCCTTACAAGAGATTCAACACAACTTAGAAGGGACGTGGAGAGCAGCAAGCTGGAGGCAGTGGTAGGGAACCATTAGAGTGCTAGATATGTGGTAAGGATCATCATAAGAGGGATTGTATGCAGTATGAGAGTGGTAGTAGACCCCAAATCTACAGTTCTTAGGAGGCGTATAAAGTTGGTGATGTTGCTCATAGCATTCCTCGAATCTATGTAGCTGTGGATAATAAGCAGGCAGATCATCAGGAATCGATCATTGAGGTTTACAATAGTCTTTGTGATTAATTTGCTTCTATTTTTATTGTTCATGGATATAACTATAGTTATATTAATCCTGACCTGGTGGATAAGTGTGGTTTGAGAAAATAAGTGCATGCAGAGTCTTAGTTGGTATAGTTAGCTATAGGTACAAAGAAGCAAGTTCACCATTGGGTAAGATATTGTGCATTTGAGCTAAATGGTATTCCTACAGTGGCACACTAATGTATTTCCATTGGGATCGTATGGTATGCTTTTGGGTATGGATTGGTTGTACCTTCATAGAACCAAAGTGGATTTCTTTGACAAGGCCATTGAGTGTGTGGATGATAGTGGAGAAAAGAGGACTTCGTAGGGGAAGAAGAAGCCTACATTAATGAGGATGGTTATCGCTATGCAGGCTAAGCATAGTTGCAAAAATGGTTGTGTAATGTTTGCAGTAAACATTTCTAGTGACAAGGGTAAGGTGTTTGAGGATGCAGATGTGTTGAGTAGGTACGCATTTCTGCATTTGTTTTAGGATTTATTCCCTGAGGACATTAACAAGTTTCTGCCTCATAGGGAGGTAGAATGTTCTATTCAATTGGTGCCAGGGGTAGCTACGACATTAAAGGCACCTTACAGGATGAGCACACCTGAGTTGGTAGAGTTGAAGTTGCAATTAAAGAATATGCTCAACAAGCGATACATTAGGCCAAGTGTATCACCTTTCGGTGCACTGGTGTTGTTCATAAAGACTAAATATGGTACTCTTAGATTGTGCATTGATTACAGGCAACTGAACAAAGTAACAATCAAGAAAGAGGATATCTACGATTTACTTGATATCGAGATACCAGTAGGTACGCATCAAGGAAGAGGATATCTTCGATATTACGTCGTTTAGGACCAGGTATGTGAATTATGAGTTTGTTGTTGTTCCATTCGGTTTGACTAATTCTCCAACTACATTTATGTGTTTGATGAATAGTGTGTTGCATCCTTATCTGGAAAATTTTGTTATTGTATTCATTGATGACATATTGGTATATTCTAAGAATGAGGAAGAACGCGTCGAGCATTTAGCAGCAGTATTGAGACTGCTAAGAGAGAATTAGTTGTATGCTAAACTTAGCAAATGAAACTTCTTTCAGTCTTACGTACATTATTTGGGGCATGTTGTCTCCAAGGATGGCATAACAATAGATTGAGAAAAGATAAGGGATATATCATATCATGGAGTGGAAAAATCCTAAGAATTTGGATGAGGTGATATCATTCATGGGATTAGCAAGTTACTAAAAGAGGTTCATCAAGAACTTCTCATGCATTGCATATCCCCACACATCATTTCAGAGGAAAGCTAAGAAGTTCGAATGGACAAAAGAATGTGAGGCTAGTTTTGACCAGCATAAGTAGTAGTCGACACATGCACCAGTGCTAAAGATTGTGGATCCATACAAGGAGTTTGTAATATGTACATATGATTGCAAGAGAAGACTTGGTGGAGTTGTCATGCAAGAAGGATAGGTAGTATGCTATGAGTCACATAAACTGAATGAGCACAAGAAGAACTATCCAATGCATGATCTTATGCTAGCAGCAATTATACATGCATTAAAGATGTGGAGGCATTCTCTTCTTGGCAGGAGATTTGTATTGATGAGTGATCACAGTGGGTTGAGGTATTTGTTTGACTAGATGAATCTAAATTCTAGGCAAGCTATATGGTTGGCTACCATTAGTGAGTTCAACTTCGAGATCAAATACATCAAAGGAAAGGAGAACCGGGTTGTAGATGCTCTTAGCAGGAAGGTACAGGTAATTGTATAGTAGCTATGAGCTCTTATGGGATAGAGTTATAGGATAGGATCTTGCAAGAAGGATAGTGGGATGATAAATACATGGAGATCATGCATAGGTTACAACAAAGTACAGGTTCAGGTACAGGTGATCACGATGCAGATTATCATCTCATGGTAGATGGTCTGGTGAGATTTAGAGACAGGATCTATGTGCTAAATTGCAGTGAGCTCAAGAATCTTACCTTGAGGGAGTTTCACACCAAGCCATACTTTGGTCATTCAGGATATCAAAAGACATTGATGATGGTGAAGAAGTTCTATTATTGGCTGAATCTGAATAAGCAAGTGGAAGAGTTCATGGCTAGATGTTTAGATTATCAGCAGTTAAAGGCGAAATGTAACTATCTAGGTGGTTTATTACAACCTATAGCGATTCTGGAATGGAAATGAGAGGTCATTTCCATGGATTTCATTACAGGTCTTCTGAGGATAGTGAGGCAACATGAATATATTATGGTTGTGGTTGACAACTTGAGCAATGTAGCTCACTTCATTGTAGTAAAGACTACATATTCAGCCAATGAGGTAGTATAGGTGTTCATCAGAGAGATACTAAGACTACATGGTGTTCCGAAGAATATTGTGTCGGACATGGATGAAAAATTCACTTCCAAGTTATGGAAGGAGATATTTGCAGGTTTGGGTACAAAGTTGGCCTTCAGTACAACTTATCATTCGCAGACATATGGATAAACAAATAGGGTCAATAGGATCTTGGATGATATGTTGAGGATGTACGTGATGCACCAACAGAGGAAATGGGAGGAGTATCTTCCATTGGTTGAGTTCACATACAATAATGATTTTCAAGAGTCATTGAGGATCAGCCCTTTTAAGGCATTGTATGGACAGATTTGTAACACTCCCATCAACTGGAGTGATCCAGTGAACATGGTACTTATTGGACCAGATATGTTGGTGGACATGGAACAAGAAATGTAGGTTATAAATAAGAATCTAAAGGCAACATGGGATAGATAGAAGAGTTATGCATTTCGACATAGGGTGTTCAAGGAGTTTCAGGTTGGGGAGCATGTGTATTTGTGCATCAAGCACAAGAAAATCTCTTTGAGGATTGGATCATGTGCAAAGTTGGCAACATGGTATTGTATGCCTTTTAAGATCCTTGAGAGGATTGGAGCAGTGGAATATTGACTTGCACTGCCCCTAATAGTGAAAGTCTATGATGTTTTCCATATTTCATTGCTTAAGAAGCATATAAAGGATGTTGATCATGTTATTGGTTGGTCTTTATTATAGGTGGAGCAAGAATGAGAGTTCCAGCCAGAGCCTCAGTGCATATTGCAGTGGAAACATCTCATGCTCAGGAACAGAGCCATACAACAAGTTAAAGTGTACTAGAAGCACTTTGGGCCTGAAGAAGCTACATGGGAAATGGCAGATTAGATTCGGGCCATGTGATGAGCCCCATCATTGGGTAACTATATGGACCTTAATACACCTCCAAGATTATTAAAATCAACTCTTCTCATAATTCCTTACATGTTTTAATTATATTTTGCTTAATGAGATGAGTAAAAGTAAGATGTATGTCTAGTGGCTTAATGTGCATTGATTGCAGGTTTTTGAGAGAAAATCATGGAAATTTTGGCTAATTAAGGGAAGAAACTTGAATGAGACAAGGAGGAGAGATTATAGGAGATAGAACCTCCTCATTAAATCCTCACCCATTCGAATATTCTTCAATCAAATCACACTAGCTCAGAGTTGCAAGCAGTCGAGTCATGGAGATCATGGGCAGCTAAGCCAGTGAAAATTAAGAGCTAGTTCATCTTGATTTTGGGAGCCAAGCCTCCCTAGATTTATGGAAGTTGTTGGAGAATTCAATTTTATAAATAAGGAGGCCTAGAGCGTCATTAGGATTCAGATTTTTTATGTAAGAGCACTAAGCATTTTCGAGTTCAAGATTTGTGGCAAAACATTGTTATGTAATTTTTCTGATATGATAATGAGAATGCGCATTTCCTTGATCCAGCACTGAGTTGACTTAGAGGGTTGAAGCTCTTGGGTTAGGGCCCAAACGTAGTAGCAAAGGCTCCTCTTCTTGCACTTGTATGTTTATGTTATTTCATAGATTAAGTGTTGAATTGATTTTAACATTGCTTCATTAAAGTAGTGGTAAATTTGATTAGTTTGCTTCCATTTGTGCATAGATTTAGCAGCAGTTTAGAGAGGTAAAGGAATGCAAAAAATGCTGATAGCAGGTGGATTTGGCCTCACTCCTCCCTTCAGGGACCATGGTTTGAGGAAAAACTCCTATTCAACCCCAAAAAGACAGAATTATGATTTCTTATGGAATTTAGGGTTTTTTCCTACTTGGCCCAGCACCTTTTCAGTTTTTAAAGATAGGTTTCAATTTTCATTTCTGATATCTTCAGCTTTTTATGTTAAGATCTAAGCATTGGTGTATTGCCTTAACAGCGCATTCTCAATTTCTTCAGCTTTTTATTAGATCTCATGGTGTTTCACAATCTTTTGCAAGTATTTCCATGCATGAACTAGGCAACTAAATAATGAAATTATGTTTTCTTAAATTGATTGGAAATCTTCCTTGTTTGATATGATTCATTGATAAATACCAGTAATGTATGAATTGCAAGAGTTTCAATAGTGTAGGAAGATCTCATGCCAACAACCCCAACCTAATCTCATCCATCCATGATCACCAAAAGCCACCAAGTCCCTCAACCAATTCATCATTCCATAAGAACAACTTTCTAGGTTTGTTGAGAAAATCCAATCATCTTACAAAATTTGGTTTGAGCTCTGAGGAAGTCCTAGCTGCTCCCTTGCCTTATTTCTTCCATAATTCACCTTCCCTAAGCCCTATAACACATTCCAAATCACTTCTATTTCTCTCAGTCGGATCCTGTAGGAATACAGGGGATCGTGTAGGAGAATTAGGACATCCTGTAGGACGACCTGTAGTGGCCTATTTTGAGGTCAATTTGTGGAAAAAGCATATAGGAAGATAAGAGAAGACCCCTACTTGCCTCCCAAGCCATCTGACCTTCCATCACGATCTCTAACCCACCTATCACATCACCAAGAAGATTTAGCGTTCGCATTTTCACAAAAAAGGAAAAAAAGGAAAAACGTTATTGTGTTCATTCATATGCACAGCACTAGAATGTTTTTTTATTTCAGAGTACATGCCTAGGACAGTTAGGATTACGCACATGTTAGCTTAGAACCCTTCTGAAGCGAGATCTCTTAGCAATTAGTTAGACAAGTGGTGTGTTTAAAGCATTAATTTCAGTCTTTCATCACTGTAGTAGACAATATCTCAATTCTCCCAATTAGTGCAAAATTCCCTTTTCTTCATTGGTAATCAAACTTCTTCTTAATCAATAGAAGGCTGGTTTGAGAAACCATATTGGTTTATTTCCATCTTAGTAGTGGCAAAGACTGGACCCATCACATCTACTTGTGTATACACCATTGCCACCTCCAAGTTTATACGAACACCGAGTTGATAAAGTAAAGTTGGTAGCCCCATGAGTTGCAACATTCTTGCATCAATATCAGTGCTCATCATGTTTTGGTGCCATTGCTGGGGAGGTGTCTGAGTAAGATGTGATTTCTGCTTTCTTTCTTCCATTTCTTATCTCTTTCATTCTGCTATTAGTTTCATTTCTGCAAGAGTAATTGTAAGTTGGTTTGCTTTCTTTTCTATTTTGCAAAGTGAGATTTCATTCAGTAGTTAGTATCCATTTAGTTTGTTATTTCAATTATGCAATTAGCCTCAAAGCTTGAAAAACACAAAATAAAACAGAAACACTTCTTTCATGCCTCATAGGAATAGGGATAACTTAGGAAAATTTCTGCCAAATATCCCCACCACTTCAGACAACCAACCTTCCCTCTTCTTTGGTGGCTGTGAATTGGAAGACCCCTTAGGCGAACAACCAGAGATTTTTGAAGAGCAAACAGGAGGAGGAGAAGAAGAAAAACCCATTCCAACTGACCTAATAGCTGAAAATAGGAATGACAGAGGAGATAGAGAATGAATTGAGGGTTCTTTCCCCATCAGAAAAACCAATGGGGATTCCAAGATGAAAAAGATAAGCCCCTATACTCTTCCTCACTTCCATGGCCTGACCTCAGAAGATCCAAATACTTTCTTGTTTGAGTTGTTGTCATATGCAGAACTTATGATTACACCACTGATGATCAAAAGTTGAAATTATTCCCATCCACTCTCAAGGATGCAGCTTTGTGTTGGTTCATGGGTTTACTTGGGGATAACATCACAACCTGGGCTCAAATGCAGAAAGCCTTCAACAATAAGTATCAGGACTACTGCAGGTCCAAAGACACTAAAGAGGAAATTTTTATAATGACCTTGGGACATGATGAATCCTTGGAGGATTATGAGGAAAGATTCCATCTTAGCTACAAAAGGGCCAGGTGCACATTTGATCCCAAGTAACTGAAGCTAGTCCTGCTCAGGGGGTAAGGGAATATCTTATGGATACCCTAAACCTGCTAGCAGGAGTGGACATATACCAACTACCCTATGAAGATATCAATATTGTCTTTAAGAATCATTCTAGGGTAGCTAGGAAAAAGGGTAGGGGTAGTAAACCAATGGCCAACTCATCCTCTTCCAACACATTCATAAAAGTTGAAATTGGAAATATGATGGAAGATTTCAATATTGAAATGCTGCAAACCCTCGCCCTATAGATGGACACTATGCACATCATGAGAAAGGAGGAAGCAGAGAGATAATTAGCCATCTTCTGCCCTAGATGCATAAGGAGGCATCCTAGGAATTAATTTCCATTAAATCATATAGAAATTTGCTCGATATGTGAAGAAAACCACTCCACAGACAAGTGGCCTTCTCTACCTAGACTAAAATCTATGTATCAGGGAATTGAAGGGGTGAATGAACAGTTCTGCTACATAAATCAAAGGAGACCTCATGGGACTCAACCATACCAGTAGGGCATGCAAAGGTCATCCTATGCATATTACAACCCTAACCAAAACACATCCATTCCCTCTTGGGGGCCCCTTGCTCATCCCTCCTGGTATACACCTTCTCCTTGCTCTTTTGCACTTCACTACCATTCCCAACCGACCAACCAGCCATTTTAGCCATATACTCCTCCACAACTTCAATGGAATGCACCACCCCAGGGGTGGAGGCCCCCATACAACAATGCTCCAGCTTTATTGCCTTCACCTCCTACTCAACCACAACTTTTACACCCTTCTCCACCTAAATAACCTCATATGCCTGCCCAGCCAAATCCAAACCTGAACAATAGACACGCACACCAGGTATATAGTGGAGAGACATCCTAACCTGTTTATGCTATGGAAATTTAGGAAATCAACCTAAGGTCTGGGAAATTACTCCCGGACAACCAACCTCCATCTCCACCTAGGGAGAGTGAGGAGGAAAGAGAGGAAAGTATGCCTAAAGCGAATCCACCACCCTTTCTAGAAAGATTAACTCATCCAGTCCAGCCTACCCCAGAAGAGAATGAAATTCTGGGTGAATTGAAAAATATATGTGATAAAATTCCACTTCTCCAAGCCATTAAGGATGTACCTATTTACAACAAACTGATTAAAGAGAAGCGTTTCAAAAATCCAGGGAGACTAAAAAGAGACACCCCTACCATTAATGTCATTGGACATTGTATGACCAAATGCTGGGACAAGTAATTTGCCCAAAGTATTTAGACCCTTGAAGCCCTGTAGTAGATGTGCACATCAATGGCACCATTGTCCTACACACCTTGATTGATCTTGGGGGTTCCATTAATGTGATGACTAAGGACACCATGCTCAAGCTAAATCTCCAGGGTTCATTAAGAAAGACCACAATAGTCTTGCAGCTTGCGAACTGTTCCACAGTAGCCCTTGAGGGGATTGTTGAGGATGTGATGGTATCCATTGACTCTTGGGAGCACCTTGCAGACTTCCTAGTTCTCTAGCCTAAGGCCAAGCTTAATGGTTATCCTCTCATACTTGCGAGGCCTTGGTTTGCCACTGCTGATGCCTACATTAGCTGCAGGGATGGAAATATGACTATAAAAAATGGGCATCTGTCCAAGCAGTTGGTCTTGTACCCTCCTGCTCAGCCATATTTAGAACATGATTTACCTTTATGGCTAGAAGAGGAGGAAGAAGATGAAGTCTACTCAACCCAACTCTATACCCTAGAAGCTGCCATGGGAGGAGGACATCCAGATGAAGATGATTTGATTGAATACATACTCCAAAATCCAACTCCCAACACCTTGTCCTTAGAGGAAGTAGTAAAGGAAACCAAGAACAACCATCAGATTGATCTATGCTTAGCTAATTCAAACCCTACTTGTGTCAATACAATAGAATTAGGCCCTGAAAGAACTTTGAAAATCAACCCCTCTCTTTTTGTACACCAAGAAGAAGAGTTGTGCAACATGCTAAGGGAACATCAGGATGCCTTTGCTTGGAGTTACAAAGAAATGAAGGGAGTGAACCCCTTGGTGTGACCCACCACATTTATATCAAAGAATGTTTCAAACCAGTCTGAAAACCCCAAAGGAGAATGAATCCAACTCTCAAGGATATAGTCAAAGAAGAACTACAAAAGATGCTAGATGCAGGATTCATTTACCTTATCTCGGACAATGAGTGGGTTTCTCCTTTGGTGTTGGTTCCAAAGAAAAATGGGAAGTGGAGGATTTGTGTCGATTACAAAGAGTTAAACAAAGAAACAAAGGAGGACCATTTCCCTCTACCCTTCATTGCCCAAGTGTTAGATGGCCTAGCAGGGAAAAAGTTTTTCTCTTTCTTAGATGGGTTCACCGGGTACAATCAAATCCAAATCAGCCCAAAGGACTAGGATAAAACCACCTTCACCAATCATTGGGGTAATTTCTCTTATAGGGTCCTTCCTTTTGGCCTATGCAATGCCCCTGCCACTTTCCAGAGGGTTGTCCTGAGTATCTTTGCCAAGCTAGTCCATGATACAGTGGAAATTTATATGGATGATTTTACACCCTAGGGGTGTGACTACCAGGAGGCTCTCTCCAACTTGGGTAAGGTTCTCCACAAATTCATTGAAATTAACTTGTCCCTTAGTGCCGAAAAATGCGAGTTCTTGATGATAGTAGGGACTATTCTAGGTCGTTCAATATCCCAGAAAGGACTGTAGGTGGACCGAAATAAGATAGCCATCATCCAAAGGGTCCCACCTCCGCAAAAATAGAGGCATGTTAGAAGTTTTCTAAGCTTAGTTGGATACTATAGGAGATTTATAAAAGACTTCAACAAGTTAGCTTCTCCTTTATTTGGGTTATTGGCCAAAGACTCTGAATTTTTATGGTCAGAAAGTTGTCAAGAGGCCTTGGACACCCTAAAGGACAAGTTGACTATTGCACCTATTCCTCGAGGCCCAAATTGGGCTCTTTCTTTCTACATACATGCTAATGCCTCTCACAAAGCCATAGGAGCAACTCTAGGCTAGATAGATGAAAAAATACCTCATGCCATTTACTTCATAAGTAAGAATCTGTCAAAAGCCTAACTGAACTACAGAGTGACTGAAAAGGAGCTCCTAGTTGTTGTGCATTAATTGAACAAATTTAGGAATTACATTATAGGTTACTAAAAATTTGTACATACTGACCATGTTGCAATTAAATAATTGATGAATAAACCTGATGTAAATTCCCGGATCATTAGATGGTTACTTTTATTGCAACAGTTTGATTTAACTATTATTGATAAGCCTGGCAAGGAGAATGTTGTTGCAGATTTTTTATCTAGATTAACTTTGCCTGCAGGGGAGGAAGGAATGGTTGATGATCAGTTACCAGATGAAAACTTGCCATTTCAATTCTCTCTCCATGGTTTTCTGACATAGCAAATTACTTGGTGTCTACACAGTTTCCACCAAATTTGTCCTCCAAGGAAAAAAAAAATATTGTGAGGAAGAGTGCCCCATTCACTTGGATTGGGGGCAACCTCTTCAAACTACGCCTAGATAAAATTCTGAGAAGATGTGTGAGGGAGGAGAAAGTCTTTGACATCCTTCTAACCTGTCATGAGGGGCCTTGTGGAGGTCACTTTGCAGCCATGTTATTGGAAAAACTAGTTTCTATTCAGAGCTGCTAGTCCCACTAAGATGGGTAGCTATCTTAGAAACAAACAAACTAAAGTCACTTGTGTTTTCCTTTATGAGAGATAGATGAGAAAGAAGCAGAGAGTACCAACCTCAGTCTTTCACTTGGCTCCTTGCTTGTTTCCTTTCCCCTTTAACAAAATTTCACCACTCCTTCCTTACTTGTCTCGCTTCAAAGAGCACCTGTAGAGTCAAAGCAACATAATACCATCAAAGCATAGAGATATATAACCATAAACAATATAGGATCACATGTATATTAGCCATACAAATGCATATATCAATACAAGATTCAGAGATATACAAGAATATGGAGGAAAACTCAAATAACTTTATTGATATAAGTAGTAGAAGAGAGGATTTCAACCCATTGGTCTAACCCAACACCATCCTCCCAGCATGAAAGCCCTCTTCACCTCATACGAATCAAGATCACCCAACAATGTCCTCAAAGAGAAACCAACAACACTTACTTGAAAATTACAAAATTCCATCCCTTGGATCTCTGGGATGAGGGATCCATATATAGATGTTTGCAGGGGGTGAGTTAGCTTCTGGGATTTCGATTAGTGTCATTTCTCTGATAGTTCTTGGTTCCACTTGGAGATTTCATGATCTCTTACCCATCCCTGGGTGAATTCAGAGAGGCAAGTGTCAAATGAGTAGCTTCTAGAAGATTCTCAGGATCTCCACCTAGCAAATTGCTTCTGCCATTTGTTTGCTTTCGCTCATCGCACCCTACATAAGGGATTTCCAATATGCATCGCACTTTTTTCGTGTGGCAGGTGAGATGCATCGTACCCTTAGCACTGGTAGTCTGTATGGTCCTTTTTTGACCAGTTCTGAGTAGTTTTTTAGGGAGAACTTATGGGAGATGATGTAATCAGCTAACCTTGCTCCTTTAGGGTATGAAACAACAATTTTAGGAACTTAGAAGCCCTTGGTTTATGGACATATGTGATTGGGGTTGCAGTGCCAAAATATTTCTATAACAGTTGCCCCCTAAAGCATGAGGTCGAAAATCTTTTTAATGTCGGGTGAAATGCTTTATCATGAGGATCCGAGGTTTTTCGAACTGGAAGGTGACCTGTAATAAGATACAATACAATACATTATCTTCATAATATTTTCTTGATCTAGCTAAGGCGGGCATTCCCATGCTCAACTTTATAAATTCATTTTCATGTACATAGGACAGACAACCGTCTGTGTAGCAGACTGATGATTCTGTTAGAGCCATCATCCTTTGGTTTGGATGATTATATGTGCAACAATGATGTACATTTGATGTCTTTATTTTCCTGAATATATCGTAGCCCGGATGGATGAAACTAGATCCGGGGTCTTCAAAACTTGTTCAATCTTCGCCTAAAGTACAAGTCAATCCATGTGAAAAGATGTTCTGGCATCGAACATGGGAAGACATCACCTGATTACCAGCTAATGATGTAAGCTATTAATAGGCACAAGAGGAATCACCGATAATGATAATGACCCTCAAGGTACTGCAGTACAATTCACGTGGTGTGAATACATGAGTCAATGTCGAACACCACACAAAAATATTTCGGTCGAAGGCCATTAATGTAAACCTGTCGCCGGAAGTGAGAAACTTGCCATTGAGGCATGCAAGCTTCAAAGTACTGAAAGGGTTGTTCCTAGGTCGACTTCTTGGATAATGAGTTGATTTCAACAAGAAGTGACCCATCGTAGGAGGGCATTAATGAATCCCACATCTATGACATGGAACGGAGCAAATGATTTTGTGGAGGTGAAAATGATCTGATGATACAAGGTTCAGGGTGGTGGTCATGAAAGAATGAAGCGTGAAGGTATTGTAGCGGATGAGACACAAGCTGGGTTGGTGAATCCTCTAAGTGATTTCTCTTGAACATATCGGTGATACTGAAATGGATTGGTAGTGTTAACCCCAAAACTGGATGGTACGGTGGACCAATGGTGATATGACTGGTGAACGGAATAACCCAACCCGACTCAATCATGGTGATGGAGTGAAAGTGTCATGTTCAAGAGCGACCTGCTACCAATAAAGTTTCTTCAAGTTTTCTTCCCAATTTTCCCCAGTCATTTCTGACCAGTACCTCTTTATTTTTTTCAAGCTTGAGGAGGATAACATATGCTTGTTCTATAATTTTCCCTTTCAGCAAACCCATTGCTATGTTTTAATGAGCCTAGTGACAGTGAGACTCGCTCTTGTCTGCATGGACAAGTTTGTCGCTATTGTTTTAACGAGTTTAACGACAAGGGTAACTCAATTCTTTTCAATTTTAGAGAATCTGAAAAGAGACGGAAAGGAAACTCCAATATTCCTTTTTTGTAATATAATCCCTTAAGTCTGAAAAAGTATAAAACAATGTGAAAGGGATGACTTTTCGATAGTTTTAACGAGCCGAACAAGAAAAACGCTTGATCTTTTTGTGCAATAATCCCTCAGGTCCAAAAATATTAAAATCTAGAGGAGGGTTGGCACTTCCAATCAATTTAACGAGCTGGAGAGGCCAATTGCTCGAAAATCTTTTCATATTTTACAAGTCAGATGAAAAGAGCTTAAAGGAGACTCGTTTTTTGAGGAACGAGTGATGTTTTTGGATAGCAGCTAGTTCCAGGTAATGTTTGGAACTTTTTCAATCACGGCAGTGTAAAGAAGGTGGCTAATAGGATCACTCGTTGCAGCTATTCCTCAAAAGGGGTAAACAATCAAATGGAGGCGTATGATCAACTAAAAAAGAGTGTAGGTGATGGTAAGAACACGACCAAGGGTCAAAAGCTGATAATAATGCGATCACAATGGTTATTTACCGAAGGTGGGTTCATTTTTTAATGAGCCTAAACTCTGGTGGAACATATGCTCATTTCTAGGTTTATTTTTTAACGAGCTTGAACTTCGTGTAAAACTACTCGTTCCAATCGTATAATAAGGATGTCTCATCAATAGGTTCATTTTTTAGGGAGCTTGCCCCATTCGAAACTTTGCTCCAGATCCTTTTATTATGTAAGCTAGGAACAACCAATCCTACAAGTTTAAAGGGTTAAGAACCTACAAACTAAGAAAATAAATGGTCGCTTTTCACTTTCATGCAAAAAGGTTTGTGGTGGGCTCCAGTATTGTAGCAATAATGCTACAACTCCTAGAACTCCCTTCTTTAATTTTATCAACCCGGTAGTTCGTAACAAACTTGGAAGCGACGGTGCTGTATGCACAAGTACTAGCTCTTGCCGCAGCTGTCACTTGGTCAGCTGGCACAAGTCCACTAGGAGCTTAAGCCAACTTCTATGAGCTCTTAGAAGAAGCTTTTTAACTGATGGATGAAAGCTAACTCAAAGGAAGCTAATCTACTTGCAGAAAGAAACTGAAAGCCAAAAAGAAATGAAAACCCTAGCAAACCCTAATTCTACTAGCTAGTCCTACTGATGCAAAGATGAGAATGCAAACTACTGAAAGAGATGCCATTACTTCTATGAAGGTAAGATACATGTGTCTAGACTACCTCTACCTGAAGAAAACATATTTTTGTATTTTTGAATAAGTTATTAGAATTATCATGCATGTGATTTTAACTAGCTTTTTAATGTGCAGAGGTGGATCAAGGAGGAGAAATGCTTGGGAAAGGTTGGGAAGGTTCAGAGAGGGTCTAAGGGGTCCCTAACACCCTTCTAGAGAGTTTCAAAAAGTTTGGCTGCCAAGAAACCGCGTTTATGAGCTTCTACAGGAAGTCTGCAGGGGTTTTACAGGATGTTCTAGGATTTCTACAGGATGTTCTGTAATTTTTCTACAGGATGTTCAGAAATGGGGTTTTGAAGCATGGATGGAGGAAAAAAAGGTGGAGGAATGAGTATGGAGGTGAAATAGGGGTGTAGGGGAGTTCAAGACTTGGAGGATGGATTTGAGGAGTGGCGTAGATGGTGAGATTTGTTCAAGGAGGGATGAAATGATGTTGCACAAGAAGATGAGAATCATGGCAAAGTAAGCGAATGAGGCAAATGTAAGGTAAGGGTTCTGAGTAAAGGGTGAAGCAGGTAGGTTGGATGGAGTATGGGCAGGTAAGGAAGGATAACGGGTGCTCTGCAAGCGGTTTCCAACTGAACCAACAAAGACATGCAAGAAAACAAAGATCTAGTTATGCTACCCTAATATGATCTAGCTAACAGTAACAAGAATGGACAACAGCTTTATTTGCAAGGAAACCATGTATATTAACTATGAAATGAAGCATTCAAAGATCTGAACATGTAACCAACTTCTGCAAATGAAAACCAAACACTAATGATTGCATGGCAAAGAAAAGTCAGTGTTTTTGTGGGCAGCAAAGTCATCCTAGTCACGGCTCTTGATTCCACTGAGGGAGAGGTGAAACCACAGATGTTTGTTGGCCCTTTTCTTGAAGCTTTTTTTGTTAACAACCTATCAACTAAATCTGAGCATGAAAAGCTATTTTACTCATAAAAAAACAAACTAAATAACAACACAAGATTTAGATCTAAATAGCAGATTTTATTCTAAGAATGCAGCAAACACACATAAAGATAATCAAAGGAGGTATTGGGCGCTTGAGATGGGCCCAACCCCAAGAGCTATAGCCTCCTAAGAGAGATTTAGAGCTGGTGAAAAGCTGGATTCATCTTTATTGAGCAAGAAAAGAAGAGTTACATCAAAACTGTCCACAAGGATAACTTGAAAAATGAGCTGACAGCAAAACTAATCTATTGCCTAAAAATCGAACTACAAAATGACTACAACAAGACTATGAAATGACTAACTACCAGCTACAGAAGTGACTAACCACTAGCTAACCAAAATGAGGCCCTAAGCCTTCTTATTTATACAAATTGAGGACCCCAACAGTCCTCCTAAACTTTAGGGACTCGGCTGCCCAAGACTTGTAGTTAACAGCAGTCCTACTTGACTTGCTTGGCTGCCCTTGTGTTGATTGATTTGGTGGCCCTTGAACTCCGAGCTGATGGTGGAGAATTTGAGGTAAGGGCCCATAAATGAAGGGGACACCTTCCTACAAATCCTCTCCCTTGTTCTCCCACGAATTTGGCTGCCAAGTGCTCATTAAAACCTTCAATTTTGTCTCCAAGTTGACCAAAAAGGCTACACAAAGCACCCATTAGACTTGTTGGCATAATGACTAACCCAATTCACTCTATTAGCATAAATATAATAAAAAACATGCAATAAACTAATGAGAATGGGGGATTAAGTAGAATTAGGAGGTTGAATGAGCCCAAATAATTATTCATTTTTGGGGATCATCAGTTTGCATGCCCCCAGGTATAGCGAAGTAGAGTTTCCAGGTTACCCTTCAATTTGAAGACAAAACATTTGCTCTGTCAGGAAAGGCATACCTTTTGACGGAGGTATCTTATTCCAGTCTAGTCCCATTTTCCTAAATGGACGGGTGTGTCAGACTAGTCATATATCCTCTACGGAAACCTACCCTATACCTGAAGTTTTCCTGTCGAAAGAAACCAGGGTGCATGCCCCCTGGGTTTCAGTCACAATCACCGAATCACTCGTACTCATCAGCTGGACGGACTGGAGATTGATGAGACATTCCTTGCGAAAAAAGATCAATTATGGATGGCATTTGACTATTAGCTATGTGTGAACCAGGGAATGAAAGCTGGTCTATGAGCTGGACCACTATGTCTTCATGCGGAAAACACATCACTCGAAAGAGTGAGGAAACAATAGCTCCCATGCTATAAATGTAGTCACGCCCAAGGAGTAGATTGTAATATAAAGGTCCTAGGACTACCATCATGTTCAGATAAACGATTTTCCTTTTCAAAGTTATAGGAAAATTTGGAAGGATTCCTAATGGTTGACTGGTTCCTTTGTCGAAGCCTGTTAGATTTCGCATCTCAGGCAGAAGCGATGGCGAACCAAGTGCTTTCCAAGCAGTTGAGGAAAGGATACTCATATAATCCCCTTCATCTATGATGGTACCAACCATGACCATTCTGTAAGTTTGCACTATGATTCGGAATGGTAAATTAGATGGTAGACGGGGTCTGCCTAGTAGATTCCAATCGAAGGAGATGACTCGGTCGCTTGGAGGTGGGACCCAAAAAAAGGGTCAGATACATCTCTAACAAACTTCCTTCCTGTGGTAAAGGAATGGGTAGATTTCCCCCATGTTCATCGGAGTTTGTGTTTATGAAAAGAATTTGAATGGTGTCATTCTCATTCTCTTTGGTGACGGTATCATCTGAAGGTGGATCCTCTGAAGACAAGACTGGGTCGACTGCCATCTCGACTTGTTGACTTTGGTCTGATGTGGACTCAGAGGGTTTATCTTCAATGATAGGTGCTTTGACCGACCACAAAGGTGTGTCAGTCAAATTTTCAACTAGTGGTGGACTCGGCAAGAGTTTCTTGTATCCAGGAGGAAGTTGTAGCGGTGAAGCAAGATGGTTATCCAAGACTCTTTTAGCTTCATCTAGGAAGGGACAACGATGGATGGAATGATCGCCTTCACACAGTCTACAAGGAAATTTAGATCTTCCTTTTTGTCCATTGACTTCGTTTTCACTAGTTGACGGTGTACTCTCAACATGATCATTAGAGGTTGACGACATTGGATTGTGCAAGCGGGGAGACCAAGCCCTTAATATTTGTGGGATGCAAGGAAAATCTTGATGATAGTGGTCCCCTTTGCAGATGACACATGGAGATTCAGGTTTGGACGGTGCAGTGTGTGGATTTTCGCTAGACGATGTACAATTTCCCATTTTTGCCGTTGGCTCCTTCTTATTCTTTTGCTTCCCTTTCTTCTTCTTCTCAGTTACTTGGTGTTTAGTTTTACTAGCTTCACCAAGTGAAGAGGAAGAAGGAGAGGGAGAAACAAACAAAGTAGAAGGTTGGGGGATAACTCTAGTACCATCTAGTTGTTGATTTGATTGCTCAGGAACCATGCTGCTTTGAATGACAGAGGTCGAGAAGAGCCATACTGGCAGGCCAATTGTCAGTCCTGGAAGGGACAATGTGGCCATATGAGGTGCACCAACATCTCCCCAAGAGGGGAAAGGACTAGGATTTCCCCCAAGGAGAAATCCTTGATTGGTGGACTCCATTTTCTCAACCTAAGATCAACGAGGGAATAGTGACGTTATTCTGATTAAAATAAATTTTATGACGCTTTGACACAACTTGCTTTTTCAATTTTTAGGAGTCGAGAAAAAGCTAAAGATGACTCTAGTCGCCTTCGATTTTTAATGAGCCTGAAGTGACAAGTGCTCAGATGGATCTTTTCCTTTAAGGAGTCTGAAAAGGAATGAAAGAGACTACTCTAGAAATCTAGACAGAGGGATTGCCAAACCAATCACAAAACTACAAAATACTTTTTACGGTGTGGCAGTCAATCTTCTCAAATGCTGTGTTCAGTGAATTGCGATCGATAGGGCGGCAGACATGGCTTCCTAAGGATAAAGGATACAGCCTATCTTGGTCTCCCAATATATACTCGACGGTACGTGGGAGCACAAGTCTGTACTGGCACTTGTCGTCTCAAAGAGGAGGAATCACCCAACCTATGATGAAAGCAACAGTTACCAGGATTTACGACGCCAGAATACGTCTCTAGCCTAGACTTCTAGATGTTGTGCATTAGGTTCCAAAGCATTTTTATGTTCATTGAATTTATTTTACAGTTGATCTTTCTTAAGAAGTTTGCCTTTAAGGTTCACCGCGTGATGTAGATATAAAATTCCTAAATATGCAACCTAAGATGATAAAAAATTGTTTACTCTTCTTTTTGCAATGAAAATCCTAGCTACTAAGGAAAAAGAAGTGAAATTCTTTCAACATAGAGCAGAGAGCACACACTAGAATGCACTGTCCTAAATCAAAATCAACAAGTAGTCTAAATGCAAATGCACATGCATGTATTCGTTTTCCATTTTCTTAATGCGTGAATGACAAAAAGAATGCTAAGTACAAATCTGAACTATATTTTCTTTCAAAGTGACAGTACTAATAATTTTCTTTTCAAAAAGCGAAAGGAAGACAAGGATGACACTTTGCGATTTTGAATTGAAAACTGCTTTCGACACTTGAAATACTATTAGTTCAGATCAAATACAAGAGTAACAGTGTAATCAACCATCAAAAAGAGTAGGATTATTTTCATTAACTGAAAATGACACTTGCGACACTTTCAAATCAAAAGATGACAGTTCGATTAAGCTACTTTTTGTAAAGGAGAACTATAAATGACGAAAAATACATAAAAACATTCACAATTCTTTGTACAATGGAGGTTGAATAATGAAAAGTAAGTGGGTTTCAACAGTGGTATACTGATCACAGACAGCAAAACTCCTAAATAAATCTGAAGACAATGAAGAAAAAACCAAAATCTGAAGGCAGAAACAGTCTTATCTGATCATCGCACCTGTAACACAGGGAAACAGGGATGCATCCCACCTACTGCACACGGGAGGTGCGATGCATCCAATCTGCCAAAAGGAGACAGTGTGATGGTACAGGGACGAGACTTTAACTTGGCTTTTGGTCATAGTTTGCAGTTTAGTTCAGGGATTTAGACTGAGCTAATGATATTCAGTAAACACAAATTATAGGGGCTGATCTAATGAGGTTACTTGAGCTACCACCAGGGCACTTAGGATGTTTGCAAGTTAGTTGTTCAGTTCATAAACAAACCTAGAGATTGACTGAAGCAGCGTTGATCTACTTTGCACTTGCATAGAAAATGCAGTTTGAAGGCTAGCTGGCTTAACTTCAGGCTCCGTCTGTAGTTTATGAAGCAAAAAAATAGAGACAAGCAATCAAACTATTCGTTCCCCAGTAGAGTCACCATTTTGTTATCAGGAAAACTAGTGTCTATTCAGAGCTGCTAGTCCCACTAAGACGGGTAGCTATCTTAGAAACAAACAAAATAAAGTCACTTGTGTTTTCCTTTATGAGAGATAGATGAGAAAGAATCAAAGAGTACCAACCTTAGTCTTTCGCTTGGCTCCTTGCTTGTTTCCTTTCCCCTTTGACAGAATTTCACCACTCCTTCCTTACTTGTCCCTCTTCAAAGAGCACCTGTAGAGTCAAAGCAACATAATAGCATCAAAGCATAGAGATCTATAACCTAAAAAATATAGGATCATATGGATATTAGCCATATAAATGCATATATCAATACAAGATTCAGAGATATACAAGAATATGGGGGAAAACTCAAATAGCTTTATTGATAGAAGTAGTAGAAGAGAGGATTACAACCCATTGGTCTGACCCAACGCCATCCTCCCAGCATGAAATCCCTCTTCGCCTCATACAAAGCAAGATCACCCAACAATGTCCTCAAAGAGAAACCAACAACACTTCCTTGCAAATTACAAAATTCCAGCCCTTAGATCTCTGGGATGAGGGATCCATATATAGATGTTTGCAGGGGGGTGAGTCAGTGTCTGGGATTTTGATTAGTGTCATTTCTCTGATATTTCTTGGTTCCACTTGGAGATTTCATGATCTCTTACTCATACCTAGGTGAATTCAGAGAGGCAAGTGTCAAATGAGTAGCTTCTAGAAGATTCTCAGGGTCTCCACCTAGCAAACTGATTCTGCCATTTGTCTGCTTTCGCTCATCACACCCTATAGAAGGGTTTTCCAATATGCATCACACTTTTTTCATGTGACAGGTGAGATACATCGCACCCTTAGCACTGGGCAGTCTGTATGGTCCTGTTTTGACTAGTTCTGAGTAGTTTTTCAGGGAGAACTTCTGGGAGACGATGTAAACAACTGACCTTACTCCTTTAGGGTATGAAACAACACTTTTAGGGACTTAGAAGCCCTTGGTTTATGGACATATGTGATTGGGGTTGCAGTGCCCAAATATGTCTATAACAAGCCAAAAGGACAACATTCAAGATGCTACAAGCTGGTTATTACTGGCCCACTCTTCACTAGGATGTGAGGAGGTATACTAGTCAGTGTGATTGGTGCCAAAGGATGTGGAAAACTAACCCAAGGGATGAAATTCCTCTGCAACCTCAAGTGACTTTTGAGCCATTTGACAAGTGGGGCATGGATTTCATTGAACCCATTGACCCTCCATCCAGGAAAAAGTAGTACATCATTGTGTACACTGACCATTTTACCAAGTGGGTTGAAGCCAAGGCCATCAGAGAAAGTGGTTGAGTTCTTAAGGGAAAATGTATTTTATAAGTTTGGGTACCCTAGAGAACTGGTCACTGATCAGGGTAGTCAATTTACATCTCACATGATTGAAAATTTGTTGAGCCAGCACAAGATCAAGCATAGAACATCCAATCCTTACCACCCACAAGTTAATGGGAAAGTGGAGGTAACCAACAGAGTGCTGGAAGGAATTATGACCAAAGTGATTAGCAGCAGTAGAAAGGATTGGGAAGATATATTAGTTGAGGCTAGTTGGGCCTATAATACCACCACGGGATTCACTCCTTATGAGATGGTCTATGGGAAGAAGGTCCTGCTATCCATTGAATTTGAAGACAACATCTTAAGAATGGCAACACAACTGAATCTAGATCTTGCCAAGGCACAACAAGAAAGATTTCTCCAGCTAAATGGGTTAGATGAATTTAGGATGCAAGCCCTCCTGAACACAGAGGTCACTCAAGTTCAAAATAATATTTGGCATGACAAGAACATAAAGGACAAATAGTTTGATGAAGGTGATTGGGCATTGTTGTATGATTCCAGATGCAAGGACTTTAAAGGAAAAATAAGGACTAGATGGTTAGGTCTTATTTCATAGAAAATGTCATGATAATTGTTCAGTACAGATAAGAACCATTGATGCAGAGGCTATCCCTTTACTTGTCAGTGGGAACAGATTGAAGGTCTACAAGAAGCCCTTGCCAAAGAAATAATTCATCAATGGCATCAAAAAGATAGTGGTTGTGGTGGAGAAAGTCTCAGCTTCTACCCCATCAAGTCCCTGGAAAAAGGAAAAAAAACCTTGAGTCTCACTGTTGGCTTGAAAACCTCTTAAGGTGGCCCAATGGTGTTGAAAAGAAAAGAAAAAATAAAAAGATCTCTCGGTGAAAACCTGTTTTGAGGCACCCAGGGCAAGCAGCTAGGATGAAAACCTCTTGGAGGTAGACTAGTTATTTTCAAAAAAGAAAAAAATAAAAAAGAGAGGAAAGAAAACGTGAAAATGTTGTTTGTAGGTCAGCAGGAGGAGGACCAGCACAACTTGAAAGGAACAGAAGGACCTACACAATCTAGATTTTCATTCCTCCATCTCGTATTCTTCATTATTCCATTAATCCTTCCATTTATGAACTCCTCCAACTCAATTTACACAAGATATATGTTTTCTACAGGATTCCTTGTAATCCTATAGGATTCCCTGAAAAACTATAGGAGTTTCCTGTAGTAATTATAGTGGCTTTGGAATCCTAAGAAAAGTGACCCTAGAGCAAGAGGATGACTAGCCTATGTCAAAAAAAAAAATCACTCCACCACATCATCACCATGCCTTTCATCACCTTGTTACCCTTGCATCCATCAAATAAGTCAATTAATATATATATATTACAGTTTTCAAAGAAGAAAAAAAATAGCAGAGGGTGAGAATAAAGGACAGAGGGACAATACCTGAGGGCTATACCTCTCACCTACAATTCATAGGAACCCTTATCTACTCTTGTCAACAATCCTCATACTCCAGAATTGAAAAAAAAAGGTATGAAAGTTTAGGGGAGAGGCAACTACAAGACATCTTGTAGGTTTCCTATAGGAAATCCTGTAGCAGCCTATCCCACAAAGGAAATTTCACAGGGTTGTAGCCATCTTTAGTGTAAAGATTCCAAGGTTAAGGAAGCTCCTCCAGAGCTTAGCAACAATAACAAGATCATCAAAATCACTCTCTAGTAATTTCACATCCAAGGAAACAAGCATCAAAAGAGGCCAATAATAAAAAAATATGCAGCAAATACACAACACAGGGACGTCATTCTCCAATGAGCATCATCATCAAGGCATATTACCCACAAGTATGTCATCTTACTCATGCTCTCTCGAGAGCACGATATGATAAAAATGTAGGATTATGTAAGAGTTGGTTTTATAAGAAAAGGTGGCCAGTTAACTTGGCCATCTCCGGCCAATCAACGAGGAGAAAACAGTTAGACCACTCCACACGTGGCAGCAGTCAAATTAGAAGAAAAAGGAGATAATGCCAAAAATGATTAAGTTACAGAGGAACGAAGTGGGATATGATTACGAGGTGAGTGAAATGATGGACCGATAGTGGGACCAATGGTCCAAAAGGAGGTGCTCGTACTTAGATACCTAGCACACCATCCCACACGATCATCCATATAAGGAAATAAAACATTGATTACCACACTAGAAGAGAATTAGAAATCTCAATAATTCATCAAAAAGAGGATTGCCTCGGCCTTCTTGAAGCAACACCTAGAGGAGATAGTGAGCATTTTGCAGCGTAGAGGCACCTACAGGATCCTACAGTAAAACCTACAGGATCCTATAGGAAGACTACAAGATACAGAGCAATCATATACATTATTATCAGTGGGCATTAAGGGATGAGAGATCAAAGGCTGTCCTCATCAGACAGTAACCAGTGATGTAGGAGCTATACCTTCCCATATTTTCCAGTTAAAAAGTTAAGAAAAATCCTCCATTTGGTTAAGGAAGTTGCAATCTAGGATAATTATATTGCAGATTTATCATTTAAATCTCTCACCCACTAGAATTCTTGAATTATATCCATACAAGCCTCCACAATTACTAGGGAAAGATGATAGGGGGTGTGATGCAGGAAAGTGTTCCCTCTACGGATAGAGGTAACCCCTCTAGCCCTAGAGTGGGTCTAGTCACAAACAAGGACAAATCAACAATAATTCTCCTTAAATAGTTCAAGTTGGAGGCCTACCTCAACCGGTGGTCGATGGAGTTCCGTTGCATTGCTCCAGCTTCCGCTTCCTTCTCCTAATGAGTGATTAATCTGAAACAAAGCAAGGAAGTACAACAAAGCACGTAACCGGATACGACAATGATCTATTTAGCCATAAAGTCAAGAAATCATGAGCTATCTAGTACATTGCATACAAGACATAGGAAAACGTCATTGATTGCATTAAATATGAAATAGAGTAAGATTACAACCCAGGTCTTGACGTCACAAACCTTCTCAAGAGGGTCTAGCCAGCATGTTCCTCAAGCATTCACTCTTGAAGATGGATCTCCCAATACAAGTCTCTTTCACTCACAAGTTTTACACAAGATCAAAGGCACTTCACAACCTTCCTCAAGCTCTCAAACAATCCCACACTTGTCACACTCACACTAGCTATCTAACAAGCTCACAATACTATCAAAAACACTCCAAAGACTAAGAATTCCAAAACTATCCAAGCACATAGCAATGGTGAGAGTTTAAATAGGAGAAGAAGTCTCCATGAAAGGTGGGAGGATGAGATTATCTCCAAGGAAGGTAGCACAAATGACGGAACAGACATGCTAGAGAAAGGAGGGCAACATAAACAAGGCCAACAACCAGGTCTGGAGTCATCTGGAAGGCCGACTGTTGGAACAAACTCGCCCAAACTGGATCATCGTAGGAACATAACTGGTCTGCCGCGCTGACATCGCTATTACATAATGGAGATAGTCATGTCATCACGGGAAACTACAATCAATAATTGCACTGGCACATGAAATTCGACCATCGCGGGAATCACGTGTACTTCCACGATGGCAATGCGTTTGGACTATTTTGGAGCGCTCATCAGCGCGTTTATTTGGCCAACAGACATGATGAGGCAGAAAATTTGGCAAAGTGGGTCATTTGGCAACATCAAAGAGCATGAGCACAAATGATTTTGGAGTCATGACATAGTAGGAAGGCTGGAGTGAAGACAGTGAAAAATTACTGTGTAACAAACGCCCCCTAAAGTATGAAGCCCGAGAGAGTGGGAGGGTTGAAATGCTTTATGAACTGACTGAACTGGAACACCATCCGGAAGAACCTGCACGCAAGTACAACTGATATCTCTGATAATAAATTACATGTAGTCTAGGCATGGGTGCAGCCATCCAAAAGACACACGAAATAGGTCTATGGTATGGACACAACCATCTAGCTAATGAGACCATGATGATGATAAAGGTATGGTTGCAGCCATCCATGAAGACTCAGGTATGGTTGCAACCATCCATCAATGAGTCATGTAATCATAAAACCAATCCACCCAGCCCGAACATGTGTAATCTGAGTTCGCGGTCTTGAACCCATCCGATCATAGTACAAATCCTAACATGCGAATAGGTGTGGTGAGGTCGAGCATGATAGAACATAGCTTGATTACCGGTCAATGAGGAAAACCGTTAACAAGTGCGAGAGAAACCACCAATAATGTCAATGGCTCTCAAGGTACTATCCAGCACAATCCACGAAGTGTGAAAAAGGAGCTGAAGTCAAACACTCGTGGAATCACCCAATCGACGACCAATGATGAAAGTTGACCGTCAGGTGCGAAGAACTTGCCATTGAGGCATGCAAGCTCTAAGGTACCAAAAGAGATCTCTAAGTCAATCTCCTGGATAATGAGCTGATGTCGACAGGAGGCGACCCGTCATAGGAGGGCCATAATGTTTCCCCCATCAACGAAACGAGATAAGGAACAAGTGGTAGATGGTGAAACAGAGTATCAGAGGAAAAGACGAGGGTGTAAACTACAGAAGGATTATACTCTTGAACATATCGGCGACACGACTCCGGAGGGGGTGGTAGCATTCAGGCACCAAGGGATCAGAGGCTCGAAGGAGACGGCATGAATCGAATGGAATGAGGCTAGAATGATAACTCAAACCCGCAAAAGGCCAAATTACGATGTACGGATGTCCAAACCCGACAAGAAGCAAAGTGTCGATGTTCAAGAGTAACTAGCTGCCATAGACAATCAATGATAAACCTGTTGTTAAGTCCAACCTAGTAATAGTTTAACAAGCCCTAGGAAGGAGAAGCTCGAGTCTCATCATGGTGATGAGTCCAATGTCGTTAGGGTTTAACGAGTCCGACATAGGTAAAACTTGGAGTCTTTTTCATGTTTAGAGAGTTTGAAAAAGACACGGAAAAGAAAACTCCAGGGGGTCCTTTTTCGTAAATTTGTGTCTCTCGAGCCCGAAAAAGTATAAAATGATACTCGAAAGAACCGCCCGACCATTACGATCGAGGAGTACTTTTCGTAATTAGTGACTTCGACCCGAAAAAGTAGAAAAGCAGTCGGTAGCATGTCGTTTCGTAACCAATAACGAGCTTGGAACGACAAAGGCTCGACAACCTTTTTGTGTTTAAACGGTCGAAAAAAGAGCTTAAAGGCAACTGCCTCTTGTTTCTTTTAACGAGCCAAGAGGAAAACTCAGCCATCTTTTCATAGTTTACGAGTCAAAAAAGAGCTTAAAGGAGTCTTCCTAGAGGAACGAGTGGTATAAAGGGTAGCAATTGGTTCCGGAAATGGTGGAACTGCTCAAAACATGTAATGGTCAAGAGGCTGGCTAATAAAACCACTCATCGCTACGGTTCCTCAGGAAAGGATAAACAACCAAGTGAAAGCATATGATCAGCCAAAGAGATGGTGGCAATGGAATGAAACAACCAAGGCTCATCGAGCATAATTTAGCGGATAAACGGCAATCACGAGATGTAAATCGGGTATGGGTTCATTTTTACACAAGCTTGAACCGTGGAGAATTATACTTGGATTCGGTTTCATGTTTACACAAGCTTGAAACGAAAAACTATTCTTGTTATAAGTTCGCATGCTCCCAGCATAATGACGCAAATCAAGGTACATGCCCCCCAAGCTTCATTGCATTCAACAAGGTGGATGGAATGAAGGTTCACTTTCGAGATCTTGGATTTTACGAGATCTTAATCAAAGACTTGATTTGGAAAGGGAGTTGTTTCATTTTTTAATGAGGTTGACACAGTAAAAGAACTTTCATCAAGACCCTTGTTTCATTTTTTAATGAGGTTGACATAAGATCAAGAAATTTCCTTAAGACTCCTTGTTTCATTTTTTAATGAGCTTGACACAAGACAAGGAACTGTGCTCGTGCACCTATTCATGGGCCATCCAAGAACATGGCTCCCAAGAGGTCTTCATGGGAGGGAAGAAACGCACTCTGGGAGGAATACATGTCATGATGCACCAATGACAGATCGGGTTCCAATTCCCCCAGTACATGATGTACGAGACCATCTGCATGATCATCAGTAGAGGCGGAGATAGAACGGGTAGCCACATAATTGACCTGTGGCAAGGAAGGTACTGCTTGAGAGAAAGAACCGAGAGGGTATGTCTACTGCATAGAAGGCATTGGGGAACTAAAGAACGATAATTGATCTATAGTCACTATTCTTCCTTCGTGTGGAAAACAAACCACATGGAAAAGGGAAGAAACGAGGGCCCCCATGGCATAAATATAATCACGGCCAAGGAGAAGACTGAAATTTTCACCTTGGACAACCATGGTGTCTATATAGACGATTTTTCCCCCCAAAGTAACAGGAAACTTTGGGAGGATACCCAGAGGTTGACAAGGTTCTCTGTCGAATGCCAACAAATTCTGTGTAACCGGCACAAGCTGTGGGGAACCCAAAGCTTGCCAAGTAGTGGAGGGAATAAGACTGACAGACGCACCTTCATCCAGGACAGTGCCAGGTACTGCCTTATCGTAGGCGTGTACTGTAATCTCGAAAGGCACATAGAATTGAAGGCAGAAAGTGGTCAAATGGCTTCAGTCGAAAGTGACGACCAAACTACTAGGTGGGGGAATCGTATGATTTCCCCCTTGCCCCCCAGGAACTGAAAAAGGACTCTCGGGATTAGCTGAGATAGGAGAGTTGTTTTCGGATGCTGGAGAATCTAATGAGACAAGAAGAACATGAGCATGATGCTCTTCCGAGACAGAGTGATCAAAAGGTGGTGAACCTAAGTCGATGCTCTTTTCGACCAATGGTTGGTCTGGAATAGGATGAACACAGCCAAGCTCAGAAGAAGGAGGATGGACAAGAGAAGAATCTGAGTCAATATCTTTGTCGATGGAGGGAGATTCTGGAGAGAGCTGCTGATAACCAATGGGGAGTTGGGGTGAAGAAGCTGTAAGACTTTCCAAAACGGCGAAGGCTTTATCCATGAGCGGACAAAGGTGAAGGGGATGGATGCCTTCACACAATCTACAGGGGAATGGAATCTTCCCTTCCTTCTTACCGTTTCCAGTTGCTAGGATATCATCGCCTTGAGCTTCAGAGGACAATGAGGGATGAACCGGATTGTGAGACCATACTTCTAGGATCCTTGGAATGCTAGGACAATCATGAAGAAGATGGTCACCCTTGCATAATCTACAAGGAAACGTAACCTTCCGTGGAGTAGCAGGAGGTGGTTCAACCTGGGATGGACTCGGAGCGGTAACTGCGGAGGTGGCCTTGGATTTATCAGACTTCTTCTTCTTCTTCTTCTTAGTCTCCTGGCTACTTAATGTGTAACTTTCACCAGGCGAAGGAGGAGAGGAGGAGGAGGAAACAGGGGAAGAAGGCGTAGGCTCAACCTTGGAATCAACATGTCTTAGCTTGGATGAAGGAAATGGTGGAACAGGAGTCATGACACTCGGGACAACCGAGGTTGAAAACAACCATATGGGCAAACCGATGGTTATCCCAGGCAACGACAAGGTTGCCATATACAGAGCACTGGCATTTCCAAAAGGAGGAAATGGACTAGGGCTTCCATCGGAGGGAAAACCTTGGCTGGTAGACTCGGGGAATGTTGCCACGAGAACGAGAAAGAACCCTACTCAAGCTAACGCAAACAAGATCTAACCAGGTAAATGTGAATCGTGGCCGAATAAATTTTAAGGCACAGGAACAAAACTTGACCTTTTCATTTTTAAAGAGTCAAGAAAAGTACAAAAGATGAGTCTAGTCACCTTCGAATATTTAATGAGCCTGAAGTGACAAGTGCTCAAATGGACTTTTTCTTTTAGGGAGTCTGAAAAGGAACGAAAGTGACTACTCTGGCGAACTAGGCAAAAGGTTTACCAGACAAATCCGTAAAACTGCATATACACCTTGGCAGTCATATGAAAACCAAGGACTTTCTGTATGGTAGTCAATCTTCTCGAATGCTGTGTTCGGTGCGTTACGGCTTGTAAGGCAGCAGACACGGCTTCCTATGGATAAAGGATGATAACCTAGTGGGGTCTCCCCATATACTCGACAGTACGTGGGAGCACAAATCTGTACTAGACCACTATTGAGTCACAGAAGGAGGAATCACCCAACCTTGAGTGGAAACAAAAGTGACTAGGTTTAACGACGCTGGAGCACGTCTCTAGCCTAGACCTCTAAATGTGTGCGTTATGTTCCAATGCGTTGTTAGATTTATTCAGTTCATTTTAAAGTTGATCTTGGATTATGTTTCAGTTTTCAGGCCTTACCATATGTATATATCAAAGCCTAGGATGCAACTAAAATGAATGAAATATCCTTTTTCTTCGATGAACACCTACCTATGGGAGGGTAGAGAGATCATTCCCAAACCAAGAAAACCAAGGCAACAAATAGTCACTCAATGCAAGCAGACATCAATTCTTAAAATGCATGGATACTACTAATGAGAGATCTAATCATTCGCTTTTCAATATGCAACTTGAAATGCAAATTTATTTTCACTTTCGCATGCTAAATGAAATGTAATATTTTTAATTTTGATGCGTTTAATCTAAAGAAACCAATAAGCAACAAACAAATGTGGAAAAACGGTTGATCCAAACAATTGTAATCTATGTCCGGGTAGTGAAGAGAAATCGAAAAAATGCCAAGATTGGTTCAACAACGATCACTAAAAAATCAACCAAAAGTAAACAAAGGGGAAGGCTCAATCAAACCAACAGCAAGCAGCAAATGAAACCTTACAAACAACCAACCAAGAGAAACTGATCCAAAGGACTTGAAACAATAAAACTAGGTCACGAAGCAAGAAAAACAAGATTCATTTAACAAAGCTTACAATAGAGTGCCTCAACCTTTAAACAATGAAAAAAAAGTCATCAAACAAGTGAGAACAACAAGGGGCTAGCAAGACTGACGGATTCAGGAGGCAGAATTGAAAAAATTCAATTCTACAGAAATCAACGCGGACGACACACTAGCAATAAAGCGCTGATAGAACAACACTCAGCAACAAAGCGACGTCAGCGCGAAAGTACACGCCATTTCCGCGATGGTCTGATTTATAGAACCGTCGCGACTGTTAGGTGTAATAACGCGATGGACAAAAAGTTACAAAAAGGGTGACGCGATGATAGCGTGACTGTTAAATTAAAAAACGCGATGATGTTCAAAAACAGCCACAGGCGAGCCAAAAAATCCCAAACCAAAAACAGTCAATCTTTAAGAAAAAAGGACATTTCCCAGATCAAGCCAGGAAACTTAGAAAACAGATAACCAGTCCCAAAAAACTTCAAAAGAGACCAAACAAAAACTCAAGGCAAGAGTAAACAAGAAAAGAAACAAAGGCCAAATCCCCAGCGGAGTCGCCAATTTGTGATGCAGGAAAGTGTTCCCTTTGCGGACAGAGGCAACCCCTCTAGCCCTAGAGTGGGTCTAGTCACAAACAAGGACAAATCAACAACAATTCTCCTTAAATAGTTCAAGTTGGAGACCTACCTCAACCGGTGGTCGATGGAGTTCTGTTGCGCTGCTCCAGCTTCTGCTTCCTTCTCCTAATGAGTGATTAACCTGAAACAAAGCAAGGAAGTACAACAAAGCACGTAACCGGATACAACAATGATCTATTTACCCATAAAGTCAAGAAATAATGAGCTATCTAGTACATTGCATACAAGACATAGGAAAACATCATTGATTGCATTAATTATGAAATACAGCAAGCTTACAACCCAGGTCTTGACGTCACAAGCCTTCTCAGGAGGGTCCAGCCAGCATGTTCCTCAAGCATTCACTCTTGAAGATGGATCTCCCAATACAAGTCTCTCTCACTCACAAGTTTTGCACAAGATCAAAGGTACTTCACAACCTTCCTCAAGCTCTCAAACAATCCCACACTTGTCACACTCACACCAGCTATCTAACAAGCTCACAATACTATCAGCAACACTCCAAAGACTAAGAATTCCAAAACTATCCAAAAACTAACAACACATAGCAATTGTGAGAGTTTAAATAGGAGAAGAAGTCTCCATGAAAGATGGGAGGATGAGCTTATCTCCAAGGAAGGTAGCAAAAATGATGGAACAACCATGCCAGAGAAAGGAGGGCGACATAAACAAGGCCAACAACCAGGTCTGGAGTCATATGGAAGGCCGACTATTGGAACAAACTCGCCCAAACTGGATCATCGTCGGAACATAACTGGTTTGCCACACTGACATTGCTATTACATAACAGAGATAGTCATGTCATCGCGGGAAACTACAACCAATAATTGCGCTGGCACATGAAATTCGACCATTGCGGGAATCACTGTACTTCCACGATGGCAGCGCTTTTGGACTATTTTGGAGCGCTCATCAGCGCGTTTATTTGGCCAACAGATGTGATGAGGCAGAAACTTTGGCAAAGTGGGTCATTTGGCAACATCAGAGAGCATGAGCACGAATGATTTTGGACTCATGACACAGTAGGAAGACTGGAGTGAAGACAGTGACAAATTACGTTGTAATAGGGGGTTTTAACAAGAGGGAACCCACAAACACAGTAAGAATTCATCAGAACCCTCTTGTAGTCGAAATTTTCACAGGGCACAATTGGACGGGTTTCTTTGAAAGAATGAGAGGATACGATGATGAGGTGGCCAAAGACTTTGCTCTCTCACTCATACCCCTCACTAGGACCGATGCCATTGCTGTGGTGAAAGGCCTATCAATATAAATCACCCTTGAAGTTATAGGCAGAATCACCACACTTCCTTTAGGGTTACCTTGGAGAAAAGAAGATAAAGGTAACAACACCCTTGCAAATAAGAAATTATTTTTGGAAGGGGAGGAGGCAATGGAGGACAAAAATGGGGTCAGAAGAGAAAGCCTTACATACCCTTGGAATGAATTTAGTTACCACCTCATTAAATATATATTATTTGAAGGGAGATACAGTGTGGTGTATGGATACCATTTCATACTCCTCCAAGAATTGAGATTTGAAGTAGCCACACCTCCTCAAAATAGGTTAAGTATATCCTACTTTCTTCTTCAATCACTGATAGATATGAGCATCAAAGTGCAGGAGGGAAAACATCAGCAACTAGCCCATCATGGGTTGATCAAACTTATCCTAAAAGATGCTCTACAAAACTTAAGACTCCCTATTACATGGACAACTTTCAGGGACATGCAAGAAGAGGGAGAAATTCAAGCTCTTGAATATGAAAAAATCCCCACTGCTAGTGAGAGGGATGGAGAAACAGAGGGAGAAAATGAAGAGGAAACATAGGAGGAAAAAGATGAAGAAAAGGAAGAGGAAAATGAAGAAGAGACATATGAAGAAACAAAAGAAGAGGCAGGTGAGAAGAGTGAAGAACTAGAGGATGAAGAGAAGGAGAGAGACAAGGATGAGGAGGAGTATGGAAAATAGGAGACAGAACAAAAGGAAGAACAAATATCTATAATTCAAGGCAAAGAAGGGGAAGAATCACCAAGGGTATCTCCAGAAATCACAGATAAGGAGGCAACAACTGCTCTTACTGCCCTAAGTACACCTATCAAGTCAAAAGGAAAAAGACAAAGGCAAACCCCACTGTACTTTAGGACAAGAAAGAGCACAAGGATTAGGCAAGGAACACCTCAAACACCCACCAAAACTCCTATTTTTATTGAAGAGTCACCAAAGCAGCAACAAAAGGTAGTTCCTCTTGAGAAAAACCGAGGAGAAGGATCATCAGGACAAGCCTCTCCCAAATCTCCCATCACATATGTTAGGAGGCCTGTCACAACAAGAAACTCTGTTAAACCTACAGGAAACTCAGAAAATGGACCAAGAAGGTATCACTCAACAAGAAACAAAGAAGGAAGACCGACAACTCAGAGAACCTAGTCCACAACCCAACCTCAACTCTTACAATAGGTTCATTGAAGGGGGTAGGGTTATCCCACATAATTTTTCCATCCCCTTATTCTTTGAACTTTTGAAATAAAGGGTAAGGGCACATAGGTGGATGCAAATTTCTGAAACAAAAGGAGTGGAGGATGTAGACCACATGGAGGAAAAATTGAAGGAGATGGGAGGAGAACTTAGCAGCATAAGGGACAGAAAGGAAATGATGAAAGCTCAGTTACAAGCAAATAATGCATGGATAAGGGGACAATTACAAGAAAGGGAAAGCCAGTTGGAAGTTGTGGCCAGTTTATCCTTAGAGGCAATCCATTGTAGGATGCCAGCCAAGTCTTATCTCAAGGAATAATGGCTACAATTCCAAATTAAGAATTTAGCACAGAGAGGCACTATGCCCTTCCAAGACTTTAGAAAATTCATTCATCTTTGTGATCAAAGCACCTTGGAAGATAGAGAAAAGATGTCTAAGTTTTACCTACACAACTTGGCCTTGACATATTTGAATGTGTGGGACCGAAATTCAAAGCTAGGAGACTTGCAATTGATGGCCTTTGCATCATGGATGAATCATGTGGAGGCGAGAGCTACAGAGATGAAAAAGGTAATGGCAAGAGAAGAGACATAACTAATTATGATCAGATCCGAACAATCCAATCCAATGGCTATCATCAGCACCCACAACATGATTGTAAATGATCCCAAGCTTGCACCTAGGTACCTTGTTGCATAAGAGCAAGAAGTCATTCACTTTGAAGACATGTTCAGGTTGCTAGGAGATGACATCATGCAAGCTTGCCAAAAAATATGGAACACCTTGCCTTATAGCCTAAAAAACAGAGAATACCATTCTCCTCAGAGAATGAGAGAAGCACTAAATAGAACACCCATGTACAAGCAAGCTCTACAAAGACTCAAAGTCAATTGGATTGGCTTGAGACTCAGCCCACCACTGCTTTTAGGAATGTTGGAAGGAAGGAAATAAGAAGAAGAAAGAAAGTAGTGGGAAGAGATAGAGAGCAAGGAAAGATTTTATTCACAAGAAGAACAAACTATAGCAGAAGCATGGGATGTCAGGGAGGCCACCAGAGAAATGAAGGACATCGATATAGATTAAGTTTCTCAGAGGATGAGTAACACTTTCAGTAGCGGGGTGATGATGAGCCCCATCATTGGGTAACTATATGGACTTTAATACACCTCCAAGCTTATTAAATCAACTCTTCTCATAATTCCTTACATGTTTTATTATATTTTGCTTAATGAGATAAGTAAAAGCAAGATGTATGTCTAGTGGTCTAATGTGTATTGATTGCAGGTTTTTTAGAGAAAATCATGGAAATTTTAGCTCATCAAGGGAAGAAACTCGAATGAGACAAGGAGGAGAGATTATTGGAGATAGATCCTCCTCATTAAATCCTCACTCATTCGAATATTCCTCAATCAAATCACACTAGCTCAGAGTTGCAAGCAGCCGAGTCATGGAGATCATGGGCAGCCAAGCCAGTGACAGTTAAGAGCTAGTTCATCTTGAGTTTGGGAGCCAAGCCTCCCTAGATTTAAGAAATTTGTTGGAGACTTTAGTTTTATAAATAAGGAGTCCTAGAGCCTCATTAGGATTCATATTTTTTATGTAAGAGCACTAAGCATTTTCGAGTTCAAGCTTTGTGACAAAAAAATGTTATGTAATTTTTCTGATATGATAATGAGAATGAGAATTTCCTTCATCCAACACTGATTTGAATCAGAGGGCTAAAGCTCTTGGGTTAGGGCCCAACCCTAGCAACAAAGGCTCCTCTTCTTGTACTTTTATGTTTAGGTTATTTCATAGATTAAGTGTTGAATTTATTTTAGCATTGTTTCATTGCAAGTAGTGGTAAATTTGATTAGTTTGCTTCCATTTGTGCATAGCTTCAGCAGTAGTTTAGAGAGGTAAACAAATACCAAAATGGATAATAATAGGTGGATTTTGCCTCACTCCTCTCTTCAGGGACCATGGTTTGAGGAAAAACTCCTATTCAACCCCAAAAAGGCAGAATTCTGATTTCTTATGGAATTTAGGCTTTTCTGCTACTTAGGCCAACATCTTTTCAGTTTTTAAAGATAGGTTTCAATTGTCATTTCTGATATCTTTAGCTTTGTATTAGATCTGATGGTGTTTCACAATATTTTGCAAGTATTTCCATGCATGAACTAGGCAACTAAATACTGAAATTATGTTTTCTTAAATTGATTGGAAATCTTCCTTGTTTGATATGATTCATGGATAAATGCCAGTAATGTATGTATTGCAGGAGTTTCAATAGTGCAAGAAGATCTCATGCTAGCAACCTAGGCCTAATCTCATCCATCCATGATCACCAAAATCCACCAAGTCCCTCAACCAATTCATCATTCCATAAGAACAACTTTCCAAGTTTGTTGAGAAAATCCAGCCATCTTACAAACTTTGGTTTGAGCTCTGAGGAAGTCCTAGCCACTCCCTTGCCTTATTTATTCTATCGTTCACCTTCCCTAAGCCCTATACCACCTTCCAAATCACTCCTATTTCTCTCAGCTGGATCCTATAGGAATACAGAGGATCTTGTAGGAGCATTAGGACATCTTGTAGGAAGCATTAGGACATCCTGTAGGATGACCTGTAGTAGCCTGTTTTGAGGCCGATTTGTGGAAAAAGCATCCAGGAAGATAGGAGAAGACCCCTACTTTCCTCCCAAGCCCTCTAACCTTCCATCACCATCTCTAACCCACCTGCCACATCACCAAGAAGATGTAGCATTCACATTTTCACAAAAAGGGCAAAAAGGAAAAAAGTTATTGTGTTCATTCATATGAACATTAGTAGAATGTTTGGTTATTTCATAGTGCATGCCTAGGACAGTTAGGATTACACACATGTTAGCTTAGAATCCTTCTTAATAAATATATCTTATTAATTAGTTATACAAGTGGTGTGTTTAAAGAATTTATTTCAGTCTTTGCTTATTGTAGTAGACAATATTTCAATTCTCCCAATTAGTGCAAAATTCCCTTTTCTTCATTGGTAACCCAGCTTCTTCTGATAGAAGGCTAGTTTGAGAAACCATAGTGGTCTACTGCCAGCTCAGTAGTGACAAAGAGTGCATCCATCACATCTACTTGTGTATACAACACTATCACCTCCAATTTTGTATGAACCTCGGGTTGATAAAGTAAAGTTGGTAGCCCCAGGAGTTGAAACATTCTTCTACAATACTAGTGCTCATCACCATGTATCCTTCATTGTTTGTTGGTTGAGGCAAATAAGATTTGGTTTGAAGTTGGTATATGTTTGGCATATGTTTTTTTGATGTTTCATTATATGTATGTAAATGTATATGGATGTAAATATTGCCATGAGCTAAGCTATAAAGCTCCAATAAGCGAAATGGGTGTCATGTTATTATGGTTATTATATTGTCATGTTGTTATGATGTTTTTCTTTTGAGAAGCTCTTTCATTTTAAATAATGCAACGAGCTAAGTTATAAAGTTCCATGGGAAGTATGTTTTCTTTTTAGAGGTTTTGTTGAGGTCTTGGTGTGGTTTAACACCAAGGATGGTGTTCCCCAAGGGGGAGGGTTCTATAACAACCCTAGTGAAAATTTCATATAATAAAAGTTAATAAAGGAAAAATAAGACCACAGTGATGAGGCTCATCAATGGGTAAATTATATGGACCTTAATGCAACTCTCCAGCTTACTAAAATCAACTTTTCTCATGATTTTTTACATGTTTTGTTATATTTTTCTTAATGAGAAGGGTAAAGATGAGATGTCATGTCTTGTGGTCTAATGTGCATTGATTGCAGGTTTTGGAGAAAATTTTGGCTAATTAAAGTGTAAGAACTCGAAGGATACAGGAAAGAGGCATTTTAGGAGATGGGATCTCCCTCCTTAACTCCTCACTCACTCGAAGATTCCTCCATCAAATCTCATCATCTCGGAGTTGCAAGTAGCTGAGCCATTAAGATAATGGAAGCCAAGCCAGTGATAGTTGAAGACCAGTTGATCTCGAGTTTGGGAGCCAAGCCTCCCTAAATTTAAGGAAGTTTTTGGTAAATTCAGTTGTATAAATAAGAAGGCCTAGAGCCTCACTAGGATTCGACTTTTTTTTTACTGTAGAAAAGAGGCATTTTTGAGTTGAGACATCATGACTAATCACTCTTATGTATTTTCGATATTTTAATGAAAATGAGAAGAATTCCCTTGATCCAACACTGAGTTGACTTAGAGGGGTGAAGCTCTTGGGTTAGGGCCCAACCTAGCAGTAGAGGTTCCTCTTTTTGTATATGTATTTTTAGATTACATTCATAGTTAGCTATTGAACTGATTTTGGTGTTGTCAATTTGCAAGTATTGGTATGCTTAATTAGTTTGCTTCCATTTGTGGATAGTTAGAATAGTGGTATCATAGTGACAAAGGACATTTAAGAAAAGCTGGTGACAGTGGTTTTCACCTCATCTCTCTTTTTTGGGATCATGACTTGAGGGACACTTTCATACAACCCAAAAAGAGAATTTTTGCTTTGTTGCATAATCTAGCGTTTCTTGATGTGTGGGTCATTTTCTTTTAGTTTCTTAGGATGAGTTACAATTGTCATTTTTGATCTCTTAAGTTTTTCATTGGTTTCAAAGCACTTCCATTCATGAATTTAGCAACTAGATGGTAATAACTCTGTTTTCTTCCATTTAATAAATATTTCCCATGGATAGATGAATTTGTGCATAGATGCAGACAAGAATGTGTGTTGTTGTAGGAGCTTATACATTGTAGGGAGACCTCATCACATTTGCCTCATCCAAGCCTTATCCACCCATGTTGCCAAAATCCACTAAAATCTCAATCTGAATTCTTGTTTTATAAGCAAACATTTCCATTTCCATTGAGAAAATCCAGCCATCTAGAAGCACTTGATTGAGCTATGGATAGTTTTCACCCCCTCCATGCCTTATTCTCCCATTATATGCCTTTCCCTTGCTTCATTCCACCTTCTAAACTTCTTCCTAAGCTTTCAGCTTATTTCCCGTAGTAAAAAACGAGATCTTGTAGGAGAACTAGGACATCCTATAGTTTTCCTGTAGGAAATCCTGCAGTAGCCTGTTTTGAGCTTGAATTCAGCAAAATCATCACTTAAGCTGGGATTAGGCCTCCACTTGACCCCCATGCCCTTGTGACCATTCTAACCCTCTTCCTCCATACCTGTCTCCCTTTCCAAGGAGCACGTGAAGATTAGCATTTGCATTTATAAAATGAAAAGATAAAGAAAAAGAGTTCTTTTTATTTCTTAATTAGCACATGTATGCAACAGTTATAATACTCTCTAGATTAGATTCCATGCTCAATTATTTAAATCATCACATGTGATAAATAGGTTTAATCTAGGTTTCTTTTGGTAACAAAATGCGTCAATGAGTAGATAGAGGATTTCATGTCACTTTGCAAGGATCTTATAATTCAGTCATTCATTCCTTAAAATAGGCAGATTCCTTTTTTTTCATTTAGGATAATTTTCCCTTCTCCAGTTGGTAGTCAGACTCCTTCTAGTTAATGGAAGACTAGTTTGAGAAACACTAGTGGTCTATCGCCCCAGTTGAATAGTGAAAAGAGTAGACCGTTACATCTATTGTGTATACAACATTGTGACCTCGAAGTTTGTATGGACCCTGGGTTGATGAAGTAAAGTTGGTAGCCCCAGGAGTTGCAACATTCTTGTTGTAATATTGGTGCTCGTCACTTTTTAGCACCATTGCCTGGGAGGTGTTTGAGTAGATTTGATTTCTTCTTTCTTTATTTCTTTCCTTATTTCTTTCCATTCTACAAATAATTCGAGTCAAAAAGTAGTTGCAGTTTGGTTTTGCTTTCTTTCCATCTTGCAAGAAATTCAAAAAAACCCCAAAGAGAAAAAAAAAACTCCTTTCCTGCCTCGTAGGAATAGAGACAATTTAGGGAATTTTTTGCCAAATACCCCCACCACATCAAACAACCAACCTTCCCTCTTGTTCGATGGTTGTGAGATAGAGGACCCATTAGGTGAACAACCAGAGATTTTTGAAGAGCTTATCGGGGAAGAAGAAGAGACCATTCCACCAACTTACACCATGGCTGAAAATAGAAATGAAAGGGGAGACAGAGATAGAGCTGAGGGTGATTTTCCCATCAAAGAAACTAATGGGGATTCTAAGATGAAAAACATAAGCCCCTCTGCTCTTCCTCACTTCCATGGCCTGACCTTAGAAGACCCGGATACTTTTTTGTTCAAGTTTTTTGTCATATGCAGAACTTATGATTACACCTTTGATGATCATAAGTTGAAATTATTCCCATCCACTCTCAAAGATGCAACCTTGCGCTGGTTCATGGGTTTACCTGGGGATAATATCACCACTTGGGATCAGATGCAACAAGCCTTCAACAATAAGTATAGGGACTACTGCAGGTCCAAAGATACCAAAGAGGAAATTTTTAGAATGACCTTGGGACATGATGAATCTTTAGAAGATTATGAGGAAAGATTCTAGCTCAGCTACAAAAGGGCCAGGTGCACCCTTGATCTTGAATCACTTAAGCTAGTCCTTCTTAGGGGGATCAGGGAAGATCTCCTAGAAACCATAAACTTGCATCCAGGAGGGGACATCTACCCATTACCCTGTGATCATATTAAGACAGTTTTCAGGAATCATTCTAGGGTAGCTAGAAAGAAGGGCAGGGCTAGTCAAGTTGTGGCTAGTTCATCCTCTTTGAATACATCCATAAAAAGTGGAATTGGGAACATGTTGGAAGACTTTAAGAGTGAAATGTTGCATAACCTTTCTCTGCAAATGGAAACCATGAAGATCAAGAGGAATCAGGAGGAAGTAGAGATATCCTTAGCTATCATTTGCCCTAGATGCACCAAGAGGCACCCTAGGAACGAATGTCCATTGAATCTCATAGAAATTTGCTCAGTCTGTGAGGAAAACCACTCCACAAAAATGTGTCCTTCCTTGCTCGGATTAAAAGTTGTGTATCAGGGAACTGAAGGGGTGACTGAACAACTCTGTTACATCAATCAAAGGTGGCCACAAGGACCTCGACCATACCAACAATGCATGCAAGGGGAATCCTATTCATATTACAACCCTAATTAGAATACATCCATTCTCCCTTGTGTTGGGTTGTGTTATATTCTTTCCACGACTAGCCCACTTAGTTAACCGGGGGATTAGAAGGGGGACGGAGCCCCCCCCCCCCCCCCCTTCGTTGCGCTGATTGCGTAGCGGGGGGAGTCACAGGGGATTTGAGGGGTGAAGGTAACCCCACTCTATGGGGTCAAGGGCAGTGCCTCAGAAAATTTTGGTTTTGGAACCTATGTTAGGTTGGGCAGACCCACCTATGGTTTTGTGCATGATTTTCACACGTTTTTTGGGATGCTATGGTTTTCGGTCCAAGGTTTTGGACGCAATGCTTTTTGGTCCATGGTATTGGATGCTTCGGAATGTATAAATATGTATTGTAACATTGAAAGGAACATAATGAAAAATCAAGCTGGTAGTCCCGGTTTTGGGATCCAGTGGGAAAATCTTTGTGTATATGTGTTATTTTCTCACGTTGTTTATTTTCTGTGTTTTAGAATTCATATGCAGGTAATTTTTGTACGGGGTTAAAACATAGATTTGGTATTAGATCTATTTTGGCTTCAAGGGGATGCCTTTGTTGTTAAGGGGTTTCGCTTGGGCCTGTGGTGGACCCTATTCAGTGGGAGATCTGCGAGATCAATTCTGGTGGTGAAAGAAGATGGCAAGCAGTGGAAAGATAGAGATCAAGAAATTTAATGGTTAGAGGTGTGAGTTGTGGAAACTCAAGATGGAGTATCTGTTGGTGGATAAAGATCAGTGGATCGCAGTAGATCCAGGTACTAAACCAACAGGAGTGTCTTATGAAGAATGGAAGAAGTTGGATCGGAAGACAAAGAGCACAATATGATTGTGTGTCTCAGATTCAGTATTGATGAATGTATTAGGGGAAGCTACGGCGAAGGCTTTGTGGGAAAAGTTAGGGAATTTGTACCAACCTAAGTCTTTGGTGAATAAATTGTTCCTGTAGAAAAATCTGTATAACCTGAGGATGAAAAATGGAGACTCAGTGACAGAGAATCTGAACGCATTTATTACTGTGGTAAGTCAGTTAGAATCTATTGATATTAAAATTTCAGATGAAGATAAGTGCATCAGTTTGTTGTGTTCTCTACCAGATTCGTGGGACAGTCTGGTTATTGCAATAGGTAGTAATGCAACTGCCTTGCAGTTTGATGAAATAGTTTCATCCTTGCTGACGGAGGAGATGAGATGGAAAAATATGGAGAGCCAGAATGGTGATGCCTTGTCTGTATGAGGATGGTCCCAAAACAGAAACAAAAATAAGTCATCGAGTGGGAGATCTAAATATAGAGGGAGATCTAAATCTCCAGGAAAACCTATAAAGGTGGTGTGCTAGAAATGTAGAAAGGAAGGGCACTACAAAAGGGACTGTAAATCTAAAGCTCCTGATAAAGGAAAGGGATTTGATGATGCTCCTTTTGTAGAGGTGAAAACCACCTCAGATAAAGGTGGGGATGTGTACTTGGCTTCTTCAAGTACACATGTAGATCATGACGCATGGTTGATTGACTCAGGTGCATCCTTTCACTTCACTCCCCATAGAGAGTGGTTTTACGAGTATGAGAAATACGATGGTGGTGATGTCTTCTTAGGGGATGATAGGAAGGCTAGAATTGTTGGTCGCGGAAAATTAATGTTGAAGTTGTAAGGTGGAAGGGTTAGAACACTTCCAGGTGTTCTGCATATTCCTGCAGTGGCCGAAAATCTGATTTCTGTAAGCAAGTTGGATGATGCAGGTGTAAAAACAGTGTTCGAGAAGGATACCTACAAGATGGTTTGGGAAGCACTAGTATTGATGTGGGGAGTTCGGATTGGAACTCTATACAAGCTGCAAGGTAGCATGGTTGTTGATGGGTGCAACAGTTTTGTGGTTCTTGAAAGTGGAACAGAAAATTTAGTGGTCTCTAGAGAGAAGACCATGCTGTGGCATAAAAGGCTTGGACATATTGGAGAGAAGGGCCTTTGAATACTTAATGGTAAAGGTATGGTAGAAGGTATGAGTAATAGCTCTCTAGATTTTTAATTATGTGAAAATTGTGTATATGGGAAGCACAATCCGGTGAGTTTCACCTCTGGTGGTAAGAGGGCGAAACATATATTAGAGCTTGTGCATAGTGATGTGTTTGTACATGTGAAGGTTCCATCACTCGGTAAGTCTATGTACTATGTATCATTTATAGATGAATTCTCAAGGAATACATGGATATATTTCCTTAAGAAGAAATCTGAAGTCTTTGACAGGTTTAAAGAATTCAAGGCTCTGGTGGAAAACCAAACAGAGAAAAAGATAAAGGTGTTGAGGAAAGATAACGGTGGAGAGTTTTGCAGTAATAAATTTGAAGAATTCTGTAAGAAGTGTGGTATATTACGACAAAAGACTACTCCATATACACCTCAGAAAAATGGAGTTGCAAAAAGAATGAACAAGACATTGATGGAAAGGGCAAGAAGTATGCTCAGTGGTGTCGGGTTAGGAGAGGAATTCTGGGCAGAGGCGGTGGACATAGCATGTTACCTGGTCAACATATCACCTTTATCAACGTTGGAGGATAAAACTCCACAAGAGGTATGGACTGGTAAGAAACCCTCTCTTTCACATCTGAGGGTATTTGGATGTGATGCATATGTACATGTTCCAAAGGAGAAATGAACCAAGTTGGATAGTAAATCTGAAAAGTGCATCTTTATTGGGTATAAGGATGGTTTAAAGGGTTATAAGCTTTGGAACCCAGTAACATGAAAGGTTGCGTACAACTAAGATGTGGTGTTTAGAGAGGTGAAAGATGTTATTAAACATGAAGTCCAACCAAAGGAACATGAGAAGATAGAGTTTGAGATAAAGGAGGAAGAATTAGACTCTACAAAAGAGGAGGAATCAAAAGATGAAGAGCCAAAAACTATGAGTGTGATAAGATCAGTTCGAGAAAGAAGGCAGCCAGAAAGGTATAGTCCATATGTTTTCTGTTCAAATTTTGCTTTATCTATTACTGATGATGATCCCGGAACTATGAGGCAAGCAGTAGGTTTAGAGGATGGAAAACTCTGGAAAGAGGCCATGGTTGATGAAATGGCATCTTTGCACAAAAATGAGGCTTGGGATCTGGTGGATTTGCCGACTGGAAGGAAACCCATTGGAAGCAAATGGGTGTTCAAGAAGAAGACAAATACAGAAGGAAAGGTGGAGAAATACAAAGCTCAGTTGGTAGCAAAAGGTTATTCGCAGGTGCCGAGAATTAACTTTGGTGATATTTTTTCTCCTGTTTCCAAGGTAACTTCTATTAGATTACTTTTATTTGTTGTTGCTGCTTTTTTATTTTGAGGTAGAACAGATGGATGTGAAGACACCATTTCTTCATGGGGATCTAGAAGAGGAGATCTACATGAAGCAAGATGAAGGCTTTGCGGTGAAGGGTAAGAAAGAAATGGTATGCAAGTTAAAGAAGTCTCTGTATGGGTTAAAACAGTCACCAAGGATGTGGTATCAGAAATTTGATACATTTATACGGCGACTTGGCCTCACCAGAAGCAAAGCATATCATTGTGTGTATTTTTAAAATAATTGGTGACTGTTTTATTTATTTGGTCTTGTATGTGGATGATATGTTGCTGGTTGGAAATGACAAAGAAATTATCTAGGATTTGAAGACCCAATTGTCCTCCAAATTCAACATGAAAGATCTTGGTGCTGCAAACTATATTTTGGGCATGGATATTAAAAGAAATCAGGAAAAGAGGAAGCTCTGGTTAAACCAGAGGAAGTATGTCGAGACAATACTGTGGAGGTTTAATATGCGGGATAGTAAACTGGTGAAGGTTACTATTCCTGTAGGTGTAAAATTATCTTCTGAACAGTGTCCCAAGACACAAGAAGAGGAAGAGGACATGTCCCGTGTTTCATATGCAAGTGTAGTCGGTAGCCTGATGTATGCAATGGTCTGTACTAGACCAGACATTGCACATGCAGTGGGAGTATTGAGCAGGTTTATGTCAAAGCCAAGAAAGGAGCATTGGATAGCAGTGAAGCAGGTTTTCAGGTATTTATGTGGCACTAGTGATTATGGTTTGTGCTACCAAGGAAGGCTAGGATTGGACAGCGTGTTGGATATTCGTGGCTTTGTTGATGTAGACTGGGCCAGAGATTTGGATCAGAGAGCTCAGAAGATCTACAAGTGGGTATGTGTTTAACCTATTTGGAGGTGTAGCCAGTTGGATGAGTAAGAAACAATCTGTAGTGGCACTATCAACTAAAGAGGTAGAATACATGGTATCCACTCATGCAAGCAAGGAAGAAATTTGGTTGCAGAGATTGTGTTCAAGTATGGGGTTAGTACAGGGAGCTATAAGGATAGACTGTGACAGCCAAATTGCAATTTTCTTGGCAAAGAACCCTGCATATCATTCAAAGACAAAGCACATTGATGTTCAGTATCACTTTGTGAGGGTTATGATAGAAGACAAAAAGGTGTTGCTGGTAAAGGAGGACACTTTGAAGAATATTGCAGATGCATTGACAAAATCTGTGAGCTCTAAGAAGTTCTCTTGGTGTAGAGAAACAATGGGCATTGCAGGGCTAAATAAATGACTAAGCTCTCTTGTGGCCCCCTGTGGAAAGAAAAAAACAAGTGGGAGAATGTTGGGTTGTGTTATATTCTTTCCACAACTAGCCCATGTAGTTAACTGGGGCGTTAGAGGGGGGGCGGAGCCTCCCCCCTTCCTTGCACTGATTGTGTAGTGGGGGGAGTCACAGGGGATTTGAGGGTTGTAGGTAACCCCACTCTATGGGGTCTGGGGTAGCACCCTGGAAAATTTTGGTTTTGGAACCTATGTTAGGTTGGGCAGACCCACCTATGGTTTTGTGCATGATTTTCGCACATGTTTTTTTTGGATGCAATGGTTTTTGGTCCAAGGTTTTGGACGCGATGGTTTTTGGTCCATGGTATTGGATGCTTCAGCATGTATAAATATGTATTGTAACATTGAAAGGAACATAATGAAAAATCAAGCTGGTAGTCCCAGTTTTGGGATCCAGTGGGAAAAACTTTGTGTATATGTGTTTTATGTGTTATTCTCTCGCATTGTTTATTTTCTATGTTTTAGAATTTGTATGCAGGTAATTTCTGTACGGGGTTAAAACCTACACCTTGGTGTCCTCCTACTCATTCTTCATGGTTCACACCTTCTCCCTAGTCTTTTTCACCTCAATACCATTCCCAATCTGCCAAACAACCATTTCAGCCATATGCTCCTCCACAACCTCAGTGGAATGCACTGTCCCAGGATGGAGGCCCCCATACAACCAAGCTCCAAATGTATTGCCTCCACCTCCATATCAACCACAACTCCTACACCCTGCTCCACCTAAACAACCTCAAATGCTTTCCCAACCAAATCCGAACCCGAACAACAGATATGCAAGTCAGTGATAGTTGAAGACTAGTTGATCTCGAGTTTGGGAGCCAAGCCTCCCTAAATTTAAGGAAGTTGTTGGTAACTTCAGTTGTATAAATAAGAAGGCTTAGAGCCTCATTAGGATTTGACTTTTGTTTATTGTAGCCAAGAGGAATTTTTGAGTTGAGACATTGTGACTGATCACTCTTGTGTATTTTTGATATTTTAATGAAAATGAGAAGCATTCCCTTGATCCAACACTGAGTTGACTCAGAGTGTTGAAGCTCTTGGGTTAGGGCCCAACCCTAGAAGCAGAGGTTCCTCTTTTTGTATATGTATGCTTAGATTACATTCATAGTTAGCTGCTGAAGTGATTTTGGTGTTGTCAATTTGAAAGTATTAGTATTATTAATTAGTTTGCTTCCATTTTTCGATAGTTAGAATAGTGGTATCATAGTGACAGAAGACATTTTAGAAAAGATGGTGATAGTGGTTTTCACCTCATCTTTCTCTTTTGGATCATGACTTGAGAGACACTTTCATACAACCCAAAAATAGAGTTCTTGCTTTGCTGCATAATCTAGGGTTTCTTTATGAGTAGGTCATTGTCTTTAAGTTTCTTAGGATGAGTTACAATTTTAATTTTTTATCTCTTAAGTTTTTCATTGATTTCAAAGCACTTCCATTCATGAACTTAGCCATTAGATGGTAATAACTCTTTTTTCTTCCATTTAATAAATCTTTCCTATGTATAGATGAATTTGTGCATAGATGCAGACAATAATGTGTGTTGTTGTAGGAGCTTCTACATTTTAGGGAGACCTCATCTCATTTGCCTCATCCAAGCCTTATCCACCCATGTTGCCAAAATCCACTAAAATCTCAATCTAAATTCTTTTTTTATAAGCAAAAATTTCCATTTTGATTGATAAAATCCAACCATCTGGAAGCAATTGATTGCACTTTGGATAGTGTTCACCCCCTCCATGCCTTATTCTCCCATTATATACCTTTCCCATGCTTCATTCCACCTTCTAAACCACTTCCTAAGCTTTCAGCCTATTTCTTGTAGTAAAACAGGGGATCCTGTAGGAGAACTAGGACATCTTGTAGTTTTCCTGTAGGAAATCTTGTAGCAGCCTATTTTGATCCTAAATTCAACAAAATCATCACTTAAGCTAGGATTAGGCCTCCACTTGACCCCCATTCCCTTAAGAACATTCTAACCCTTCCTCTATACCTGTCTCCCCTACGAAGGAACAAATGAAGATTAGCATTTGCATTGATAAAATGAAAAGATAAAGAGTTCTTTTTATTTCTTAATTAGCACATGCATGCAACAGTTATAATACTCTCTAGATCAAATTCCATTCTCAGTGAGTTAAAATCATCACATGTGATAAATAAGGATAAGCTAAGTTTATTTTGTAAGAAAAATATGTCAATGAGTAGATAGAAGATTTCATGTCACTTTGCAAGCATCTTCTAATTCAGTCTTTCATTCCTTAAAATAGGCAGCATTCTTTTTCTTTCATTTAGGATAATTTGCCCTTCTCCAGTTGGTACTAAGACTTCTTCTAGTCAATAGAAGAATGGTTTGAGAAACCCTAGTGGTCTATCGCCCCAGTTGAATAGTGACAAGAGTAGACCATTACATATATTTGTGTATACATAATTGTCACCTCCAAGTTTGTATGAACCCCGAGTTGATGAAGTAAAGTTGGTAGCCCCAGGAGTTGCAGCATTCTTGCTGCAATACTGGTGCTCATCACACGGTTAAGGGACACTTATTCTGAGCTGAATGTTGGGAAAAGATATCCTTGTGGGCATCACTCGATGTGTGTTTTGGCTAAAGAAAATTGGCAAAGGCTAAGGCAAAGGCATTAAAAGGAAAAAGGAATTTTTGGCACATTTGTTTATGGAAATAAAGGAAATTAGGAGAAAAGTAAGGTGAAATGTCACAGGTTGCATGTCGGGAGGAAATTGAAGGAAAATAATGGAAAATGAAGAAAATAGAGGCCTTATTAATAAAAATGCTTCTGAGGATTAGTTTGTAACCTTTTTTTCAGTTCAAGTTTTGGAGCTCTCTCATTATTCTCTCTCTCTCTCACTCTTGCTCACATAGAGTTTTCTTGGAACACTCTATCTTTGGAGCAAGGAAGGAGAAGCAAGCAAAGGGAAAGGAAGGAAATCAAGGATTAAGGAAGAAAATTAGGATAAAGAAACTTCAGCAGGAATACTTGCAGGTAACCCTTTTCATGTGTGATTTCCTAGCTGGTTTGGACATGCATGTCTTTGCATGTTGGTGCATGGTTCTCTTGCTATCGGTGGCATGGTTTTGCTGGTTTATCACGATGGTTTCTAGCCTAACCTTTCATTTTAAGGATGCCATGCTATCTTGGGATTTTTATCTTGGTTTTGAGGTTTTTTTTGTCGAATGGATTTCATAATTCAGGATGGAGGTGGTCTCAAGTTTCACTCCCAAAGGCCTAGGAATCCCTTGATCGGTTTGGTGGTATACATAGTAAATCCTGAGGGAGAAGTATCAATTTAGGGCCTAGTGATCTGGGTTTGGATTGTAGTAAAGCCTGAGAGACTGGTCTTGGTTTAGGGCCTAGTGATATGGGAATGGATTGCAATAAATCCTGAGAGATAAGGAGACTGAAAATTCCTCAAGGATAGTGATGGATTTCGGATGGCATTCCATGTTTGGTTCAGTTGTGATTGGAGCACTAGGTTTGGTGTGATCACAGTTTAGTGATGGTGGATGTGGTTTAACCTCTGGATTCCCTTAGTTTTTCTTAGTTTGGTTTTTCTGTGAGATCCCACATTCATGATTGGAATATGGCACGGGGTTTACTCGATGAAAGAGAGATTTGGTTCAACCATGTCTATGGTCGTGTGGTACATGGAAGTCGTGAACTTGGTTGGATTTGTCTATGATTAACAAAAGCTAAATTCTCTTACTTTTGCACTAGTTTATATGTGGATTTAATGGTTTTCATATCTATGATTTTTATATGGTTTTATGCTGGTTATAAGCATGGTTATATGACTGGTTCATGTCATGGTTATTTCATATATTTACTTGTAATTATTAAATGGATGGATAGAAGACCTAATTGATACTATAATAGTTCAATGGAGAAGTTGGTGATCCTTTTGGTTATGTTTCATAATTTCTTTTGGTCATTCATGCTCTGTCTTGTATCCTAGACCTATAGGTTGCATTGGCCAAGTGTTTGACAGAATGTCAGTCCTAGTTGGGGATGCTCAGGCCTATTCCTGTGGTTGATTTTTGATTTTTTTATATTTTCATCATCTTTTTGATGGATTATGGAGGTAGTAACAAGTTTTGCGTAGAGGCAGGGATTCTGGGCTAGAAAAGTGTATCAAATCTCGGGGACGCTGGCTCAAGCTTGCTGAAAAGACTCCAGGGACACTAACACATAGGTCTGTGAGAGGGAATTTGGGTTCTCGACACTGTCATTCCTATAGCATTAGAGTGACCAAGGGCTAAAAGACTTAAAACATCAGTAGGACTCAAGGACATGATATCTAAGTGGATGGCATGTCTCCTAAAGGTGTTGTTGTTGATGTGGATGGGTTTTTTTGATATGTTTTGTTGATTCCATTTCCTTAAGGTCACCAAGGAAGTTGAATCCCTTATATTGACCTATCGTGTCGCATGTTTACCCTAGATGGTCGGTTGCTTGGGCGGACCTGGGAGGAGGGGGCATTACATAGGGCCTTCTTCTAATACAAAATGAGAATAATATCGTGCCTTACGCATTGCATCTTGGAAATTTCGATAATTAAAAGTTTTTATATTTTTAATTTCTCCAAATGAAGCATGCAATCTTTGTCTAGCTCCTTGAAGAGCCTTGGCCTTGATATCTAATAGATATTCTAGTCCTGACTGCAAGACATCATTGTGAATAGGTGCCAAAGCGTCAACAACACTATATTGTTCCATGAAACTCTTATGGTGGATAAGTGTACGCAAGGGGCTCGTGGCTCTCCTCTAACCTAGAGGTTGAGGCCAAGCTCTCTTCTTTGAAATAAATTATAGGCTTTTTCCCATTTTATCTGATTTCTAGAAAATGATATAAAGGCTTGGAACTGTACATCCCCTATAAAAGGGGTAGGATTCTCATCTCTCTACTCTTCTAAGAAGAATTTGTGCATGTAAATTTCACATAAAAAGTACTTTGTATTATCATCCTGCTTATGGAAAGAATTAACAAACTCTGAAACATTGTTGAATTCGTAAGGTTTCCCAGACCGAACAACCTTAACCTTAAGCAATAAATATTGTTCTAGCAGAAATAAAGCATAACTTCTAGCTAGAGACCTGCATGACAGAGAAATCGAGTATATATAGTAGACTTCTTTCATTTTTTTGTGGATTTTTCAAGCTGACTCTTCAAACACTGAATTTTTTTCTTGGATGCTCTCAGCTCGACATAAGTTTCATCCTTCATAACTAAAAATGCCTTAAACCTTTGAAGCAGTTCATGATGTTCCTTTTGAGGTACTACCTCTTTTTCATATCGCATTATAGTCTCTTGTTGTTCCTCCATCTTTTTATTCAGAACCCGAATGGTGGATTCCACAATTAAAGGAGTGTATGGAGGTACGTGCCTTGTCTGTGCTTCTCTTGTAATAGAAATTGGTAAATCTATATGAGTTCCAACTTCAGTAGTTAAAACATCAATATTTGACGTATCTAACTCGGTCTGAGTTCCCACAGTAAAGGTAACAACAAAATCTTCAGTTTTAGTTTGGGTTTCATTCTCCCGAACTTCCTTCCTCTTATCATTTCTCTTCTCATAATGCCTTTGGGCCTTACTATTTCACAACCACTTCTTAAGTTGCCAGACCTTTCTTTGTAACTTCCTGTTTTCTTTCTTCAATGAATCCATTTCCTTACTAGCCTCACTTTTCCTTTTATTCCTCAGTCCTCTGTTAACCTTCTGCGTGAAATTCCTAGCTAGGGTGACTGGAGAAGAGGGAACAATAGCTATGGTCATTGGGCTTCCAATCATCAATTCCTTGGTAGGCTCAATTGTGGCATCAGTTATAGGTTCAAAAAGGTCTCTGTCATCCTGGGGTCCCATTGGAGAGTCAATGTTGACTTCTTGTTCCGTGTTTTTTGGAGGAGATTGTAAGGCTACTTCTTCAGGAGAGGAGGGTTCTAGGACAATTGCAATAGAATCAACATAGTATTCTTGAAGAAACATATTCTTAGGTTCTCTTGAGGGTTCTAAAATGACAGTAGCTATGGAATTGGGAGGAGAGGTTGGAGATATAGGTGATGTCCTCTGATCAGGAAGATTTCTTGAGAAACCTATAGCTTCTTTGAAATCCATAGAATTCAGAAAAAATTCCAACCCTTCCAAAACTTGAGATGCCTCCATTTCTTGCTCTTGAGGAGGATCCTCCTGATGGGTTTCCAATATATTTAGAAATTTTTGAGGTCCACTTCCCTCCAATGGCTATTTTGCAAAGTCTATAGAATTTCGAGACTTCGCCAACCTAGTTGATCTTCTTCTCTTCCTAGGTAAGGAGGCCAAGAGGGAAGCCATCCTTTTTTCTACCCTTGTTAATTGTTGGAGGGCTGGAGTTTGTGCTTTTTCCTATAAGGTCCCTTCTACCATAACATTCTCATTTTGATTGGCTTCTTCATTTTCTTCTGGCTTCTTATCATCAGATGGAATGTTTCTAGGTTCTTCAATGGGTGCTTCAGTTTTTGGTGGAGCCTCAGGGTTTCCCAAGAACTCTTCCTAGTTCAATTGTGCTTGGTTCAAACTTCTAACAATTATCAATTTTATGAGCCCATGGTGGCTCACCACTGAGGCTTGATCCTTGGATCTCTTGAGTCTCACAACGGTCTCATGCAATAATGAATTCAGAAAATGAGGTAGGTTCAGGATTACCTTCTATCTCAATGCCACCATCAACTTCAGATGTCATCCCCTTACCACATCATATCGACTGTCACATGTAATGTACCTTTGGACAACACTGGTTAGTTCTTTCCACGACTCTGGCAATGAGGAAGGATTGTACCCTTTTCCTTTTCTCACCAATTATTCTCCAGGGTTCACAAACAAGGATGTTGCGCTCTGTAGCATAGTATGCATCTCAAACCATTTCTCACCTTCTGTGGGTAGGCCTGTTGCTTCCACCAAAACTTCTTCATTGACCTGTATTTGTCTTCCCTTTACCATTTTCATTCCATTGTTCAAATTCTTCGTAAATTCCAAAGAAACTTCGTTGTCAAATCCTTGCAGTCATAGGAAGTACTCTAACCACCCTATGTGGTCTAGAATACTATGTTCTTGCTTAGAGACCCATAGCTTGGCATGATCACTATCAAGTGGACATCCATTTTGGTTGTTTTGCAAGGAGAAACTTAGGACTAGAAACAACAAGGTTTAGCATATACAAGAACAAAAATGTTGCATATAGTAGGAAATTAAAAAATTACATAGCATGCAATGATGTTAAAGAGTTTATAAGAGTCCAGTTATGTGTTTAACTTTTCACCCCCACAAAACCCAAATAAAATTATAGGTTTTCCATGGCCATTCATTATGCATTTGATTTGGCAAGATAGTTGACATTGTTTCCAAGAAAACTAGTGTCTTTTTGATCGACTAGCCCTCTAGGATTGGCAGCTATCCTAGAAACAAACAGTTTAAAGCAATTTGTGATTTCCTCTATGTATGATAGATAAGAGAGAGGTAAAGGAGCCAACCTGGATCTTCCGCTTAACTCCTTGCTTGATCTCTCTCCCCCTTGACAGAGCTTGCACCTCTTCTCCTACTTATCCCACTTATAGAATACCTATAGAGACAAAGTAACAAAACACTATCAAAGCATCTTGATCTATTATATCATAAGCATTATAGAATCAGAAATACAATGAACATACAATAACATTCACAAATAACAACATTCACAAATACACAATTGTATGGAGGAAAACTCAAAGAACTTTATTAAAATAGAAGGGAGAATTACAACCCAGCTGTATGATCCAGCATCATCCTCCCATCATCAAAGCTCTCTTCACCTCATGAAAAGCAAGATCACCCGACAATACAATGCTCTTTCTCAGATACAAACTATCAACACTTCCTTACAAATTACAATATTCCAGCCTCCAGATCTCTCATATGAGGGATCCATCTATAGATGTCTGCAAGGGTGTGAGTCATCTCTAGGTTTTTTATTAGTGTCATTCCACTTGTTGTTTTTGGTTTCACTTGGAGATTTCTTGGATTCATCCCTGGGCGAATTCAGAGAAACAAGTGTCATAGGAGAAGTTTCTAGAAGACTCCATGAGCATACACTTAGCAAACTGTCTCAGACATTTGTCCATTCTTGCTCATCTCACCCTATAGAAGGCCTCTTCAGTTTGCATTGCACCTGGCTAGTGTAGAAGCCAGTATGCATCACACCCTGATAGTGGAGCTCTCAGTATGGTCCAATTCGGGCCAGTTTTGGATGGTTTTTCAGGTGGAACTTTTGGGGAATGATGTAATCAATTGACCATGATCTTTTAGGGTATGAAACAACACTTTTAGGGATTAAATAGCCCTAGTTTATCGACATATAAGATTGGGGTTGAAGTGCCCAAATATGTCTATAATAGTTGCCCCCTAAAGCATGAAGTCGTAAATCTTTGATGTCGAGTGAAATGCTTTAACATGAGGATCCAAGGTTTTCGAAACTGGAAGGTGACCTGTATAAGATACAATACAATACATCATCATCATATAATTTTCATGATCTAGCTGAGGCGGGCATTCCCATACTCAGCTTTATAAATTCATTTTATGTACATAGAACAGATAATTGTATGCAGTTGCAGACTGGTGATTCTTCATAGGTAGGGTCATCGTCCCTAGCTTGGATGACCATCTGTGTAGCTTCTGTGTACATTTGATATCTTTATATTCCTGAATATATTATAGCCTGGATGGATGAAACTAGATCCGGGGTCTTCAAACTCATTCAATCTTCGCCCGATGTACAAGTCGATCCATGTGAAAAGATGTTCTAAAGTCGAACATGGAAAGACATCACCTGATTACCAGCCAATAATGTGAAATGTTAATAGACGTGAGAGGAATCACCGATAATGATAATGACCCTCAAGGTACTATAGTAAAATTCATGTGGTGTGAATATATGATCTGATGTCGAACACCATGCAAAATCTTTCGGTCGAAGGCCATTGATCTCAACCTATTGCTGGAAGTGAGAAACTTGCCATTAAGGCATGCAAGATTCAAAGTACTTAAAGGGTTGTTTCTAAGTAAACTTCATGGATAATGAGCTGATGTCGACAAGAAGTTACCCGTCGTAGGAGGGCCTTAATGTATCCCACATCTACGACACGAAACGAAGCAAATGATTTTCTGGAGGTGAAAATGATCGACGACAAGGTTTAGGAATGGTGGTCATGAAAAATGGAGGTTGAAGGTATTGCAGTGGATGAGACATTAACTGGATGGTGAATTCTCAACTGAATGACTTGTCTTGAACATATTAGCGACATTGAGATGGATTGGTAGCATTAACCCCAAAAATGGATGGTGTGAAGGACCAATGGTGAAATTACCGGTGAACGGAATAACCCAACCTGACTCAATCATGGTGATGGAGTGAAAGTGTCATGTTCAAGAGCAACCTACTACCATAAAATTATTCAATTTTTCTTCCCTTTTTTCCCAGTCATTGCTTACCAGTACCTCTTTATTTTTGTCAAGCTTGAGGAGGATAACATATGTTTGTTCTATAATTTTCCCTTCGGGTAAACCTGAGCATAGTTTCCGCAAGGTTCAAGCTCGTTAAAAAATGAACCTACCTTCGGTAAATAACCTTTGTGATTGCCATTACATCAACCTTTGAGCCTTGGTTGTGTTCCTGCCATCACCTCCATTCTTTTGGCTGATCATACGCTTCCACTTGATTGTTTACCCTTTTGAGGAATAGCTGCGATGAGTGGTCCTATTAGCCACCCTCTTCACATCACCATGTTTTGAGAAGTTCCAAGATTACTTGGAACCAGTTGCTACCCCAGATACCACTCGTTCCTCAAAAATGAGTCCCCTTTAAACCCTTTTCGGACTCGTTAAATATGAAAAGATTATCGAGCAATTGGCCTCTCCAGCTCGTTAAAGTGATTGGAAGCGCCATCCCTCATGTAGATTTTAATCTTTTTCAGACCTGAGGGATTATCTCATAGAGTTAAGCAGAAGATCCAAGTTGGTTCCTTTACCTCTCTCTTATCTATCATACATAGAGGAAATCACAAATTTCTTTACACTGTTTGTTTCTAGGATAACTCCCAATCCTAGAGGGCTAGTTGATAAAAAAGACACTAGTTTTCCCGGAAACAAAATGGCGACTCCGCTGGGGAATACCTGTAGAGACAAGGTAACAAAACACTATCAAAGAATCTTGATCTATTATATCATAAGCATTGCAGAATTAGAAATACAATGAACATACAATAACATTCACAAATACACAATTGTATGGAGGAAAACTCAAAGAACTTTATTAAAATAGAAGGGAGAATTACAACGCAGCTGTTTGATCCAGCACCATCCTCCCAGCATCAAAGCCCTCTTCACCTCCTGAAAAGCAAGATCACCCAACAATACAATGCTCTTTCTCAGATACAAACTATCAACACTTCCTTTCAAATTACAATATTCTAGCCTCCAGATCTCTCAGATGAGCGATCCATTTATAGATGTCTACAAGGGTGTGAGTCATCTTTGGGTTTTTGATTAGTGTCATTCCACTTGTTGTTTTTGGTTCCAATTGGAGATTTCTTGGATCTCTTACTCATCCCTGTGTGAATTCAAAGAAACAAGTGTCATAGGAGAAGTTTCTAGAAGACTCCATGAGCATCCACTTAGAAAATTGTTTCGGACATTTGTCCATTCTCGCTCATAGCACCCTACAGAAGGCCTCTTCAGTATGCATCACACCTGGCTAGTGTAGAAGTCAGTATGCATCACACCTTGACAGTGGAACTCTCAGTATGGTCCAATTCAGGCCAGTTCTGGATGGTTTTTTAGGTGGAACTTTTGGGGAATGATGTAATTAGTTGACCATGATCTTTTAGGGTATGAAACAACACTTTTAGGGATTAAAGAGACCTATTTTATCGATGTATAAGATTGGGGTTGAAGTTCCCAAATATGTCTATAACAGACATGACTAATCAGATATGAATGCATTAATTAGGAATAGTGGAGCAACCGTCACAAAAAATAGTAATAACGGCAAGGCGTGCAACGTAATTATTGGACGCATTAATCATGAGATGTGTTGACGGGACTAGACATTTATGGCACCCATAACATTAAAGTCAAATAAAATCATGTGGGTATATCTTGAACCTCGAATATGGATAAGATAAATTTCACCGAAAGATTGCCTTTGCAGAGAAAAATAGGGAAGAAATTTAAAATAGACTTAATAATTCTCCAAGAGATTACATCCCTGATATGTAAAATTAAAATTAATCATTCATACATATTCATCATCACCACCTTCCAAGGGAAAATTTTAATAAGTTCCCATAGTAATTCAATGATTTTCCTTTATTATTACTAAGGGAGAGTAAAATGGCTAATTTTAGATGGTAATTTCAAATGTACTTCAATATCATAGGCATGTCCTCTACTGCCAACAGGCATCCATAGCCTCAACAAGGTTTCCTTTTAACCAATTCATATGCTAGTATCCCATTCTAATAAAAATGATTCATAACTTTTTTATTATTTTTCGATTATCGACAAAATGCCATTGTTTTGGTGTGGTGACAAATTGATAACAATGTCATTAACCAGAGGTAATGAGACGAACAAGTCGGCTTGTGATGAGACCTCTTGTCCTTCGACCTAATGGTCAAAGGACATTACTATGGCTTGGTAACCAAAGTGGTAATTTCACAACATTAAGTCCTATGATTATGGTAGGCCAACTCGTGATGAGACCTCCTATCCTTTATATGATTCTCTTATTCTATTTTTATTTATCATTATTTTTTCTCGTTTTTGTTTTTTTATGACAATAAATTAGTGAATGGGGTGGCTCATAAACTCCTTAAGAGTTAGCGGTGGTGTAACAAGTATTGCAATAATTACCTTTTAAACTTGCCATTTTTCTTCCTAAATTTTAGTTTTCACGGAGATTGAAGAATTATAGGAAACTAAATGGAAAGAAAACTCTTCTAGTGGTCATTGAAGAAATTCATTATAAATATCTTTATGAATTTACAATATCAGGGTTGTTTTAAATTTTTAGGAGTTTTTAGGGGTCTATTTAAAAATTTCTTATAAAACATTCTCTTATGGCAATCATTCAGGGAACTTATTACTTTACCATGATATCAAAGGAGAGCTTCAAAATCATACTAAAAAGAATAATTATTTCTATAAAAGCAACTATGGCTAGAAAACAATGATCATGAGTAAGTGAAAAGTAGTTGTAACTAAGGAAACAACAACTGCAACAAAGGGAACAATAGTTGCGGCTAAGGGAAAAATAACCATAACCAAGGGAAAAACAACTGTGACTAAGGGGACAATAACCACGACCAAGGGAACAACAATTGTGACTAAGGGAACAACAAGCTCGACCAAGGGAACAACAACTATGAATAAGGGAAAATAAACCATGACCAAGGGAACAAAACCTGTGATTAAGGGAACAACAACTGTTTCTAAGGGAACAATAACTGTTACTAAGGGAGAAACAACCGTGACCAAGGGAACAACAACTGTGACTGAGGGAACAACAACTGTTGCTAAGGGAACAAAAAATCCCCCCCACCCCCATAATTTTTTTTAAAGATACCTTCAAGAAGGGTTTTCACAAAAGGTATATACATTATGTATAGAATGAAAGAGATTTCAAAAAAATGCTTCAACTGGCTGTAGCTGCAGGGTTACCTCCTTGATCAGCTATAACTTGCAGATTAAAATCATTGCTTACCTCTTGAAGAAAATATTTCCATGTCAGTGGTTGATGATATAGGCATAGTTGGTGTCCATTGACAAGGAAAGAGATGCTATAACCATCAATCATAGTAAATCTCACTATACCATTGTCATAAACTTTGGTGACCTCATATGGTCCCAACCATATAATTTGGAGCTTCCCTGGGAAATACTGAAATCTCGAATAATATAATAGCACCTAATCAAATTTTTGAAAAGTATTCATTTTGATAAGTCGATCATGCCATTTGGCCCTTTGCTGCTGAATAACAACAGTGCGCTACAAGGCCAATAGGTGCATTTCATCCATTTCATTAAGCTGTTGTTGGTGTTTTTTTTCTCTTCTATCAAATCCAAAGTGACTTCCCTAGGGTTTTGAGAATCTTAATTTTTAATTCTATTGGAAAAATAGGCTCCTCACCAAAAACAAGTTGGTATGGTGAATAACCAGTAGTGTTGCGCCAAGTTGTTCGATAGACCCATAGGGCCTTAGGGAGTTTGGAAGCCCAATTCTGGTGATTTGCAAATACTACTTTGGTCAAAATTTCCTCCAAAAAATTATTTCCACTTTCCACCTATCTATTTGCTTGATGATGGTAAGGGGAAGTAATCTTATGTTTAATGTGATATTTCTGCAAAGTAGCAAAAATTTTGTGGGAAGTGAATTGTGAACCCCCATCTATTATGATCTCTCTAGGAAATCTGTACCACACAAATAGTTCAAATAGGAAGTTAATAACTCCATCTTTTGTAGCCTCCGAGAGAGCTGCTTCCACCACCCATTTGGTTACATAGTATGTGAAAACTAGAATATGTGTATTTTGGTTCGACAGTGGGTTGAAGGGGCCCACAAGATCTAATGCCCATCTTTCAAAGGGTTCGAGTATAATTTGGGGATGCAGGGGAATTTCATCAGCTTGAATGGGGTGACCCGTCCTCTAACAACTATCACATCTCTAGACATATTTCTTTGCATCCTTGAATATTGGGGCCAGTAATAGCCCATTTGCAGCACTTTATTCCCAACCCTTCAATCAAAAAAATGGCCACTGTAGGGTTTTTCATGGCAAGCCTTTATAATATCGTAAACTTCATCTTCTTTGATGCATCTATGGATTTGAAAATTAGAGCCTGTATGGAAAAGATATTCATTAATCTAGGATAACTATTCACTGTGCTGAACAATAGTCTTCTTTTCCTGGGACGATAAATGTGCCAGTAATTTTCTTGTTGCTAGATAATTGGCCACATCCGCATACCAGGGTGTTTTAACTATCACGACAAACAAATGTTCATCCAGAAACTGATCTTCCACGGGCAAAGAATCGACCACTATTGAAACTCTGGACAAGAAATCTGCAACAAGATTCCCCTTTCCCAGTCGATCCTTTATGGTAATATCAAACTCATGTAATAACAATAAACAATGCATGATTCAACCATTAGTAACATGTTTATTAGCTAAATAGATAATGACATAATGATCAGTATATAAAAAGACTAGGTATCATGTTATGTAGTGACAAAATTTATTGATAGAGTAAACAACAACTAAGAATTCTTTTTCCGTCCATGTATAATTCATCTCTGCTAGTGTAAGATTCTTGCTGATGTAATAAATAGCATAAGGCTTCTTGTCTTCTTCCTATCCAAGTACAACTCTTATTGTTGTTTTTGATGCATTAGACGAAATGTGGAATGGTAAACTCCAATTCGGCCCTCATAACATAGAGGTTGTTGAGACTAGCTTCTTATGATCTACAAAAGCAACATCACACCTATCAGTCCATTCAAATTTCAAATTTCCTATCAATACATAAAATGGTGATGCTGTATTTGAAAAAAATTCTATAAAGCGACGATAATAACTAGCATAGCCAAAGAAACTACACACCTTAGTTGGTATATGGGGAGTAGGTAGCGTAAGGATTACCTCAATCTTTGTTGGTTCTACTTGGATACCTAGAACAAAGATATAATGCCCCAAAACTACACCTTTTGTCATCATCATATGCCACTTTTCATTACTAAGGAAAAATCTGGTGGCGATGCATCGTTAAGGAGATTTTTCCATATTTTGTAAGGCTTTCTCAAATTCATTGCCATAGGGGGTGAAATCATCCATGTATAGTTCAAGTCCTTCACTGATTAAATTAGAAAAAATACTCAAGATTACTCTCTAGAAGGTGGCTAGTGCATTGCACAACCCGAATGATAAAACCCTGTATGCAAGGGTTCCCCATAGACAGGTAAACATGGTTTTTATCTGATCTTTGTGAACAATATGGATTTGATTGTATCCACTAAAACCATCTAGGAAAGAGAAAAAGTTCCTTCCAGCAAGAGTATCAAGGACCTGATCTACAAACGGAAGATGGAATTGATATTTTTGTGTAGCTTTATTCAATTCTCTGTAATCCACAAAAATTATCCATTTTTCATTTTTATTAGGGACCACAACAATGGTGAAACCCACTGGTTGTTAGAGATAGGATATATAAAATTAGCATCAAGAATCTTCTGCAACTCCTATTTTACTATATCCCTAAGGTGTGGATTCAATATTCTTTGTGGCTGGTGAATGGTATGAGAATCTTTATCTATATAAATGTGGTGTGTGCATAATTGAGGATTGATGCCTCTCATATCAAAATATTCCCAAGAAAAATCTTGTTTATATTTCTGGAGGATTTGAATTAATTTTTTATATTGCAGGTCATCCAGATTAACATTAATGTTCAAAGTCTTACCAGTTTCAATTTCGATGGGAACACTACTATGAGCTACAGTTGTGGGTATATGATCATTATTTAGAACATCCAGTGGATCTTCCTGGGCCTCATTGTCAATCATTTCTTTTAACATTTGACATGTTGGATTCCCAATAGTAGAAGGTTGGTTAATAAAACCATTAATTACATCATCCTCAGTTTTCCTTTTAAAAGTAAGAGCCTCATCTAAAGTAAGAGGAGAATGCAGATTTTCTTCCTGATATTTTGGAGGGAATGATTGGTAATTGTCAATTGGTAGGTCGAGTATAGTATGTAGATATAAGATTAGATTTTAACAATAGTCCCTTTTGCAATTTTCATATTCCCTATTTAGCATTTGATATATACATCTGCAGTTTCCGACCATTGTCTCCCTAATATCATAGGGTGTCCATCCAAACGATTTTTAGGATTGATGACCAAAAAGTCAACTAGGTACTCCTAGGAATATACAGAAATGATAATGTCCTCCAGAGTGCCTTCTGGTCTGACTACTAATCTATCATCTAATTCCAGTATAATGGAGGTTAGTTTAAATGTTTTGATCCCAAGGATACCATAGGTTTCTATAGTCAAAATGTTTATTGTAGCTCCCAAGTCCATGAGGGTATTTGTGAAGTTATTATCTTGAATTTGAACAATAACTACTTGATTTTTAGGGTCATCATATTTAACAGGAATTTTCTTCCCTAAAATAAGATCAGAAAGTGTCCCAAACACATGGACTGTAGGAGGGTCTTTTGGTTTTCTCCCAGGATTTTTAACACACAATTCTTTGATGGTTTTAGCATAGATTGGTACACTTTGAATAGCCTGGAGATTGGTACACGAATCTTAATACATAAATTTTTCAATTCCCCTATGAGATCAAAATCAGAATAAATTGAAGGCTTAAATATAGTAAGTCTCTTGGGGAATGGAGAAGAAACATCTGTAATAGACTCTTGTCATTTGGTTGATTTGTTAGGTGTCTCTATTTCGGTGACAACTATGGTGGAAGGAGGGTGTTTTCCTAAAGGATTCTCTTCAACAAGATTTTCATTGTCTACTTGTTCTCTATTTCTTGTACCATCCTCTGGAAAGATAGTTCATCCAAATCTCAATAGAAGCTCATTACATTCAAAGGAAGTAGAGCCACAATTTGTGTTTTCAATAATTTCCAATATTTGACGGGTCTGTTATTTAGATTAGGATTCGACTGGGCAGGTAATTGAGGATGTAATGGGGGTGGAACATTTGGGGGCAATTGAAGTGGACCTTGTAGTGGTGGTTATGACCAAGGAAACATCCCAACAAATGGATTGATTGGTCCTACAGGGCACTGCCAGTTCTGAGACCACATTGGTCCCTGTGTAGGTGAGTTTGCCCAATGTGAAGGGTATGAGTTATTCAATGGGCTCTGCGATGAAGATGTAGGATATTGTTGGTTTGGCCATGAGGGTCCAACAAATGGATAATTTATCCGTGGCTGTGTGGAGTATGGTTGAGATTTACAGGTGGTATTAAAAGGTTATTGGCCCTGCCACATTGATCCAAGAATATGTTGCTAAGCATACTATCTAGAATAAAACAGAGAAGGATCTTGAATCATACCTTGAGGGTGATTCTGTCACTGTCATCACTGCTCCATGAGTTACACTAGATTGAGATATTCCTTAGCCTCCTTGAATAAAAATTTCAATTTGAGGAGTAAGGGACAACATTCCATTTAGTGATCTTTAGTGCATATAACTCATATCTCAATTGTGTCCAGAGGGCACTCTTTGCAGCTATGTTTCTTTCAATATCGAGGATAGAAAATTTCCATAGTCTGTTCTGCCTCAGATTTTCTTTTTCTTCACCTATAAGACATCCAAATTTGTAGTTAATGTACTCAAAATATCAGTTTTAAAGTCTTTTATGAGATTACCAATTTCTGCTCGAGTCACTCCTCCTCTTGTAGTCCTGCTAATTCTACTAAGAGGGTCCCAAATCCCAGATTTAGTCTGTGTACTTCCTTGTGAGCACCTGATACATAGTTTTACGATATCATCATATTATTCCTTGGAAATATCACCTTGTTCCATTAGATTAAGTGTTTCTATCCACTCATATTTCATACCTCTAATCAAAGCAGTTTTCAATACTTCTCTAGGTAAAGTGGTGTAAGGTGATCTTTGCAAATTATATTGAAACCTTTCAACATATTCCTCTAGAGTTTTATCTTCTTTTGACATCATTTTAAATATTTATTATTTTAAATCCATAGATCGACAATAGTATTGATATTTGGTAAAGAAGGCTTCTTTCATTTGATCCCATGAAGTTATGGTACCACCCCATAGCCCCATGAACCAACGTAAAGTTGCTCCCTTTAAGGTGGAAGGAAACAATTTCAATTTTTGAGGGTCAGTGGTATAGTCATAACCTCAGCATAAAACATCAAATTGAAACATAAATGCATCAGGATCCTGAGAAGCCATTCCATGGAAATTTGGAAGATTCAGCAATGGGATTTCTTTCATTTGTGCATTTGCCTGTGGATCAAAAATATGGTATTCTATGGTCGAATTTTGTGTTTCTAGTTATGTGTTTTCCTTTTGATAAAAAATATGCCAGTAATCCTCAGGGTTTCGTGATCAAGGGGTATTATCTGGAGAATAATATGATGGTTGGTTTTTGAACCTTGAGTAGGTCTCACAACACATTTTAGGTCAAGAACTTCATATTCTTTCCTTACAACAGGTGTTGCAGGAAATTATGGCTCAAAAGATCATGAGCGTGGCTCACTTTTTTTACCTTCCCCCTGTCTTAAATTACAAGAATTACCCTCACTTTTACTGGAAGGACTAGGATACCTAATAGATGTATCTTGAAAACTTTGCTCAAACCCTACATTTTTGTCCTGAATATCAACATGAGTTGTAGTGGGTGACCTTGCTGCTCAAGGGACAACAATAGAACCCTTCCCAGATGTTGTTCGGGGGTCTACCGATGCTTGAGACTCTTAATTGTGAGTAATTTGGTCTATAAATGTCGTTCTTGAAAGCCCATGCTAAACTTGGGTTTTGGTGGTTTTTGAGGTAAATTTTTGATCTATAACTATTTGATTTGTGGTCCCAGGATTTTTCCTAGTCATACACACTAAGTGATCCAAAGGTATCAACTAAGGGCAGACATTGGCACAAGATTTTTACTTAGTGCATGCACAGGTTCTTACCTTCCCTCATTAATACCAAACCCTACAGGGATACAATTAACACTTCTTTGACAACCTCCCCAGCAATGGCGCCAAATGTTGGGTTTCTTTTTTGTTCCTAAATGACCAAGTGACATCTATTCATTAAATCGTCAACCCAGAGCTTCGTTTGTTTATTTCAAGGTTGTCCACATAGTATGTGCAAGAGATAGTGCTAATATTATCTAATCCTAACGAAAGGTAAATGCATGTGAATACAATGAACAACTTGATGCAGGAGCATCAAGCACTTAGCCAGGAATGTGACATCTTGGTCACATGTTGTGGCTAGTTAAAAATATATTAGACTTAGAAATAGTTTAAATAATATATTTTATTAAATTTGCTATTTATTTTAGGACAATTGTAGTTGTTTAATTAAATACGGCATAATAATAGAGTTGGTTTCTTTCCCTGCGTGGAATAGAACCAAAATAGGGAAAATGCTAAATAATAGGGGGTATTAGTTTGTTGAGAAACTCTAGAAGAAATCTATTCTGAGAAGAATAGTTTCTCATATTTGTATAAATTAGAGAAAGGTTGAAGGTATGAGGGGGGAGTTTTGAGTGTGTGATCGTGGAGAGTGAGAGCTCAGAAGATTGTAAAAAAAACTGTGTGTTGTGTGTAATAGAGGTGGTTTTTTTTTTTTATATACAAATGGAATAAACGCAGGGACTCTGTTTTATAAATAAGTTCACATTGTGTGCAGCAATGTATGCGAAACTGGAAAAGTTTGTGTGTTGAATTCTGTGATTGAATGTGATTGCGTTTTAGTTTTAATATTAAAGATCTTGTAAATTTTACGGGGGAGAGCGTGGGTCACTTTTGGTGAACCAACAATTGGGCTTGCCGAATCCGATTTCGGATAGGAATTCTAAAACGCAAAGTTGAGAATAGTTGAAACATGATCTCCGATTGGATCGGATCGGAACACCGGAATTTTGCAACCACAGATTCCTGAGATCGCGCATCGGAGTTTGATTGGGGTGTTAGATGTGGTAATGAACGATATATCTATATGTTTGTGTGACCGCCGATTGTAGAAAATGCGTTGTAATGCGTTTCGGATATCAGTCAATCGATATGCACAAATATTATAACCGTGTCATTTGACGAATGCGAGTATATCGCATCGGGATTGGGTCAATTGAAAGCAATTGGCGTTTCTGACTCATCGGGCCGGAATCTATGGAGCAGCGCAATGATAATGCATGGTGACTTCAGTTTGAAATCGAATCAGGTTGTTTGGCGTTTTCCAGTGCGCAATTGGTATATGTGTGTTAACTGTTGATGCGTGGTTTCATGCGATGTATATCGCCCTAAATCGATTGTTATGCAGATGGTTCCCTTTGCAGATATAGCGCTGAGAGTGAACCTGCCCTCACTCACTCTTGCGTCCCCATCTCTGTTATGATCGGAGCTGTCCGTGGTGTGCATATGTTCATCGACTTCGAAGTGGATGGAACTGTTCAATCGATTAATTTGTCAGCGCAGTGTTTACATGAAGGTTGCATATAAAAGGCGTTTAGAAATGCGAATGAACAGTTAGAAAATAATTTATAGAGGTTTTGAAAAGTTTGTTAAGGAGATTTGTAAATTATATGAAAGGACTTTCGTTCGAATAAGAACAGAGTTGATTACTGAGAGCAGATCTATTTTGAGCTTTAGGTTGTTTTCATTCTAACGTTGCTACAATCATCAATTTTGGTATCAGAGTCAGTCACAGGTGTTGCAGTAAAGATGCCGCCAAGGCGAGGAATTGGTCGAGGAAGACCAGAAGCAAATGCAGTCCTGATAGAAGAAGTGCGGAGACTGCGTGAACGAATGGAGACAATGGAAACAACACAGAGAAGAGCACCTGATGAGAGAACTGAGAGTTCTTCAGAAGAATCTGATGAAGAGGTGGAAGCAGGAGAAGAAAATGAAACTGCCAAAGTCCTCAAGATGCTGGCAAAAGTTGGAAGCAAACCCAAGATAGAAATTCCTATGTATGAAGGAAGTTTAAATGCTGAGGAGCTCATGGATTGGATCAGATTCATAGATCAGTATTTCGATTATGAAGAGATTGAGGAGAATAAGAGGGTGAAGTTTGCAGTCACTAGACTGAAGGGCCATGCAGCCATCTGGTGGGACGAGTTACAGACATCAAGAACGAGAAAGGGGAAATCTAAGATCAAGCAATGGGATAAAATGGTAAGCAAACTGAAAGCCAAGTTTTTGCCTAAAGACTATCATTTGAATCTTTTTAAGCAGATGCAAAATCTGAAGCAGAAAGGAATGTCTGTTAAAGAATACACTGAAGAATTTTACAGGTTAAATATCAGAACAGGGCATGTAGAAGATGATTTGGAGAAAGTAGCCAGGTATATTAATGGGCTAAGGTATGAGATCCAAGATGAGATTAGCCTGTTAAGTTTGAAAACTGTTGAGGATGCCTATCAAGCAGCCTTGAAGGCAGAGGAAAAACTGTTGCGCAAACAAAACCAGAGAAACAGAGGTAAGAATCCAGCAAAAGAAGGAAGGATACTTGAATCCAAAGTTCAACACTCTCAGAATGAGGCAGGGAGTGCGAGCAATAGAGCACCACAAAGAGGAGATTTTGGCCGTGGAAGGTTTGTGCCCAGAGGCAGAGGCCGAGGAAGAGATGTCCGGTGCTTTGCATGTGGTGAATGGGGACATGTACAATGGGATTGTCCTCATCAGAGATCAGCAAACCAGCGCAACGTGAATGTTGCAGAAGCCAAGGAAGAGATTCCTCAACCTGAAGCTAAAGAGGAACCACCAGAAGACGGAGAGTCCCTATTACTGAAGAGGGTATTACTGGAAGGAGCTAAGGAAGCCAAAGAACCAGTTCAAAGGAAGACTTTATTCAGAACTGTATGTAAGTCCAAGGGTAAGTGTTGCAAGTTGATAATTGATAGCGGTAGTACTGACAATCTTGTTTCTACAGAGATGGTGGACAAGTTGAAGTTGGAGAGAACAGTACACCCCACTCCTTACAAAGTATCGTGGCTTCAAAAGGGCCATCAAATTTTTGTAACTGAACAATGTCAAGTTGAATTTCAGATTGGTACTTATAAGGATGTCATTTTATGTGATGTAATGCCGATAGATGTATGCCACATATTGCTTGGAAGGCCCTGGCAGTTTGACCGAAATGCCATTCATGATGGCAGAAGAAATACTTATACTTTGGAAAAAGATGGGAATAAGCATACACTACTGCCGTTGAAAGCTGAAGCAGCTGGAAACAGTGTTACATTGATGAATGAGAAGATCCTGTTGCAGGAAGATGAGAAGGGTAAGGAGATGCATCTTACTAGTGTTGGCAAACCCAAGGTAATTTTAACTTCTACAAATTTAGAAGAGTTACCTGAAGAAATTCAGAATTTCTTGAATGATTGTGCTGATATTGTTGTGGATGAGTTGTTACCCATCAGGAGTATTAATGAACATAATGATGTAATATCGGGAGTCAGTGTGTCGAATAAAGTAGCCTATAGGGTAATGCAGGAAAATGTCGAAGCTGGAACACAAGTGAAAGAGTTGATGGATAAATGGCTAATCAGTGGAAGCCTTAATCCATGTGCTGTGCCAATAGCACTCAGTCCGAAGAAAGAAGTTGAATGGCGCATGAATTCAAATTCTCGAGCCTTATATAAAATCACCATCAGGGTGAAGAATGAAGATTTGAAGGAATATGCAGTCTCTAAAGAAGAGCTGAAATGGGATCCGAAGAAGATCCAAGTAGATGTGAATTGGCTAACTCCTAGAAGCATATTTGAGGGAGATGTCAAAAGCAGATGGCAGGAATGCAGTAGCAAAGACAAGCAGCGAGCCGATATGAGGAGGCGGAAAAAGGAATTCCAAACAGGTGATTTAGTCATGTATTGCAGAATAGTACCTATACTAAAAGCCAGAAGAAGAACCACAAAGAGACCCCATAACAGACGGAAGCCCAAAGCAGGGAAAAGGAAAAAGAAAGTGCTAAAGAGAACCAGGAGTCAGACTCATTATCAGTGTTTGACCAAGTGGAAAGAGGAACCAGTAGAGGACGTCAGCAGAGCTACAGAGAATGAGGATCAACTCCAAACAACTACAAGATTAGTTTTCTTCCCCGGGAGTCTGATGCAGGAGCATCAAGCACTTAGCCAGCAATGTGACATCTTGGTCACATGTTGTGGCTAGTTAAAAATATATTAGACTTAGAAATAGTTTAAATAATATATTTTATTAAATTTGCTATTTATTTTAGGAGAATTGTAGTTGTTTAATTAAATACGGCATAATAATAGAGTTGGTTTCTTTCCCTGCGTGGAATAGAACCAAAATAGGGAAAATGCTAAATAATAGGGGGTATTAGTTTGTTGAGAAACTCTAGAAGAAATCTATTCTGAGAAGAATAGTTTCTCATATTTGTATAAATTAGAGAAAGGTTGAAGGTGTGAGGGGGGAGTTTTGAGTGTGTGATCTTGGAGAGCGAGAGCTCAGAAGATTGTAAAAAAAACTGTGTGTTGTGTGTAATAGAGGTGGTTTTTTTTTATACAAATGGAATAAACGCAGGGACTCTGTTTTATAAATAAGTTCACATTGTGTGCGGCGATGTATGCGAAACTGGAAAAGTTTGTGTGTTGAATTCTGTGATTGAATGTGATTGCGTTTTAGTTTTAATATTAAAGATCTTGTAAATTTTACCGGGGAGAGCGTGGGTCACTTTTGGTGAACCAGCAATTGGGCTTGCCGAATCCGATTTCGGATAGGAATTCTAAAACGCAGAGTTGAGAATAGTTGAAACATGATCTCCGATTGGATCGGATCGGAACACCGGAATTTTGCAACCACAGATTCCTGAGATCGCGCATCAGAGTTTGATTGGGGTGTTAGATGTGGTAATGAACGATATATCTATATGTTTGTGTGACCGCCGATTGTAGAAAATGCGTTGTAATGCGTTTCGGATATCGGTCAATCGATATGCACAAATATTATAACCGTGTCATTTGACGAATGCGAGTATATCGCATCGGGATTGGGTCAATTGAAAGCAATTGGCGTTTCTGACTCGATCGGGCCGGAATCTATGGAGCAGTGCAATGATAACGCATGGTGACTTCAGTTTGAATCGGATCGGGTTGTTTGGCATTTTCCAGTGCGCAATTGGTATATGTGTGTTAACTGTTGATGCGTGGTTTCATGCGATGTAGATCGCCCTAAATCGATTGTTATGCAGATGGTTCCCTTTGCAGATATAGCGCCGAGAGTGAACCTACCCTCACTCACTCTTGCGTCCCCATCTCTGTTATGATCGGAGCTGTCCGTGGTGTGCATATGTTCATCGACTTCGAAGTGGATGGAACTGTTCAATCGATTAATTTGTCAGCGCAGTGTTTACATGAAGGTTGCATATAAAAGGCGTTTAGAAATGCGAATGAACAGTTAGAAAATAATTTATAGAGGTTTTGAAAAGTTTGTTAAGGAGTTTTGTAAATTATATGAGAGGACTTTTGTTCGAATAAGAACAGAGTCGATTACTGAGAGCAGATCTATTTTGAGCTTTAGGTTGTTTTCATTCTAACGTTGCTGCAATCGTCACAACTAGGATCTACCAAAAATAAAGATCCACTCACAACTTCTAGGTTTCAATAATAAACAATTAAAACTAAAAGAATCAAAGCATTAAATATTTTACCAAAAATAATGTAGTAAGCATTAAATCTTCTACTAATATTAATATTGAAATAGCCCTGCTAATGCAAAGTTGTTTCCTAGGGAACTACATTTATAAGGATTGAACACTCTAAATATAAATGAATATGCTGAAAGAAATATCGAATCTTCAAGATTAATAACTCTTCATTAAACGCAAGAAAAAAAAACAGATAGCATTCGAAGAACCAACTATAATAAATTCAATTCTATGATCTTTTAGTGTGATTGCTGCAAAAACTAATATTATAATGACAAATCCAATAACCAGCGATTAGATCTAGAAAGTATTTGAATGATTGTAAAACAATAATTGAAAGCCAAATGTAAATTTAATAACACAAGAAAGGACAGTAATTGTTCCTGGGTTCAAGATCGCTGGAATTCAACTTCCTTGTAGCTAATTTAGTGCAATAAGTTAAGGTCAAACCGCAAAAGTCTCAAAGATGTCTATAAATTTCTTTACCATAGATCAAAATGCCAGTAATTCCCCAATTAACTACCGAGGTTCAATTCCTCGTTTTTATATTACAATCAAGTGTATTTTCAAAATAGAGAAGTGATCCAGAGAATCTAAAGATTCTCAAGATGCTTAATTCAAATTGCGAAATATCCAACGGAATAGTAGGCCAAGATCATTTCTTCAACTGATCTTTCTATGATAGAAGTGGGTCTTGTTCAATTAGGTTATCAAAAACCTCCACATCTCCACATAATTCGTTCTTCTTCGACTATTCCAAGGTTATAACGAACTTGCACATCTCCAAATAATTCATTCTTCTTCGACTATTCCAAGGAACAACATTCGATATCGAATATCCCTATCAATTATTAGTTCAAATCGTAATCATATTGTGTCTTTCCATAATTTAAACTAGCATTTGCACCAGATGTTGGAAAGGAAACGTTGTAAGGCATCAATTGGCATAAATTGAGGAACAATTGCGACATGGGAATCAGAAACTCTAAATAAGATGCAGAGATGTAACATAAATGAAACTCTAAATATGTATAAATTGAAGTTGATTTAGGGTGCCTAAGACTATATTTTTTATTAATTATTGAATCAATATTGCATATAAATCTCATAAAATTCAACCAACTTATAATTGAGGGCTTTGATCTCTCTGTTTGACTTTGGGTCATTAACATGGTGATGCCCTGTCTCAACCACTAAACCATGGACCAAAAAACAAAAGACTACAAAATGTTATGATCATTACTATAGTAAACCCAATGACTCTACACACAAGAATTTATTCTTTACTCGAATAGAATATTTCTTAACCATATCCAAAAAAAGATTGCAAGGTGGAAAGCATTATGCAGAACAAAATCTCTATTATTATAACTTGTATGTTGTAGCATTGTTCCAACCAATAAAACTATCTTCACATTTTGGAAGATGAAATGGAAATAAGTTTTGAATAATTCAATCAGAAAACATCCAAGATCATTGGATCACATGATTAATGGTACCCTGTGCTATGAATCTAATATTTTTATACACTTACAATTAAGGGAGCAAACAAGATCCAAACAATGTATACCATAGGGACCAATAAATAGTATAGTTGATAATCCTTGCTAGGCTCAACAAAAACAACATTACTTCTCCTTAAATCCTTCATAGTCAAATTATACAATTGTTGTACAACACAAGGCTCATGCTTTTATCAATCAAGCAATAGTTCTGATCAAGAATGTGACCAGATTACTTTAATCTCATACAGTGATTAATGCACCAAACATAGGTGTACCAGTTGCAACGACTTATATACCATTTTATTGATGTTGTCATGTCAAAATCAATGTTATACAATTAAGTCACCTTTAGAAGAATCTCATTGCAATTTCTATACAAGGATGCCTGTCCTATCATTACTCATTCTAACTAAAATAACTTTAGTGCTCATTGTTAACACCTGGACCACAATCTGTAAATATGATGTAGTTTTGTAGAACAAATCTTCCACAGTAGCCTCAAGAAAGGACACAAATTGGTGTTGGACTATTTGTCTTGGATAAGCTTAAACTAGGCATACAAAATTCACTCATACCAAGGGATAGTTGAAAGCTTGGACATTGCCAAGTCACAGAAGTTGCCTCGTATTTGTAAGTTCAGATCTTTGTATTTATTTACAACAAATTTCTAGACTTACTCTCATAATTGTGCCAAGATTTTAACCTTAAAAATGTGCCAAGCATTCTCAAAAATCTACCTTCCAAATGTCCTTAAGAGGTTTCAAAATAAACCCATCATTTATGCCCTAGTGGGTGTCTCGTTAGGGCATCACTGTTCAACCTTAAATTCTTGGATTAGCTTGTTGTACAACACAAGGTTCACGTTGCTGTCAATCAAGCAATAATTCTAATAAATCAAGCAATTGTTCTAATTGAGAATTCCACGAGATTCCTTCAATATCATACAATGATTAATGCACCAAACATAGGTGTAATAGATGCAACGACTTATATCATTTTACTGATGTTGTCATGTCAAAATCAATGTGATACAATTAAGTCACCTCTAAGAAAAATATCATTGCAATTTCTATACAAGGTTGTCCGTCCTATCATTACTCATTCTGACTAAAATAACTTTAGTGTTCAATGTTAACACGTGGACCACAATCTATAAGTATGATGTAGTTTTGTAGAACAAATATTCCACAGTAGCCTCAAGAAAGGATGTAGATTGGTGTTGGACCATTTGTCTTAATTAATCTTAAACTATGCATACATAATTCACTCATACTAAGGGATAGTTGAAAGCTTAGACATTTCCAACTCATAGAAGCTACCTCATATTTGTGAGTTCATATCTTTGTATTTGTTTGCAACAACTCTCCAGACTTACCCTCAGAATTATGTCAAGACTTTAACCTTAAAAAATTGTCAAGAATTCCCACAAAGCTTATACATTTCCAACTCACAAAAGCTACCTCAAATGTGTAAGTTCATATCTTTATATTTTTTTGCAACAACTCTCGGACTTACCCTCAGAATTATGCCAAGACTTTAACCTTAAAAATGTCTCAAGAATTCTCACAAACCTTCCTTCCAAATGTCCTTAAGAGGATTCAAAATAAACCCATCGTTTATTCCCTATTGGGTGTCTTATTAGGGCATCACTTTTTAGCTTTAAATTCTTGGATTAGCTTCACGAATTAGGCTCCAAATGCTTGCTTCATCCACAGACCAGTCAATTACCTTTTATAAATATTTTGTTTGACCATTGGAGCTCAATGTGCATAGATTTATACCTTCAGTCACTGAGATTTTCTCCAACAAAGTTTGTGCTATTGTGTTTCTTACCTGGAACATATGAATGGCTGTCAAATCTAGTTAACAAGTCAAATCCAGTTAACAAGTTGATTTTCAAGGATTTATGTCTGCTAAGGTTTGAACTTAGGTTTAATCATGACAACATCCCATCTTAATCATTAGACTACAACTATTAATTGAGAGGATTCTTCTTTATAATTGTAAAAATTCACTCACAAACACTAATAGAAACAAATGCTAGGTGCTCTCAGTATTCGATCATATGTTACAGGGCTTTCAAATGAAAAATGAGCACCATAATTATGATTTAATATATTAGATGACTATGATAAAAAAAATGTCTAGGTCTACTTTTGAGGGAGCAGAGGCACATGAGGCCCAACAAAATAGAATCTGCAAAAATAAGAAAGAACCCCATGATCGTCATCACAATCTCTGCCTCGTTCTGTGATTGGGGTTGTTGACTTCACCTTCACTAGTGTTGCTAAAGGATGGTGTGGCCAAGACTAGGTACAATACAAAGTGATTTTGAGTGTCTTAATGCCCCACTATTTCTCAAACCAAAAGTTAAACAGGTAATGATTTCAAAACTCACACATCTTAGCAAACAAAAAATATAAAACCCAATAAATAAATTTTTTATAATTACCATTTTATTTTATTGGTGTGAAAACATGACATTTCTATTATCCAATAATTATAGATAATCTAACCTATTTAATATATTTTATTATATTATATTAAACTTATTGATTAACTATCTTTTTAATAGGCATTATGCATAATTAATTAATCAACTTTCTTTATTCTCTTTCTTTTACTATTTTTTTTAATGGTAAATAAAATGTTATTTTTTTTTTAAATGCGTCGACAGCTTATTGATGCTTGAGATTGATGGATTATGACACATTTTCCAGTTGAGGCTGCAGTGGTCTTCGACATGTTGTATGTTTTCATTATTGTTGTTGCTCTCAATGCCCACAATTCAAGGATTCCGTCTCCTCATGCTGCAACTATCTATACACGTGGAGAAAGAGTTCGTCTACATGCTATGTCTGTGTTGATACATTATGCAATTTATTTTCAGTGGACTCATAATAGCATGAGCGAGGTCGAAAATAAAATGGTGGCGGCGCCGAGAGGTATGTGTGATAACTTGATTCCTGAGGTGGACAAAGAAAATTAATTTGCACAGATCAAAATGATTTTTTTATTTATACACATATATGATTGATTTGACATGGAACCAATTAAAAATATAAACAAATTAATAAAATTCCAAACTAATTCTAAACACATCTTGAAAGCATTGGCAATTAGATAAATGTTGTGGGTATGACTTTCATTGCCTTCGACATTTTCTATTATGACTTTGTTGAGCAAAGGTGATCGTCCACAATTTATTTTCATATGATGCAGTAGAATTCTAATTGTTTACTTTTTCGCATTTTTGTTGGTCAGCTTTATTTGAAATTTTATTAAACTTTTTTGGATTAGTTTGGTTTAGCTATGTAATTCGTAGAAATTCTAGAAGTTAAATTTCTCAGGGAGAGTGTCCAAAGTATTTGATCTTCAATTTTTCTTTCATGAATCCATAATTGACTCAATACTCTCTCGTGGAGAGTGCTCTAACATCTGCCAAAGGGTTCACTATAAAACCGCCAAGCATGCCTTTATTCCTTCTATTCTCCATTATATCTGTTGCTCATCCAAATTTACTCAAAGAAATTTCAGAGTGTAATTCCTTCTATATTTTTGGCTCAGGAGTCGATCTTCAGGTATTGTTGTCCATTCATAATAACTTCTTGTTCATAATTGCCATAGTTCAGTGGATAGAGTTTGAAGACATCCTTGTAAGATGAGCACCTCTATTTATTGTGAAAAAATGGTTAGTTGGTTGGCCTCATTCAAACCCCATATCACTATTCTTGCATCTCAGGCATGCATTGCAAGAATGAATATCATTACCAGAATTGCTCTGGAAAATGGAATGTTTCTCCATAAGCGAGCCAACTTGGTTCGACAAAACCTCCAGGTCCTTCAGGATCCATCGAGCCCAACAAATCAACAAATCAAATCCAAAGTCACCAGATAGCCTGTAAAAGAAAACTTAAAAAAAGGAACACGCCCTTGATTTTGTTCTTTGTCACAAAAATTTAAACTCCTGCAAAATAAATGCCCACTAAGTAGGGATTTAAAAGGGTGGAGACCATCATCAACATATTGAAAACCCTATTGACAATATAAGAAACCTTAAATCAAAAGAATTTAACTCACAGACATCATCAATCACAAATAAAACCCAAAACTCTACCTGATGTTATCCTTGACTAGCCTTCACCTCGCAAGGAACCTCGCAATGGGGGGCGTGAGCGATATTTTTATGGGAACCTACACAAGAAACAACGCTTTGTTACACAACTAGCACCAAGATTCCTCCACGATTTTTTGTTACACAACGAGCAGCTAGGCCCCTCCACGATTTTAAAAGTTAACAACTCTCAAGCTTTCCTTTCGTGGGTTTTTTCTCTCTGCATTACTTTATTATATGCCCCTGAATCTTCACCAGGAACCTACTTAGAGTGATGTTAATGAACCCAAAACGATGCATTACTTCATTAGATGCCCCTGAATCTTCACCAGGAACCTCCTTGGAGTGACGACAATGAACCTAAAACGATACAGTTACACCTATAACTACCTTAACTACTTTCAGCGTAAGCGTAATACCTACGTTGTGATCTGATGGGGCAAAATGCTTTAATCATCTAACAAATAGAATGAATGACATTTAAACATGACACAGTTACACATATAACTACCTTAACTACTTTCAGCATAAGTGTAATACCTACGTTGTGATCCGACAGGGAAAGATACTTTAATTGTCTAATAAATAGTATAAATGGAATTTAAAAGTACACGGTGTCGCCCAGCAAAGTTTATTTCAGAGGGGAACACTTTACGACGTAAGAAAACCTTACGGCATAATTAATTAACTCTTTAAAGAAAAAATGATGAAAATCTTGGTGACTAATTCCTAGAATCCATATCACAGGATTACCATATTCTATGCATAAAAAGCTTAGACAACTAATAAAAAGATAAGGAAATATGGTAGAAGAATATATGAGTTCTAAAGGCCAACAAAAATCATAAATAATATTTATTAAAAACAATATTATGAATATGATTTATTATATTTTTTAAATATTGGAAAATTTTAAATTATTTATCAAACTATAAATAGTTTTTTATTAAAAATAATATTTTTAGTATGTGAATAATAATAATAAAAATGCATAAAAATCTTATAACTATATGTTTATTAAAAAAATTAAATTAAAAAAACCATAAAATTAAAATAAAAATTTACAAAGAAAAAAAAAACTTACATATAATACAATTGCTACATGGAAATAAACTTATATAAATATATTAATTACCTAATGGATGTGTCTATTTTTGAAAATGGGTTTTAGGAATTTAATTTAATTATAATATCATTAAGTGGATAATAGGGATTTAACCTCCACAAAATATTCTAAAATATTTCTTGTAGTATTCAAAAATTAAAAGCTCAAATGAAATGACCTTTTTCACCCTAAAGATACAATTTCAAGACAGATTGTGGTTTTCTGTGGTTTAAGATACATTTTTGAATGTATAAATAGATTGAACATCCTGAAAAACCCTCTGGCACTCAAAAACTTTTAGATTAAAATACTTAAACTCAAGCTTCTATTTGGTAAAAATTAACCAAAAAAATTATGTTGAAAAATGTCATTTCGTGTCATTTGGTTTATTAGTTAGACTACGGAGCAAGAGTCTAGTTATTTTGTGGTTTACCATACATTTTTAAATGTATAAATAGATGGAGCACCCTTAAAAACCCATGGCACTCATATTCTACATATTAAAAGACTTCAACTCAAGTTTTTAGAATGTATGTCCATTAATAAAATTGTTTAATTAAAAAATAATTCAATATGAATGGGAGTTCTATGAAATGAGTTATTGTTTTTTGGCAATGGGGTATTGATAAGTCATGGTATTAGCCCATGGTATTGTAACACAACCTTTTTTACATGTTAAGAATCTCTATGATAAAGTAGGGGTGCATATCCATTGTTAAGAATCTTGTTACATAGTCTTTTAATCATTAATAATAATAATAATAATAATTTAAAATAAAGTTATAATTTAGTTATTTTTAATTTTTTTTTTGAAATTTTAATAAGGTGAGATGTTCTCATGATGAACCACAATGGATGGTTTGGAATGTTATTTTTACCGAAATTTTTCTTATTGTTCAAGGTGAGATGTATCATGAGCTAAGTTTTTTTATGCCTATTATGGATTGATGTCTATCAACATCATTTAATCTATATGATAGTTACTGTTGAGAATGGTCATTTCATCTATTAGTTAGACTACGAGTTGTTCCCTTTTAATAAAATTGTTTAATTAAAAAATAATTTAATATGAACATGTGTCCTATGAAATGAGTTATTATTTTTTGGGCATGCGGTATTGATAAGTCATGGTATTGGCCCATAGTATCATAACAAAACCCTTTTTACATGTTAAGAATATCTATGATAAAGTAGAGGTGAATCTATAAGGTTAGGAATCTTGTTACATATTTTTTTAAATGTATATATGTTGAACTTATATATTAATTATTTTTATGATTAATAATAATAATAATAATATAATTTAGTTATTTTTAATGATTTATTTTATTCTCTTTTAATAATGTGAGATGTAACATGAGCTAAATATTTTGATGCCTATTATGGATTGATGTCTATCATAGGCACTTAATTTATGGTTGGACTAGTTATAGACCACATAACTAGCCGATCTTAATTTCCATGAACACATTGAATTGGGTTACATTTTATCATTAATGATGTGGCAAAATGAAGCTTCTTGATAACGAGGTTCGTACTCACTTGTTAGTGTAGCATTCAATTTCAACATTTACACATTGTATAATATATGCAAAGCACAAATGAAAAAAAAATATAATTTAGTATGGGGGAGATGTTGTATTAAAGCATTAAACCAAATAATGATAACAATAAAACATAATTTTAACTTAATTAGAAAAGCAATAATAATGATAATAAAAAATAATGACATCAAAAGAGAAATAAAAAATAAAAATAATAACAAAATAGTAGTTTAACTTGATTCAATTCATTATATTCCAATTTTGTTGTTATTAATAAAGTCACATACAATGTGTCTTTTCCGGAAGATTTTTTCTTAAAGCTACATACAATTGTTTCAGGAAAAAAATCATAACATGCCTACAAATTAAAAGAAATTTAAAATGATTATTCATATCATGTAACAATGACATTTCATTATTTCATGTTTTTCTTTTATTTTCTTTTATTTTAGCTAAATTTTAATTATCAACAAGAAGTTACAACATTTTTAAGTCTCTACATGTTAGTAGCCTACCACTTGGGAAACTATACCACTAACAAAACAATAGAATATCTATCTAGAAAAAGAACCCAAAATTAAGATGAATAATCTCCAAAGATAGAGCAACACTAGGAATTTTAAATTGATATAGAAACAATTTGTTATGATCTACCTCCAAAAAAATATGAACCAAGTTTTTCAAACCATCCTTAAGAGGAGAACAAAAAAATTAGATACACAGAAAGGTAGTCATCAAGAAAATACTACGAAGAGGTGCAACAATCCACATCAATTGGGTTGACATCCCTTAGGTTACAGTAGTTTAGAGTAGCATCAGGCACCATAGTGGCCTCAATTCACTTGAGGCTCTCATTCATGTCTTTATATTGAGGAAACACATCATCCAACACTATCAAAATTTCATTCTTAGCCTCATTATAATCAAAAAGAAATTTACTCAATGACAACTTCATCTTCCAGTACAGGTCAATTGTAAGTAAATATTGGTTTTATTGGCCATGGGTATGATCCAAGTTCAGTTCCCATTCCCTCACACCCTCTATTACTTTAGAAAGTGACAAACATTGATGTTCAACAAAAATTTCTTCTTCTAACTCCCTTCATTCCTCTTTCACCTTTGGTGGAAACTGCTCCCTAAATAACCTTGCTAAATTATTTGTTCTAATGTGAGTGTTATATCCTACTTTCAAGCCAAAAATCCCACACCCTCTCTGACAATGTACACTTGTCGAACCAACTTTAGTGAAGGGGGCGATAGATATAGGCTTGGAATCAAGGCTAAGAAAAACATGCAAAAATATTGTGTCCATTGAGAATGACCATGAAAGCCAAGAAATCGAGCATTGTAGTAGATATAAGGGAGGAAAGAATATAAGAGATCACTTTGCAAGATAGACACGAGTATGGATGAATCGTTCAAGTTTGATTAAAATGAATTCCATTAAGATGGCATGCCCTAATAGTAATGGTGAAAGAACCCATCTTACCTCCATCCACCTGAGGCTATGTGCAAAGATCTAAAACCAAATGTTAGGAATTAGGAATTATTGGGGGGCGGGGTGAATCAGTAATTCTAAATTTTTCTTATTTAAACAAACTTCACCTATTCACACAATAAAATGTGTTCACAATTGTACATAGTAATTTTAATGTGGAAACCCTTCTAGGAGAAAAACCACCAAAGCATGTTTTTATTATGATGTAAATTCAAAGCATCCACTCTATTTACATCAAATATTTTGTGAGCACCAACTCATAAGAAGCTCCAACCCCCTCAAATCAGCAATCACCAAGTTTCTTAGAGGTACCAACCTCAAATATGCATAGGCACAACCCTACTAACGCAAGTTAGATCTACTCTTTCATGGGGTTTTCAAACTGAGAACTCCTTTCATGTTCTTTAATTTAATTTAAAATTTTGTTACATGCATCCATTTTAACTTCTACAACTCACACATGGCTTATCAGGCTCTTTTCTCTTCTGTAGGTACACACATAGATGCAATCTACACCATTTTCCTTCTACTTATTCATTATCTGGTTATGTTTTTCTTAATTGCATTCACTCCACTCTTTGCATTCACATTAGTTGTTTTGCGGACACACTTCACTTCGTGGATTCTCTTCCATTTCACTTCAAGTTCCCACCACTCGAGAATAGGTAAATTAATTAATTCTTTTTCGGGTCGAGGAGTTTTCAGTTCATTACGACTGTAGTTTGTTGTAGATATCCTTCAATATTGTTCCATCACATTGGAATGTCAAACAAATCACTTATTTAATTCCACCAAACACGCTTTTCATTTAAGGCTTCTCAATCTTCAGTTGTGATTGCACCAACTCACAAACTCAATATTGTGTTGTTATTTCTACTAGAGGTTATCCATCACTTCACATAAACAAATATGATCTTATCATTTGCGCTTTTCATCACTGTCCACCTATGCAACAAAATCTTTTCTTTCGTAACCGATCTCAGAACAAAATTCTTAATGGTATAATCCCTGACAATTTGATCTCCTTTTTCCATAAGAACATGATTGTGATGAAAAATTTAATCCCAAATGCGCTTATGCCCTTCGGGTTCGGGCCTTGTTGGATACTGCACTCAATCATAACAATCAAAATTCGAACCCTCGAGCTATTAAACTGACTCATGTTTGAGTCCCATTATTATTCCATTGTGAGTTCAAAAATTGAGACTACCTGGACAAGGTTTTTGTTCTAGGCCCACTACTTGATTCTCGTAAAATTTTGAAAATTATATAACACTGAAAATAAAATCCAAACATAGCACTTTGGTACAAATACCATTGTTATACCACATCATTTGATATTAAGATCCTGACGTCATTAATTTCATGTGGCTTCCTTCGAGTGGTGCCACATGTTATTTGGATTTGGCCCACTTAGACATATGAAAACACCAAAACTAATTGCTACATGTCACTTGCATAATGTGCTACATCATCATCCACGTCTATTTAGTGCCACCTCATTGACCACATCCCTTTACCATATTATCAATCTATATGGATAGAAATAAAATTGGGTTGTACCTTTCCTCATGGTTTCACTAAAGTTGAGCATCCCAAACACCCAAACTCTTGGACAATCAATTGGTTAGAACAACCAAACTTTCCCTAATAGCTAAAATACCTCAAAATGATGCAAGATTGGCTCTCTTTCCATGTACTTCTTTTTTTCCTTTCAAGAAGCTCAAACCTGTCAACTTGTTCAACACTTAGAAGTTTTTCAGACTATCACATATCATTGCAAAGGTATTTCTGAGGACAATCCAACCATGCAGTTTGTATTGACATTGACTTGATATTTCGCAGACAAAGTGCCTCTAATCAACAAGCCATTAAACTATTCATTCACCAACTGCAAATATAATGTTTTTAAGAATTTATTCAATTATTTTTCTATTATGATGGTTCTCTACCATTGACCTAAACAACCAACTTAATGTTGCTCTTGTCATCAATGACTATACATCAATATCTAAGATCAATGATAGGTGTTAATCAACGACAACACTGTATCTAAGGATCTCCAATAGACATTGTGTACAACAATCTCTCCCTTTGGAATTAATGGCAATTTTTCCAAACATATATAAGGCATTGATGGAAATTGCATGCATCAATAACACATAGCATATTGTGTGCAAAAAAACTCCCCATAATATTAATCAATCTAATTCTTCTCTATATTCAATACTTCCCCTAAACGTGATACCTTCCATGGATGATTATGCATTGTGCATGTTCCACTTCAAACTATCCTCCCTATACCACAAAGACATACAACTTCTCCCTTTGTCATATGCTCACTTTCGTTTAGTTTGGATTGTATGTGTTTCTTCCCCCTTGAGGTCCACTGCGTTGAACAATATTTGAGCATAATATATTCTCCCCACTTTGACATCAATGGAAAATGATATATAGGCCTGACATATCTCCCCCTGAGATCATGCCTTGTCATTGGATGACAACTCTTCCGGTAACCAAATAAGAAACATAAACAATTTGAACATTTCAGTGTGCTTATCCTGCAGCATACTCATTATATGAATTCTAAAAAATAGTAGCTACAAATTCTCAAAAACTCTATGTTAGTTTGAGGAAGGAGAGATCACTCCTAGTTTTTGTCTGAGATACTCAAAGGGTTCTCTAGGTAGCATCTTGGTGAAAATGTTTGCAACCTATTTAATAGTAGCCGCATATTCCAATGTCACAACACTTTTAGAAACCTAATCTCTCAATAAATTATATTTAATTGGAATGTGCTTGGTCTTAGACTTCATAACAAGATTTTTGGAAATGCTAATAACACTCATGTTATCACATAGAATGGGAATGGGATTATCAAACTCAACTTTGATATCCTTCAGTGTTTGCTTCATCCACATAATTTGAGTAAAATAAGTAGCTACAAGTATGTACTCTACTTCTGTTGTAGATAAAGAGATTGAGTTTTATTTCTTTCTTACCTAAGAAAGTAGATAATTTCCCAAGAAGAACATTACTCCACTCATACTCTTCTTGTCATTAACACTGTTAACCCAATAAACATCATTATAATCTTTCAAGTTAAATTCCTTACCTTTTTTCATACCATAAGCCATAGTCCATTATGCATTGAATATATTTGAATATCCTCTTTACTCGATTGACATGAATTTCCTTTGGATTTTCTTGAAATCTTGCAATCAGTCCTACTGCTTGCATAACATATAGTCTTGAAGCAGTTAGGTTTAAGAAGCTTCCAATCATGGATTTGTAATTCATTTGATTTACCATGGGAGACTCATCTTATTTTCTCAGTTTACAACCAATCACCGTAGGTGTGCACATAGGTTTACAATCACCCATCCCAAAAAAAATCAGAGTTTCTTTCAAATAATTAGATAGGAAGATGAAAATAGATTTTTATAATTGAGTAATAAGCAACCTTATGACTTGAAATCTATAACCCAAGGAAGAAGGACATGTCTCCTATCATGGACATATTGAAATCTTTTTGCATTTCTTTGTGAAATTGATGTCCCATATGCTTCCAATCGCTTCGAAAAATGATTTCATCTACATACATAAAAATGATCAGCATATTGTCATTTTCACATTTATTGTACAAATTGATGTATGTTGCTTCTCTTTTAAATCCTTGTTGTTGTAGTTACTTATACAATCTAGCATACCATTATCTTGGGGATTGATTCAACCTATGAAAATCTTTTATTAGTCTTTATACATGATTTTCTTCTTCTAAGAATAGAAATTCTTTCGATTTCTTAATGTATACCTCCTCTTTCAATTCTCCATCAAGAAATGTTGAATATACATCCAACTGATACACTCTAAAGTTCTTATAAGATGAAAATTCCAAAAACATCCTTATTTCCTCTAATATGGCTATAGGAGCAAAAGTTTCTTCAAAATCTACACCTTCAACTTGTTCATAGCCTTTACAAACTGGTCTGGCCTTGTTTCTCACAACTTAACCATCTTCGTTTAGATTTTTTTTTGAAAACACACTTTGTGCCAATGACATTATTCTCCTTTGGTCTTAGAACCAATTCCGAGGTGTTGCTTTTATCTATTTGATCCAATTATTTTTTCATGGATTGATACCAAACTAGTCCTCACTTGCTTCATTCAAATTCTTGGGCTCTATCTAGGACAATAGTACAAAGTTTTCTTGTTTGGGACTGGCTACACATCTTATTCTAGTCTACACAATAAGATATTTACTTCTAATTACCTAACTCTTTGTATGTTTCTTCTAAAAATATCTTGACCAATTTTTGTATTTATGAGATGATATTTGTAAATAATCATCTTCAATCTTCATCTTCTTCTTCCTCCATCTCTTCAAGTCCTTCATTTTTGTACACTAACCACCATCCATCCTTGATTTCTCCCAAGCCATTATTGTATGGTGTACGCCTTTATCCACTCTGACATCTATTCACTCCTTAATCTTATTTATCCTTTCGTTATAGCACTTGCATCCTTTGCTTTTGGTTGCATGCCCAAGAAAAATGCCTTCATCTACAAGAGAATCAAACTTACCAAATTTTTTTTCATTCCTCTTGATTTAATACTTTCTCCCAAACACTTTGAGGTGCTTCACTGAGGCTTGTCTTTGTTTCCATAGTTCATAGGTAGTCTTATCACTATTTGGTCTATGTTGAGTCCTATTTATCAAATATACAATGAATTGGGATGATTATACCCAGAAGGTGTGTGCCACATTTACTTGATCCATCACGGCCCTAGCCATGTCTTGAATAGTTCCATTATTTTATTTGACCACTCTATTTTTCTAAGGAGTTCCTGTAACCAAATACTTTCTTCTGATGTCGTGATGTTCACAAAATTATTCAATGACACCCTCCTCCCATACTTATCCAAGCGTACCGGTCCACCGGGATAAATATGTGATGAAGCGTTACTATGATATATTTCATCCTAGATCACCTTAAGGAAGTGGAACCAATGAATGAACACTTTACAGACCTCCCTCAGGTGCTATAGGATCCCTAGGAGCTAACCAACCGCTCCAAGTGCCCAACCCCTGAGTTAACTTAACCTTTTACTAAACTAAACCCTTAGTCTCTCCCATGACAAGGCCTCCATGTGACTAAAACTCTCCAGTTGCTCCCACAGACCTGTTTCATAACGACTGCAATCTTTTCCATCAAGTTTTGTGCCATCGACCATGGGATTTAAGCCACTTTTTTAGGGCTAGGACCTAGGCCTCTACCCATAGCTCAATGAAACACTCAGAAGTGATAAATAACAAGAATACAAGGCCTCTAATGCAAAACTTGAACATGGACCTAGCGTGACCCATCCTAACCATGATAGGCATTTCATCAAACACGTCATGAACATGTAATGTACATTTCATAAAAACAAATATGAACATAGGGGCCTCATATTTATTGGAGATTCGTCAAGAAGGTCTGATGCCCTCTCAAAATAGCTGCATTATAATCTATTATGTCATACATTCATTTACTAATCAAAACATGATGATAGCCATAACTCAAGTCTTTCATAAAACCATGCTTATAACTAGCATATAACCAAAGTAATAATGATGATAGAACAACCATCACAACCACATAATAACAAGTACATTTACTCATGAAATACAAGGGAAAAGAGCTCTTATTAACACATGCAAAAGCCAACCAAGTCAGGGGCTTACACGTACCACCCGACCATAGATGGGTTTGAACCAAATCTTTCTTTCAGCCAATGACCCCCATGCCATATTCCAAGCATGAATGTGGGACTCACAACAAAACCAACCAGTGCTTCTTGGGCTTTACCATGTATCCTACCATTACCGGTCAATGGATTCCTAGGCATGAAACTCTCATCTACACAACTAGGTTTTACCGTGTATCCTCCCATTACTGGGCAAGGGATTCCTAAGCCCAAACAATAAACATACACTACCAGGCTTTACCGTAATCCTGCCATATACCGGTCAAGGGATCACTAGGCCCTAAAAAAGCACAGATTCCTTCAGATCTCTTCACCTAAACTATGAGGAATTTGCATGTCTCTATGTTGGGAACAGGTTCCCCCAAGAGCAGTTTTGTGGCTAAAAGCCCATGTTTTGGGACAATTTTGTAATAAATTTATAAAGTCTCTATATTTTGTGGTCGCGGAGCATGAAGGTGTTAAGAGTCATAAATGGTTTTCCATCCTTATTTTGTAAAGTGTCAAGTCAGCTGTGAAGATCTACCCATGGTTTGCGGACAATGGGATTGTATAAAAAGGAGCTAAGTAAGCTCTAAGGAGAGGAGTTAGTTAAGTAAGTAGCAAAGAAGAGTGGAGTAGTCTAGGTGTTTTTTAGTTCTTAGCGTAGGAAGAGCCTCTGTAACTGAGTGTGTAGAGGCCTAGGTAGAAGTTCGCAGCTGAGTGTGTGGGCCCCTGCAGCTATGTGCATAGGTTGGATAGAGTCTGTATTAAACTGGAGATATCAATAAAGAGAAGCATTATGCAATTACTGTGTGTTTAGTCTCTGTTAATGCATCTACTTATATTGTGTTACAATCTGGATTTATATTACAATGTTTATTTGATGTGCGAATGTATGTGATTATATCTGTTAATTGAACGCAAGTAAGAATATCAGTTTATGCGACAATACCTGTAATTGATTGGTAGAATAAGTAAAACACTTGAGATAACTTGGGAACCTATACAATACATCGTCATAAGAGTGTGAAAGTACCTGAACCGTTGGTTAGGGTTGCGTGAAGGTCAATTGTACACCTTTGTGAAGGTATTGAAGGGCGAGATAGAGGGTAGCTTGATAAGCCCTAAGACTTAGTGACCTGCGCAAAGGTAGGAGAAGGGGGTATCAACCGACATCACAACCATCTCAAGGTGCAGAAACGTGGTTCCAACATCCCCCGATACTGCCTCGGGTGAGACTTCGGTCCGTGCTCCATGGGCTGATGCTAAAAGGGCTAGTAGTGTAGGGATTTGTTTAGCTAACTAACGCTGAACCTAGGTCAGGGCCCATAAAGCTAACAAATGGTTCCATTGTCGGGACCAGAATCTGCATGAGATATGTGTGATGTTGTATCACTAGAATCCAACTAAGAAAGAGATTGAACGCTGGTTGGATAGGAAGATCCACGAATTCATGGCGTAAGAGAACAAAAACCCGTGGCTGATGAAGGAATAGTGGCTAGACAGGTACCTGTATATAGAAATCCATGAGATATTTTTCTATTCCTTTCCAGTTGAGTTATACGAGTGGATCGCGAAGCTAGTGGATAGGAAAGGAAGGTGGAGGCTTAATGTTCCTATTGTCTAGACCCCTGAGTTAGTGCAGAAACTGGAAGCCTCTAAGGATAAGATCACTCGCGCTGTTGATCATTGGCTCAATCGTATCATAGGAGGATTTGTGACTGAATTCATGGTCAATACCTCAGTCAGTTACAGTGAGGTGGAGCGGCAATTTTTCAAAGGTCCACGAGCTAAGTACTTGAAGTCTTTAAATACTTGGATTAAGATTTTATTGTGGAAAAAGTGGGTTATGCAGTTTCCTTGATGTTCGGAGCTACGAAAAGTGGAAAGAATTACAGGAATGAAGGAAGAAATGGTCTTGAATATAGCCCACTGATTTCACTTCCTTTGAGTGATGATGAAGGAGTAGTGTAGGCTTCTCCACGAAGTGTAGTTCAGTTGATAAAACAAGGGTTCTGGCGACTACCACCTCCACCTTCACCCCCGTCACCTGCAAATTCGCCCACACCACCACTTCCACCACAGTTCAACATGGCGAATTCAGTAAGGCTGCCATTATTTAAGGGCTTGGGAAATGACGACCTAGACCAGTTCTGGTTTGTCATAAAAGTTGTATGGGAAGCTCAGGGTGTCACAGATGATCACATGAAGAAGGCAATGTTGGTTAGTGTTTTGCAGGATCGCATGCTAACTTGGTACATCAAGTACTCTAATGATAACCCAAATGCTACATTGGCAAAGATCCATACCGCGTTAAATAAAGAGTTTAGTAGGCCTAAATCCGAGGTGCAATCGATTGTGGGGTTCAAGGAAATCCTGATGAAACCAGGTGAGACACCTTGGGAGTTCAATCAGAGGTTAAAGTGTATGATCCAAAAAGCTAACATGAATTTAATGGATGGGCAGCACCGCGAATTGTTCGTGGCTTCGCTCTTGCCTCACCTAAGGGTTGCACTGTCACAATAGAAGATTATGACTCAGGTAGAGGCCTTGGAGATTGAAATAAGGTTGCATGAAACACCGATGCAAGATCCGAGTCTAGGGGTTCAGTAGATCCATGCATAGTTGCAAAATATTTGCCTCGAAATGCAAAGTATAAAGCAGGACATAATAGTTCGGTTAGAGGCGCACAAAGAGATATGGTGCCTAAAATGTAAAGGTCAAGGGCATGACAAAGACGACTGCCCGATCTTTGCAAACTATATTGCAGGAGGAGGACCAATGCCTTTGAGGCTGAAAGCCAAAGCAGGACCGAGCGTGGGGCCTGCGTTGTGGGGCACTATATGTCAGGTAGCAGGGAAACATACGACTAATAATTGTTATTTGTTGCAGAAGTTTATACAAACTCCGCAACAATTGTTCTGCAACTTCTGCAAGTCAGGAGGGCATGATGAGCACACTTGCCAAAGTTGTGAATTGATGATGGATAAAGCACCCACCTATAGAGTTTAGATAGAAAAGCAGCCTCTTGACCAGGGCATTGGGATGGTGTGGATAGGATTTCAGAGGCACAGACGAGGCCGAGGCAGAGGAGGACCTGGCAAAGGTCAGGGACAGCTAATCTGTTACAATTGCAGAGGATCAGGACACTATGCCCACGATGCACTAACCCAAAGTGTCCGTCGTGCAAATATTGTACTCAGCTTGATCATGAGACTACGGACTGTCCTACAATGATAGCAAGGATACATGACAAAAGGGTGCTACCTTCGCAGCCAACTCAGAACCTGTAGATGATGAGGGCTGAGCCTTGCGAAGAAGATCTGAATGTGAATATAGTGCTCCGAAGTGGAATTGCAACAGGTGAAAACAAGGGGAAACAACCTGAAGAAAGCTCATGGGTTCATAAAGCTCCAAAGAAGGAGGTTGAATTTGATTTGGAGCACGCATAAAAAACGTTCATGGAAGCAAAGAAGAGCTTCGTTGAGGCCTCTACCTTAGGGAGTCGGGATTAACTTGTTCAGGAAATGGACCCTTCTATGCTTACGGCCTTTTTAGAGACCTGCATGAAGCTGTTGCGCGATAGCAAAGCTGTGAAGGGGTTACATGAACTTATAAATAGATGCGCCGTAATCACTCCAGGTGAACCGCGTGTGGTACGGAAGATTGGTAAGAATAAGGCAAGGACAGGACGTGAGATAAGACTCACCGCGCAGATAAGAGAATCTGAAATGGATCAAGTTATTTTGGATTTTCGGTTAGATGCGAATGTTCTGCCAAAGAAGACTTGGGAGCGGATGGGTAGACCCACATTGCAGTGGTATCTGATTCAGTTAAGGATGGAAAATAGTAGAAGATCATCCCCATGGGACGGTTGCAGGGAATAACTGTAGATACTGAAGGCGTGAGCGCATTGGCTGATTTTGAATAGAAATTGTGGATGACAACAACCCCTACCCTGCGCTCCTTGGCGTTGATTGGGCTATTGACATGAATGGGGCAATCAACCTAAAGAAGCGAAAGATGATATTTGAAAATAAATCGCTTTTCATAATAGTACCCCTAAATCCTGCAGAAGGATTGCACTATACTGAACCAATCCATGATTACTAAAGAGATGATGATTTGGACTGCATATATAAGATAACAGCGCAAGACCAATATTGGGTAAATTCGACAGTGGATGAATGAATTACATGGGATCACGAGAGTTCCTACACCTGAGACTTGGACGAAGAATTAGAGCACTGGCAGAATTGGCTACATGAAGTAACTACACTGAGCTGTAACATGATGACCCGATCGTTGCGTTGTGTGTTGTCAGAGGTAAGAAATATGCCCACTTATGATGGATTGAATGATGTGGATGTGTTTTTGGATGCATTTGAGAGGGAAGTACCAGAGATGTAGAGCTTCTAGGCTTTGTACTGGGCACTGCGCGCTACGCCCACAAGATGGTGGGGTACGCACAAGGGTAGTTTTGATGATTGGTGCAAGTATAGGAGGATGATGAGAACACGCTTTGGAAAGCTGAAGGTACGAGTGATGGACAAATATGATGGGAAGGATGATTCGTGGGCACACTTGGCCAAATAAGCTAAGGCCTATGGAGCAGAGCCCCAATTTGAATAGGTGCACTTGTTCTGTCACACCCTGGACGTCATCCCTATGAATTGGTACTTGGAAATAGGGCTCCACCATGGCACAAAAGAATGGGATATTTTGCACGAAGGGTTCATAGTGAAGTTCATCTTCGAAGACAGGTTTGACTGTATTGATGAAGTGCTACAAGAAGTTAAAGCAACGATCTTTAGGATACCGCAGGATCCTTTGGATCTAATTCAACCGATTGGAATACTCAACTAAGCCATGCACTAGAATGCTATAACGTGACTGTTGAAGAAGAATACGAGGACCCCTAAAAGATTAACATCCCTAAAACCGGGGGTCACAGCGAGGTCGAGGGATTGCCGATTGTGAATCCTGATATAACCACATCGCTAAAAACTAAATAGATAAATATTAACACGGACGCGGAGCCCAAATTCACTTTAGATTGGAGATTACTGGGATGATGTGACAGTAGATAAGGTCGCCGAATTTCTCCGTGAATACCAGGATTTTTTCCCTACCAAGTTTACGGAGTTAAAGGGGATAATAGGAGAACTAGGCGTTATGAAGATCACATTAAAACCCGACACAAAGCTGGTTAATCAAAGACCTTACCATCTCAATCCAAAGTATAAGGAGAAGGTCTACTTAGATTTAGATAAGATGCTAGAGGCAGGCATCATTCAGCCTGTAGAGGAATCTGATTGGGTGAGCCCAATGGTGGTACAGGAAAAGAATTAGAAGGATGAAATAAGGATATGCATAGATCTAAGGAAGTTGAATGACGCTTGCATTCATGATCCTTTTCCGACTTCATTCATTGATGAGGTATTGGATAATGTAGGTGGCCAGGAAGCGTACTCCTTCACTGATGGGTTCTCTGGGTACCATCAGATCAAAATCACGCTTGAAGATAGAAGCAAGAAGATCTTCGCGACTGAATGGGGATGTTTTCAGTACACCATCATGCCTTTCAGATTAAAGAATGCGCCTGTGATTTTTTTGCGTGTAGTCATTGCTGCATTCAAAGACTTCATTCATAAGTTTCTAGAGGTGTACTTTGATTACTGGACTGTGTTTGGGTTAGTAAAATGCGATGTGGCCAGTTTGCGCTTAATGCTAGATACTTTTCGAAGGTACCAGATTGCACTCAATCTAAAGAAATGTTTGTTTTGTGTCCCTTTTGGGACTCTACTGGGTCATGTGGTATGCAGACAAGGATTGACAGTAGATCCCGTGAATATCATAGTGATAATTAGCTTGGAGGCACCACAAAGTGTGAAACAGTTGCGCGCAACATTGGGACATACTGGGTACTATAGGAAGTTTATCAAGGGCTATGCCCAGATCACCACGCCTATGGAGAAGTTGTTGAAAAAGGATGTCACGTTTTGTTGGAACGAGGACTGTCAGAAAAGCTTGGATGTGCTGAAAGGAAAAATGGTCACCGCGCCGATTTTAGTCTTCCCGGATTGGAAGAAGGAGTTTCATGTACATGTAGATGCATCATGTATAGCATTGGGAGTAGTACTGACACAGGCTGGCAAAGGAGAATTGGACCATCCTATAGCGTTTGCAAGCAGGAGGTTATCCAAGGCTGAGAAGAACTATTCCACCACCGAGCGTGAAGGACTAGCCATGGTATACACGCTCCAGAAGTTTAGACACTATTTGCTGGGTGGACATTTTAAGATGTATACGGATCATTCTGCGTTGAAATACTTGGTCAATAAGCCTATGTTGGGGGGAGAATCTGCAGGTGGTTTTTGTTGTTCCAAGAGTATGATTTTGAAGCTATTGTGAATCTTGGACGACTAAACGTGGGACCAGACCATCTGTTACGCATCGAAACGGGAGAAGAGCCCATTAATTTGGAGGAAGGATTTCTTGACATGCAGCTCTTTTCAGTGCACATCACGAATGGTCACTTTGAAGAAATCATACACTTCCTAACAAAAGGAACTACCCTAGAAGGCTATACCACCTAGCAGAAAAGGAGTTAGTGGTGCCCACGACAGCCTTTTCTGTTATTTCCAGACATTTGTACAAAATGGGGTTTGATGAAGTATTGCAATGATATGTATCAGAGTTTGAAAGAATCAACATCCTCATGGAAGTTCATGGGGTGCCGCGGGAGGGCGTTACGGAAGAAGGGCGACCACGCAGAAGATTCTATGCGCAGGGTTCTAGTGGCCAACCCTCCATAAGGATTCAAAATCCTACTGCAGGGCGTGAGACATGTGTCAAAGGACTGGTAGGCCATTGTGGAGAGATGAACTACCTCCGAACCCATAGATGATGTTACAACCTTTCAAGAAATGGGCAATAGATTTCATGGGACCCATTCAACCTCAAGGAAAGAAGATGGGTGTGCGGTACATTATCACCGCGACTGAGTATTTGACTCGATGGGTGGAGGCACAACTTGTGAAGGACTACTCAAGTGCGACCATTGCAGAGTTTCTCTTTGATTATGTACTGACGCGATTTTGGTGTCCAAAGATTTTGATGAGTGGTTGCGGTACGCACTTTTTGAACTAAACAATCAGCGAGGTAGTAGAGAAATTTCATATATATCACTAGAAAAGTATGCCTTATCACCCACAGGCTAATGGGATGGTGGAATCATTCAATAAGGTACTGGAGAATGTGTTAACCAAGGTTTTCAACGATCAGCAAAATGATTGGGACCTGTGCATACCCGTAGTACTATGGGCTTATCAAATGACGTGCAAAAAGTTGACTGGACAGACACCCTTTAGGCTTGTATATGGTGTTGAAGAATTGATGCCAATGGAATACATTGTGCCTAGTTTGTGCGTAGCAGAATTCACAGGTATGAAAATTGTAGAGCCCTGGAAGAGAGGCTCACGTAGCTTGCAGAGCTTGAGGAAGAAATATTTCTGGCTAGAGTTCACTAACAGGTGCAAAAGCAGTGTGAAAAAGCATGGCATGATCGGCACATTAAACTGTGCACCTTTAAGGTAAATGATCTGGTTTTGTTATATGACAGCAAGTTTGATAAATTCCCAGGGAAATTTAGGATGCACTAGCTAGGGCCCTATGTCATTAAGGAGATTACCGACGGTGGAGTAGTTCAGTTGGTTAAATGGAATGGAGATCCCTTCCTAGGAAAGGTGAATGGTAGCCGATTGAAGCCATACATCAGTGATTAGGCCAGGTGACTATATGAAGGTAGCATATTCTTAGCGCTCCAGGCAGCTGAAAGGAGGTTCAGGACTATAAACTACACTACCCGGGTTGGGAAACTGTGTGATTGAGGGATTGCCTAGAACAAGGATATGTCATAGGGTTTGTAACAGTGTGAAGAGAGTTGTGCTACCCAGGGAAAAACTTCGAAGGTCAGCTGGAAAGTGACTGTTAAAGTCACTGTTCATGATTTGATGATGAGAATGTGGCCAAATGGAGCTAGGGGGGTAATTTAAGATTAAATTTATGGGTAATATCCTTGAAAATATGTCGCCAATCTGGCATTAATGAACCAAATTTGGGGGGAACGGTCGGATTTGAATTCAAAATGGCCTATAAATTACATGTGGCTTCCCAACGAAAAACACTTGGCATTTTGAGCATTGAGTTGGTGAGCTCTCAAACATGCATGAACTGCGCATTCTTCGAAGAATTGCTTGACTGGCCAACATTTGATCGATTTCTAGAGTCTGACTGCAATATCATCCCAAGATCAGAAGCTATGGACGCTGAAGCAGTGACAGTCGAGGGGCCTATGTCAGAAGTTTTTATGGAGGTAGAGGAAGTTGCTCCGGAGGTTGCAGAGGTACTAGTTGAAGTCCCCAAGTCACCACGGACACCTAGACCAAAGCCTACCCCAACTAAGGGGAGTACGAAGGATAAGAAGGGAAAGTAGGCTGCGACACCAGTGCATGCATCGCCCAGAAGAAAAATACAGAAGGACAAGCCCACCACACAAGAAAAGGGAAAAACTGTTACCTTGGAACCAAAGGAGGAAGAGATTGAGGACATCCTGATGGATGATGAGGATATAGGGGTGGAAGTGGAGGATGTTGAATTCGAGGGTTCTGACCTTATTACTAAGTTGCCCAAATATTTCCCTCCATGCAAAGGCAAGACCAAGGTGCTGAAGGACATTGACGAAAGCAATTTCGCGTTGCACATACCTCTACTGTGAGACGAGATTGTCTTTGAAGGACCGTGCTTGGGGTGGGTTCCGCTATTGAAATTAGAAGACTGGGACTTAGCTGAAACTGAGAAGTTCCCTCACTTGGCAAGAGACTAGCTAATGCACCGTGTTGTTCATACAACCACTGGGATAACTGCGTTGGAACCGCGGAAGTGGCTCAAGGGTGTAGACAAGGCAGGTCTGCTCAACCTGTTATGGGTGCCACATTACAATCGCACACTCATTACATTATTGGAAATCAAGCAGCTTCTATGCTTGTTGCACGATGGGTGTCTGTGGCTGGAGGAGCTAATACCCATCACCAACAGGTTGATCCATACAATCACACGGCTGCACTATACAAGGAAAAATCTGGCCATGATGTTTGGCAGAAAAGGTGGCGAGCATGCCCTTGCAGAGGCCATGAAGGAGAAATTCAAGCTCATTAAGAAGCCGCGAGGCTATGCCATCTTGAGAATATGTGATCCTGTGGTCAAGGTGGCTATGCAGATTTTGGCAGGAAAAGTTATGTGGAAGTGTCGTGCAGATGAAGTGCCGACACCCATCATCGCTTTAGCGGCCTAATGCGTAGAAGGGGTTTAGTTTAATTGGGTGCACTATCTCTGTGGTGAGTTACTCGCGAACTGCCACGAGGCACAGGAGCTCAACAAGACCTTCCACTATGCGTGGCTCTTGCTGTCCATTGCGCTGGTAGCCTGGGAGTTGCCTGAAGACAGTCAATTCCCCTCGGTCATGCCAAACTTTCTAGAAACAACGAAGTACGCTTCATTGTGGGTGACCAAGGATGCTTAACGCATTAAGGATAGCAAGATCTTTTGGATCTTGATGGAAATGAATATATGCATAGCTATCAATCGCAAGCCATGATTGTTGCCTACTGTTTTTGCCAAAGTGCAGGAGTACGTAGAGTTCAAGGCAGACTTTCAATGCATATCAATCAGGGCACGGAAGGACTTTGAGCAAAAGTGGCATGACTTGCTTGGCAACTGATGACGCGATCTATGCAGTTCTTGATCACTGGCTGGCAGAATGGTGCACTACCTCAGACTCGATGGTGGGATCAAGCAAGTCTGCCTCACAACGCACAAAGGAGGACGCCAAGCTCAAGATGGTGGAACTGGCCAAGAAGAAGAGGAAGGAGGCTGATGCCAAGGCCCAGGGAAAGTGTGATACCACACAACACGTGGAAGAGCAGACAGGTGGAGCAAAGCGTAGCTATGACAAAGGTTTGAGGTTGCCCTTGCCTAAAATAAAGGGAGAAATGGAAAAGTAGATAAAGAAGCACAGAGCGGACTTGTAGACAACATCGTTCCATATCAAGTGTCTAAGAGGATAGGAAAAAGTTGGACTGCAAAATAAATCCAAGGCTAGTAAGACGTCGTTGGACCCAATCACACTAACAGAGGGTGATTTGAATGGCATTGGAGATACGGTGTAGGATGTCACTGTAGAGGTACTACAACAGTTTGAGTAGCAGCAGTAGCAAGTATTGGGTGCCATCTAGATGGCTTTGCATGAGTTTTAGATCCGTGCATCACACATTGGCACGACATCCACTAGCCTCGCCATCGATACTTCAGAAGCCACCGAGATGCTGCACGTGAAGGACTCTCGAGCAATAGTGCTGTCAGAGGGAGCACTAACCTCATAAATCGAAGCTGACAGGACCATTGTCAGCACCCTTGAGGGAGTGTGGCTGAACTTGGTAGCGCTTCTTGGCAAGGTGCTCCACCTACTGTAGGATGGGGTGATCATAGATTTGAGGGCTCGCAAACAATGCACTTTGTAGGTGATCAGTGAGCAACAAATAAATAATGTGCAGGTGGCCCTATAGTGAGACTCTGCCATCGCCACCATGAAAGACGTAACCAATCGAAACAAGCGCATAGTTCAGGTCATAGATGAAACATGCTGAATGGTCCCAGAGTTGGCCATTCTTGAGGGAGAACTGGTAGAGATGCGTGTTCACAAACTTGCGATGGGGATGCATGATGCTTGAACAGAGCTGGCCAAGGTTCAGCTGGAGCTGAACCTCCAGATTGCAAAGTTGCAGTTGAAGTGTTGCACAAAATATTATCACCATGACATTCTGCAAACAGTGTGAGTCTATCACCACTCATACTTTCCTCCTTTGCAAGTCTTAAACCTCAGTTCTTCATGTCAAGCCTTGAAAAATAAGAGAAAGCCCTTAAAAGTATCTAAAACTCTGGTTCCGCACTTTCTCTTAGCATTACCTGTAGTCCCACACCTATTGGTCATGTCCCCTTCGTACCTGACCGCTCTGTCTCTGTGTAATGGTTGCGGACCCCTGTAAAAGTCCAAAAGGTACAAATACATTCTTAAAAAATCAATTTGGGTTATTTCTGGAAGCTTCTAGAGGGAATCTTGAGGTGGCAAGTTCACTTCTTTAAGGTTCATGCATCCCATACCTTAAGGAGCTAACCCCTTGATGTGAGGAGCTTATCCCTTTGAAGGAGGACTCTATCCCTTCATAGGTGGACCTGTAACTTCCTTCCTCTGCACTATAAAATGAGGCATTGGGCTGGTTACTGAAGAGGTTGAAAGATGAATATTTTTGAGGTGAAATGCTGTTGGAATTTAGTCTTCCTAATTGAGATTGAGAGGAGAGATTACATACCTTTTTTGATCTCATTGGGAAGAGTGTGAGGCTTTTCAAAGTAGAGGAGATTCTTGCTTGGACCCTGGGAGGAGCTTGTACAACATCAAGGCATCAAAGGTTGTAAGTTCTTCTATTTTCAAAGTTAATACAATCAAGTTTATTTTTCTCAATAAGCTGTGTTTTATGGTTTATTTCATGGATTCCTTGATCACCATGATGAATATGATTTATTATATTGGCTATGCAGGTTTTATTTGATGTGTGCTTGTTTGTGATTGCAGGTTCTTAAAAGGAAACTTGTTCGAGCGATCGAAGCGTGGCTGCCACAAATTAGCGTTGGACTTAAGGTAGGGTCTAAAACACCTCTTGGTTTTTATTTATAAATCACAATATATTTAGAGAAAGGTAGATTTGCTTGTTCTGCTTGTTGCTAGATATCTGTTGATACTAGGGATATCGGTCTTGTCCGCAAGAATGATTTATCCGGCCGACAAATTGGCGACTCCACTGGGGACTTGAATTTTGGTTTTTTGCCTTTACTTTTACTTTGACTTGAGAAACTTTTTCTTGCTTCTAGTTTTTGCTTGATGTGTGTGGGATTGGGTATTTTTTTTATGATCTTGAGTATATTTTGTTTTTTCTAAAATTTTGAAGAGGACAACACGTTCTGTTTGTAACACAGTGCGAACATCCCCGCATTGTTACTTTACTACACAGAGCGGTACCGCATCTGGTTATACAGGAAGCCTGCGGACCCTGTTAAAATTTTTGAAAAAACTAAATTATTTTCATCCAGTTAAGCTTAGGATTTATTTATGCTTTTTAGTCTCTGCCTAGATCTGCATGTGTCCTGTCAAAAATTTCTTGTAAGTAAGTTCCATTGGCATTTTGGTTTTAGGTGATTTTCTAGAAGTTTTGCATGCCTGGTTTGATTTTCTCTTGGTCTTTGTAGTAACTCAGAGATTAGAAGCCTAAGAAACCTCAGATTACCCTGGTCTTTCTGGTCTTCTTGATGAGTCTGACTGATTTGTGAAATCTTCCCTGTGAGAAATAGATCTCGTTTTCTCTTTGCAAAGCTTTGAAAGGACTTGTTTGAAAGTTTTGAATTTCATTTTTAAAAAATAAAACATAGCTACGTGTTTTTTGATTAATTTGTTATTCTAAACGAATTAGTCCTTAGTTTGCTGAATAACTAAGTAAAAGGTCCTCAAAATAAATTTTTAAAGCTTTTACTTCAATTAGGTTTTTAGAAATTTTTAGATCTCAAGCTTAGTTTTTTATATTTTTGAGTGTTTTCTAGGAATTGTAGAATCTCTTTCGAAAGAAATTGTTTTCTGTAGTTTTTGAGTGTTGAAAAAGAAAGGGATTTTTCATGAGCACAATTAGTAGTCTCGTTTTGAGTTTATTGAAAAAGACAAAAAATATTTTCTTTTCATTTATATGTTGAATTGAAAGATTTGTTTTTCAAAGAATTGAATTCTCAACTCTTTCTTTAGCTAGAAATTTATTGAAGAAAAAGAATTGTTTATCATCTTAGGTGCATTTTTAGTGTTTTGGAGTCGAGTCTTCACACCATAAAGTTTCATCTCCATTCCTATTGACTTAAAAAACAACCTATAAAAATAACGCTTAAAGTAAAATTGATCTAGCAATCTTTTTCTTTCTAGGGCTCTTATCAACAACATAGCTTAGGCTAGTATCTTGGAGTAGGGAGTAATTAGCTCTCCAAGATAGTTAAAAAAAACAAGTAGCTATATCTTGCGGTAGGAAATAAATTCCAATTGTTACATGTATGCTCTGGGAAGCTCCTCTTAAAGGAGTCAAGCACGAGATCATATCTGAACCAGTGAGGTAATCAATCCTTCCTCATTGGGAACGATAGCAGATATACACATATTAAAAACGGTAAACCTCGGATTGACCATTGTCGAGGAGCCTGGGGTCACTTGTTGGTAAACCTTGGATTATGTCAAGGAGCCTTCAAGGGGATTGAGCTTTGTTACTCTGCCCTTTCATGTGTATCGGATCGTAGACTGTTCTCCCAGGTATATTTGTTTCTGTTGGTAACCATAGTGACCATAATCTATAGGATTCTTTCCTAAGGTGACAGTGGAGGGAATATCCCACTGTACCTGGAGCAGACATTGACTAGACTCACTTGGACTCTCTGGGGGTTCTCTTCACTCGAGATGGTTTTGTGAAGAAACTTGTGCCAGTCTGTTTCATTAAGCAGGTTGTCGGGGTAACTGTTCCAACCGCCCTTTCTGTATTGAATTCTGTGACGTTGGATTTCATCACCAACTAGTGTTTTTGGTATGAAAAGTTACTATTTGTGTGTGGTTTGAACTCTTAGATTTTTTAGGCATGTGATTAAATTGTTTGTTTCTTTACAGACTTTAGGTGGTTTTATTGAGATTTTCTTTGTTTGCATGTGAAGTAATTAAAATATTTAATCGTGGCTGAATTACCGAGACAATCCCATAGACTTCGGGGGTAACCTCCCGAGTATTCACCAAGCTAGCTTGAAGGGCTACGAGCTCTTTTAACTCCTAGTGTCAGTAGAGTTGGGTCATCGGAAGATAGAGAATATTCTTTAATTGTTCATCATGATTATCAATTTCAAGCAACAGAGTATATTTCTGAACCAATTTCATTTTCCGAAGTTACTGGTAGTATTTCTTCTACTAGTGAATTAGCCAAAGAACCTGAAATTTTTGAGCCTGAAACTAAACCTGCTGCTACTCCATCCTCAGGATTTGCTTCTCCAACTTCTAGTGGTCCTGGTTCACCCAGGTAGGAAGGATCATTACCCAAAATCTTCCTTCGGGACTTATTTCTATTGAAGAACTTGTTAGTCCAGAAGAAGATATAAGTCTCCCTGAAAATCAACCAACTTTAGAACTTAGGGAGCGTGAATCAATTTTCTACAGTCCACCTAAGAGGGACACTTGGTATGTCTCATTGACCAACTTCTTAGAAAATCTGAGTCTTAGTTTTTCACAACCTCGAATTCCTTTTCATCCAACACCTAGAGGTTATTATCCTCCTTTGAATATGTCGAGATAGTCATCCATGTTTTCCCAATCACCAGAAACATTTTTATATGGCGGTCCTTCTATTCCTTCTGGGTATCAGTCACTCACTGTACTTTTTCAAGAGCATCTCCTCAACCCATTGAACATGGGATATCAACTGGTAATAACAGAACTCAACCGTTGAGAGTAGAAGAAATTCTTATGATGTCTAGTACTATTCCTAATCCGCAACCTCAAGGTAGTCAGTTACCGCCTGGGGGGCAACCTCAAGGACAGTACATTCCTTCGGGACAGTACATTCCTCAAGGTCAACCCTAGACTCAATATATACCTCAAGGTCAACCCCAGTATCAATATATACCTCAAGGTCAACCCCAGTTTCAGTACGTGCCTCAAGGTTATCAACCTCAAGGTCAGTACCCAACCCAAGGTTTCCAACCACCTTCTGGTCAATCATTTGTACAAGGAGCTAGAAATGTACCTTTGAATTATCAGCCCTATGCTCAACCCAGTTATGGTCCTCAATATGCTCAACCTTCTATGGGTCCATACCCTGGAATGAACATGGTGTGGGATCCATCTCAATCTCAACAGATCTTGCAACCTAATGTGCAGTTGTCATCTCAATCTGGACAACCTTTGGTTTCTGGTTCAACCCAACAACCTGTCCAGCCTACTATTCAAACTTCTGCACTAGGTGTAGCTCATCAGTCTGGGCCTAATTCGCCTCGAACTCCACCTCAAACAACTGCTACAACTACTACAACTTCTATTCAATCTACCCCACCTACTTCTGGAATATTGACAGCTCCAATTTCTACTATTCCTACATCAACTCCTCAAGAATCTTTACCTCAGTCGGGACCTACAATTCAGACTTCAGTTATGATGCCTGTAGGACAACCTGGTCCAAGTACGGTTGTCACAAGTCAACCATAGTTCACTTATCAATCGTACCAGGGACAGTACCAATTCGGTCCTGCTGTTCAAAGCCCAGTTTACTAGTATCAACCATACCTTGGATATACTTATATTAGCAACCTCAACAACCCCAGTTTGGTCCGGTTAATCTTGGTTTTCCGGGAGGATACAATATTCCAAATGTGATTCCAATTCCAATTTATCCTGGATATCCTCCTCTTGGGGCTGGTCTTATGACCCAGGGTTTTCGTGACCCTAACCGTCAGTTACTATTTATTGCAACTTTGGACTTGCCTGATTTGTTGCCCCTTACGAACGATCCCATTAATTATCTTCCGTTTTGGCCGCCAATGCCGAATAAGTTGCCCAGTGATATCCCAAAGTTTGAAGGTAAATCAGGAGAGGATCCGTCAAACCATGTGATGACTTATCACCTCTGGTGCGCGTCTAATTCCATTATAGATGATTCAATTCGCTTACGTGTTTTTCAAAGCACTCTGATTGGTCTTGTGGCCAAGTGGTACATTGAGTTACCATGAGCCTCTTTTTATAATTTTAGTTAGTTTGCCACTTTGTTCTTAACTCATTTTCAGTTGCCTATCATATATGACAATGGCACAGAATTATTAACTTCATTAAAACAGTCAACATCCACATATATTTCAGATCATATTCATGAATGGTGACGTCGACGACGTTTAGTGAAAGTTTTTATTCCGGATCAAATTTTAGCAGAATGGTTTGTTAAATCATTATTACCTAAAATCACTGAGGATGTAGCTAAGGAAGGTGTTGTTACTGAAGAGAAAGTAATTTCTCAAGCTCAGTACCTTAACCTCATTTATACGCAGTCAGGTACTTTACACGAAAAAATCCCCGACCTTCCGAAACAAAATCAAATAACTGCAACTCCTTCAGGGTCTCATACCGCTGATGGTATGATTGGTTTAGTTAACACCAAAAGCAAGAAGAAACATTCAAAGAATTCTTCTCCTATTATAACTTTACCAGATTCCCCGACAGGAGACTCTTCCGCTGAAATTCCTGCCCATATTCATGTCGTAGAATCATCTACGGCCAAATCAAAATCCGGTAGTAAAAAGAAAGGGAAGAAGAAAAATAAACAAAACTCAAAAGAGAAATCAGATAAAACTGAATCTACTGACGAGAAATGCAAACCTCACTATCCTTGTCTCATTTGTGATGAAGAACATTTTATAAGAGACTGCCCACATTGCGTTGAGGTTGCGAAAATTGTCAAAGGTTCTCAAATGCCTGCTGTCTTGAAGGATCCTTTTCCTAGTCAAGATAGTAAGATGATCAGTTCTTCCTCAAATGCCTAAGAAGAACCCATAATGATGATGTCCCATGTCAGGATTGTGACGCGATCGCAAGATTATGGTAGTAAAAGTCCTGTTGGTGGTAAGGAAGCAGAATCTTCTAATTCAAACCCGTCAACTTCAACTCATTCCAGTTCTGATCCGCTACAGATTGAGAAACCTAACCCAAACTTAGTAATCAAACCGCCTGCTAAAGGTATAATTCGGAAGTCAGCTTTCAATCCACATTCAAGAGCTAATCAGAATTATAACATTGTTAAAGATTTAGCTATTTCCCCTTCAGCAATGTTAGCTTTGCAGGTGCTGCAATCATGCCCAACACAGCGTAAATTACTTCTGTCAGCTATAGGAGCTGTTGATATTTAGGACTCGAACCTTATAATCTTGGATTTAGAGAATAGTACACCTCACTTACCTCATCAAATGGCTTTCCAAATTCCAGTGTTAGTAAAAAACAGACCTTGCTTTAGGACTGTAATTGATGAGGGAGCTTCTACGTGTATTATGTTGATCTAGTGTTGGAGATCGCTTGGCTCTCCTACACTCAATCAATCCTCGACGATTCTAAAGGCTTTTGATGGTAGTGGGTTCCATCCTTTTGGCATTCTACAGGATTCACCTATAGGGGTTGAAGGCAAAACTGTTAATCTAGATGTGGAAGTGGTTGATGCCCCTCTAGATTACAATCTTCTTTTGGGTCACAGCTGGTCTTACGCTATGACTGTTGTTGTTTCATCGGTCTTTCAGCTTATAAATTTTCCTCATAATGGAAAGATCGTAACTATAGACCAGCTGACTTATTTTTCATCCGACCCAGCCTCTTCTGAAAGTATCCAACATGTCAGTAAAACTACTATCTCTTACAAGGATGTTGGGGTAGGATTGGTTAAAGATTCTAGTTTACTAGGAACTTTTTCCTTTCCTCCTCCTAACATATCGCCTTCTACTGCAACCATTCATATGATTTCATCAAACACTATTGTTTTGGATGATCCTTGGATCGTACCTTTCGAATCTGAGGTGGATTCATTTGGAGATGTGATGCCTTTGAGTCCCTATGAAATTGCATATCAGGCTGTACAGTCATTTTCCGACCCTTATTCAACCGAAATTGATCTAATGAATGTGGTCCATGGAGAATCACTTTCAATATCAACCTCAGATTCAACAACTTTTTCCAAGCTTGTTCATACTGATGAGTAGATTCGTGAACTTTTGTCTGTTGATGATTTACCATGGGAAGATCTTCATCATCGATCTTCGTTCTTACCTGAGCTTGATCATTTTGAAAATGATTTTTCATCTATTTTTACTACTGATTATGTCAAAAAACCACAGAATCCATTGCAACATCCTGATTCTGAGTTAAATTTTGGAAGTATTTCTCGAACGGTTCCTATTGACATTTCAGTTAAACCAGGAATTGTTGAAAACATTCATATATGTGCTTCCTATACAGACAATGAACTCCAAACTTATAAAGCCCTATTTCAAGAATTCTGCGACGTGTTTGCTTGGTCATATGAAGAAATGCTAGGAATCGATCCATCAATTGTTGTTCATGAAATTAAAACTTACATGGATGCTAAACCTGTCCAGCAACGTTTGCATCAGATACATCCGTGAAAAGCTGCTGCTATTAAAGCTGAAGTTGAGAAATTACTTCGAGAAGGTTTCATTTATCCAATTCCATTAACGGATTGGGTATCGAATATTGTTCTTGTTAACAAAAAGCAAGGAACGATAAGAATATGTATTGATTATAGGGATATTAATCGAGCTTGTCCTAAAGACAATTATCCAACCCCCTATATCGATGAAATCATTGATGATTGTGCCGGCAGTGAAATTTTCTCCTTTATGGATGGTTTTTCCGGTTACAATCAAATCAACATACTCCCTGTTGATCAACCAAAAACGGATTTCATTTGTCCATGAGGGACATTCGCTTATTGGAAATTACCTTTTGGATTAAAGAACATCGGAGCAACTTTTCAAAGAGCTATGTCTTACGTGTTTCATGACATCAAGCACATTGTGCAGCCCTATCTCGATGATTTACCTGTCCATTCATTACATAGAGCCGATCATCTCACTCATTTACGAGCAATCTTTATGAGATTTAGGCATTATCGAATTAGGCTGAATCCACACAAATGTGTTTTTTGTATAGAAACAAGTCGTTTATTGGGATTCGTTGTTTCAAAGGCCATCATTCGTGTCGATCCCTCGAAGGTTGAAGCTATTGTCAAATTGCCTCCTCCTTTGACTCTTCGCCAAATCCAAAGTTTGCAAGGGAAAGAAAACTTTTTACATCGTTTCATTCGTAACTACGCCGAGATAGCAAAGGGTTTTACCAAGTTTTTGAAATAGAATAATCCATTCTTTTGGGATGAGATAGCTGAAAAATATTTTGATGCACTTAAACATGCGTTGACCCATGCACCATTATTGCATCCTCCCAACTACAACCAGGATTACTTCTTGTACCTCGCCGCTTCTCATTCCACCATTAGGATGGTTTTAGTTTAGGAAGATGAATTCAATAGTGAACATGTGATTTACTATCTTAGTCAAACTTTGAATCTGACTGAGCTTAAATATTCGCATGTGGAGAAATTGGCCTTGGCAACTGTTCAAGTTGTCCAAAGATTTCGTCATTACATCTTATTACACAAAACTACTGTAATTTCTTACTGTAACCCTATGATCTATATTTTGACCAAACAATTGCTAGGGGGCAAGTATTCCAAATGGATAGTTATCCTGCAGGAATTTGACTTGGAATTTGAAAAATCCAAGGCAAAGAAATCTTTAGTATTTGCGGAACTGATGTGTGATTTCCCGCGTGCTGATACTGAAACTGTGGTGGAAGAGCCCATTGCGGACGAATCCTTGTTTCTTATCAGTACTCTTGATCCATGGTATGGAGATATCATTGTTTATCTCCAAACCAAATCTTTTCGGCCTGAAATTTCACAATCTCAGCGACAGAAAATATGTTTTCAATCCCAACAATACAAAATCATTGGAGATACACTCTATTGTCATGGGGTAGATTATATTTTCCAACGTTGTTTAACTCATGAAGAAGCTGAAAAGGTTCTGAATGACTGTCACTCTGGAGCATGTGGCGGTCATATGTTTGGGTATGCCACAACCCAAAAGATATTGCGCACTAGTTATTTTGGCCGTCTTTATTTAAAGATTGTATCTATGTGGTTCGAAAATGCTACAATTGTCAAATTTTGATTGAAAGATGCATGCTCCACCTGCTCCTCTCCACCCTATAATTTTCGTCGGCCCTTTCGCAAAGTGGGGTATCGACTTTATTACATGTAACCCTCACTCGGCCGGGGGGCATGCGTATATCATCCTTGCGGTAGATTATTTTACTAAGTGGGCCGAGGCAATGCCTACATTTTCGGCAGACGGAAAAACTGCTGCAATTTTCGTTTTCAATCATATAATTACTAGATTCAGTGTTCCTCAAGCGATTATTACCGATCATGGGAGTCATTTTCGAAACATCATGATGACTGAACTAACAGATCAACTTGGCCTGCATCACGATAGTTCTACTCCATATTACCCACAGGCTAATGGTCTGGTTGAAGCTATCAACAAAGTTCTAGTCATTATGATCCAACGAATCATTGGTATTCATAGGTTGAATTGGAATAACATGTTATTTTCAGCGCTTTGGGCGTATCGAACCTCAGTAAAAACATCAACTGGTTTCACTCCTTTTCAACTGGTTTACAGTTTGGAAGTTGTGTTACCCATTGAATGCGAAATTTCGTCATTGCAAATAGCCATAGAATTACTCCCAACCACTTCTGAAGAGGAGAAACATTTGTTGTACTTAGCTCAGCTAAATGAGAATCGACGTAATTAAAGAATTAAAGCTCAGTACGATTGAAATGTTACACCTCGTAATTTTTCGGAAGGAGACCTAGTCTTACTATACCATAGAAAATTTTAGGGGCGAATGTTCGCACTTTGGCGAAATTAAGGGGTTTCAAATTTTTAGTGGGCGAATATTTTGTATCATAGTACATTTTTACAAATCACCTCAAATAGCCCACCTTATTTTAAGGGAGAGGGTAAAAAAGGTAAATTTAGCCCTTGAAATTAGGAGTTACAACCTTCCGTTCGCCCATTTTCAAGAATAGGTTTTATTTAAGTGAATATACCATATTTATAAAAGAGGTATGGTAAATTAATAAAAATATAAATAAATGAGAGGTATCGTAAATAAATAAAACATTTTCTATATTTACTCCATAAGTCACCTTATATACATGCAAGGGTGTAAACAAATAAAAATATAAGTAAAGTGGAGGTATGGTAAATAAATAAAACGTCTTTTTATACTTACTCAAAAGGTATGGTAAATAAATAAAAATATAAATAAACTAGACTCACGGTAAATAAATAAAATCACTTTTTATATTTATCTATTTATGAAGGCTCAAGAGATAGGTTTTATTTAAGTGAATCCTATGGGCCAAATACCATATTTGTAAAAGAGGTATGGTAAATTAATAAAAATATAAATAAACTAGAGGTATGGTAAACAAATAAAACATTTTTTTATATTTACTCCATAAGTCTCCTTATATTTACGAACACTCAAAAAATGCGTTATATTTAGGTGAAACCTATGGGCAAAATACTATGGGACAAATACCATGGACTAGATTGTTATTAATACCATGGAAAAAAACATTATTAACCCTAATATTAGTATTAATAAAAATAAAAATGGCACATGGTATTGACCCATGGTATTCACCTGGAATGTAGCCTATTTAAATGGGGGAATTAAACCAGCATAGATCCATCTTTACTCTGGATCTACTAACCCCCGAGAGGTATCAAATATCGTGATATGCAAACTAGCATAGAATGAAAAAATATTTGATCCGATCAACAGTAAAAATGGATGTTGTAATTTAATGTATGTTAAACATTTTAGCTTGGTTAAAATAAAAAATAAAATAGAAATCAACTATTAATTTTATTAATTTTTATAAATTACTAATAGTATTTTTTAAGCTCCAGGTTTATGATAACCCATGGTATTGACCCATGGTAATACCATGGTATTCATGTGAGCATAGACTATTTAAAGGGGAAATTTTATCATCTTAATTCTGGGTCTACCAAGTGCTCAGAGGGATAAATAGATTTCATCCCCCTAAGAGTGGTAGATGTGGAGTTAAGGTGGATATAGGTTGGTTTTTATGATAATGAAGATATTAAATAGACTTAGGAAATTATATTGTAAAAACATCTTAAGGTGAATGGTTAAAGCATAGACATTGGACAAGTATATTTGTATACTTCTGTTTTAAACTGAAACAAATCCAGGGCTAAAAGGAATGGATTGATTGCACTAGTCATCCTTCTATAACTTTCCAACATATGCTGGAGTAAACAGATTGTAATTTAGGTAATTTTTCTAATTGCAAACAGGAACATACTTGTGTATTGGTAGGGTGGTTACGAGGTCCCTAGAAGTGATGAATTTGAGTTTTTCTTGGTTTTATATATAGTATTCGGTTTTTTCTCATGCTTTCTGTGAATGGCACGGGTGAATTTTATCCTACACCCACTAGTTTATTGATATGTAATTTCTATAATTTTGATTTCAAAAATATTTTAAAGAAATGCAATGATTTCATTTGTGTATTCAATAAACACAAGATTTTATAATTGAGTAAAATATTTGCCATGCTTGGTGAGAGATTCGCCAAAAAATTATATATACATATCATATTATTGATAAAATCGCCTTCCATTTTTCCTATATACCATGGAGATTCGCCCATTTATTATACATGTAAATTTAGGGGGGGTTCTTAAAATTTTCCCTGTACTATACGATCAAGCAAATGATAAGCTAGGGGCTAGAAAATTTGTACTTATGTGGCATGGTCCTTATGTTGTTAAGCGAAAGCTGGCAAAAGGGGCCTATGAATTGGTAGATTTTGACAGTGTCTCTTTGGGCAAACCCAGAAATGGTCTTTATCTAAAGAGATATTATGCTTAAATGTGGGTGTGGAGATTTTAGTTAGATTAGTTTCTTTCTAGCTGGTGTGTTTTAGATTAGAAAAGTGTGCTTAGTTTAGAGAGTGTTTTTATCATTATTCCTGCTTATCTTGATTTTACTCTTGATATTGCAGATGTCGACGTCTCTTCAAACATACATTGGTTTCACTGATGGTGCTTATCGTAATACACGGAACATTTCTTCCGTAGCTTGGGTTATCTATTCACCCTCTGATGAGTAGGTATCTATGCATAGGGTAAGCCTCAGTGAAACAACAAACAACATTGCAGAGTATAGTGCAGTTATTGAGTTTTTATCTGAATCCATCTCATTCGGGATTCAGAGTTTGATTGTTAAGTTAGATTCTGAACTCGTTGTATTGCAGCTTAATAGAGTTTATGCCATTAGAAATCCAGCGTTATTAAGATTATTTTTGGGAGTTCATCTCTTGGAACGTGAATTTGACTACATTGAATATCAGCATATTCCAAGATATTTAAATACATTAGCAGATGCAATTGCTTCTCAAATGTTACATAGACATTTGCAATAATCAAACAGTAAATTTAAAAACATTCCATAACATGTTATACAAGATAGCAAGTAATAGTAATATAGCATAGCATAGAAGTGTGTCAAATATACATCGTCTTCAATCATAGGTTAAAAACACCTTATGATCGGCAAAAATGATAGTACAAAAAAGAAAAAATGTCGTATGAGTCTACAAAGGCGATCATCCTATCACTGGTGATGATCACGATAAGAAACCACTGCTTGGGCCACCCTACAAAGGAACCTCCTGAAAGGTCCTGGGACCCCAATCACATAGCGTTATAACTTAAGTGGAATATCATCTATGCTAGTCTCTGGAATATCTGCTGTCAAATGCCCTAGATGATTTTCCAATTTGGTTAGGGTCTCTATAGATTCGTCCCATGGGGTCGATACCGCTGCAGCTAGGTGTCTCCTCTCATAGGGCTGGAGAGTGGCTGGTCACCGTGGACCCACATTTGCATTTGAAACTTTTACTATTAGTTTTGGATTATTAAAAAAAAAAAAATTAAAACTTAGAAAATGTTGAGAATGATTTTACCTAAATCATCCCACTGCTCTCCTGGTGGAAGAGTCATGTCTGGGTCACCACGATAATCCATCTCAGCATAAGGAAAATCCTTAATCACGAAAAGTTGGTTCTCCAACCAACAAAAATACTCAGGCGGAAATTGAACAATCTCTGAACCCTCCTCAGGATGACGAGCCATAACTACAACCCAACGCATTAGCTTAGGTTCTCGGGGAATTCCAACTCCAACGGAAAGATGCTGTGGGACCAACATTGGGACCCTCTCTAGACCAAAGCTCACAACTAAGAAACCATATCCAAATTTTTTTAGTTGTCCGTTCTTTGCTCTAGTTAGATGGCCTTTTACATTCACCAACACAGCTTCACACCAGTTGAATATGGTGCCTCGATAACAGTCTACTGCCATTCGCATTTGGGATCCGGTAGCTACATGTAGTGCTACGCTTCCACAGAGTCTGGTGATAGTAAATGCAATCACTTTAAGTTCAGGATGGGAGATAGTTTTGATATCAATCCCTTTGTCCTTTGTTTGGTCATTACAAAACTCTAGTCGGAGACTATCGACAGACTAGCCACCTGGCCTAGTCCCGAATAGAGATAATCGTTCATGTTTCTTGGGAAAAACAGTCAAGAAATAAATGTCCTCTAGCTCGATTTCGAGCCGGTGGCCACCAATAATGAAACACTGGTCCTGTATATTCCATCTGTCCACCAGCCACTGCAAAAAGTCTACTTAGGCCCTCATGCCAAGTATGGCCCAGAATTTATATAGACCGCATGCTTTTAATGCCTATATTGAAGGTGGATGAACTAATGCAGCTAGGTCCACATCTTCGTGCTCTCGTTCCCGCCAAATGAGCATTTTGTATATCCTACATTGCAAAAACGACGGATTAGAACATTTTAGTTCAAATTTTTTGGGTGGAAATGGAAAAAATTGAAGTTTTAAAACCTATTTCGCGGGCTCCGCACTCGCTAGTTAGGGACAATCCATAGATCCGCACTCTTCCCAAGCAACAGGTGCGGGCCCCTGGCTCTTTCCTTTGTAGGAAAAATTTGGGGTCCGCATGTTTCGCATGTTGCGCCTGCAGACCCCCGCGAGCGCTCTTTTAAACTAATTTTTTCCCTAAAAAATCAAAATGGAAGCCTAAAACGAAATTCAAATGATTGAAATGCAAGATTAAGGTGATGTGGATTACTTGGAGCTGATGGTTTTCATTTCCAACGGACGGATTTTCTGCAATCTTCACAGGAATTTTCTTACCCCAAAGCTCTCTTTTCTCACTGTAAAGTCAAACGGTAAAATTGAATTTACAAAAGCCCTTTTTATAAGCTTTTTTGAATAAATGAATTTTTAATTTGTTTATTTTTCACTTTAAAAAGGTAACTTTTTGATGCATTTTTATTTATTTTAAATAGGTATAAGTAATGTTTGAGTTTTTGTGCAGAATATTGGATTTTTCAGGCAAAATTGATCATTTTCAACAAAAAACATTTGAGTCCTCTTTAAGCTCTTTTCTGACTCGTAAAATATGAGAAGATTGTCGAGTTTTTATTTTTAAGCTCGTTAAAACGGAATTAAAAGGATGGTCCACTTACAGCTCTTTTCTGACCATATAAACATGAAAAGATTGCCGGAATTTTGTCGTTTCAAGTTCGATATTGGTTATAAAACGACGTGTCGTTGATCGCTTTTTTACTTTTTCGGATCAAAGACACTAATTATGAAAAGTACTCCTTGATCGTAATGGTCAAGCGATTCTCTCAAGTATTATTTTATACATTTTCGGGCTTGGGAGACACAAATTTATGAAAAAGGACAACCATGGAGTTTTCTTAAGTTTTTCTTCTGACTACCTAAAATTTAAAAATGCCGAGTTTCTCCTATACTGTACTCGTTAAAATGTAACAGTAAAGGACCTGTTCAATTTTAAATAGGAACGGACCACTCCTTCTTAGGGTTCGAATTTTAAACTAAGTTGGATTCATCTGAAGGGTGAGCTTATACCCAAGCAAATGTTATCCTCCTCAAGCTTGTCAAAAATAAAGAGGTACTTGCCAGAAATTGTGGGGGAAAAGAGAGAAAAATGAACTTGTTTGTTATACTTTGTGTTTTAGAAAAGCATTCAACCACTCTTGAACACGACATTTTTTGTTCACCTGGATTGGGAAATCCTTTTCCTAACAGTTAATTAAACCATATTGAAAGTCTTCAGCCAGTTTCTGGGTATTAGCTTTGGGTCAATTGTCACCAAACCATCTGCAGTGTTGTTATGTGTTCAAGAGGTCAGTTCAAATAAACCACTCATCTACAAAATATCTGTCATCCATCTTGACCATCCCTGAGTTAGTCCTTGCCAAAAATATTTATTCAAACTTGATCTATGATTTCGTGTTGTAGGCTTGCCTACGACGGATCGCTTTCTATCAACTTCAGCTCATTATCTAGAAAGATGATCTAGAAATCGTTAGTACCTTAGAATCTGCATGCCTTAATGGCAGGTTTCTCGCCTTCGACGATAGGTTGCATCATTGACCTTCGATCAAAGGATTCTGTGACATGTTCGACATCAGCTCATCTATTCACATTTCATGGATTGTACTGAGTACTTTGAGAGCCATTGACATTACTGGTGGTTTCTCTCACACTTGTTAACAATTCACATCATTGACTAGTAATCAAGTGGTTTCTACCATGTTCGACTTCGACACATTCATTCACATGGATAGAATCGTACTAGTTCGAGAAGCAGAAATCAAGACCCTGGATCTAGTTTCCACCATCTAGGCTGCGAGGAATTTTGTTATTCATTATACAGTGGACTATTCATAAACAGATGGTTGTGCCCATACTGTGTCTACATATGTCTATACTTGTGATGTATTACAAAATCATTCCTATATCAGAGCAGTTTAGTTAGTTCTCTAGTTAGTTTTGATCTGAGTATGGGAATGCCTACCTCAGCGATGATATGCTCACATACATATATTTTGTATTGAATGTTTTTACAGGTTCTAACCAGGGTGTCCACAGGATGATCTTTGAAATGATAAAGTACTTCACTCTTCTTAGATGACAAATATTATCCTCATCTATTACAGACTTTGCACTTTAGGGGGCAATCCGTTGCACAAAATATTGTCACCATAACATTCTGCAATCAGTGTGAGTCTATCACCACTCATACTTTCCTCCTTTGCAAGTCTTAAACCTCAGTTCTTCATGTCAAGCCTTGAAAAATAAGAGAAAGCCCTTAAGAGTCTCTAAAACTCTAGTTCCGCACTTTCTCTTAGCATTACCTGCGGTCCCACACCTATTGATCATGTCCCCTGTGTACCTGACCGCTCTGTCTCTGTGTAATGGGTGCGAACTACAGCAAAAGTTAAAAAGGTGCAAGTACATTCTTAAAAACCCACTTTGGGTTATTTCTGGAAGCTTCTAGAGGGAATGTTGAGGTGGCAAGTTCGCTCCTTTAAGGTTCATGCATCCCATACCTTAAGGAGCTAACCCCTTGATGTGAGGAGCTTATCCCTTTGAAGGAGGACTCTATCCCTTCATAGTTGGACCTATAACTTCCTCCTATACACTATAACATGAGGCATTGGGCTGGTTACTGAAGAGGTTTGAAAGCTGAATATTTTTGAGGTGAAATGCTGTTGGAATTTAGTCTTCCTAATTGAGCTTGAGAGGAGAGATTACATACCTTTTTTTATCTCATTGGGAAGAGTGTGAGGCTTGTCAAAGTAGAGGAGATTCTTGCTTGGACCCTGGGAGGAGCTTGTACAACATCAAGGCACCAAAGGTTGTAAAGTTCTTCTATTTTCAAAGTTAATACAATCAAGTTTATTTTTCTCAATAAGCTGTGTTTTATGGTTTATTTCATGGATTCCTTGATCACCATGATGAATATGATTTATTATATTAGCTATGCAGGTGTTATTTGATGTGTGCTTGTTTGTGATTACAGGTTCTTAAAAGAAAACTTGTTTGGGCAATCGAAGCGTTGTTGCCACAAACTAGCGTTGGACTTAAGGTAGGGTCTAAAACACCTCTTGGTTTTTATTTATAAATCGCAATATATTTAGAGAAAGGTAGATTTGCTTGTTCTGCTTGTCACTAGATATCTGTTGATACTAGGGAGATCGGTCTTGTCCGCAAGAATGATTTATCTGTCCGACATGAAGGCCCAGCCTTCAACTCCGCTAGAAGTAAAGGAGTAGTGCATAACTGCTGTCACAGAGGCAATAGTGGTAGTAGACAGTGCAGTAGCAAACTGCACAAGGTTGTTTGAAAAATTGTTCGAAGTACTAACTAGTTTGCAAGAAGATCCTAATGTACAGAGGCTAGAGATAGAGGAGCAAGAACTGCAGCAGTGCTATGATGAGGTGAAAGAACAGCGCACACTGTCACCCTCACACAGAGACTTGCGAAGCTAAAGGAGGTCAAAACGCTGAAGGAACAGGTAGATGCAGCACAACACAAAGAGGCAGTGTTGAAGGTGCTCTTGAAGCCTTGGTTGGATGAGGCCTATTCGGTCATGGCCTCCATCGAAGGCAAGCTTGCTAGTCTACAAGTGACTCAGCAGAAGCTTCAGGCTAACAATTCAGGACTAGCGATAGACAAATTGGTCAAAGAAGTGAAGCAGGTGGTCGTGCAGTACACTGTCGAGGTGGCAGTCATACAGGTTGAGCTGGGAGGTCTTCGCACCAAGATCTCCACACCCACAGAGTGACTCGAGGGCGAGTCACCATGTTTGTGTTGGGGGCTTGTTGGGAACGGGTTCCCCCAAGAGCAGTTTTGGGGCTAAAAGCCCATGTTTTGGGACAATTTTGTAATAAATTTGTTAAGACTCCGCATTTTCTATTCATGGAGCGTGAAGGTGTCAAGAGTCATAAAGGGTTGTTCCCCCTTATTTTGTAAAGTGTCAAGTTAGCTGTAAAGATCTACCCATGGTATGTGGCTGATGGGATTGTATAAAAAGGAGCTAAGTAAGTAAGCTCTAAGGACAGGAGTTAGTTAAGTAATTAGCGAAGAAGAGTGGATAAGTCTAAGTTTTTTTCGGTTCTTATCATAGGAAGAGGCTCTACAGCTGAGTGCACAGAGGCCTAGGGCAGAAGCCCGTAGCTAAGTGTGCGGACCCCTGTAGCTGTATGCACAGGGTGGATAGAGTCTGTATTAAATTGGAGATATCAATAAAGAGAAGCATTCTGCAATTACTCTGTGTTTAGTCTCTGTTAATGCATTTGATTATATTGTGTTACGATCTGGGTTTATATTACAATGTTTATTTGATGCGTGAATGTATGTGATTATATCTGTTAATTGAACGCAAGTAAGAATATCAGTTTACGCGACAATAACTGTAATTGATTGGTAGAATAAGTAAAACACTTGAGATAGCTTGGGAACCTATACAATACATCATCATAGGAGTGTGAAAGTACTTGAACCACTGGTTAGGGTTGCGTGAAGGTCAATCGTACACCTTCGTGAAGGTATTGAAGGGTGGGATAGAGGGTAGATTGATAAGCCCTAAGGCTTAGTGACCTGCGCGAAGGCAGGAGCAGGGGGTATAAACCACCATCATGACCATATCAGGGTGCAGAAACTTGGTTCCAGCATCCCCCAATACTACGTCCGGTGAGACTTCGGTCCGCACTCCATGGGCTAATGCCAAAAGGGCCAACACTGTAGGGATTTGTTTGGTTGAATAACGTTGAACCTAGGTCAGGGCCCACAAAGCCAACACTCAACCCTCATGCTTTACCATGTATCCCTTCATTTACCGGAAGGGATTCCTAGGCCTTTGGGAATTTTCCTGATACCACCCCACAAAATTTCAAAACTATCTAGAAATCTAACTCAACCAAGTAAAATAACCCCATCACACCATGACTATCCAAAAATGGCAAAGAAACATTGAAACCACTACCACACCTAGAAAAAACCATGTTAATGACATCAAGAGAACCAAATACACACATGCATGTACCATGCATGACAAAACTAGCAAGGAACAAATACATCTAACTCAATACCTCCAAGTAATCCCACTGTAGTCGCTTGATCCAAATATTCCTTGCTTGATTTTTTCTTCTATATGCCTCCTTGTCCTTCCTTTTCCTTCATTTCTCCAATTTTAGAGTGCTCCAAGAATTCTCTAAGTGTGCAAGAGTATGAGAGAGTAGAGAGAAGAGAGAGAGACCTTCAAACTAAATTGAAAAAGGTATGTGAACTAATCCTTAGAAGCACTTTTATTAATGAGGCCTCTATTTTCTTCATTTTCTGTTATTTTCCTTCAATTTCCTCCTCACATGTAACCTGTGACCTTTCACCTTCCTTTTATCCTAATTGCCTTTATTTTCGTAAATAAAATGCTTCTTACCTTTCCAAAACCTTTTCCATTTCCTTTGCCAATTTCCCCTTAGCCACAATAAACAAAATGAATTCCCACTAGGATGTTTTACTCAACATTCAGCTTGGAATACATGTCGCATGAACTTGGTCTTATTTTGCATTTATTAACTTTATTACACAAAATTTTAACCCTGAGTTGTTACAGACCCTCCCCATTAGGGGAACACCATCCTCGGTGTTCAATGACACTTATAAACTAGCAAAATCATACCACTTATGGAGCTTTATAACACAACTCATTGCATTATTTACAATAACCAACGTTGAAAATGTGAAAAACATACCATTTACTAGAGCTTTATAACATAGCTCATTATAATATTTACAATAACAACCACATATACTCTCATGCACATTTTCTTCAACCAACAAATAACCATACTTTCTATGGAACTTTATAGCATAGCTTGATACAGTATTTACAATAATATACATACATGCACATTTTCTTTAACCAACAAATAAAAGGATATGATGCCTGCATCCGCAACAAGGGAATCAAGAAGCTCACATCTCCACCCTCAAAATTAATACCAAGATACACATCCTTTGTAGGAAGTCTAGAATCCACTGTCAAAGTCAAACCTATATCCAATGTCTTGCGCTACAATCTCGCACTACATGTCCCCTCAATGAACAGTTGCTGGCTCATTCTTCTAGGGCACATTCCAAATGTGCATTTGATTCCATCTGGCAATGCTAATGACCAAAACAAATATATTCCTCACCTTCCCTTCTCTGCTACCCAATCCCTTAGGAAATCTAGTCACCCATTCTGTGCAGTCACTCACCTTCCAAGTTCCCCGACATCCCCTTTCCCAGGCAATCCATCCCTTGGCAAGGTTTCCTCACATTGGAAGGCACAAAAACCAAGGCATATCCATGCCTCAACACCATCATACCAAACCTATCATGCTCATGGAAATCAATGGACATTATTGGGTACCAGTGTCCCATAATGACCTTGCTCCTGAAGTTCTTTACCAACATATTGCTACCTATTCCAATTCCTTTTATTGTTGTGATTAATTCTTGTAGTTATCTTAAACCACCCAACCGAGCATTTCCAGTTATTTCCTGCCAAGCACATAATCTCCATTAGACTTAAAATAGATTGAAATAAACTCAAATCATACCTCATTAGTGGCCCGTCAATAAGGTACACTTGAAATTTCATTTACTTCCTATCACAATAAGTTAAAATAACTCTTGATCAAATCATTATGCATAAACATATCACATCCGGTTAGCTCAAAATGAAATCATCATAATCAAAATCATAAATCACATGTAACCATGATAAATCAGACTTATAGGTCATATGCATAATAAATATAAAATAAAGGTTGATACTTATCCTTCAATTAGTTCTTTACTTCTTCCTTTGTTATTTCTGTACACACACCGGATCAGTTGCCACACCTAGCAAGCACCCAACGCGTTCTCTTCAAACTCGTACAAACACACAATGTACCTCACACGCATACACCCACACGTGGTGTACAAAACCACACAGTACATGGACCTACACTTGGCATACAACACATACACCCACACTCGATGGATAATACAATACATACACCTACACCCGGTGTACAACACAACACAATACATAGACAAATTATGACACAAATACTACACATGCTATGATACCATGACTAAACAACGCACATACATAGCATGTACGACATTCATATAATACAACATGTGTACAGCACAGCATGTGCGACATGCACACAGTACCACCTGTACACAACACCACTTGCACAGTGTGTACACAAAACCACATGTACATGGCACCATGAGCACAATGAGTACATAGAACCACATGCACACACACAAATTTCACATTGTGTACACAACATCACATTTACACAACACCACCTGCACAATGTGTACATGACACCACATGTACACATCGCTACTTGCATAACATGTACATAGCACCACACACACACAACATCACATGTACAACATGTTCAAAGCACCACATGCACATAGCACCTCATGTACAACATGTACACAGTACCATATGTACACACCACTGCATGTGAAACATGTACTCAGCACCATCTATACACAATACCATATGTAAAATGTGTACACCACACCATATGTACACAACATCACATATACAACATGTACCTAACACCATTTTTACATAGCACTGCATATACAACATGTACATAACACAATCTATACCTAGAAATGCATATGAAATATGCACACAACACTATATGTACATAAAAGCGCATATGGTACATGTACCCAACACTAGTATTTCACATCCTAATACTACACTGTCTTAACCAAGCAACCTTGCTTCTAGTGTCTTCCACTATGCATGCCTATCCCAGTATGCCATAGATCACATTGCTTTCATTCCATTGTTGTATATTTCAACATTACCTACCATAGCATAAACATAGACATAATATAATCACATTAAATCAATTCATATCCATATGGTATTAACCTCATAGATCTATCATGGCTACTCTTCCCACTTGATTCCTCATAAACCAGGAACCTCTTCGTGTGATCCACCTACACAAGTAATCATTCCTCCACAAGAATGATCCCTAAAAACCTTGCCAGACAACAATAAACATAGATACATATATACATACAAACGTTAGTATAAAAAAAATCATGATCCTTGATGAACTTATCAGACAATGATATCCATACATACATATATATAATCATTAGCATAAAAAAATCATGATCCCTAACAACCCCATTAGAAAACATCATACATACATACACATATACATATATAGACATCATCATAATCATAATCATAACATAATTACCAGATATCATAAGGTCTAGGTTAAGAGATTCCCCTTTATCCATGCACAACATGCACAACATTGAGAATTATAGTCCCCAACACAACCAAGGCATATGATGCCTCAAATCCATTTACTTTACCTTTCCTGTTACCTTTCTCATGACTATCCTACCACTGTCCATTTATCCCGATGGAACCTACCAATCCAATTGACTATCATATTCTTGCCTTCAGATGCCATTTACTCATGCACTGAGATTCATCCGAGTCTCATATTACCTTCTGAGTTTCATTTAGTTCCTCTTGAGCTCCATTAACTTTCCTCTTTCCCCAACCAATTCCAAAGACCCTAAAAACATAAAAGGCAAGAAAAAGAAACAAACAAGAAGAAAATAATCAAAACCAATAACAATGCAACACCATAAACAAAGTGGCAAGGCCTTGCACCGGACATAAAAAAATCTAGAAAGCAAGTGAAAACAAATCACAAAAGGCTGAAAGCATAAAAATAGCAACAAACACCATGACTCAATCCCCATGGGTTCCTAATGCTTCCAAGGGAAGCTTAACTCAATACTTCTTAAATATTTCATGGAAATATCTTTTTCCATGCAATCCCTTGCATAATACTTTCATAAACACACAATTGTCAGTGTATAAATAAACATAACAATATACCAGTTAACTTACCTTGTTGTGCCAATCACGGTACCTTGTACCTAAACACATACATATATCGTTTCTCAAGAAAATCCAATTCCTTGATGAATACAACTATAACTAAAAACTAGCTAATATACCTGTCAAATACATGTTCATAAATATAGCACATATCCATATAATGTCAAACACAATCAAGGTTAAGAAGACTTCCTATACTCATGCAAAGCACTCCTTCGTTTGGAGTTGCGGTTTCCAAACATAGGCAAAAGAATTCTCACCCAATTCCTTATTTTACCTTTTACCTTTCTACAATTGAGTCTTAATATCTGCTATCACATCACCCACTCCACACTCAAGTGCATATTAGTTGTTGCAACACATATTATGTTAGTACAATCATTCTAAAACAAGATCATTTCTTCAAGCAATCTTATAGACACATAATCATATCATTCAATTACTCAAACATTCAAACAACTTATAAAAATAATAGGTTAGATAAACCAAATAGACGACATAATCAAACTCATACCTCAATGTATCTCAGGGGAGGATATCACATTTGCAAGATCAACCAGATTAATACAATACATCTATAATCATAATCATAACAATATATAGACATCATCTCAATCATCATCCAGATACCATGCATGATGTCGCAAACTATAACACTGAATAGACACAATGCATGCATAACAATATATAAACACGGACATGCATAAAAAATGAATATACAAGTGACATATATTCATGACAAGCACATTCCAACAATGACATCATCAACCTCTACATGGAAAAACAATTACAACAATGATGATCACCATGCATACACATCAAGCACATATACAAATTACATGCATGCATGACAACAAAATTTTGCCCATCTAGTCCAAGGGGTGACCCATGCTCTGAGACTAGTTTTTAACACCCTCCTCCCACACTTACCCAATATTATAGGTCCACCATGGTAAATATGTGACAAAGATTTACTATGATATGATTTGACCTCCTACATCACCTTAAGGAAGTGGAACCAATAAACCAACACTTTATAGACCTCCCTTTGGTGCTACAAGTCCCCCAAGAGCTAGCAAACCACTCCACGTGCCAAACCACTTCTTTAACTTAGCCTTTTACTAAACTAAACCCCCAGTCGCTCCCATGATAAGTCCTCCATGTGCTTGAAACCCTGTAGTCACTCCCACATTCCTGCTTCCCAATGACTGTAGTCTTTTCCAACCATTTTTGTGTCAATGACCGCAGAAATTAAGCCACTTTTTTAGGGCTAGGACACAGGCATCTTCCTAGAACTTAATGAAATACTCATAAGTGATAAATAATAAGAAGACAATGCCTCTAATGCAAAAATTTAACAAGGACCTAGCTTGAGCCATCCTAACCATGACAAACATTTTGTCAAACACATCATGAACATGTAATGTACAGGGCATAAAAACACATTTGAACATAGGGACCTCATATTTATATGAGATTCATCAAAAAGGTTTGATGCCCTCTCACAATATTTGCATTATCATCTATTAGGTCATACATTCATTTACATTTCATTTACTATTCAAAACATGATGAGAGCCACAACTCAAGTCTCTCATAAAACCATTCTTATAACCAACATATAACCATAATAATAAGAATGATAGTACAACCATCATGGCCTCATAATAACAAGTACATTAACTCATGAAATACAAGGGAAAAGAATTCTTATTAACACATGCAAAATCCAACCAAGTTAGGGACTTCCACGTACCACCCAACCATATATTGGGTTGAACCAAGTCTTTCTTTCCACCAATCACCCTTGTTCCATATTCCAAGCATGAATGTGGGACTCACAAAAAAACCAAACAGGGATTCTCAATATTTATCATGTATCTTGCCATTATTAGTCAAGGGATTCCTAGGACCGAAACCCTCATCTATAAAACCAAGATTTACTATATATCTTGCCTATCGATCAAGGGATTTCTAGGCCCAAACAATAAACATACACTACAAGGCTTTACCATAATCATGCCATATACCAGTCAAGGGATCAATAGGCCCTAAAAAAGTGTGGATGCCTCTAGATCTCTCCACCTAAAACGTGAGGAATTTTCCCTTCTCCACCCTCAGGCTTTACTGTGTATCCTGCCATTCACTGGTCAAGGGATTCCTAGGCTTTTGGGAATTTTGCTGAGACCACTCCACTCAGTTTCAAAACCATCTGTAAATCTAGCTCAATCACGTAAAAGAACCCCATCAAACCATGGCTCTCCATAAATGGCAAGGAAAGGATGAAACCACCTCCACACTTGGAAAAACCCGTGCCAATGACAACAAGAGAACCAAATACACACATACATGTACCATGCATGCCAAAACTAGCAAGGAAATAATACATGCAACTCGATACCTGCAAGTAATATTTTTGTAGCCACTTGATCCAACTCTTCCTTGATTTATTTTTGCTTCCCTTTGCCTCGTTGTCCTTTCTTTTCCTTCCTTTCTCCAATGCTAGAGTTCTCCAAGAATTCTCTAAGTGTGTAAGAGTATGAGAGAGTAGAGAGAAGAGAGAGAGAGCTCCAAATTGAATTGACAAAAGTCTATGAATTGATCCTTAGAAGCCTTATTATTAATGAGGTCTCTATTTTCTTCATTTTCCATTATTTCCTTCAATTTCCTTCTCACATGTGACCTATGATGTTTCACCTTCCTTTCTCCTAATTTCCTTTATTTTCATAAATAAAATGCCAATTAATTCCTCTTGCCTTTCCAAAACCTTTTCCATTGCCTTTTCCAATTTCCCCTTAGCCATAATAAACCAAATGAACACCCACTAAGTTGTTTTTCCCAACATTCGGCTTTGAATATGTGTCCCATGACCTTGGTCATATTTTTCCTTTATTAACTTTATTACTTGAACTTTTAACCTGGAGTTGTTACATATTTGAATTCCCTTGAAGTGAACTCTCCTCCCTTGTCCACCATAGGCACTTGATCTTCAATTATTTCTTGTTCTCAACTAGAGAGTTGAATACCTTAAATTTTCTCAACGCATCTGATTTCTGTATTAATATAATTATCCATGTAGCTCTAGTGAAATCATCAGGGAACAAAATAATTTGCTCCCCACCACTTGGACTTTGTATTCTTGTGGGGACACATATGTTTATATGATGTAGTTCTAGTGGTATGGTTGTGGAATACTTATCGGTATTGAATTTCACCCTTGTTTGTTTGCCACATAGACAAGACTTACATATTGAACTATTTGGTTTTGCTCATTTTTGTAAACCCCTTACTACCTCTGTTTTTTTTAATTTCACCAAATTTTCAAAGTTAACATAGCCCATCCTTCCATGCCAAAGCCATGTCTCATCAGATTTGTTGAGATAGAAATTTTCCCTAGAATCATCAAAGACATAGACGTTTCTTTTCGAACCAATTTTCCATTGTTTGACCTTCTAATATCACAATCATTTGATTAAAAAATGACATTGTATCCATTATCACACTTTTGGTTGATGCGGAGAAGATTTTGTTTAAGTCCATCTACATACAGGACATTATGAGCCTCAGTCTTCTTATATAGACCTATGGTTCCCTTTCCTTTAATTTATGAGCATACAACACAGTATCACATTCCTATGTTTCCTTTTTCTTTTGTTTCGATTTCTTTACATTCTTCTGAGGACTTGACTATTTTGACTTCTATTTTTCAATAGTCTTAAATAATTTTCTTCTACACTCATTAACATTATTACCATATTTATGACAAATATAACATTGCATCTCATTCATAAGAGGGAAGAATGAATTTCTTTGCGCAAGAAGGAAAGTTCTATATCTACCAAGATGAAGGTGATTAGAATTATAATGTTCACCTCTTTCAACTTTAATCACTCTATAATCAACAACTTTATGACCAATCGTTGGGATAGGGTCCCTAGGGCCAGTTTTGGGGTTAGTTACCCCAAATTTTGTATAAGTTTTTGTAAGAGATGTAAAGTGTCCGTGAAATGTGGATGCAGAGCACGCAGGTAGATAGGAGTGAAAGGGGTGTTAGCTCCTTGTTTGGTTTGGTTTTAAGATTCTCCCATGGTCCACAGACCATGGTATTGTATGGAAGAAAGTTATAAATAGTTGAGTCATAGTGAGTCTTAGAGATAGCTTAACTTGGTAGAAGTGAGCTAAGAAAATATAGAGACTGTTTTCGAGAAAGTGCTAAGGCAGGAAGGCTCTGCTTCCTGTACTTGGGTGAGAAGGGGAAGGCTCCTGCAGTTGAGTGCCTAAGAGGCATTGGTAAGTTGCAGCTGAGTGCACAAACCCCTGTAGCTGAGTGCGTAGGGTAGAAGAGTCTGTAATCTGAACATTGAAGATCAATAAAGATTGATTTTGAAGAATTACTGAGCAATTTGAGTATTTCTATGATTCTATTTTGAATTGTCGCTTATAATATTTTTTCTATGGAATAATGAATTAATATTGCGCGAAACCACTGAATCTATCTTATTTATGTATGATATGAGTACTTATCTATTTCCGCAAAGTTAAAAGCTATTTCTGTTATGTTTTCTAATGAATTGGATAGATCTGCGTGAAGTTGGATCTAAGGTTATTTATTGATGTGCGAAAATGAATAACTTGTCTATTTAAGGTCCGCAAAGACTGATCGTAAAGCTTCATGGAGGTCTAGAAGCCATTTTCATAGAGTTGCAGTAGAGAGCCCTAAAGAACTACCGATCTGCGTGATTAAGAACCACTTATCACATATCCCTTGATGTAGAAACCTGGTTGTAGTAGCCCCAAATACTGCTCCAGGTGAGACTGCAGCCTGCACTATGCAGGTTGTTGCCGAAAGGGCCTGCAGTTAGGGTTTTTTTGGTTGGCGCAAATAAATCTGAACCTAGGTCAGGCACCCTTAAGCCAACAAACGGTTTCATTTCCAGGATCGGGATCTATCTAATAGATGTGAGATAAATGATTTCCTATGAAGAAATAGCTTGATAAGTGGATTGATCGAAAATCATACGCTTTCACAGCTCAAGAGAACAAGAGCCCTAAATTATCCAAGGAGAAGTGGTTGTAGAGGTTTTTATACACAGACGAGACTGACGTGTTATTCTATTTCTTCCCTGAAGAACTATATGAGTGGTTGTATAAATTAGCTGATAGCTAAGGGACGTGGAGGCTTGAAGGCCCTATTGTGTGGACTCTTGAACTGGTATGATGTTTGGAAGCGTCAGAAAGCAATATTGTGCGGGCTATGGATCACTCGGTTGATAACACATTGGGCAGTTTTATGATATATTTTTTATCGATAGAAATATCAGTTATATCGAAGCGGAGCGAAGGATCTTTAAAGGACTGCGAGGTAAGTATTTGAAATCACTGAAGACTTGGATTAAAATGTTGTTATGTGAAAATAGGGTTATGTAGTTACCTTGATGTTTGGGGCTACATGAAGTGGGAGATTCTTTAGAAGAAATGAAGGATCTAGCCCAAAATACAATCCGCTCATTGAAGCCCCTTCAAGCGATGACAAAGGGATGGTGCTGACTATACCACGAAGTGTAGTTCAGTTAATAACTTAGGTTATTCCAAGGATATCTCATCCATCCACTCCACCTCCACCTCTGCCTCCACCTCATACACCTTCATCTATGCCTCCATCCCCACCCCCACCTTTCAACATGGATAATGCGATGAAGTGCCAATTTTTAAAGGAACAAGGACCGAATATACAAAAAAGTTTTGGTTTGTCACAGATGTTGTTTGGATAGCACAACAGATTATGGACAATAATAATAATAAAGCGTAGCTAGTTACAGCCTTACAGGACCGCGCGTTAACATGGTATATCAAGTATTGCACTGATCACCACAAAGAATTGTTGGTAGATACCCAACTATCATTGCACAAGGAGTTCAAAAAGCCTAAGTTAGAGGCACAGTAAATAATTGAATTTAAGGAAATCTGACAAAAGTTCGATGAGACACCTTGGGACTTTGATCAGAGGTTGAAATGCCTGATTAGGTAGGCTAATATGAAAATCTCAGACACCCAACATCGTGACTGGTTTATATCATTACTCTTTCCACACTTAAGAATACCTCTGTCACAACAGAAAATAACAATGCAAGTGGAAGCCTTGGAGATCACGATGAGGTGGGATGCATCACCTATTCAGGATACGAACCTTAGAGTGCAACAAATCCACTCGTAGCTGGAAAGCCCACACTTGGAATTGCAGTGTTTGAAGAGAGGTAGGGAAGCTCATACTAAGGTGCGCGTTGAGATCTGGTGTCTGAAATGTAAGATCCATGGACATGATAAGGACCATTTCCTAGTATTTAAGAATTATATTATAGGGGGAGGGATTATACCCCTAAAGTCGGAGAATAATTGTCGGATGAGCATGGGAGCTACACTGTGGTGTGTTATTTGTCAAGTTATAGGACAACATGTTATGGATAATTGCCATCTATTGTAGAAATTTGTACAGACCCCTCAGTAGTTATTTCGTAATTTCTGTAAGTCTATAGGACATGATGAGTTCCATTGTAGGAGTTATGAGCTGATGATGGATAGAACCCCTACCTACAGAATGCAGGCAAAAATCTGGCCCCAGGATCAAGGCGCAGGAACAACGCATGGAGGATTCCAAGGTCGTGGATGAGGAAGAGGTGCTGGACCAGGTCAAGGGCGTGGGCAGGTAATCTCCTATAACTATGGTGAAGCAGGGCACTTCGTGCAAGACTGTCCAAATCCCACGCATTCCTCCTGCCAGTATTGTTGACAGTTTGACCATGTCATAAAGGAATCTTTGGTCCTTATGGAAAAGATGAAAGAGAATATGGTGCAACTCCAATAGCCTACGAAGAACATTCAGATGATGAGGGTTGAGCCCCGTGAAGAGGATCAGAACATAAATATTGTGTTGAGAAGTGGTATGATGACTGGCACAGATAAAGATAAGTAGCTTGAGGAAGATAGATGGGTATGCAAGGCTGCTGAAAAGGAAGTTGACTTTGATTTTGCGTTAAAGAAACTTTCTTGGAAGCAAAGAAGAACTTCGCTGAGGCCTCCACCTCAGGAACTCAGGAGAAAATGTTAGAGATTAATGCTTTGCAAGAAGTAGATCCTTCAATACTAGCTACCTTTCTGAAGACTTGTATGAAACTTTTGCACGATCAGAAAGTCGTTGAAGGATTACAAGATTTAATAAACAAGTGCACCAATAAGGAAAAGACTCCTAATGAACAACACATAGTAAGGAAGATTGGTAAGAATAAGGCACGAACGGGGTGCGAGATGAGGCTAACCACGCAGATAGGAGAATATGAAATGGACCAGGTAATCTTAGATCTGGGGTCTAATGCGAATGTGTTGCCTAAAAAGACATGGGAAAAGATGAGGAGACATGTGCTACAGTGGTCTCCTATTCAATTTCACATGGAAAATCAGTAGAAGATTATTCCAATGGGGCTCTTATATGGTGTAACGGTGCACATTGAGGGTGCGAGTGCACTGGATGACTTTGAGGTCATTGAGATCGTGGATGATAGTAACCCATATCCCGCACTGCTAGGAATTGACTGGGCTATTGATATGAATAGGGTAATTCATTTAAAGAAGCAGAAGATGTCGTCTGAGAAGAAGTCACTCAGGGTTGTAGTGCCCCAAGACCCTACAGAGGGAGTGCATTACACTGAGCCTGTTCGTGACTATGTAGAAAGTGATGATGATCTGGATCATATATACAAGATAAAAATGTGAGATGATGATGGACAAATTGCGTGGGACAGGGATAGCTCATGCACCTCAGATTCAGATGAAGAGCTTGAACATTGGTAGAATAGGCTGCATGAAGTATCTATGCTCTGTTGTAATATGATGACCAAGTCGTTGAGGTGTGTCTCCACTGAGGTAAGGAATCTTCTACATTATGATGGTTTGACTGATGTGGAACTGTTTCTAGATGAATTTGAAAGGGAAGTACAGGAAGAACATCGATTCTAGGCACTGGAATTGGCGCTACGCGGTACACCTACCCATTTGTGGGGTATACACAAGGAAATATTTACGGGATGGAGAGAATACAAAAGAATGAGGAAGTTAAGGTTTGGATATGCTAATACTAGAATGATAGAAAAGTACAGTGGAAAGGATGATCCACGTGATCATTTATCACGATGGACTAAGGTTTGGGGAATAGAACCACAACTAGAATGGGTTCATATCTCCTTTGATACCTTAGACACGATCCCAATGAACTGGTATTTGGAGATAGAGCTTTGCCATGGGACTGCTGAATGGGACATTTTAAGGGAGATTTTTCTATTAACCTTCAACTTTGAAGATGGCTTTGAGAGCATTGATGAGGCACTACAAGAAATTACAGTAGTTATATTTAGAATGCCAAAGGAACTGGTAGAATGGACTCAACCAGATTGGAGTACACAACTGCGCCATGCACCAGAGTGCTATAATGTGACTATTGAAGAAGAGGATGATCTATGGAATATTACCATTCCTGAAACTGAAGGACAATGCGAATTCGAAGGGCCGAAGGTAGCAAACTCAGATATATCATAGCCTTTGAAAATTTGACAGGTAAACATTGGATCTGAAGAAGAACCTAAGTTTATGAAGATAGGAGACTATTGGGGTGAAGATACGGTTGATAAGGTAATTGAGTTTCTACATGAGTACCTGGACTTATTTCCCACAAAGTTTTCAGATTTGAAAGGGATTGTCAGAGATTTAAGCGTTATTAAGTTACATTGAAACCGTATGCAAAGCTTATTAAGTAGCGGCCTTATCGATTAAATCCGAAGTATAAGGAGAAGGTGTTCTTAGAACTGGATACAATGCTGGAAGCTGGTATCATTGAGCCTGTAGAAGAATCAGATTGGGTAAGCCCAATGGTAGTCCAAGAAAAGAAGTGGAAGGGTGAGATCACATATGCATAGATCTGCGGAAGCTGAATGATGCTTGTGTGCATGATCAGTTTCCAACACCATTTACTGACGAAGTGATGGAAAATGTTGGCGGATAGGAGGTTTATTCATTTACTGATGGGTTTTTAGGTTATCATCAAAGAAAGAACGTGTCGAAGGATCAAATCAAAACAACGTTTGCGACTAAGAAGGGTTTCTTTTAGTATATAGTTATGCCATTTGGATTGAAGAAAATGCTTGTAATCTTTTCTCGGGTAGTGATCACGGTGTTCAAAGAGTTCATTCATAAAGTTTTGGAAGTGCATTTTGATGATTGGACTATGTTTGGGTTGGTGAAATGACATGTTGTGATTCGGCACCTCATGTTGGATACGTGTCAAAGGTATCAGATCGCGCTGAACCTGAAGAAGTGTATATTTTGTGTACCTTTTGGAATTTTTCTCAGCCATGTTCTATGCAAGCAAGGATTGATGGTGGACCCCACGAAGATCGCCATAATTGTGAATTTGGAAGCCCCTAGGAATGTGAAACAGTTGAGTGCAACATTGGGACACACTAGGTACTACTGGAAGTTTATCAAGGCGTATGCTTAGATAACCACACCAATGGAGAAATTGTTAAAAAAGGATGCAATGTTTTTCTAGGATGAAGATTAGCAGCGCATCCTGGATGTCTTTTAGGAGAAAATGGCGACAACACCTATTTCGGTGTTTCTGGACTAGACAAAGGAGTTTCATGTGCATGTCCTCTTGCATTGTGTTAGGAGTAGTATTAACACAGGTAGGTGATGGAGAGATCGATCATCCGATAGATTTCACAAGCAAAAAGTTATCTAAAGCCGAGAAAAACTACTCCACCACAGAGCACGAAGGGTTGGCGATGGTCTATGCATTGCAGAAGTTTAGACATTATTTGTTAGGTGGAAATTTTAAAATTTATACAGATCACTCCACGCTGAAATACCTAGTCAATAAGAATGGGTTGGGGGGGAAGATATGTCGATGGTTACTATTGTTCCAAGAGTATGACTTTGAGGTGATTATGAAACTTGGAAGGCTGAATGAAGGACCAGGCAATCTATCAAGGACTGAAACAATGGAGGAACCAAGTAGACTGGAGGAAGCAATGCTTGACACGCAGCTATTTGTGGTGCACATCGCTGATGATCATTTTTCCAATATTATTCAGTTCTTAAAGATGGGAACAACTCCATAAGGTTATTCCACTCAACAGAAGGAGTTAGTAGTGCGCACTGCATATTTTTTGGTAATTGCAGGTCATTTGTATAAGATGGGGTTAGATGAGATATTACGAAGGTATTTTTTGGAGTTTGAATGCACTAGTACCCTAGCTGAAGCCCATGGAGGAGTGGCAGGAGGTCATTGTGCAGGGAAAGCGATCGCACATTAGATCTTGCACACTGAGTTATGGTGACCAACATTACACAAGGATTCTAAGGCATACTGCAAGGCATGTGATGCTTGCCAAAGGACAGTGTAGCCTTCTTGAAGGGATGAATTTCCTTTAAATCCCCAAGTTTCATCATAGGTATTTGAGAAATGGGCCATTGAATTTATAGGTCCCATATAGCCACCAAGAAAGAAGACGAGTGCACGGTATATCATTACTGCAACTGAGTATTTAACTAGGTGGGCAGAAGCACAGCTAGTGAAGGATTGTACAATCGCCACTACTACAAAGTTTCTATTCGAATATGTCTTAACAAGGTTTGGATGCCCTAAAATTTTGATGAGTGATAGGGGTACGCATTTCCTGAATGAAATGATCAATGCGATGTTGGAAGAATTTTAGGTGTATCATCATAAGAGCATGCCCTATCACCCACAGGCAAATGGAATGGTGGAAGCTTTTAATAAAATTTTGGGGCACTCATTGACAAATATATGCAACGTGCAGAGGAATGACTGGGACATGCACGTACCTACTGTGTTATGGGCTTATAGGATGACTTGAAAGAAATTGACAGGAAAAACATCGTTCAGATTGGTTTATGGAATTGAAGAAGTAATGACGATGAAGTATATCGTACCAAGTTTACGAATTGCAACCTTGACTGAGATGGAGGACCACGAGACCTTAGAGGAATGGCTCATGTAGATTATGGAGTTAGAAGAAGATCACTTCCTTGCAGGATTTCACCAATAAGTGCAAAAGGAACGTGAGAAGGCATGGCATGATCAACATATTAATATGCACACATTCAAGGTAGATGATTTGGAGCTTTTATATGATAAAGAGTTCATGAAGTTTCTAGGAAAGTTTCAAATGCACTGGTTGGGGCCATATGTTATTAAGGAGATCACGGATGATGGCATAGTTCAACTTGCAAAGCTGAATGGAGAACCATTCTGTGGAAAAGTGAACGGAAGTAGGCAGAAGTTGTACACAAGGGACCCTTCCCCTACGCGATGACTATATGGCAGCATGATAGTCTTAGTAATCTAGGCAGTTGCAAGGGATTGCAGGACTATAATCTATGTTGCCTAACTAGGTGAAGAACGAGGTAGAAAGGCTACGCGACTAATGATAGGGATGCGACAGGTGAAGTTGCATTGGATGAGCTGTGCTATGGAGGATGATGTCGCTCAGGTGGGTTCGAAAGTAGCCGCTGGGGTTACTATTCATGATTTGATGGGAAAAAAATCAGTTAAGAGGAGTGGTTAGGCGCTATTTATGGTGAAAATCTTTGGAGATCTTCTGCCAAAGATACATTTATTATCAGAATTTAGGGGGAACAATCAGATTTGAATTCAAAACTTCCTATAAATTATGAGTGTTGGTACAACAAAGAACACTTTGCATTCTAAGAGTTGGTTGGGTGCTTTGTTGTATAATCTTATGAATCGTGAGTTTTGGGAAGAGTTCGTGACACACCCCTCTTTTGAAAACTACTCTGCAACAACCCGAGAGTTATTCATTGACTGAATGACTACTACAACCCTGCTGAAGCCATAACTTCAGAAGCTGTTGTGGCTGATGTACCAAGCCCTGAAAGTTCAAGTATGGAAGCATCAACCCCTGTTCCTACTACGCTGAGGTCATCGAGGCAAAAGAAATCCCCTACAAAAGAGAAGCAACCATCCACAAAAGGAAAAAAATTAGCCACAAAAGAGAAGCAAAAGAAGCTGGTGCTGGTGAGAATGTCACTGAGGAAGAATTCGGAGGTGCACCAAAAGGATAATAAAGACAAACAATCAGAGAAAGTGGTTGATTTGGAGGAAGGGGAGTACCAAGGCATAGAAGAATTGGACGTCGAAGAGGTCAAGCTTATCTCACGGCTCCTTTAGTATATACCTCTGTTGAAGGGAAAGACCAAGGTTACCAAAGACCTTAATTCCGGGAAGTTCATGGTGTCGACACCCCTATTGCCTGAACAAGTGGAATTTGAAGGTCCTCTACTAGCGCACATTCCAGTATTGAAAATGGAGGATTGGGACCTCATGGACCACGAGAGGTTTCCACATTTGGCAACCAACAAGTATATGACCAAAATATACTATGAGGAGAATGGAGTTATGGAGCTGGAGCCCATGAAGTGGGTCAGAGGTGTCGAGCAGGTGGGGTTGTTGTACATTCTCTACATGCTGCATTATCATATATCGACTATCAACACAGTGTTTGTGCATCAAGTCCTCGCGTTGGTACGTGATGGGTGTCTATGGCTTAGGGAGCCCATCCCAATAATTAACATGTTAATCCATCACATAATGGAGTTGACTTTTAAAGGAGCGAACCCTACCAAGGAGTTTGGAGGGAAAACTAGGGAAAAATAATTGGCGGACAAGATGAAGGTAGAGTATGGTCTTGTTAAGAAGTTGTGCAGATATTCTATCCACTCTATTTAGGATCAGGCAGTGCAGTTTGCTGCCCAAATTTTTGTGGGAAAAATCATGAGAAAGTGTCGTGTGGATGAGGTTTCGGTGCTGGTAGTGTCACTTGCAGCATAGTGTGTGAAAGGTGTCCAATATAATTGGTCAAAGTATATATGAAAGGAGTTCCTCGCGAACTGCCGAGAATCCCAAGAGGAAAGAAAGTCATTTCATTATGCTTGGATTTTATTATCTATTGTGTTAGTCACTTGGAGGTTGTCGAAGGACAGTTTGTTCCCCCTGCACAAGGAAGATTTACCTGAGGCAGCGTGGTTCACCTTGTTGTGGTCAACAAAGGATCTCGCAAGGATCAATGAGTCAAAAATTTTCTGGATTTTGGTAGAGATGGACTTGTTGGGTCTTGAAAATGTCATTCATTTCCATTACACTTTCACTATTATGTCCATTATATCACCTCCATTTCACTACTATGTCACTACATTCATCCCACTTTCATTATCATTGGGAAACATTTATGTTTTTCCAAACTTGATTAATTCTTAGGCTTTTTAAGTGAATTTGTGGTTAAAATTAGAAAATAATGTGCACATGCTTATACCTAACAACTGGGTTGAGATTGTTGACATGTGTAGGTCAAAAGGAGGCTTCTAGAAGACCTTTATGTGGAACTCTAAGGCCAAATTCGAATTTGAGTGGAGAGAATCATGGGATCATGAGGATATGTGTCACATCTCCTAATTGTATTGAAACTCTAAGAAGACATGTGTCTTATCAGTTCCTATTTTGATTAGGACTCTAGAGGTAGAGGGAGAGATTCATGGACTCTTATTAATGAGATGACTTCTCATCTTTTTGTATAAATAGGAGATCTCTCTCCTTCATTTGTTAGTTCTTTAGTTCTTAAGCTTGTAGTTTTTTGGTAGCTCTTTAGCTTGGAGCTTGTAGTTCTTCTTTAATGGCTTTGGAAGGCTTTGGAGAGCTTTGTTGTACTCTATAATTTTTAAGAAATTGAATAAATCTTTGATGTTTTCAACATGGAAAGAGATGTGAAGTAGATGTCATGGATCATATTATAATGTAAGGTAGAGTAGATTTTATTTTGTAGTTTTGCTTTGATTTCATTTCAAGTATGTCATTTTATTGCTCCCAAGTTTGATAATTTAGATTTTCCATTCATGCAATTTTAATTCATGCAAGTGTGTTCAACCAGTTGATTGTAGATTTATCTAACTGTGTAATTTATGCTTGACAAAATATTCCAAGAAAGCACTCTTCCTATTTTCCGATTGGTGAATTGGAGCATCAGAGAACACAGTAGATTAGTTTTTCTTTGATTGTTGATTTATCTAACTGTGTAATCTATGCTTATTAACAAAATATTCCAAGAAAGTAGTCTTCCTACTTTATGATTGGTGAATGGAGCATTAGAGCACATAGTAGATTAGTTTTTCTTTACATGTTCTTGCTTTTTGCTTAGTAGGATACTCATTACATAAGTTCATGTTTCCTGAGCCTTTCTAGTTCCTTAAGAGCGAAATTGGCAATATATGAAGTTATGAATGGGACTTGATTTGTTTTTTTCTTTCTTTCTGATTATTGTAGTCTTTCATTCTCTCATGATTATATGATGATGTTTCTAGAGCCAAAATTGGTGGAATGTTATGATTATAGATGAGACGACTTGATTTTTCATTAGTGTAACATTAGTTTTGATTTGTTTCATTTTCTCCTTTCTTTAGAAATTAGATTCTAACATTAGAAGTCCTTAGATTTATTGTCTTAGAGATTTCACCTAGAAGCATAACTTTTCTTTCTTAGATTAATTTCCTTAAGCATAAGAAACAAAACCCCCAAAAACAACATAAACTATAAAACAATGACGTAAGAAAAAGGGTTAACTAAGCACATATGGTGCACCACATTTCATCAGTTTACGATACTTGGATTGATAATTTATGTAGAGCAATTTAAGACATTAAATTAACTAGACATTTTGGCGCCGTTTCCAGGGAAGTGTAATTAGGAGACCTTATTTATTACATCTAAAAAAAATTAATAATTTCTTGAGTATGCTCCCCTCCTGCACTTTGTGTGATCTGGAAGATCAGAAAAAGAATTGTTATGTCAAAAAAAAAGAGAAAAAGGGACAAAATAAACTTCATCATTTCATTTGAGTCAATAAAACAAAAAAAAATCCAACTGCTTTGATAGGTTCAGCTGTCCAAGAATGACTGGTTATGGTTTGTAGTGACCCTCAAAACATTCTATCCTGTTTTAATAAGATTTTGCAAATTAGCTGCGGAACACAGCCTGATTCCACAACTAACTATGAATTCCGCAACTAATTCCAAGGTCTAGCAGGTTACAGGCATCCAATGAAGAAACCGAACACATGGGCATCTCCAGAATTGTCCCGACATGGATCCTATCCTAGTCACCCAGCCCAGATTGATAAAAAATCGACTTAAGACCTCAGTCAAAGTCCTGTTTTTAGCATATTTACCTTGAAGTCTTTGTTGTCTGAAATTGAAAATCATTAATCATTCTTATAAAGTTTCACAATTTCAGAGAAAAAAAACAATCAATGGCAATCCCCAAATCCAGTTTCCACTATGGCCTCAATAGAAAATCTGCAAAAGCTTCCTCTAGTTGTTTTCCTGACTCTTGTAATCAGCAACAACAGGCCAATGTTAGTGAAAATCCTCCATCCAGCCAGAACATCTCAACTGAGACCATACCTATATGAATATGCTTGTCAATATTTATGAGAAAATCAGTGGCCTTCCAATATTGTGTACTATTTATCCTTGTGCATCCGTTTTTTTTGGAGTGATTAGACTTTCAGATTTAGAGGAGTGGAACTGTACAGGGAAGTCTAGAATTATTAGCATTAGGCCACCTGCATACTGTATCTTTCAGAGTCTTCTGCACTCTACAAAATTTGATTCTACCTCTTTGATAGCACATAGTTGAGAAAGTCTGTCAGGCCTGAAGACCGAGTTTTTGAGTGATTCTTTGAACCATTAATGATCATGAAAGAGCAAATTCGAGCATACAAAATCCAGGAAAGAGAGGCTGACTACGCTGATGCTGCCCTTTGTAGAGCTGACTTCACATCTCCTCCTGGGCGTTCATATCCTTCACTCTTAGAGTCATCATTAGGGTCATCTTCACTATATTGGTACTGATTCGAAATTTTACATCCGAATGCAGCAATTCAAGAAAACGCAAAACACTGAAAAACGTCAAAATTTAATTGCACAATCCAGCCAAATGGAGATGAATTTGGGAAAAATAAAACATGGGTTTTTTCGGAAATAGGGTCAACTAGATAACTCAGAAATCGTTTTAAGGAATTTGAAGCTATTTGGGAGATATTTGTAGTTCTTTGAAGCCCATTTTTGCAGGCCGCGAGAGGAAAAAATGGAATTTGAATTAATAAACTGGCAAATTGATTTAATTCGGCTGCTTGGGGAAGGGAATTTCAATTTGGAATCAACGCATGCAGACAATTAACCATGATTACACATCTCCCACCTTTTGCCACCCGTTTGTAACTCATTATCACCTGCTCTATCACTTCCCATTTAACAGCAAGGTGATTGAATACGACACTTCTCCAATACGGCATTGTTTGAACATTTAATTAAATGACATGAGTGTTTCAGATTCAGAAGGAAAGTGTTGGGTCCCTATAATACTAGTGATTACCCCATTACTATTGTAGTTATACCCCTTATTTATATTGTTGTGCCCCCATTACCCCCATATTGTTATTAATGTGCCAATAGAATCCCTCTATTGTTATTTTTGTGGCTTTATATTATTATTGTTAGGTCGGCTGGATTATATTGTGACTCCATAGACTCCTATATATAGAAAGGAGGTTTTGTCATTTGTATCATCCAAGAATTGTTCATTTATGTAATGTAAAGGAGGTTTCCCCCTCGAAGAGGCTGAATTCTAAGGTGTGGATCTCTCTTTTCTATCTTTTTGTGAGCTGGTTTCATAACATTTGGTATTAGAGCTTTGGATTCTAGGGTTTCGCTGCTCCAAACCGGTCATCGTGGAATTTTCGCTATAACTTTTTTTCTATGATGTTTCAGAAGTCGCAAAAAAAACCCATTTGAGAAGAACTCGCGTTGAACCTTGGGTCCGAATTTCAGAGCTTTTCGCGTGATAGTTTCGGAGATATGATCTCAGGAAGTTGGTCTTTTTGTAGACTCCTGAATTACACTCAAAACAGGTGACCTGGGGGAAATCGTCATAACTTTCTTTCTGAGCATCGGATTGAAATTTCGTCAGAAGGTACAGAAAGAGGACGAACTTTCGTTTTCTTTTATATATTTTTTAGAGTCAAAGGTTGAAACAGTGACACGTGGCACTTCATACAAGTTTGCTCTACTGAACTAGTCTATAATCAGGTCACTGCGGGAGATTGGGCATAACTCCTTCTTGGAGAATCCAATTTGGTTCAGATTAGTGGCATTGGAAAGAGGACATAGAAGGCTACTATAGATCACAATTTTAGAACTGGATGATTCGAAATTACAGATATACATCAGATTCAATATTAGGCTTCTACAAAGTAAAAAAAGGTGTGTAGTTTTTATTTTTTATTTTTGCATAAGCTTGGTTTGAAGGAAATCAAAGGGCATAGTAAAGCATTATTATCGGTAACGGATGTCCCGAGAAAAGAAAATGTAAACACCTAGTAAGGAACCTGAAAGCTTTAGCATGACTCATGAAGAAGAGGAAGAAATGCTACATGATATATCAAAATTCCAAGAACAACTGCAACAAATGTCACGCTCACAAAAGCTAACAGATGCTAAGATAAATGGCGTGGAATCTAAGATAAAGGGCATGGAAGCTAAGATGGATGATCTGAAGACAGATTTGGGGACAGATTTGAAGACAGACATGGCAGATTTGAAGACAGATTTGATTTTCTACAAGAAATACTTACTAATGGTGAAAAGTTGTAAAGGAAACTCATGATGTGAACAAAAGAAATGTTAATCATGATTCCATAGACTCTAATGTTGGATCGAAGACCCACCATATTCCAAAAATCGATATGAGGAAGTTTGATGGCAAGGATCCCGCCACATGGATATTACAGATGGAGCAGTTCTTCGATCTCAATAATGTGAAAAACACACAAAAGGTACGTATGGCAACTTTATATTTGGAACCAAATCAATTTGTATGGTATCAATGGCTTTGCTCTCGTAAACAATTTATCACTTGGGCAATTTTTACGGAAGAATTGATAGCACATTATGAGGATACAAAAAGCAACACTTTTTTTAGCCAATTGATAAGTCTCAAACAAAAGGGTTCAATAATGGAGCACATTGAGGAGTTCCAAAAATTGAACATAAGGGTAAAATATATTCCAGAGCAGCATAGGATTGATGTGTTCATAGGGTCTTTAAAGGATAAAATCCAACATGATGTTCGACTTTTGGAACCTGATTCATTAGAGAAGGCATTCAGGTTAGCAAGAAAAATGGAAAGCAAAATTATGGCAACCAGGAAGCATGCCACTCACAACTATAAAGACGGAAGTGCAGTTGCCCCTAGTCTTCCACAACCTATAAGTTTGACACCACAACAATTGGAAGAAAAAAGAGCAAAAGGGCTTTGTTATAGTTGTGATAGCAAATACACTAAAGGTCATAAGTGTGCTGAGAAGAAATTATTCTACATAGATTGTGAAGAGGAAGAAGAAAAGGAGCAAGAAAGGTCAAAAGAACAGGATATGTTCCAGGAACAAAACCTAGATGAAGAACAAATAAATCTGACCATATCTTGTAATGCATTGGCGGGAATTACCACTCCTCAAACCATCAAGATAGAAGGACAAATCAAGAAGAAAAAGGTGATAGTGTTTATTGATTCAGGAAGCACCCACATTTTTTTCATTGTAGGGTAGCAAAAGAATTGAATTGCTTCCTATATCCAGCACCAGAGTGTCAAGTGATGATTGCAAATGGAGGAACAATAAATTGCTCTGGAAAGTGCCATAATATCAAGCTATCCATGGGAGAATATGTATTGACTAGCCCAATTCTTTCCATTCTAATGGGAGGTGTTGATGTTGTACTAGGAGTCCAATGGCTACAATCCTTGGGTACAATAGCTTTTAATTTTCAAGAACTTTTCATCAAATTTTCTGTGGAAGGAAAGGAAGTTGAATTAAGGGGTATTGCAGGGAAACCAGGAAAGATAATCAGCTCTAATGGTATGACAAAGCTTCTAAAAAAGGAGCAAAGGGGTGTAATTGCACAATTATGTTCGCTAGATGTTTCCACATTAGAATCATATATTTCTCCAGATCTCCAAAAAGTCCTGGACAATCATTCCAAGGTATTTGAGTCTCCCAAAGGTCTCCCACCTATGCGTGATCATGATCATGCTATTCATCTGATTCCAGGAAGTGTTCCTCCAAACATCAGGCCGTACAGATATCCCTATGTCCAAAAAAGTGAAATTGAACGTATGGTTGCAGAAATGCTAGAGGCTGGTATAATTCAACCGAGTCAAAGTTCTTTCTCTACTCCAGTAGTATTGGTGCACAAGAAGGATGGATCATGGCGCATGTGTCCAGATTATAGGGAGCTCAACAAGCTCACTATTAAAGATAAGTTCCCCATTCCTGTCATTGATGAATTACTGGATGAATTGCATGGACCAATTTACTTCACCAAGTTGGATCTTCGTTCAGGATATCATCAAATCAGAATGAAGATTGAAGACATTCCAAAAACGGAATTTAGAACTCATGAGGGTCATTATGAATTTTTGGTCATGCCTTTTGGCCTTACCAATGCACCTTCAACATTTCAAGGTTTGATGAATTCAATTTTCAAACCATTCCTTAGAAAATTTGTGTTAGTATTTTTTGATGATATACTTATCTACAGCAAGTCTTGGAAGGATCATGTTAAACATGTTGACAGGGTGCTACAACTATTGGAAGAGAAACAATTATATGCCAAAAGATCCAAATGTTTCTTTGGAGTCCAGGAGGTGGAATATTTGGGTCATATTGTATCTCATGAAGGATTTAAGGTAGACCCTACCAAAATTAAAGCCATTAAGGAATGGAAAATCCCCACATCCATAAAGCATTTGCGCGGATTTCTTGGGTTGACAGGGTATTATCGCAAGTTTGTTAAGAATTATGGGAGAATAGCAGCACCTCTAATGACATTATTGAAGAAAGATGCATTTTCATGGACTTCGGAAGAAACAAAGGCCTTTGAACATCTTAAAGAGGCAATGTGCCAAGCACCGGTCTTAGCTACACCGGACTTCACAAAAACCTTTATTGTGGAATGTGATGCTTCAGGAAATGGAATTGGTGTTGTTCTAATGCAAGATGAAAGACCCATTTCTTTTGAAAGTCATCCAATCAAGGGAAAGTTTTTAAGCAAAGCTATTTATGAGAAGGAAATGTTGGCAATACTCCATGCACTTAAGAAATGGCGAACCTACCTAATGGGAAGACACTTCAAGGTAAAAACAGATCATGATAGCCTTAAATACTTATTATCCTCTGAAGAGCAACAAAAGTGGGTCACAAAGATGTTGGGTTATGACTTTGAAATCATCTACAAAAAAGGGAAGCAAAATGTGGTGGCAGATGCACTCTCAAGGAAGGATGAGGATGTGGAAGCATTGTTGTGTGCTATTTCTATCATCCAACCAGATTGGATAAATGAAGAAAGGGAGGAATGGAAGAATGACGAAGAAGTGTGGGCACTTATTCGAAAGCTACAACAAGATTCCAGTACGTCTGATACATTTAGCTGGAAAAATGATTCGTTATGGTACAAAGATCGCTTATACCTCTGTAAGAATTCCCAGCTAAAACAAAAGATTCTTATGGAATTGCACACTTCTCCCTTAGGAGGGCACTCAGGATTTTTAAAAACTTACCACAGGGTTAAGAAGGAATTTTTTTGGGATGGACTTAAATCAGATATTCAAAAGTTTGTTGCAGAATGTTTGGTTTGCCGACAAAATAAAGTTGAAACAATTAAGACACCGGGTCTATTACAACCTTTATCCATTCCAAGCCAACGTTGGGAGGAGGTATCAATAGATTTTATCACAGGTTTACCCAAGTCTGAGGGAAAGAGTGTCATCATGGTGGTAGTTGACAGACTTACCAAGTATGCACACTTTTGTGCATTATCACATCCATTTAAAGCCAGTACAGTTTCTACTGCATTTATGGAAACAATTCAAAAGCTACATGGAAACCCAAAGATTATTGTAAGTGACAGAGATCCCATTTTCACTGGAAATTTTTGGACACAATTATTTTCTTGTCTTGGTACTCAGTTAGCTCATAGCTCATCTTATCATCCTCAATCTGATGGGAAAACTGAGATAGTAAACAAATGTTTGGAAGGATATCTTCGTTGCTTTGTATCTGATAAACAGACACAATGGGTCAAATGGTTGCCTCTGGCTGAATGGTGGTATAACACTTCCTTTCATATAGAAACAAAAATGACCCCATTTATGGCACTTTATGGGTATCAACCACCATCCATCACATCATATTTAAGAGAAAATTCTAAGGTTCAGGCAGTGGAACATCACATCGAACATCAACAACAAGTCCTCCAACTCTTAAAGGATAACCTCGTGTTGGCACAGAATAGAATGAAACAACAGGCAGATCAACATCACAGTGAAAGAAGTTTTGATGTAGGTGATTGGGTATTCCTACGGCTACAACCATATAAGCAAATGTCCCTCAAGCAAGCTAAGAAGGATAATAAATTATCACCAAAGTATTATGGTCCGTACAAGGTGTTGCAAAAGATTGGTACTATGGCATACAAATTGGAGCTTCCTGCAGCTTCTCGATTGCACCTAGTTTTCCATGTTTCATGCTTAAAGAAGGTTATAGGCGACAAGCTCCCAGTTCAAACAATATTGCCAGAACTTGACGAGGAAGGAAAAATTATATTGGAACCGGAAGCAGTTATAGAAACAAGAACTCGACAGCTACGAAATCGATCAATTTCAGAGTACCTTATCAAGTGGAAGAACTTATCCGCTGAAGATTCCACATGGGAGGATGAGAATTTTATGCAAAAGTATCCAGAACTACTCAAGCATTGAGGACAACACTTTTTTGAAGGAGAAGGACATGTTGGGTCCCTATAATACTAGTGATTACCCCATTACTATTGTAGTTATACCCCTTATTTATATTGTTGTGCCCCCATTACCCCCATATTGTTATTAATGTGCCCATAGAATCCCTCTATTGTTATTTTTGTGGCTTTATATTATTATTGTTAGGTCGGCTGGATTATATTGTGACTCCATAGACTCCTATATATAGAAAGGAGGTTTTGTCATTTGTATCATCCAAGAATTGTTCATTTATGTAATGTAAAGGAGGTTGCCCCCTCGAAGAGGCTGAATTCTAAGGCGTGGATCTCTCTTTTCTATCTTTTTGTGAGCTGGTTTCATAACAGAAAGACTCTTAGATAGTTAGATTCAGAGTTAATTAATGAACTGATAGATGTGGCATCCAGCAAAGGAAGCTGCCAACTTTACCACATAGGTTATTATTATGAATCATCCAGGACAGATTGGAAATGGTTATGCCCCTGTATTAGATTGCCACACTTGCCACATTGTCGTCAAGTTTGCTGATTGTCGAATCCTTTGCTGAGTATCCTCCATTGGGTCATTTTGCAGTCAGGGACACGCGTCAAACAGTTGACGGTTGTTGTAGGAGTCATCAAAGCTGTTGAAAAAAATCATACATTTCCATTACTCTGATATATTTCCATCACTGAAACTGTTTTCCTTCATATACCATTTACAAAGTTTTTTATTTTCCAGGCAGATAGTGAAGAAAATTAAAAAAAAAATATAGCAGAGCATGAATAATTGGTCATGTGCACTAGCTGCGATCTTGGGCTTTCTCCCTGGTACTTGGCTGCATAAAATGTCTTTTCCAATAACTTAAATTAGAAAACTGATGGTTGGCTATCTTTTAGCTGCGGAATGCAGCTCTGTTCCGTAGCTAATTGGCAATTCCACAGCCATTTTCATACTTTTGTAGGTTACAGGTGTCGAGAGACAAAACGAGCCACATGGGTAGCTCGGAAAATGTCAGTACATGGATGGTGTCCTATCCATTTGATCCAAGTTGATGAAAAGACCTCAGTGAAAGGGAAGTCAAGGTGTGTGTTATCACTAAGTCACCACACTAAGTCACCGCACGTTAAAAAAAAAAAACAATTTTGAATCAATGAAATGAATAAGCTATTTACTCACTTTTCTAAAGGTATTGATTAATTTAGGATTGATGATGAAAAATGAATGGCTAACTTTTTATTCAAGACTTTTAGCTACAGATATTGCACACACTCCGTAGCTAAAGTCATTCCGCAGCAAAAACCATTCCGTAGCTGAAAAATCTCATTGTTCAAATCAGCCTAACTTTCTCATACGAAATCAGATTTTGATGATTCAAGTGTCATTGGAAAGATATCAACAAGATCTACACAATGAAAAATCCATCATTAGAGTTTGAAATGGTAAATAATGAAATAAATTGCTGAAAAGAAGTAACATTCAACTTGAGGCACCAATTCCAAAGCAAGTATAAATTCTTTTGATTTTTTCTTTAAGAACTTGTTTCATTAATACAAATTCTTAGTTTTCTGTGCAAATATTATAACTAGAGAGATTGATCACCTCTCTCCTTTGATAATCTTACATTCCATTGCAGAAGAAGTATTAGTTTTTTTTACTACAAGTGAATGGTGTCTCTCTAAGAGACCAATGTGTTTCATAAAAGGATGATTAGAAACAAAGAGGAAATATGCTAATGCTAGATCAGATCCAAATACTTGAAAAAACTTTTAGATACTATTGTCTCCATCACATCCATACTTCATAATAAACCATTCACCTCATTTTCCTTCATATTTTCCATTTACATTGACATACACTTTCCATTTCTTTTTGTCCATTCATAACCCACAAATAAAATTAAGAGGCTCATTCACATGCTTATTGCCCATTTCCATTTCGACTCTCCATTATCCACCCTTTCTTGTCATTTTCATTTCACAAATAAGCCATGCTTCAATGAAAATTATTGAGTCTATAGTTTTTTTGGTCTAAGTTCCTTGTAAAGACACCTTGAGGTTTACATGCCTTAATGGCAAGTTCTCATGCTGATAAACAATGGGAATACATTAATGTCCCTTGTTCATCAGATCTTTTAGGTGACTCGACATCGGCAAAACTATTCGTACCTAGCAAGATGTGTTTGGGCATCTTGACTCTCATTGTCATCAATGGTGAGAGTTCTCGTGTTGACTAGTGGCATCCATTAATGGCCACTAAGTCAACAATTTCCTGCTACATTTGACATCATAACATCTTTTCACATAGTAGGAATTGTGCTAATGAGTTTTGAAGACATGAAGACTATTATTTTCAGCATTTTGGAGCAGATTCAGCAAGTTTTAGTAGAAGCAATAAAAAGTCATCTTAACTCTTTATCCATGACTCTTCTTGTTCAACCACTTGAAGAAGAATATGATCAGAATTTTTCAGCCACCACACATACAACTCATCCATTCCAAAGGGTAAGTTAAGGTACGTCATTTTCTAACTTTTGACCATAGAATTCCATAAAAAGCTAGAATGATAATTGTTGGAAAAACATTTCTCTTCCTCATTTCATAAAATTGCCAATACCATCAGTTTGGGGGGGAGGGGGGGAATACATTCATATTCATATCTTGCCATGTCCATATCATATTCAGGAGCCCACATACTTCCAAAATATATTAACTATTACATTGTTATTATGAGCATACAATGGCTTTTCAAAAAGTGCTTAAAGGATAAATTGGATACAAACACAATCATGGTTGTCACACAAGAACCAACCATCATGCAATCCAATAAAGATATACTTTGCAACAATAATCAAAATATCATTATGCAAAGTTCAAAGATCAAAATAGAATGCAACAACAAAATATGGTTGTTACACAAGAACCAACCATGTTGCAATTCAAGAAAAACACTTTGCGAAAGTATGAAGTTATCAAATGATATCATGCAAAGTTAAGCCAAAGCTCAAGGGTCAAAAGAATTAATGTAATATATATTGCATGAGGACATGCAATAACTTCAGTTGGGGCGTATGTTGGGTCTTGAAAACGTCATTCATTTCCATTACACTTTCACTATTATGTCCATTATATCACCTCTATTTCACCTCCCTCCATTTCACTAATATGTCACTACATTCATCCCACTTTCATTATCATTGGGCCACATTTATGTTTTTCCAAACTTTATTAATTTTTAGCCTTTTTAAGTGAATTTCTGGTTAAAATTGGAAAATAATGTGCACATGCTTATGCCTAACAAGTGGGTTGAGATTGTTGATACATGTAGGTCAAAAGAAGGCTTCTAGAAGACCTTTATGTGGCACTCTAAGGCTAAATTCGAATTTGAGTGGAGAGAATTATGGGATCATGAGGATATGTGTCACATCTCCTAATTGTATTGAAACTATAAGAAGACATGTGTCTTATCAGTTCCTATTTTGATTAGGACTCTAGAGGTAGAAGGAGAGATTCATGGACTCTCATTAATAAAATGACTTCTCATCTTTTTGTATAAATAGGAGATCTCTCTCCTTCATTTATTAGTTCTTTAGTTCTTAAGCTTGTAGCTTTTTGGTAGCTCTTTAGATTGAAGCTTGTAGTTCTTCTTTGATGACTTTGGAAAGCTTTGGAGAGATTTGTTGTACTTTGTAATTTTGAAGAATTTAAATAAAGCTTTGATGTTGTCAACATGGAAGGAGATGTGAAGTAGATGTCATGGAGCATATTAGAATTTAAGGTAGAGTAGATTTTCTTTTGTATTTTTGCTTTGATTTCATTTCAAGTATGCCATTTTATTGCTCTCAAGTTTGATAGTTTAGATTTTCCATTCATGCAATTTTAATTCATGCTAGTGTGTTCAACCGATTGATTGTAGATTTATCTAATTGTGTAATTTATGCTTGACAAAATATTCCAAGAAAGTAGTCTTCCTATTTTCCGATTGGTGAATTGGAGCATTAGAAAACACAATAGATTAGTTTTTCTTTGATTGTAAATTTATCTAACTGTATAATCTATGCTTCTTAACAAAATATTCCAAGAAAGTAGTCTTCCTATTTTCCGATTGGTGAATGGAGAATTAGAGCACACAATAGATTAGTTTTTCTTTACATGTTCTTGCTTTTTGCTTAGTAGGATACTCATTACATAAGTTCATGTTTCCTGAGCCTTTCTAGTTCCTTAAGAGAAAAAATTGACGATATATGAAGTTGTGAATGGGATTTGTTTGCTTTTCAATGCTTTTTTCTTAGTAGGATACTAATTACATAAGTTCATGTTTCCTGAGCCTTTCTAGTTCCTTAAGAGCGAAATTGGCGATATATAAAGTTATGAATGGGACTTGATTTGTTTTTTTCTTTCTTTTTGCTTATTGTAGTCTTTCATTATCTCATGATTATATGATGATGTTTCTAGAGCCAACATTAGCGGAATGTTGTGATTATAGATGAGATGACTTACTTTTTCATTAGTGTAACATTAGTTTTGATTTGTTTCATTTTCTCCTTTCTTTAGAAATTAGATTCTAACATTAGAAGTCATTAGATTTAATTGTCCATTAACATTTAGAGATTTCACCTAGAATCATAACTTTTTTTTCTTAGATTAATTTCCTTAAGCATAAGAAACAAAACCCCAAAAAACAACATAAACTATAAAACAACGACGTAAGAAAAAGGGTTAACTAAGCACATATGGTGCACCACACTTCATCAGTTTACGATACCTGGATTGATAATTTATGTAGAGCAATTTAAGACGTTAAATTGACTAGATAGGACCTTCATATAGTGATAAGTCAGAGGCCAAGGTTTCCCCCAACCTTGTTCATTCAATTGATGGCCTACATGAAATTCAAGGACAATTTCCACAGTGTGTCAATCAAAGCATGGAAGGACCTAAAGCACACATGGCATAAGTTGCCCTATTTGCTCTCTGAGATAGATGTGCATGAGATCATGGGGTATTGGCAAACAGAGTGCCGCGAGCCCACGGGGCTCGATATGGGAACAAGCAAAGGTGTCGAGAGCTCTTTTGCGTATAAGTGAAAGGACACAGCTCTGAAGACCGCATGTGCCTTGGCTGAGCAGAAGAAGAAGGAAGCTATTAAGGCAACTACCAAGAAATAATGGATGGAAAAAGAGCACACTGCAAAGGAGCAGGCAGAAACAGAATGTTAGGATACAAAGGAAGGAGAAAAGTCAGCCTCACAGCACATAGATGAGCCGGAGCTGTGAGCATAGGAAGGAGGCAGTGGTGAGGAGTAGTGCATTCCTTTCACCTTGAAGCAGCGCAGGCAGGAGCAGGCTGTTGGACAAAGGAAGAAGAATAAGTCTGATAAGAAGATGCATCTAGATCCAATGGTACTGACTGAAGGTGATCTCTATGAGATCAATGATAAAGTTAGAGGTACGACAATGAAGGTGTTGCAACAATTTGAGCAGCAATATATGCAGACATTAAGGAGCATCCAAAAGGATCTTCGCAAGTTGCAAATCTAGGCTAACAGGATTCAAGTGGGCATTGGGCAAGCGAGCGGGGTACAAGCGAGCCTAACATAGGGAAGTGGCACAATGCTGGAGCTGGAATGGACTCTGGACCTCAGAGTCATACCCTTTTCAGAAGGGTTTGTTCGCGTATAGTTGGATGAGGATCACATTGTGATCAACATAGTAAAGGACATGGGACTGAATTTAGTCGCGCTACCACTCCAAACCCTCCATGTGTTGAATCAGGGGGTTTCAGAGGAATTGAGGATCAGAGAGAACCGTGCCCTCACAGTTATAAGTGAGTTTAAAGTAAACAATGAAAAAATGTTCACAGAGAAAATTCAGGTGTTGAAGGAAAATGAGGAGCTGCAAACACGACGCCAAATTGTGGTGATAATGATAGAATAGGCCTGCAAAATAGTACCAAAACTAAACACCGATGAGGATGCTAAAGCCACAACAAAAGTAAGGAAATTGGTTGCTACAGTATGTGCATCAAAGGAGGAAGTTGGTAGGGTGACTTTCGATTTCCAGATGAAGATAGCAGAGCTATAGTTGAAGTTGTAGCCAATGACTCCGCCAAAGGTACAAGAGAAATGCACAACAACCATCAACGAGAATATGGGCACATTGGATGCTGTGGTTAATGAATGCACAACGATGTTTGATGCAACAATGGAGTTATGGAAAAATCTGCAGGAGTACCTAACCTTGCAGAAACTGAACACCGATGTCTAGGAGGCACAGTGGCAGTATGATGAGGTCCAAGCGACTGTGCGCACTTTGGCACTAGCGCAACGCCTTGTGAAGTTACAGGAGGGCAAGAAGCTACAAGCACATGTGGAAGAATTACAGAGGAAAGAGGCCCTGCTAAAGGCTAGATTACAGTTGTAGCTAGAGGAAACTTGTCAGCTTATTCTGTCACTTCAGGAAAAGCTCAAGGTGCTATAGCATACATAGAAGATAATGCACCTAGCAGTGGAGGGGCCAACAATAGAGAAATTGGTTGAAGAGGTACAACAGACTGCGACGTAGAGCGCTGTTGGAGTTGCAGTGTTGCAAGTTGAGTTGGGTGGTCTTCGCAGTAAGATCGAGGTGCCCGCTGAGTGACTCAAGGGCGAGTCACGATCTTTGTGTTGGGGGCCTATTGGGATAGGGTCCCTAGGGTTAGTTTTGGGGTTAGTTAACCCAAATTATATATAAAGTTTTATAAAATATGTAAAGTCTCTATGAAATGTGGATGCGAAGCACGTAGGTAGATAGAAGTCAAATTTGTCTTAGCCCCTTGTTTGGGTCAATTTTGAGATTCTCCCATGGTTTGTGGACCATGGTATTGTATGGAAGAAAGCTATAAATAGTTGAGTCATAGCGAGTCTTAGAGATAACTTAACTTAGTAGAAGTGAGCTAAGAAAAGATAAAGACTATTTTGGAGTGAGTGCTAAGGCAAGAAGGCTCTTCTTCCTGTACTTACGCAAGAAGGGGAAGGCTCCTGCAGCTGAGTGCGCATGAGGCCTTGGTAAGTCCATGGCTGAGTGCATGGACCCCTGCAGCTGAGTGCACAGGGTAGAAGAGTCTGTAATCTGAACATTGAAGATCAATAAATACTGATTTTGAAGAATTACTGAGCAATTTGAGTATTTCCGTGATTTTTTTTTGAATTGTTGCTTATAATATGTTTTCTTTGGAATAATGAATGAATGCTACGCAAAACCACTGAATCTATCTTATTTATGCATGGTATGGATAATTATCTATTTCCGCGAAGTTAAAAGCTATTTCTATTATGTTTTCTAATGAATTGGATAGATTTGCATGAAGTTGGATCTAGGGTTATTTATTGATGCACGAAAGTGAATAACTTTTCTGTTTAAGGTCCGCAAAGACTGATCATAGACCTTCATGAAGGTATAGAATCTATTTTCATAGAATTGTAGTAGAAAGTCCTAAATAATTACCAAAATTCATGCTTAAGAACCACTTATCACATACCCTTGGATGCAGAAACCTGGTTCTAGCATCCCCTAATACTTCTTCGGCTAAGACTGCAGCCTGCGCTATGCAGGTTGTTGTCAAAAGGGCCAGAAGTTAGGGTTTTGTTGGTTAGCGCAAACAAATCTGAACCTGGGTCAGGCCCCCTTAAGCCAACACCAATCTTATGACAGGTATAATAATTACCATAAAACAACTTTGGGTACCTAAGGTAGTGAAAATGTTGTGTTCGAGTAGATCTATTCATATTTCACTTATTGGCTTGCTAGTGAACTAAAATATTCTAAGGTGCTATTATATTGACAGGATTGTTACCTCTTAGATTTTCTTTATACCTTGTCACTTGTTCATCCTTACCATCTCTTCCTTTAAGTGCATCTCCATATCTCTAAGGCTCCTTGTTTCTTAGGGACCTGGAACTCAATTCTCCTTTCAAATTTTGCTAAAATTATTTATAACCTAGAATATATTTACTTGTTTATGGTCTCTGTGAGCTGAGGAGATCATATAATTCTTTTGAGCCCTTAGTAAATATGAGGCATAAATCCATCTTGGACTATATCTTCACAAGATATATTCTTAGAGATATGACTTTTGCCTCCAAGTCTTGGCAGTTCTTTTCCCATTCAGCTACTTGGTTCATAACAAGCTCCTCTTTTCTCCCAATTTGTTCAAGATGACTTTTTAGAGAAATTATATCTCCATAATATGCATCCAAACTAGCCTTTCCTTGTCTTTTTGACAATTTTAGCTTCAAGACTTCATTTTCATCCTCTAGTCTATCATGACTTTTTTGTTTTTCCTTCAATTGTTGAACTAGAATGCGGTTAAGCTTGATATTTTCTTCTAATTTTACCTTTTGAAGTTTATGATATTCATTGTCAAAATTATACATACCTTCTTCAGCTCTTAGGAGTTTCTCTCTCAAGATTTTCTCTTTCAACAACTTTTTCTTCTTCCTGGTCTTGTTCAACTTTTCTAGTGCACTAACTAGTTCTGATTTAAGGTCCACCACTCCTTCATATTTTTTGATTTGTCTTCAAAGTTAGTCTCAAATTCAAATTCCATGAGTGTGCATTCCTCTTGTTCTCCTTCAGAAAATTCTTTAGTTCTTTCCTTAGATGACTCACTATCCTCCTTGGAGTAGAAGCTCTTTTTCTTCTGAGTCTTCTTCCTCTGATATTTTTATCTTTGTCTTGCCTCTTTTTTTCTTTATCCTTCTCTTGCTTCTCAACTTTATATGGGAATTTAGAATCAAAACGTCTTACTCTAGCACATTAAAAAAATTTAAATGGTAGCTTACAATTGTGTTTTCCTGAGCCCCTTTTGAATTTTCTTACAAACTAATCCATCTCCTCATGTGAGTCATAGCTGGAGCAATATTGGTGTCTTTTGTGCTCTTTTGATTTCTCTATATTTTTAAATTTTCTTCCTTTGGCTCTAAATTATCTTCTCCTATTCTCATCTCATACATAGTCAGAGTTCTATGTAGGCATTCCATAGTGTAGAATTATCCTATAGATTCAGCAGCTCATGTAATCTACTAAAACAAGAGACAAGAATCTACTTCTACACTTTATAGAGGAAGCACATAAAGATCGAGAAAAACAATAATTGAAAAGATGAGACAAATCAATGGCACATAACACAATAAATATCCAGGGAAAGCCACATCTCAAAACCCCACTACTATATTGTATTAATCCGGAAAATCAAGATGAAATTACAATTCTTGTTCTCTCTAGAACAATCCCAACACTCAGTAAAATCAACCTCCCAGCTCACAAGCAAGCTCAAGCCAAATATACACCTCTTCTTTGCTCTCCAAGCCTCCTATTTCCTTGCGCCCATGGTTAAAGAATTTTGATAAATACAATATGATCTACTCAACCTTGAGCTTAACCTGCTTAAGTATTTCCTATCCTCCACCTGATAACTTCCTTTGGCCAATACTTAGTCAAATTTACAAGCCTCCAAGCTTCTAATTCTTTGCACAATTCCTATGGAGGATAGCTTGTATTTAAAGGGAAATAAAGCCTCTAAAAACTGTAGAATCCCTCAAGGGTCAGTTCCTGAATGCATGCACTATCAGTGCAACTCAGAAAAATCTAAAACAAATAGTACATTGTCCCTGCACTCTAGTCTCAACTAGGTCTTTTTCAGAATCGACATGCATGAGTTTCTGATGAGTAAATATTCATTTAACTAGAGTAACACTAGTTGGGTGCACTAATGCATCAATTGACTATTAACTCACTATTAGTTCCTCAAATAGTTTAGAACTAATTTAATTAGACTTAACTTAGTAAACTGAGTTAACTAATTAAAACTCATACTTAACTCATCCTGGACCCCTATAATATAGGGAGAACATATACATGACTTCAGAAAGACTTCCAACTCAAAATTCGTAAGTTAACTAAGTCAAATCACTCTAGTTAACTATTACAAGTTGCCATGAGAATAAAATTCAATTTTAATTCTCAGTTTAATTCAAGGAAAAATTAAACTGGAATTTTTGGATTCTATTTTTATCATTTCTTGTTGCTATTTTCAACGCTCCCTCTCAATAAGAAAGGAATTCAATTTGACCCTGATCTTGAACCTTTGGAATGTTCTGCATGCAACACTTCTCTCTAGTGTTGTTGCTCCAGCAACTCTAGAAACAAAAAACATCTAACCTAAATCAGAATGATGCCTCTGTTATCAAAGTCTCTGACTGTTATTGTCTCTGTCAATAGAAAACTCTGCGCTTCTGTTGATGTTGAGCTATGGAAAATGTATGAATTTGCCATTTATTTCCTTATCTTTTCCTTTTATCATAACTCCTTTTATTCCTAAGATGATAATATATCAAAGAATTATAGCGAAAACTAGGGAGTTATTGATTATTGTGAATTAGTTAATTATTGTCTTTTTCCATGCAGAAAATAGAAGAAATGGAAAACTACCATTTTGAAGGAAAAGACAAAATAGAGTAATTGTTTTTCCTTCACCAGGAAGCCGTATCCAAACAAGCAGATCAGGATCGGAGCGCACAGTTAAGGATAAGGATGGAAAATCACAGCATCAGCGCAAGAAGACAAAGGGATTGACTAGAGTTAGAAGATGGAGTGTATCCCTCAGGATCTCTTGATCCTGAGGGATCGTTGTTTTACAGTCTATCTGTTATTCCTTGTTTTATCCACCTGTCCATTATAAAAGGGACAACGCTTGTAAATATTGGGGATGGATTATCAATTATCATTATTCAGAACTCACTGTTGTATTTCTACTTTGATTATCGACTCTCGTTGATTAAAATAGAGTACGATTTCCTGTAACATTTTCATATGATTAATACATAATTTGGTTGCCATTCCATTCATTTATATTGAAGTAGTTCGGTGGTGCTTCACTAGTGGCTAAGGGCCTGGCCCTGGTGGATCCACTTGCTATCTGTACCATTACTTTCAATTCTAGTCGTGTGATGGTTTGGTTTGGTTTTTATTCATTTAAATTGCATTACTTTGTTGTTCTTCATTCCAAAGTTGATGAATTGTCTTACTATAACTGAATTGCGTTGCCGTTCCTTTTCATCATAATAAGATTATCATCTTGAGAAACTATATTGTTATGCTGTTCATTTCAATTATAAAGCTTTGATGTTCATTCCAGTAAACTGAATTTGTTGTTCATTATAGATTGCTGTTCGTTTCTATTAAATCAGATTGTTGTTCATTTCTGTTGAATAACATTGTTGTTCATTTCTTTTATGCAAGAATTTGGTTTTGACTTTTAGCATCATTATAGTTAGCGCATTTATTCCATTAGCAACATTGTTGATTTGATTCCTTGTCATTTCTCATTAGTCGCTTTAGTGTGGAGAGTGAGATCACCAACTGTAAAGAACATTGGATACTATTGTCAAAGTTCTCAGATTGTGGATCTTGTTTATGTTTGATTTCATTTTTATCAGTTGACAAAGGAAATAGTTATTTCTATTACATCCTTGACTGATAGTTGTTGTTAATTTCCTGAGTGAATGATTTAGTTTCAGAGCATTAAGTTTCTTTTAATAGCAAATAGGTTTTATTTCAAGCATTCATTTACTCTCGTATTTGAAGCACTATACTGAAAATTGGAAAACATTACTCTTGGATTAAATTGTTGCCTCAGACTGAGTACACTCTTGAAATAGAAAATCATTCCTGGATTGATAATTAATGTAGGATAAATAGGATTTAAAAAGACACCTTTTATACCTCAACATTTTGGCGTCGTTGCTGGGGAGAGTGTAGCCATTTTTTTTCTTTCAAAGAGTAGTGTGCATCTGGTAAGTGCCTGCTAGGAAAGAATTGGGTATTAAAAACGGAAGGTAAGAAATTACATACGGAGCATGTAATAGCCCTGCTCCCCTGCCTGCTTTCCAACAGATTTGTTATTTTTTTTCATGGGTAGAAATAAACATTTGAGTTGTGTATGACTAAGAAGAAAAAACTTGAAAATACTCCAAAACTTCTACCCAAACCTGACAAAGCCAAGGGACCGGTGACCCTTGGTTGATCAACCTTCATAGATGATATCATTAAGCAAGCCGAATCTCAGCCATCAGTGGGCCCTAGAAAATTTGCTTCTAGACAACCTAATGGCTCCCTTCAGGCCACAGGTTCACCATCTATAGCCTTTGCTAAGGTTCACAGCAAAACAGAAGAGACTGAGCAATATTTTCAAGAAATTGAGAATTCTCACCCAATTTCTTTTCAAGAAGGGAACTCTAGTAATCTCCACGAAGGAGGAGGAGAAACAAGGGAAATAGAAGAGCCAAAATCCCCTCTTGAAATAGTTCTAACACTCAGCAGCCCAGATAAGGGGAGTGTTGTTAAGATCATCCAAAACAAAACAGAAGAACCTGGAGAGCCAAGATCCCCCTAGATAATAGTTCAGCAAGGACCACCCATTATCCCAGAGCAAGGAAGTGTTGTCAAGGCCATTCCTACTCCTTCCAGTTAGCCTAGGAATAAATCCCTAGAAATCCCATAAGGATATTGGCACATATTTGATCAAATGGCCCAGAACCAGCAACCACCTCAAACCTCCACACTGCAATATCCCATTTTGGACACTGAAGTTAATGCACCTATGAAGGCCATTCCTCTCCAGCATATTCCTACATTCCATGGCCTAACATCAGAAGATCTAGATGCATTTCTGTTTGAATTCAATGTATTATGCCAAGGGTATGACTATACCACCAATCCCCAAAAACTAAAACTATTTCCCTCCACATTAAAAGGAGCAGCTTTACGATGGTTTATGGGGCTAGGTGGAGGTGTTATAAATGACTGGGATCAGATGAAAGGTGCTTTTCTAAAGAAATATCAGGATTATTGTAGGTCCAGAGAATTAAAGGATGAAATATTTCAAATGATAGCAAGACCTAATGAAACACTAGAGGAAACACTTTCAATACAATCTTCAGAGATCTCCTTATGCATCTTTACCCTTGCCTGACAATGTGTTAAAAACTACATTAATTAAAGGGATGAAAGAACAATGGGTTGAAACATTAAACATTATGGGAAAAGGTGACATATATCAGGAAAATTTTGCTGACATCATTGATTTATGTGTCAGGAGTTCGAGAGGTAGCATAAGACTAAAGCCAACATAACGTGACATTATCACAAGGGAAAGTAAGATCCCCAGTGGAGGTATAAACATCATAGAAATTGGTAATCTACTAGAATATTTCAAAACTGATATTCGAGGGACTCTGTCAACGCAGTTTGACATCATGCAAGCTAAACAAAAGAAAGTAGAAGCAGAGAAAAATTTGGCAATATTCTACCCTAGATGTAGAAAGAAACACAGCCGCAAAGAGTGCCCACTGGATACAGTCCAATTCTGTGCCATCTACAAGAAAGATCACTCCATAGAAAGCTGCCCCTCACTTTCGGGATTGAAAGCAGTTTACAAGGAAGCAGAAGAAGAAACAGAACCAATTTACCTACTCAATCAGTTCCGCCAGTGGCAACCACAACAAACAGGTATGCCCGTTGATCCATCCTCTTCTTTTTAGCCTCCTCAATATAATTCTCAACAATATAATGGAATATGGAAAAATCAGCCTCCTTTCCCTAGCTAGTCACAAAAACCATTTCCCATATCATCATGGCCAAATCAAACAAATCAAACCAATTAGCTGAACTTTCCTTACTGTCCACCATTTTGGCAAAACAATGCATATCCAACACAATGGTCACCTTCCACCTCGCAGAGTCAAACCTGGCAGTCGAACTGGCAAAGGCTGATGAATCAGCCAACTGGAACGATTTCTCTCCCTCAACCTACACTGCCAGCACCTTATACATTGCAACAAAATCCCCAGACTAACTTAAGACCACAACTCCCAGCCCAACCCAACCCGAACCCGAACAATAGACCAATTCAATCTATTCAAATAATCGAAGGACTAGAACTAGAAACCGAGTTAAGGGAGTGCAACGACATTCAATAAAGATCTAGACGCATAATAGAAACAGAGGTAGACAAAAATGCTCAAGTTGAAAATTCGTTACCTTTAGAACAAACACTACAAGAAGATAATTTGGTTAGACAACAAACTCATGAACAAGCAACCGCCTCTTCTCCTCCATTCCTAGAATGATTAATCATACCGCGCCCAATAGAACATCCTGATTTTGACCTTCTGGGAGAACTAAAAAATTTGTGTATAAAAATTCCACTCCTCCAAGCTATCCAAGATATCCCAATTTATGCAAAAACCATCAAATAATTATGTATAAAAAAGACAAAGAGGAGAATAATGACTAACCCAACTGTCCAACTAGTCAGCACCCTATCTGACTTACTATCAGGAAGAGAAGCACCTGTAAAATATGAGGACCCAGGGAATCATATAGTTACAGTGAAAATCAATGGATGCTCCTTCCCAAATGCCTTGGTTGATTTAGGAGCTGCAATCATTATTTTAACAACCACCACTTGTCAAAAGCTTGGCATTACATCATTAGACCCAACCACAACCTTATTGGAGTTAGCTGACTGATCGGCAGTCAGAACAGAAGGTACACTACATGATTTAATCGTATTTGTAGACTCCTAGGAATACCCTGCCGACTTTCTGATTATTAATCCCAAAAATCGACTAGATGGACACCCTCTAATTTTAGGTAGACCCTGGCTGGAAACTGTTGACGCTTGCATTGGCTGTTGACAAGGCAGCATGACTATAGCAAGAGGGAGTAATGTCAAGAATTTAGCCTTATACCTGATGAGCCCCAAAAATGGGTAACTTATTGGGCTCATTTTTCCTATTGTTCTTCATCAATCCACCATTTTTCATAGTCTATGCATGTTTTTTGAGTATATTTATGTTAGTTGAACGAATGAGGATAGTCACTTGACCAAGAAGGCTAACACGTGGTTATTACAGATTTTTGGACAAATTTTGGACCAAGGCCAAGCATTTATGAGCCAGATGACAGCCAAGCATGAAGGAACAAGGGTGAGGATTTGTAGGAAGGGTGTCTCCTACACTAAATGGCCCCTTCCTCGAATTCTCCACCCTCAACTTGGAGTTCAGCAGGCCACCGAAAATGATTCCCAAAGGCAACTGAGCAGTTTTGTGTAAAGTGACTGACCACTAGAAGTTCAAGCAGCCAAGCCCCTCGAGTTAAGGAGGGTTGTTGGAGACCTCCATAGTGCATAAATAGGAAGGCTTCCAGCCTTCGTAGGTTACTTTTTGAGTAGTTGTATTTTGCACTATAGTGCTGCTAGTTTCTCAGCTCATTTTGCAGCTTCTGTTGTACAAATTTGTTTGTGACATGGTTATTTTTTAATAATGGAAAGCAGTTTCATTTGGCATTAGTTCTGAGATTTTTCTTAGGAGCATGTAGCTCTTGGGGTTGGGCCCAACCCAAGTGCCAAGGCCTCCTTCGTGTACTGTTATATGTTTTTAATGTCTTTGCAAAATAATTTCTGTTAAGTAGATTACAGTCTTGCTTGGTTACCTAGGTCATTGTTGATGATTAAAAAGGATTTTCATGTTAAGATTGATTTGATAGGGTAATAACAGAGAATATCTTTAGAAAAAGGCCATCAAGCACCCCCGATCTCACCTTTCCCTCTGTGGGACCATGAGCTAAGACCAAGGTGTCCTTGTTGTCCCCAAAAACACTATCTTTGCTTCATCATGCAATTGTTAGTGTTAAATTCTCATTTGCAGAAGTTGATACCAGATGTGGTTACATGTTCAAGTTCATGATTGCTTAGTTTGCATATCTATTTCACATGATTTCGTTGCAATAAAATTTTGTTCATTTCCTTTGCTGATATTCAGGTCAGAATAGGTTAAAGTAGCTAGGTCTTTGGTTTTTCCGAGTCTTTGATTGAATAGTTTGGAAAATAACTTGTAAAGCACCTGTGATACCTCTTTGCCTACCCCTACTCCATAAATACCGCTTGGTCCGCCCTCAAACTCTGATTCTTGCCTCGCACTTGCCACATTCCCTCACTTTGACCTAATTTCCATATTTTTGTGCAACATTGCTCTAACCCTCCTTGAACAAATCCAGCCATCCTTATCACTCACCCGCTTCGTTCACCAAGTCATAGACTTCATCACACCCTCATCTCACCTCCATACCCACTTCTTCACCTTTTTTCACCATCAGCTCTTCAAAATTCCCTTTCGAAACATCCTGTAGAAGCCACAGAACATCCTATAGAACCCCTGCAGACTTCCTGTAGAAGCTCACGAAATCAGTTTCTTAAGATCCGAGCACTGTGAACTCTCTGGAAGGGTGCTAGGGACCCCTTAGGCCCTCTTCTAACCTTCCCAACCTCCTGCAAGCACCTACTCCATTTCCTTTCGCCAATCAACCTTTGCACAATCAACAACAGTTAAAGCACATGCAAAATAATTCTGACAAATTACTAAAAAATGCAAAAAGATGTTTTCTTCATATTTCTCTTCAAGAGTAGCTTAGTCACATGCATTCTACCTTTCTAGAAGTCAATGACATCCATTTCTGTAGCTTTCATCCTTTTACTTGCACCTGTAGGGTTGGTCTGTAGAACTAGGGTTTGCTAGGGTTTGCGTTCCTTTTTACTTTTAGCTTCTTTCTGCAAGTAGACTAGCTTCCTTTGAGTTAGCTTTCATCCATCACTATTAAAAGCTTCTTTTGAGAGCTCATAGAAGTTGGCTTAAGTTCCTAGCAGACTTGTGCCAGCTGATCCAGTGACAGCTGTGGCAATAGCTAGTACTTGTGCATATAGCACCGTCGCTTCCAAGTTTGTTACAAACTATCAGATTGATAAAAGTAAAGAAGGGAGCCCTAGGAGTTGCAACATTATTGCTGCGATACTTGAGCTCACCACTATTTTTGGCACAGTTGCCGGGGAAGCGTCAGAGTATTTGTGATTTCTTCTTTTCTTCTATTTTCTACTACAACCTTTTGCTACGTAGTTTATTTCATTTCCATTCTGCAATTTCATTCCTACAAAAGTAGATTAGACATTTCTTGCTTTCATAGATTAGGATTTCAATTATGTAAGCGTAGATTAGCATTTCAATTCCGCAATTTCAATTCTGCAAGCGTAGCCTAGCATTTCATTCTTGCAATTTCATTTCAGCAAAATAGATTAGTCCTTTCCTGCTTTCATTTCAATTCCACATTTTCATTTCAACAAGATAGATTTTAGCTAGTTTCAATTCAATCTATTTTAGTTTTGCTAGTACAAGCAGAGAAAAAAAAAACACAAGAGCAAACAAAAATATTCCATTTTCATGCCTCGTAGGAACAGAGACAATACCGGAAAATTCCTACCCAACACCCCCACCACATCGCTGAGTCACCCTTCTCTCTTCTTTGGTGGCAGTGATCCAGAAGAACCTATAGGTGAACCTCCTGAGATATACGAAGATCCTATAACAGAAGAAGAGCAAGAAAACATTCCTTTTGAGACCATGGCTAAAAATAGAAATGGTAGAGAAGATGAAGAGAGAATAGAAGGTGTCTTTCCCATCCGAGAGACCAACGTGGACATGAAGATGAAAAACATAAGTCCCTCAGCTTTACCTCATTTCCATGGATTGATCACTGAAGACCCTGAAACCTTCCTATTTGAGTTTTTCGTCCTTTGTCGAACTTATGACTATGAAGAAGATGAGCAAAAGTTGAAACTCTTTCCCTCTACCCTCATGGATGCAGCACTACACTGGTTCATGGGGCTACCTAGAAAAAATATCACAACTTGGGCTCAGATGCAGTAAGCCTTTAACAACAGTTATGAGGACTACTGTAGGTCAAAGGAAACAAAGGGAGAGATCTTCTGGATGACCATGGGAAGTGATGAGTCTTTAGAAGACTACGAGGAAAGGTTCCAACTTAGCTATAAACGGGCCAGGTGCACGCTTGACCCTGAATCTCTGAAGTTGGTTCTTCTCTGAGGAGTCCCTGAAGACCTTCTAGATACCCTCCATTTGCTAGCTGGAGGAGACATCTACCAACTACCTTATGAGGACATAAAGACTGTGTTTAGAAACCACTCTAGGGCAGCCTGGAAACGAGGTAGGGGGAATTCACTCTCAGCTAGTACCACCTTCTCTAAGCATGAGTTTGCTAATCAGATGGAAGACCTCAAAAGTGAGATGAGACAGACCATTGCTATGCAACTGGATACCTTCTGAATCCAACAGAAGAAAGAGGAAGATGAGAGGGCTTTGGCCATTTTTTGCCCCAGATGTACAAGGAAACATCCTAAGAACGAATATCCATTACACTCAGTAGAGGTATGTTTCGTTTGTGAGGAAGACCACCCCATGAACCAGTGCCCAACCTTACCTGGACTTAAGGCCATGTACCAAGGGGATGAAGGGGCCACTAAGCCACTCTACTTCCTCAACCAAAGGAGGTCGCATGGGTCCAAACCTTACCAGCAAGGGATGCAAGGAACATCCCAAACTTATTACAACCCCAACCAATCCACTCACATGCCTTCTTGGGGGCCCCCTGCTCATCCTTCCTAGTCCACACCTCCTCCTTGGTCTTATCCATCTCAATACCATACTCAACCTGCTGCTCATTCGTTTCACTCTCATGTCTAGCCACACCCTCAGTGGAATGCACCTCAACCGGGGTGGAGGCCCCAATACAACTCTCCTCCTGCTATTTTGCCTCCACCTCCTACTCAACCACAACCATTACCTCCTGCTCCTCCAAGACAACCCCAGATGCCTGCTCAACCGAACCCGAACCCCAACAATAGACAGGCCCAACAAGTATACACTAGAGAGACAACATGCCCTACCTATGCTGTGGAGATTCAGGAGATCAACCTATGATCTGGAAAGGTCCTTCCAGATCGCCAGCCTCCTCCCCCAGAGGAAGAGGAAGAGAAACAAGAAAGTGAACCCAAAGCCATTCCACCCTTTCCTGAGAGACTAATAGTAGCCACGCAACCAACCCTAGAGGAGACTAAACTTCTGGGAGAACTTAAACAGTTGTGTGTGAAAATCCCACTTCTCCAGGCCATAAAAGATGTACCAATCTACAACAAATTGATCAAGGAGAAGTTTTTCAGGCACCCAAGCAGGCGCAAGAGAGATGCCCCGACTATCAACATCATAGAACAACCGTCCGATCTGATTTTGGGACAAGTAATCTATCCAAAATATTTGGACCCTGGGAGTCCTATAGTTGATGTCCACATCAATGGCACCATAATCCCCCACACCTTGATTGATCTAGGGGCTACCATTAATATGATGACCAAGGACACTATGCTTAAACTTAACCTTCAGAGTTCCTTAAGAAAGATTTTGACAGTACTGCAGTTGGCAGACCGCTCCGCCGTGACTCCCGAAGGGATTGTGGAGGATGTCCTAGTCTCTATTGATTCTTGGGAGTACCCTGCGGACTTCTTGGTCCTTCAACCAAAGGAAAAACTCACTGGATACCCCCTCATTTTGGGAAGGCCTTAGTTAGCTACTGCGGGTGCTTACATCAGTTTTCGAGCTAGAAGCATGACCATCAAGAATGGGCCTATGTCCAAATAGCTAGTCCTATACCCTCCTGCCCAACCTCTGTTTTAACATGACTTACCGCTCTGGTTGGAGGAGGAAGATGAGGGTGAAGTCTACTATGCACCATTGTGCACAGTAGAAGCCACTAGGGGAGGTCCTCTGACCGAGGATGACTTGATCGAGAATTTGATTCAAAATCCACCTCCCAGTGCACTATCATTAGAGGAGTTAGTGGAAGGTACCCAAGCCAGTGATTTAGTGGACCTCTGTGTGGCCGATCCGACCTCACCCAGAGTTAAAAATGTGGAATTTGGCCCTGAAAGAACCTTAAAGATCAGCTCATTCCTATCTTCCTCTCAGGAGAAGGAGCTTTGTAGCTTATTGAGCTACCATTTGGATGCTTTTTCCTGGAGCTATAAGGAAATGAAAGGAGTCCATCCGTTGGTTTGTACCCATCACATTTACATTAAAGAGGATTGTAAACCAGTCAGGCAGCCTCAGAGGAGAATAAATCCAGCCCTTAAGGACATCATTAAAGAAGAATTGCAAAAGTTGTTGGATGCAGGATTCATCTACCCCATCTCGAACAGCGAATGGGTTTCTCCTCTGGTGCTTGTACCCAAGAAAAATGGGAAGTGGAGAATCTGTGTATATTATCGAGAACTTAACAAAGCCACCAAGAAGTACCATTTCCCTTTACCGTCCATAGATCAAGTGCTAGATGGGCTGCCAGGGAAGAAGTTCTTTTCTTTCCTAGATGGGTTCAACGGGTATAATCAAATCCAAATCAGCCCGGAAGACCAAGATAAGACCACCTTCACTTGTCCTTGGGGAAACTTTTCTTACCGGGTCCTTCCCTTTGGGCTATGCAATGCTCCTGTCACTTTCCAGAGAGCAGTATTGAGCATATTTGCTGAGCTGGTTCACGATTCGGTGGAAATCTATATGGATGACTTTACTCCTTATGGGTCTAACTTCCGAGAAGCATTGTCTAACCTAGGAAAATTTTTAACCAAGTGTATTGAGATGAACCTGTCCCTTAGTCCTGAAAATGTAAATTCTTGATGACTGAAGGGACCGTGTTAGGTCATACCATTTCTCAACAAGGATTACAGGTGGATCCTAACAAAATTGCTATCATCCAAAAGGTTCCACCTCCTCAAAAGGTGAGAGATGTTCGAAGCTTTCTAGGCTTAGCAGGATATTATAGAAGATTCATTAAAGATTTTAGTAAAATAGCATTGCCATTGTTTGGCCTCTTAGGGAAAGATGTTGAGTTTAAATGGACTAACGATTGTAAAGGGTTTCTGGATGAGTTGAAAGATAAGCTGGTGTCCACCCCGATCTTGAGAGGTCCAAACTGGGCCCTACCTTTCCACATCCACACCAATGCCTCAAACAGAGCCATAGGGGCAGCCTTAGGACAAGTTGAGGAGAAACTGCCATATGTCATATACTTTGTCAGCAAAAACCTGTCCAAGGCAGAGATGAACTATAATGTAATCGAAAAAGAGTTCCTGGCTGTAGTCCATTCCCTAAACAAGTTTAGACACTACATCACTGGTTATTAGACATTCCTACACACTGATCATGCTGCAACTAGATATTTAATGAATAAGCCTGATGTAAATGCTCGTATCATTAGATGGTTACTCTTGTTGCAGCAATTTGACTTGACCATTGTGGACAAGCCAGGTAAGGAAAATGTTGTTGCTGAATTTCTGTCTAGATTGGATTTGCCTGCAGGTGAAGAAGGGACAATGGATGACCAGATGCCAGATGAACACCTGTTTGCTATTTCAGTACTCTCTCCATGGTTTGTTGATATAGCAAATTACTTGGTCTCAGCACAGTTCCCTCCACACCTATCCTCAAGAGAGAAGAGAAAAATCGCGAGGAAAAGTGCCCCATTCACTTGGATCGGGGGAAATCTATTTAAACTTGGCCCAGATCAGATCTTGAGGCATTGTGTTAGGGAAGAGGAAGTTTTCAACATCCTCCTAACCTGTCACGATGGGCCCTGTGGAGCTCACTTTGCAGCGAAAAGGACTGCCTTCAAAATTCTGCAGGTAGGCTACTATTGGCCCACTCTTCATCAATATGTCAGAAGATACATCAGCCAATGTGACCGATGTCAAGGATGGGGAAACTGACTCCAAGGGATGAAATGCCCCTCCAACCTCAAGTGACCTTCGAGCCATTTGGGAAGTGGGGCATGGATTTGGTGGGTCCTTTCAACCCTCCTTCAAGGCAAAGGTCTTACATCATTGTGTGCATAGACTACATGAAAAAGTGGGCAGAAACCAAGGCAATCAAGGCAACGACAGAAGGAAAAGTGGCTGAGTTTTTAAGGGAAAATATCTTCTACAAATTTGGCTACCCAAGAGAGCTGGTCATCGATCAAGGAAGTTAGTTCACCTCTACCCTGATTAAAGACATACTCGCTCATCACAAGATCAAGCATAGAACTTCCACCCCTTATCATCCGTAAGCTAATGGGCAGGTGGAAGTTACTAATAGATCATTGGAAGAGATTTTGACTAAAGTGGTGAGCAGCGGCAGGAAGGATTGGGCAGGGCAGATCGTTTGGTTGAGGCCACCTGGGCCTACAACACCACTTGGAAAACTACAACAAGTTTCACACCTTATGAGCTGGTCTATGGGAAGAAGGCTTTGTTTTCCATAGAATTCGAGTACAACACATTGAGGATGGCAGCTCAGCTAGACCTAGATCTCAACCATGCACAACGGGAAAGATTACTGCAGCTGAATGGATTAGATGAAAAGAGAATGCAGGCCCTCCTCCACTCAGAAGTAGTTCAACTCCAGAGGAAGATATGGCATGATCGGCACCTTAATGAAAAGCAATTCCAGCCAGGAGATTGGGCGCTGCTGTATGACTCAAGATACAAGGATTTCAAAGGGAAACTGAGGAAAAGGTGTTTAGGACCATATACAGTGGAGAAATGCAATGAAAATGGTTCAGTCCTTATCAGGACCATTGATGAAGAAGCCATCCCCATGCTTGTCAATGGGCATCGATTGAAAATCTACAAGAAACCCCTTTCAAGGCAGGAGTTCGTTGAAAATTTGGACAAATCAGTGCTGGTAGTGGAGCAGGGCTCTGTCTCTCCTCCACCCACACCTTGAGCATCAACAAAAAAAAAAAAACAGAGAAGTGAAATAAAAAGATCCCTGGGTGAAAACTTCTTAGAGGTGACCAGGGCAGATAGTGAGGGTGAAAACCTCATGGAGGCGCCCCAGCTGTCTCTCTCTCTCAAAAAAAAAAAAAAGGGAACAAAAAATAGGCCTAATCTCTATGGAATAATTGTAGGGTGCAGGGAATATATTGCAGGTTAGGAAGGTCGCGCAAAACAAGAACAGGGGTCAACACCAGGCTACAGGACACCCTCATAGACACTTCCTCCATGACCACTCACCTCTCCTAGGATTTGATCACATTCGGGGGCAAATTTCACCTTCTACAGGATGTTCTGCCTATTCTACAGGCAGTTTATGCCTTCTACAGGAAACATCCTATAGAACCTTCGGGCAAGCCAAAATCGATATTGGAGGGGAATCTGAAGTTTGGAATCTGTTTGTGAGGCCTGCAAGCACCCCTGTTTCCACCCATCACCATATGGCACCTTGTTCCATCTCTTTATAGCTCCATCACCCACCTGGTTATGTGTTCCTGCACAGTCATACAAGAAACCCTGTTTTCCTCAGATTGACAGCAATAATTTTTAGTGACAAGTCAAGTAACAAAGTCTCACTCATCCTACCTGTCCAAACTCCATCTAGATCCATTGTCCACAATATAACCCTGCTCGTTTAGCCTGCATCCCAGGAGGAGAAGCAGCTACAGGAATCCTATAGCAGCTGATCCCTCTTGAAGACATACTCTGGAGGCAGGGACAGCCGAGATTAACAAAGGGAACATGCAAAAGACTCCTCTTGGATGTGAAAACGTCCTCGGTAGTCGAAACCTAGTGGAACCTGTGCATGCAGCATTGATAACCAAAGGATCGAGTTCCAAAACCCGTGCATACAGCATCAACAAATGAAGGAATGGGTTCTAACACCCGTGCATGAGGTAGCAACAAGCGAAGCAGAGGTTCCAAGGCTCTAAGTCTTCATAATGCGTCCACGACCACGTAGGTAAGTGTCTAACCTCATTCGTCAATTGCATAAACTATATTTCGAAAACTACATGACTATGAAAATGGTTCGGATTGAATGGGATCGGTGGCCAGTCAAACTAGCCACCGTAAGCCAGTTACATAGCTTCGTGGGATCCGAACAAGCTCAATTACGTTCAATTTTTTTGCCAAGACGTGCAGCCGACACGTGTGGAGTTTCCAATCAGGGAAAATCGTCGGGACTGGTAGTGGTGGCAGTGGTTAATGGCAGAGGGGAGGTGATGGCAGTTAGAGACATGCAGAAAAATGATGGCCGTGATGTTGGATCAATGGTTCGGTCTAGCCACCTCATCCCCTCGCCATGAATTGCACCACAGTTAAAAGGTACTCGATTGAAGACTCTCACCACTTGTTTTTCATTTGCACTTGCAACATCCTTAGCCGAAGTACCCATCCTCTGCTTCTGAAATCTGTTAACCCGTCGTCCTCCACCGAGTTTGTTGGCCTATTCAAAAAATCTCCCACGTACCGAGCTCGTTCAGAGGCACAGTGACATCCTACAGAAGCCAGCAAGAGTTCTACAGGAAGCAGCTCTATAGGAAATTCGGCACAACTTTCCGGAGCAGAGATACCTGGACTTTTCTTCGTCGAATTTGGAGTTTCGAGAGATGTAGGCTCAAAAAAAATCTTCCATGCATGGTATGTTTCGAAAAGGTGGTGAATTGAACTGTTTCAAATTGGGGAGTCCAAGAAAAATCAGCCTGTGAGTTGGAAATAGCAGTTTCCTGTGTGTTGCATGATATTTCTCAGTCCTTTTTGCGTCAAATTCTCCTCCACAGTTCCTGTTAAAAAAAAGAGAAAATTCTCCTGTAAGAAAGATACGCAACTGTGAGGGCTAGCCTGCGTATAAAGAATTTGAATTTGCATGTTTGTATGTATGTTGGGAATAAAACATTGAGCTCTGTACTCTGTCTGTGGAAACCCAATTTCTTCCTTCATAAACGGACAGCCGAGTTCTGGGCAGCAACAGCCTTAAAGCTAGGAAATTGGTGCTAATTGATAGTTGAAATCCCTTCTCAAAGTTCAGGGGAGAAATCCATAGACAACATTCCCTTTTCTGATCAGAGCATAAAACAGGGCACTCTCACCATGCCAGGAGGGTTTATCAAGAAAGAACCTTCAGATCCCAATAAGCTGCATGAGCATCCAGAGGTGGTAGACCTCTTCACCCGTGCCAATTGGATGACCTTTTGTGACAAAATTCAGGGTCATGACGATGAAATAAGGGAGGAATTCTTAATGTCCCTAAAACCTAAATCAAAGAAACAGGCCACAATGAGTTTTAGGGGTTTGACCCTAGAAGTTACCCCTGAGCTCATCAGTCATGTTACTGGTCTCCCATTAGGGCTCCCTTGGAGCAAAGAAGAAATGTCATTGGGCCAGGCAGCCAAGAAAGCATTCTTCCTGCCCGAAGAACATCCTGTAGAAGACAAAAACGGGGTTCGGAGAACCAGCTTACCTCCTCTTTGGAGCGAAGTCAGCTTCCAAATCATGAAATACATTACCTGTGAAGGGAGGTTCAGCATTGTCTACGGCTATCATTTTAGGTTGTTGAATGAACTAAGACATGGAATGGATTTACCTCCGGAAGAAAAGTTGAGCATCCCCTATTTTCTTCTGCAGTCATTAAGTGAATGTGGCACAAAATTGAAAGAAGGGACATCGGATCAATTAGCCCATCATGGGCTCATCAAACTTTTAGTGGAAGATGCCCTCCACACCTACACTATCCCCCTCTCTTGGGAAATTTTTTGAAACATGACCAAAGATGATGATTTTAGAATTCTAGCCGAGGAGCTCACCTCATCCAGCAGTGAAGAAGGGGAACACACTAAAGCAGGATAGAAAACCAGTGGTAAAGAAACACAGGACAAACAAGCATAAGCAGGACAAAAAGAGAAAGAGGGAAAGGGAAAAATTGTTGAGCCTAAAACAGAGCAAGGAACAACAACACAAATACCAAGGGAAAAGAGACTAAAAACGAGAGCAGAGAAGGTAGAAACATCCCAAGTAAAGGCTGGCACAACCACAACAGTCACACCAAAACAAAAGGCAAAGACAGATCCTGAAATGGCCGCGATACAAGCAGAAATAGTTGACACAGAGGCTTCTACAAGAAGCATGGAAACAGAACAGCAAAGAGGGAAATCACCGGAAATATTGGCAAGAGAGGCCGCAGCTGTGCTGGCCACCTTAAAAACACCTCCAAAACAAAAAGGGAAGTGAAAGAGGCAGACCTCCATGTACTTTAAAGCAAGAAGGAGCACACGGATCAAAGTAGGCAGATCCCAGCCGCAGTCAAAGGAGCCAATTATCATTGAGGACACAACCCCTAAACCAAAGGAAGCGTCTCCTTCAAAGATTTCCGTCACCTATGAGCGAGGAAGCCCAAAAACTTCCACCTGGAGAGAAAGACTGAAGACAATGGACTGAAAAATAGTTCTACAGGAAGCTGAGAGAGCTCTACAGGAAACTCGGGCTAAGTTAAAAGAAACCAAAAAATTGGAGGAAAAGGTGGCCAAACAACCACAGGAAGAAGAAAGGACAGAGGAAATATTGGAACCAAGCCCTCAGCCTAGTTTGGCCACATACTATAACTTGTTAGAAGCTGGGAAAATAATTCCCCAGAAATTTGCAATGCCACTCTTTTTTGCACTGGAGGAAGAAAGGATTAGGACTCATACTTGGATGAGGATCATGAAGTCCAAGGGTGTGGCAGACATAGACCCCCTAGAAGAACAACTCAGGGAGTCAAGGAAATAATTGGCCATGGTGAAGCATGTGGAAAGAATTCAGAGGGCCAAACTACAGGAAGAGAACGAGTTGCTGAAACAGCAGCTACAACTATAGGGAATCCATAAGGAAGACAGGCCCTTCATTCTAGGAGAATAGCAGCAGTGAGAAAAGCCTCCAACAAACAAAGAAACCTTGGATGAAAAGCAAAGAAAGGATGGGTTGCAGGCTGAGATCGATGTTATAGACATTTTTGTGCCTTACAGCTATAAGCATGAAATGTCCATAATTCAAGGGATCCAAAGTCCCTAAAGATGTTGTTACAGCTCCTAAAGGAACAAGGTCAACCAATGACAGCTTCTCCCAGAAGTTCTCCACCAAAAACCACTCAGAAACAGTCAATTCAGGATCAATTCAGAGGCTCCACTAGCTGCCTGCGTTGAAATGCAGAAGTTACACTGGCTAGGTGCACTGCAACGCAGGTGGAAGCACCACCAGGGTGCGCTGAGCGGGAAATGACAAATGGCAAGCTCATTCAACGAGGTGGAAAGACCCTGGAAGCTTCCAGAATCTTCTCCAATGACACTTGCCTCAATGAATTCGACTAGTGATGAGTAAGAGGTTCTCAACCTCCAAGTGGAAGCAAGAACTAACAGAGAGAAGCCACAAGTCAAAACATAAGCTGACTCATCCTCTCTGCTTACATCTATATATGGATCTCTCACCCAGAGGTTCAGGAGGCTGGAATTTTGTACTTTGCAGAGAATTGTTGTTGGTTTGAGATTGAGATTAGTACATTGGGTGATTTATGCTTTGTTGGAGGAGAGGAAGGGATTCCTTTGCTGGGAGGTAGATGCTGGATCGGAACTCACTTGGTTGTATCTCCTCTTGGACTTTCTTATTCTATCAATAAACTATTTGAGTTTCTCCTACATGCTGTGTACCAATGATGTTTTGTTATGCTTACATGTTTAGCTTAATCTGATCTTGAGCTTTTTATGAATGTATATATGTATCTTCGTGTAGTTTCTCTCTCTTGTGATCTTGCAGGAATTCGGTGAAGCTGGGCCGGTGAAGGAGTAGGAAGCTGGGAGCTACTGAAGAGAGGAGTGATTTGGATCGACAAACTAGCGAAAGACACAGGTTAGTTAGATCCTTCTTCCTCATTTACATTTCATAAAGAAGAATACTCAATTAGTTTACCTCGTTTGTTGCTAAGGCACTATCACACCTTAGAGTGGGATAGGGGCATTCCGAATTGGATACTTTTCCCAACAACAAATTGGCGACTCCGCTGGGGAAAGTATCTTGTTAGTTTATTTGTGTTTCTATTCTTGTTCTTCTCATAAACTCAGGAGTGCCGAATCGAAATGCATTTTCCATTTTCAAATGCAAAGTAGAGATCTGCCACTCTAGTCCACTCACTGGACCTGTTTTTATGATCTGAACAAACTGATCCACAAGTGCTCTAACAGCCCTTTGTGATAGATCTTAGTCCTCCTTTAAATCATCCTACTAATTGTACCTAATTGATAGCTTTGATCCGGCCAAAAACTGTAGATTTAACTGCAAACTGTGACCCAGAACCCAGAAACAACTCTCGTTTCTGCTTTAGCGCAGACTCTGTGAAGAGGTTCTACATTTCAATGCAGGTCTCGTGAAGGATACCTGCGCTGAAGTTCAGTTTCTCTGTGCTGAGGGTGCGCTGATCAGCCTTTGCCTTGTGCAGCTGTGGTTCCCTGCTTCCTTTTGCTCAGTTTTATCTCTGTTTTTTGCAGCCTGTTATCAGTCAGTGTACCTATCTGAAACCCCTTTTCTTTGCCTCAATTCCGCCTCAGTTGTATAAAGAAACTGTATTTGTTCTTTGTGTGTTTGTTACATCATTTGCAGTTTCCCATTACAAAAGTAAACTAGTCATACTGTCGCCCTTAGATCTAGACCTGTCGTAAGTATCGTTTTGATCTTAGGAGTGAGTTTGTTTGCTGTTCACAGTTGACTGAGCTTTTACTTTTGTCGTTTGGTTTGAATTTATGCATTTCTAGTGTCAAAACAAGTAAATCATAAAGTGTCGTAATCGTCTTTTTGATTTTGAAAAAGGAACTTGTTTATGTTTTCACTTGAAATCGAATTCAAATTTGTACAACAACTTTCTTTTTAGGCATCAATATTAAGAAAGCGAAAACAAATACATGCATTTGTGCATTTGCATTTTGATAGTTTTCATGCTTTGATTTAGGAAAAGTGCATTTACAGTGTGCTCTATGCTCTTTGAGAAAAGATTGTGTCTTTCTTTTCCCCTTGTAGCTAGGATTTTCATTGTTGAAAAGATATAAAAGCTTGCTTATCATCTTTAGACTGCATTTAGGAATTGTATCATACATCTCGTGGTGATCCAGAAAGGCAAACTTCTAAGAAAGATCAACCTAAAATAAATTGAATGAACTTAACAACGCTTTGTAACTTAACGCACAACATAGAGGTCTAGGCTAGAGACGTGTTCCGGCATCGTAAAACCTAGTGACTGTCGATCTCGCTGATGGTTGGGTGATTCCTCCTGAGAGACGATAGCGCCAGTACGGATTGTGCTCCCACGTACCGTCGAGTATATATTGGGAGACCCCTATAGGCATAAAACCTTTATCCTTAGGAAGCCGTGTCGGCCACCCTACTGATCGCAATGCACTGAACACAGCATTCGGGAAGATTGACCGCCCATACCTTATAAAGTATTCTGCGGTTTTGCGAAAAGTTTGGCACACCCTCTACCTAGAACTCCAGAGTAGTTCCTTTTGGCCTTTTTCAGACTCTATAATGGAAAAAGTCCATCCAAGCATTTGTCACTTCGGGCTCGTTAAAACATCGAAGGAGACTAGAGTCATCTTTAGCTTTTTCTCGACTCTTTAAAACTGAAAAAGCAAGTTGTGTCTAAAGCGTCGTTAAAATTTATTTTAAACGGAACAATCACCCCTTTTTCCTGCGTTGATCTTTAGGTTGAGAAAATGGAACCTACCAACCAAGGAATTCCCCTTGGTGGAAATCCTAGTCCCTTCTCCTCTTGGGGAGATGTTGGTGCGCCCCATATGGCCACATTGTCGCTTCCAGGACTAACAATTGGCTTGCCGGTCTGGCTCTTCTCAACCAATGTCGTTCAGAACACCATTATTCCTGAACAGTCGAATCAACAGTTAGACCAATCCAAAGTTGCCCACCAGCCTTCTACTTCCTCTAATTCTTCCTCTCCTCCTTCCTCTTCGCTTGACGGAACTAGTAAAACAAAAAACCAAGTTCCTAAGGAGAAGAAGGAAAAGAAGAAGAAAGAGAAGAAGAAGAAGGAGCCAAAAGCGACTGGGGGAAAACAAGTGTCGTCTGACAAAAATCCACACACAGCACTGACTAGGCCTAAATCGCCATGTGTCATATGCAAGGGAGACCACTTCCACAGAGATTGTCCCTGCATCCCTCGGATACTAAAGGACTGGTCTCCCCGTTTTCACAATCCGGTGGCATCAACCTCTGATAGCCATGTTGAATGCATACCATCAACTAGCGAAAGTGAAGTCCTTGGACAAAAAGGGAGAGCTAGATCCCCCTGTAGACTGTGCGAAGGCAATCATGCCATCCACCGTTGTCCCTTCTTAGACTAAGCGAAAAGAGTTTTGGATGATCGTCCGGTTTCACCGTTACGACTTCCTCCTGGATATAAAAAACTCTTGCCGAGTCCTTCGTTAGTTGAAAATCCAGCTGGCCCACTCAAGTGGTCAGCTGAAGCGCCGGTCATTGAAGATGAACCAGCTGAATCCATACCCGACGAAAGTCAAAAGGTCGAGGCGGCAGTTGACCCGGTCTTGCCTTCAGAGGATTTATCTTCGAATGATACAGTCACTGAAGAGGATAAAGATGACACCATCCAAATTCTCTTCATCAACACAGACTCTGATGAGCACGGGGGCACTCCCCCCATTCCTTTATCGCATGAAGGAAGTTCGTCAGAGCGATACCCGGCCGTTTACTCGGTCCCACCACCAAGCAACCTAGTTGTCTCCTTCGACTGGAACCAACTAGGCAGACCCCGTTTGCCAGCAAGCATACCATTCAGAATTATCGTCCAAATATACAGAATGGTCATGGCTGGCACCATCATTGATGAGGGGGCATCTGTGAGTATCCTTTCCTCTATTGCTTGGAAAGCGCTTGGTTCGCTGACGCTTTTACCTAAAATGAGAAATCTGACAGGCTTTGATAAAGAAACCAGTCGACCTTTAGGGATCCTCCCCAATGTGCCTATCACATTGAAAGGGAAGACTGTTCAAATGAACGTGATGGTCGTTCAAGGACCCTTGGATTATAACCTACTCCTTGGACGAGACTATATATATTGCATGGGAGCCATCGTCTCCTCACTCTTTAGAGTAATGTGTTTTCCGCACGAAAGAAGAGTGGTCAAGCTCGTGGACCAACTTTCATTTCCCGGATCACGCATCGCAAATAGTCATATACTGTCCCTAAATGGTCTCTTCACACAAGAAATGTCTCAACCCACGGTCTGTCCTCCCGATGAGCGTGAGTAATTCGGAAGGATATGACTGGAACCCAGGGGGCATGCGTCCTGGTCTGCTTCGGCAGGAAAACTTTGGGTATAGGGTATGTTTCCGCGGGAGAATATGACTAGTCTGTACCCCATCCGTCTTGGAAGTGGGGTTATTCTAGAATAAGATTCTTTTGTCAAAGTTATGTGAGTTGACAAAACTGAGTCAATCACCTTTGTCTATTTCGGTAGACATTGCCGAAGAAGTGTTTTGTTTGAAAGATTAATAGAACAATCTTTGGGTGACCTGTAAGAGGTAGGCCTCTCTCGCTGAAACAAATGTTTTATCGGACTAAAGTAGGGGTAACCTTGAAACTATGTTTTATACTTGGGGGCATGCAACCCTTTTTGAGTGCAAGTAAGGGGCGGCTATTTATTTTTTAAATTTGTAGGTCCTCCCTTTAAACCTGTAGGTCTAACCCTTTAAACTCGTAGGATTAGTCGTTTCCGAACTTGCATAAAGAAAGGATTCCAGGAGAAAAGCTTTGTAAGGCGCAAGCTCCATAAAAAATGGGATCTTACATGAGACATTCTTATCATATGACTGGATTATCGAGCAGTTTTAGCACATAGTTCATGCTCGTTAAAAAATAAACATAAGACCGAGCAGTGTTTTTCTGCGTTTAAGCTCGTTAAAAAATGAACTACCCTTCGGTAAATAACCACCGTGAATGTAACATTATTAGACATTAAAGCCTTGGTCGTGTTTGCACCGTCACCTCCACTTTTCCATTGGCCGATCGTTCGCCTCCATATGATTGTTTACCCATTTTGAGGAACAACTGCGAAGAGTGATTTCACTAGCCATCCTTGTGACACTGCCGTGATTGGAAAATTCCAACCTTTACCTGGAATCAACTGTTAACCCGTTTTATCACTCGTTCCTCAAAAGACGAGTCTTCTTTAAGCTCTTTTCATCTGACTCATAAAATATGAAAAGATTACCTAGTTTTGGCCTTCCAGCTCGTTAAAGCGACCGGAAGTGCTATCCCTCCTCTAGATTTTAATCTTTTTGGACCTGAGGGATTATTGCACAAAAAGATCGAGCTCTTGTTTTGTTCGGCTCGTTAAAACTATTGAAAACTCATCCCTTCTGTATTGTTTTATACTTTTTCGGACTTAAGGGATTAGATGACGAAAAAGGACTTTCGGAGTTGACTTTACGTACCTTTTCAGACTCTCTAAAAATGAAAAGGACCGAGTTATCTTTGTCGTTAGACTCGTTAAAAACATTAAATAGCGACAAACTTGTCTTTAGATGAGAACGAGTTTCACTATCGCTAGGCTCGTTAAAACATAGCGATGGGTTTGCCCGAAGGGCAAATTATAGAACAAGCATATGTTATCCTCCTCAAGCTTGACAAAAATAAAGAGGTACTAGTCAGCAATGACTGGGGAAAAATTGGGAAGAAACTCAAAGAACTTTATTGGTAGCAAGTCGCTCTTGAACATGACACTTCCACTCTGTGCCTGAGTCGGGTTGGGTTGTTTCATTCACCGGTCACATCGCCATGGTCTCGCCATACCATCCACCTTTGCAGTAAATGCTACCAATCCATCACATAAGTGTCACCGGTATGTTCAAGAGAATTCATCCAGAGAAGTCAACCGTGTCCCATCCACTACCATACATTATCCTTCATTCTTTCATGACCGCCACCCTGAACCATATATCATCAGATCGTTTTCACCTCCATCAAAATCATTTGCTCCATTCTGTGTCACTGATGTGGGATACATCAAGGCCCTCCTTTGATGGATCGCTTCTTGTCGACATCAGCTCATTATCCAAGAAGTTGATCTAGGAACAACCCCCTTCAGTACTTTGAAGCTTGCATGCCTCAATGGCAAGTTTCTCACTTCCGGCAATAGGTATACATCAATGACCTTCGACCGAAAGATTTTGCGTGGTGTTCGACGCCAAGTCCTTTATTCACACCATGTGAATTGTACTGCAGTACCTTGAGGGCCATTATCATTATCGGTGATTCCTCTCGCGCTTGTTAACGGTTTACCTCATTGACCGGTAATCAAGTGATGTCTTTCCATGTTCGACTTCAGAACATTTCTCACATGGATCGACTTGTACTTAGAGTGAAGATCGAACGAGTTGAAGACCCCGGATCTAGTTTCATCCATCCGGGCTGCGATATATATTCAGGAAAAATAAAGACATTGACATGTACATCATTGCAGCACAGACAATCATCCTACCAAAGGATGATGATTTCAGCAGGATCATCAGTCTATCATCAGACAATTGTCTGTCCTATGTACACAAAAATGAATTTATAAAGCTGAGCATGGGAATGCCCGCCTCAGCTAGATCATGAAAATAGTATGAAAAATAATGTATTTTATTGTATCTTATTACAGGTCTCCTCCCAGCATCGAATGAACTTCGGATCCTCTTAATAAAGCATTTCACCCGATAAACGGCCTCATACTTTAGGGGGCAACTGTTATAGACATTTTTGTGCCTTACAGCTATAAGCATGAAATGTCCATAATTCAAGGGATCCAAAGTCCCTAAAGATGTTGTTACAGCTCCTAAAGGAACAAGGTCAACCAATGACAGCTTCTCCCAGAAGTTCTCCACCAAAAACCACTCAGAAACAGTCAATTCAGGATCAATTCAGAGGCTCCACTAGCTGCCTGCGTTGAAATGTAGAAGTTACACTGGCTAGGTGCACTGCAACGCAGGTGGAAGCACTACCAGGGTGCGCTGAGTGGGAAATGACAAATGGCAAGCTCATTCAACGACATGGAAAGACCCTGGAAGCTTCCAGAATCTTCTCCAATGACACTTGCCTCAATGAATTCGACTAGTGATGAGTAAGAGGTTCTCAACCTCCAAGTGGAAGCAAGAACTGAAAGAGAGAAGCCACAAGTCAAAACATAAGCTGACTCATCCTCTCTGCTTACATCTATATATGGATCTCTCACCCAGAGGTTCAGGAGGCTGGAATTTTGTACTTTGCAGAGAATTGTTGTTGGTTTAAGATTGAGATTAATACATTGGGTGATTTATGCTTTGTTGGAGGAGAGGAAGGGATTCCTTTGTTGGGAGGTAGATGTTGGATCGGAACTCACTTGGTTGTATCTCCTCTTGGACTTTCTTATTCTATCAATAAACTATTTGAGTTTCTCCTACATGCTGTGTACCAATGATGTTTTGTTATGCTTACATGTTTAGCTTAATCTGATCTTGAGCTTTTTATGAATGTATATCTGTATCTTCATGTAGTTTCTCTCTCTTGTGATCTTGCAGGAATTCGGTGAAGCTGGGCCGGTGAAGGAGTAGGAAGCTGGGAGCTACTGAAGAGAGGAGTGATTTGGATCGACAAACTAGCGAAAGACACAGCTTAGTTAGATCCTTCTTCCTCGTTTACATTTCATAAAGAAGAATACTCAATTAGTTTACCTCGTTTGTTGCTAAGGCACTATCACACCTTAGAGTGGGATAGGGGCATTCCGAATTGGATACTTTTCCCAACAACAATCGAGGCACTAACAAAACAACTACAAGAAAAGGAGTTGCAAGCAGCAGAAGAGATACAGTCTCTAAGGCAACAGGTACATGAGAAGGAAGCCCAACTGGCCTGCATGGCCAATTGGGCAATAGAGGCCATACAGTGTAGGTAGCCTGCCAAGTCATACGCTTTGTACCTTAAAGATCAATGGTTGCAGTTCCAGATCAACACCTTGGACCAAAGGGGCACTACTCCATTTCAAAACTATCATCAATTTATGGCTTTATGTGATAGTAGCTCATAAGAGGACAAGGCTAAATTATTAGAGTTTTATTTGCACAACTTTTCCCTTCCAAATATGAATTCGTGGGACCCCAACACTATGGTAGGAGATGTGCAACTTATGGCCATGGCCTCTTGGTTGAATCATGAGGAAAACAGGGCAGCAGAGGCCCGAGACATTATGAATAGGGAACTCAGTGAACCACTAATGATCAGAGCAGAGCCAGAGGATCCCTCAGCATTGATAAGCACCCACCAGCACTTGGCCAACAACCCTTAGGAGTTACTAGAGTACATTGAATGACAAGCTCAAGCTATTGCCCACTTTGAGGACATGGAGAGACTGTTGGGGGATCACTGCCTTCATGCTTGCACAAGGAGGTGGAACACACTGCCCCACAGTTTTAAGATAAGAGAATACCACTCTCCAACAAGGATGAGGGAGGCCTTGGCAAGGGTACCCCTCTATAAACAGTCAATGCAATATCTGCAGGCAAATTGGATCCGCCTAAAATTCAATCCTCCCTTGCTTTTGGGATTGCTAGATGAGTTAAGGAAGAAGAGGAAAATAGGCAGTGGGAGGAAGTGGAAAGAAAAGCAGGATTTCATGACCAGGAAAAAGACATCACCTCGGAGGCCTGGGACATGAGAGAGGCAGTCAAAGCTATCAAGGATAATGAGTTAGACTAGTTGCTCAGAGGATGAGCAACCCATTTAGTAGGGGGGTGATGATGAGCCCCAAAAATGGGTAACTTATTGGGCTCATTTTGCCTATTTTTCTTCATCAATCCACCATTTTTCATAGTTTATGCATGTTTTTGAGTATATTTATGTTAGTTGAACGAATGAGGATAGTCACTTGACCAAGAAGGCTAACATGTTGTTATTGTAGATTTTTGGACAAATTTTGGACCAAGGCCAAGCATTTATGAGCTAGATGACAGCCAAGCATGAAGGAACAAGGGTGAGGATTAGTAGGAAGGGTGTCTCCCGCACTAAATGGCCCCTTCCTCGAATTCTCCACCCTCAGCTCGGAGTTCAGCAGGCCACCGAAAAGTATTCCCAAAGGCAGCCGATTAGTTTTGTGTAAAGTGACTAACCACTGGCAGTTTGTTAGGGTCCCACCCTAACCCCCTTATTTATGTAATGGGATCAAGTCATAGTCAAGAGTCAATAAAGCCCATATTAATAATTGTAAGTGGTTAACCCGCAATTAATGACGGGACCACAGTTAGTTGCAAATGGGCCGTAGTACTAGATAGATGGTATTAATAAAACCCATGGTATTGATCCTTGGTATTGCATGTATGAGTCATGTATAAAGGATAGAGACTCCCTGTGAGGAGAATTATGTCTTATTTTTGTATCGAGCTCTGCTCTATTGGAGGTTTCCCCCTCGAAGAGGCCAATGAACATTTCTTTCTGAATAATAAAATATTTGTTGTTGTCTCTCACTATTCTATGTTCTAGGTATCTTTCTTGGCATATTCTGTAGTTGGGTATCTTTTTCCAGGTTAAGAGCATAACAAGTGGTATCAGAGCACTTTCCAGGGCCAGTGGGATCTCCATTTCTTAGCAAATTTTTTTTGGCTAGAGACGTGTTCCGGCGTCTTTAAACCACGGGATCTGTCATTGAGCACATAAAACTGCGGATTTGGGGAGGCATGCACACAGGAAAGACAAGAGGTGGTCACGCTTGTTGGACTCCCTTGTAACCCCTGTGAGTACCCCTTCAAGTAGTAGCGCATTAGACAGAACCGCGTACGGACTGTCTTCCAAGTACCTTCTAGGTATATCGGAAGCCCCTTAGCTCCTCTGCAACCTCGCCATAGATAAACCGTCGGCCGTCTTTCTGCTACAGTACACCGAGAATAGCACTCGGAGAGATTACTCGCCCGTACGATAAGGTAGTCGGGTTGTACGGCTAAGGGTATGGTTGATCCTCCTTAGTTAGAGCCCTGAAAAATTGGGCCGAGTACTACTATCAAACCCTTATGTATATTGCGATCTGTAGCACCTGACACTCCTCAAGACCATAGTTCCCTTTTCTATCTAGGGATCACGCATCGTCTCCACCAGATCAGCGTGCAAAGAGGTGCAGCAGCAGCAGGCATCAGTCCCGCAGTTCCGAGTTAGCAGACCAGCCATTCCGATCTATTAGATCCATCAGATCCGCAACAGCAGTCTATTCCGCCACCCAGAGCTATCCAATCCACCATTCAGATCTCTCAGATCCACCAGATCCGAGTAGTTGTGTGGGGTTCCTATACCGGGGTAAAATTTTCGCAGGACTTTTAGCAGCATTGACATTTTGAGGATTTGGCGACTGCAGTATTCATAAGGAAGGAGTAAAACTCCATTAGGAGTTTTCAAAAAACAAGTCTGAGATCTCCCGGGGTGCTTATTGGTGATCTAGCCCATCAGAATCAAGATGACGAGCTAAGCACGGTGGTACCATTCAATTATTAGTGAAAAAAAAAAATTTAGGCGGTCCCAATTTTCAAGAACATTAGGTCGGTGCATGGTAGAAACTAGAGCTCAAGCTATGGCCAATGAAAGGATGGACAAACTTGAAGAATCCTTGCAATCCCTCCACATTCAGCTTGACCGACTAAATAGCATGATCCTAAGCATAATCCCGACGGGCAAGGAGGAAGCCCATGAGGAGGTGTATATTGGCAATGGACACAGTGAGGGTGAGTCTAGCCACTCTCTTCACCTCAGGGGCCCCCACCCACAATCCCGTCCACGACCTCCCAAGTTGGATATGCATAAATTTGATGGTTCTCACCTGGCAGCATGGATAGCACAAATGGAGCAGTATTTCAATCTGAATAACATCTTAGATAATGAGACTGAGCTTATGGTGCGGAGCATGTACTTGGACAATGAAAGGTGGCAATGGTGGGAGTGGCATCAATGTTGCAATGGACCTTTTAGGACTTGGAACTCCTTCAAAAAAGATCTTACAGAACGCTTTGACCAGGAATCTTCTTTTTTCGGTCATCTTACTAAGCTCAGACAGACTGGCACAGTGGATGAATATATTACAGCCTTTGAAGCCTTAGCCTTCCGCACTAGGGGTCTCTCAGATGTGTTCTACATGGAATGTTTTAATAGCGGTCTTAAAGAAGCCATAAAAGCCCACGTCTTACTGCACCACCCTCCCACATGGATGGAGGCTTGTAAGGTAGCTCGTAACGTGGAACGTGCATTAGCAGCCCAGTACAATCGCCCAAATTTCACCGCTAAGGGTTGCCCCCACAGGCTCATAGCACGACTCAAACACTTAAGGTTCAAAAGGTGTCACCTGCAGAAATGGCCGAAAGAAGAAAGCAAGGATTATGTTACTACAGTGATGAAAAATACTCCCCAAGTCATAAATGCAAGGAGCCCAAATGTTTTCAAATTGATGCCACTGATTACAGCTCATCGAAGGAAGATCCACCACTAGAGGAACATGAGGCGGTGGAAGAGGAAAACCAAAAGGACAATGTCCCTAGCGAACCAGTTATTTCGCTGCATGCTTTGGCAGGGATTTCTTCACCTTAAACTCTCAAAATCAAAGGTTTTATTAAACATCGCCCAGTAGTAGTCTTGATTGATAGTGGAAGTACACATAATTTCATCCATCAAAAAGTCGCGGAAGCAGTGCAGTGTTTTGTACGAGCAGTTTCTAACTTCCAAGTCCAAATTGCGGATGGGGGCACAATGAAATGTGAAGGCCACTGTGAAAATGTCAAACTTCAAATTGGGGATTATCAGTTGAAGACCCACATGTTTGCCATACAGATGGGAGGGTGCGACATTGTCCTCGGTGCTGAATGGCTTCGCACTCTTGGGCCAATCACAATGGATTTCTAGGAGTTATATATGAGTTTTAAGCAGAACAACTCCACACATACCCTCCGTGGACTCCAGGCGGGAGCTCCTTCTATCATCAGCTCGCATAGGATGGAAAAATTGCTAAAAAAGGGCCATCATGGAGTTATAGCTCAATTTAATGCCATCCAGGCAGTCGAAACCAAGTCTCTGCCGATTCATCCTGAGATGCAACAGATTTTAAATAACCATCTGTCGGTCTTTGACAAGCCTCATGAGCTTCCACCCTTGAGAGGGGAAAATGATCATAGCATCACCTTGGTTCCAGGGGCCCAACCCCCAAATGTGCGCCCATACAGATATCCGTTCACCCAAAACAATGAAATAGAAAAAATAATCAAGGAACTTTTGGAAGCAGGTGTCATTCGTCCCAGCATTAGTCCTTATTCATCACCGGTGCTCATGGTGCTCAAGAAAGATGGGGAGTGGCAGATGTGTCCAAACTTTAGGGCCCTCAATAAGTTGACAGTCAAAGATAAATTTCCCATCCCATTGGTTGACGATTTGTTGGATGAACTCAATGGGGCTCAATTCTTCACTAAGCTGGATCTTCGCTCGGGCTACCACCAAATTCGCATGAAGGAAATCGACATTCCAAAGATTACTTTCAGAACTCATGAAGGCCATTATGAGTTCCTGGTCATGCCATTCAGTCTTTGTAATGCCCCATCTACTCTTCAGAGCCTTATGAACCACATTCTCAAACCATATCTCAGGAAATTTGTCCTTGTCTTCTTCGATGACATCCTCATCTATAGTTGCACTTGGGCCGCACATCTTCAGCATGTAGATCTACTCTTGCAACTGCTCCGCAAGCATAAATTATTTGTCAAGATGTCCAAGTGTTCGTTTGGCATGGAAGAAGTTGAGTATTTGGGCCACATTGTGGGGCGTGAAGGTGTCAAGGTGGAGCCCAAAAAGATCCAAGCAATGCAGGATTGGCCTCAACCTAAGACCTTGAAGAGCTTGAGAGGATTTTTGGGTCTCACAGGCTATTATCGTGAATTTGTCCGCAACTATGGTCGCATAGTGAAGCCCCTCACTCAACTCCTGAAGAAAAATTCATTCTTCTGGAATGAGGACGCACAACGGGCATTTACAGCTCTCAAAAATGCCATGTGTTCCACTCCAGTCTTAGCACTACCTGACTTCACCAAATCTTTTGTCATTGAATGTGATGCTTCGGGTACAGGTATTTGGGCAGTCTTAATGCAGGAAGGGCGACCTTTGGCCTTCACAAGCCAACAACTAAGTGGGAAGAATTTGGGCCAATCTACCTATGAGAAGGAAATGATGGCCATCTTACATGCAGTAGAGACCTGGCGACCTTACTTATTGGGGCGACGTTTCCAAATCCGCACAGACCATCACAGTCTTAAATATTTTTTGGAGGAACGCCTATCCTCCCCACAACAAAATAAATGGCTCGCCAAAATGCTGGGATATTATTATGATATCATTTACAAGAAAGGGCAAGACAATAGTGTAGCATATGCATTATCTCACCAATTTGAGGAGGAAAGTACTTTGCTAGCAATTTCCCTCCCCATTCTAGAATGGATTGAAGAGGCTCGCAGGGAATGGTTTTCACATCCCGGGCTCTCCCAACTCATTTCTCAATTGCAGGTAGATCCAAATTCCACCAAGGGCTACTCGTGGTAGGATGCGATTCTTCGCTACAGGGACAGAGTCGTAATATCACCAACATCCACCCTCAAAAGTCCCATTTTGGCAGAATTACACTCATCCCCCATTGTAGGACATTCCGCTTTCAGAAGGCGTATGCTCGCACTAGAAGATCATTTTTTTGGATAGGCATGAAAAAGGACATCCTTACTTTCATAGCAGAATGTGATGTTTGTCAACGCCACAAAGGGGAGACCGTCAACACACCAGGCACATTACAACTGTTGCCCATCCCGGCATCAATTTGGATGGAGGTTTCTATGGATTTCATTACAGGTCTTCCAAATTCAGGAAACAAGTAAGTCATCATGGTGGTTGTGGACAGACTTTCGAAGTATGCTCATTTCTGCGCCCTACCCCACCCATTTACACTGACTTTGGTCGCTCAATCTTTCATGGATCAGATCTTCAAATTGCATGGCATGCCCACTTCTATTGTGTCCGATCGCGACCCGATCTTCACTAATAATTTTTGGCAGGAACTCTTTAGGCTACAAGGAACTCAACTAAAACTCAGTACTTCCTATCATCTACAAATGGATGGTCAAATTGAAGCCGTCAACAAATGTCTGGAAACCTACCTTAGGTGTTTCACTTCAGAAAAGCAACATCTTTGGGTACAGTGGTTACCTTTGGCTGAATGGTGGTATAACACCAACTATCATGCCACCACCAAAATGACTCCCTATAAAGCAGTATATGGTCAACTCCCTCCTTCCCCTACTTCTTATATCAAGGGGTGCTCAAAGGTACAAGCAGTGCATCAACTCCTACAACACCGCGCAACCATGCTCGCCCATCTTAGAGAGAATCTTAATCAAGCTCAAAATCGCATGAAGCAACAGGTAGACTAGCATCGCTCAGAGCGCTAATTTCAAGAAGGGGATCAGGTCTTTTTGAGGCTGCAACCATATAAGAATACATCACTCAAAGACAAGGGTTGTTAGAAACTATCTCCAAAATTCTACAGACCATATCAAGTACTTCAGTGCATTGGAGAAGTGGCTTACAAGTTGGCTTTGCCACCTACTACAAAAATCCATCCAGTTTTCCATGTCTCATGCCTCAAGAAAGTGATTGAGAACAATTGCAGAATTCAAACCAGTCTACCTGAATTGGACAAAGAAGGGTCAATCTAGCTCCAACCTGAACAGGTCCTAGACACACGAGACAGGCACCTGCGGGGCCGCATGATTAGGGAAGTCCTCGTCAAGTGGAAAGAAACCTCTCCGAAAGATGCAACTTGGGAACCAGCCAATATTCTTCAGCAGTTTCCGCAGCTTCAGCCTTGAGGACAAGGCTAGTCTTAAGGGGGAGGGCATGTTAGGGTCCCACCCTAACCCCCTTATTTATGTAATGGGATCGAGTCATAGTCAAGAGTCAATAAAGCCCATATTAATAATTTTAAGTGGTTAACTCGTAATTAATGACGGGACCACAGTTAGTTGCAAATGGGCCGTAGTATTAGATAGATGGTATTAATAAAACCCATGGTATTGATCCTTGGTATTGCATGTATGAGTCATATATAAAGGATAGAGACTCCCTGCGAGGAGCATTGTGTCTTATTTTTGTATCGAGCTCTGCTCTATTGGAGGTTGCCCCCTTGAAGAGGCCAGTGAACATTGCTTTCTAAATAAAAAAATATTTGTTGTTGTCTCTCACTATTCTATGTTCTGGGTATCTTTCTTTGCATATTCTGTATTTGGGTATCTTTCTGCAGGTTAAGAGCATAACACAGTTCAAGCAGCCAAGCCCCTCGATTTAAGGATGGCTATTGGAGACCCTCGTAGTGCATAAATAGGAAGGATTCCAGCCTTCGTAGGTTACTTTTTGAGCAATTGTATTTTGCACTATAGTGCTGCTAGTTTCTCAACTCATTTTGTATCTTCTACTGTACAACTTTATTTGTGACATGGTTATTTTTGAATAATGGAAAGCAGTTTCATTTGGCATCAGTTCTAAGCTTTTTCTTAGGAGCCTGTAGATCTTGGGGTTGGGCCCAACCCAAGTGCCAAGGCCTCCTCCGTGTACTGTTATATGTTTTCAATGTCTTTGCAAAATAATTTATGTTAAGTAGATTACAGTCTTGCTTGGTTACCTAGGACATTGTTGATGATTAAAAAGGCTTTTCATGTTCAGATTGATTTGATAGGGTAATAACAAAGAATATCTTCAGAAAAAAGCCATCAAGCACCCCTGATCTCACCTCTCCCTCTGTGGGACCATGAGCTGAGACCAAGGTGTCCTTGTTGTCCCCAAAAACACTGTCTTTGCTTCATCATGCAATTGTTAGTGTTAAATTATCATTTGCAGAAGTTGATACCAGTTGTGGTTACATGTTTAGGTTCATGATTTCTTAGTTTGCATATCTATTTCACATGATTTCGTTGCAATAAACTTTTGTTCATTTCCTTTGTTGATATTCAGGTCAGATTAGATTAAAGTAGCTATGTCTTTGGTTTTTCCAAGTCTTTGATTGAATAGTTTGGAAAATAACTTGCAGAGCACCTGTGATACCTCTTTGCCTACCCCTACTCCATCAATACCACCTGCTCCACCCTCCAACTCTGATTCTTGCCTCGCATTTGCCACGTTCCCTCACTTTGACCTAATTTCCATATTTTTGTGCAACATTGCTCTAACCCTCCTTGAACAAATCCAGCCATCCTTATCACTCACCCACTTTGTTCACCAAGTCCTAGACCTCATCACACCCTCATCTCACCTCCATACCCACTTCTTCACCTTTTTTCACCATAAGCTCTTCAAAATTCCCTTTCGGAACATCTTGTAGAAACATCCTGTAGAAGCCACAAAACATCGTGTAAAACCCCTACAGACTTCCTGTAGAAGCTCACGAAAGCGGTTTCTTGAGATTTGAGCACTGTGAAACTCTCTGGAAGGGTGCTAGGGACCCCTTAGGCCCTCTTCTAACCTTCCCAACCTCCTGCAAGTGCTTACTCCATTTCCTTTTTCCAATCAACCTTTACACAATCAACAACAGTTAAAGCACATGCAAAATAATTCTGACAAATTACTTAAAAATGCAAAAAGATGTTTTCTTCATATTTCTCTTCAATAGTAGCTTAGTCACATGCATTCTACCTTTCTAGAAGTCAATGGCATCCATTTCTGTAGCTTTCATCCTTTTACTTGCACTTGTAGGGTTGGTCTGTAGAACTAGGGTTTGCTAGGGTTTGCGTTCCTTTTTCACTTTCAGCTTCTTTCTGCAAGTAGACTAGCTTCCTTTGAGTTAGCTTTCATCCATCACTATTAAAAGCTTCTTCTGAGAGCTCATAGAAGTTGGCTTAAGTTCCTAGTGGACCTGTGCCAGCTGATCCAGTGATAGCTGCGGCAAGAGCTAGTACTTATGCATATAGCACCATCGCTTCCTAGTTTGTTACGAACTACCGGGTTGATAAAAGTAAAGAAGGGAGCCCTAGGAGTTGCAGCATTATTGTTGCGATACCGGAGCTCACCAATACCCTCCAGCCCAGCCAAGCCTCACAATAATTAAAACAAAGAAACAACCTATATCATACCTGACAGAAAACATTAGATCACCATTAACCATTGAAGATGCCCTCGAATTTAAAGACCAAACAGAGGACGACATCATTAACAACTTCATTAACCAACCAAAAACCAGATCCCATTTACAATGTCACATGATTGAGGCAGCATTTGATAATGATGTAGAAGAAGATCCCCTGAAAGAAACTCATGATCAATCAATACCTACCACCTCTATTTATAGTAGAAAAACCATAGAAATTGAACCAGGAAAAACTTTGAACATTAACAAAAATTTGACTGCTGAACAAGAAGAAAAGATGGTCCAACTACTGAGAAAATCTAAGGAAGCTTTTGCATGGGATTACCCATAGTTTTTAAAGACGGAACTGGTGACCGGAACGGTCCACCTAATGAACCATTTTACCAACTGGAACCGGTCTAACCGGGACTGGTTTGGTCTAAACGAACCTGTGTTAGAAAAATACATTAAATAATTATTTTTTAATGAAAAAAACTATTTTTAAGATTTAAAACCATGATTCCAAGCCAATAGAGACAAAATATGCAAAGATTGCTCATTTATATACCATGTAAAGGTGAATATATCAAAATGGCACTAAGTACAATACATATCATCGACAAAATACATAAGCAATGAGGCTCTAAATGGCCTCTAGAGTGAAAAAACAAAGCCTACAAACTATGGGGCCAGTGGCCTACTACAAGACTCTAGTCTAGACTCTACATATATGATAATAGTAATACTATAATATTGATCAACATTATCACTTGAAGTTAAAACTTCTCATGAGTCTCAGTCATCAAGATCAGACTCAGTTGGTTGAGTCTCGACTCCCAAACTTTTCAGTTACAAACTTCTCTATTGGTTCAGTGACTTGAGTCTCAAAATTCTGAAGGTATTCTGCCCTAATATGCCCTATTATTTCATTTGGTGCTCCACATGGCTTTACATGGCCTCCTATCCTAGCCAAGTGTTGCTTGAACCTGTTAATACCCCCTCCTTGAATGGATTTTTGGCAATATTTGCGAATCATTTTGCCATCAATAATATCACAATGAGCCCATGCAGTATCTCTGGCTTTTGGAGGCATGATGACTACCTGGATGGTAGATCATAGAAGTGAGAAGTTTATAACACATAAAAAAAATTAATTCATGGACAGCAGCCAAATGAGGAATTTTCAAGTGCAAATCCTTACCTGGAAATGCAAACTAGCTTCCTTAGCCTCCTCTTGAAGATGGCAACTCCACTGACAGCTATACACTATCTCCAAAATAGCTCCAACTCCAACTCCAAGATGACTACTTCAGCAAAAACTCAACACTCTCCAAGCTCACAAACAAACTCACAAACACTCACAAATACTCCAAAACAGTTGTGTGAGACAAATGAGAGTGAGAGGGGCCTCTTAAAGGCTTGGAGAGGGTGTTTTTGGAGGGAAAACACCCTTAGTTTCCCCCCAAAACCCCTAAAACACAATTCACATTACAATTTTTGCATTACACGGTGAGTGTGCCTCTAATCGACCGGTTTAGGATAGAACTGGCCAGTTTGATACAAAACCGACCGGTTCCATCCTAAACCGGCCAGTTAGCACCGGTTTAGGGAAAATTTTAGTGAAATGGGTGATTTAACCGGGTTTTTTGGCCAATTTAGACCGACGACCTTGCTAATCGGCCAGTTAGACCGGTAACTGGTTTTTAAAAATAGTTTTTAAAACTATGGGATTACCCATACATGAAAGGAATTGATCCCCAGTTGTGTACGCACCACATTTATACAGAAAAGTATGTTAGACCCATTCGCCAACCCTAACGGAGATTAAACCCTCATCTTAAGGATATTGTGAAAGCTAAATTACAAAAACTTTTGAATGTAAACTTTATTTACCCAGTGTCTAGCAGCAAGTGGGTCTCTCCACTAGTAGTGTTGCAAAGAAGAATGGGAAGTGGCACATATGTGTAGACTACAGAGAATTGAACAAAGCAACCTAGAAAGACCACTTTCCCCTTCCATTCATTGATCAGGTATTAGACACATTAGCAGGAAATAAATTCTTTTCTTTCCTAGATGGCTTCAGTTGATACAATCAAATCCAGGTTTCCCCTGAAGATTAGGATAAAACCACTTTTATCCTTTGGGAACATTTGCTTATAGAGTCTTACCCTTTGGGTTATGCAATGCTCCTGCCACATTTCAGAGGGCCATCATCAGCATTTTTTTAGATCTAATAAATGAAGGGCTCGAAGTATATATGGATGATTTCACACCTTATGGAGATGATTTTGAGCCAGCATTACAAACACTGGAAAAGATGTTGCAATGATGTATTGCCACCAAGCTCTGCTTGAGCCATGAAAAGTGTGATATGATGATGACCGAAGGATTAATCTTAGGTCATTATATCTCAGCAGCTGGAATACAGGTAGACCCGGCTAAAATTCAGATAATTTTGTTAATACCTACTCCTACCACACAAACAAAGGTACGCAATTTTCTGGTTATTATAGAAGATTTATAGAGCATTTTTCTCAAGTTGTTGCACCTTTATATGCACTAACATGGAATGTTGATTTCATTTGGACATATAAGTGTGACCATGCTTTTGAGGATCTGAAAAATCTTGTATCGACAACCCCGGTGCTTAGGGGCCCAAATTGGGATTTTCCATTCCAAATTTCATCTAATGCTTCAGACACAGCAATTGGAGCAGTTCTTGGGCAGGAAGAAGATAAAAAGCCATATGAAATTTATTATATTAACAAGAATCTATCTCCTGCTGAATTAAACTATACTATAACTGAAAAAGAATTTTTAGTTGTAATACATGCTGTAAATAAGTTTAGACATTATATAACTGGGTATCCTATAGTTTTATATACAGATCACTCTACCATAAAATATTTAGCAAATAAACCGGTTACAAATGGTAGAGTAACAAGATGGTTGATTCTCTTGCAGGAATTTGACATCACAATTAAGGATCGACCTGGAAAAGAGAATCCTGTAGCTGATTTTCTCTCATGAATGCCAAATCCAGTAGACGCAGCAGCAGTCGAAGATCAATTTCCAAATGAACATTTATTTATTGTTACTGTCAGAACACCATGGTATGCTGACGTTGCAAATTACTTAGCAATAGGAAAATTACCTAAGCATTTAATGCCTAATGAAGGAAAGAAGATAGTGTAGCACAATACCCGATTCTCTTGGATTGGGGGCTACTTATTTCATACAAGGGCAGATATGCACATCAGAAGATGCATCCGAGAAGATGAAATATTTGACATTCTGAAAGCATGCCATGATGGGCCATGTGGCAGACATTTTGTAGACCACATGACTAGTCACAAGGTTCTACAAATAGGCTATTACTAGCCCACTATTTTTAAAGATGCTAAAAAGTTTGTTCAAGCCTGTGATAGCTGCCAGAGGGAAGGATACCCTGGACAATCTAACGAAATGCCTCTGAACCCTCAGTTAGTAATCGAGCCATTTGAGCAATGGGTGCTCGATTTTATTGGTCCTATCAACCCATCATCAAATCAGAAAACATACATACTAGTTGTAACAGAGTATGTTACCAAATGGGTTGAAGCAGAGGCACTACCAAGAGCTACAGATGATTCTGTAATACATTTTATTTTTCAATTATTTGTGCGATATGGCCTCCCGAGGGAGATAGTTACAGATGGGGGACCACAATTTGTAGGTAATAAAATCATTGCAACATTAAAAAATTACTACATTTGGCACAAAATTACAACCCCATACCACCCACAGGCAAGTGGCCAAGTAGAAAGCACTAATAAGGTAATTGAGGCAATACTGACAAAAACAGTTGCATCACACAGACGTGACTAGGCTTCAAGATTGTCAGAAGCCTTGTGGGCATACCAAACAACGTGGAGAAATACCACCGGGTATTCACCATATCAATTAGTATTTGGAAAAGAACCCATATTTCGAATCGAATTTGAAATTCAAACATTAAGAACAGCGCAAGAGGAGGGTTTGAATTTAAATGAGGCCAAAACTAATAGATTACAACAAATCCATGAGTGAGATGAAATAAGGCTCTCAACTCTTCAACACACTACATTAATTCAACAACAGAGAGCAAAATGGCATGACACCCTTATTAAAAAGAAGACCTTCCACGAAGGAGATTGGGCACTCCTATACGATTCCAAGTTTTAGGATTTTCTCGGAAAACTCTAGACATGATGGCTTGGACCTGATGAGATACAAAAAGTGCATGACAATGGCACCATTACATTGACTACCATTGACAGATCTAGACATTATTTCAAAGAAAACGGTCATCGAGTGTGACTTTATCACAAACCGCTTACTCAGGAATCCTTTTACCAGCAATTACAGGAAGATTCCGCTATGCAGATTCTTGCTAAGGAAGATAACCCATTCTCAGCATTAATTCACTGAACAATTCCTTTGTTTCTGAATTGTGTACATAAACTTTTCTTTTTAAATTTTGCTTGTATAAACTATTTTTTTGTACAGATTTTTACTGCTGTTCCATTTAAGGAACAGCTGCTATTCCTCCTAAGGAACAACAACCTTTCCATTTAAGGAATAGCAGATGATTTTTTTATTTTATTTTATTTTTGTGTTGTTCATCTTAAGGAACAGCTGTTGTTCTTCTTAAGGAACAGTAGCTATTCCTCTTAAGGAACATTAATGTTGTGAGCTTATATTTGTTTGTTGTTCCTCTTAAGGAACAACAGCCATTCCTCTTAAGGAATAACATTTTTGTATGTCCCATTTGACGTTTGAATTTTTGCTATTCCTCTTAAGGAACAACATTTTTGTATGTCCCATTTGACGTTTGCATTTTTTTTGTTCCTCTTAAGGAACAACACTTCCGCTTGTTTGCATTTTTTGTTGTTCCTCTTAAGGAATAGCTTCTATTCCTCCTAAGGAATAGCAGTCGTTCCTCTTAAGGAACAACACCTCCTCATGATTGTATTTTCATTGTTCCTCTTAAGGAACAACTGATGTTCTTCTTAAGGAACAACAACCGTCCCTCTTAAGGAACAACATTTTCGTGTGTTTCTATTTTTACTGTTCCTCTTACCGAATAGTTGTTGTTCCTCTTAAAGAACAATAGTCGTTCCTCTTAAGGAATAGCACTTTGCGTGTCTCTATTTTTCTGCTATTCCTCTTAAGGAACAGCTACTGTTCCTCTTAAGGAACAGCTGCCGTTCCTCTTAAGGAACAACAACCGTCCTTCTTAAGGAACAACTCTGTGTGATTCATATTTTTATGGTTCCAAATAAGGAACAACAGCCGTTCCTCTTCAAGAACAGCAACCCGCATGCATTTTTTTAGCTGTTTTATTAAAGGAACAAAAATACTACCTACTTACATTTGCATTGTTCCTCTTAAGGAGTAGATGTTGTTCCTTTTAAAGGAAAAATAGTGTCACTATTTTTTACTTTTTGTCGTTCCTTCTAAGGAACAGTAGTTTCAATTTGGAGTTTTTTTTTTGGTTTTTCCTAGGGAAGGATCAGCACTTTATTTTGCGCTTGCTTTACTTGTTGTTCTGCTTAAGGAAAAACTGTTGTTCCTCTTAAGGAACAACAGTTTCGCGTGTAATTTTTTTCTTTTTTTGGCGTTCCTCTTAAAGGAACCGCAGTTTTGTATGCAGATGTTCTTTCTGTTGTTCCTCTTAAGGAACAACCATTGTTCCATCTAAGGAACAACACTTTTTGAGTGCATTTTTCGTTGTTTCTCTTAAAGAATAGCATTTAACCCTTGTGAATAATGTTTCACTCTTCATGATCCTTTCAAGGCAAAGATACAAATACATGCAAAGACACAAAAATTAGAGGTTACTTAAATAATCAAATCAAAGAAAAATTGTCATCTTTCAAGGGATTTCTTTGTATTGATAAGAAAAAGGAAAGGACACAACTATCTATATCACTTTTCTATCTTTATCTTCACTTAAACTTAAATTGATTGATTATTGTTATCATGTTGGTTCTTCCCTAATTCTCATAATTATCTTTGATTATTATTATTGAATAAGAATAAGGGCATATTCTCCCCTGTTGAGATGTTCATACTTTTTCCACCATCCCCACTCTTAAGGAGTGTTGAGCCATCCTCTATATATAAATAAGAAGTGCTATATAAAAGAAAAGAAAAAGAAAGGAAAAATATATCTATATGATTACTAACAATTCTATGATTTGTCAGATGGAGGATAGGGGGTCTCATCAAGAGCCAGCGTACCATGATGATAAGAAAATAGTGAAGTGGCATTCCCACTATGGCCACCACACCAGGGATATGATCCAATGGGCACAGAAGAAAAAATAAAAGTTCTTGGAATAGGAGGTCTCATCACGACCCGACCTGCCCACCTTTCACTCCTTCCTGGTGAATGGCATTGTGATCCAACTGATTACCAAGCTAGCACAATGGCCTCCATTCTGACATCACAAAGCACTTTCCTAGGCATATATAAAGGATTATGGTTCCAAGGGTGAAAAAGAAACTTTGTCAAGGTTATAAACACCTATGGGAAACAGAGCTCTACTGATGGTATTGGAGTCATATTTTTCAACACCAATAGTAATTATAAACCCTTTTCTTATTTCTTTATATTTTCAAAAGAGGTTATGTTCCCAAATTCCTTTTTGAACCTTTTATGCATGAATATTGTTTAAAATGAATCATAACGATTTAACTGGAATGGGGACCACATAAAAATTTTACCTACGTCAGTTGTCTTTTTCCCTTTTTCACATCACTCCATAGCATCTCCATATCTATTCACAATTTTCATCATAAGCCTCGATTTCAGCAACTCGATACTTTTTGTGATCTTGTCATGGATATGTACACCCTTCCTTTTTTATACTGTACGATTGTCATCCAATACGCTGCTCCTTTATTTAAATCAGTCGAGGACGACCTCTCATACTTCAGGGGGCATGAGTGACTTCCAAAATACTCCTGCATACATGTCAGTTTCCTATTTGGAGGTACTAGACTGCATCAGATCCCTTAATGGCAAGTTTTAACAGTATTGATGTTAAAAACAAGGGATATTATCCAATATGCACAGTTTGTTGTTCCATTGTTATCTCTGTGTATTGCTGTGTAAAATTAATAGTGTGCAAAACTTAGATGAAATGGGAGGTCGATCAATATGCAACAAGCCACAGGTATTAATAGATTCTGGCGCTACACGAGAAATTTTGGTAAGAGCAATATGGATCGCCTATTTTACACAGTTACAACAACCCCATGAAACTGTGGCTATCGAATTTCTGCAAAATTTGTAGGACAATCATTCCATAGTAAGAGGAAGGAAAATAACAGTGATAGATATAGTAATTGTAGAAGTATATGGACTACCAGCAGCTAGTCCCATATGGACACATAAGAAAGTGAGACTTCAAGATGCTATGGCCACCTTTCAGGATGAGGGACAAAACCTGATCGTTAAAGGAAAAGGAGTCCAGCCTTCATCTCTGGGGGAACCGTGGATGGAACTAGCTAGAATAGTGCACAACTACATTACATGCGACAGGAGAAAGGATGTGGTAAGACCACGCCACCTCAAATTATTATCAGTATTAAAACAGAAATGTGCCCTAAATCTGCCTGCATATCTAAATTTTTTTTTGCATGATGCTGCTTAGAGTATAAAGAAATTCCGTCATATAGGTACTGTAGTGAGCCACCATTGTTTAATTTGATTAATAGTAAGTTACAGCCTTGCTCAACAAAAGACCGGTTGGGAAGAATTGGTGTTTTCGATAGACGGGGGACTAGCCTTACCGGCCCCAAAAAGAAAAAGAACTGCCAACACAGCAAGTAGGCCTACGAAACGCAGACACTCCTCCAAATTAAGAATAGGTAGGGGAATATTTGAGAACCTTCAGGGTAGTAGCAGCCAAACCTTATAATTACTCAGTTCAGAAAACGAGCAACCTTCACAACCCGAAGGAAGAAATAACCAAGAGTCAGAATTGGAGGAAGAAACTAAACACACTAGCGAAGAAGAGAGGGAGGGAACTAAACTCCCTTTAAACCCTAGCGCAAGTCCACCACAAAACCCAGTGTAGGAGGATGAATTGGCCCAAATTTTGGCCAATATGAGTGAGTATATTCAGCCCCAAAGTCCACTTAACCTCGATATTGAAGCAGAGCAATCACAGGAACACTCTGCCCACACCAAGAATTCATCAGAAGAAATAAATAATGAGGAAGAAGTAGGAGCAGAAGCCACTCAGGAAGTGGCAGACCAAACTAGGGTTACCCCTCCAGAGGAACCTAGTTCGGAGAATGTAAACACTGAAGAGACGCTCCAAATAAAGGATATGGAAACCGGCCAGGGCAAAGGCACAACCCTTGAAGAGAAAAATCCAATTGAACAGTTGAGCCCAGAAATAAAGAGACAGTTAGGGAAATAGTTGTTCCTTCTGAGAAGAAGAATAAAAGTGAAATTAAGAGGCTGCGAAAGGAACAACAAAAATTGCAAAATTTAGTAAAACAACTCAGATGGATGATAAGGGCACTGAAAAGGGGGAAAATCGCAAGAAGAGCCCCAAAAATAGCGGATGAAGCCATACAAATTGAACCCCATGATACAAAGGCCGCGGAGACTCAAACCGAGCCCATACGCATTCAATATGGTAAGGAACAACATGCAACTATTACAGACGCAGCTACCAAAACAGAAAATGCATATGTTTGCGATAAAGATGTTCAAACAGGCACTATCCTCCAGCAATACAGCCACCCCGACATTCCGTGATAAAGAGACACAGACTATGGGCACTTGAAATTGTGATAAGAGTACCCAGATAAATCTTCAACCCAAAGATGTTTTGATAAACAACCACCCTAGTATAACAAAACTCCAAGAGGATCTGGCACAAGCTCAACGGACTATAAAAAAGCTTGAGGAAGAGATTGTTCCTCAAAAGAAATACCAAGAATTACAGCAACAATTAAAGAACATCAATGCATCAGAGAATGAAGGCTTCAATAAATATCAAAGGGCAGAAGAAAAATTTGAAGAGGTAAAGAATAGCCTGAAAACAGTCAGGAGTCAAATGGATACTCTCTATTATTTATATACAGATGTTCTAGCATGTAGGTCACCTGCCAAAAACTATGCTTTGTTTCTGTTAGAAAGATATTTACAGTTTAAAATTAAGGCTGTGAAGGCAGGGAAATCTATAGAATTAAAAAATGTTGATGATTTTATAAATTGCTGTAAACACCATGGGGTAAAAGTTCAGTGATTACTCTGTGAGTTTTTTACATAATTTTATATTGGAAGAGGAAATGGAGAAAAATCCCAGTCCTTTTGTGGGTGATGTACAGTTTCAAGCATTTATTTCATTTACTATTAACTAGTTAAAGTGGCTCAAGGCCCATAATACTTTTCAGAGACAAGAAAATGCGCTATACCTTTGGGTTAGGGGTGAATCGAAAAACTGATTATAGCTGCTGGCTAAACATAAAAGCCTAATGAAAAAGGAAGGAGTGATCCAAACCCTAGGACCCATCCATAAAGAAATTATCCAGCAAGGGGTATACTATTTCCTCTTTATCAAACAAAATTCCTTGGTTGCAGCGAAATTCAGATGGAAGACTTCCAATCGGGATATACAGGACAGAGATCCATTCAATTACAAGAACTTCAAGTTAGCTACAGATTGCTTGGTTACCTATAGTAACCTCATTTTGAGGGAAGGCCCATATTGGCTTGGTTGTAGGTTTCAAAGCCCTATTATCTGGTATCCTACAGAAGGGTACAAGGCCATATATGAGTTTCCTGAAGGGCAGACAAAGCCCATCTTTGAAGTTTTAGCTACAAATCATGGTTTTAGACCACTGCATGACAATCCCTCTCTAGCCTATTCTTTGACTGCTTTGCATGAAAATCACATGGTTTTCATGAGGCCATGAGAAAGGGTAAGCAGGGGGGTGTGTTGAGCTATGGAAAAGGTATGAATTTGCCATTTATTTCCTTATCTTTTACTTTTATCATAACTCCTTTTATTCCTAAGATGATAATATATCAAAGAATTATAGCGAAAACTAGGGAGTTATTGATTATTGCGAATTAGTTAATTATTGTCCTTTTCCATGCAGAAAATAGAAGAAATGGAAAACTACCATTTTCAAGGAAAATACAAAACAAAGTGACTGTTGTTCCTTTACCAAGAAGCTGTATCCAGACAAGCAGATCAGGATCAGAGTACACAGTTAAGGATAAGGATGGAAAATTGCAGCATCAGCGCAAGAAGACAAAGGGATTGACTGGAGTTAGAAGATGGAGCATATCCCTCAGGATCTCTTGATCCTGAGGGATCGTTGTTTTATAGTCTATCTGTTATTCCTTGTTTTATCTGCTTGTCCATTATAAGAGGGACAACGCTTGTAAATATTGGGGCTGGATTATCAATTATTGTTATTCAAAACTCATTGTTGTATTTCTACTTTGATTATCAACTCTTGTTGATTAAAATAGAGTACAATTGCCTGTAACATCTTCATATGATTAATACATAAGTCGATTGCTATTCCATTCGTTTATACTGCAGTAGTTCGGTGGTGCTTCACTAGCGGCTAAGGGCCTGACCCTGGTGGATCCACTTGCTATCTGTACCATTACTTTCAACCACAGTCGCGTGATGGTTTGGTTTGGTCTTCATTCATTTAAATCGCATTACTTTGCTATTCTTCGTTCACAGAGTTAATGAATTGTCTTACTGTAACTGAATTGCGTTGTCGTTCCTTTTCATCATAATAATATTATCATCTTGAGAAACTATATTGTTATGTTGTTCATTTCAATTATAAAGCTTTGCTATTCATTCCAGTAAACTGACTTTGCTGTTCATTGCAGATTGTTGCTCATTTCTATTAAATCATATTGCTGTTCATTTTTGTTGAATAACATTGTTGTTCATTTCTTTTCTGCAAGAATTTGGTTTTTCCTTTTAGCATCATTACAGTTAGCACATTTATTCCATTAGCATAATTTTCGATTTGATTCCTTGTCATTTCTCATTAGTCGCTTTAGTGTGGAGTGTGAGATCAACAACTATAAATAACATTGGCTACGACAAAGGAAAGAGTTATTGCTACTGCATCCTTGACTGATAGTTGCTGTTAATTTCCTGAGTGAATGATTGAGTTTCAGAGCATTAAGTTTCTTTTAATAGAAAATAAGTTTTATTTCAAGCATCTGTTTACTCTCGTATTTGAATCACTGTACTACAAATTGGAAAAAATTACTCTTGGATTAAATTTCTACCTCAGACTGAGTACACTCTTGAAATAGAAAATCGTTCCTGGATTGATAATTAAAGTAGGATGAATAGGAGTTAAAAAGACACCTTTTATACCTCAACAATTTACTTTGCCTTTCTACACTATTGTCAACCCTCTCTCCACTCTATCCTCTGTCACTTTGATCTTTGACTGCATCAATCTCACCAATTCCTCCCACTTCTATTTACTTTGGGATCCCGTGGCAAGGTACGATCAATGAGATAAAACCACTCAATGGATCCTACCCAATTTCAGCCCTCTTGGGACTATCACTTCAAATCACCCCACCTAACACCTAGAGGTATGGATGAATGTGATCCCTCTACCCACTTGGCTCAAAATTTACCCTACTAGAGGTCTTTGCATCACTGGATGCCTCCACTAGGTCTCCTCTCATATTCTCTAGTTGTGGCCGCTCCACAACTTCCTGAAGCTACTTCTGAGACTTCTTCTTGTGGGGTTGCATGTTAAGAGGTAATTTACTCTCCATCTCAACCACCAAGTCTCTATCCTTTCCATCTCAAGCACTCAAGAAGTTGTAGGAAGCTCCAATTTGTATGCCATAGTATCAATCTTTTACAACACCTTGTATGGACCGTAATACTTTGGTGACAATTTGTTATCCTTCTTCACTTTGTTGAGGGAAATTTGTTTATATGGTTGTAGCCGTAGGAATACCCAGTCACCTACATCAAAACTTATTTCACTGTGATGTTGATCTGCATGTTTTTGCATTCTATTCTATGCTAAAGTGAGGTTATCCTTTAAGAGTTGGAGAACTCATTGTTGATGCTTGAAGTGATCTTCCACTACTTGAAATTAGAATTTTCTCTTAAATGTGATGTGATGGATGGTGGATGATATCCATAAAGTGCCATAAATGGGGTCATTTTTGCTGCAGTATGGAAGGAAGTGTTATATCACCATTCGGCTAGAGGCAACCATTTGACCCATTGTGTCTGTTTATCAAAGAAAAAGCAATGAATATATCCTTCCAAACATTTGTTTACTATCTCAGTTTTCCCATCAGATCGAGGATGATAATATGAGATATGAGTTAACTAAGTACCAAGACAAGAAAATAATTATGTCCAAAAATTTCCACTGAAAATGGGATATTTGTCGCTTACAATAATCTTTCGGTTTCCATGTAGCTTTTGAATTTTTTCCATAAATGTAGTAGAAACTATACTGGATTTAAATAGATGAGATAATGCACAAAAGTGTGCATACTTGGCAATTATGTCAACTACCACCGTCATGACACCCTTTCCTTTGGACTTGGGTAAACCTGTGATAAAATCCATTGAAACCACCTCCCAACGTTGGCTTGGAATGGATAAATGTTGTAATAGACTTGGGGTCTTAATTGTTTCAACTTTATTTTGTTGTCAAACCAAACATTCTGCCACAAAATTTTGAATATCCGATTTAAGGCCATCCCAAAAAAATTCCTTCTTAACGCTGTGGTAAGTTTTTAAAAATCATGAGTGTCCTCCTAAGGGAGAAGTGTGCAATTCCATAAGAATATTTTGTTTGAGTTGGGAATTCTTATATAGGTATAAGCAATCTTTGTACCATAACAAATCATTTTTCCAGCTAAATGTATCATATGTATAGGGATCTTGTTGTAACTTTTGAATGAGTGCCCACACTTCTTCATCATTCTTCCATTCATCCCTTGCTTCGTTTATCCAATTTGATTTGATAATAGAAATGGAACAAAGTAATTCTTCCACATCATTCATATTAGCTTCCATGTCTTTCTTTAAACCATCCATCTTAGCTTCTGTTACTTTTTGTGAAAGTGAATTTTGTTGCACTTGGTCTCATGATTTTGATATATCATGTTGCATTTCTTCCTCTTCTTCATGAGTCATGCTAGAGATTTCAGGTTTCTTACTAGGTGTTTCCATTTTCTTTCTTCGGGGCATCAATTAATGATAATTATGCTTCACTATACCCTTTGAATTCCTTCAAACTAATTTTTCAAACCAAACTTATGAAAAATGTTTAAAAAAACTACACATTTTTCCCTTTGTAGGAGTGCGATATTGAATCTGATGTATCTCTGAAATTTCGGATCCCCAAGGTCTGAAATAGCAAAATATGGTAGCCCTCGGAGTCCTCTTTCCAATGTCATGAGTCTGATCAAAATTAGATTCTCCAAGAAAGAGTTATGCCCAAACTCCCAAGATGACCTGATTATACACTTTTTCAGTAGAGCGAACTTGTATGAAGTGCCACGTGTCACTGTTTTAACCTTTAGACCTAAAAACAATGAACAGAAAACTAAAGTTCGCCCTCTTTCTTTAACTTCTTACAAAATTTCAATCTGATACTCAGAGAGAAAGTTATTATGATTTTCCCAAGGTCACCTATTTGGGATGTAATTCAGGGGCATGCAAAAACCATAGCTTCCTTAGATAATATCTCAAAAAATATAGCAAGGAAAGATCTAAAATTTAGACCTGAGGATCATTGAGATTTCAAATCAAATGGGTTTTTGTTTTTAGCTTTTGAAACGTTGCAGTAAAAATGTTATAGGGAAACTACCACAATGACTTGTTTGGAGCAGTGAAACCCTATAATCCAAAGCTCTGATACCAAATGTTATGAACTAGCTCACAAAATATAGAAAAGATAGATCAACTACTTCAAAATCAGCCTCTTTGAGAGGGAAACCTCCTTTAAATTACACAGATGAACAATTCTTGGATGATACAAATGACTAAACCTCTTTTCTATATATAAGAGTCTAAGGGGTCACAATATAATCAAAGTCGACATAACAATAATAATATAAGGGAACAACAATAACAATAGTGGTCTTATATGGGGCACACTAATAAAAATATGGGGACAATAGGGACACAATAATAACAATAAGGGCTACAATGACAGTAGTAATGGGGGAATCACTAGTATTATAGGGACCTAACATGCCCCTCTCCTTTAAAAGAGTGGTGTCTTCAACGCTTGAGTAGTTCTGGATGATTCTGTATAAAATTCTCTTCCTCCCATGTGGAATATTTAGCAAGTAAGTTCTTCCACTTGATGAGATACTCCGAAATTGATCGATTTCGTAGCTGTCGAGTTCTTGTTTCTGTGACTAGTTCGGGTTCCAATATGATTTTTCCTTCCTCGTCAAGATTTGGCAATATTGTTTGAACTGGGAGCTTGTCACCTATAACCTTCTTTAAAGATGAAATATCGAAAATCGGGTGCACTCGAGAAGCTGCAGGAAGCTCCAATTTGTATGCCATAGTACTAATATTTCGCAACACCTTGTATGGACCATAATACTTTGGTGATAATTTGTTATCCTTCTTAGCTTGCTTTAGGGACATTTCTTTATATGGTTGTAGCCGTAGGAATACCCAGTCACCTACTTCAAAACTTATTTTGCTACGATGTTGATCTGCCTGTTGTTTCATTATATTCTACACCAAAGTGAGGTTATCCTTTAAGAGTTGGAGAACTCGTTGTTGATGCTCGATGTGATCTTCCACTGCTTGAAACTTAGAATTTTCTCTTAAATATGATGTGATGGATGGTGGATGATATCCATAAAGTGCCATAAATGTGGTCATTTTGATGCAGTATGGAAGGAAGTGTTATACCACCATTCAACCAGAGGCAACCATTTGACCCATTGTGTCTGTTTATCAAAGACAAAGCAATGAATATATCCTTCCAAACATTTGTTTACTATCTCAGTTTTCCCATCAAATTGAGGATGATAAGATGAACTATGAGCTAATTGAGTACTGAGACAAGAAAATAATTATGTCCAAAAATTTCCAGTGAAAATGGGATCTCTGTTGCTTACAATAATCTTTGGGTTTCCATGTAGCTTTTGAATTGTTTCCATAAATGCAGTAGAAAATTTACTGGATTTAAATGGATGAGATAATGCACAAAAGTGTGCATACTTGGTAAGTCTGTCAACTACCACCATGATGACACTCTTTCCTTCATACTTGGGTAAACTTGTGATAAAATCCATTGAAACCTCCTCCCAATGTTGGCTTGGAATGGATAAAGGTTGTAATAAACTTGGGGTCTTAATTGTTTCAACTTTATTTTGTTGTCAAACCAAACATTCCACCACAAACTTTTGAATATCTAATTTAAGGCCATCCCAAAAAAAATCCTTCTTAACGCTATGGTAAGTTTTTAAAAATCATGAGTGCCCTCCTAAGGGAGAAGTGTGCTATTCCATAAGAATATTTTGTTTGAGTTGGGAATTCTTATGTAGGTATAAGCGATATCTATACCATAACGAATCATTTTTCCAGCTAAATGTATCAGATGTATTGGGATCTTGTTGTAACTTTTGAATGAGTTCCCATACTTCTTCGTCACTCTTCCATTCATTCCTTTCTTTGTTTATCCAATCTCGTTGGATAATATAAATGGTGCAAAGCAATTCTTCCACATCATTCATCTTAGCTTCCATGCCTTTCTTTAAGCCATCCATATTAGCTTCTGTTACTTTTTGTGAGAGTGAATTTTGTTGCACTTTGTCTCATAATTTTGATATATCATGTTGCATTTCTTCCTCTTCTTCATGAGTCATGCTAGAGCTTTCACGTTGCTTACTAGGTGTTTCCATTTCCTTTCCTTGGGGCATCAATTAATGATAATTATTCTTCACTGTGCCTTTTGAATTCATTCAAAATAATTTTTAAAACCAAACTTATGCAAAATGTTTAAAAAAACTAACACTTTTTTTCACTTTGTAGGAGCACGATATTGAATATAATGTATATTTGAAATTTCAGTTCTCCAAGGTCTGAACTAGAGACCTATGGTAGCCCTCTGAGTCCTCTTTCCAACGCCACCAGTCTTATCAAAATTGGATTCTCCAAGAAGGATTTATGCCCAACCTCCCAATATAACCTGATTATACACTTTTTCAGTAGATCGAACTTGTAGGAAGTGCCACATGTGACTGTTTTAACCTTCGGACTTGAAAACAATGCATAGAAAACTAAATTCCATCCTATTTCTTTAACTTCTTACTAAATTTCAGTATGATACTTAGAGAGAATGTTATGACAATTTTCCCAAGGTCACCTGTTTGGGATGTAATTCGGGAGCATGCAAAAACCCTAACTTCCTTAGATCATATCTCCAAAAATATAACGGCGAAAGATAAAAAATTTGGACCCGTGGATCATTGAGATTTTTGTTCAAATGAGTTTTTTTTTAGCTCTTGAAACGTCGCAGAAAAACCATTATAGTGAAACTACCATGATGACATGTTTGGAGCAGCGAAACCCTAGAATCCAAAGCTCTGATTCCAAATGTTATGAACCAACTCACAAAAAGATAGAAAATATAGATCAACTACTTAAAAATCAGTCTCTTCGAGGGAGAAACCTCCTATAAATTACACAAATGAAAAATTATTAGATGATACAAATGAATAAACCTCCTTTATATATAGGACTCTAAGCGGCCACAATATAATCAAAGCTGGCATAACAATAATAATATAAGGGCACAAAAATAACAATAGTGAGCTTCTATGGGGCACACTAATAACAATATGGGTACAATAGGGGCACAATAATAACAATAAGGTCTACAATGAAAATAGTAGTGGGGGAATCACTAGTATTATAGGGACCTAACATTAATACTTTTTGGACAACTACCCATTCTTTAATATGTTTACCAAGCCCTCTAATCATTTTATCTACTTCATCAATTCTAAGGAAGTATTCAATAATGTTTTCTTCTTCGTTCATCCCATGACTTTCAAATTTCATTCTCTAGGTTTGGATTTTCTCTTGCTTTAACTTTTCATATCCTTCATGGTTGTTCTTGAGCTTGTCCACGACTTCATTGGTTGTTTTGTAATGCGTCACTTTTACCAACTCAGATTGGTTAAGACTAGCTACAATTGTATTCCTAGCCTCTGATTATTGTTGTATGCTCTCCTTTCATTAGGATCTATAGGTGGATTTGTTGGAACACTATATCCATATTCTATTGTAGCCCATACATCCACTCCAAGAGACATGATTTATTCTTCCATTTTGACTCTCCAAAATAAATAATTAACTCCATCAAATATTGATACTCTACTTGAGTATATATCTTGACTTGCTTGATTTTCCATGATTCCCTACGGATCTACCTTCCAATGACTAATCTATTCCTAAAGGAATCCATTATGATACTAATTGTGGGGAATCAATAATTACTAAGAGAAGGTGGTGAATCAGTAATTCTATTATTTTCTTCTTTAAAAAAACATCACACAATCACACAATAAAATGTATTCACAATTGTACATAATGATTTTAACGTGTAAATGTTTTTAGGAGAAAAGCCACCAAAGATTGTTTTTATTATCATGTAAATTCAAAGAACCCAATCTGAATACATCAAATATTTTATGAGAACCCACTCACAAGAGGCTCTATCCCCCTCATATCAACATGCACCAACTTGCTTAGAGTCACCAACCTTAGATCTGCATAGGCACCAACCTACTACTGTAAGATATATATACTCTTTCATGGTATTTTCAAACTGAGACCTCCTACAATGTTATTTAATTTAATTTACAATTTTGTTACATGCAGTTACTTCAGCTCCAATAGCTCACATATGCCTTATCGAGCTCGTTTCTCCTCTACAGGTACACACATAAACAAAATCCACACCATTGTTCTTCTACTTGCTCACTCATTATTTGGTTTTGTTGTTCTTAATTGTGTTCACTCTACTCTGTGCATTCACTCTGGTTGTATTACACACGCACTTCACTTTGTTGTTTCTTTGCCTTTCCACTTCAAGTTCCCACCACTTGATAATAGGTACATCAATTAATTTTTCTTCAGCTCAAGGATTTTTTTAGTTCATTCCAATCATAATTTGTTGTAGATATCCCTTAAAACTTTGTTCCGTCACATTGGAATGTCAAGTAGCTCACTTATTTAATTCCACCAACCATGATTTTCATTTAAATCTTCTCAATCTTCAGTTGTGATTGCGCAAGCCCATAAACTAAATCTTGTGTAGTTGTTTCTAATTGAGATTATCCATCAATTCGCATCAACAAATCACATCTCCTTGTTCGCACCTTTATTCACTGTCAAATTGTGCAACAAATTGTTTTCTTTTTCAATTGATCTTGGTGCTAAATTCTTAACGGTACAATCCCTGACAATTTGAGCTCCTTGTTATGCAGAATCTATGACTGTAGATAGAAGTATATTCCTTATGCCTAGTGGACATTATAGTTGGGGCTGACCCAGGTTCGATCTATACTATGCACCAACAAAACCTTGAATCACTAGCCCTTTTGGCAACGACCTACAAGCATATCACAGTCTCACCCGAAGTGACTATAGGAGGATGTAGAACCAAGTTTCTACAGCCTTAAAGGACATGGATATGTGGTATTATCATGTTTTCTTTTTTTAACATGCATAAATTAAAGATTTCAGGCTTCTGTGATCCATATCAAGTTTGTGAGAGATTTTTCGGCGAAAATCACATGGACTTTTCCACATTCATTTAATCACATAAACATGTCATATAAACCTATAAATCATCATTGTGCTATAATAAAATGCAGTTGTATTAAATTGTTACGCTACAACAGATAATAAGAAAATATACACATAAAGACAAAAACTTTACCATGGTTCATCCTGATGTGGGACTACATCTACAAGAACTGTTTCTTATAATAATAATTCATATACAAAAAATAGTCCTTGACCTACGCACTAAGCTACAAGTCATCTACACACTTAGTTGCAGACTCATGCCTCTGCACACTCAACTGTAGATCCTTTCCTTCGCCACCAACTACAGATCATAATAATTCAACCATAAACACAGATTTGGATCAATTCGATACCTCTCTTCTTTAGTATTTGACCCTATATATACTATTACATCGATGGTACATCATTACAATACCATGGTCCACATACCATGGATCCCTAGTACAAGAAACTATGGTCTGAAAACCATTGATCTTTTACAACATTCCATAGGGAAGGGGTTTTGCCCTATCCCGAACCCATTATACCGCACAGTATATCCAAAATTACTCTGCTACGTGGTCCACTTTACACTTTGCTACATTCTTCACTACGCACTCTGCTCCACAAAATGTGGATTCTTCACCAAAAACTAGGCCAAGTTGTGATATGCCCAACAACCCCCCAATACTCACATGTGACTCATCCTGAGTCACTTATCTGGTTTGCCTCTCATTTTGTTGCGATGTTGTTGTATGCGTTGTTGAACTGCTGTAAAAATTTTGCGACCTTCTTTTCTTAGCTACGCACCTCCTGTAATAGTCCTTCTGTGACATGTTTTGTAGCTTTCTGCATCATCACTGTATCCCTTTGTCGAACCTTTTGAAGCTTCTTATCTATTGTCTCAGATAGCTAAAGAGACTCATCCTGCCATGGTTGAGTTCTCTCCACCAAAACTTGCTTTTCCTTCTTCAATTCTTCTATCTTTTTTTGGAGGGTGTTACCCTCATTGATCTTGGTGAGTTTCTGCGAGATTGGTAAGGTATTTATAGTTGACCAAATCTCTTCCACCTGTTGTTTCCTTTGCTGAATGTCTTCCTGCAGTTTCTATACATTTGGATCTTCTTGCAGCAAAGTCTAAATCTATAAACTCTTGTCTAAAAGTTTTCCACAGTTTGTCAGTGTTACGAAGATGCTTTCCATTACACCGTTTAGGCTGGTCTCCCTTTGATCTCTTACATCCTATGGCATGGTTGGCTCCAACTTCATTTGCAGCTCATTGATTTGCATTTCATATTTGAATTTCACTGCACCAATTTTCTCCTTATAACCTTTCACTACAAGGTCGAGCTTCGTCACCTTTTTCTCTAGTGACTATTCTTCTTAGACATCAAGGTGTGAAATTTCTCTGCAAGTTTCTTCCACTGCCTCCATGATATTCTGGTGCTACTGTGCTACTTGATCCCTTTCTTGTATCACCTACTCAAGATTTTGCTAAAGAGCATCTCACTCTTTTTCAACTTGAATATTTAGCTGCGAGTTGTGTTGTTCACACAGCCTCATCTCTTCTATAATTTCCAAGTGCATCTTGTGTAATATTTGCATTGACATTGCTGCAATGTTCATATTGACATGCTTCTATTCCTTAGCCTGCTGTTGTATTTTGGAAGAGTCAAATTATAGGATTCATGCATGTATCTATGCTAACCTCGCTACAAGCGTAGGCTCTATCTTCCTTTCTACTCCAACTCTTTCCTCTATATGTGTTGGTTTTCTGACCGTCTCGGCTAGTATCTTCAATTTTGCGATATACTCTTCGACAATGGTCAGAAGTGCATCATAGCGATCTTCTAACTTTCTCCAAGATTTTGTTGTTACTTCATGTATCCTATCCCAAATCTGCTCCAGGTCCCCATTAGTAAGGACAATTGGTGTGATATCCTTCATCTTATTTTCCTTCTTCTTTTTCTTAATCATTGTGGTAGCTTCACCCTATGCTTTTCTCTTTTCTGTAGCACCTTGTTCTATTTCTGCCCTTTTAGGCTCCTTAGTCTACTCATCTCCTTTACAAGGATCCTGGTGACCCTCATCATGTTTCTCCTCTTCCTCTAATTCATGCTCATCCTTGTCTTTATCTTTTCCACTTGCTTCGGCATGCTGCGCTGTATCCTCCTCTATCACATTGTCTTCTGGCTATGTTTCCAATGCAGTCATCCATTTTGCAGGCCACTGTTGTGCTAGTTACAAAAGGTCATCCTCTGTGACCAAGTATGGTAGGGGATGCCATTTCTTGCTTGTATCCCTCCGAGCCTGTATATATACTCTGTGAAAATTGGCCTTGAACTTAAAAATAATGCTATACTGCTCATATAAGCTCAGCAAGAGGCAGGGGTGTTGGTTAACTAACATATGCAAATCGATATGATACAATACAAAGAACATCCCGTTCTCCATTACTCATGACGGTTGGGTGGTAAACCATAGTGAGGCATACCGTGCAACTTCACAGACATCTAATCTAGGTAGGAAGCAGGTTTTTATAATGATTTCGAGTTTCTAACCCCATCATTAGCTTAGATTTTGTTCATATTGTGCTTTGATTCCATTCATTTACTACATAGCTATCCTTAGATCTTTCCAACCTGTCCTCATAAATAATTTTCCGCGTATTTTAATTTTCACTTTCCCTTTTAACGGTCATATTTTTCCAACGAACTTTGATGCATCCCATAGTTTATAAAACATTTGTCTTACGTTTCATCTCATGTGTACTTCAACATAATCTAGACTGTAGAGAAGTAACTCCTTACGTCGAAGCTCTTTCCAACGTAGTTTATAGTCCAGTGCCCACTTTCAACTGTAAGTGGCACTAAGACTCTTCCCCTTTCTTATTTAGAATGATGTTAGGACAAGGTTGACCCTGTACATCTTAAACCTACCGCCATTTACTCTTCCTTGGATCAATTCTTCATTTAAATTCACTAATTGAAATGTGCCTCCATCAGTAATATTATTAATAATGTAGGGGCCCAACCAATGCATCTTGAATTTTCCTGGAATTTTTACAAACATACTGTCATAGAGGAGAAAAAGGTCTCCTACCTGGAACTTTTTCTGCTTAATATGGTTGTCATGCCAAGCCTTTTCTCTTGCTTTTTGTACCTACTGATGGAATCCTGCTATAAATCTATCTTCGTCCAAAGAAATCAACTGCGACACTCTTTCCTCCATTATATCATGGTTTGCCATATCTGTAAAAGCTACAATCCTCAAGCTAGGCACAATGTATTTCATGGGAATCACATCTTCTTGCCCATAAAATAATTTGAAGGGTGTTTGACCTGTCAATTTCTTACATGTTGTCCTATAATCCCATTAAACTGCTGGAATTCTAAGATTCTAGTCATCTCTATTCACTTTTCATACCTTAGTAAGTGCATTCTCCAAAATCTTGTTAAAGGATTCCATTGTTCCATTGGCCTGAGGATGATAAGGAGTACTCTTATAATGATAGACTTGGAATTCCTCAGTCAATGTTTCAATAGTTTTATTCAGGAAGTGTGAACCTTGGTTACTCATCAAAATATTTAAACATCCAAATCTAGACAATATATATTCAAAAATAAACTTCACAACAGTCTTTGTGTTGTAGTCCCTTACTATTTGTGCTTCGACCCATCTTCTCAGATAGTCAATCATTGTGATTATGTACCTCGTACCAATCCTTTTTCTAGGTGGGTTGATGGGTCCAACAAAAATCTTACAATGTAACTTGTGGTACTAATGACATTTCATCTCTTCGTGAAGGTTTTATTGTTCTTAGACACACATCACATGCTCTGCAATACTCCTTTTCATCTTTGTGTAGTGTAGGCCACCACAATATTGCTCTCAAAATATTATGGGTAGTAGATTTTCCTGCATAGTGTCCACAAGCTGCACCATCATAAGCTTCTGTTAGACTCATTTTCCTTTCATGTTCAGGAACATATTTGCTTAATTTCATCTGGTCCTATCTTATATAACTATACTGCTATTAATGAAAATCAGCTACCTTAACCACTATTTTTTCTTTTTCTACGCAGTACAATCTGAAGGAGCCATCCCTGTGGTTAAAAACTGCATGACATATACAAAGTAGTCATCTACAACTCCAATTCCAAATAACTGCGCATTAGGGATGTTATCCTCTATGATGGTTTGTTCTTCCCTTGTTTCCAATCTTGATATATGATAAGGTTTTGCATTTAGTCTTCTTGATTTAACAATGATTTCAAAGTCATATTCCTAGAATAATAGTAACCATCCATAAATATTTCCTCCTAAGACATGCTTGTTAACCAAATACTTCAATGCATAGTGATCTGTAAACATTTTAAAGTGTGATCCCAACAAAGAGTTTCTAAAGTTTTGCAAAGCATACACCATGGCCAGTCCTTCACTTTTTGTAGTGGTATAATTATTTTTTGCCTTAGATAACTTTCTACTTGCAAAATCTAAGGGTGGATAATTTCCCTTGCACCAGATTGTGCCAATAATACTCCCAAAGCTATACAAGAGGCATCCACATGGACATGGAATTCCTTATTCCAATAAGGGAACACTAATATAGGTGCATCTAGAATTTTTTCTTTCAATATGTCGAGGCTCTTCTGAAATTCTTCATTCCACTAAAAGGTTACATCCTTCTTTAACAATTTCTCCACAGGCACAATGATCTGCGCATAATCCTTGATGAAATTCTTGTAATATCCAGTATGTCCCAGTGTAGTGCAAAGTTGTCTTACTGTCTTAGGGGGAGGAAAATTCACAATGATAGCAATCTTAGCAGGGTCCACCATTAGCCCTTGCTTACAAACAATGTGTCCCAACAATATGCCAAAAGGTACACAAAATATACACTTCTTTAAATTCAAGGAGATTTGATATTGTCTACATGTGTCAAGCATAAGTCTTAAACTTCCAATATGTTTGCTTAGCAACCCAAATATTGTCCAATCATAAAATTATACTTCTAAACACTTATGGATGTATTCCTTAAAAGCTGCAACCACCACTCTAGAAAATATAACGGGGGCATCCTTTAATCCAAAAGGAATTACTGTGTATTCATATGAGCCCCATTTTGTAGCAAATGTGGTCTTATGCTGATCTTCAGGTGCAATCCTAATCTAATGATAACTTGAAAAATCCATCTGTAAATGAGTAAGCTTCATGACCTCCTACATTTTATAGCACTTCATCTATGAAAGGGGTGGGAAATGGATCATGTAAACATGCATCATTTAACTTTCTCAAATCAACACAAATCCTGATTTCTCCTTGAGTCTTATTTTCTTGCACCACCATAGGACTTACCCATTCTGATTCTTCTACTGGTTCAATAATTCCTGCTACTATCATCTTATCTAGCTCTACTTTCACTTTCTCCTTATGCTTTGGATTCAGTCTGTAAGGTATTTGAACGACTAGCTTTGCATTAGGCTCAAGAGGAATTTTCATAACTCCCAAATCTCCTATTATACCCTTGAATTATGAAAACCTAGTGGGAAACAACTTCTTATATTCATTAAGAAATTATGTAAGTTTTTTTATTATCTCCTCATCCTAATAGTCTCCTATTGTTGAAAATTTTGGTTCCTTTTCTAATCCTATGTTCACCTTCTTTGTATTTAATGGCTTTTTTATATCTGGTATTTCTAGCTCAGGTCCATTTACTTTGTTGTATGCTTCTGATTTTGCTATGTCGATGTTATGAGGATCTTCTTATTCTTCTGCAGTAAGGTTATATAGTTCTAGTGCATTTTCTATCTGTGCAACCCAATTAGGTTGTTGTCATGTCAGTGGGATTACATTCTCAATGATTTTCTTCTTAGCTGTCTGAAGAGCCAAATCTATGTATGGGCAATCATCCTCAAATCTAAATATTAATATGAAACCATCAACCATGTCTTTCCAATTCACAATACCATGTCAAAGCTCAATTTCTAGGTACCAGTTCTTAGGGATTGTCTCTAATGTATGAATGAATCCATGTACCCATTATTGCTATGGACTCTCCTTCCATGTAGTAGTGCATAGTTGTATATGCTTCCTAGGATTATTTTGACCATCATATTTTATCTCTATTTATGTATCTATTTGTCCAAATCTTATCCACATCAATCTTTGACATTCCTTCCAGCCTTCTATATTCTTCTTGTGTGAACCCCACCATCTAGCAGGGGTAGATTTCAGGGCTATATCCAAGGATAACAACCTTTGATTCTCGAGAACTTGGTCTTCATAATCATTAAGAAAAGTATTTACATCACCCAAGCCATGATAAGAAGGAAGATTACATACCTCAAATGTCATACAATGAACTGATTTGGTAATTCTTGCACAATTCCTTGTGGATACTTCATGAAAACTATTCTGTTAGTTTTCCAACTCTTCTTCTGAGTTTGAGGTACAAGAAATATCATGCTCCCAAGTCAACTTTCCTTTTGCAGTAGGGTTAATCCAATCATGTTCCTTTGCTGTCATTTGATAGATATTATCTACATTATTCGTGCAACATTTTTCTCTAACTAGTTCTGTATATCTTACTCCTTATTATGGGTCTAAGGGAACAATCACTCTCATATTATTCCCTCTAAATATCATCTGTCTCTTCTTTAGAATAATTATAGCCATATTTTCAAATTCCTAATCAAGTCCAAGCAATGCAGGATAAGGGTTACTATCATAAACGATCTCTATTACTTCAAAATCACCAGTAGTGCAAACTCCTTCAATGTCCACTATTACACCTGGTAATCTTCCTAAGGGGAAGATATTTTGTAGATTTTCCATCCTTAACTGAAAAGGTGACCATTGTAGCTTTGGCTTACCCATTAACTTCCATGTCTTCTTTGCTAAGACATTAGCATCAAATCCAAGATTGGGGATAACTTAATCCATCTCATGTATCCTATCTACGCACTAATCCTCATCTCTCTTCCAGTTCTCTTCTGTCGATGCAAATTATTGACTGTGGGCATCTCACTTCGCAATGTTTATTTGGATGCACAAGAATCTATCAACTCCTGAAGCCCTTCTAATGCCTTTTGATCTCATAATAATTTCATACAATTTTGCAAGAAAGTATTTAGAATACCTTCTTGATTCATTAAATCTTCGTCTTGTGTCGAAGCTCAATATTATATCGAAGCTTGGTTCTGTGCCAAATTTTGATTATGTATCGATGCTTGATTCTATGTCGAAGCTTGATTTTGCATTGAGGTTGATGACACGTCATAGCTAGTTATTTGCTTTAGCTGTGCACCATAGGTCGAAGCTCCATCATCCATAAATCTTCACTTTTCTTCCATAAATACTTATTTTTCCTTCTGAATATAAAAACAAGAGCTTTCTCAACAACTTTTCTAATCTATGTACTTTCATATTCTGTCTTCTCATCTACTTTATCACTGCCAGTCACAACTCCACTTCTAGTGACAATACTAATTCGAGGTTCATCGGTCCTCCTTTTAGCAATCATCATTTGAATATTCTGTGTCAGCTGTTGATTCATTTTTTCTTGCATCTTTGCCATAAGTATAGGGCATTCTTCAATTACATGGTCAAAGGATTTACATTACTTACATGTCATTGTAGGGTTCTGACAATCTCCTGCAAAATGACCTGTGACCATAGTTATAGAAAATGATCTGTCCACGTCCTTGATCAACTCCAGCACCTCAACCTCTTCCTTGGTAGCCTCCTCACTCCACCGCGTTGTACACTACCTTCATGTCCATGTTCTTCTACATGCATTATATAAGTGTTATCATTTCTCTCCACCATCAGTTCATAAGCTCAACAATCATTCTCATCATGTCCTACTAATTTACATAACTTGCAATATAGGTTCCTTGGAGTTTGCACATATTTCTGTAATAGGTAAAAATCTTCTGAGTGATTTTGGCCCCTGGTCTTACATATCTCACACCAGTGGCCAGATCTTCTATTTAAGGGATTCGGTGCCCCTATAGCAATGTAATCTTGTTGGTTTAAAGAAGGCTTGACCCAAGTTCATAGTGTACTATGCACCAACAAAACCCTCAACCACTGGCCCTTTTGGCAACGAACTACAAGCAGATCACAGTCTCACCCGAAGCGATTATGGGAGGTTGCAGAACCAAGTTTCTATGGCCAGAGGGATATCTGCATTGTGGCACTCGTGTGTTCACTTATGTCTTATATCTATCTACAAATTCACATAAATGAATAACTTTGCGCTAATCATCAACTTTACAGATTGGTACTTAACGCATAAACATAATAGAGAATAGTATAAAATATATTCTTTTGTATAATTCAGTAAAAATCATGCATTACAATATATATAACAAAATATAATGAACATAGAAAGATACTCAATCCTTCGCCAAAAATGCTTCTTTATTAATAAATGTCTTCAATACATACACTTCTCTAATCCATGCACCTAGCTGTAGGTGGTCTACACATGCAGCTGTAGATTCTTCCAAGGCCTTTGCGCACTCAGCTGCAGAGCCTTCGCAAAATTACAGACCCAAGATAGAAAATTATGATCAACCTATGAATTCTATCTTTTCTTGTTATCTTCGACAAGTATTACATCTTCTTTATATATCATTCCTTACTATGATACCATGTTTCACTTACCATGGATCCGACAAAATAATGGACTAATACCCGATACCTGTTACAAAATAAGTGGCTTTGACCCACCCCAAAGCCCCTAAACACTATGTGATGAATAGAACTTAACAAGCTCTGCACGCTCTGCTCCTCCAAATGTGGAGTCTTTGAAAAAAATTGGACCAAGTTGGGTTGCACCCAACATGCCCCCAACACTCACCCATGACTTGTCCCGAGTCACTCAGATGCAGATCCCTTGATTTTCACTGCAATTTTGTTGTAGACAGCATTGTATTGTTGGAATGTCTCTACCTTTTGTTTCTCCTCTTAGTGTACCTCTTCCATAAATTCCTCTATGGTTGGTCCATCAACCTTCTACAGTATTTCTTTCTCCCTTTTCTTTAACTCTTTGAGCCCTTCGTCCACTGCCTGAGAAATTTTGAGGGCGTCATCCTACCACAGATGAGTCTTTTCTTATAAAATTTTATCCTTCCTCTGAAGATCATCTATCTGCTTTTGGATATTCTTTACTTAGGTAATATTCGTGAGCCTTTGCAGTACTGGTAGGGTCTTCATAGCTACCAAGATCTCATCGCGTTGCTTCTGCTTCACTTGTAATTCCTCCTTGATCTTCTGGATGTTTAGATCCTCTTGCAGTGAGGTCCAAATCTGTATCGTGTCATCTAGTAGGTTCCTGCAATCTTCCATTTTGCCAGAGATTCCTTTCAATGCTACATTTAAGTATTTATGCCTCTGCTCCCACACTTCTAGTGGCATGTCTAGTTGAAGCCTTATTTACAACTCTAATACATGTACTTCATTCTCAAATTTTATCTTTTCCAGTGTATTCTTTGATTCCTTGATCACGAGGGCGAGCTTCGTGACCTTCTCTGCTGGTGGTTCCTCCTCACCGACCTTCACATCTGGGACTATGCTGCAAGTATCTTAGATGGATTTTTCCAACTGCTGCCATCACTACCATGCATCTTCCCTTTCCTTAGCCACCTACACCAGCTTCTTCTTGAGTGCAACTTTCTCCTTTTCCACTTGCATCGTCAACGCTGAGGTTCGTTGTTCCCGCTCTTGTAGTTCAATTTTTAAACTTTGATGGAATTCGTACAACACCTGCATGGATAGTGCGACAATATTCATGTTGATAGTAGTCCATGCATTAGATCATTCTTTTTCCTTCGGTGTGTAGAACTGTAGTTCCTCAGCTATCACCTACAGAATTCTAACATCGAATTGTGTGTTTATTCTTTTCTCTACCTACAGTGGTTGAGTTGTTTGTTCTATTTTTTTATTTTTTTCTCTGTTTGTGGAAACACCTTCAACTCTGAGATTCCCTATTGTAACTCAGGAAATATCACTTTATAATGATCATAAATTCTATCCCAAGTCTCCGCGGTGATCTCCTGAACCTTCTCGTCGATCTCATCGATGTCCCCATCAGTGAGGACCAACGATATTGCCCACTTGGACTTATATGCTTTCTTCTTTTTCCTCTTACCTGCCACAGTTTTTGGTACTCTCTTTTTGATAATAAAATCTAGCTCCTCTGATACTCCTACATCACTGAGGGGTTCCTCATGCTTCTGCTCTATTTCTATCTTTGCATCGTTTCCACTTGTACCTTCATGTCATGGGGTACCCTTCTTTGTTCCAACTGCTCCACTCAGTGGAGTCATCCATTCTTTTGGCCATTGCAATGCTACTGCAAGAAAATCATCTTTGATTACTAAGTATGGCAATGGGTGCCATGTTCTAGTTGGGTCCTTCATTGCCTTTACATAGGATCTGTGAAAGTTCGCTTTGAAGTCTACAATGTGATAATACTTCTTATATAAACTAGGTGATAGCCTTGGATGTTGATTCAACACCATGTGTAGATCCATTGACATCACCACAAAGAAAATCCTATTCTTTGTTGTGCATATTGGCTCCTTAGTAAACTAGAGGGATTCATACCTCGCTACTTCACAAACATCCACCTCAATAGATGGAAACTATGAGTCTTCTGGTTCTTTCCATGCAACTAGTGCAATGAGGATTATCAGCCATGCATAGTGGAATGCCTTCCCCTCTTCTTGTGCTTCCCTGCAATCTATAAAAATTCCTTGCACAGATAGGCAACTCAGTTAAGCTGGATCCCTACGCTACACTGCGCAGCCAATGATACTACAGTTGCGGGGACCTCATTCTCCTTGCACTTCCTCATTATATTACCTACCAATATGTACGTGGGGAATCACACTCCTTGATCATCGATGGAATTGATATGATATCCACGTGATTTCTTTACTAGTTTGAACTTTTCCTTCATCATTTGTTCCATCTCCTTGTCCTTATTTTTTCCCACAAATTCTTTTGCGGGGTCTTTTCCATGATGTGGCAATTCTGCGATTCTTCTGATTAACATATCATTGATTCAGATCCTTTTCCCTAGCCAGATGCATCCATCATGTACCAATGCGAGGAGATGTCACACACAGGTTGTATTGAATGGGCTTCTACCAAAGTGTGGCACATTCATCATGTTCAAGAGGCCCACTCTCTATAATCCTGCAACCTGTTAGGTTCCTATACAAATAGGTGTCATAATTTATGATTGGCTAATTTTAACTCTGTAATATGTACATACCTTTGCTTTCTGCAAATGTTTTCCATATTATAAAAATTAAAAAGTGTAAAGAGGGTATGTCCTAGAAAAAGAATAAAAGGACAAAAAGAATAAAGAAAAGGTCAAAAAATGAAAGAAAATGAACCCCAAAATAAAAAGGAAAAATACCATGAAAGTGTGCAAGTCCAAATGCCACTGCTATTTTTCTTTTTGTATAATAAAGATTGTGTGCAACTTGTTACTTATGCCACAATCCATGATAACCAAATAGTTTAATCTTGGTTATTCCATGTTTTCAATTTCATGCTTAGAGATAAAGAATAAAATCTAACCAAACTGTTTAATCTTGGCAGATAAGTAGATAGGTAGAGTGAATAAAGGAGCTCAACAGTTTAATCTAAGCCCTTGGATGTAATAAGGATAGACTTAGATAGATTCCCATTGTAAAAGAAAAGAAAAGGTTTTGATAAGGGTTTGCCAGTTTAAGTGCACCCTAATAAAAGAATAAAACATGGTAGGATGTGTAGGTGGGCAAGTAGATGAGTGGTTGCAGAATTATGTATGATGAATGGTTAAGTTAAAAGCTCAAACCATTTTATTTCATCATTACATTACTTTGGCAAAGAAATGGATGACAATGAAGACATTTACATCATGGACAAAAAGTCAAACTAATTAACCTCCTCACTCATTTTTCCATAAATTTTACGAATTTCCCTTAAGTACTAAAGGCACCAACAACCTGAAAGTTAAAGGGGCTCAGAGAATTTCTCTGACTTCTGGAGGGACCAGACCCTCAGCCCAATAACTTGTGAGGCCTAAGAGCTAAAAACACCTTCATCAAAATTCACCCCCTTTCATAATTCATTCATCCCCTTCAAATCCTTTTCCTAAGGTAAAATCACTCTTTTACTTAGGAAAAATAAATGGTTCTTTATAAAACCCCCCAAACACATTTTAGCCTAAGTCATAATGTTGGATGACGAATGTATTTTCGGAAACATTTGCTTAGCGCATTTTATTTCCATGGTCATATTAACTTTTAATTTTTATTATTTATGTAACTCTCGAAACAATTTACCCTTTCTTGTATTATTACTAAAAATCCCAAAATAAATAAATATCCCTTCCCGATGGTTTGAAAAACAAACCATAAATAAAGTTAAGTAAATTGGATTAATTAATCGAACTGTGATTAATTAAGAGCCAAAACCCCCGACGTGTTAAGAAGGGACTAATTAATCACCTGGATTAATTAATAGCCTCTTCGACAATACAATCACCCCCGATATCATTAAAATTATTAATCCTTCATTCATCCAATCATATCATTCCCGATATAGTTAAAGTCATTTAATTATGATGATTATGTCGTCGGGTCCCCACCATTAATGCCCCAACACCTTCTGCCTCCGACTGCCGTCCGATCTCCCTTCCTTCATCCAACAATACTCACTGATATCACGCAGGCCTTTTGGTTGAATTTTAACCACGCGATATAAGTTGTTTTGACTTTTCGCTGATGCTATGTGTCATTCAATTTGTGGCATCGTGCGACCCTCCACCAAAACCACCAACCTCCCAAAAGCGATGCGATATATCCTGCTTACCACTTCCACTAAACGACAAAGTGTCTCATTGGTTAATTAAGTCAACTATAGTTTTCCCATTCACCCGCCAAAAGTCATTTGACTTTGTGCATAAAAAAATACTCATTGTTTTCCCTTTTTACCGAGAAAAGAAATTTCTGCCTTCCATGCATGCACAGAGTATGTCTAGACCAGCAACTTACTCCCAACCGCCAACCACCATCAACCGCTGAAATCTAGGCCACTGCATACTACTTTGCGCACCCAGCAAAGCATTCACTAAAGCCATTAACGACCCTCCCTATCAACCTAACCTTTTCCTAACAGTTTGTTTTGTTTTACAAGCGATTAAAAGACCACAACGTTGGATAAACAGTCTTAATACTAGTCATAAGACCTATTTAATCCGAGATTGTCATCAAATCTATTCAAACAAAGATGGAAAATAAAACATATAGTTAAAAGACAAACAGAGGAAACATGGAATTAAATGATTTACTATTGAAATAGACAGTAAAAAACCTAAAATATACAGTGAAGGTAAAAGGACACAGTAAAGAATAGCCAAAGTGTATTAGGATTAAAGAGTATCAGTTTGAATACCAAATTGAGTAAATCATCTAGCATGAAGATAAACAGCGGGGAAGACAGTTACAAAGCATACAGATTCATGTCAGAGTAAAGACAGATGAAAAAACAAAGCAGTAAAAGTAAAATAGTAAAATTAAACTTGGAGATAGTAAGGGTTAAATAGAGATGAAAATACTTTCACCAAAAACAATGAAGTTTATCCAAAGTAAAAGTGAAAAATAGTTGAAAGAAATTTAAGGTTAAAAGATGAAATCAGAGCAAAAATAGTAAATTCTTTAGAAATTTCCTGTTTAAGTCATAGTTTTGCAGAAACTATTGTGGCCAATCCAAGAAGTATTTCGAGAACGGGAGGAGGTTTTTGTTCCTAACAGGGCAATCTGCGAAAACCTATCTCACTTTTTACATAGGTATTACCAAAAGGGAGATAAGAGCATGTCTTCATAGCCTATTTTTCAGTTTGTGCAAAGTCCCATTTTTTATATCTTTTTGCAGAGAATATTGTGAACATATGGAGATGTATTTTGGGAAACTAAGAGAGGTTTATATCAATAACATACTTTTCTACAATAACATCTTTCACTTTTTATGTATATATATCGGATGGAGATATACAAGCGTATCATTGGACCCTAAGTTTGCAGAAATTTCTGGGGCAGAATGCACAAAGGAAGGATGCAATTAGTGACTGGGATGCCTCATCATCAACTAAGAGTTGCTATCAAATTCGAATTTCTCTTCTTTGTCACCATAAATCCACAAACATAGTGCCAAATAGATTCATTAGTTTTGAGTGTCTTTTATTTAAGTTCTATTAATGTAAAATAGTTGGAGATATTTGTGAAACCAATCTTGATATTTTTTCAAGATATTTCAGTTTAGAATTAGTATAAATACTTCTTCATTTGAAGTATTTTGGGTGGATTCTATAACATCTCTGTAAGTCTCTGCTGTAAAGTTAAGAAAGTTATTGTAATCAAATCTGTATTTTTGCTGGAAAAGGAATGAAAGTTGAGGACATTTCATCAGATTCTCATGCAATCTAATTGCAAATAAGTATTCTTTCCTTGTGATTTTATGTGTTTTCAATATGTTCCAATGTTTCATGCATCTGAAATATAAATGGTAAAAGAGTCAAAGTATATCAAAATTGGCTTTATTACTCTCTGCTATCAACAGTCTACCATTTACATGTTTTCTTCTAAACTATTTTGATAGAGGAATTCTTAATTGCTCCGCTACCCCTGTAGCTTTTTCTAATAAATCCTTGGTATAGGATTCTTAATTGCGTTATGCTGGTTGAGCTATCTTCCTTTCCTCTTTCTAATCCTAGCTTGAGGATTCTTGATTTCCCACTTGTTTCGAGCAAAAAAATCATCCATACAAACCCCAAAGTTTGTTGTTACTCTGTTATCCTACCTATTGAAATCCTACCTCATCAATTTGACTTATTCTAGTAAATTATCCCTATTGGACTCCATAGCCCAATGGCCTAAAAGCCTAGTCTGCCCATTTGTTTTAGAACTCCACCACTCTCAAACAAAACAACCTCCTTGAACATTAATACTAGCCTAAAATCCTTTCAAACATATCTAAATCATAAAGAGAGAGCCCTCTCTGGATTTAGGTGTGCTAGCACCTAAGTCTAAAAGATTGGTTTATGGTTACCTCGGAAATTTCTTTCTTTAACCTTGAGAAAATTCTGAGTGATAACACAACCCACTGGTACAATTCTAGCCACGTGACTCCACGTTCTGGGTATTGAACTTGCTTCAGATATCTACTTGGTTCAAATTGCGGGTATTTTTTCTAATTGTTAAAGTCCAAGTCCTCCATCTTCAACTGTGGGATGTTCCCCAACACTTCGCCATCAAATGGAACTTCCTTCGATAGCAATGGAGTGTACATGGAAAACTTTCCCTCTTTTGGCGCCTTAGCTAGCTTGGCGTTCAGTTTTATTGGTGGCATGTCAGGTGGGAGCACAACGAGAATCTCTTCATCCCCTATCTCAATCCTATGAAATTCAACCTCCTATTCACTATCATTAATCTATTGAGGCACCTTTTGCTACATTGGCTTCTTTCCTTTCTACACAAGCTTCTTCTTTTGACATAATTTTAAATATTTATTCTTTTAAATCCATAGATCGACAATAGTCTTGATATTTGGTAAGGAAGGCTTCTTTCATTTGATCCCATGAAGTTATGGTACCACCCCCTAGCCCCATGAACCAACATAAAGTTGCTCCCTTTAAGGTGGAAGGAAACAATTTCAATTTTTGAGGGTCAGTGGTATAGTCATAACCTCAGCATAAAACATCAAATTCAAACATAAATGCATCAGGATCCTGAGAAGCCATTCCATGGAAATTTTGAAGATTTAGTAATGGGGTTTCTTTCACTTTTGCACTGGCCTGTGGATCGACAATAGGGTATTCTATGGTTGAATTTTGTGTTCCTAGTGTTGTGTTTTCCATTTGATAAAAAATATGCCTGTAATCCTCAGGGATTTTGTGATCAAGGGGTATTATCTAGAGAATAATATGATGGTTGGGTTTTGAACCTTGAGTAGGTCTCACAACACATAGTAGGTCGAGAACTTCAGATTCTCTCCTTATAACAGGTGTCACGGGAAATTATGGCTCAAAAAATCATGAGTGTGGCTCACTCTTTTTACCTTCCCCCTCTCTTAAATTGCAAGAATGCCCCTCACTTTTACTGGAAGGACTAGGATACCTAATAGATGTATCTTGAAAACTTTGCTCAGACCCTACATTTTTGTCATGAATTTCAACATGAGTTGTAGTGGGTGACCTTGCTGCTCAAGGGACAACAATAGAACCCTTCCCAGATGTTGTTCAGGGGCCTACCAATGCTTGTGACTCTGAATTGCGAGTAATCTCGTCTATAAATGTTGTTCTTCCAAGCCCAGGCTAAACTTGGGTTTTGGTGGTTTTTGAGGTAAATTTTTGATCTATAACTATTTGATTTGTGGTCCTAGGCTTTTTCCTAGTCATACACTCTGAGTCATCCAAAGGTGTCAACTAAGGGCAAGCATTGGCACAAGATTTTTACTTAGTGCATGCGCAGGTTCTTACCTTCCCTCATTAATACCAAACTCTATAGGGATACAATTAACACTTCTTTTACAATCTCCCCAACAATGACACCAAGATGTTGGGTTTCTTTTTTGTTCCTAAATGACCAAGTGACCTCTATACATTAAATCGTCAACCCAAAGCTTTGTCTGTTTATTTCAAGGTTGTCCACATAGTATGTGCAAGAGATAGTGCTAATATTATCTAATCCTAATGAAAGGTAAATGCATGTGAATACAATGAACAACTAGGATCTACCAGAAAGAAAGATCCACTCACAACTTTTGGGTTTCAAGCATAAACAATTAAAACTACTTAAAGAATCAATGCATTAAATATTTTACCAAAAACAATGAAGTAAACATTAAAACTTCTACTAAGATTAATATTGAAATAGCCCTGTTAATACAAAGTTGTTTCCTAGGGAACTACATTTATAAGGATTGAACAACACTCTGAATAGAAATGAATCTGCTAAAAGAAATATCGAATCTTCAATATTAACAACTCTTCATTAATCGCAAGAAAAAAAAAAAACAGATAGCATTCGAAGAACCAACTATAATAAATTCAATTCTATGATCTTTCAATGTGATTTCTACAAACACTAATATTATAATGACAAATCCAATAACCAACGATTAGATCTAGAAAGTATTTGAATGATTGTAAAACAAGAACTGAAAACCAAATTTAGATTTAATAACACAAGAAAGGACAGTAATTCTTCTTGGGTTCAAGATCGCTGGAATTCAACTTCCTTGTAGCTAATTCAGTGCAATAAGTTAAGTTCGAATCGCAAAAGTCTCAAAGATGTCTATAAATTTCTTTACCATAGATCAAAATGCCAGTAATTCCCCAGTTAACTACTGAGGTTCAATTCCTCATTTTTATATTACAATCAAGTATATTTTCAAAATAGAGAAGTGATCTAGAGAATCTAAAGATTCTCAAGATGCTTAATTCAAATTGTGAATATCCAATGGAATAGTAGGCCAAGATCTTTTCTTCAACTGATCTTTCTATGATAGAAGTGGGTCTCGTTCAATTAGGTGATCACGAACCTCCACATCTCCACATAATTCATTCTTCTTCGACTATTCCAAGATTATAACAAACCTGCACATCTCCACATAATTTGTTCTTCTTCAACTATTCCAAGGAACAACATCCGATATCGAATATCCCTGTCAATTATTAGTTCAAATCATAATCATTTTGCATCTTTCTGTAATTTAAACTAGCATTTGCACCAGATGTTGCAAAGGAAACATCGTAAGGCATAAATTGAGGAACAATCGCGACATGGGAATGGGAAACTCTAAATAAGATGCAGAGATGTAGCATAAATGAAACTCTAAAGATGTATAAATTGAAGTTTATTTAGGGTTCCTAAGTCTATATTTTTTATTAATTATTATTAATTATTGCATATAAATCTCAAAAAATTCAACCAACTTATAATTGAGGGCTTTGATCTCTAAGTTTGACTTTGGTTCATTAACATGGTGATGCCCTATCTCAACCACTAAACCACGGACCAACAAACAAAAGACTGCAAAATGTTACAATCATTACTATAATAAACCCAATGACTTTACACACAAGAATTTATTCTTTACTCAAATAGAATATTGCTTAACCATATCCACAAAAAGATTGCAAGGTGGAAAGCATTATGCAAAACAAAATCTCTGTTATTATAACTTGTATGTTGTAGCATTGTTCCAACCAATAAAACTATCTTCACATTTTGGAAGATCAAATGGCAATAAGTTTTGAATAATTCAATCAGAAAATGTCCAAGATCATTGGATCACATGATTAATGGTACCCTGTCCTATGAATATAATATTTTTATCCGCTTACAATTAAGGGAGCAAACAAGATCCAAAAAATGTATACCACAGGGACCAATAAATAGTATATTTGATAATCCTTGCTAGGCTCAGCAAAAACAACATTACTTCTCCTTAAATCCTTCATAGTCAAATTATACAATTGTTGTACAACACAAGGCTGATGTCGTTGTCAATCAAGCAATTTTTCTGATCGAGAATGTGACCAAATTCCTTCAATCTCATACATTGATTAATGCACCAAACATAGGTGTACCAGTTGCAACGACTTATATATAATTTTACTGATGTTGTCATGTCAAAATCAATGTTATACAATTAAGTCACCTTTAAGAAGGATCTCATTGCAATTTCTATACAAGGATGCCTATCCTATCATTACTCATTCTAACTAAAATAACTTTAGTGCTCATTGTTAACACCTAGACCACAATCTGTATGTATGATGTAGTTTTGTAAAACAAATCTTCCACAGTAGCCTCAAGAAAGGACGCAGATTGGTGTTGTACTATTTGTCTTGGATAAGGTTAAATTGGGCGTACAAAATTCACTCATACCAAGGGATAGTTGAAAGCTTGGACATTGCCAAGTCACAGAAATTGCCTCATATTTGTAAGTCTAGATCTTTTTATTTGTTTGCAACAAATCTTTGGACTTACCCTCATAATTGTGCCAAGATTTTAAGCTTAAAAATGTCCCAAGCATTCTGAAAAATATAGCTTCCAAATGTCCTTAAGAGGATTCAAAATAAACCCATCATTTGTGCCCTAGTGGGTGTCTCGTTAGGGCATCACTGTTCAACCTTAAATTCCTGGATTAGCTTGTTGTAAAACACAAGGTTCATGCTGCTATCAATCAAGCAATAGTTCTAATCAGTCAAGCAATAGTTCTAATTAATAATGCCACGAGATTCCTTCAATCTCATATAGTGATTAATGCACCAAACATAGGTGTAACAAATGCAACGACTTATATCATTTTATTGATGTTGTCATGTCAAAATCAATGTGATACAATTAAGTCACCTTTATGAAAAATATCATTGCAATTTCTATACAAGGTTGTCTGTCCTATCATTACTCATTCTGACTAAAATAACTTTAGTGCTCAATGTTAACACGTCGACCACAATCTATAAGTATGATGTAGTTTTGTAGAACAAATATTCCACAGTAGCCTCAAGAAAGGATGTAGATTGTGTTGGAACATTTGTCTTAATTAATCTTAAACTATGCATACATAATTCACTCATACTAAGGGATAGTTGAAAGCTTAGACATTTCCAACTCATAGAAGCTACCTCATATTTGTGAGTTCATATCTTTGTATTTGTTTGCAACAACTCTCTAGACTTACCCTCAGAATTATGCCAAGATTTTAACCTTACAAAAGTGTCAAGCATTCCCACAAAGCTTATACATTGCCAACTCACAGAAGCTACTTGTAAGTTCATATATTTTTATTTTTTTTGCAACAACTCTCTGGAATTACCCTAAGAATTATGCCAAGACTTTAACCTTAAAAATGTCTCAAGAATTCTCATAAATCTGCCTTCCAAATGTCCTTAAGAGGATTCAAAATAAACCCATCGTTTATTCCCTACTTTCCCTACTGGGTGTCTGGTTAGGGAATCACTTTTCAGCTTTAAATTATTGGATTAGCTTCATGAATTAGGCTCCAAATGCTTGCTTCATTCACAAACCAATCAATTACCTTTTATAAATATTTTGTTTGACCATTGGATCTCAATGTGCATAGATTTATACCTTTAGGCACTGAGATGTTCTCCAACAAAGTTTGCACTATTGTGTTTCTTACCTGGAACATGACCTTCAGTGACTGAGATGTTCTCCAACAAAGTTTGCGCTATTGTGTTTCTTACCTGGAACATATGAATGGCTATCAATTCCAGTTAACAAGTTAATTTTCAGGGATTTATGTCTGCTAAGTTTTGAACCTAGTTCTGATCATGACAACATCCCATCTTAATCATTAGACTACAACCATAATTAATTGAGAGTATTCTTCTTTATAATTGTAAAAATTCACTCACAAACACTAACAGAAACAAATGCTAAGTGCTTTCAGTATTCGGTCATATGTTATAGGGCCTTCAAATGACAAATGAGCACCATAATTATGATATAATATATTAGATGGCTATGATAAAAAAAAATTCTAGGTCTACTTTTGAGGGAGCAGAGGCACATGAGGCCCAATAGAACAGAATTTGAGGAAAATAAGAAAGAACCCCATGATCGTCATCACAATCTTTAATAAGAAAGAACCCCATGATCGTCATCACAATCTTTGCCTCATTCTGTGATTGGGGTTGTTGACTTCACCTTCACCAGTGTTGTTAAAGGATGATGTGGCCAAGACTAGGTACAATACAAAGTGATTTTGAGTGTTTTAATGCTTCACTATTTCTCAAACCAAAAGTTAAACAAGCAGTCATTTCAAAACTCACACATCTTAGCAAACAAAAAAGATAAAATCCAACAAATAACTTTTTTATAATTACCATTTTATTTTATTGGTGTGAAAACATGAAATTTCTATTATCCAATAATTATAGATAATCTAACCTATTTAATATTTTTATTATATTATATTAAACTTACTGATTAAATATATTTTTAATAGGCATTATGCATAATTAATTAATCAACTTTCTTTATTCTCTTTCTTTTACTAATTTTTTTAATGGTAAATAGAATATTATTTTTTTATTATTATTTAAAAAAAATGTGTCGACAACTTATTGACACTTGAGACGAGTGGATTATGACACATTTTCGGGTTGAGGCTACAATGGTCTTCGACACGTTGTATGTTGTCATTATTGTTGCTGCTCTCAATGCCCACAATTCAAGGATTCCGTGTCCTCGTTCTCTGACTATCTATACGCATGGAGAAAGAGTTCATCTACATGCTATGTCTGTGTTGATACATTATGCAATTGCTTTTCAGTGGACTCATAATGGTGTGAGCGAGGCCGAAAATAAAATGGTGGCAGCGCTGAGAGGTATGTGTGACAACTTGATTCTTGAGGTGGACAAAGAAAATTAATTTGCATGTATCAAAATGATTTTTTTATTTATACACATATATAATTGATTTGACATGGAACCGATTCCAAATATAAACAAATTAATAAAATTCCAAACTAATTCTAAACTCAACTTGAAAGCATTGGAAATTATATAAATGTTGTGAAAGTATTTCATATTGGCAATTAGATAAATGCTGTGGGTATGAATTTCATTGCCTTCGGCATTCTCTATTATGACTTCTCTAAGCAAAGGCGATCATCCACAATTTATTTTCATACGATGAGTAGTCTAATTGGTGAATTTTTTGCATTTTTATTGGTCAACTTTATTTGATTTTTTATTATACTTTTTTGGATTAGTTTGGTTTAGCTATGTAATTTTCAGAAATTCTAGAAGTCAAATTTCTCAGGGAGAGTGTCCAAAGTATTTGGTCTTCAATTTTTTTTCATGAATCCATAATTGACTCAATACTCCCTCTTGGAAAGCGCTCTAACATCTGCCAAAGGGTTCACTATAAAACCGCCATGCATGCTTGTCCATTCATAATAACTTCTTGTTCATAATGTCCATAGTTCAGCGGATAGAGCTTGAAGACATCCTTGTAAGATGAGCACCTCTATTTATTGTGAAAAAATGGGTAGTTGGTTGGCCTCATTCAAACCCGATATCGCTATTCTTGCAGCTCAGGCATGCATTGCAAGGATGAATATCATTACCAGAATTGCTCTGGAAAATGGAATGTTTCTCCATAAGCGAGCCAACCTGGTTCGACAAAGCCTCCAGGTCCTTCAAATCCATCGAGCCCAACAAATCAATAAATCAAATCTAAAGTCACCAGGTAGCCTGTAAAAGAAAACCTAAAAAAAGGAACATGCCCTTGATTTTGTTCTTTGTCACAAAAATTTAAACTCCTGCAAAATAAACGTCCATTAAGTAGGGATTTAAAAGGGTGGAGACCATCATCAACATATTGAAAACCCTACTAACAACGTAAGAATCCTTAAAGCAAAAGAATTTAACTAACAACGTAAGAATCCTTAAAGCAAAAGAATTTAACTCACAGACATCATCAATCACAAATAAAACCCAAAACTCTACCTGATGTTATCCTTGACCAGTCTTCACCTCGCAAGGAACCTCGCAATTGGGGGCATGAGTGCTATTGTTATGGGAACCTGCACAGGAAACAATGCATTGTTACACAACCAGCACCAAGGTTCCCCCACGATTTTTTGTTACACAACCAGCAACCAGGCTCCTCCACGATTTTAAAAGTTAACAACTCTCAAGCTTTCCTTTTGTGGGTTTTTTCTCTCTGTATTACTTCATTAGATGCCCATGAATTTTCACCAAGAACCTCATTGGAGTGATGGTAATGAACCCAAAACGATACAATTACACCTATAACTACCTTAACTACTTTCAGCGTAAGTGTAATACCTACGTTTTGATCCGACGGGCAAAATGCTTTAATCGTCTAACAAATAGTATGAGCGTGTTTAAAAATGACACAGTTACACATATAACTACCTTAACTACTTTCACCGTAAGTGTAATACCTATGTTGTGATCCGATGGGGAAAAATACTTTAATCATCTAACAAATAGTATCAACGGTGTTTAAAAGTACACGGTGTCACCCAACAAAGTTGATTTCAGAGGGAAACGCTTTACGACGTAAGAATGCCTTATGGCATAATTAATTAACTCTTTAAAGGAAAAAATGATGAAAATCTTAGTGACTAATTCCTAGAATCCATATCATAGGATTACCATATTCTATGCATAAAAAGCTTATAAAACTAATAAAAGATAAGGAAATATGGTAGAAAAATATATGAATTCTGAAGCCCAACAAAAATCATAAATAATATTTATTAAAAACAATATTATGAATATGATTTATTATATTTTTAAATATTGGAATATTTTAAATTATTTATCAAATTATAAATAGTTTTTTTATTAAAAACAATATTTTTAGTATGTGAATAATAATAAAAACACATAAAAATCTTATAAATATATGTTTAAACACATAAAAATCTTATAAATATATGTTTATTAAAAAAATTAAATTAAAAGAACCATAAAATTAAAATAGAATTTTACAGAGAAAAACAAAAACTTACATATAATACAATTGCTACATGGAAATAAACTTACATAAATATATTAATTACCTAATAGATGTGTCTATTTTTGAAAATGGGTTTTAAGAATTTAATTTAATTATAATATTATTAAGTGGATGATAGGGATTTAATCTCCACAAAATATTCTAAAATATTTCTAGTAGTATTCAAAAATTAAAAGCTCAGATGAAATGACCTTTTTCAGTCTGAAGATACAATTTCAAGAAAGAATGTGGTTTTCTGTGGTTTAAGATACATTTTTGAATGTATAAATGGATTGAACATCCTGAAAAACCCTCTAGCACTCGAATTCTACAGATTAAAATATTTAAGCTCCAGCTTCTATTTGGTAAAAATTAACCAAATAAATTGTGTTGAAAAATCTCATTTCGTATCATTTCGTTTATTAGTTATACTACAAGCAAGAGTGTGGTTATTTTGTGGTTTATGATACACTTTTAAATGTATAAATAGATTGAGCACCCTGAAAAACCCATGGCACTCAAATTCTACATATTAAAAGACTTCAAATCATGTTTTTAAGAATGTATGTCCAATTTTAATAAAATTGTTTAATTAAAAAATAATTCAATATGAACAAGTGTTCTATGAAATGAGTTATTGTTTTTTTGGCATGGGGTATTGATAAGTCGTGGTATTGGCCCATGGTATTGTAACACAACCTTTTTTACATGTTAAGAATCTCTATGATAAAGTAGTGGTGCATTTCCATTGTTAAGAATCTCTATGATAAAGTAGGGGTGCATATCCATTGTTAAGAATCTTGTTACATATTCTTTTAATCATTATTAATAATAATAATTTAAAATAAAGTTATAATTTAGTTTTTTTTTTTTTTTTTTTTTTTGAAATTTTAATAAGGTGAGTTGTTCTCATGATGAACCACAATGGATGGTCTGGAATGTTATTTTTAACGGAATTTTTCTTATTGTTCAAGGTGAGATGTATCATGAGCTAAGTTTTTTTATGCCTATTATGGATTGACGTCTATCAACGTCATTTAATTTATATGATAGTTATAGCTAAGAAAGGTCAATTCATCTAGTAGTTAGACTATGAGTTGTCCCCTTTTAATAAAATTGTTTAATTAAAAAATAATTTAATATGAACATGTGTCCTATGAAATGAGTTATTATTTTTTGGGCGTGCAGTATTGATAAGTCATGGTATTGGCCCATAGTATTGTAACAAAACCTTTTTTACATGTTAAGAATATCTATGATAAAGTAGAGGTGAATCTCTAAGGATAGGAATGTTGTTACATATTTTTTTAAATGTATATATGTTTAACTTATATATTAATTATTTTTATCATTAATAATAATAATAAAGTTATCATTTAGTTATTTTTAATGAATTTTTTTTTCTTTTAATAACGTGAGATGTATCATGAGCTAAATATTTTGATGCCTATTATGGATTGATGTCTATCAGAGCCACTTAATTTATATGGTTGGACTAGTTATAGACCACATAACTAACCAATCTTAATTTCCATGAACACATTGAATTGAGTTACATGTTATCATTAATGATGTGGCAACATTGAATTGGGTTACATTTTATCATTAATGATGTGGCAAAGTGAAGCTTCATGATAACGAGGTTTGTACTCACTTGTTAGTGTAGCATTCAATTTCAACATTTACACATTGTATATGCAAAGCACAAATGAAAAAAAATATTTTAGAATTTAATATGGGGGAGATGTTGTATTAAAGCATTAAACCAAATAATGATAACAATAAAACATAATGTTAGCTTAATTAGAAAAGCAATAATAATGATAATAAAAAATAATGACATCATAGAGAAATAAAAAATAAAAATAAAAACAAAATAGTAATTTAACTTGATTCAATTCATTATATTCCAATTTTGTTGTTATTAATAAAGTCACATACAATGTGTTTTTTCCGGAAGATTTTTTCTTAAAGTCACATACAATTTTTTCAGGAAACAATTCATAATATGCCTACATATTAAAAGAAATTTAAAATGATTATTCATATCACGTAACAATGACATTTCATTATTTCATGTTTTTCTTTTCTTTTCTTTTATTTCAGCTAAATTTTAATTATCAACAAGAATTTACATAATTATTGATTCTCTACATGTTAGTGGCCTACCACTTGGGAAACTATACCATAACAAAACAATAGCATATCTATCTAGAAAAAGAACCCAAAATTAAGATGAATAATCTCCAAAGATAGAGTAGCCCTAGTAATTTTAAAGTGATATAGAAACAATTTGTTGTGATCTACCTCCAAATAAATATGAACCAAGTTTTTCAAACCATCCTTAAGAGGAGAACAAAAAAATTAGATATATAGAAAGGTAGTCATCAAGAAAATACTAAGAAGAGGTGCAACAATCCACATCAATTAGGTTGACATCCCTTAGGTTACAATAGTTTAGAGTAGCATCAGGCACCATAGTGGCCTCAATTCACTTGAGGCTCTCATTCATGTCTTTATATTGAAGCAACACATCATCCAACACTCAAAATTTCATTCTTAGCCTCATTATAGTCGAAAAGAAATTTACTAAATGACAACTTCATCTTCCAGTATAGGTCAATTGTAAGTAAATATTGGTTTTATTGGCCATGGGTATGATCCAGGTTCAATTCCCATTCCCTCACATCCTCTATTACTTTAGAATATGACAAAAATTCTTGTAACTCCCTTAATTCCTCTTTCACCTTTGGTAGAAACTGGTCCCTAAATAACCATGATAAATTATTTGTTCTAATGTGAGCATTATATCCTCCTTTCAAGCGAAAACTCCCACACCCTCTTTGACAATGTAAACCTATAGAACCAACTTAGTGAAGGGGGCGATAGATGTAGGCTTAGAATCAAGGCTAAGAATAACATGCAAAAATATTGTGTCCATTGAGAATGACCATAGAAAGCCAAGAAATCGAGCATTGTAGTAGATATAAAGGAGGAAAGAATATAAGAGATCACTTTGCAAGATAGACATGAGTATGGATGAATGGTTCAAGTTTGATTAAAATGAATTCCATTAAGATGGCATGCCCTAAGAGTAATGGTGAAAGAACCCATCTTACCTCCATCCACCTGAGGTTATGTGCAAAGATCTAAAACCAAATGTTGGGAATTAGGAATTATTGGGGGACGGGGTGAATCAATAATTCTAACTTTTTCTTATTTAAAAAAACTTCACCTAGTCACACAATAAAATGCATTCACAATTGTACATAGTGATTTTAACGTGGAAACCCTTCTAGGAGAAAAACCACCAAAGCATGTTTTAATTATGATGTAAATTAAAATCATCCACTCTATTTACATCAATTCTTTTGTGAGCACCCACTCATAAGAATCTCCAACCCCCTCAAATCAGCAATCACCAAGTTTCTTAGAGGTACCAATCTCAAATATGCATAGGCACCAACCTACTAATGCAAGTTAGGTCTACTCTTTCATGGGATTTTCAAACTGAGAAATCCTCTCATGTTCTTTAATTTAATTTACATTTTTGTTACATGCATCCATTTTAAATTCTACAACTCACACATGGCTTATCAGGCTCTTTTCTCTTCTGTAGGTACACACATAGATGCAATCTACACCATTTTCCTTCTACTTATTCATTATTTGGTTATGTTTTTCTTAATTGCATTCACTCCAGTATCTGCATTCACTCTAGTTGTTTTGCAGACACACTTCACTTCGTGGATGCTCTTCCATTTCACTACAAGTTCCCACCACTTGAGAATAGGTAAATTAATTAATTCTTTTTTGGGTCGAGGAGTTTTCAGTTCATTACAACTGTAATTTGTTGTAGATATTGTTTAACATTGATCCATCACATTGGAATTTCAAACAAATCACTTATTTAATTCCACCAAACACGCTTTTTCATTTAAGGCTTCTCAATCTTCAGTTGTGATTGCGCCAACCCACAAACTCAATCTTGTGTTGTTATTTCTACTAGAGGTTATCCATCACTTCACATAAACAAATATGATCTTATCATTTGTGCTTTTTGTCACTGTCCACCTATGCAATGAAATATTTTCTTTCGTAACTGATCTCAGAACCAAATTCTTAATGGTATAATCCCTGACAATTTGAGCTCCTTTTTCCATAAGAACATGATTGTGATGGAAAATTTAATCCCAAATGTGCTTATGCTCCTTCGGGTTCGGGCCTTGTTGGATGCTGCACTCAATCATACCAATTAAAATTTGAACCCTCGAGCTATTAAACTGACTCATGTTTGAGTCCCATTATTATTCCATTGTGAGTTCCAAAATCAAGACTACCTGGACAAGGTTTTTGTTCTAGGCCCACTACTTGATTCCCGTAAAATTTTGAAAATTATATAACACTGCAAATAAACTCCAAAAATAGCAATTTGGTACAAATACCAATGTTATACCACATCATCTGACATTAACATCCTGACATCATTAATTTCATGTGGCTTCCTTCGAGTGGTGCCACATGTCATTTGGATTTGGCCCACTTAGACATTTGAAAACACCAAAAATAATTGCTACATGTCACTTGCATAATGTGCTACATCATCATCCACGTCTAGTTAGTGCCACCTCACTTACCACATCCCTTTACCATATTATCAATCTATATGGATAGAAATAAATTTGGGTTTGCACCTTTCCTCATGGTTTCACTAAAGTTGAGCATCCCAAACACCCAAACTCTTGGACAATCAATTGGTTTGAACAACCAAACTTTCCCTAATAGCTAAAATACCTCAAAATGATGCAAGGTTGGCTCTTTTTCCATGTACTTTTTTTTTCCTTTCAAGAAGCTCAAACCTCTCAACTTGTTCAACACTTAGAAGTTTTTCAGACTATCACATATCATTGGAAATGTATTTCTGAGGACAATCCAACCATGCAGTTTGTAGTGACATTGACTTGATATTTCACAGAAAAAGTGCCTCTATGACAGTTCTCTGCCATTGACCTAAACAACCAACTTAATGTTGCTCTTGTCATCAATGACTATACATCAATATCTAACATCAATGATAGGTGTTAATCAACGAGAACACTGTGTACAAGGATCTCCAACAGACATTGTGTACAACAATCTCTCTCTTTGGAATTAATGGCAATTTTTCCAAACATATATAAGGCATTGATGGAAATTGCACGCATCAATAATACATAACATATTGTGTGCAACAACACTCCCCCTAATATTAATCAATCTAATTCTTCTCTATATTCAATACTTCCCCTAAATGTGATACCTTCCATGGATGATTATGCATTGTGCATGTTCCACTTCAAACTATCCTCCCTATACCATAGAGACATACAACTTCTCCCTTTGTCATATGCTCACTTTTGTTTAGTTTGGATATTATGTGTTTCTTCCCCCCCAAGGTCCACTGCGTTGAACAATATTTGAGCATAATATATTCTCCCCTCTTTGACATCAATGGAAAAGGATATATAGGCCTAACATATCTCCTCCTTAGATCATGCCTTATCACTAGATGACAACTCTTCCAGTAACCAAATAAGAAACATAAACAATTTGAACATTTCATTGTGCTTATCCTACAGCATACTCATTATATGAATTCTGAAACATAGTAGCTACAAATTCTCAAACACTCTAAGTTAGTTTGAGGAAGGAGAGACCACTCCTATTTTTTGTCTGAGATACTCAAAGGGTTCTCTAGGTAGCAGCTTGGTGAAAATGTATGCAACCTCTTCAATAGTAGTTGCATATTCCAATGTCACAACACTTTTAGAAACCTAATCTCTCAATAAATTATATTTAATTGGAATGTGCTTAGTCTTAGACTTCATAACAAGAAGTTTGGAAATGCTAATAATACTCATGTTATCACATAGAATGGGAATGGGATTATCAAACTCAACTCTGATATCCTTCAATGTTTGTTTCATCCACATAGTTTGAGTAAAACAAGTAGCTACAAGTATGTACTCTACTTCTGTTTTAGATAAAGAGATTTAGTTTTATTTCTTTCTTATCGAAGAAACTAGATAATTTCCCAAGAAGAACGTTACTCCACTCATACTCTTTTTGTCATTAACATCATTAACCCAATAAACATCATTATAATCTTTCAAGGTAAATTATTTACCTTTTTCATACCATAAGCCATAGTCCATTATGCATTGAATATATTTGAATATCCTTTTTACTCAATTCACATGAATTTCCTTTGGATTTGCTTGAAATCTTGCAATTAGTCCTACTACTTGCATAATATCTAGTCTTGAAGAAGTTAGATTTTAAGAAGCTTCCAATCATGGATCTGTAATTCATTTGATTTACCATGGGAGACTCATCTTATTTTCTCAGTTTACAACCAATCACCATAGGTTTACACATAGGTCTATAGTCACCCATCCCAAAAAAAACTAGAGTTTCTTTCAAATACTTAGATAGGGAGATGAAAATAGATTTTTATAATTGAGCAATCTGCAACTTTATGACTTGAAATCTATAACCCAAGGAAGAAGGACATGTATTCTATCATGGACATATTGAACTTATTTTTCATTTCTTTGTGAAATTGATGTCCCATATGCTTCAAATTGCTTCCAAAAATGATGTCATCTAGATACATAAAAATGATCAGCATATTGTCATTTTCACATTTATTGTACAAATTGATGTATGTTTCTTCTCTTTTAAATCCTTGTTGTTGTATTTACTTATCCAATCTAGCATACCATTATCTTGGGGATTGATTCAGCCTTTACAAATCTTTTATTAGTCTTTATACATGATTTTCTTCTTCTAAGAATAGAAATTCTTTTGATTTCTTAATGTATACCTCGTCTTCCAATTCTCCATCAAGAAATGTTGAATTTACATCCAACTGATACACTCTAAAGTTCTTATAAGATGAAAATTCCAAATACATCCTTATTTCCTCTAATATGGCAACAAGAGCAAAAGTTTCTTCAAAATCTACACCTTCAACTTGTTCATAGCCTTTACAAACTGGTCCGGCCTTGTTTCTCACAACTTAACCATCTTCGTCTAGCTTTTTTTTGAAAACCCACTTTGTGCCAATGACATTCTTCTCCTTTGGTCTAAGAACCAATTCCTAAGTGTTGCTTTTATCTATTTGATCCAATTATTTGTTCATGGATTCATACCAAACTAGTCCTCACTTGCTTCATTCAAATTCTTGGGCTCTATCTAGGACAATAGTACAGAGTTTTCTTGTTTGGGACTCCTTGCAAATCTTCTTCTAGTCTACACAACAAGATATTTACTTCCAATTACTTGACTCTTTGTATGTTGCTTCTAAAAATATCTTGAACAACTTTTGTATTTATGAGATGATATTTGTAAATCCTCATCTTCTTCTTCCTCCCTCTCTTCAAGTCCTTCATTTTTGTATACATAACCACCATCCATCCTTGATTTCTCCAAAGCCATTATTATATGGTGTCCATCTTCATCCACTCTGACATCTATTCACTCCTCAATCTTACTTATCCTTTCTTTATATCACTTCCATCCTTTGATTTTGGTTGCATATTGTTACAGGGAAAAGTGTCTACACAGAACTGCTTATCCCACTAAGGTGTGGTAGCTACCTTAGAAACAAACAAAGTAAAGCTACTTTCGTTTTTACTTTATGAAATATAGATGAGAGAAGAACAAAGAAGACCAACCTCTATCTTGTGCTTATCTCCTAGTTCGATTCCTCTCTCTCTCTTGATAGTTTTTCGCTACTTGCTCCCTTGTACGCCTAGCTTCACAGAGTACCTGTAGGATCACAGTAGCATAACACTATACAAGAACATGGATCTATAATCATAAACAATCTAGGATTAGATGTAAATTGACCATACAAATGCATAAAACATAAATGACACAAGAGAATGGAGGAAAACTTGAATAGCTTTTATTGATAATCAAGAAAGAGCCAAGGGAGTTACAACCAGTTGTTCTGACCCAGCATCATCCTCTCAGCAAGTAAGCCCTTCTTCACCTCATACAAAGCTTAGATCACCCAACACTATGATGTTGTCTCAAGAAACCAACAACAATTCCTTACAAGATGCAAAATTCCAGCCTCTGGATCTCTGGGATGAGGGATCCATATATAGATATCTGTAAGGGAGATGAGTTAGCTTGTGATTTGATTAGTGTCTTCCCTTTGATAGTTCTTGCTTCCACTTGGAGATTGATGATCTCTTACTCATCCTTGGTCGAATTCAGAGAGGCAAGTGTCACAGGAGAAGTTTCTGGAAGATTCCATGCCTCTCCACCTCGCGGATTGACACTGCCATTTGTCACTTCTCGCCCATCGCACCCCATAGAAGGGATTTTTGAAATGCAACACACCCACAGAGTGTACTTAGGCTAGATGCAACGCACTTTGCCTATGGAGCAGCTGAAATGATCCTGTTTTGACCAGTTTTGAGCAGTTTTTCATGGAGAACTTTTGGGAGAAGCTGTAATCAGTTGACCTTGTTCCTTTAGGGGTTAGAACAACACTTTTAGGGATTTAGGAGCCCTTGGTTTATGGAAATTTCATGCTTGGGGTTGCAGTGCCCAAAAATGTCTATAACAGTTGCCCCCTAAAGCATGAGGTCGTTAATCTTTTGATGTCGGGTGAAATGCTTTATTATGATGATCCGTAGTTCTTTCAAGCTGGGAGGAGACCTGTAATAAGATACAATACAATACATTATCTTCATAATATTTTCATGATCTAGCTGAGGCGGGCATTCCCATGCTCAGCTTTATAAATTCATTTTCATGTACATAGGACAGACAATCGTCTGAGTGTAGACTGATGATTCTGGTAGAGCCATCATCCCTTTGATTGGATGATTATCTGTGCAGCAATGATGTACATTTGATGTCTTTATTTCCCTGAATATATATCGCAGCTTGGATGGATGAAACTAGATCCGGGGTCTTCAATCTCGTTCGATCTTCACTCGAAGTACAAGCCTATCCATGTGAGAGATATTCTAGAGTCGAACATGGAAAGACATCGCCTGATTACCAGCCAATGATGTAAGTTGTTAACAGATGCGAGAGGAATCACTGATAATGATAATGACCCTCAAGGTACTGCAGTACAATTCACATGGTGTGAATAAAGGACTTGGCATCGAACACCATGCAAAATCTTTCGGTCAAAGGCAATTGAGTAAACCTGTCGTCGGAAGTGAGAAACTTGCCATCGAGGCATGCAAGCTTCAAAGTACTGAACGGGGTGTTCCTAGATCAACTTCTTGGATAATGAGATGATTTCGACAAAAAGCGATCCATCACAGGAGGGTCTTAATGAATCCCACATCAATGACACGGAATAGAGCAAATGATTTTAATGGAGGTGAAAATGATCTGATGACATAAGGTTCAGGGTGGCGGTCATGAAAGAATGGAGTGTAAATGTATTGTAGCGGCTGAGACACAGGTGAATTCTCTGAATGACTTCTCTTGAACATATCGGCGACACTGACGTGATGGATTGGTAGCATTAACCCCAAATGTGGATGGTGTGATGGGACCATGGTGATGTGACCGGTGAATGAAACAACCCAACCTGACTTGGATGCGGAGTGAAAGTGTCATGTTCAAGAGCGACTTGCTACCAACAAAGTTTCTTCAAATTTTCTTCCCAATTTTTCCCCAATCATTGCTGACCAGTACTTCTTTATTTTTGTCAAGCTTGAGGAGGATAACATATGCTTGTTCTATAATTTGCCCTTCGGGCAAACCCATCGCTATGTTTTAACGAGCCTAGCAATAGTGAAACTCGTTCTTGTATGCTATGGACAAGTTTGTTGCTATTAAGTTTTAACAAGTTTAACGACAAAGATAACTTGGTCCTTTTCAATTTTGGAGAGTCTGAAAAGGGACGTAAAGGAAACTCCAAAATTCCTCTTTCATCATCTAATCCCTTAAGTCCGCAAAAGTATAAAACAATACAGAAGGGATGAATTTTCGATACTTTTAATGAGCCGAACAAAACAAGCGCTCGATCTTTTTGTGTAATAATCCCTCAGGTCCAAAACGATTAAAATATAAAGGAGGGATAACACTTCTGGTCCCTTTAACGAGCTGGAGAGGCCAATGGCTCAGCAATCTTTTCATATTTTACGAGTCAGTTGGAAAGAGCTTAAAGGAGACTCGTCTTTTGAGGAGCGAGTGATAAAATTGGGTAGCAGCTGATTCTAGGTAAGGTTTGGAATTTTCCAATCACGGTAGTGTTACAAGGATGGCTAATGGGATCACTCTTCGCAGCTTTTCTTCAAAAGGGGTAAACAATCAAATGGAGGTGAATGATCGGCCAATACATAGTGGAGGTGATGATGAGAACACGACCAAGGCTTTAAAGGTTGAAGTACTACATTCATGATGGTTATTTACCGGAAAATAGTTCATTTTTTAATGAGCTTAAACGCTGGGAGAAACATTTGCTCATGACTTATGTTTATTTTTTAACGATCTTGAACTATGTGCTAAAACTGCTCGATTAATCCAATCGTAAAATAAGAATGTCTCATATATGAAAACGGCAATTTTTTGAGTTTTTCCCCACATCCTTTCTTTATGCAAGTTAGGAAACGACCAATCCTACGAGTTTAAAGGGTTAGAGGACCTACAAATTTAAAAAATAAATAGTCGCTCTTCGCTTGCATGCCAAAAGGTTTGCATGCCCCCAGGTATAGAATAAAGCTTCAAGGTCACCTTTCATTCTACCAACAAAACATTTGTTTTATCAGGAAAGGTCTACCTCTTTCAGGTTACCAAAGATTGTTCTATTCACACCGCAAATAGAACACTTCTTCGGCAATGTCTACCAAAATAGACAAAGGTGAGACAATCCACTCACATAACTTTGACGAGGGAATCTTATTCCAGTCTAACCCCCTTTTCCAATCACAAACGGGAGTACAGACTAGTCATATATCTCTCGCGGAAACCTACTCTATACCCGAAGTTTTCCTGCCGAAGCAGACCAGGGTGCATGCCCCCTGGGTTTCAGTCATGTCCCCCGAATCACTCGCGCTCATCAGGTGGACGGACTAGAGATTGATGAGACATTCCTTGTGTGAAAAGACCATTTAGGGATGGTATATGACTATTTGCTATGCGTGATCTGGGAAATGAAAGCTAGTCTACGAGCCTGACCACTCTTCCTTCGTGCGGAAAACACATCACTCTAAAGAGTGATGAGACAATGGCTCCCATGCAATAAATATAGTCTTGCCCAAGGAGTATATTATAATCCAGGGGTCCTTGGACTACCATTACGTTCATATCTACGGTCTTCCCTCTCAATGTTATGGGCACATTGGGAAGGATCCCTAACGGTCGACTGGTTCCTTTGTCAATGCCTGTTAGATTTCTCATCCAAGGCAAAAGCGATGGCGAACCAAGCGCTTTCCAAGCAGTCGAGGAAAGAATACTCACAGAAGCCCCTTCATCTATGATGGTACCGGCCATAACCATTCTATATATTTGAGCAATGATTCGGAATGGTACACTAGCCGGTAAACGGGGTCTGCCTAGTTGATTCCAATCGAAGGAAACAACTAGGTTGCTTGGAGGTGGGACTGAATAGACGGCCGGGTACGACTCTGACGAACTTCCTTCCTGCGGTAAAGGATTGGGTAAATTGCCCCCATGTTCATCGGAGTCTGTGCTTACGAAAAGAATTTGGACGGTGTCACCCTTATTCTCTTCTGTGACTATATCATCTGAAGATGGAACCTCTGAATGCAAGACCAGGTCAACTGCCGCCTTGACCTTTTGACTTTCGTCTGGTATGGGTTCAGATGGTTTGTCTTCAATGATAGACGCTTCGGCCGACCACCTAGGCACGTCAGCCGGATTTTCAACTAGTGACGGACTCGCCAAGAGTTTTTTATATCCAGGAGGAATTCGTAACGGTGAAACCGGACGATTGTCCAAAACTCTTTTAGCCTCGTCTAAGAAGGGATAGCGGTGGACGACATGATCGCCTTCGCACAGTTTACAAGGAAATCTATATTTTCCTTTTTGTCCTGGGGCTTCACTTTCACTAGTTGACGGTGTGCTTTCAACATGAACATCAGAGGTTGACGACACCGGTTGTGCAAACGAGGAGACCAGTCCCTTAAGATTCGAGGGATGTAGGTACAATCTCTATGATAGTGGTCTCCTTTGCAAATGACACATGGCGATTTAGGCCTAGTCGGTGTAATGTGTGGATTTTCGCTAGACGATGCTTGGTTGCCCCTTTTCACTTTTGGCTCCTTCTTCTTCTTTTCTTTCTTCTTCTTTTCCTTCTTCTTCTCAGGTACTTGATTTTTGGCTTTACCAACCCCATCAAGCAAAGAGGAGGGAGGAGAGGAAGAATTGGAGGAAGTAGAAGGTTGGTGGGTAACTCTGGATTCGTCTAGTTGCTGACTCGATTGTTCAAGAATTGCGGTGTTCTGAACGATATAGGTTGAGAAGAGCCATACGGGCAAGCCGATTGTCAATCTTGGAAGCGACAATGTGGCCATATGGGGTGCACCAACATCTCCCCAAGAGGAGAAAGGACTAGGATTTCCTCCAAGGGGAATTCCTTGGTTGGTGGATTCCATTTTCTCAACCTAAGATCAACGTAGGAAAGGGTGATGATTATTCCATTTAAAATAAATTTTAGACGCTTTGACACAACTTGTTTTTTCAATTTTAAAGAGTCGAGAAAAAAACAAAAGATGATTCTAGTCACCTTCGATTTTTAGTGAGCCTGAAGTGACAAGTGCTCAGATGGACCTTTTCCGTTAAGGAGTCTGAAAAGGAACGAAAGGGACTGCTCTGGAAATCTAGGTAGAGGGAAAACCAAACCAATCGCAAAAATGCAGAATACTTTTTACGGTACGACAGTCAATCTTCCCGAATGTTATGTTCAGTGCATTGCGATCGATAGGGTGGCAGACACGGCTTCCTATGGATAAAGTATTAAGCCTATTGTGGTCTCCCAAAATATACTCGACGGTACGTGGGAGCACAAGTCCGTACTGGCACTTATCGTCTCAAAGTGGAGGAATCACCCAACCATCAGTGAGAACAATAGTTACCAGGCTTTACAACGCCGGAATATGTCTCTAGCCTAGACTTCTAGATGTTGTGCGTTAGGTTCCAAAGCGTTGTTAGATTCATTAAATTTATTTTATAGTTGATCTTGCTTAAGAAATTTTCCTTTTAGGTTCACCGCGAGATGTAGATGTACAATTCCTAAAATGCAATCTAAGATGATAAACAGTCTTTTATCTTCTTTGTGCAATGAAAATCCTAGCTACTAAGGAAAGAGAGACAGTATTCTTTCACAAAGAGCAAAGAGCACACATTAAATGCACTGTCCTAAATCAAACCAATCAACTAGTCTAAATGAAAATGCACATGCATGTATTTGTTTTCAACTTTCTTAGTATGTGAATGGTAAAAAGAAAGCTAATGTGCAAATCTGAATTACTTTTCAAGCGACAATTACTAACAAGTTTCTTTTCAAAATAAAAAATGGAGAAAATCACAACACTTTACGATTTGGAAATGAATACTTGCTTTCGACACTAGAAAAACTACAAATTCAAACCAAATACAATAGCAACAGGGTAATCGACTATCAAGAGCAACCAAACTCTCTCCTATGACTAAAAATGACACTTGCGACACTTTCAAATCAAGGAACGACAGTACAATTACGTTACTTTTTGCAAAGGAGAACTGAAAATGACTCAACAAATACACAAAAACGTTTACAGTTGTTTTTCACAATGGAGGCGGAATATCAGCAAGGAAAGGGGTTTCAAACAGAGATATACTGATTACAAACAGCAAAACTCATGAATAGAACTGAAAATAATGAACACAGAAACCAAAACTGAGGAACAATGCCTAGTCTGATCAGCGCACCTGTAACACAGGGAACTTGAAATGCAGCGCACCTACTACACTCGGGAAGTGCGCTGAATTTCAGATTCACAGAATAGAGCCTGCACTGGGCCAGAGACGAGACTTTGCTTGGGTTCTGGGTCACAGTTTGCAGTTCAGTTCAGGGGTTTTGGCCGAGCAAATGGTAATCAGTAAACCAACAATCAGGGGTAGATCTAAGGAGGTTCCAAGAGCTACCACGAGGGCAATTAGAGAGTTTGTGAATCAGTTGTTTAATTCATAAACAAATCCCGGAGATTGACTGAAGCGGCATTTATCTACTTTGCATTTGCATAGCAAATGCAGTTCGAAAGCTACCTGGCTCGACTTCAGGCTCCGTCTGTAAGTTTATAAAATAAACAACAAAGAAGATAAACAAACAACCTAGTCGCTCCCCAGCGGAGTCGCCATTTTGTTACAGGGAAAAGTGTCTACACAGAACTGCTTATCCCACTAAGGTGTGGTAGCTACCTTAGAAAAAAATAAAGTAAAGCTACTTTCATTTTTCCTTTATGAAATATAGATGAGAGAAGAACAAAGAAGACCAACCTCTGTCTTGCGCTTATCTCCTAGTTCGATTCCTCTCTCTCTCTTGATAGTCTTTCGCTACTTACTCCCTTGTATGCCCAGCTTCACAGAGTACCTGTAGGATCATAGTAGCATAACACTATACAAGAACATGGATCTGTAATCAGAAACAATCTAGGATCATATGTAAATTGACCATACAAATGCATAAAACATAAATGACACAAGAGTATGGAGGAAAACTTGAATAGCTTTTATTGATAATCAAGAAAGATCCAAGGGAGTTACAACCAGTTGTTCTGACCCAACATCATCCTCTCAGCAAGTAAGCCCTTCTTCACCTCATACAAAGCTTAGATCACCCAACACTATGATGTTGTCTCAAGAAACCAACAGCAATTCCTTACAAGATGCAAAATTTCAGCCTCTGGATCTCTGGGATGAGGGATCCATATATAGATATCTGTAAGGGAGATGAGTCAGCTTGTGATTTGATTAGTGTCTTCCCTCTGATAGTTCTTGCTTCCACTTGGAGATTGATGATCTCTTACTCATCCTTGGTCGAATTCAGAGAGGCAAGTGTCAGAGGAGAAGTTTCTGGAAGATTCCATGCCTCTCCACCTCGCGGATTAACACTGCCATTTGTCACTTCTTGCCCATCGCACCTCATAGAAGGGCTTTTTGAAATGCAACGCACCCACAGAGTGTAGTTAGGTGAGATGCAACGCACTTTGCCTATGGAGCAGCTGAAATGATCCTGTTTTGACCAGTTTTGAGCAGTTTTTCATGGAGAACTTCTGGGAGAAGTTGTAATCAGTTGACCTTGTTCCTTTAGGGGTTAGAACAATACTTTTAGGGACTTAGGAGCCCTTGGTTTATGGACATTTCATGCTTGGGGTTGCAGTGCCCAAAAATTTCTATAACACATACCTAAGAAAAATGGCTTCATCTGCAAGAGAATCAAACTTACCAAGTTTTTTTCATTCCTTTTGATATAATACTTTCTCCCAAACACTTTGAGGTGCTTCACTGAGGCTTGTCTTTGTTTCCATAGTTCATAGGTAGTCTTATCACTATTTGGTCTATGTTGAATCCTATTGATCAAATATACAATGACTTGGGATGATTATGCCGAGAAGGTGTGTGCCACATTTACTTGATCCATCATGGCCCTAGCCATGTCTTGAGTAGTTCCATTCTTTTATTTGACCACTCTATTTTTATAGGGGGTTCCTACAACCAAATACCTTCTTCTGATGTCGTGATGTTCACAAAATTATTCAATAACACCCTCCTCCCATACTTACCCAAGCTTACCGATCCATCGGGGTAAATATGTGATGAAGCGTTACTATGATATATTTCATCCTAAATCACCTTAAGGAAGTGGAACCAATGAATGAACACTTTACAGACCTCCCTCAGGCACTATAGGGTCCCTAGGAGCTAACCAACAACTCCAAGTGCCCAACCCCTTAGTTAACTTAACCTTTTACTGAACTAAACACCTAGTCTCTCCCATGACAAGGCCCCCATGTGACTAAAACCCTCCAGCCACTCCCACAGGCCTGTTTCACAGTGGTTGCAGTATTTTCCATCCAGTTTTGTGCCATCAACCAAGGGATTTAAGCCACTTTTTTAGGGCTAGGATAGAGGTCTCTACCCATAACTCAATGAAACACTCAGAAGTGATAAATAACAAGAATACAAGTTCTCTAATGCAAAACTTGAACATGGACCTAGCGGGACCCATCCTAACCATGATAAACATTTCATCAAACACGTCATGAACATGTAATGTACAGGTCATAAAAACACATATGAACATAAGGGCCTCATATCTATTGGAGATTCATCAAGAAGGTCTGATTCCCTCTCACGATATTTGCATTATAATCTATTATGTCATACATTTATTTACATTTCATTTACTAATCAAAACATGATGAGAGCCATAACTTAAGTCTTTCATAAAACCATGCTTATAACTAGCACATAACCAGAGTAATAATGATGATAGAACAACCATCACTACCACATAATAAAAAGTACATCTACTCATGAAATACAAGGGAAAAGAGCTCTTATGAACACATGCAAAAGCCAACCAAGTTAGGGGCTTACACGTACCACCCGACCATAGATGGGTTTGAACCAAATCTTTCTTTTAGCCTATGACCCCCATGCCATATTCCAAGCATGAATGTGGGACTCACAACAAAACCAACCAATGCTTCTCGAGCTTTACCATGTATCCTACCATTACCGGTCAATGGATTCCTAGGCATGAAACTCTCATCTACACAACTAGGTTTTACCTTGTATCCTCCCATTACCAGCCAAGGGATTCCTAAGCCCAAACAATAAACATACACTACCAGGATTTACCATAATCTTGCCATATACCAGTCAAGGGATCACTAGGCCCTAAACAAACACAGATGCCTTTAGATCTCTCCACCTAAACTATGAGGAATTTGCATGTCTCCATGTTGGGAACAGGTTCCCCGAATACTAGGTTTGTGGCTAAAAGCCCATGTTTTGGGACAATTTTGTAATAAAGTTGTAAAGTATCTATATTTTGTGGTCGCGGAGCGTGAAGGTGTCAAGAGTCATAAAGGGTTGTCCGCCCTTATTTTTTAAAGTGTCAAGTCAGCTGTAAAGATCTACCCTTGATCCGTAGACGATGGGATTGTATATAAAGGAGCTAAGTAAGCAAGCTCTAAGGCGAGGAGTTAGTTAAGTAAGTAGCGAAGAAGAGTGGATAAGTCTAAGTGTTTTTTGGTTCTTAGCATAGGAAGAGGCTTTGCAACTGAGTGCACAGAGGCCTAGGGTATAAGTTCGCAGCTGAGTGCACGAACCCCTGTAGCTGTGTGCGTAGGTTGGATAGAGTCTGTATTAAACTAGAGATATCAATAAAGAGGAGAATTCTGCAATTACTGTGTGTTTAGTCTCTGTTAATGCATCTGATTATATTGCGTTATGATCAAGGTTTATATTACAATGTTTATTTGATGCGAGAATGTATGTGATTTTATCTGTTAATTGAACGCAAGTAAGAATATCAATTTACGTGACAATAACTATAATTGATTCATAGAATAAGTAAAACGCTCGAGATAACTTGGAAACCTATACAATACATCGTCATAGGAGTGAAAAAGTACCTAAACCACTGGTTAGGGTTGCGCGAAGGTCAATCATACACCTTCATGAAGGTACTGAAGGGGGGGATAGAGGATAGATTGATAAGCCCTAAGGCTTAGTGACCTGCATGAAGGCAGGAGAAGGGGGTATCAACCAACATCACGACCATCTCAGGGTGTGGAAACTTAGTTCCAACATCCCCACATACTACTTCGGGTGAGACTTCAGTCTGTGCTCCACGCGCTGATGCTAAAAGCGCTAGTAGTGTAGGGATTTTTTTAGCTGACTAACACTGAAATTGGGTCAGGGCCCATAAAGCCAACAAATGGTTCCATTGCCAGGACCGAAATCTGCATGAGATATGTGTGATGTCGTATCACTGGAATCCAACTAAGAAAGAGATCGAAGGTTGGTTGGATAGGAAGATCCACGTATTCATAGTGTAGGAGAACATAAATCTACCACTGACGAAGGAACAATGGCTAGACAGGTACCTGTATATAAAAATCCACGAGATCTTTTTCTATTCCTTTCTAGTTGAGTTATACGAGTGGATCGTGAAACTAGCAGATAGCTAAGGAAGGTGGAGGCTTGACGGTCCTATTTTCTGGACCACAAAGTTAGTGCAGAAACTGGAAGCCTCTGAGGATAAGATCACTCGCGCTATCGATCATTGGCTCAATCATTCATAGGAGGATTTGTGATTGAATTTGCGGTCAATACCTCAGTCAGTTACAGTGAGGTGGAGTGACACTTTTTCAAAGGTCTGCGAGGTAATTACTTGAAGTCTTTAAATACTTGGATTAAGATGTTATTGTGCGAAAAGCGGATTATGTAGCTACCTTGATGTTTGGAGCTACACAAAGTGGAAAGACCTACAAAAATGAAGGAAGAAAGGGTCCTGAATATAGCCCACTGATTTCACCTCCTTGGAGTGACGATGAGGGAGTAGCGTAGGCTTCTCTGCGAAATGAAGTTCAGTTGATAAAACAAGGGTTCCCGTGACTACCACCCCCACCTACACCACCTCCACCTTCACCCCCATCACCTGTGACTTCACCCACACCACCATTTCCACCATAGTTCCACATGGCGAATTCAGTAAAGCATCCATTTTTTAAGGACTTGGGAAATGAGGACCCAAACCAGTTCTGGTTCGTCATAAAATCTGTATGGGAATCTCAGGGCATCACAGACGATCACATGAAAAAGGTGACATTAGTTAGTGCTTTGCAGGATCACATGCTAACTTGGTACATCAAGTACTCTAATGATAACTAAACATTGTGCTGGCAGTGATCCAGACCACCCAAATCTGAGGTGCAGTCGATTGTGTGGTTCAAGGAAATCACGATGAAACCACCTGAGACACCTTGGGAGTTGGATCATAGGTTAAAATGTACAATCTGCGAAGCTAACATGAATTTATCGCATGGGCAACACCGTGAATGGTTTGTGGCTTTGCTCTTGCCTCACCTAAGAGTTGCGCTGTCACAACAGAATATTATGACTCAGGCAGAGGCCTTGGAGATTGTAATAAGGTTTCATGAAACACCGATGCAAGATTTGAGTCTGGGGGTTCAAAAAATCCATGTGTAGTTGCAAAATATTTGCCTCGAAATGCAAAGTCTGAAGAAGGACAGAATAGTTTGGCCAGAGGCATGCGAATAGATATGGTGCCTGAAATGTAAAGGTCAGGGGCATGACAAATACCACTGCGCGGTCTTTTCCAACTATATTGTAGGAGGAGGACAAATGCCTTTGAGGTTGGAAGCCCAAGCAGGACCGAGCGTGGGGCCTGCGTTATGGTGCACTATATGTCAGGTAGCAGGGAAACATACGACTGATAATTTTCATTTGTTGCAGAAGTTTGTACAAACTCCGCAAAAATTGTTCTGCAACTTCTGTAGGTTGGTAGGGCATGATGAGCACACTTGCCAAAGTTGTGAATTGATGATGGATAAAACACCCACCTATAGAGTTCAGGTAGAAATGCGGCCTCCTGACCAGGGCATTGGGATGGCGTGAACGGGCTTTCAGGGGCGCGCATGAGGCCGAGGCAGAGGAGGACCTGGCAGAGGTCGGGGATAGCTGTTATGTTACAATTGTGGAGGACCAGGACACTATGCTTGCGAATTCACTAACCAACGTGTCTATCGTGCAAATATTATACTCAGTTTGATGATGAGACTGAGGACTGTCCTACTCTAGTAGAAAGGATACGCGACAAAGGGGTGTTACCTTCACAATTGACTCAGAACTTGCAGATGATGAGGGTTGAGCCTTGCGAAGAAGATCCAAATGTGAATATAGTGCTCCGAAGTGGACTTGCAACAGGAGATGACAAGGGGAAACAACCTGAATACAACATGTGGGTTCGCAAAGCTCCAAAGAAGGAGGCTGAATTTGATTTGGAGTGTGCACATGAAACGTTCATGGAAGAAAAGAAGAGATTAGCTGAGGCCTCTACCTTAGGGAGTCGGGATAAACCTGTTCAGGAAATGGACCCTTCTATGCCTACGACCTTTTTAAAGACCTGCATGAAGCTACTATGCAATAGAAAGGATGTGAAGGGGTTACAGGAACTTATAAATAGACTCGCCAGAAACACTCCGGGTGAACAGTGCGTGCTACAAAAGATTGGTAAGCATAAGGCAAGGACAGGACATGAGATGAGATTCACCGCGCAGATAGGAGAATATGAAATGGATCAAGTTATTCTGGATCTGGGCTCCGACGCAAAAGTTTTTCCAAAGTAGACTTGGGAGTAGATGGGGAGACCCACGCTGCAATGGTCTCCGATTCAGTTAAGGATGGAAAATCAGCAGAAGGTCATCCCCATGGGATGGTTGCAGAGAATAACTGTAGATATTGAAGGCATGAGCACATTCGCTGATTTTGAAGTAATATAAATTGTGGATGACAACAACCCCTACCCTACACTCCTTGGCATTTATTGGGATACTGACATGAGTAGGGTAATCAACCTAAAGAAGCAAAATATGATATTTGAAAAGAAATCTCTTCGTTTAATAGTACCCCTAGATCCTGCAGAAGGATCGCACTACACTGAACCAATCCACGATTAAGAAAGAGATGATGATTTGAACTACATATATAAGACAATAGTGAGAGACCAAGATTGGGTGAATCTAACAGTGTATGGATGAATTACATGGGATCGCAAGAGTTCCTGCACCTTAGACTTGGACGAAGAATTAGAGCGTTGGCAAAATCGGCTACATGAAGTAACTACACTGAGCTATAGCATGATGACCTGGTCACTGTGTTGTGTGTCGTCAGAGGTAAGAAATATGCCCACTTATGATGGCTTGAATGATGTGGATTTGTTTTTGGATGCATTTGAGAGGAAAGTACCAAAGAAGCAGTGCTTCCAAGCTTTAGACTGGGCGTTGCACGCTACTCCCGCGAGATGGTGGGGTACGTACAAGGGTAGTTTTGATGATTGGCATGAGTATAGAAGGACAATGAGAACACGCTTTGGAAAGTTGAAGGTACAAGTGACAAAAAATATGACGGGAAGGATGATCCGCGTGCATAATTGGCCAAATCGGCTAAGGCCTATGGAGCGGAGCCCCAAATTGAATGGGAGCACTTGTTCTGTCACACCATGGACGTCATCCCGATGAACTGGTACTTGGAAGAAAAGCTCCACCATGGCACAAAAGAATGGGATATTTTGTGCGAAGGGTTCATAATGACATTCAGCTTCGAAGATGGGTTTGACTGTATTGACGAAGTGCTACAAGAAGTTAAAGCAACGATATTTAGGATACCACAAGATCCTTTTTATTTGATTCAACCGATTGGACTACTCAGCTCAACCACGCACTGGAATGCTATAATGTGACCATTGAAGAAGAAGATGAGGACCCCCGAAAGATTAACATCTCTGAAACTAAGGGTCACCGCGAGGTCGAGGGACCGCCAATCGCAAATCCTGATATAACTGCGCTGTTGAAAACTAAATAGATAAATATCGGCATGGAGGCAGAGCCCAAATTCGTGAAGATTAGAGATTACTAGGATGATGCGATCATAGATAAGGTCAGTGAATTTCTCCGTGAATACCAGGATTTTTTCCCTACCAAGTTTATGGAGTTAAAGGGGATAATAGGAGACCTGGGCATTATGAAGATCACGTTAAAACCCGATGCGAAGCCAGTGAAGAAAATACCTTACCATCTCAATCCTAAGTATAAGGAGAAGGTCCACTTAGAGTTAGATAAGATGCTAGTGGAAAGCATCATTGAGCCTGTAGAGGAATCTAATTGGGTGAGCCCAATGGTGGTACAGGAAAAGAAGTAGAAGGATGAAATTAGGATATGCATAGATCTAAGGAAGTTGAATGATGCTTGCGTTCATGATCCTTTCCCGACTCCATCCACTGATGAGGTATTGGATAATGTAGGTGGCCAGGTAGCGTATTCCTTCACTGATGGGTTCTCTGGGTACCATCAGATCAAAATCGTGCCTGAAGATAGAAGGAAGACAACCTTTGTGACTGAATGGGGATGTTTTCAATACACCGTAATGCCTTTCGGATTAAAGAATGCGCCTGCGATTTTTTCGCGCGTAGTCATTGCTGCATTCAAAGACTTCATTCATAAGTTTCTAGAGGTGTACTTTGATGACTAGACTGTGTTTGGGTTGGTAAAACGTCATGTGGCCAGTTTGTGCTTAATGCTAGATACTTGTCGAAGGTACCAGATTGTGCTCAATCTGAAGAAATGTTTGTTTTGTGTCCCTTTTGGGACTCTGCTGGTTCATGTGGTATGTAAAAAGGGGTTGATGCTAGATCTCGTGAAGATCGTAGTGATAATTAACCTAGAGGTGCCATGAAGTGTGAAACAACTGCACACAACATTGGGACATGCTGGGTACTATAGGAAGTTTATCAAGGGCTATGCCTAGATCACCGCACCTATGGAGAAGTTTTTGAAAAAGGATGTCACGTTCTGTTGGAACGAGGACTGTCAAAAAATCTCGGATGTGCTAAAAGGAAAAATGGTCACCGCGTCTATTTTAGTCTTCCCGGATTGGAAGAAGGAGTTTCATGTACATGTAGATGTGTTATGTATAGCACTGGGAGCAGTACTGACACTGGTTGGCAAAGGAGAATTGGACCATCCTATAACATTCGCAAGCAGGAGGTTATCCAAGGCAGAGAAAAACTTTTCCACCACCAAGCGTGAAGGACTAACCATGGTATACACGCTCTAGAAGTTTAGACACTATTTGTTGTGTGGACATTTTAAGATTTATACGGATCATTCTGTGTTGAAATACCTGGTCAACAAACCTATGTTGAGGGGGAGAATTTGTAGGTGGTTGTTGTTGTTCTAGGAGTATGATTTTGAAGCTATTGTGAAGCTTGGAAGACTGAACGCAAGACCAAACCATTTGTCGCGCATCGAAATGGGAGAAGAGCCCACTAATTTGGAGGAAGGATTGCCTAACGCATAGGTCTTTGTAGTTCGTGTCATGGATGGTCACTTTGAAGACGTCATACACTTCCTAACAATAGGAACTGCCCCAGAAGACTAAACCACCCAGCAAAAAAAGGAGTTAGTGGTGCGCGTGGCAGACTTTTCTATCATTGCCAAACAACTGTACAAAATGGGGTCTGATGAAGTATTTTGACGATATGTACCAGAGTTTGAAAGAAGAAACATCCTCATGGATGCTCATGGGGGTACTGCAGGAAGGCATTACACAGGAAGGGTGACCACGCAAAAGATTCTACGCGCAGGGTTGTGTTGGCCAACCCTCCATAAGGATTCAAAATCCTACTGCAGAGTGTGCGACATGTGTCAAAGGACTGGAAGGCCATCGCAGAGAGATGAGCTACCTCTAAACTCACAGATGACATTACAATCTTTTGAGAAATGGGAAATATATTTCATGGGACCCATTCAGCATCAAGGAAAGAAGACGAGTGCACGGTACATTATCACCGTGACTGAGTATTTGACTCGATGGGTAGAGGCATAGCTTGTGAAGGACTGCACAGGCGCAACTGCTATGAAGTTTCTCTTTGAGTATGTATTGATGCAATTTGGGTTTCCAAAGATTTTGATGAGTGATCGCGGTACACACTTTCTGAACGAAACAATCAGCGCACTGGCGGAGGAATTTCATATATATCACCAGAAAAGTATTCCTTATCACCCACAGGCTAATGGGACGGTGGAAGCATTCAATAAGGTATTGGAGAATGCACTAACCAAGATTTGAAATGCTCAGCAAAATTATTGGGACCTACGCATACCTGTAGTACTATGGGCTTATTGAACAACATGCAAAGAGTTGACTGGACAGACACCCTTTAGGCTTGTATATGGTGTTCAAGTAGTGATGCCAATGGAATACATTGTGCCTAGTTTGTGTGTAGCGGAATTCACGGGTATGACAGATCGTGGAGCCCTAGAAGAGAGGCTCGCAAAACTTACTGAGCTTGAAGAAGAAAGGTTTCTGGCTAGATTTCACTAACAGGTGCAAAAGCAGCATGAAAAAGCATAGCATGATCGACACATTAAACTGCACAACTTTAAGGTAAATGATCTAGTTTTGTTATATGACAGCAAGTTTGATAAATTCCCAGGGAAATTTAGGATGCACTAGCTAGGGCCCTATGTCATTAAGGAGATTATCGATGGTGGAGTAGTTCAGTTGCTTGAATTGAATGGAGATCCCTTCCTAGGAAAGGTGAATGGCAGTCGATTGAAGCCATACACCGGTGATCAAGCTAGGTGACTATATGAAGGTAGCATAGTCTTAGTGCTCTAGGCAGCTGAAAGGAGGCGCATGACTATAAACTACAATGCCCAGGTTGGGAAACTACGTGATCGAGGGATTGTGCGGAACAAGGAGAGGTCACAGGGTTCACAACAACACGAAGAGAGTTGTGCTACCTAGGGAAAAACCATGTAGGTTAGCTATAAAGTGACTGGTAAAGTCACTGTTCATGATTTGACAATGAAAATGTGGCCAAATGGAGCGAGGGGGTGACATTTAAGACGAAATTTATGGGTAATATCCTTGAAAATATGTCGCCATTCTAGCATTAATGAACCGAATTTGGGGGGAACGGTTGGATTTGAATTCAAAATGGCCTATAAATTACATGTGGCTTCCCAACAAAAAACACTTGGCATTTTCTCAAATGTGCATGAACCGTGCATTCTTTGAAGAATCTTGTCCAACGTTTGATTGATTTCCAGAGTCCGACTACAATATCATCCTAGGATCAGAATCTATGGACGCCAAGGCAATGATAGCTGAGGGGGCTACGTTGGAAGTTGTTATGGAGGTAGAGGAAGCTACTCTAGAGGTTGCAGAGGTACTAGCTGAAGTCCCCAAGTCACCATGGATGCCTAGACCAAAGCCTACCCTAACCAAGGAGAGTATGAAGGATAAGAAGGGAAAGCAGGTTGCAACACAGTGCACGTGTCCCCTAGAAGAAACCCATAGAAGGAAAAGCCCACCGCACAGGAAAAGGGCAAAAATATTAACTTGGAATCAGAGGAGGAAGAGATTGAGGACATCCCGATGGATGATGAGGATATGGGGGTGGAAGTGGACGACGTTGAAGTTGAGGGTTTTGACCCTATTACTAAGTTTCCCGAATACATCCCTCCGTGCAAGGGCAAGACCAAGGTGCCAAATGACATTAATGAAAGCAAGGTCGCCTTGCACATACCTCTGCTGCGGACGAGATTGTCTTTGAACTACCGTGCTTGGGGCAAGTTCCACTGTTGAAATTGGAAGACTAGGACATAGTTGATACTGAGAAGTTCCCTCACTTGGTGACAAACCAACTAATGCACCACATTGTTCATACAACCACCAGGATAACTGCGTTGGAACTGCAAAAGTGGCTCAAGGGCGTAGACAAGGCAGGTCTACTCAACCTGCTATGGGTGCCGCAATACAATCGCACACCCATTACATTATTGGTAATCAAGCAGCTGCTATGCTTGGTGCGCGATGGGTGTTTATGGCTGGAGGAGCCGATACCCATCACCGACATGTTGATCCATAGGATCACACGACTGCCCTATACAGGGGAAAATCCGGCCATGATGTTTGGCGGAAAAGGTGGCGAGCATGCCCTCGTGGAGGCCATGAAGGAGAAATTCAAGCTTGTGAAGAATATGTGAGGCTATGCCATCTCGAGCATCTGTGATCCTACGATCAAGGTGGCCATGCAGATTTTGGCAGGAAAAGTTGTGCGAAAGTGTTGCACAGATGAAATGCCAACACCCATCATCACTCTAGCGGAATAATGCGCAGAAGGAGTTCAGTTTAATTGGGCATGCTATCTCTGTGGTGAGTTCCTTGCGAACTGCTGCGAGGCATAGGAGCTTAGCAAGACCTTCCATTATGTGTGGCTCTTGCTATCCATCGTGCTGGTAGCCTAGGAGTTGCTTGAAGACAGTCAGTTCCCCTCGGTCGTGCCAAACCTGCCAGAAGTGGCAAAGTATGCTTTGCTGTGGGTGACCAAGGATGCTTAGTGCATTAAGGATAGCAAGATATTTTGGATCTTAATGCAAATGAATATACGCATGGCTATTAATCACAAGCCATGATTGTCACCTACTCTTTTTTCCAAATTGCAAGAGTACGTGGCATTCAAGGCATACTTTCAGCGCATGGAAGTACCCTAAGTAAAAGTGTCATGACTTGCCTTACTTGGCAACGGATGATGCGATCGATGTAGTTCTTGATCGTTTGCTGACCGAATGACACACTGCCTCAGACTCAGTAGTGGGATCAAGCAAGTCCGCCGTGTAGTGAACAAAGGAGGAGGCCAAGCTCAAGATGGCGCAACTGGCCAAGAAGATGAGGAATGAGGCTGATGCCAAGGCCTAGGAAAAGCGTGATACCGCACAGCAGGTAGAAGAGCAGAAAAATGGAGCAGAGCGTGGCTTTGACAAAGGTCTGAGGTCACCCTTGCCTGAAACAGAGGAAGAAATGGACGAGCAAATAAAGCAGCATAGAGCGGACCTGTAGACAACGTCATTCTGTATCAAGCATCTAAGAGGATAGGAAAAAGTTGGGCCACAGAAGAAATCCAAGGCCAGTATGACATCGTTGGACCCAATCACCCTAACAGAGGGAGATTTGAACGACATTGGAGATACGGTGCAGGATGTCACCGCGGAGGTACTACAATAGTTCGGATAGCAAAAGTAGTAAGTATTGGGGGCCAACCAGACGGGTCTTCATGAGCTGAAGATCTATGCATCACACACCAGCACGACATCCACATGCCTCGACATCGGTACTTTAGAAGCCGCTGGGATGCTGCACACAAAGGACTCCCGAGCGATAGTGCTGCTGGAGGGAGCACTAACCACAAAAATCAAAGTTGACAGGCCTGCTTTTAGTGCCCTCAAGGGAGTAGGGCTAAACTTGGCAGCACTTCCTGGTGAGGCGCTCCACCTACTATAGGATGGGGTGACATTGAGCTGAGGGCCCTTGAACAGCACACTTCATAGGTGATCAGTGAACAACAAATTAATAATGTGCAGATGGCCCTACCATCGCCACCGTGAACGATGTAACCGACCGAAACAAGCACATAGTTCAGGTCGTAGAGGAAGCATGCCGAATGGTACAGGAGTTGGCCATTCATGAGGGAGAACTAGTAGAGGTGTGCGTTCGCAAACTTGCAATGGGGTTGCGCGATGCTCGCACAGAGTTGGCCAAGGTTTAGCTGGAGTTGAACCTCCATATTGCAAAGTTTCAGTTGAAGGCTCAACCTTCAACTCCGCTGGAAGTAAAGGAGAAGCACATAACTGCTGTCACAGAGGCGATAGCGGTAGTAGACAGTGTAGTAGCAGACTACACAAGGTTGTTTGAACAATTGTTCGAAGTACTAACCAGTCTACAAGAAGATCCTAATGTATAGAGGCTGGAGATAGAGGAGCGAGAACTGCAACAACACTACGACGAGGTGAAGGGAATAGAGTGCACCATCACCCTCACAAAAATACTTTCGAAGCTACAGGAGGCCAAAAAACTGAAGGAACAGGTAAATGCAGCACAGCACAAAGAGGCAGTGTCGAAGGTGCTCTTGAAGCCTTGGTTGGATGAGGCCTATTCGGTCATGGCCTCCATTGAAGGCAAGTTTGCTAGTTTACAGGCAACTCAACAGAAGCTTCAGGCTGACAGTTCAAGACCAGCGATAGAGAAATTGGTCAAAGAAGTGAAGCAAGTGGTCATGCAGTGCACCGCCGAGGTGGCAGTCATACAGGTCGAGCTAGGAGGTCTTCACACCAAGATCTCCACACCCACAGAGTGACTCGAGGGCGAGTCACCATGTTTCTGTTGGGGGCCTGTTGGGAACGGGTTCCCCCAAGAGTATTTTTGGGGCTAAAAGCCCATGTTTTGGGACAATTTTGTAATAAATTTGCAAAGTCTCTGCATTTTGTTGTCGCGGAGCGCGAAGGTGTCAAGAGTCATAAAGGGTTGTCCACCCTTATTTTGTAAAGTGTCAAGTCAACTATAAATATATACCCATGGTCCGCAGATGATGAGATTGTATAAAAAGGAGCTAAGTAAGCTCTAAGGAGAGGAGCTAGTTAAGTAAGTAGCGAAGAAGAGTGGAGAAGTCTAAGTGTTTTTCAGTTCTTAGCGTAGGAAGGGGCTCTGCAGCTGAGTGCGCAAAGGCCTAGGGCAGAAGTCCACAACTTAGTGCGCAGACCCCTGCAGCTATGTGTGCAAGGTGGATAGAGTCCGTATTAAACTGGAGATATCAATAAAGAGAAGAACTCTGCAATTACTGTGTTTAGTCTCTGTTAATGCATCTGATTATATTGTGTTACGATCTGGGTTTATATTACAATGTTTATTTGATGCATGGATGTATGTGATTATATTTATTAATTGAACGCAATTAAGAATATTAGTTTACATGACGATAACCGTAATTTATTGGTAGAATAAGTAAAACACTTGAGATAGCTTGGGAACCTATACAATACATCGTCATAGGAGCATGAAAGTACTTGAACCGTTGGTTAGGGCTGTGCAAAGGTCAATCGTACAACTTCACGAAGGTACTGAAGGGTGGGATAGAGGGTAGATTGATAAGCCCTAAGGCTTAGCGACCTGTGCGAAGGCAGGAGCAAAGGGTATAAACTGACATCACGACCATCTCAAGGTGTGGAAACTTGGTTCCAGCATCCCCCCATACTACTTCAGGTGAGACTTTGGTCCGTGCTCCGCAAGCTGATGCCAAAAGGGCCAGTAGTGTAGGGATTTGTTTGGTTGACTAATGCTAAACCTGGGTTAGGGCCCACAAAGCCAACACTCCACCCTTAGGCTTTGCCATGTATCCATTCATTTACCAGAAGGGATTCCTAGGCCTTTGGGAATTTTCCTGATACCACCCCACTCAATTTCGAAACTATCCATAAATCTAACTCAACCAAGTAAAATAACCCCATCACACCATGGCTATCCAAAAATGGCAAGGAAACATTGAAACCACTACCACACCTAGAAAAAACCATGCCAATGACATCAAGAGAACCAAATACACACATGCATGTACCATGCATGACAAAACTAGCAGGAACTCATACATGTAACTCGATACCTCCAAGTAATCCCACTGTAGTCACTTGATCCAAATCTTCCTTGCTTGAATTTTTCTTCTATATGCCTCCTTGTCCTTACTTTTCATTCATTTCTCCAATTCTAGAGTGCTCCAAGAATTCTCTAAGTGTGCAAGAGTATGAGAGAGTAGAGATAAGAGAGAGAGATCTCCAAACTAAATTAACAAAAGTATGTGAAATAATCCTCAGAAGAACTTTTATTAATGAGGCCTCTATTTTCTTCATTTTCCATTATTTTCCTTCAATTTCCTCCTCACATGTGACCTGTGACCTTTCATCTTCCTTTATCCTAATTGCCTTTATTTTTGTAAATAAAATGCCTCTTACTTTCCAAAACCTTTGCCATTTCCTTTGCCAATTTCCCCTTAGCCATAATAAACAAAATGAATTTCCACTAGGATGTTTTACCCAACATTTAGCTTGGAATGCATGTCGAATGACCTTGGTCTTATTTTGCATTTATTAACTTTATTACACAAAATTTTAACCCCGGGTTGTTATAGACCCTCCCCATTAGGGGAACACCATCCTCGGTGTTCAATGACACTTATAAACTAGCAAAAGAATACCACTTATGGAGATTTATAACACAACTCATTGCATTATTTACAATAACCAATGCTGAAAACATGAAAAACATACTGTTTACTGGAGCTTTATAACATAGCTCATTATAGTATTTACAATAACAACCACATATACTCTCATGCAAATTTTATTCAACCAACAAATAACCATATTGTCTATGGAACTTTATAACATAGCTTGATACATTATTTACAATAATATACATATATGCACATTTTCTTTAACCAGAAAATAAAAGGATATGATGCCTACATCCGCAATAAGGGAATCAAGAGGCTCACATCTCCACCCTAAAAATTAATACCAAGATTCACATCCTTTGTAGGAAGTCTAGAATCCACTGTCAAAGTCAAACTTATATCCAATGTCTTGCGCTATAATCTTGCACTACATGTCCTCTCAGTGAACAATTACTAGCTCATTATTCTAGGGCACAGTCCCAATGTGCATCTGATTCCATTTGGAAATGCTAATGACCAAAACCAATATATTCCTCGCCTTCCCTTCTCTGCTACACAGTCCCTCAGGAAATCTAATCACTCCTTCTGTGCAGTCACTCACCTTCCAAGATCCCCGACATCCCCTTTCCCGGGCGATCTATCCCTTGTCAAGGTTTCCTCACATTGAAAGGCACAAAAACTAAGGCATATCCCTGCCTCAACACCATCATACCAGACATATCATGCTCATGGAAATCAATGGACATTATTTGGTACCAGTGTCCCATAATGGCCCTACTCCTGAAGTTCTTTACCAACATATTGCTACCTATTCCAATTCCTTTTATTGTTGTGATTAATGCTTGCAGTCAACTAAAACCACCCAACCAAGAATTTTCAATTATTTCCTGCCAAGCACATAATTTCCATTAGACTTAAAATAGATTGAAATAAATTCTAATCATACCTTATTGGTGGCCCGTCAATAAGGTACACTTATGCATAAACATATCACATCCGGTTAGCTCAAAATGCAACCATCATAATCAAAATCATAAATCACATGTAACCATGATGAATCATACTCATAGGTCATATGCATAATAAAACTAAAATAAAAGGTTGATATTTATCCTTCAATTAGTTCTTTACTTCTGCCTGTGTTATTTCTGTACACACACTAGATCAATTGCCACACCCAGCGTGTTCTCTTCAACCTCGTACAAACACACAATGTACCTCACATGCATACACCCACACGTGGTGTACAAAACCACACAGTACATGGACCTACACCTGGCATAGAACACATACACCCACACTCAATGGAAAATACAATACATACACCTACACCCGGTGTACAACACAACACAATACATAGATAAATTACGACACAAATACTACACATGTTGTGATACCATGACTAAAAAACACACATACATAGCATGTACGACATGCAAACTAACCACATGTGCACAACACAGCATGTGCGACATGCACACAGTACCACCTGTACACAACACCACTTGCACAGTGTGTACACAACACCACATGTACATGGCACCACTGGCACAACGAGTACATAGAACCATATGCACACACACCAATTTCACAACGTGTACACAACATCACATTTACACAACACCACCTGCACAATGTGTACATAACACCAGATGTACACATCACTACTTGCATAACTTGTACATAGCACCACGCACACACAACACCAAATGTACAACATGTTCAAAGCACCACATGCACATAGCACCTCATGTACAACATGTACATAGTACCATATGTACACAACGTTGAATGTGAAACATGTACTCATCACCATATATACACAATACCATATGTACAATGTGTACACCACACCATATGTATACACACACCAATTTCACAACGTGTACACAACATCACATTTACACAACACCACCTGCACAATGTGTACATAACACCACATGTACACATCGCTACTTGCATAACATGTACATAGCACCACACACACACAACATCACATGTACAACATGTTCAAAGCACCACATGCACATAGCACCTCATGTACAACATGTACATAGTACCATATGTACACACCACTGCATGTGAAACATGTACTCAGCACCATCTATACACAATACCATATGTACAATGTGTACACCACACCATATGTACACAACATCACATATACAACATGTACCTAACACCATTTGTACATAACATTGCATATACAACATGTACATAACACAATATATATCGAGAACCGCATATGAAATACGCACAAAACACTATATGTACATAATACCGCATATGGTACATGTACCCAACACTAGTATTTCACATCCTAATACCACACTATCCTTACCAAACAACCTTGCTTCTAGTGTCTTCCACTATCCATGCCTATCCCAGTATGCCACAGATCACACTGCTTTCATTCCACTGTTGTATATTTCAACATTACCTACCATAGCATAAACATAGACATAATATAATCACATAAAATCAATTCATATCCATATGGTATTAACCTCATAGATCTATCAGGGCTACTCTTCCCACTTGATTCCTCATAAACTAGGAACCTCTTCATGTGATCCACCTATTCCTCCACAAGAATGATCCCTAAAAACCTTGCAAGACAACAATAGACATAGATACATATATACATACAAACATTAGTATAAAAAAAATCATGATCCCTGATGAGCCTCTCAAAAAATGACATCCATATATATATATATATATATATATCATTAGCATAAAAACATCATGATCCCTAATGAACCCATTAGAAAACATCATACGTACATACACATATACATATATAGACATCATCATAATCATAATCATAACATAATTACCAGATATCATAAGGTCTAGGTTAAGAGAAGCCCCTTCATCCATGCACAACATGCACAACATTGAGAACTATAGTCCCCAACGCAACCAAGGCATATGATCCCTCAAATCCATTTACTTTACCTTTCCTATTATATTTCTCATGACTATCCTACCATTGTCTATTTATCCCAATGGAACCTACCAATCCAATTAACTGTCATATTCTTGCCTTCAGATGTCATTACTCATGCACTGAGCTTCATCCGAGTCTCATATTACCTTATGAGTTTCATTTAGCTCCTCTTGAGCTCCATTAACTTTCCTCTTTCCCCAACCAATTCCAAAGACCCTAAAAACATAAAAGGCAAGAAAAAGAAACAAACAAGAAGAAAATCATCAAAACCAATAACAATGCAACACCACAAACAAAGTGACAAGGCCTTGCACCAGACATAAACAAATCTACAAATCAAGTGAAAACAAATCACAAAAGGCTAAAAGCTTAAAAATAGCAACAAACACCATGACTCAATCCCCATGGGTTCCTAATGCTTCCAAGGGAATCTCAACTCAATCCTTCTTAAATATTTCATTGAAATATCTTTTTCCATGCAGACCCCTGCATCATACTTCCATAAACACACAATTGTCAGTGTATAAATAAGCATAACAATATACTAGTTTCCTTACCTTGTTGTGCCAATCACGATGCCTTGTACCTGAACACATACATATATCGTTTCTCAAGAAACTCCAATTCCTTGATGAATACAACTATAACTAAAAACTAATTAATATACTCGTCAAATACATGTTCATAAATATAGCACATATCCACATAATGTCAAACACAATCAAGGTTAAGAAGACTTCCTATACTCATGCAAAGCACTCCTTCATTTGGAGTTGCGGTTTCCAAACATAGCCAAAATAATACTCACCCAATTCCTTATTTTACCTTTTACCTTGCTACAATTGAGTCTTAATATCTGCTATCACATCACCCACTCCACACTCAAGTACATATCAGCTATCGCAACACATATTATGTTAGTACAATCATTCTAAAACATGATCATTTCTTCATGCAAGCTTATAGACACATAATCATATCATTCAATTACTCAAACATTCAAACAACTTATAGAAATAATAGGTTAGATAAACCAAATAGACGACATAATCAAACTCATACCTCAATGTATCTCAGGGGAGGATATCACATTTGCAAGATCAACCAGATTAACACAATACATCTATAATCATAATCATAATCAGAATAGTATATAGAAATCATCTCAATCATCATCCAGTTACCATGTATGATGTCACAAACTGTAACACTGAATAGACACAATTCATGCATAACAACATATGAACACGGACATGCATAAAAAATGAATATACAAGTGACATATATTCATGACAAGCACATTCCAACAACAACATCATCAACCTATACATGAAAAGACAATTACAACAATCATGATCACCATGCATACACATCAAGCACATCACCTTAACGAAGTGGAACCAACAAACCAACACTTTACAGACCTCCATTTGGTGTTACAAGACCCCCAAGAGCTAGCGAACCACTCCACGTGCCAAACCACTTCTTTAACTTAGCCTTTTACTAAACTAAACCCCCAATCGCTCCCATGACAAGGCCTCCATGTGCCTAAAACCATGTAATCACTCCCACATTCTTGCTTCCCAGTGAATGTAGTCTTTTCCAACCAGTTTTGTGTCAACGACTGCAGAATTTAAGCCACTTCTTTAGGGCTAGGACACAGACCTCTTCCTAGAACTTAATGAAATAATCAGAAGTGATAAATAACAAGAAGACAAGGCCTCTAATGCAAAGCTTTAACACGGACCTAGCTTGACCCATCCTAACCATGACAAACATTTTGTCAAACACATCATGAACATGTAATGTACAAGGAATAAAAACATATTTGAACATAGGGACCTCATATTTATATGAGATTCATCAAAAAGGTTTGATGCCCTCTCACAATATTTGCATTATCATCTATTAGGCCATACATTCATTTACATTTCATTTACTATTCAAAACATGATGAGAGCCACAACTCAAGTCTCTCATAAAACCATGCTTATAACCAACATATAACCATAATAATAAAAATGATAGAACAACCACGAAGGCCTCATAATAACAAGTAAATTTACTCATGAAATACAAGGGAAAATAGTTCTTATTAACACATGCAAAATCCAACCAAGTTAGGGACTTCCACGTACCACCCAACCATATATTGGGTTGAACCAAGTCTTTCTTTCCGCTAATCACCCTTGTTCCATATTCCAAGCATGAATGTGGGACTCACAAAAAAACCAAACAGGGCTTCTTAATATTTATCATGTATCTTGCCATTATCGGTTAAGGGATTCCTATGACCGAAACCCTCATCTATACAACCAGGATTTACTATGTATCCTGCCTACCGAACAAGGGATTTCTAGGCCCAAACAATAAACATACACTACAAGGATTTGCCGTAATCATGCCACATACGAGTCAAGGGATCAATAGGCCATAAAAAAGTGTGGATGCCTCTAGATCTCTCCATCTAAAATGTGAGGAATTTTCCCTTCTTTGCCCTCAAGATTTACTGTGTATCCTGCCATTCACTGGTCAAGGGATTCCTAGGCCTTTGGGAATTTTGCTGAGACCACTCTACTCAGTTTTGAAACCATCCGTAAATCTGACTCAACCAAGTAAAAGAACCCCATCAAACCATGGATATCTGTAAATGGCAAGGAAAGGATGAAACCACCTCCACACTTGGAAAAACCTATGCCAATGACAACAAGAGAACCAAATACACACATACATGTACCATGGATTCCAAAATTATCAAGGAAATCATACATGCAACTCGATACCTACAAGTAATCTTTTTGTAGACACTTGATCCAACTATTCCTTGCTTTATCTTTGCTTCCCTTTGCCTCATTGTCCTTTCCTTGCCTTCCTTTCTCCAATGCTAGAGTGCTCCAAGAATTCTCTAAGTGTGTAAGAGTATGAGAGAGTAGAGAGAAGAGAGAGAGAGCTCCAAATGAATTGACAAAAGTCTATGAATTGATCCTTAGAAGCCTTTTTATTAATGAGGCCTATATTTTCTTCATTTTCCATTATTTTCCTTCAATTTCCTTCTCACATGCGACCTATGACCTTTCACCTTCCTTTCTCCTAATTTCCTTTATTTTCATAAATAAAATGCCAATTAATGCCTCTTGCCTTTCCAAAACCTTTTCCATTGCCTTTTCCAATTTCCCTTAGCCATAATAAACCAAATGAACACCCACTAAGATGTTTTTCCCAACATTCAGCTTTGAATATGTGTCCCATGACCTTGGTCATATTTTTCCTTTATGAACTTTATTACTTGAACTTTTAACTTGGAGTTGTTACATCTTTGAATTCCCTTGAAGTGAACTCTCCTCCCTTGTCCACCATAGGCACTTGATCTTCAAATATTTCTTGTTCTCAACTAGAGAATTGAATACCTTAAATTTTCTTAACGCATATGATTTTTGTCTTAATATAATTATCCATGTAGCTCTATTGAAATCATTAGGGAACAAAATAATGTGCTCGCCACCACTTGGACTTTGTATTCTTGTGGGGACGCATATGTTTATATGATCTAGTTCTAGTGGTATGGTTGTGGAATACTCCTTGGTATTGAATTTCACCCTTGTTTGTTTGTCGCGTAGACAAGACTTACATACCGAACTATTTGGTTTTGTTCATTTTTGTAAACCCCTTACTGTTGAGTGATAAAAGGTGTCTTTTTAACTCCTAATTATTTTCACATTAATTGTCAACCCAGGAACGATTTTTTATTTCAAGAGTGTACTCAGTTTGAGGCAACTATTTACTCAAGAGTAATGTTTCTAAATTTGCAGTATAGTGCTTTAAATACAAGAGTAAACGGATGCTTGAAATAAAATCTACTTACAATTAAAAGAAACTTAACACTCTGAAACTTAAATCATTCACTTAGAAAACTACAACAATTTATCAGTCAAGGATGCAGTAGTGATAACTCTTTCCTCTGTCAACTGATATAAATGAAATCAAACATAAACAGGATCCACAATCTGAGAACTTAGACAACTATAGTCAATGTTCTTTATAGTTGTTGATCTTTCAATCCACACTAAAGAAAATAACTGGAAATGGCAATTCAATTGGAAATGCTTACTAAAACACACTTGCTGCAATATCAATTAAAAGATGAAATCAAATCCTTGCATGAAAGAGATAACAACAAAGCCTATTTGAACAACAACACTAAATTAGTGGAAATGAACAACAAAGCTAAATTAATGGAAATGAACAGCAATCTGAAATATAACAGAACAGTAAAACTAATTAAGTGGAAATGAATTGAACATCAAAGCTCATCTTACAAAAATGAAATATTAATGGAAAGGAACAATAATACTAAATTATTGAAGATGAACAACAACGCTAAATGGAAATGAACCACAAAGCTAAATTAAAAGCAATACTAAATGGAAATGAATAGCACTACGAAATTAATAGAAATGAGCAACAATACTAAATAAGTAGCAACCTATAATGCATGACAGAATCTAAAGTGAACAACAAAGCTTTATAACCAAAATGAACAGCATAAAAATTTAAGTTGTAATGAATAGCAATCTTTGTTATGGTGGAAGAAAATAGCAACGCGATCCAATTGCAATTCATGCACGAAAAGATTTCAGGAAAATGTACAAGAACGGGAAGTTAGAAAGTAATGCAACTCAAAAGCAATGAAAAGTAAATAAACCCATAACACGACTAGCACTGTAAAATAATGGTACAGGTAGCAAGTGGATCCACCAGGGCTGGGCCCTTAGCCGCCAGTGAAGCACCGCCGAACTTACTCTAGTATCAAATAATGGAACAGCAACTCTTTTATTGATTAATCATCAAACTGTGAAATCGTTATAACAGCAAAAGCCTTGAGAATTACAATGGTAATGCAACAGTCCCCCTTTCCTCCTATCCTATCCTATCCTATCTCTAATACTCCCTAACTTAATTTCTCATAATCTATCCCATCATGAATCATGAATCCATAATTCCCCTTCTCTGATCTCTGTTCTGATTTAAATACACAAAGAGAAAAGAGAAGTTACAACCGTGATGATTACAAAATGATTCTCATTAAAAATTGGATTGTTTACAACAAAAATATCAGCAAGATCATATCTGAGATATATTTTCATCAGCATTCAACAGGAATAGATCGAATTTGGTATTGTAGTTGAGATAGTTTGGAAAACGGCCACATAGCGAATCTGAGAAAAACATCTTCAAAGAACCTTTTGTTTCTCTTAGTACAGACCAAATTTGGGAAAATGATTCATTACAAAAGTAATTTGGTCTGTTCTGGACAAAACCCATATTTCGAATTTTCCAGATTCATCTCCATTTGCCCGAATCATTCAATAAAAAATTGTAACTCCTTATCCAGCGAATTTTTAAGTTGGCACATTTAATGATCAAATCTTCAATCTGGAAAATATCTTGGAGGCTAAAATGGTGAACAAATTTATTAATAAACCATCATTGGTAAAAACATGCATAATAATCAATTTATTAAAAATAAAGGAGAAGAAATAATATTTGTCCATAAGAGCATAAATAATTATAAAATGGAATTATATGATAAATCATAATAAATGACGTGATAAAAAATGGTAGAAATAGGCGTTAAAAAGTGATAATAATAATGACATATTAACGACTCAACGTATCCCCAAACTGAATATATTGCATGTCCTCATGCAACCCAAAGACTCTGTGTTAACCAAGCAATAAAAAATTGTTCATCCCAGCTCATGAAATAGATAGAACAAATGAATTCTTCCTCAATTAATGAATATTCAATTTTAGCAATCTTGATGAAGGCGTAACAATTTTTACATTGACATTCAAGTTATGTGTATATGAAGTTGCAACAAAATATGATATAAGTAACAACAACTTCATTAACCATTTTCTCAAAAACTACAAACCATATTTTATTGAAATTTTGCAAGTAGATTTCTACTATATTAATGCTTCTATGATCCAAAAATCAGATCGTTTCAATGCATGGATCATGAGATATAAACGAAATGGTTGTAGGTGATAGTGCATTATTTCCGAAATTTTATGAACTAATTTAACCTGAAATTATCTGGGTTTGTGTATTTTAATGTTACGTCTGTGTTTTCCAGAAATCACAAGAATTGAGTTCATAGTTTTTCTAAAGATATTTGGAAATAAATTTCTGCACTATATAAAAATGAAATTGTATGCCTTAAATGAAAAAGAAAGTAGAAAACATCCATCATGCATAGCAATTCCTCATTCATGACCATAAAGCATAGGAAAGGTGTTGTGCTAATGGCAAGGCAAGGGAATGAACAATACGACAGTAGATAAAGCAGAGTATGCATATCAATAATAGGACGGTAAGAGGTATGGTTATAATGAGAGTAGAGTGTGTAAACATAGTTATGAATAAGAGATAGGACGCTTTGGATTGATGATAAGTTAAAAAAGAAAAAGGACAGCAATATGCCAAAAAGATGTATTGCTGACGTTATTCTAGTTGAAAAATGATGCGATTGATCATAAAACAATTTCTCATGCGTAAAAGTTCAAAACAAGAAAAATTTAGGAAATAACTTCTCTGATAAAAAGAAAGAATAAGAAAATGGTATTATATTAATAATTGATGATAAGATATAACTTCAATACCATAAGTAGAGCCTCTGCTGCCAACAGGCATCCATAGCCTCAGCAGGGTTGCTTTTTAACCCATATGAGCCAAGATCCTCAATTTATAAATGGAAAGTTCCAGCATTGTTCTACAAAAGATATCAGTGTGGTGGCGTGGTAACTAGATAACCACACTGCCATTCACTGGGATGTAGCAAAAATGATCAGGCCGGCTCGTGATGAGACCTCTTGTCCTAAGGATATTTTGGCTATCCAATGGATCATAACCTTGGTGTGGTGGCCATAATGGGAATGTCACTTTGTTACTGCCTTATGAACATGGTAGGCTAGCTCGTAATGAGACCCCCTATCTTCCATCTGTGAAGAAAATTTTGTTGTTATTACACATTTTTATGATAAAAAGAGGGAGGCTCAGTACTCATTAAGAGCAGGGATGGTGGAAGAAGTTGAAGATGTCAATAGTAAAAAAAATATACCCATAATCTCATTTATTACAGACAGAGAAGATTATAACCAGGAAGGGTGGAACCAGCATGGTTTTAAGATGATCAATCAGTGTCATGTACAGCAGAAAATGATGCAGTAAAGTAGTATATAAATAATTGTGTCCATTTTCTTAAAAAGAATCTCTCATCTTGAAGTTGTCATGTTAAAGATCATAACGTGAAGGGTATTCACCTGCCTCAGTAGACTCCATAGTTCTTGTCCTCATAAAAGTAGTGTACTTTATGCCATGAAAGGGAATCTGTAAAATGTGGTTGCGATGAAATAGGAATAATCCCACAAGAAGAAGGAATGGTTGTTCTTGAAAATACTCCCAAAGTGTTGTTCCTTTGAAGGAACAACAAAAACACTCAAAAAGGTGTTGTTCCTTGTAGGGAACAACAAAGGAAATGCACACCAAAAAGTGTTGTTCAGAGATATCTGAGTAGAGAAGGTATGATGGATATCATAGGGTATGAGGCCATTTCATATCATCAAACATCAGGTCTCCATCATTTGTCGAGAAGTCATTCCAAGGAACAAGCCATTCACCACACATAAGGGATAACTTTTCTTCAAACTGTGTTTCTGGGTAAGAAAAGATGAATTTGAGAAAAGTGAGAGAGGTTTCTGTCCATAATTGACTTATGAATAAAAACCTCTTTTATTTTTTACATAGGTTTCATGGTTTGGGAGAAATGTTGAAAACATCATTTGCCTCAGGAGGGTTAGCGCACCTTTGGAGTGACCTTGGTAAAATCAATTTTTCTCCTATATAAGATGCCTAGATGACTTGATTGATGCGCCAACTAATAATTAGACACATATTTTTCCAATGAGCTATCCTGAGCTCAATTTGGAGTTGAGGAAGGCCCTAAAAAGTTGACTACAACATCACTATGCATTTCGATAGCCTCATTCTGCTCATTTTGACCAATATTGGAAGATTGGACTTTTGACAGAGAAAATGAACTCCAAATTGAAAAATTCAAGATTTTCTGGAAAGTAGACTCAACAAGATTTCTAATGAGATATTGTGCACTTAATTTGGCTAAGGGAAATGCCTCCAAAAGTAGGTGGAAAGCAGCACTGCATTTTTGACCAATTTGCCTAAAAAGTGTTGTTCCTTTCAAAGGAACAACACTTGTTGTTCCTTTGAAAGGAACAACAAAAATGCGAAAGTGTTGTTCTTTTGAAAGGAACAATAGAAATGTGAAAGTGTTGTTCCTTTGAAAGGAACAGTAAAAATGTGGAAGTGTTGATCCTTTGAAAGGAACAACAAAAATGTGGAAATGCTGCTCCTTTGAAAGGAACAACAGAAATGCGAAAATATTGTTCCTTTGAAAAGAACAGCAGAAATGTGAAAGTGTTGTTCCTTTTAAAGGAACAACAAAAATGTGAAACTATTGTTCCTTTGAAAGGAACAACAAAAATGCACAATCATAAAATGCAGGCACGCAAAAAACGAATTAGTTGTTCACTGCATTGATGCTGAGGATGGGTTACAATTTGAAGGAAGCAACATGTGAAACACAAAATATAAGAGAAATTAGAAAAGAAACAACATTTTATTTAAAAACAATATGTAAATAAATAAATTAAGTTACAACAGCTACGATGTTATGTAAAAAAATGATCTATTTGAAAAATGTTTTGGCGGCAGAGACATGACGTAAATATTCAAATGGAAATAAATTCTTCATTTCTTTTGTTAGGAATCTATTGGATAATGAGTTGGATGAAATTCCCTTGTTTCATAAGAATTTCTTTCAAGAACCGCTCGTCCATAAATTGACCTTCTTTATTCTCCTAGGACCTGCAAAAAAACGAGTGTCTAGTTGCAATAAAACATTAAATTATGGAGAAATAGAGGTGATCGGGCTCCCATAATCCAAGAATTATGCAAAAAAACAACAAGTATTTACTTTGTATAACAAATCCACGGAGAAAATAATAAAGTGAAATTTATTTGTCATTTGCGGGAGAGCAGTGGCTAATCATGCTAACCTGTAATGTTTTAATCACAAATTCTTTGTTTCTCATCCAAATTCGGTGATTCCAAAGCCATATGAGAGCTAATTCAAGGTTATATCTCCAATAGAAACAAGTTTTAAAAATTCAATGATATGATATGTCAATTTTACTTAGAACAACCTGCATAACTTAGTCATTTTCGATTACCCCACTTAGAACAACAGTGGATATTTTAAGCATAGATTCTTCCTTTGATTTCGGATTCAAACAATTCAGATTGGAAATGAAATTGGATTCATTTATTTATCTCCAATAGAAACAATTTTTTAAGACAAGAAGAATTTATAGGTCAAATACTCTAAGGAACAACCAGAAAGACAAAGTTTTAAGAGTGTTGATTAACGATAAACAGTGAGTATTTTGATCATAACCTCCTCATACGATATCAAAAATGAGTGATTCAAATTTCCTTGTAAACTATATTCATAGGGGAATCTACCATAGAAACATGTTTTAAAAATTCAGTCATTTAGGCCTTAAAAAATGGGTTGTCCCAACTCTGTTCCTGAGCTGCTTGCTAGACACCTTGTCTTTGTTTTTGGTTCTAAATTTTTCGTTTCAAATCCAAATTGAGTGATTCAAATTGGGTTGGAAATTAGACATCAAGGGCTACTTAGGATAGAAACAGGTTTTTAAAATATTTTTATTTAGGCCTCCAAAAATTGACTGTCCCAACTCTATTCCTAAGCTGTCTACTAGACACCTTGTCAATGTTTTGGTTCTAACTTTTCGTTTCAAATCCAAATTGAGTGATTCAAATTGGGTTGGAAAGTAGGCATCAAGGGCTACTTATAATAGAAATATTTTTTAAAACTATTCCCTTTTGGCCCCTCAAAACATAACTGTCTCGGCTGTGTTTTCAAAAATTTCATCAAGCCCACAAGCCCAAAAATATGATATTCAAGCATTTTTTCCAAATTAATGATAAAAATGAATATGATTGTTTGTATAACTATTATTTCCATTATAAATCATCTACATACACAAATGAATTAAAACATTTATCACCGATGTTGATTTCCACAGCGTGTTGCAACAAAAACAACTATTTTTACATTAAAACAAAATGTATTTATTTATTCCCTTATTTATTTTATTTTCTACACTAACCTATTCTGATTTGAAAAATGAATATGATTACGTATAGGAGTACTTCCAATGGAACCATTTTCGAAATAGGGCTTCATGTATGCACATACCCAAATTTGAAAAATGCATATTAATGAATATTAGGGTATGAGAAGCCAACTTCCCTTGAAAAGATGGTGTTAAAAATTGTTGAAGTATGGAGTGATGTTGCAAACAAGTGATGGAGTGAAACCAATATTCAATATATCCTTTACTTTCTTGATTTTCCATAGTCATCATACCATGAAGTTCTTGAGCTTTTAAAATGGCTTGTTGATGCAAACTAAAAGAAACCTCATTTTTTTCCATAACTTCTACAATTTTTGAATTTGAAACATTCTGAATCTCATTGTAAGTTTTCTCTAATGGCACATGTGAGATAGAATGGGTGGGAAGGGTGGGTAAATTTTGCAGTTCAACACTGTAAGCATGTTGTACTGGTTTATTATGGTGAGGGTGTGGAATGAGTTGAGCAGGAAATTGTGTACGGAATGGAGCATTTTGATGATGTAGATGATTGGGTTGAGTGGATGATTTTGATATGCAAGCAGGATGTTGTGGAAGAGCTGGTGAAGAATATGGATGATGTGTTTGTGCTACAAGATGAGGGAGAGTAGTCATGCAATCATAAGGTGAACCATGCCAAAATTGTAGACAAGATTGGTGGTGGTTATATTGAGATTGACATGGCTGCCCTAACACATTAGTATTCCATAATGAATTATGCAAGTAAGAGAATGGAGAAGAAGTGTTTTAAACCATACCTATTGACCATGATTTCCATGGTTTTGACCTTGTTGTAGCTTCCTCATCTCTTTAAAATGATACTTCCATCCTAGATAAGGAAGAACAAATATCTATAGGATGCTCCTTTCGGTAATGAGGGAAAAAAACTTCTTCAATTTCTTGAATTTTTTGAACTTGCAAAACATCCAATTTTGAATTTAGAGAGCTAATAAAATCAACTTTAAAATTTTCAAATAAAACATTGATTTCAGCTCTTATGTCTCCTGTTCTTGTAGCAGATTTGGAAAAGAAAGAACAACCATCTCTAAAATTCTTACCAGCCTTGGAGATTCCTCTTGAATATCTTATGCACAATTCACAAACATCATCATATGAAAACTAAGAAACATCACTTTTTCCTATCAGATTTAAGAGTTCTAAAAATACATCTTTGATTCCTTTAAGAAGGAGTGTTTTTAAGATCTCTTTTTCAAAATGCTTATGTTTTGATTTTTGAAGGTTATATTGAAATCGCTCTACATAGTCCTCCAAGCTTTCATCTTCCCCTTGTATCATACAGAAAATATCTTCATTGGATTCACAATAGTCTTGGTACTTTTTCAAGAATATGTTCTTCATGTGCTCCCATGTTTGGATGCAGTTCCCACCTAGGCTCATGAATCATCAGAGAGCTTATCTTTTAGAGTAAGAGGAAACACTTTCAACCTTTGATCATTAGTACAATAATCATATCCTCTACAAAGTATTTCAAACTCGAATAAAAATGTATCTGGGTCTTCATTTGTCAAACCATGAAAATTTAGTAGAGAAGATGGGGGAATTATGTGCATTTGTGTCACTCCTCCTAGATCTTTGATAGGGAATTCAAAAGTAGAAATGTGAGCCATTTCTTACCATAATAGAAGATATTCTTCATGTGCTTCTTTGAGGCTCCTCTTTCAAATTTTCCTATCAATTGGTTAGTGAAATGGGTGGTGCTTACATCACCACTTAAGTGAAATCAAGAGATTTGTTTTTAAAAATTTCTATTTTATTTTATTTTATTTTTTTCATTCATACAGAAATTCAAACATCTATTTCTACCCTAAGTTCTTTAACAATCCTACTGGAAAGCGGGTGGGGGAGCAGGGCTTTTGCATGCTCCATACACAGGTTCTTACCTTCCGTTTTTAATACCCAACTCTTTCCTAACAGGCACCCATTAGATGCACACTACTCTTTAGAAATGGCTACACTCTCCCCGACAGCGGTGCCAAAACGTTGAGTGATAGAAGGTGTCTTTTTAACTTCTAATTATCTTCACATTAATTCTCAACCCAGGAACGATTTTTTATTTCAAGAGTGTACTCAGTCTAAGGCGGCTATTTACTCAAGAGTAATGTTTCTAAATTTGCAGTACAATGCTTTAAATACAATAGTAAACGGATGCTTGAAATAAAATCTACTTACAATTAAAAAAACTTAACACTCTGAAACTTAAATCATTCACTCAGAAAACTACAACAATTTATCAGTCAATGATGCAGTAGTGATAACTCTTTTCTCTATCAACTGATATAAATGAAATCAAACATAAACAGGATCCACAATTTGATAACTTAGACAACGATAGTCAATGTTTTTTACAATTGTTGATCTTTCAATCCACACTAAAGCAAGTAACTGGAAATGGCAATTCAATTGGAAATGCTTACTAAAACACACTTACTACAATATCAATTAAAATATGAAATCAAATCCTTGCATGAAAGAGATAACAGCAAAGCCTATTTGAACAGTGACACTAAATTAATGGAAATGAACAACAAAGCTAAATTAATGGAAATGAACAAAAATATGAAATATAACAGAACAGTAAAGCTAATTAAGTGGAAATGAATTGAACAAAAAATATCATCTTATAGAAATGAAATATTAATGGAAAGGAACAGTAATACTAGATTATTGAATATGAATAGCAACGCTAAATGGAAATGAACCGCAAAGCTAAATGAACAGCAATACTAAATGGAAATGAATAACACTACGAAATTAATAGAAATGAGCAGCAATACTAAATAAGTAGCAGCCTATAATGCACGGCAGAATATGAAGTGAATAGCGAAGCTTTATAACCAAAATGAACAACATAACAATTTAAGTTGTAGTGAATAGCAATATTTGTTATGGTGGAAGAAAATAGCAACACGATCCAATTGCGATTTCATGCACGAAATGATTTCAGGAAAATGTACACGAACAGGAAGTTAGAAAGCAATGCAACTCAAAAGAAATGAAAAGTAAATCAAACCATCACACGACTAGAGTTGTAAAATAATGGTACAGGTAGCAAGTGGATCCACCAGGGCCAGGCCCTTAGCCGCTAGTGAAGCACCGCTGAACTTACTCCAATATCAAATAATGGAACAACAACTCTTTTATTAATTAATCATCAAATTGTGAAATCATTACAACAACAAAAGCCTTGAGAATTACAATGGTAATGCAACAGTCCCCCTTTCCTCTTATCCTATCCTATCCTATCTCTAATAATCCCTAACTTAATTTCTCATAATCTATCCCATCATGAATCATGAATCCATAATTCCCCTTCTCTGATCTCTGTTCTAATTTAAATACACAGAGAGAAAAGAGAAGTTACAACTGTGATGATTACAAAATGATTCTCATTACAAAATTTGATTGTTTACAACAAATTGATCAGCAAGATCATCTCTAAGATATCTGTCCATCAGCATTCAACAGGAATAGGTCGAATTTGGTATTGCAGCTGAGATAATTTGGAAAATGGCCACACAACGAATTTGAGAAAAATGTCTTCAGATAACCTTCCGTTTCTTTTAGTATAGATAGAATTTTGGAAAATGGGTCATTAAAAAACTAATTTGGTCCGTTTTGGTCAAAACCCATGTTTCAGATTTTCCAGATTCTTCTCCATTTGCCCAAACCGTTCAATACAAAATTGTCACTTCTTATTCTAGCAAATTTCTGAGTTGGCACATTTAATGATCAAATCTTCAATGTGGAAAATATCTTGGAGGCTAAAATGGTGAACAAATTTATTAATAAACCATCATTGGTAAAAACATGCATAATAATTAATTTATTAAAAATAAAGGAGAAGAAATAATATTTGTCCATAAGAGCATAAATAATTATAAAATGGAATTATATGATAAATTACGATAAATGACGTTATAAAGAATCGTAGAAATAGGCATTAAAAAGTGATAATAATAATGACATATTAACGACCCAACACTTACTACCTTTGTTTTTTTTACTTTCACAAAATTTTCAAAGTTAACATAACCCATCCTTCCATGCCAAAGCCATGTCTCATTAGATTTGTTGAGATAGAAATTTTCCCTAGAATCATCAAAGACATAGACGTTTCTTTTCGAATCAATTTTCCATTGTTTGACCTTCTAATATCACAATCATTTGATCAAAAAATGACATTGCATCCATTATCACACATTTGGTTGATGCTGAGAAGATTGTGTTTAAGTCCATCCACATAAAGGACATTCTGAGCCTTAGTCTTCTTATATAGACCTATGGTTCCCTTTCCTTTAATTTATGAGAATACAACACAGTATCACATTCCTTTGTTTCCTTTTTCTTTTGTTTCCATTTCTTTTCATTCTTCTAAAGACCTGACTATTTTGACTTCTATTTTTCAGTAGTCTTAAATAGTTTTCTTCTACACTCATTAACATTGTTACCATATTTATGTCAAATATAACATTCCATCTCATTCGTAAGAGGGAAGAATGAATTTCTTTGTGCAACAAGGAAAGTTGTATATCTACCAAAATGAAGGTGATTAGAATTATAATGTTCACCTCTTTCAACTTTAATCACTCTATAATCAACAACTTTATGACCAATTGTTGGGATAGGGTCCTTAGGGCCAGTTTTGGGGTTAGTTACCCCAAATTTTGTATAAGGTTTTGTAAGAGATGTAAATTCTTCGTGAAATGTGGATGCAGACCGCGCAAATAGATAGGAGTGAAAGGTGTGTCAGCCATTTGTTTGGTTTGGCTTTAAGATTCTCCCATGGTCCATGGACCATAGTATTGTATGGAAGAAAACTATAAATAGTTGAGTCATAGTGAGTCTTAGAGATAGCTTTACTTAGTAGAAGTGAGCTCATAAAAGATAGAGACTGTTTTTGGGCGAGTGCTAGGGCAGGAATGCTTTGCTTTCTGTACTTAGGTGAGAAGGGGAAGGCTTCTGTAGCTGAGTGCCCAGGAGGCCTTGGTAAGTCGCAGCTAAGTGTGCGAACCCCTGCAGTTGAGTGCGTAGGGTACAAGAGTTTGTAATATGAACATTTAAGATCAATAAAGACTGATTTTGAAGAATTATTGAGAATTTTGAGTATTTCTGTGATTCTATTTTGAATTGTCGCTTATAATATGTTTTCTATAGAATAATGAATGAATACTGCGCGAAACCATTGAATCTCTCTTATTTATGTATGATATGAGTAGTTATCTATTTGCGCGAAGTTAAAAGCTATTTCTATTATGTTTTCTAATGAATTGGATAGATCTGCATGAAGTCAGATCTAAGGTTATTTATTGATATGTGAAAGTGAATAACTTGTCTGTTTAAGGTCCGCAAAGACTAATTGTAGAGCTTGGTGGAGGTCTAGAAGCCGTTTTCATAGAGTTGTAGTAGAGAGCCCTAAAGAAATACCTATATGCGTGATTAAGAACCACTTATCACATATCCCTCGATGCAAAAACCTGGTTCTAGTAGCCCCCAATACTACTTTAGGTGAGACTATAACTGGCGCTATGCAAGTTGTTGCCGAAAGGGACAGCAGTTAGGGTTTTGTTGGTTGGCGCAAACAACTCTGAACCTGGATTAGGCCCCCTTAAGCCAACAAATGGTTTCGTTTCCAGGATTAGGATCTATCTAAGAGATGTGAGATAAATGGTTTCCTACGAAGAAATAGCTTGATAAGTGCATTGATTGAAAATCGTATGCACTCGTGGCTCAAGAGAACAGGAGCCCTAAATTATCCAAGGAGAAGTGGTTACAGAGGTTTTTATACACAGACAAGACTAACGTTTTCTTCTATTTCTTCCCTGAAGAACTATACAAGTGGTTGTATAAATTAGCTGATAGCTAAGGGATGTGGAGGCTTGAAGGCCCTATAGTGTGGACTCCTAAACTAGTACGATGTTTGGAAGCATCAAAAAGAAATATTGTGTGGGTTGTGGATCACTCGGTTGATTGCATGTTGGGCAGTTTGGTGACATATTTCACGATTGATAGAAATATCAGCTATATCGAAGTGGAGCGAAGGATATTAAAAGGACCGCGAGGTAAGTATTTGAAATCACTGAAGACTTGGATCAAAATGTTGTTATGTGAAAAGAGGGTTATGCAGTTACCTTGATGTCTGGGGCTATGTGAAGTGGGAGATTCTTTAGAAGAAACGAAGGATCTAGCCCAGAATACAGTCCGCTCATTGAACCCCCTTCAAGTGACGATGAAGGCATGGTGTTGACTATACCACGAAGTGTAGTTCAGTTAATAACTCAGGGTATTCCAAGGATATCTCATCCATCCACTCCACCTCCACTCCCACCTCTACCTCATACACCTTCATCTAAGCCTCCACCCCCACCCCCACCTTTCAACATGGCTAACGTGATGAAGATGCTGATTTTTAAAGGAACGAGGACCGAAGATCCAGAATAGTTTTGGTTTGTCACAGATGTTGTTTGGACAACACAACAGATTATGGATGATAATATTAAGAAAGCGCAGCTAGTTACAGCCTTACAGGACCGCGCGTTAACATGGTATATCAAGTGTTGCACTAACCACCCCAACGCATCGTTGGTAGATACCCAACTATCTTTGAACAAGGAGTTCAGCAAGCCTAAGTCAGAGGCATAGTCAATAATTGAATTTAAGGAAATCCGACAGAAGTTCGATGAGATACCTTGGGACTTTGATCAGAGGTTAAAATGTGTGATTAGGCAAGCTAATATGCAAATCTCAGATACCCAGCATCATGACTGGTTTATGGCATTGCTCTTGCCACACTTAAGAATACCTCTGTCACAATAGAAAATAGAAATGCATGCGGAAGCCTTGGAGATCGTGATGAGGCTGGATGCATCGCCTATTCATGATATGAACCTTAGAGTGCAACAAATCCACTCATAGCTGGAAATCCTACAGTTGGAATTGCAGAGCTTGAAGAGAGGCAGGGAAGCTCATCTTGAGGTGCACACTGAGATATGGTGTCTGAAATGTAAGAGCCATGGACATGATAAGGACCATTGCCCAGTATTTAAGAATTATATTATAGGGGGAGGGACTGTACCCCTGAAGCTAGAGAATAATGTTGGGATGAGCGTGGTAGCTACACTGTGGTGTGCTATTTTTCAAGTTATAGGAAAACATGCTACGGATAACTACCATCTATTATAGAAGTTTGTACAAACCCCTCATTCATTATTTTGTAATTTCTGTGAGTCTATAGGAGTTATGAGCTGATGATGGATAAAACCCTTATCTACAGAATGCAGGCAAAAATCCTACCCCAGGATCAAGGTGCAGGAACAATGCATGGAGGATTCCAAGGCCACAGATGAGGAAGAGGTGATGGACCAGGTCAAGGGTGTGGGCAGGTAATCTCCTATAACTATGGTGAAGAAGGGCACTTCGCACAAGACTGTCCAAATCCCATGCATTCCTCCTTCCAGTATTGTCGATGGTTTGACCATGTCATAGAGGAATGTCTGGTCCTTATGGAAAAGATGAAAGAGAAGATAGTGTAGCCCCAACAGTCTACAAAGAACATTCAAATGATGAGGGTTGAGCCCCGCGAAGAGGATCAGAACATAAATATTGTGCTAAGAAGTGGTATGATGATTGGCACAGATAAAGGTAAGTAGCCTGAGGAAGATAGATGGGTATGCAAGGCTGCTGAAAAGGAAGTTAACTTTGATTTGAATCGCGTTAAAGAAACTTTCTCGGAAGCAAAGAAGAACTTCGCTGAGGCCTCCACCTCGGGAACTCAGGAGAAAATGTTAGAGACTAATGTGTCACAAGAAGTAGATCCTTCAATACTAGCTACCTTTCTGAAGACTTGTATGAAGCTTTTGTGTGATCAGAAAGTCGTTGAAGGATTACAAGACTTAATAGACAAGTGTGCCAATAAGGAAAAGACTCCTAATGAACAACGCACAGTAAGGAAGATTGGTAAGCATAAGGCATGAATGGGGTGCGAGATGAGGTGTTGGGCATGGAATCCCCCATAGTAGGTTTTGGGGCTCAAAGCCCAAGTTTTGGTCACAGATTTTGTAAGACTTCACGAATTGCAGGCATGGAGCGCAAAGTAGAGGTTAAGTCATAGGGCTATCCTCCCTAAAGTAATGTAATGTAATGTAAAGTCATGTCGGCCTACCCATGGTCCGCAGACCATGGGGTTGTATAAATAGAGCAAGGCTCTAAGTTGAAAAGTTGATGATAGAGTGAGTAGCGAAGGAATGGTTCAGGCTTAGAGTAGGATTCTAAGTGTATTGGGTCATAGTAGTAGGAAGAATCTCTGCAGTTGAGTGCACAGAGGCCTAGTAGAGTCTGCAGCTGAGTGCGCAGGACGGTGTCGAGTCTATAATCGGGATTGAAGATTAATCAAGAGAAGTTGATACTTATTTTTGTGTATTTGTTGTGCATTATCTTCTTTATGTTTGTATTAGTTTATGTATCGCGTGCACTGATATGATTGTTGAGTATGATGTAATAACCATAAATCTTACACACACAAGTTAAGTAATCGGTTAATTAGCAAGGAACTTGGGTATTATACAGGTTGCACCCCGAGCAGGGCTACGTGGAAACATCAGCACAGGTTGTGAAGGAATAGCAAGTGCATGTAGCAACGGATCGGACCGTGAACCTCTAGAAGCCCATCAGACATCCCCAGTGTGCGAAAACCTGGTTCTATCACCCTCCCATACTACTTCGGGTGAGACCTTAGTCTGCGCTCTGCGGAGTGTTGCCAAAAGGGCTAGTAGTACTGGGATTTTCTTCGCTAAATCACCTCTGAACCTTTGTCAGGCCCATACAAGCCAACAATGGTTCTATTGCCAGGACCGGGATCTGCATAAAGGATGTCTGATGTCATGCCACTGGAATCAAACAACGAAAGAAATTGAAGAGTGGTTGGACAATAAGATTCACGAGTTCATGGCACAAGAGAACAGAAATTCGCGAGTATCTAAGGAATAGTGGTTGGAGCGCTACTTGTATATGGAAATCCATGAAATTTTCTTTGCATCTTTTCCATCTGAGCTGTATGAGTGGATCATGAAGTTAGTAGACAGTCAGGGAAGGTGTAGGCTTGACAAACCAATAGTGTGGACTCCAGAACTAGTGCACAGACTAGAAGCATCAGAAGATAAGATAGCGCGAGCTGTGGACCACTGGCTCGACTGAATAATAGGAGGATTTATCACTGAGTTCATGGTAGACATGACCATCAGCTACAGTGAGGCAGAGCGACATTTTCTCAAGGGACCGCAAGGTAAGTATATTAAATATTTGAATGCTTGGATTAAGATGCTATTGTGTGAAAAGTGGGTTATGCGAATAAATTAATGTTTGGGACTATGCGAAGCGAGAAGATCTACAGAAGTGGAAGTAGTGAAGAGTTGGAAAATAGTCCCTTAATTTCACCCTCACGGGAAAGCAAGGACAAGCTCCCGAAAGTTTCTATGAGAAGCGCAGTCAGTTTGATAAGACAGAGAATTCCACATTTACCACCTCCACCTACACCACCACCCATTTCCTCCCCCTCACCTCCATCTCCACCCAATCCACCTCCGCCACTACCGCAGCTCAGTATGGCAAGTGCGATCAAACTGCCAGTGTTCATAGGAGTAGGAAATGAAGATCTGGACCAATTTTGGTTGGTGGTAAGGGCAGTATGGGAAGCACAGGGTGTCGTAGATGATAATATTAAAAAGGCTACACTGGTGAGTGCGATGCAAGATCACGCATTAATGTGGTATATCAAGGATTCTAATGACCACCTTAGGAATTGCAGAGGACCAGGCCGCGCTGAACAGGGAATTTAGCAGGCCAAAATCAGAAACACAATCAATCATCGAGTTTAAGGAGATCGCGATGCTTCTGGGCCAGACCCCCTGGGATCTGGACTAAAGGTTGAAGAGTAAGATCCGCGAAGCCAATATGACGTTAACTAATGCACAACATCGCACATGGTTTGTGGCCTCACTTACACAACACTTATGGATGATGCTGCCACAACAAAAAATTTCCACCCATGCTGAAGTGTTGGAGATGCAAATGAGATTGCATGAGACCCCTATACAAGACCTTGGATTGGGAGTCCAACAAATCCACGCGCAACTATATAATCTATGTTTGGAAATGCAAAGTTTGAAATAGGATAGGACACCTCGGCTGGAGGTGCGCGAGGAAGTATGGTGCATAAAATGCAAAGGCCAAGGGCACGACAAGGACCATTGTCCAGTGTTTGCGAACTACTTGGCAGGAGGAGGGCCAATGCCATTAAGACTAGAGGCACAAGAAAGACCGAGCATAGCATCTGCATTATGGTGCACAATCTGCGAGATAGGAGGAAAACACACCACGAATAATTGTCATCTGTTGCAGAAGTATACGTAGACGTCCCAACAATTGTTTTGTAATTTCTACAGGTCGGTAGGCCACGACGAACACACCTATTGAAGCTATGAACTAATGATGGATCAGATTCCTTCCTATAGGGTGCAGGCTTAAATGCGAGCCCTCGACCCAAATGCAGGGACGGCGCACGCTGGGTTTTAAGGGCATGGTTGGGGTCGAGGTGGAATGGGACCAGGAAGGGATTGCGGCCAAATAATTTGTCACAATTGTGGAGGGCCAGGGCATTATGCCCGCGATTGTAAAAACTCGACTAGGATATCATGTTGGTACTGTAATCAGTTTGATCATGAGGTAGAATATTGCCCTTCACTGATAGCGAGGATGTGCGAAAAGGGGGTACTCTAGCCCCCTTCGACCCAGAATTTACAAATGATGAGGTCTGAACCACGCAAAGAAGACCCAAATGTAAACATGATGCTCAAGAGCAATATGACCACGGGAGATGATAAAGGGAAGCAACTAGAAGAAAGCGCGTGGGTTCGCAAGGCTCCTACAAAGGAACCCGAGTTTGACTTAGAACGCGCGAAAGAGACATTCATGGAAGCTAAGAAGAGCTTCATGGAGGCCTCCACTTCAGGTAGCCAGGATCGACTAGAACTAGGGATGAATCCTTCAATGCTCACTACCTTTCTAGAGACATGCATGAAACTGTTGTGCGATAGCAAGGCAGTCAAAGGACTACAGGAACTCATCACTAGGTGTGCAGGGTCAGGAGAACCTCACATGGTCCGGAAACTTGGAAAGCATGCATTGCACATAAGAAGGGAAATGAGGTTGACTGCGCAAATAGGTGAGTATGAAATGGATCAGGTAATCCTGGATCTGGGTTTGGACACGAATGTACTTCCAAGAAAACATGGGAATTCATGGGAAAACCCATGTTACAATGGTCCCATATTCAGTTACGAATGGTGAACCAACAAAAGATTTTGCCCATAGGAAGATTGCAACGGGTGACTATCGATATTGAAGGCAAAAGGGCGCAAGCGTATTTTGAAGTGATAGAGATTGTCGATGACAGCAATCCCTATCCCGCACTACTAGGAATAGACTAGGCTACTGATATGAACGGAGTCATAAATCTGAAGAAGCGCAAAATGATCTTTGAGAAAAAGTAACTATGCATGGTAGTACCGCTAGATCCAACGAAAGGAGTGTGATACACTGAACTGGTGCGCGACGACGATAGTGATGATGATCTCTACTATATCTACAAGATAACTACATAAGGAGAGGATTGGGTGAATCCAAATGCAGATGGAAGGATTTTGTGGGAGTGCGAAAGCTCCTGCACTTCGGATTCAGATGAAGAGATAGAGTGATGGTAGAATTGGCTGCACGAAGTAGCAACGCTGAACTACAACATGATGATCAGATCATTGTGGTGTGTGACAATAGAGGCAAGGGAATTGCCGACATATGATGGATTAATAGTGGTGGACAGATTTCTAAGGAAATTTGAAAGTGTAGTACCAGAACAGTAGCAGTTGGATGCGCTGAAATGGGCACTATGCGCAACACCAGCAGGGTGGTGGGGTACGCATCAAGGAAATGTCGAGGGTTGGCGCAGATGCAGAAGGATGATGCGCTTATGGTTTGGAAAACCCCAGCTTCAAATTCATGTTAGTAAATACGGGCAGAACAACTTGCACGCCCACCTTTCTCGATGGGTACAGACATATGCTGTAAAACCTGCACAAGTGCACACCAGCCCTATAATAACGAATAGGAACAAAGTGCAGCAGCAGGAAAGTCGACGTGCACTACCAGTTCTCCACGACGAAGCCTTCAATAAGGTGTGCAGAGTACTGAACAAGGATCAATAGATGAGACGAAATGATTAGGACTTATGCGTGCCAGCGGTTCGATGGGCCTACCTGACCATATGTAAAACCCTAAATGCGGAGACGATTCTAAAGGAGTGGAACAGAATGGAGATGGTAATTACTAAAGAAAATAAGAAAAGGAATCCACACATACTGGAACCTGTAGTAGTGACAGTATGCGATGACCAAAAGGAAGAAATCGCACATCTACATGAGGTAGAACATATAAGGATTGACGAGGCCATCTGGCGAGGGAACCTTAGACTTCACGCACTCAAAAAGGACAAGGTACAATTGAGGAAGAGAAGCATTTTGATGGACACTGAGATCAAGAGGTTGGAAAATGAGATCACGCAAGCATGTCTCGCCGATGAACCGATGATGACAAGGAAAGATACAGGTGATCATACCACTACATTAGAAGAATGTCGTCGAGAATTTGTGACTCTGTTGCCATGGCTAAAAACGCACCTCACCAAACGCAGTAACCAGGGGAGTGCACTACATATAGTAGAACGCACAACGCCAACAGTCGCATAGGCAATTGAGGCGTTTTCATGGACTATGCTGGCAAGCGAGGTGAAGTCTCCCATGGGTGGTGCAACCATCTGACTAGCCATAGGGAGCATAGTCTTATCACTCCAGACAGTTGAAAGAGAGTGCGGGACTCTAAAAGAATCTGTTTGGGGGCTGTGTGATGAGGGAGGTGCGTGCAGAAACAGCATGACACAAGGTTCGTGCCCGTGCACGGGTGGTTGCGCTGTCGCGCAGGTAGGCTGGGAAGTAACCGTTGGTGTCACTGTTCCTAACGAGATGTCCAATTTAAGGGAAAAGGGAGTGGATGGCGGGCAATTAAGACATGAATTAAGAGCTAGATTTAGGGAAATCTGCCACCAAGAAAGCATTAATGGCTCAGAATTGGGGGGAATGGTCGGATTTGAATTCAAAAGGCACTATAAAACTCCAAGGCCTAGCCATGAGACAACACTTGTTCATTTGAAATTTGAGCAATTACATAGAGCACAGAGTGTTGAGCGCCAAGAAATATTTGAGCCCTGAAGTTTGCAAACAACCACAAACAACTCAAGCAATATGATGACTACCAGGAGAGGTTTGGGCTATGTAGAAGAAACCACCGATGAAGCCGCGTTGAACCCCACGATGCATGATGTTCCTGAAGACATTGGGGTCGCGCCGACAATCCCGAAATCACCTCAGACGCTGAGGCCCAAGAAAGATAAGCAGGCAGTGGGACCAGTCCGCATGTCCCCACAGAATCTGCGGTTCGATAAACTATCCATGGAAGAAAAGGGCAAGGTTGTCACCATTGAGATAGATGATGAGGAGGATGACCTGCAAAGTCTCATAGATGAGATAGAACAACAGAAGACATGGAAGAGGACATCTCGTCGGTGCGGGTTGTAGCAAAATTACCCGAGTACGTTCCTCCGTAGAAAGGGAAAGCTAAGGTACCCAAAGATTTGGATGCCATTAAGAGCGCACTCCAAACCCCGCTCCTCCCTGATGGAATTGTGTTTGAGGGCATGGCCCTGGGTTGCGTGCCCATAATGAAGTTTGAATATTGGGACCTCGTGGACAGCGAGAAGTTCCCACATTTAGAAATTGAGAACCTCATGAAGCAAAGCACGGAGGGGTCAGTTACAATGCTAGAGCCGCAAAAATGGTTGTGCGGTGTGGAGAAGGTCAAACTACTCCACCTACTATGGATTCCACACTTTCACTGCACACCTATCACAATTTTCGTCATCAAGCAGCTGCTTTGCCTATTGCACGATGGGTACTTATGGCTAGAAGAGCCTATTCCCATCACGATGGATCTTATCCATAGGATTTCTTGGCTCCCCTGTAAGGGAAATGACCCCATGAAGATAGCCAAAAAAAGCGGAGATTTGGCTCCTGCAGAGGTCATGAATAAGAAATACAAACTGGAAAAGAAGAAGAGGGGTTACAAAATTAGCAGCATTCAAGATAAAGGGGTGTGCATAGCCACCCAACTCCTGGCCGGGAAGGTAATGCAGAAATGTCGCAAAGATGAGGTACCAGTGCTGGTAGTTGCACTGGCAGAACAATGCACGGAGTGGGTCCAATTCAACTGGGCCGAGTTCCTTTGTGAGGAGTTCTTAACTAACTGCAAAGAAGCCCAGGAGCAGGGCAAGACCTTCCACTACATATGGTTTCTCTTGTCGATTTTGCTGGTAATAGGGGAACTGCTTGAGGACAGTCAGTTCCCTAATATTGAACAGGACTTACCAGAAGCCGCAAAGTATGCATTGGTCTGGGCTATGAAGGACGCCATGCGGATCTACAAAACAAAGATCTTCTGGGTGCTCATGGAGGCGAGTGTTCAAATGTGGATCAACAGGAGGCTATGCCTGTCCCCCACCATGTACAACAGTCTGCGGAGCTTTGTAGACTTCAAGGCAGATATGCATAATGTGTATATCAAGGCACGTAAAGATCCGGCATAGAACTTGACCAAGATCCCCTTTATCGCTATTGATGATGCAATCTTCTCCATGTTGGAATCATGGCCTCCTAAGTGGCGCACCCCAGATCTGGCGAAGAAGCATAGAATAGTAGCGCAAAAGTAGAAGGATGCAACCAAGTTGCGTGTCACAAAGTTGGCCCAACAGAGGCGCAACGAACAAGTGGCCACGGAGGTAAGGGCTGCTCGCGAAGCAGCGAAGGTAGCTGCAGAACAAGAAAAGGCTGTTGAAAAAGCAACGGAAACATAGGCAACATGGGCCACCACAACACAGGAGGAAGGGGGCCAGAACGTGTCTATAGGACAGGGACCAGATACAGCAGAAGGCGTGGACCCAAGTGCAACATCCACCCAGTTGAAATGGCCATGCGTCACAGAGAGATCAGGTCCACGAAAAAAGGTCAAAGCATCTAAATAGGACTTTGAATAGATTACACTAGCCAAAGGAAACCTCTACGACATCAGGGAAAAGGTTCGCGAGGTCACCAGGGAAGCGCTCGAGGAAGTCATGCTAGAGAAACAAATTGTGTTGGGGGCCCTATGTGCGAAACTACAATAACTTCAAGTGCAACCCCCACAGGAAGGAACATTAGCCACCTACGGCACCGCAGGTACATCAGTAGCAGAGCAGCTTCTGCATTCAAAAATGACCAACACCATAGTGCTATTAGAAGGAGTGCTAATAGCAGAGAGCGAGGAGGACAGAGCCGCGGTGGGCAGGATCAAGGGACTTGGCCTAAATTTGGTTGCCCTTCTGCGGGACACATTGTACCAGTTGCATGATGGCATAATAATAGAGCTACGCGCCTGGGAATGCCACACGATCCAGGTAGTGAGTGCATAGAAGATCAACATCGAACAGCTCAGCCTACAGCGTAACGAGCTAGTGTCACAGAACTGGCAGATCACAAAAACAATGTATGAAGTGTGCTAGCACGTTCCAGAATTATCCGTCGCTGCATACCTACCAACCAATATGCGGATCCACTGTCTGGTAAGTGGAGTCCGCAGTGCGTGCGAGGAAGCAACACGAGTGCAGCTGGAGCTGAACCTCTAGATTGCTGAGTTGTGGATGAAGGTGCAACCTTCCACTCCTCTGGAAGTTAGAGAGTAGCGTGTTAGCATGATTCAAACAGGATTGGAAGAAATCGGACAGGCAGTACAGGACTGTACCGATATGTTGGATCAAGCTTTTGACGTCCTTACTTCCTTGCAGGAGGATCCCAACATACAATACCCAGAAATAGAGGTGTACGAACTGCAGGAGCAGTATGACAGTGTAAGGGGCACTGCGTAGACAGTCGTCCTCACCCAACGGCTGGCCAAGATGCAGCAAGAAAGGGCACTGAAGGAGCAGGTGGATGTTGCAAGATAGAAAGAGGTACTTCTCAAAGCACACATCCAGCCTTGGATTGATGAGGCCTTCACCATTACGGCCGAGATTGAGGGAAATCTCACACAAATGCAGGAGATGTGTGTGCTAAGGAAGATAGTGGATCCTCACAAATAAGCATTAGAGGAATGCATGCAGTAGGTCTAGCAAACCACAGAACAGTGTGTTGTGGACCTCCAGGCAGTATGGGAATAGTTGGAGGGGCTTCGTTCCAAGATCATCACACCAGCAGAGTGACTTAGGACGAGTCACGATGATTGTGTTGGGGACCTATTGGGCACGGAATACCCCCACAACAGGTTTTGGGGCTCAAAGCCCAAGTTTTGGTCAAAGGTTTTGTAAGACTCCACAAATTGTGGGCGTGAAGTAGAGGTTAAGTCATAGGGCTGTCCGCCCTAAAGTAATGTAATGTAATGTAAAGTCATGTCAGCCTACCCATGGTCCGCAGACCATGGGATTGTATAAATAGAGTGAGGCTCTAAGTTGAAAAGATAGTTGATGATAGAGTGAGTAGCGAAGGAATGGTTCAAGCTTAGAGTAGGATTCTAAGTGTATTGGGTCATAGTAGTAGGAAGAGGCTTTGCAGCTGAGTGCGCAGAGGCCTAGTAGAGTCTGCAGCTAAGTGTGCAGACCCCTGCAGCTAAGTGTGCAAGGCGGTGTTGAGTCTATAATTGGGATTGAAGATTAATAAAGAGAAGTTGATTCTTATTTCTGTGTATTTGTTGTGCATTATCTTCTTTATGTTTGTATTAGTTTATGTATCACGCGCACTGATATGACTTTTGAATATGTTGTAATAACCATAAATCTTACACACACAAGTAAAGTAATCAATTAATTAGCAAGGAACTTGGGTATTATATGGGTTTCACCCCAAGCAGTGCTGCGCGGAAATAGCAGCATGGGTTGTGAAGGAATAGCAAGTGCGTGTAGCGACGGGTCGAACTACGAACCTCCAGAAGCCCATTAGACATCCCCAGGGTGCGGAAACCCGGTTCTAGAACCCTCCCATACTACTTTGGGTGAGACCTCAGTTTGCGCTCCATGGACTATTGCCGAAAGGGCTAGTAGTACTGGGATTTGCCTGGCTAAATCACCTCTGAACTTGGGTTAGGCCCATACAAGCCAACATGAGGCTAACCACGCAGATAGGAGAATATGAAATGGACTAGGTAATCTTAGATCTGGGGTATGATACGAATGTCTTGCCTAAACAGACATGGGAAATGATGGGGAGACATGTTCTGCAGTGGTCTCCTATTCAATTGCATGTGTAAAATTAGTAGAAGATTATTCCAATGGGGTGCTTATATGGTGTAATGGTGGAAATTGAGGGTGCGAGTGTGTTGGATGACTTTGAGGTTATTGAGATCATGGATGATAGTAACCCATACCCCAAGGTGCTAGGAATTGACTAGGCTATTGATATGAATGGGGTAATTAATTTAAAGAAGCAAAAGATGTCGTTTGAGAAGAAGTCACTCAGCGTTGTAGTTCCTCTAGACCCTATAGAGGGAGTACATTACACTAAACCTGTGCGTGACTATGTAGAAAGTGACAATGATTTGGATAATATATACAAGATAACAACACGATATGACAATGGATGAATTGCGTAGGACAGGGATAGCTCATGTGCCTCAGATTCAAATGAAGAGCTTGAACATTGGTAGATTAGGTTGCATGAACTATCTACGCTCCACTGTAATATGATGACCAAGTCACTGAGGTGTGTCTTGACTGAGGTAAGGAATCTTCTACATTATGATGGTTTGACTGATGTGGAACTATTTCTGGATGAATTTGAAAGGGAAGTACCAAAAGAACATCGATTCCAGGCATTAGAATTAGCGTTGCATGGTACACCTCCCCATTCGTGGGGTACACATAAGGAAATCTTTACGGGATGGAGAGAATACAAAAGAATGAGGAAGTTAAGGTTTGGATATGCTAATACTAGAATGATAGAAAAGTACAGCGGAAAGGATGATCCACGTGATCCTTTATCACAATGGAATAAGGTCCGGGGAATAGAACCAAAAATAGAATGGGTGCATATCTCTTGTCATACATTAGACATGATCCCAATGAACTGGTATTTGGAGACAGACCTTTGCCATGGGACTACTGAATGGGATTTTTTAAGGGAGATTTTTCTATTAACCTTCAGCTTTGAAGATGTCTTTGAGAGCATTGATAAGGCACTACAAGAAACTAAGTAGTTATATTTAGAATGCCAAAGGAACGGGTAGAATGGACTCAACCAGATTGGAGTACACAGTTGCGCCACACATTCGAATGCTATAATGTGACTATTGAAGAAGAGGACGATCTGCGGAATATTACCATTCCTGAAACTAAAGGTATCGAACTCAGATATATCATAGAAGGTATCGAACTCAGATATATCATAGCCTTCAAAAAATCGACAGGTAAACATTGGATCTGAAGAAGAACCTAAGTTTACAAGATATGAGACTATTGGGATGAAGATACAGTTGATAAGGTAGATGAGTTGCTGCATGAGTACCTGGACTTATTTCCCACAAAGTTTTCAGGTTTGAAATGGATTGTCAGAGATTTAAGTGTTATGAAGATTACATTGAAACAATATGCGAAGCCTATTAAGTAGAGGACTTATCGATTAAATCCAAAGTATAAGGAGAAGGTGCACTTAGAATTGGATACAATGCTGGAAGCTGGTATCATTGAGCCTGTAGAAGAATCAGATTGGGTAAGCCAAATGGTAGTCCAAGAAAATAAGTGGAAGGGTGAGATCGCATATGCGTAGATCTGCGGAAGCTGAATGATGCTTGTGTGCATGATTAGTTTCCAACACTGTTTACTGACGAAGTGCTGGAAAATGTTGGCGGACATGAGGTTTATTCATTTACTGATAGGTTTTCAGGTTATCATCAAATAAATATCGCATCAGAGGATCGAAGAAAAAAAACCTTTGCGACTGAGTGGGGTTTCTTTCAATATATAGTTATGCGATTCAGATTGAAGAACACGCATGTAATATTTTCTTGGGTAGTGATCATGGTGTTCAAAGAGTTCATTCATAAATTTTTGGAAGTGTATTTTGATGAATGAATATTGTGCGAAACCACTGAATCTATCTTATTTATGTATGATATGAGTAGTTATCTATTTCTGCGAAGTTAAAAGCTATTTCTATTATGTTTTATAATGAATTGGATAGATCTACATGAAGTCAGATCTAAGGTTATTTATTGATGCGTGAAAGTGAATAACTTGTCTGTTTAAGGTCCACAAAGACACATCGTAGAGCTTCGTGGAAGTCTAGAAGCCATTTTCATAGAGTTGCAGTAGAGAGCCCTAAAGAAATACCTATATGCGTGATTAAGAACCACTTATCACATATCCCTCGATGCAGAAACCTGGTTCTAGTAGCCCCCAATACTGCTTCAGGTGAGACTACAGCCTGCGCTATGCAAGTTGTTGCCGAAAGGGCCAGTAGTTAGGGTTTTTTTGGTTGGCGCAAATAACTCTGAACCTGGGTTAGGCCCCTTAAGGCAACAAATGGTTTCATTTCCAGGATCAGGATCTATCTAAGAGATGTGAGATAAATGGTTTCCTACAAAGAAATATCTTGATAAGTGCATTGATTGAAAATCGTATGCATTCGCGGCTCAAGAGAACAGGAGCCCTAAATTATCCAAGGAGAAGTGGTTGCAAAGGTTTTTATACATAGACAAGACTGAAGTATTCTTCTATTTCTTCCCTGAATAACTATACAAGTGGTTGTATAAATTAGCTAATAGCTAAGGGAGGTGGAGGCTTGAAGGCCCTATAGTGTGGACTCCTGAACTGGTAAGTTGTTTGGAAGTGTCAGAAAGAAATATTGTGCAGGCTGTGGATCACTCGGTTGATTGCATGTTGGGTAGTTTTGTGGCATATTTCGCAATCGATAGAAATATAAGCTATATCGAAGCGGAGCGAAGGATATTTAAAGGACCACGAGGTAAGTATTTGAAATCACTGAAGACTTGGATTAAAATGTTGTTATGTGAAAAGAGGGTTATGCAGTTACCTTGATGTTTGGGGCTATGTGAAGTGGGAGATTCTTTAGAAGAAATGAAGGATCTAGCCCAGAATATAGTCCGCTCATTGAACCCCCTTCAAGCGACGATGAAGGGATGGTGTTGACTATACCACAAAGTGTAGTTCAGTTAATAACTCAGGGTATTCCAAGGATATCTCATCTATCCACTCCACCTCCACCCCCGCCTCCACCTCATACACCTTCTTCTATGCCTCCATGCCCACCCCCACCTTTCAACATGGCTAACGCGATGAAGATGCTAATTTTTAAAGGAATGAGGACCGAAGATCCAGAATAGTTTTGGTTTGTCACAAATGCTGTTTGGACAACACAACAAATTATGGATGATAATATTAAGAAAGCGCAGCTGGTTACAGCCTTACAGGACCGCGTGTTAACATGGTATATCAAGTGTTGCACTGACAACCCCAATGCGTCATTGGTAGATACCCATCTATCTTTGAACAAGGAGTTCAGCAAGCCTAAGTCAGAGGCACAATCAATAATTGAATTTAAGGAAATCTGACAGAAGTTCGATGAGACACCTTGGGAATTTGATCAGAGGTTGAAATGCCTGATTAGGCAGGATAATATGAAAATCTCAGACACCCAGCATCGTGACTAGTTTATAGCATTGCTCTTGCCACACTTAAGAATACCTCTGTCATAACAGAAAATAGAAATGCATTCGGAAGCCTTGGAGATCATGATGTGGCTGGATGCATCGCCTATTCAGGATACGAACCTTAGAGTGCAACAAATCCACTCATAGATGGAAATCCTACACTTGGAATTGCAGAGCTTGAAGAGAGGCAGGGAAGCTCATCTTGAGGTGCGCACTGAGATATGGTGTCTAAAATGTAAGAGCCATGGACATGATAAGGACCATTGCCTAGTATTTAAGAATTATATTATAGGGGGAGGGACTGTACCCCTAAAGCTGAGAATAATGTTGGGATGAGCACGGTAGCTTCACTGTGGTGTGCTATTTGTCAAGTTATAGGACAACATGATACGGATAACTGCCATCTATTGTAGAAGTTTGTATAGACCCCTTAGTAGTTATTTTGTAATTTCTGTAATTCTATAGGAGTTATGAGCTGATGATGGATAGAACCCCTACCTACAGAATGCAGGTAGAAATCTAGCCCCAGGATCAAGGTACAGGAACAACGCATGGAGGATTCCAAGGCCACAGATGAGAAAGAGCTACTAGACCAGGTCAAGGGAGTGGGCAGGTAATCTCCTATAACTGTGGTGAAGCAGGGCACTTCGCGCAAGACTGTCAAAATCCCACGCATTCCTCCTTCCAGTATTGTCGACAGTTTGACCATGTCATAGAAGAATGTCTGGTCCTTATGGAAAAGATGAAAGAGAAGACGGTGCAGCCCCAACAGTCTACGAAGAACATTCAGATGATGAGGGCTAAGCCCCACAAAGAGGATCAGAACATATATATTGTGTTGAGAAGTGGTATGATGATTGGCATAGATAAAGGTAAGTAGCCTGAGGAAGATAGATGGGTATGCAAGGCTGCTGAAAAGGAAGTTGACTTTGATCTGAATTGCGTTAAAGAAACTTTCTTAGAAGCACAGAAGAACTTCATTGAGGCCTCCACGTCAGGAACTTAGGAGAAAATGTTAGAGACTAATGCATCACAAGAAGTAGATCCTTCAATACTAGCTACCTTTCTAAAGACTTGATTGAAGCTTTTGCGTGATCAGAAAGTCGTCGAAGGATTACAAGACTTAATAGACAAGTGTGCCAATAAGGAAAAGACTCCTAATGAACAACGCACAGTAAGGAATATTGGTAAGCATAAGGCATGAATGGGGTGCAAGATGAGGTGTTGGGCATGGAATCCCCCCACAGTAAGTTTTGGGGCTCAAAGCCCAAGTTTTTGCCAAAGGTTTTGTAAGACTCGACGAATTGTGGGCGCGGAGCGCAAAGTAGAGGTTAAGTCATATGGTTGTCCTCCCTAAAGTAATGTAAAATCATGTCATCCTACCCATGGTCCACAGACCATGGGATTGTATAAATAGAGCGAGGCTCTATGTTGAAAATATAGTTGATGATAGAGTGAGTAGCAAAGGAATGGTTCAGGCTTAGAGTAGGATTCTAAGTGTATTGGGTCGTAGTAGTAGGAAGAGGCTCTGCAGCTAAGTGCACAAAGGCCTAGTAGAGTCTGCAGCTAAGTGCGCGGACCCCTCCAGCTGAGTGCGCAGGGCGGTGTCGGGCCTGTAATCAGGATTGAAGATTAATAAAGAGAAGTTGATTCTTATTTTTTTGTATTTGTTGTGCATTATCTTATTTATGTTTGTATTAGTTTATGTATCGCGCGCACTGATATGATTGCTGAATATGCTGTAATAACCATAAATCTTACACACACAAGTTAATTAATCGGTTAATTAGCAAGGAACTTGGGTATTATATGGGTCACGCCCCAAGCAGGGCTACGTGGAAATAGTAGCATGGGTTACGAAGCAATAGCAAGTACGCGTAGCAATGGGCCAGACCGTGAACCTCCAAAAGCCCATCAGACATCCCCAGGATGCACAAACTTGGTTCTGTCACCCTCCCATACTACTTCGAGTGAGACCTCAGTCTGCGCTTTGCAGAGTGTTGCCGAAAGGGCTAGTAGTACCGGGATTTGCTTGGCTAAATCACCTCTAAACCTGGGTCAGGTCCATACAAGCCAACAAATGGTTTTATTGCTGGGACCGGGATCTGCATAAAGGATGTCTGCTGTCGTGCCACTGGAATCCAACAAAGAAATAAATTGAAGAGTGGTTGGACAAGAAGATTCACGAGTTCGCAGCATATGAGAACAAAAATCCGCTAGTATCTAAGGAACAGTGGTTAGAGCACTACTTGTATATGGAAATCCATGAAATTTTCTTTGAATATTTTCCGTCTGAGCTGTATGAGTGGATCACAAAGTTAGTAGGCAGTCAGGGAAGGTGTAGGCTCAACAAACCAATAGTGTTACAACTCGACCCTTCTCAAGTCTTCTTCATATGGCCGATGTGACTAGCCGCTTTTCCATGAGTAATGGGACCTAACGTGACATCCTCTTGAATTATGGTGGTCAATCACGATATATCAACTTTTTGGAGGCATAACTTTTATGTTCAAATGCTAATTGACCCAATTCTTGTACCATTGGAAAGGTCTTAAAATATAGAGTAGTGATATAGGGCGAAATGCTTAATCAACGAAGTTTTACCCCCCCATAAAATTTCATTTAAGGCCTCAAACTAGCTCAGGAATATTTTTAACCCCAATTATTCAAACTAGGTCCCACCACTAAAGCTATTCTTGTAAGTTGATTTCTTTGATTTTTCCACCCTGAAAACATCAAGATAAATGAAAAAAAATATAATAATCCAATCCAAATTAGTAATAAATCATCTTTTCCAAGTAGCATTCATCTCAAACAATAAGTGAGAAATACAAACAATAAAGTTACCAACTTAAAGAGAACTTGACGAGAAGTGGTGATGTAGCAACACTCTTTTTTGGTGGGGGTTGTTATGTGTAATATTTTGACATTTATAATCTTCCAGTCTATGAAGTATCGACATTTTTTTTTAATGTTGGTTTTTGTAGCATTTTTTAAATTTGTTTGTATTTGTCAAATTTTGGATTTTTAAGCATTTTCCAAATGTTTACTTTTCTTTTCTTTTTTTTTAATGTTTAGTTTTTAAGCGTTTTTCAAGTTTAACCACCTCTTTTTTTCTTTTTCTTTTTCAAATGTTTCTTATTTTAGTGTGTTTCGAGTTTTTTTAACTTTCATTTTATTTTATTTTATTTTATTATATTGTTGAGGTCAAAATTATGAATTAGTTGACAATATGGCTTTGACAACTGGTATCCTTGAAAAAACAAAAAACATAAAATCGACACTAAATCTAAAAGTGATATTATATGATTTTCTTTTCATTAATTGATTTTCTTTTAATAATTAACATTAAAAAATTGATGTCCACGAGGTCTTGGATAGATGGTGATCAGGTGCACTAAGGCACTCCTAGATAATAAGTCACTAGTTCAATTCCCCACCCTATTCGAGTGTTATTCTTAGACATGATCATGATGTAGCCTCGCCAATGCTGAACTTACAAAAAAAATCATTAAAAAATTGATCCCCAATTGGGGTGTTAAAACTTGAGCCAATGGAAAGAGGTGGGAAACTCATCATCTCTCCCAACATTAAAGATGGAGTGATGGCGTGGTCATCTCACCCCATGTGCTTGCAAATGCTAATAGCCATGACATTATATTTCATTAAGATGGCATACTCCACTTCCATCAGGTGCTCTTACATTCCCTGTTTCCATTCCAAGTTTTTATGTTGTAAAGGAGGCTACTCCCATTTGTAGGAGGGATATTTCCACTACGATGTTGGCCTTTCTAGCTCAATGCTAAATGAAGACCCATGACTCCTTGGCCTAGACCCTATAGCATCCACCTTTTAGAAAAGCTCTGAACCTAGTGCAAGGGAGAGGTCGTAGGGAATGTCAGTCCTATAATTTGTGTCATTTAGTGGAGCGGGGAGCTTTGAATGCAACAACTCAAATCCCAGTGGGCCATCAACAATGGAGGAAATTATCCTATGTCTATTCTCTACAATTTTTTCAGGTTGGTTTTATCTACATGGTGGAATATTGTGTTTGTTGTACATGGTGTCCTAGTAGTTGAAAACTCTTGGGTTGCTTTGGTTAATTTTGTCTTCATTTTCTACCTGGAGCTAGCCCTTGGAACCTCCCCCTATGTTGCACATGTCTCACTCCATCCCTTGGTTAGTATGGGTGTAATGCTCAACCCACCTCACAACTTTGTAGTGATTTACTATCACATGGTTTAACAGTCCTCGCCTCCTCTAGGGGTTTATCAATATCATGTCTTGTCTGTTCTTGAATGTTATGCCATGCTAGAGAATGTGCTCTCACCGAGGTCTTAAGGTTGTAGCCCTACATGCAGGGCCTCATGATTAGACTCAAGCCCAGTTTGCTACTACTAGTTTCCATTCTACTACTCCACCTAAGATTGAGGAAGAAATTCAACAACTTGAAACTTTAACCAACAATGACCATCATGCCTATTCTGACTCTAAAATTCATACTGAAGTTGCTATTTGGGACCCTTACACTAGTCGTACCATGGGATGATACAGTCAATACCTTAATTGCATTACTCTTCATTAGCAAATGAAGGCACTCTTGGGATGGGTGGTCAAAGAAAAATATGATGATCACAATGAGATCATTGCATGCCTCAATGAAATGCAAAGATTCCAAACCCATCAGTTCTCATTCTTGTTTATTCTTGATGTCCTTTTGGCACATATCAAATATCATCTTCAATGCGGCCACAAACCTTCAACAGGCTCAAGTGCATATGATCTAGCCCCAGTAATGTCCTCTAACAAGTGATGATTGCACAACTCTCTTGGCTTATGTTTTGGCATCAAGAAATTCTTTTATTTTCATGGTTAGATGCATGGTCAGCTAAAAATGGCATACAATATTTAGTAATTTTGACAATATTTTCAGACAGCTGCTTAAAAGTAGGATAGCTAAAGCTGAACTTACATTTTGTGTATTTTGATGGATGGAAACTAGGCAGTTGCCTTCATTGTCATTGCTCTAATTTTCCCTAGTGGAAAACCATGACGTTGAGTATAAAAAACTTTGACTTTTGTATGGCAGTGTTTATGATTCAATAGAGGATCTTAATTAACAAAAAAAAGCATTAAAATTTTTGAGAAAAAATTGTATATAAATAAATTCATTGACAATATGTTCTTGAGCACTAGTACCATTAAAAATAAAAAGACATAAAATCAACTTTAAATCTAAAATTGGTATTAAATTATATTCTTATACAAAGGAAGAGTATATTGTTATCAGTTTGGATCAAAACACTTTGACTCTTAATTAATTTGCAAATTTTTAGAAATTATTTCCAAAGTTTATTAAAATTTTGGTAAAATTAAATATTAAACTTATTTTTTTAGAAATTGAAAAATATTTTTTGAATTTCTATTTTTTTTATTTCTCGATGACTAATTTTATGTGATTTAGAATCAATTTTTCACAAAAAGATAAAAAATAATTAAATAAATAAAATTTGATCACCAAGTGTCCTCATAAATTAATTATCCAAAAAAAAAACAAATATTTGTATTTTTCCATAATTAATATTTTATTTTCCAAAAAAAAACATGTAGATTTTTCTATAATTAATATTTTCTTTCCATTCATTATCATACTTTTTTTTAACAATAAATATTTATTATCCTATAATAATTGTTGTATCCTTTCTAATAACAATGTTTTTTCACCTTTATCCATTAATATATTTTATTAATCATAATTTTTTTATAGTTTAATTATTTAATTCTTTACACTTTTTTCATAAAATTATGTTATCATGTACCAATAATTTGATTCCCCCTCCACTAAGGTTGGGGTGCTTAAACCATACACTTAATATAACTAAGTTATATGATTACATTCACCCCATAAGGGTTCTCTACTTTTTGCATAAGAAGTAGGTACTAAGAAGCAACACTGCATATTACATGTGTTAATTAATTGATTTTATTTTAATAATTAACATTAAACAAATAAATGTCAAGTCCCACTAGCACAACCAGTTGAGAATGGGCCTCGTTAGCAAGGCGACCTAGGATCAAACGTCATGGGGGGTGGTTTTGCCCAGTGCTAGGGGTAGCAGACATGCTAAAAAATCTAGTCAGCTAAGGGTTGGTGTGGCTCAGGCCGGGTGCGATCCCTAGGTGACTTTGACGACTTAGATGCCCCTTGCTCGCGGCTATTCAAGCCACAGGTCAAACCTGAAGGATCATAGACAACTTGGCAAAAAAAACAGTAAACAAATAAATAAATAAAATCAGAAAAGTTGTAAATAACTTTGCAGGGAGTCAAATCAATTTTGAAAAACCACCTTTTTACCAAAAAAAAAAAAATCTTTTAAATAAGGAAAAGCAAAAAAAACAAATTATTTAAAAAATAATAGTTTATATATATATATATATATATATATATATATATATATATATAGATATGGGGTCTTGGATAGTGGGGATTGGGTGCTTTGATAAGGCACTCCTTGATGTGAAGTCACTGGTTCAATTATCAACCTTGATCGGGGTGATATATTGGACATGATGAAGACTATATATATATATATATATATATATATCAAAACAATTTTTAAAAAACAACTAAATGAAATAAAAAAATTTAAAATACATAATTTAAAAGAAAAAAAATGAAATATTTTTTCAAAACTAAAAAAACATTCTTAAAATTTAAAAAGAAATAAAAAACACTTAGATACTAGTATAATATATATAATAAAAACAAACTAAAAATAAACCAAACCAAAAACATGGGAAAAAAGTAAAAATAGATGAATAAATAATAATAAAATAAGTTTAAAAAATATTGGAAAAAATAAAAATAAATAAGAACAAAACAATTTTAAAAAATAAACAAATAAATAAAAACTATTAATAAAATTGAAATTGAAATATTTTTAAATTTTTATTGAACAAAATTATAAAAAATAATTAAAAATTAAAAATTTAATAAAAAAATTGAAAAATAATAATCTTACGAAAAGACTTACGGAAAGAAGGTCTAATAGAAAAGACAAAGTTGGATGAGGTGATTCCACTTTGTCTTTTTTCTAGTTTATTTTATTCTTTTAATTGTTTTGTTTTTATGATTTTTAAATATGTTTATATATATATATATATATATATATTATGTAAATTTTATTAAAGTTTTGGTAAAATTAAATATGAAATTTATTTTTTTAGAAATTGAAAATGAATCTTCGAATTTTTAAAATTTAAATTTCTAATTTTTGGTTGGTGGATGACTATTTGTATATGATTTAAAATCAATTTGCTAGAATTAAAAATTGTGTGAAAAAATAAAATCAAAATCTTGAATCACTAAGTGTCCTCATATATGGATCTTTCCATAATTAATATTTTCTTCCGATTCATTATCATACTTATTTTTAACAATTAATATTTATTAACATATCATTATTCTTTACTTGTTTTCTATTAATTGTTGTATTCTTTCTAATAACAATGTTTTTTCATTAATTGATTTTCTTTTAATAATTAACATTAAAAAATTGATGTCCATGAGGCCTTGGATAGATGGTGATTAGGTGTGCTAAGGCACTCCTAGATGTTAAGTCACTATTCAATTCCCCACCCTATTCGAGTGTTATTCCTGGACATGACCATGATGTAGCCTCACCAACGTTGAACTTAAAAAAAAACATTAAAAAATTGATCCCTAATTGGGGTGTTAAAACTTGAGCCAACAAAAAGGGGGAAATCTCATCGTCTCTCCCAACATTAAAGAGGGGGTGATCGCATGGTCATCTCACCCGACGCACTTGCGCATGCTAATAGCCATGACATTATATTTCCTTAAGATGGCATAACCCACTTCCATCGAATGCTCTTACCTTCCCTGTTGTCATTCCAAGTTTTTATGTTGTAAAGGAGGCTACTCCCATTTGTAGGAGTGATATTTCCACTACGGTGTTGGCCTTTCTAGCTCATTGGTAATTGAAAACCCATGACTCCTTGACCTAGACCCCTATAGCATCCACCTTTTAGCAAATCTCTGAACCTAGTGTAAGGGAGAGGTTGTAGGGAATGTTAGTCCTAGAATTTGTGTCATTTAGTAGAGTAGGGAGCTTCAAATGTAGCAACTCAAAGCCTAGTGGGCCATCAAAAATGGAGGAAATTATCCTATGTCTATTCTCTACAATTTTTTCAGGATGGTTTTATCTACAAGGTGGAATTTTGTGTTTCTTGTACAGGGTGTCCTAGTAGTTGAAAACTCTTGGTTTGTTTTGATTAATTTTGTCTTCATTTTCTACCCAGAGCTGGCCCTTGGAACCTCCACCTATGTTGCACATGTTTAACCCCATCGCTTGGTTAGTATGGGTGTGGTGCTCAACCCGCCTCACAACTCTGTTGTGATTCAGTGTCGCATGGTTCAACAATCCTCACCTCCTCTAAGGGTTTATCAATATCATGTCGTGTCTGGTCTTGAATGCTATTCCATGCTAGAGAATGTGCTCTCACTGGTGTCTTAAGGTTGTAGCCCTACAGGCAAGGCCTCGTGCTTAGACTCAAGCTTAGTTTGCTACTACTATTTTTCATTCTACTACTCCACCTAAACTTCAAGAAGAAATTCAACAACTAGAAACTTTAACCACCAATGACCATCATGCATATTCTGACTCTAAAATTCATACTGAAGTTGCTAGTTGGAACCCTTACACTAGTCGCACCATGGGATGATACAAACAATACCTTAATTCCATTACTCTTCATTAGAAAATGAAGACACTCTTGGGATGGGTGGTCAAAGAAAAATATGATGATCACAATGAGATCATTGCATGCCTTAATGAAATGAAAAGATTTCAAACCCATTAGCTCTAATTCTTGGTTATTCTTGATGTCCTCTTGGCACATATCAAAGGCCATCTTCAATGCAGCCACAAACCTTCAACAGGATCAAGTGCATAGGATCTAACCCTGGTAACGTCCTCTAACAAGTGATCATTGCACAACTCTCTTGGCTTATGTTTTGGCTTCAGAAAATTCTTTTCTTTTCATGGTTAGATGCATGGCCAACTAAATCTAGCATATGATATTTAGTAATTTTGACAATATTTTCATAAAACTGCTTAAAAGCAAGATAGCTAGAGCTGAACTTACAGTTCGAGTATTTTGATTGATGGAAACTAGACAGTTGCCCTCATTTTCATTGTTCTACTTTTCCCTTGTGGAAAACCACGATGATGAGTATAAAAAACTTTGAATTTTGTATGGTAGTGTTTATGATTCAATAGAGGACCTTAATTAACAAAAAATAAAACCATTAAAAAATTTGAGAAAAAAATTGTATATAAATAAATTCATTGACAATATGTTCTTGAGCACTAGTTCCATTGAAAATAAAAGGTCATAAAATCAACTTTAAATCTAAAATTGGTATTACATTATATTCTTATACAAAGGAAGAGTATATTGTTATCAGTTTGGGTCAAAATGCTTTGACTCTTAATTAATTTGCAAATTTCTAGAAAGTATTTCCAAAGTTTATCAAATTTTTGGTAAAATTAACTATTGAACTTATTTTTTTAGAAATTGAAAAAATATTTTTTGAATTTCTAATTTTTTATTGGTGGATGACTAATTTTATGTGATTTAGAATCAATTTGTCACAAAATCTAATAAATAAATGAAAATCTAATCATCGAGTGTCCTCATAAATTAATTATCCCAAAAAAATTATCTGTATTTTTCTATAATTAATATTCTCTTTTCCAAAAAGAAAGAAAAATGTAGATTTTTATGTAATTAATATTTTCTTTCCATTCATTATCATACTTATTTTTAGCAACAAATATTTATTAACCTATTATAGTTGTTGTATTATTTCTAATAACAATGTTTTTTCACCTTTATCCATTAATATAGTTTATTAATCATAATATCTTTTTATAGTTTAATTATTTAATTGTTTCTGATATTTTTTTCATAAAAATATGTTATCATGTACCAATAATTTGATTCCCCCTCCACTAAGGTTGGGGTGCTTAAATCATACACTTAATATAACTAAGTTATATGATTACATTCACCCCATAAGGGTTCTCTACTTTTTGCATAAGAAGTAGGTACTAAGCAGCAACATTGCATATTACATGTGTTAATTAATTGATTTTATTTTAATAATTAACATTAAACAAATAAATGTCACCTCCCACTAGCACAACTGGTTGAGAATGGGCCTTGTCAGCAAAGCAACCTAGGATCAAACCTCATGGGGGTTGGTTGTGCCCTGTGCTAGGGGTAGGAGACATGCTAAAAAATCCAGTCAGCTAAGGGTCGGTGTGGCTCAGGCCCGGTGAGATCCCCAGGTGAATTTGACAGCTTAAATGCCCCTGGGTCGTGGCTATTCAAGCTAGAGGTCAAATCTGGAGGATCATAGGCAACTTGACAAAAAATAAAAATAAAAAACATTAAACAATAAATAAATAAAAGCAAAAAAAATGTAAATAACTTTGTAGGGAGTCAAATCAATTTTGAAAAACCACCATTTTACCCAAAAAAAAATAACATTCTTTTAAATAAAAAAAAGCAATATATATATATATATATATGTGTGTGTGTGTGTGTGTGTGTGTGTGTGTGTGTGTGTGTGTGTATATATATATATATATATATATATATATATATATATATATATATATATATATATATATATATATAATATATAATGGTTAAAATACACACGCACATAATGGGGTCTTGTATAGATGGTGATTGAGTGCTTTGTTAAGACACTCCTTAATGTGAAGCCACTAGTTCAATTCTCCACGCCGATCGGGGTGATATATTGGACATGATGAAGACTATATATATATATATATATAATTTAAATTTCAAAAAAATTTAAAAAAACAACAAAATGTGTCAGACCAGGAGTAACTCCAAGCTGGGCAGAAAAACTGATTCGTTTATTTCATTAGGTAGCTATTGTTTATATACATAAATGTGACTGATCAGTTCATCTTCTTGATGACTGTTCACGTCAGGTTTACCCAACCGCTGAGGATTAGGTGTCAACATTCCCCCCCTTAATCTGAGGGATGTTGGTGAGTCCAAGCATCATTCTGAATCTTTCAAGATTTTCTCTTCCAAGCGCTTTGGTGAAGATGTCTGCAATTTGCTCATTTGTGGAACAATGACGGAGATGGATTGTTTCGGCCTCAACATGATGTCGGATCAGATGATATTTAGTATTGATGTGCTTAGTACGATCATGGAACTTTGGGTTCTTGGCCAACTTTATTGCAGAGGTGTTATCAATCATGAGTGGAGTTGATTGTACTTGTTTTACCTGCAAATCTTCAAGAATTTTCCTGAGCCACACAATTTCTTTCGTTGCTTCAGCTGCTGCCATGTATTTTGCTTCTGTTGTGGAGTCTGCTGGAACTGATTGTTTGCGTGATCTCCAGGAGACAGCTCCTGATCCAAGACTCATAGCATATCCTGAAGTAGATACCCCAGTTTCTTTGTCTCCATCAAAGTCTGAATCAGAGTATCCAATCAAGCTGAAGTCGTCCACCTGTGTATACTTGATTCCAAGGTCTTGAGTTCCTTTCAAGTACCTTAGAACTCTTTTTGCAGCAGACCAATGTCCCTCACAACGCTTTTGCATAAACCTGGAGAGGATTCCAACAACAAATGAAATGTCTGGTCTGGTAGTAGTGAGGTAGATGAGACTTCCTACAAGCTGTCTATACTTTGTTGCATCCTCAAATTCCTTTCCTTCAATAGATGTGAGCTTCAAGTTTTGTTCCATTGGAGTAGAAAGAGGATTGCACTTTGTCATCCCAAATCTGTTTAACAAATCTCCAATGTATTTCTTTTGAGAAAGAAATATGGATTTTGGATGTTGGGTTACTTCAATGCCAAGATAGTAATGAACATAGCCCAAATCAGTCATTTCAAAACTTTTTCCTAATTCTTTCTTTATGGATGCAATATAGCTTTCATTGTTCCCTGTCATTAAAAGATCATCTACATATACCACAAGATATACAACTGTTTTGCCAACTTTCTTGACAAATAAAGTTGCATCATCAAGATCAAAATGATTGAAGTTGAGTTTCAGAAGATGCTCAGTTAGTTTTTCATACCAGGCTCGTGGTGCTTGTTTGAGGCCATACAAGGACTTCACAAGTTTGCATACTTTATGTTCATGTCCTTTCACAGCAAATCCTTCAGGCTGGGACATAAAAACATTCTCTTTTAGATCTCCATTCAAGAATGCAGTTTTTACATCCATTTGATGGACTTTCCAACCGTTCTGAGCAGCTAGTGCAAAGAGTGTCCGGATGGTGGCCCATTTTGCTGTGGGGGCAAAATTTTCCTCATAATCGACCCCTTCCTTCTGTGCAAAACCTTTTGCCACAAGCCTAGCTTTGTGCTTGTCAAGTGAGCCATCAGCTTTGTATTTGTTCTTGTAGACCCACTTGTAGCCAATTGGTTTGGTTCCAAATGGAGGATCAACCAGCTTCCAAGTGTCATTCTTTATGAGGGCATCATACTCCTTTTGCATCGCTTCTTTCCATTCATCATGAGAAGCAGCTTCTTTGAAGGAAGTTGGTTCAAAATCTGTAGACAAGTTCAATTCACAATCATAAGTAACATACATATCAACAGGTGAATTAGAGTTATCTACATCACCTCCATCTTGTCGGTTTGTATTTCTGGTTCCTGTTTTTCCAATTTCATCAGGATGAACACTTTCAAGTGTCTTTGTCAGCCACTTTGGGGGACCTTTCTGAGATGGTCCAGGCTGCTCTGTTGATTGAGTTGGGACTGAATCAAGATTGAGTCTCCCAATTCTATCAATTACATCACTTAAAGGATCATCCGGTGTTGGAGTTTCATGCAAGGGAGATTGTTCTTCAGAAGAAGATTCCACATGTTGATCTAGTATAGGAATCCCCCCTTCAAGATGTGGAATCTGATTATCAAACTCTTGAAATGATTTCGTTTTTGTGAATCTATCCAAGCGATCAAGTTGCCGCTCAACAACACTGTCAGATTTGGATGATTCAAGAAAAATGACATCTCTAGATATAACAAACTTTTTATTTACTTCATCATAGAGACGGTATGCTTTAGAGGTGTTTGAATACCCCAGGAAGATACACTTACGACTTCTAGCACCAAGTTTGTTTCTATGTACCTTTGGTATTAAAGCATAACAGGTGGAACCAAAAATCCTGAGATGTTTTACCGAAGGAACATGTCCATACCACAATTCATAAGGAGTCTTGTTTCTTATAGCACTAGATGGACATCTATTCTTTATATATGCAGCACATAGAACAGCATCAGCCCAAAACATTATCTTTACATTTTTGAAGAAAAGCATGGATCGTACCATATTCAAGATTGTTCTATTCATTCTTTCAGCTACACCATTCTGTTGGGGATTATAAGGCACAGTTGTTTGATGTTTGATCCCATGTTGGCGAAGATAGTTTTCAAATTCATTTGATGTATATTCTTTTCCATTATCAGTGCGAATAGACCCAATATGAGATTGTGCATCATTTTCAATCCACTTATGAAAATTCTTGAATGTTTGAAAAGCATCAGATTTGTTCTTCAATAAATAAACCCAACACATTCTGGTGTAATCATCAATAAATGTCATGATATATTTATTTCCATTTGCAGAAGGAACAGGCATTGGACCACATAAATCTGAATGAATGAGTTCAAGCTTCCTATGTGCTCTTGAATGTGAATCATGAAAAGACTGTTTGCTATGCTTTCCTAGAATGCAAGCATCACATTGCTTATGTTTCCTAGGAATTGTAGGCAAACCAGCAACACCATTTTTCTTCAATAAGCGAAGACTGTCATAGTTTAAATGTCCAAATCTAGCATGCCATAATAAACTTGATGGAAGTGTACCTTCTTCATGATGAGAAATATATGAGAAATGTTGTGCATGAGCAGAGGTTCCTTGTAGTTTAAGAAGTCTTTCTTCTTCTATTCCCCTCATGACAAGTGAGTGGTCAGATGCCTTTCTTACCTCAAGCTTTCCATCAAACATATGAATGGAGTGACCTTGCTGGCGGATGTGGACCAAGGACAACAAGTTTCTCTTGAGCTGTGGGAGATATAGAACATGATCCAGAAGAAATTCTGGAAGACCAGGCATTTTAAGCCTGATTGTGCCAAGCCCTGATGGCTTGATTTTTGACTGATTTGCAAAGTATACTGCTCCATCAACATTGTCAGTGAAATCTTCAAAAAAATCTTTCCTATGAGTCATATGACAGGTTGCTCCTGAATCAAGCAACCAATCATTTTTCGAAGAAGTAAGTGAAGCATTAAACAAATCTTCATTTACTCCAATGTTACATTGTGCCTCAATATAGTGAGCGGATTCAAGTGCTTTACCTTTGTCTGTATCATCAGTTTTACCTTTCTGCTGATTTCTTCTCTGCTCAATTTTGTCCCATGGTAGCTTGCATGTAGAAGCATCATGTGATCCATTTCGTTTGCAGCGAATGCAATGTAGATCTGCCTTTTCTCCTTGAGAATGTCTGCCCCCCCTGCCTCTAAAGTATCTTCCTCTTCCTCTTCGTCCACCTCTTCCTCTTGTAGAATCTTGAGCAGGATGTTTTTCTTTATGAGCAAGGCAAACAGTCTCTTCAGAAGATTCAGGGACTGTCTTCTTTCCAAAGGCTTTCTCTCTTTCAGCAAACTTTTTCACAAGGGAGTCAAAGGTTATATCTTTAAGATTTCCATTTGCTTGTAATGACTCAAGATAATTGGAGTAGGTAGGATAGAGTGCCTTGAGAAAAGCAATAAGAGGGATATCCAGCTCTACCTTAGTGGATTTAATATCATGCATTATAGACTTTACTTCAGATGCAAGAGCAAGAGGATCATTATTTTTCAGTTCAAGAGTGAAGAGTTTAATCATGAGCTGAAAAACTTCAAGTGCAGAATGTGAGTCATAGAGTTCTTTCAGCTTTTGTAAAGCTTCAAAGGCAGTTGAATAAGATGAAATATGATGACTTACTTCTTCATTTACAGATGCTGCAATCAATGCATAGGCTTTGCTGTTCTTGTTTTCCCAAATGACAAGCTCTTTATCTGATGTAGGCTGCACAGGGTCTTTGTCTTCTTCTCCGACACATACTCCTTTCCACAACTCATTGTAGTTGAGGGTGTGTTTTACCATCCGGGACCATTCGCGATAGTTCTCCTTGCCAGTGAGAACTATTCCTACCATAGAGATGATTGAATGCATTCTGTAAAAAAGTTACTTTTGCTGATATACAGTGAAAAAAATCTATGTGGAAAATAATCAATCAAATCACCATAAATCCCTTTGATTCTCTAAAATATGGCGGTGTTAAAGTTCAGACATTCTCTCCAAATTTCACAAGAAAGGATGATAGGCGGGAGCTCTGTTTTCTTGACTAATTGCTGCTATTAAATGATAAAATCCATGTTCAAAGAGTTGAAGAATATTTCATTCAAAAAGACTGAAATCAATTGATACCAGAAACCAATCGGTTAGCACATCCATTATTCAAAAATTTGATTTTGTAATGGCAGAAGCATGTCGCTCTTGGCAGAAAGATCACAAAAAAAACTTTTCACAACCTGACACAATGCACCCGTCTATTATCAATTCTGTCTGCAAGATGTAACTGTTTACTACCCACAGATCTACTTGAATCTCATGAATATTCTCAGCTGCTCCATAGCTCAACGCATGGTGCCAGAACTTTACGTATTTGAGGCATTCGTCAGTTTTATAAGACCCTCTCTTCAGTTACATAACAGCTATTTGGTATAAAACTAAGTAACAGTAACTGATAAAAAATTTACTGATTTTTACACAATTCATTGGCACTGATAAGAAGGGACGACCTCCAAAACCCCTTCTTGATATCAAGAGGCCGCAACCTCAATACATGAAGAAGGTGACGATAGTGTCGGACGTGAATGGACTCGCTACCACTGAATTCTCAGATCTAGGCACAAACACTTCTGCGTGAGGAGTCCGCAGAGTGAAAAAGATACAAAGAATTGATCACGCAAAAACAAAAAAAACTAGAATATCCTTGCTCGGGTTCGTGCTTCTGATCTCCACGAGCTTAGTTTCAAAGTCTCAAAAACTATACTCAGTTCACAAATCCAAATGTGAATTCACCTTAGCTCCAGAAAATATATCAAAAAATTTTGCAATTAAAGGTAAGAGCCGGGAGTTTGAATCATTTAAAAGCACGTTAATTTACCAGGCCACATGCTTTAGCTTAGATTGTGAAAATTGAGCCTCGCTTAAACAAGGCATGTTCGCTGATGTAGAGCAGAAAACTGTTGGGCTTGCTTTGAACCAGAGAGCTCTACTTGTTCCCCACGATGGGCGCCATGTCACCACCACGCTTCAAAACCACCATGCTTCAAAACCACCAAAGTCTCGGCTCTAGGCTACCATAAACCGAGGTAAAAACCTCGTCAAAATAAATTGTTTTCCACAGATGAAAGGGTCGGATACCATTCTCAATGGAGCAGACTAAAACAAACTGTTTCCATCTCTACTGACCAGGAAAAAAAACTTGATGAATCATGCCACCATGCGTTTGCTGATGCTAAATATACGATTTCTGTGTGTCAATGTCAGGCAGCGTTCATGATCAGGCAGCGTGCAGCGTTCAACAACGTTCACAATCAGGCAGCGTTCAACAATCATGAGCGTTGGGTGAGAGCGAAATGAGGCACCAACGCATCTCTGGGCATGTCAGAGGCAGAGCAGTGCAGTGCATCATCATTTCTGGGCAGCGACAGAGGCAGAGCAGAAGGGAGTTATGGCTATTCTTAGGACTGGCTCTGATACCATGTCAGACCAGGAGTAACTCCAAGCTGGGCAGAAAAACTGATTCGTTTATTTCATTAGGTAGCTATTGTTTATATACATAAATGTGACTGATCAGTCCATCTTCTTGATGACTGTTCACGTCAGGTTTACCCAACCGCTGAGGATTAGGTTTCAACAAAATGAAATAAAAAATTTAAAAATACATAATTTAAAAGAAAAGAAAAATGAAATAATTTTTAAAATTGAAAGAAAAGAAAAGAAAAACATTTTTAAAATTAAAAAAAATAAAAAAATAAAAAACAACTTAAATACTAGTTTAATATATATAATAAAAAAAAACTGAAAATAAACCAAACCAAAAACATGGAATAAAAAATAAAAATAAGTAAATAAATAATAATAAAATAAGTTTAAAAAATATTGGAAAAAGTCAAAAATAAATAAATAAATTTGAAAAAATCCATTTAAATAAATAAAAACTATTAATAAAATTAAAATTAAATTATTTTTAATTTTTTATTAAATAAAATTATAAAATTTAATTAAAAAAAATAATAATAATCTTACAAAAAGACTTACGGAAAGAAGGTCTGATGTAAAAAGACAAAGTTGGATGAGGCGGCTCCTAGTTGATTTTTTTTAATTGTTTTGTTTTTATGATTTTTAAATATGTTTTAAATTTTTTTAATTTATTTTATTTAAAAAAAATATATTTTCAATTTTATTTTTAAAAATTATTTGCAAATTTTATTAAAGTTTTTGCTAAAATTAAATACAAAAATTATATTTTTAGAAATTGAACATGAATCTTTGAATTTTTAAAATTTGAATTTCTAATTTTTGATTGGTGGATGACTAATTGTATGTGATTTAAAATCAATTTGCTAGAATTAAAAATTGTTTCAAAAAATGAAAACAAAATCTTTAATCTCCAAGTGTCCTCATGTATGGATGTTTCCATAATTAATATTTTCTTTCGAGTCATTATCATACTTATTTTTAACAATTAATTTTTATTAACCTACCTTTATTCTTTATTTGTTTTCTATTAATTATTGTATTCTTTCTAATGACGATGTTTTTTCTAATAAGAATCTAATCGCTAAGTGTCCACATAAATTAATTAACCAATTGAGAAACAGATTGAGAAAATTCAGAAGCGTTTGATTACAAACAAATTCAAGATTAAAAGTGCAGTTCATTATGTTATCTTGTTAACTAAAACAAGGGTTGCTTCTATTGAAGCAATTGTTATGGTGCGAGCCATAAGATATTTAAAAAAAAATTGAGCAAATGGAAGAGGCTAGATGGCCTAAGGTTGTCTTTAATGACAGAGTGTACAACAGAAAGAAGACTTGGATGCAATAAAATAACAAATGGTTTAGTAAATGGGGTATTTGTTTGAACACGTGTCCATAAATAGCAAAGAGATAAAAGCTTTTGTTATCTATAAGTTCCACAAGCGTACTTGGGATAAGGAGCTATGAAGAAAGAAAAAGTGCTATATTGAAGTGTTTAATCCCACTCATAGTCATCAACCAAAAGCATACATAGAGGCCAATATCTCGTGGAGAGCCAAAATTCTTATTGTTCAGATAAAGACTAATTCTCATCAACTCTGTTGTGAAACAGGGCACTGGAAAATGCCAAAAGAAGTGTGGGAGGAAAGAGTATGCATTTTTTGTTATTCCAAAAAAGTGGAAACAGAAAAGAATTTCATTTTAGAATGTGAGGCCTTCAAAGACAATAGGGAAAGTTATGCAGATATGATGGCAACTAGCTCTTGGGATAAGCTATTTAGTGAGGAGTTTGTCGAGAAGTTGGGAGCATTTATTGTGAGGCTTCACAGAAAAAGGGTCAAATACATCAAGAATAAATATGTCCCACAGACTATCTTTAGCCTCGTGGACATTAAAATGGTTCTCTCTCTCTCTCTCTCTCTCTCTCTATATATATATATATAATCATATTTATTTTTAACAATAAATATTTATTAACCTATAATCATTTCTTGCTTGCTTTCTATTAATTGTTGTATTCTTTCTAATAACAATGTTTTTTCACCTTTTTCCATTAATATATTTTATTAATCATAATATTTTTTTATAGTTTAATTATTTAATTGTTGTCGTCCATTTTTTCATAAAATTATGTTATCATGTACCAATAGATTATTAGCAATTTGATTCCCCCTCCACCAAGGTTGTGGTGCTTAAATCATGCACTTAATATAACTAAGTTATATGATCACATTCACCCCATAATGGTTCTTTACTTTCTGCATAAGATGCAGGTACTAAGCAACAACGTATCATATTACACTTGTTAGTCATAATATTTTTTTGATAGTTTGATTATTTAATTTTTGTCGAGCCTTTTTTCATAAAACTATATTACGATGTACCAATAGATTATTAACAATTTGATTTCTCATCGACCAAGTTTGTGGTTCTTAAATCACGCACTTAATATAAATAAATTATATGATCACATTCACCCCATAAGGGTTCTCTACTTTTTGCATAAGAGGCAGGTATTCAACAACAACATTGCATATCACACTTGTTTTTATTATTCTTTTTAAATTTTATTTATTGTATCATTTTTATTTTTATTATAAATTTTTAATAAAAAAATTATGTGTATTTTTGTATTTTAATGTTTTTTAATTATTTTTGGATTTTTGGATTTTTTAAATTAATTTGATTTAATTTTTTTTTAAGTATCATTAATTTTATTAAAAAATTTAAAATTTAAAATTTAATATATATATATATATATATATATATATATATATATATATATATATATATATAAATTAAAAATATTGATTTTTTTTAAATAGGGTTTTTTATTATTTTGTTTATACCAATGCATTTCTAAATCATCGCTAAAAAAATGTTGAAATTTTAATAGTCTATTGAAAAGGGGGTTTAACTTGTCTTAGGCTAAGATTTTAAATGAGTTATGATTTTAACCCTAAAAAATAAAAAATGCTCTTGGTAAAACAACTCTCTAATTTAAGTGTCAATTTCTAAAGTTTTTCATATTCATGATATTTGGTTTTTAGTTCTCTGGTTAAAAAAATTAGAATTTTAAGCTTCATATTCTATTGAGCTTTTAATGACATGGTTGAAAAATGTTGGAAATTAAACCCTGAAAAAAGGGTGATACAACATCACCACTCTTCCATTTGGGTTTTTTCATATTTTTTAACACAAAAATGAGTTTCTTGGGCTAAAGTTCTCATTTTAAGGTTATAGTCCTCGTTAAGTTGTAAACTCTATTCAGCCCAATAAATAAGAATAGATATACATTTTGTCTTTCAATCATATAACAACATGAGAGAGTAAACAAGTTAGCATTGCAAGTTGCTACAATCTAGTTTTTGTTTTTACATAAATCAAACAAGTGAATAACGAGGGATTCAACAATAATCAAAAGAAATATGATCTCTTTAAACTAGCATATACTCATTTAAGAAAATGAATTAAAAGATATTGGTTTTATTTTTCATTAACTATGTTGATAATATCTCATCCAAAATTTGCTTATGAGCTTGTTTGAAGGTGGAGGCATTGTTACACCCATAATAAACTCAATTTGAACATGGAAGTGAAGTAGGCACTTTCTTTTTATAAAAAATAAGGAAAAGATGAGTTGGGATTTTGCCCAGGGTCTTTTGTAGCCCTTGGAAATACCAAGGTGCAACCTAATGTGTGCCCCCTTGCATTGCAATGGATAATGATTATGACCATACCGATAGTGCACCATCCATGGTTGTGGTTGGGCCAACCTCTAAGGTGTGACCCAATAGTAACCCACAACTAGTATGCCATTGGGGAGCTCCTATGACTTTACTTGTAGCCATTAAATATTTCCTCATCACATATTTCCCTTTCCTTTCTTTCCTTTTACACCAAGCACAAAACTACACTTAGAGAGATAGAAAAACTTGCAGAATCTTCAATAAAAAAGTGAATAATATTCTAGACATGACATGACTTCTCTCACATAACTCATAGAGATTGTTATGTTGAGGAAGTATTGTTGTAATGTGGTAAATAATTGGCATAAGAGGACATTGATGGTTTTTATCCTCTGCCAATTTATATGTTAGAGCATTTAAAGGTGTATTAGAAAAAACCAATTACTATATTCCAAAGACATGGAGACCAACCAAACACATACAAAATTGATTCATGTTGAGATGGCAAGTTAACATCCTAATATGAAGTAGATGTAGTAGAAATAACTATCAAATTTCTATGGTCAAAAAGCTTTCACCAACTAGCTTCACTCATTTATCCCTCTTCTCTTGAAGATTCTCAAACCATAAATTCAGCATGAAGAGCTTGGTTTTTATCAAGTCAACCACATTATTGTCCTTACATAGTGAAAATCTAACTCTAACACTCAAGAGGTTTTACATAGCTTCTACCAAATAGAATATTATTAGTCTTGCATGAGCCCAAATATTATCTTTAAGCCACCTACCTCTACTACTCATGTCAACTCCATTCTAAAACAAAGTTCAATTCTTCCAATCAAGGCCCTCATCTTTTCTTGGTTGTCACAAGATTTCTAGTTCTCATCCCACTAGGTTAATAACTATTACTGCTACTTGTGATTTAGCATCCCTTCATTCCTTAATTGTGAAACTCCAACTCTACCCCTTAAGAGGTTTTACTCCATCATTATCCAATTAGCTTCCACCAAATAGAATATCATTAGCCTTGCATGAGCCCAATAATTACCTTTAAGCCACCTACCGCTAGTACCTTTGTCAAACCCATTTTGAACAAAGGTCACTTCTTACCATCGAGGCCCTCATCTTTTCTTGGCTATCGCAAGATCTTTACTTCTTGTCCCACTAGTTTATAAATTATATTGTGACTCATGATTGACCTTCCCTTCATCTAGATATTCCCATAAATAAAAGGGTTCGGGAAGGTGTTGCTTAAAAACTAAAATAAAATAAAATAAAATAAATAAATAAAACTCAAATAACATGAAGGAATATCTCTCTCTCTCACACATATTACCTATAGTTTCGATATTATTATTTTTCCATATATATATATATAGTTTTGAGATTTTCATTTTTTCTTTATTGTAGTTTTTGCATCTAATAGCTATACAATATATTACTTTTCCTTGAATGTTGTTAAATATTAGATGTTCAACAAGCGTTCATTTTCGACCTCAATAATGATATACAAACTAAAAAAACATCAATGGTGAATTCCATCGTCTATTCAATATTACATGTTGTGTTAGTTAACTTAATGTAGCTTGGGTTTCCAACTTAACATTTGATCAAGATTAGTGTTGAGGATATGTTTGAGTTGTCATTCCCTACAATGGTTCATTAAATCTCTATCTTAAATGTGTGTTTAATTAATCCAAAAACTCAAATAGAATTCTAAAATTATATAAAATGGTTAACCATCTTATGATTATTTTGTATATCCTTATTTTAATTTTGCATGTTCTTTTGTTTTTTAAAATGACTATTGATAATATATGTTTTTCATCCCTATGCAAACATCAATGATATATCAAATAAACTAAAAGTAAAACTATTATTAAACAAACAAAAAACAAAAAAATCTATCTGATACATTACAATAAATGGAATTAGAGAAAGGTCTAATTCTCTTGTAAACTTTTGTAGCATAGTTTTATTTCTCTTTAAACAACTTTAATAAAAAAAAATCAATTTCCTTCTTTGATCACATTATAGGAAATCCAATCTCATAATTTTTCTGTATTCTCATCATCAATACTTGTACACATCAAGTCAACCCACTAACTATTCTGTAGTTTTCTTTCAAATACATTCTTATAACTCTAGTCATTTTTTTATGTCTCTAAAACACATCAAATATATAGCATGTAATTCTTCAATTTCATATGATTTTCTTTTATATATTTCTAATTTGAATAAAATCTTGCATTATTCCAATCTCATCTAAGATGGTGAGAGTGCTATCGCATGAAAACCATTTCAAGAGTGAAGCTTCTTTAAATTATTAGTCGTTATAACTGCTATTAAAATAGCCATTCATCTTTCTATACTTTAATCTTTCAAAAATTTCAAATATTACTAGCAATCATCCCTTTTAACCTTAATGTTTATAAAATTTTCGAGTCTTGCTAACAATCATCCATTTTAACCTCAAATTTATTAATCACTCCGAATAATAATAATAAAACTCCAAATGTAAACCTCGATCTTTTTGCACCTTCATATGATATTAAGGCTTGTACGTCATCTCATTTCATCCATCAACAGGATCTAGGTTAGTTATAATTACCTAATTATGATATTAAAGATATTAATATATCATTTTTTATATATCATGATAATAAATAAAATTAAAGGTGGGCTACCTTTGATAATATATAAAATTAGAGATGGGTTCTCTTCTATTAATTTGTTTTACACATGGCATTGTAATCTCCACCGCCCTAGATAATGGGCAACCTCGTTCTTCTCAATGCAATTAAGAATCAAATGTCCACAAAACACTATATATTGGTGGCCTTCTCAAAGATGGTAGGAAAACAATATTAACGGTAATTTTCTTTTTGTTAAAGGAAAAGATTTGTTTTAGGAGTTGTTTTTAGTGCGATTTTTTGAAGATTTTGGTGACGGAATTTGGTGGAAAAAATTGAGGTTAAATCTTGATTTGTATTTTAACTGCATATTTGGATTCAGCACCCTGAAAAACCTCTAAGAGGCTTTGATTGTGTAGAAATTAGCTATCAAACTTGGGATTTCAATAAATTGCTGCCAGATTTTAGAGAAATTTGACCAGAAAAACTTCCAAAATATCTCTCTAAAAACAACTCCTTTGTTTTATACTTACCAACCTCTTAAAACGTCAACAAGAATGTAAATTCCCTAAAACAATACAAGTAAATTCTAACCTTGGAGGACTAGACAAGTTTGTGGACAAGGTTTTCAACAAACATAAAACCCATTTAATTTCTTTTCAATGGAAATTTATTCAGCAAGGATACGTATATCCTTCTATGAGTTAAATTTACCTTGATATATGGAATCTAGTTAAGATTTAAATTGTCTTTATTTTATTAAATTGTAAATATAATAAAAGTTCGAAGTACACGTGTCTGTTATTCAGATTAACTAATTAGTGTATATTTATACACTATCACACATTATTACGATGATTATTATAAATACTCATTTATATCAACTCTCGTATTTGTATGCATATTTGGTCAATTTCATAATAAACTAGACTTATTTATGTCATTTGATATCGGAGCCAAATTCATGGCTAAGTTGTCGGTTAATATTATACAAAATACCAACATTGAACTATTTCCAGTTGTTAAACAAGATTTATATTAGAAATAATTATCAGTATTTCAAAAAGGTGTGCTTGTATCTATTACAATTGAAAAACTAACATGGTCTCAGAGCTTTGGTGACAAAAATGACTTTGCGATCACTCTTGAATAAGATTTGGTAAGAGATAACTCTTAAAAAAGACATATATCTACATTCTACTTTCTTATATGTGATCATGGGTTCCTCTCTGAAGTCTGAGAACAAATTGGAAGGAGCTACAAATTGCAAGAGTTGTAAAACTAGGATTGATCTTATTCTTGCAAAGAATGATCTATTGGGTATTGTGAAGGGCAAGGTCACTGAATCTGAAAAAAATAAAATAAAAAATAAAAAATAAAAAAAATGAGAAAGATGATATTACGGCTAGAAGTATCATTGTAGATTCCATTAGATATCATTTGATCACATATGTGGCAAACCTTGAATCTTCAAAGATGTATGATTGCCTAATTGGATTATACGTTATCAACAATATTGGTCAAGCAATGAGTTTGAAGAATGAGCTTCATGATGTAAGAATGACAAGGAATGACACTATAGCCTCATATTTCATGAGGATTTCACAATTGAGATATCAAGTTCAAGAAATTGATGAAATCATTACTGAAAAGTAACTAGTAACCATAGCACTTAATGGTTTCCCGAATCATTGGATTCATTTGCATCAGGGATATGTGCTAGAAAAGAAGCTCCAAAGTTTGATGAACTATGGACTACATGCATTATAGAAGAATCAAGGCTCATGTTTAGAGGAAAGATTTAGAGATTCGACGAAGGTGACTCTCAAGCATATGCAACACATTTAAAGAATCTTGGAGGAAGGAAGAAGTTTGGATTCCAAAGAAGAAATGAAGGAAGAAGGTTCACTCCTCGAGGAAAAAGAGACATGTCAAAAGTTTAATGTTATCATTGTCATAGATTTGGTCATTATAGAAACAATTTTCTTGAAATATCGAATGATAGAAAAATAAATGGAAAGCAGCATGCTACCACGACAGGCATGGATGAACTTTCAAAGAATCTATCACTGAATATCCAGGTACTAAGGATTTATTTTATTTCTTAGCCCTTGCAGGTTCTATTACATATAGCAATGATTTGTGGCTAGTAGATAGTGATGCCTCAAGGCACATGATGGGAGATCATGACAACCTCACAAGCCTAATGGAAATATCACTACCTCAAAAGGTAGAACTTGGAGACAACAATAGTTACGCAGTAGACATATTTTGTACCTAGTTACCTCATATTTGTAGGCATGATTTGGTTTTTTTTTAATGCTTGGAAGATAAAGGAGATATAATATCATTCCTTGATGGAAATTTTCTTGTTTGGCCCAAAGTCTCTAGTATAGATTCCGCTAGAGTAATTGGAGTTCGTGAAGAAATATTATATTGACTCTTCAAAAAAATTGCTCAAGCATTGGTACATAATGACATTAATCCATGTGAGTTTTGGCATAGGATATATGCATATATCCACTATAGAAATTTCCCTGCTTTAAAACAAATGGTTTTAGATGTTCCAAATTTGCAGGTAGAACATGAAGAAGTTTATAAAGGATGTGTGCTTGGGAAGAATGTCAAGAAAACCTTTCCAAGCAACAAAAGTAGATCCAAGGAAATTCTATATCTAGTCCATTATGATGTATGTGGTATGATGCCTATGAAATATCTTGGAGACTCTTTATATTATGAAACGTTTATTAATTATTTTTCTTGGAAGACGTGGATTTACTTCATGAAGACGAAGGATGAAGTCTTAGACAAGTTCCAGGAATTTAAGGTTGAAGTAAAAAACTTAAAGGGAAAGAAGATCAAGATCCTGAGATCTGATAATGGAGGAGAATATACCTCCACGGAGCTCATTGCATTTTGTAAAGAAGTTGGAATTAAGAGGGAGTTGATAGTCCCTTACAATCCACAACAAAATGGAGTTTCTAAAAGAAAGAACATAACCATCGAAGAATCTATTAAGGTAATGATGCATGATCAAGACTTGTCTATGTTTCTATGGAGTGGATCATTTACAATAGTTGTCTACATCCAAAATAGAAGTCCTCGTCGAATTCTAGAAGACAAGACTCCTGAAGAAGTTTTCACCAAACAAAAATATGAATTTGATCATTTAATAATATTTAGTTGTCATGTTTATATTTATGTACCTACAGATAAGAGAAAGAAGTTAGAGCCTTCAGGAAAGAAATGAATATTCATTTGATATAGTGGGTCATCAAATACCTATAGAATCTATGTTCTAAGACAAAAACAGCTTGAAGTTAGCAGGGATGTCACCTTTGATGAGCATGTTTATTTTTGGAAACATAATAAGTTCCCATGGACTCTTATGAGGATGAAGAACATGCAGCCCCTAAGGAAGAAGGATCAGGTACTTTAGAACATCTTGTTGATTATCAAGAAGAGCCAGAAGGGCCTAGCGATCTAGTGGACCCAGTTGTTGTTCCTAAAATCAGGAAGAGACCAACATGGCTTAAATCCATCGTTTAGTAAGTCTAAGGGCATGAAACACCACGTGGCACCTTCAAGGAAAGAAAGAGACCAAAGAGGTAGTTTGGTTATGGAGCCTTGATGACTAATCTGATTGATTATGAACCTTCCACCTATGAAGAAGCACGTAGCAAGAAAGTTGGGAAGGATGTGATGTTGGAAGAATATCAATCAATCATGAAGAATGATGCATGGGAGATTGTGTCAAGACCTGAAGGTAAGTCAGTGGTTACCTCCAAATGGGTATACAAAATAAAGCATGCAAGGAATTGCAATATTGACAAATACAAGGTAATATTTATGGCTAGAGGGTTCTATCAGAAAGAGGGAGAGGACTACGATAAGACCTTTGCTTCGGTAGCCAAGTACACTACCATTATATTGATTATTTCTATTGATTCTTCTATTGGTTGGAATTTACATCAAATGGATGTAAAGACTATTTTCCTCAACAATGTGATTGAGGAGCAAGTGTACCTAAAACAACCTCAAGTTTTTGAGGCTCGTGGAAGAGAGTTGCATGTCTGCATATTGAAGAAAGCCTTGTATGGACTTAAGCAAGCACCAAGAGCCTAGTATTCGTGAATTAACAACTACCTAACAAGAATTGGCTTCTCCAAAAGTGATGTTGATCCAAACCTATATTTCAAAGTTGAGAAGAATGAACATGTGATTCTATTATTATATGTTGATGACTTATTTTTGATAGGTGTAGGTCATGTCATTATTCAGCGTAAGAGAGATTTGGCTTCTGAATTTGATATTAAGGATCTTGGGTTAATGCACTATTATTTGGGGCTAGAAATATGGCAAAAGCTCAGTGAAGTATTTCTTGGTCAAGGAAAATATATTATCAAGATCATGTAGAAGTTTGGAATGATGGACAGTAAGTCGATGTCGACTCCCATGGTGAAAAATTTGAGAAAGATGAGAGACTTTGAGTCTGATATAATATATCCATCCATGTACCAGAAGATAATTAGCTCGTTGATGTATTTGGTCAATACCAAGTTAGACATTTGCTTTGCAATAAACATGTTGAGCCAATTCCAAGTGGAACCGAGACATGATCATTGGATTGTAGCAAAGCACATATTGAGATATTTTCATGGTAAAATTGATTATGGTTTGAGATATATCTCAACTAGTGATATACAACTCAAGGAATATAAAGATGCAGATTGGGCAAGGAGTGTTGGAGACAGAAAGAGTAAATATGGAGGTTGCTTCAATTTATGCTCCATTATGATTTCATGGATGAGCATGAAATAGACATATGTTGCACTCAGTACTACCAAGGAAAAATATATTGCAGCTAGCTTAGAAAGTATTGAAGCAATGTGGATTTGTAAGTTACTCGCAGGACTATCTAATCAAGTGCTAGAGCCAACCATGATATATTGTGATAATCAAAGCTATGTGAAATTGATAGAGAATCTAGTTTTCCATGACAAGTCAATGCCCATCAAGATCAAGTACCACTTCATTTGTGGCATGGTGCAGAAGGGATAAGTGAAGCTCTAGTATGTCTACTAAGGATCATATTATTGATATTCTTACAAAGCCTATGTCTAGAGCGAAGTTTATATACTTCATGGACAAGCTTGGACTTGTTGAAAATGTTTCTCTCATTGAGAGGGAGTGTTGATGAGATAGCATTGTGGACTGACATTCTCCCTATGTCATATATGACTAGAATTAGGGAGAATGGTCTGAAAAAGGACATACATTCTTCTTGTGTCAAGTATATTGACCAAAATTAGAAAGAACGGTCCTAGAGGCCCAAAATTACTCAAATAGAGTGTGTCCTTTGGGGATTCACCATGTGTCAGGTACTGACTAGAATAATTGTGAACCAAGACTAGTTTGTATATTATGTTACAAATAGACTAGAGTTATGGTGATTAGTTAATGCTAATTGTGTGCCATGTATCAAGAGTATCAACCAGAATTATGGTTAAGTTACACCATATGTCAAAGGTACCAACCAGACATATGCCTGATTTACAATGTGTTAGGAGTACCGACCAAAATTATGGTGATAATGCACCGTGTATTTGTTTTCGGGAAAAGTGTCTATTCAGAACGACCCTATCCCACAGGGTTGTGATAGAGACCTCAGAAACAAACAAGGAAAACTACTCTTGTATTCTCCTTTATGAACTATAAACGAAGATGATTAAGATGAACCGACTTGTGTCTTGCGCTAGTTGTTCGATCCAATCTCTCTTCTCTTTGCCAGCTTCCAACAATCTGCTCCCTCACTTGCCCAGTGTCACCAAGTTCCTGCAAGTTCACAGAAGAGAGAAACTACACAAAGACATGGATTTATGTTCATAAAAAGCTTAGGATCAGATTTAAGCTAAACATACAAATATAACACACATCAGATATACAAGCATGTAGGAGAAACTCAAGTAGTTTTATTGATAAAACAAGAAGATCCAGGAGGAGTTACAACCAATGATTCCTGATCCAGCATCAACCTCCCAGCATAGAATCCCTTCTTCACCTCCAACAAAGCATAAATCACCCAATACTCTGATATCTATCACAAAACCAACAGCAATTCTTTGCAATGTACAATATTCCAACCTCTGGATCTCTTGGTGAGGGATCCATATATAGATGTATGCAAAGAGGATGAGTCAGCTCATGAATTGACTAGTGGCTTCTCTCTGTCATTTCTTGCTTCCACTTGGAGACTGAGAGCCTCTTACTCATCACTGGTCGAATTCAGTGAGGCAAGTGTCATTGGAGAAGATTCTGGAAGCTTCCATTGTCTCTCCACCTCGCGGAATGACTCTGCCACTTGTCATTTCCCGCTCAACGCACCCTGGTAGTGCATTCAAGTGTGTTGCAACGCACCTAGCTAGTGTATTTGGGTGCTTTGCAACGCAGCTAGCTAGTGGAGCATCTGAAATGATCTTGATTTGACTAGTTTTGAGCAGTTTCTGGTGGACAACTTCTGGGAGAAGCTGTAATTTGTTGACCTTGTTTCTTTAGGAGTGGGAACAACACTTTTAGGGACTTAGGATCCCTTGGTTTATGGACATTTCATGCTTATAGTTGTAAGGCACAAAAATGTCTATAACAGTTGCCCCTAAAGTATGAGGCCGTTTATCGGGTGAAATGCTTTATTAGGAGGATCCGAAGTTCTTCTGATGTTGGGGAGGAGACCTGTAATAAGATACAATACAATACATTATCTTCATACTGTTTTCATGATCTAGCTGAGGCGGGCATTCCCATGCTCAGCTTTATAAATTCATTTTCATGTACATAGGACAGACAATCATCTGATCGTAGACTGATGATTCTGATGAAGTCATCATCCTTTTGGTAGGATGATTATCTGTGCTGCAATGCTGTACATTTCAATGTCTTTATTTTTCCTGAATATATATCGCAGCCCGGATGGATGAAACTAGATCTGGGGTCTTCAATCTCATCCGATCTTCACTCTAAGTACAAGTCGATCCATGTGAGAAATGTTTTGAAGTCGAACATGGAAAGACATCGCTTGATTACCAGTCAATGATGTAAATTGTTAACAAGCACGAGAGGAATCACCGATAATGATAATGACCCTCAAGGTACTGCAGTACAATTCACGTGGTGTGAATAAAGGACTTGGCGTCGAACACCACGCAAAATCTCTCGGTCGAAGGTCATTGATGTATACCTGTCGCCAGAAGTGAGAAACTTTCCATTGAGGCATGCAAGCTTCAAAGTACTGAAGGGGTGTTCCTAGATCAACTTCTTGGATAATGAGCTGATGTCGACAAGAAGCGATCTGTCAAAGGAGGGCCTTAATGAATCCCACATCAATGACATGGAACGGAGCAAATGATTTTGATGGAGGTGAAAACGATCTGGTGACATACGGTTCAGGGTGGCGGTCATGAAAGAGTGAAGTATAATTTATGGTAGTGGATGGGACACGGGTGACTTCTCTGGATGACTTCTCTTGAACATGTCGGCGACACTTATGTGATGGATCGGTAGCATTTACCCCAAATGTGGATGGTATGGTGTGACCATGGTGATGTGACCGGTGAATGAAACAACCCAACCCGACTCTGGCCTGGAGTGGAAGTGTCATGTTCAAGAGCGACTTGCTACCAATAAAGTTTCTTTGAGTTTTCTTCCCAATTTTTCCCCAGTCATTTCTGACCAGTACCTCTTTATTTTTGTCAAGCTTGAGGAGGATAACATATGCTTGTTCTATAATTTTCCCTTTGGGCAAACCCATCGCTATGTTTTAACGAGCCTAGCGATAGTGAAACTCGTTCTCGTCTAAAGACAAGTTTGTCGCTATTAATCTTTTTAACGAGTCTAACGACAAAGATAACTCGGTCCTTTTCCTTTTTAGGGAGTCTGAAAATGTACGTAAAGATAACTCCGGAATTCCTTTTTCGTCATGTAATCCCTTAAGTCCGAAAAAGTATAAAATAATACAGAAGGGATGAATTTTCGATATTTTTAACGACCCGAATAAAACAAGCGCTCGATCTTTTTGTGCAATAATCCCTCAGGTCCAAAAAGATTAAAATCTAGAGGAGGGATAGCGCTTCTGGTCGCTTTAATGAGCTGGAAGGCCAAAACTCGGCAATATTTTCATATTTTACGAGTCAGATGAAAAGAGCTTAAAGAAGATTCGTCTTTTGAGGAACGAGTGATAAAACGGGTAGCAGCTAATTCCAGGTAAGGTTTGGAATTCTCCAATCACGGCAGTGTCACAAGGATGGCTAGTGAAATCACTCTTCGCAGCTGTTCCTCAAAATGGGTAAATAATCAAATGGAGGTGAATGATTGGCCAATGGAAAAGTGGAGGTGACGGTGCAAACACGACCAAGGCTTTAATGGCTGAAAATGCTTCATTCACGGTGGTTATTTACCGGAGGATAGTTCATTTTTAACGAGCTTAAACGCAGGTGGAAACACTTGCTCGATCTTATGTTTATTTTTTAACGAGCTTGAACTATGCGCTAAAACTGCTCGATTAATCCAGTCATATGATAAGAATGTCTCATATAAAAATGGCAACTTTTAGATTTTTGCCCCATATCCTTTCTTTATGCAAGTTAGATGACGACTAATCCTACGATTTTAAAGGGTTAGCCTACGGGTTTAAAGGGAGGACCTAAAAATTTAAAAAATAAATAGTCGCCCTTCGCTTGCACTCCAAAAGGTTTGCATGCCCCCAGGTATAAAATATGGTTTCCAGGTTACCCCTCAATTTGCAGACAAAACATTCGTTCTATCAGGAGAGGCCTACCTCTTACAGGTCACCCAAAGATTGCTCTATTCGCGGTGCAAACAAAACACTTCTTCGGCGATGTCTACCGAGATAAACAAAGGCGAGTGACTCCGTCTGTCAACTCACATAACTTTGACAAGAGAATCTTATTCTAGAATAACCCCTCTTCCACCGACGGACGGGGTACAGACTAGTCATATTCTCCCGCGGAAACCTACCCTATACCCGAAGTTTTCCTGCCGAAGCAGACCAGGACGCATGCCCCCTGGGTTTCAGTCATATCCCTCCAAATTACTCGCGCTCATCGGGAGGACGGACTGGGACTTGAGACATTTCTTGCGTGAAGAGACCATTTAGGGACGGTATATGACTATTTTCTATGCGTGATCCGGGAAATGAAAGCTGGTCCACGAGCTTGACCACTCTTCCTTCGTGCGGAAAACACATTACTCTAAAGAGTGAGGAGACGATGGCTCCCATGCAATAAATATAGTCTCATCCAAGGAGTAGGTTAGAATCCAAGGGTCCTTGAACGACCATGACGTTCATGCGAACTGTCTTCCCTCTCAATGTTATGGGCACATCGGGAAGGATCCCTAAAGGTCAACTGGTTCCTTTATCAAAGCCTGTCAGATTTCTCATCTCAGGCGACAGCGATGGCGAACCAAGTGCTTTCCAAGCAATAGAGGAAAGGATACTCACAGAAGCCCCCTCATCTATGATGGTACCAGCCATGACCATTCTATATATTTGACCCAATGGGAGATCGCATAATAATTCTGCAAAAACTAGAGCTTTCTTTGACTTGGATTTTACAAATTCCAGATCAAACTCTTGAAGGATTGCTATCCATTTTGAATATTTGCCCCCCAGCAACTGTCACGACGATATATAAGTCATGGGGTTGCAATCTGACAGAATGGTAGTTTTCCGAAAGAGGATGTAGTGTCGAAATCTTTGTATCGCTTGAACCGCTGCAAGCGCTAGTTTTTCAACATAAGAATATTTGCTTTCTGTATCATTTAAGTTCTTACTTAAATAATAAATAGGATGTTCTATTCCATTGACTTCTTGAACTAAAACCATTGCGATGGTCGTATCTGCTGCAGCCAGATACAGGTTAAAGTCTCTTTGATAATCAGGGGCGTACATTAATGATGCTTTCATTAGGGAATCTTTTAAAGCATCAAAGGAAGCTTGTGCGACCTGATCCCAGTTAAAGGGTACCCCTTTTTTCAAAAGACGTGTATAACCTTTAGCAAGTTCAGCGTAATTTGGAATGAACCTCCTCAGAAAGTTTGCTTTCCCTTGGAGTTTCTGAATCTGAAGCAAATTCGAAGGTGGAGGCAAATTTATGATTGCCTGGACCTTACAAGGGTCGAGACGAATCCCGTCCTTGGAGACTACAAAGCCAAGTAAATGACCAGAACTGACGCAAAATACACATTTGTGCGGATTGAGTTGTATCTTGTAGTGTCGGCAACGTAGAAATATTGCTCTTAAATGCTGCGGATGATCAGTCCGCTTTCGCGAATGAGCCGGAAGGTCGTCGAGATAAGGTTGAACGATGCTTTTGATGTCATGGAAGGCATAATTCATTGCCCTCTGAAACGTCGCCCCCGCGTTCTTTAAACCAAAGGGTAATTTTTGATATGCGAATGTGCCCCACGGACAAATGAATGCAGTCTTTGACTGATCCTGTGGGCGGATATTTATTTGATTATACCCGGAGAATCCATCCATGAATGAGAAGAGTTCACATCCAGCGCATTCATCAATTATCTGGTCAATGAAGGGTGTAGGGTAGTTGTCTTTTGGACATGCTTGATTTACATCCCTATAATCGACGCACACTCTAATTGTCCCTTGTTTTTTCATAACTGGGACAATATTTGATACCCAATCGGTTAGCGGAACCGGGTAGATGAAACCAGCATGGAGGAGTTTTTCAACTTTTGCCTTAATGTAGCGGCTTTCTTGGGGTGCACCTGCCTCAGTCGTTGCCGTACCGGTTTAACATCTGGATACATCTTAATTTCGTGTTCAACGATACTCGAGTCGATGCCTGGCATTTCACTGTATGACCAAGCAAAGACATCTCTGAATTCGTGAAAGAGAGCGTTATATATTTCTAGTTCTGAAGGAGAACAACATTTGCCGACATAAATATTCTCTACAACATCTGTTTTGGTCGAGATATTTATGGCTATAGTCTCTTCAATATTGGATAAGTTTTGCTCGGAATCCACCGTATTTACAGTATTTGATAGAAAATCAACTACTGAAGGATGGTAGAGGTCATTTTGAGTATCTTCTTCGTAATTCGGAAGAAGAGAACGATGGTGGGAATCATTCCATGGTGTTCCTTCATCTACCATAGCTTGGAGAATTCCTTCGTCGGTGTCATGCACTTGCGACCAAGGATCTGAAGGGGTACCATATTCTCTAGACCTATCCATCCAAACGCTTGATGAGCGTTGATTTGGGTTTGCCTCCCATGCCAGAAACATTGATTGCTATAATATTTCTATTGGGCTTGGGGGCAAAACCGTTGCATGATCCATGTTTATATCGTTTTCTGATATCTTTGTGGAAGAAATCATTTTGTAGGTTCCTATCGACGCTACTTCCGCCAGATTGATTGGAGGTGGAAGAGCGAAAGTTCCCATTAGTATAGGATCTTTTAGTAGGCCTACTCCGATATTTTGAAGCGAATGGGGGCTTCCATGGATCATGGGAATGCTTCCCATAACTTGTGAACCATTGGGGAGGAAGTTTTGTTGGTCGACGATTGTAATCCCTCCCTGAAAGGGAAATGAAATCTTTCTAAAATAGGTCGACACAACAGCTGCCATGGCATATATCCATGGTCGTCCTAGTAGGATGTTGTAATCAAGATTCCCATCGATGACTTCAACATCTATTTCTACTGTTTTCCCTCCTAGTTCAACTTTCAAGTTATTTAGGATACTGTACGGGGTATACGTCCTTCTGTCGAATGCTTTTAATGTTGTCGCAGATCGCGACAAGGTTGGAGATCCTAAAGTTTTCCAGCAGCTCATCGACATGATACATGTAGATGCCCCCTCATCAATAATTGTTCTGTGAACATTTTTGTTGAGGGCTTTCACTTGAACAAGGAAAGCTAATTGAGCTGGTAACTGAGGATCGTACCCTTTGTGGTCGAAGGATACAAGATTGGAATCCTTTGGATCAATCCCACCAATGGCTGATAACAAAGCCTGCCTTTGGGATAGGCAGTTTTGTAGTACTTCAAGAGTCGACATAGCGGATGGCGATTGGGCCAAATCTTCCACTATGTTATAATGCTGCGCCGCTCTAGTGTGAGGATTAAATGTCGACTTGTGTACTACTCCCTTTGGCGGTTTTATCGTCAATTCAGGGATGGTGGGTAATACAAATTCTGTCGAAGTTGTTGTCGAGCTACCTGGTTGATCTTTATCCTTGTTGTTCGACAGCTGAGGATTCCCGTAATCTTTGTTCCTTGTCGAAATCAAAGCATCATTTTGCTGTTTCGAAATCGACAACATTAGCACTTGGGACGGGGAAGCATTTCCACTTTCAACCAGATTTGTTCCAAGATTCGGAAACGGATCCGTTAACACTGCTGAGGTTTTCGAACTTTTAAAGAATCTCTTAAGCTCAGCTTTGTATGGACATTCTTTCGTCCAATGATCCTCATCGCATATCATGCACCCTGAAGGGGGTTTCCTATTTCCAGGAGGGTTTGAAGAAGATTTTTCGGGAGATTGCTCATCCTGTTTCTTCTTCTTCCCTTTTCCTTTCTTCTTGCTTCCTGGTTGTTTGGTTTCTTTGCCTTTATCTGTTGATACGGCATTTACTTCCGAAGCAAGAAGTTCGTCTTTTGCATTTTGACCTGAAACCTTACGGGCTTTTTTGGATGGGCCCCTATATTGTTAAACGAGTGTTAGTGAAAGGAGCCTACGAGTTGATGGATTACGACGGGATTCCACTGGCGCAACCTCGTAATGGGTTGTACCTCAAGCGTTACTACGCCTAGTAGTAACCAATGTGCTTTTGTTATATTTTTGTTTTCGCTAAGAGTGTTTGTTTTGGTCGAGTAATCCACCTTTTTTACATTTATTGCAGATGTCAAACCCATTGGAACCATGTGTTGGATATGCCGACGGAGCAAGTCGTAGTTCGCGGAACCTGTCCTCCGCAGCCTGGGCCATTTTTTATCCAAGCGACGAGTTTATAAGTTTCAGAGGTGTATGTATTGGTCGATCAACGAACAATATCGCTGAATATAGCACGTTGATAGAACTTCTCTTTGATGCCATCACTCATGGTATACGCCGGCTGATCATTAGGCTAGACTCACGGCTCGTAATACTGCAAATCAATGGTATATATTCCGTCTGAAACCCAGCTATTTATCGCATGTTCCTAAGGGTTAAGATTTTGGAAAGACAATTTGATCTTATTCAATACCAGCATATTTCTAGAAACTTAAACACATTAACCGACTCATTAGCAAACTATGTGTTAGATAGACATTTGCAACATTTATAAAAAAGAAACACACCACCAATGTTTTACATGTGGATCACATAACTCAACCAGAATAAAACTCCGAAAATAAAAAATACATATATAGCTGTTTATGGTTTACACATAATGTTCTGTAACCAAGACAAAATCGGTCACACGACCCAAAACTCAAAATGCTAGGGGGCACCCTAGTCTAATGATGCTCGTGATAGCAAGTCACAGCCTGTGCGATCATGCGTAAGAGACGAGTCCATCGTCTGGGCACACCAGTAGTATGTCGCTGTAACTGCAAAGGTAGCTCGTCGATCCTCACATCTGGAATACTGAGAGTAAGGCTATCCACCTGCTCCTTCACAGCCGTAAGAGTCTCGGCCACATCGAGGTCGCGAAGAATAACCCTTCCGGCAGCCTCTCTAGCTGGGGCAACAGCTGGTACTCTCAGGCGAACTACCGGGCGAACAGGACCAACATCTGCATGTACACATGAGTTTGATTAGAGTCTTGATAGAACAAAGCACAAGGACATTATAAACAAAAACAGTAAACAGCAATATGGTCAGAGATTTTACCAATAGCACCCCACTGCTCGCCATCCGGCAGTACCAAATCTGGATCACCCCGGAAGTCCATGCCAGCATATGGATACTCGGAATAGACCATCTCCTGACGATCAAACCACCTGAAGAAGGTATCAGAAAATGAAATCTGAGATTGACCAGCATGCCTAGACATGTGGTCAACCCATCTCTGCATGCGTGGTTCAGTAGGAGAAGGTAAGTCGAGTGCAATGTACTGCGGCTGCATCAGTGGTATCTTCTCCAAGGCAAAGGTGGTCAAAATAGAACCGAACCCAAAGTTCTTCAACTTCCCGTTCTTTATCTTGGTCAACGGCTCTTTCATTACAAGAAGTACTGCGTCACACCAGTTGAACACCTTCGGTTGGAGGCATTCCAAGGCATGCTGCATATAGGATCTGTTGGCTACATGAAGAGACGCGCTACTGGCCATCCTACCAAGAGTAAATAGGATAGTCCTAAGGGACCTATCAGTGACATCACGGATGATGATCTTGCCGTCTTTACTCGGCTGAGATCCTTCCCTGCAATACTGGCGGACATAATCTCTCACAGAATCGCCTCCTCGGGCCGAACCTGACAAAGAGATGGGGCACCCCGCCTCGACAAGCCAGTCAAGAAATAGATGTCTACTGCAGTCAAGGGGATAGATTTGCCTCTAATCTGGAAAACCTGGCTGATAGGATCCCAAGGGTCAAGCAAATACTTCAGCAAGTTAATCTGCTGTCTCATGCTAGAGATGCGGAAGAACTTCAGCAAGCCACAGTTCCGCAGCGCGTTCACTGTAACAGGATCATGTAGGGCAATCATGTCCTCTTCTTCATGTTCTCATTCTCGCCATGTAAGGGTCATTTTGCTCCAATATCTCTGCAAAAACAAACAAGAAAGGAGATTAGATCCTGATTTTGATGAGAAACAAGGAAAAATTCCATCAAAAACTGTGCAACAACTTTCCTTTCTGCGCCCAACGCACCTGCAGTAGTGATACAGGTGCGTTGAATGTCAAGCTGCCTTCATGAGGACCAACATTCAGCACAGGTTTCGATGTACCCAGGGTGCGTTGATGGAAGAACGAGCCCATCAAACCCCAGGGGCTCAGAAAGGCAGGGAACAGAGCACAGAATGCAAAAAGGAAACCATGAAATGAAAGGACTCGGGTTTAGCTCCTACCTGGTCCAGACGGTGCCGAGAATCGTCCACAGAATCTCTCGAAATCAGCTGATGAAAATCGAGGGGGAAAACACCTCCAAAGCTCCAACAAACCAAGTTCAAATGAAATGGTAAAATGAGAGGTAAAAAACACTTTTTAATTACTTTTACGTAGTTCGAAGTAAATTATTAGCGTTTTAATCTTGTTTTCAAAACGAATATTGTTCATTTCTAACTAGTTTGATGAAGCAGTTGAAAAATGCAGTACTACCTTTGAAAGGACAAAGCTATCTATGGTAAACATCAAAACAAGACCACTTAATCGAGCAGTTTTAGCACATAGTTCAAGCTCGTTAAAAAATAAACATAAGATCGAGCAAGTGTTTCCACCCGCGTTTAAGCTCGTTAAAAAATGAACTATCCTCTGGTAAATAACCACCGTGAATGAAGCATTTTCAGCCATTAAAGCCTTGGTCGTGTTTTCACCGTCACCTCCACTTTTCCATTGGCCAATCATTCACCTCCATTTGATTGTTTACCCATTTTGAGGAACAGCTGCGAAGAGTGATTTCACTAGCCATCCTTTTGACACTACCGTGATTGGAAAATTCCAAACCTTACCTGGAATCGGCTGCTACCCATTTTATCACTCGTTCCTCAAAAGACGAGTCTCCTTTAAGCTCTTTTCATCTGACTCGTAAAATATGAAAAGATTGTCGAGTTTTGGCCTTCCAGCTCGTTAAAGCGACCGGAAGTGCTATCCCTCCTCTAGATTTTAATCTTTTTGGACCTGAGGGATTATTGCACAAAAAGATCGAGCGCTTGTTTTGTTCGGCTCGTTAAAATTATCGAAAATTCATCCCTTCTGTATTGTTTTATAGTTTTTCGGACTTAAGGGATTAGATGACGAAAAATGAATTCCGGAGTTATCTTTACGTACCTTTTCAGACTCCCTAAAAATGAAAAGGACCGAGTTATCTTTGTCGTTAGACTCGTTAAAAAGATTAATAGCGACAAACTTGTCTTTAAACGAGAATGAGTTTCACTATCGCTAGGCTCGTTAAAACATAGTGATGGGTTTGCCCGAAGGGCAAATTATAGAACAAGCATATGTTATCCTCCTCAAGCTTGACAAAAATAAAGAGGTACTGGTCATAAATGACTGGGGAAAAATTGGGAAGAAAACTCAAAGAAACTTTATTGGTAGCAAGTCGCTCTTGAACATGAAACTTCCACTCCGGGCCAGAGTCGGGTTGGGTTGTTTCATTCACCGGTCACATCACCATGGTCACGCCATACCATCCACATTTGGGGTAGATGCTACCAATCCATCACATAAGTGTCGCTGACATGTTCAAGAGAAGTCATCCAGAGAAGTCACCCGTGTCCCATCCACTACCATACATTATACTTCACTCTTTCATGACCGCCACCCTGAACCGTATGTCACCAGATCGTTTTCACCTCCATCAAAGTCATTTGCTCCGTTCCGTGTCATTGATGTGGGATTCATTAAGGCCCTCCTTTGACGGATCGCTTCTTGTCGACATCATCTCATTATCCAAGAAGTTGATCTAGGAACACCCCTTCAGTACTTTGAAGCTTGCATGCCTCAATGGCAAGTTTCTCACTTCTGGCGACAGGTATACATCAATGACCTTCGACTGAGAGATTTTGTATGGTGTTCGACGCCAAGTCCTTTATTCACACCACGTGAATTGTACTGCAGTACCTTGAGGGTCATTATCATTATCGGTGATTCCTCTCGCGCCTGTTAACAGTTTACATCATTGACTGGTAATCAAGCGATGTCTTTCCATGTTTGACTTCAAAACATTTCTCACATGGATCGACTTGTACTTAGAGTGAAGATCAGACGAGATTGAAGACCCCAGATCTAGTTTCATCCATCCGGGCTGCGATATATATTCACGAAAAATAAAGACATTGAAATGTACAGCATTGCAGCACAGATAATCATCCTACCAAAAGGATGATGACTTCGTCAGAATCATCTGTCCTATGTACATGAAAATGAATTTATAAAGCTGAGCATGGGAATGCCCGCCTCAGCTAGATCACGAAAACAGTATAAAGATAATGTATTGTATTGTATCTTATTATAGGTCTCCTCCCCAGCATCAGAAGAACTTCGGATCCTCCTAATAAAGCATTTCACCCGATAAACGGCCTCATACTTTAGGGGGCAACTGTTATAGAAATTTTTGTGCCTTACAGCTATAAGCATGAAATTTCCATAAACCAAGGGATCCTAAGTCCCTAAAAGTGTTGTTCCAGCTCCTAAAGAAACAAGGTCAACAAATTACAGCTTCTCCCAGAAGTTGTCCACCAGAAACTGCTCAAAACTAGTCAAATCAGGATCATTTCAGATGCTCCACTAGCTAGCTGCGTTGCAAAGCACCCAAATACACTGGCTAGGTGCGTTGCAACGCACTTGAATGCACTACTAGGGTGCGTTGAGCGGGAAATGACAAGTGGCAGAGTCATTCCGCGAGGTGGAGAGACAATGGAAGCTTCCAGAATCTTCTCCAATGACACTTGCCTCACTGAATTCGACCAGTGATGAGTAAGAGGCTGTCAGTCTCCAAGTGGAAGCAAGAACTGACAAAGAGAAGCCACTAATCAATTCATGAGCTGACTCATCCTCTTTGCATACATCTATATATGGATCCCTCACCAAGAGATCCAGAGGCTGGAATTTTGTACATTGCAGAGAATTGCTGTTGGTTTTGTGATAGATATCAGAGTATTGGGTGATTTATGCTTTGTTGGAGTTAAATATCAGAGTATTGGGTGATTTATGCTTTGTTGGAGTTAAAGAAGGGATTCTATGCTGGGAGGTTGATGCTGGATCAAGAATCATCGGTTGTAACTCCTCCTGGATCTTCTTGTTTTATCAATAAAACTACTTGAGTTTCTCCTACATGCTTGGATATCTGATGTGTGTTATATTTGTATGTTTAGCTTAAATCTGATCCTAAGCTTTTTATGAACATAAATCCAAGTCTCCAACAAACAATCTCCCGAAACACTCATATAAAACTAGCAATCCATGTCTCCAATGAACGAGCTTAAACGCGGGTGGAAACACTTGCTCGATCTTATGTTTATTTTTTAACGAGCTTGAACTATGCGCTAAAACTGCTCGATTAATCCAGTCATATGATAAGAATGTCTCATATAAAAACAGAAACTTTTAGATTTTTACCCCATATCCTTTCTTTATGCAAGTTAGATGACAACTAATCCTACGAGTTTAAAGGGTTAGCCTACGGGTTTAAAGGGGGGACCTAAAAATTTAAAATATAAATAGTCGCCCTTCGCTTGCACTCCAAAAGGTTTGCATGCCCCCAGGTATAAAATATGGTTTCAAGGTTACCACTCAATTTGCAGACAAAACATTCGTTCTATCAGGAGAGGCCTACCTCTTACAGGTCACCCAAAGATTGCTCTATTTGCGGTGCAAAAAAAACACTTCTTCGGCAATGTCTACCGAGATAAACAAAGGCGAGTGACTTCGTCTGTCAACTCACATAACTTTGACAAGAGAATCTTATTCTAGAATAACCCCTCTTCCACCGACGGACGGGGTACAGACTAGTCATATTCTCCTGCGGAAACCTACCCTATACCCGAAGTTTTCCTGCCGAAGCAGACCAGGACGCATGCCCCCTGTGTTTCAGTCATATCCCTCCGAATTACTCGCGCTCATCGGGAGGACGGACTAGGACTTGAGACATTTCTTGCGTGAAGAGACCATTTAGGGACGGTATATGACTATTTGCTATGCGTGATCCAGGAAATGAAAGCTAGTCCACGAGCTTGACCACTCTTCCTTCGTGCGGAAAACACATTACTCTAAAGAGTGAGGAGACGATGGCTCCCATGCAATAAATATAGTCTCATCCAAGGAGTAGGTTATAATCCAAGGGTCCTTGAACGACCATGACGTTCATGCGAACTGTCTTCCCTCTCAATGTTATGGGCACATCGGGAAGGATCCCTAAAGGTCGACTGGTTCCTTTATCAAAGCCTGTCAGATTTCTCATCTCAGGCGACAGCGATGGCGAACCAAGCGCTTTCCAAGCAATAGAGGAAAGGATACTCACAGAAGCCCCCTCATCTATGATGGTACCAGCCATGACCATTCTATATATTTGAACGATAATTCGGAATGGTATGCTTGCTGGCAAACGGGGTCTGCCTAGTTGATTCCAGTCAAAGGATACAACTAGGTTGCTTGGAGGTGGGACCGAGTAGACGGCCGGGTATGGCTCTGACGAACTTCCTTCCTGCGGTAAAGGAATGGGTGGATTGCCCCCGTGTTCGTCGGAGTCTGTGTTGATGAAGAGAATTTGGACGGTGTCATCCTTATTCTCTTCAGTGACTGTATCATTCGAAGATAAAACCTCTGAAGGCAATACCGGGTCAACTGCCGCCTCGACCTTTTGACTTTCGTCTGGTATGGATTCAGTTGGTTTATCCTCAATGATAGATGCTTTAGCTGACCACTTGAGCGGGCCAGTTGGGTTCTCAACCAGTGACGGACTCGGCAAGAGTTTTTTATATCCAGGAGGAAGTCGTAACAGTGAAACCGGACGATCATCCAAAACTCTCTTAGCCTCGTCTAAGAAGGGACAACGGTGGAGGGCATGGTCGCCTTCGCACAGTCTACAGGGAAATCTAGCTTTCCCTTTTTGTCTTGGGGCTTCACTTTCACTAGTTGACGGTCTGCTTTCAACATGATCTCCAGAGGTTGATGACACCAAATTGTGCAAACGAGGAGACCAGTCCCTTAGTATCCGGGGGATGCAAGGACAATCTCTGTGAAAGTGGTCTCCTCTACAAATGACACATGGCGATTTAGGCCTGGTTGGTGCTGTGTGTGGATTTTCATTAGACGACACTCGTTTTCCCTTATTTGCCTTTGGCTCCTTCTTCTTTTTCTCTTTCTTCTTCTTTTCCTTCTTCTCCTTAGGAACTTGGTTTTTAGCTTTACCAGTCCTGTCAAGCGAAGAGGAAGGAGGAGAGGAAGAATTAGAGGAAGTAGAAGGTTGTTGGGTAACTCTGTACTCATCTAATTGCTGATTCGATTGTTCAGGAATAGTGGTGTTCTGAACGACATTGGTTGAGAAGAGCCATACTGGCAAGCCAATTGTCAGTCCTGGAAGCGATAATGTGGCCATATGGGGCGCACCAACATCTCCCCAAGAGGAGAAGGGACTAGGATTTCCACCAAGGGGAACTCCTTGGTTGGTAGGCTCCATTTTCTCAACCTAAAGATCAACGCAGGAAAAGGGTATGAATATTTCGTTTAAAATAAATTTTAACACGCTTTGACACAACTTGTTTTTTCAGTTTTAAAGAGTCGAGAAAAAACAAAAGATGACTCTAGTCTCCTTCGATTTTTAATGAGCCTGAAGTGACAAATGCTCAGATGGACCTTTTCCGTTAAGGAGTCTGAAAAGGAATGAAAGGGACTGCTCTGGAGGTCTAGGTAGAGGGAGTACCAAACCAATCGCAAAACTGCAGAATACTTTTTAGGGTACGACAGTCAATCTTCCCGAATGCTGTGTTCAGTGCATTGCGATCAGTAGGGCGGCCGACACGGCTTCCTATGGATAAAGGTTTTATGCCTATAGGGGTCTCCCAATATATACTCGACGGTATGTGGGAGCACAAGTCCGTACTGGCACTTATCGTCTCAAAGTGGAGGAATCACCCAACCATCAGTGAGGACAACAGTTACCAGGCTTTACGACGCCGGAATACGTCTCTAGCCTAGACCTCTAGATGTTGTGCGTTAAGTTACAAAGTGTTGTTAAGTTCATTGAATTTATTTTAGGTTGATCTTTCTTATGAAGTTTGCCTTTTGGGTTCACCACGAGATGTAGATGTAATTCCTAAAATGCAATCTAAAGATGATAAGCAAGCTTTTATCTCTTTTCAGCAATGAAAATCCTAGCTACAAGGGGAAAAGAAAGACACAATATTTTCTCAAAGAGCAAAGAGCACACTGTAAATGCACTTGTGCATGTATTTGTTTTTCACTTTCTTAATATTGATGCCTAAAAAGAAAGTTGTTGTACAAATTTGAATTCGCTTTCAAGTGAAAAACACAAACAAGCTTCTTTTCGAAATCAAAAGGTAGAGACGATTACGACACTTTATGATTTTGAAGTAAACACTTGTTTCGACACTAGAAATTCACAAATTCAAGCCAAAGGAATAAGTAAAAGCGTAACCAACTGTCAACAGCAAATATACTCTCTCCTAAGATCAAAACGACACTTATGACAGATCTAGATCTAAGGGCAACAGTATGACTAGTTTACTTTTGCAATGGGAAACTGTAAATGACGTAACAAACACACAAAAAAAAATACATTTTCTTTTATACAACTGAGGCAGAATTAAGGAAAAGGGAAGGGGCTTTTAAACAGAGAAACACACTAATCACAGGCTGCAAAAATCAGAGGCAAAACTGGAAAAAATGAGCAAAGAACCTCAGCTAGGCAGGGCTAGGCTGATCAACGCACCTGCTACACAGAGAAACTGAATTGCAATGCAGGTAGCCCTCTCGAGAACTGCGCTGAAATGCAGAGTCTCTTCACAGAGCCTACGCTGAAGCAAAAACGAGAATTCTCTCCGGGTTCTGGGTCACGGTTTGCAGTTTAATCTATGGTTTTTGGCCGGGTAAAAGCAATCAATTGTGTACAATCAGAGGGTTGATTTACAAGAGGTTTAAGAGCTATCACAAAGGGTAATCAGATCATTTGTGAGTCAACTGTTCAGATCATAAACAGGCCCAGTGAATGGACTAGAGTACCAGATGTCTACTTTGCATTTGTAAATGGCAAATGCAGTTCGATTCGCTACTCCTAAGTTTATGAGATGAACAACAATAGAAACACAAATAAACTAACTAGACACGATCCCCAACGGAGTCGCCATTTTGTTTTCGGGAAAAGTGTCTATTCAGAACGACCCTATCCCACAGGGTTGTGACAGAGACCTCAGAAACAAACAAGGAAAACTACTCTTGTATTCTCCTTTATGAACTATAAACGAAGATGATTAAGATGAACCGACCTGTGTCTTGTGCTAGTTGTTCGATCCAATCTCTCTTCTCTTTGCCAGCTTCCAACGATCTGCTCCCTCACTTGCCCAACGTCACCAAGTTCCTGCAAGTTCACAGAAGAGAGAAACTACACAAAGACATGGATTTATGTTCATAAAAAGCTTAGGATCAGATTTAAGCTAAACATACAAATATAACACACATCAGATATACAAGCATGTAGGAGAAACTCAAGTAGTTTTATTGATAAAACAAGAAGATCTAGGAGGAGTTACAACCGATGATTCCTGATCCAACATCAACCTCCCAGCATAGAATCCCTTCTTCACCTCCAACAAAGCATAAATCACCCAATACTCTGATATCTATCACAAAACCAATAGCAATTCTCTGCAATGCACAAAATTCCAGCCTCTGGATCTCTTGGTGAGGGATCCATATATAGATGTATGCAAAGAGGATGAGTGAGCTCATGAATTGATTAGTGGCTTCTCTCTGTCAGTTCTTGCTTCCACTTGGAGACTGAGAGCCTCTTACTCATCACTGGTCGAATTCAGTGAGGCAAGTGTCATTGGAGAAGATTCTGGAAGCTTCCATTGTCTCTCCACCTCGCGGAATGACTCTGCCACTTGTCATTTCCCGCTCAACGCACCCTGGTAGTGCATTCAAGTGCGTTGCAATGCACCTAGCCAATGTATTTGGGTGCTTTGCAACGTAGCTAGCTAGTGGAGCATCTGAAATGATCCTGATTTGACTAGTTTTGAGCAGTTTCTGGTGGAGAACTTCTGGGAGAAGCTGTAATTTGTTGACCTTGTTTCTTTAGGAGCTGGAACAACACTTTTAGGGACTTAGGATCCCTTGGTTTATGGACATTTCATGCTTATAGCTGTAAGGCACAAAAATGTCTATAACAGTATTAGAGATACCAACCAGAATTATGGTAGTATGTTGACGTTGATGATCTAATATGTGTCAAAGTTATTTGACCAAAACTATGGTAGCTGAGTGATGTTGATACTATTGATGATTTCTTATAACATTTTCTTAGAGAAATTTGTCAACATGAAAAAAATTTTCTAGTCATTATGAATACCTCCCTAGCTAAGAGGGAGTGTTGAATATTGTAGCTATGGTCGGCCTTCATAATTTATATTTTAGCCCTTGTAAAGTATAATGTAAATGTAAGACAAGTTCTTGAACTCATTTTAATTGATTATCCCTTGAAAGAATTATTATAAGACATGTTCTTCATGTCAAATTTAAAAGAGAGAATTTTTAATTTTTGGCTCTAAACTATTCAAGATGGCCCTCCTTCAAATCAAGTAGTCTATAGTGAAGAGACACTAGAATTCATGATGACAAAACACTATATAAAGGCATTTGACCTCCTCCACAAAGGCACCATTTGACCTCACACAAGAAAGACAATTTCTAGGCATCCAAGTAAAGGACAAGAAGGATAGCAAGGACGAATAAGGGTGAAGATCATCTCTCTCTCTCTCTCTCTCTCTCTCTCTCTCTCTCTCTCTCTCTCTCTCTCTCTCTCTCTCTCTCTCTCTCTCTCTCTCTCTCTCTCTCTATATATATATATATATATATATATATATATATATATATATATATATATATATATATATATATATATCTAACTCATTGTTGTAGCAGCTACAACCACACTTCCACATCCCGAGCTGGTGGTTATGTATATTATCATAGTCTTGAGATCAATTCCAATTCAAATCAAAACAGTGATGTATCTCTCAAGGATCCTCATCACTTTACTGTGCACATTGAAAATCACTCTCTCATAATGCTCACATCCTTCACCTTCATTACATGATCCTATCACTCAGTTATTGGAGGAATCATACCTGTAGTGTACGATTGCAAAACAAAATTTTTGTTCTTTATTTATGTCGCCTGTTTTCATAGTTTGAAAGTTTGATGTTGTGTATATTCAAGTCACAGTGTGTCTAAACATTGTAATGCATCTGCATATTGTCTTCCATGCGTGTTTCTTTCGTACTTTTTTGCATGCATTTTCAAACTTCGAATGTTTTGGTATGCATTATCATATCTTTCTTTTTTATTGTTATGGATGAATATCTTTCTTAACATGAATTCCCTTGCTCACATAGGCCATCCAATGCATTGATGGCTACACTAGAAATTTCATTTTATGTGAGTCTGGCCTATGCTTTTATTAGGTTAGGAGTAGGAGTAGTTGTTTGTTTTTCTTTATTTTTTTGACTTGTTTTGTCTGCTTTGATTTACTTTTTCCTCTGCTCTTTTATTTTGTTTATTTTTCTTTTGGTTGTAGGATAACGTCTGCATGAGACCATGTTTGGTTTTTGAAACAAGCATGGTGAAGACCATGATGAAGTTGTGTTACTGCCAACGCTTGGTTATCTGTTTATTCTCTATCTTTGCATGAGTCTTGCATTTTTTTAGTCGATGACACTCTGATGGAAAATACATTCCTTTCAGAGAAAACCATGGTGGAATTACGATGCTTGAAATTATAAATAGTACTGCCTACTCTAATATACTTTTGTTTTCGGTTAATCCTTGCTAGTTAAGTCAAGTCGTGAGTCAAGTAGAGTGTTGGTGGCTAGATTTGCATACTTTTACTCACCCTTTTACCCTATTCTTTTTATCCATTTCACACCAATAGTGGTTAATAGATATCTTAAAATGCACAAGTATACCTCTTTTCATGTCTTTATGGATTATTGGTCAATGAAGCATAGTCGTAGGGGATTATTACCTAAGTGGCTTGCTAATTCAGTTATTTCTACAGATTTGAAGGGAGAATGACCAGGACCGTGATTCACTGGATGATATCGTCAAAGATGGTAGCACTATCCTTGGATATTGGCTGCAACAGTGAATCAATATTTCGATTGACACACTGCTATCTTTTACATTATGTTTCGTTCTGAAAACCACCATGTAATTAAAGGCAGAAAATGTCGTAATTATATGAGTTGTATTATTGAAAAATTGTATAAAGTAGAGTTGCGGGCTATGAAATATATCATTGTTAAGAGTCGTTAAGATTACAGGAGAAATACTCTAACTTTGAGTCTGTAACAACATACTTGTAATATTTCTTTAATTAATGACATTTTGATCTTCTGAGCATATCATGATTTGTTGATCTCGCCACAGCCAGGGGAGTTGGGCCCACTCCCTTGACCAAGTGTTGGTGGATTAGATGTGTGTTAGGTATATTTCCATGAGTTTATTATTGTTGTGAATGTTTATTAGTGTGTTGTTGTGAGTACTAATTGTTTTTACTCTTATTTTTGTTACAATTATTACTTGTTACAATATTGCTTGTTTTTATACATTGATGAATTTATAATTAATGTTCAATGTTGGGTAGGGAAACTGTGGCCTGCACATACAGTGCATGATAGCCTTCAAACAATTGGTAGAACCCCAGGTTGACAATTAAATGTGGATTGGGTGAATTTGATGATTCATACTTGAACACCAACATTTTGGTGTCGTTGTCGAGGAGGCTATCGAAGGCATGAAAGTACGACCAGTATTGACCATAGAACTGATCTCTTGTCTTGGGGAAGGAAGCTTACACCTTGCTCCAGGTCCTGAGTATTAGATAATTTGATTGTTTGGTTTCTTTCTTTTATTGTTTTTTTGTAGGATTATTCTCTCGACCCGGGAAAGGAATTTTGTATCACTTTGCTCTAGTTCTGGAGCATTAGATTTATTTTTTCTTATTTCATAAGTATTTCTCTCTTGTCCTAGGCAGGGAAGTTTTATTTTTCGCCTTGTTTCAGGTCCTGAGCTTGATTCTTGTGATTTGTTTATTTTCTTTCTCTTGTTTCCTTTAGGGGCCACTCTCTCGTCTTGGGGAGGGAAATTATTATCCTGCTCCAGGTCTTGATATTTTAATTTGTTTGAATGTTTCCCTTTTATTTCCTAATTGTATGAACAAAGACACCAATAAAAGGGGTGGAGGGAGACCCCCAAAAATAAAAGGGGTTGATTTGGGCAGAAAAACTTACATCCAAGAGATCATCTCAAGGGTTGAGTCTAGAGCATCTTCATGAGCTTCTACTAGCATAGGTTCTCATATGAGATCTATATGAGAATCAATTTCACAACAAGAACCTCCTCCAATAGCATAAGTGCAATTCAAGGAAGAAGAAGTAGCAAGCAGAGGATCTAAGGAACTCCATATTACAAGTTCAGAGGAATACGATTTGAGGGAATTCTTGGCACCATATGATCAAGGAAGTTTTGTTAAACAACTTCCATCACCTGTTATAGAACACCCGGAGCCAAAAACCATTGAAATTCCAAGTGGGTATTGGCAGATATTCATGGCTCCTGCAACTTCTTCGATTGAATTTCCAATTGGAGATATTAGAGGTGAAATACCTATGAAGCCTATTCCTTTGACAACACTACCTAATTTCCATGGTGTTACTTTCAAGGATCCAAACACATTCCTTTTCGAATTCGACGTTGTTTGTCAGGGGTATGATTACATTTCTGATGCTCAGAAGTTGAAGATATTCCCTGCTACTTTGAAGGGAATTGCTTGAGATGGTTTATGGGTTTAGGAGGAAAATCTATTGCTACATGGGATGATATGAAGATGATTTTCCTCGAGAAATATCAACATTACTACAAATCCCAGGATGTAAAGGAAGAAATTTGTAAGATTATGTAGAAAGAGGATAAGAATATGGAAGATTTTGTGGAAAGTTTTCAATATATTTTGCAGAGATCGGGCCACAGTGACCTGGACAAGAATATCTTGAAGATCATTTTTCTCAAGGCATTGATGGAGGAACCTCTGGAGCTATTGAAATTAGTAGGGAAAGGAGATATATCAAAGGAATAATTTGATACCATCTGTGAATTATGCACCAAGTGTTCATGAGAGGCTGTGAGACAGAGGCAGGGAATTCGAACTCTCAAAACATCCAGTGGTAGAATTACAAAGGTCGAAATTGGGAATCTGCTGGACAACCTGAGAACCAATATCCTGAGCACATTATTATTGCAGCTAGACGTGTTCCAGGCGAAGTAAAATTAGATGGAAGCGGAGAAGGATATGTCTAGTTTCTTCTCTCAATGTAGCAAGAAGCATTCGTTGAAGGAATGTCCATTAAATTATGTGTAGACTTGTGCGATATGTGAACAGAGTCATTGCACTAGAACTTGCCCATCTCTTCCTCGATTGAGGGTAGTCTTCCAGGTAAAGAATGAAGAATAATATCATCTTTATTTTATGGGATCAAGGAAACAATGGAAACCACAATCACCAAACATGAATCAAGGCATGCCTCAAGACCCGTGTCAGCATTTTAATAATATGAATTTTGGTCAGCAGTTTGTGCCTTTTTCACCTTCTTGGCCTCAGTCTTATCAATATCCATTGCCCTGGCAACCCTGGTACACTCAATTTGGTCCAAATTCTTCATGGTCCTAGAATTGGCATGGACCTCCTCCTCCTCCTTTAGGATAATTCTGCCAACCTATGCCACAATAGTAGCTACAACTGCCTACTAATGCACCCACTAGTAATCCTCCTCTTCTTCCTCAACTACTTGTCCAACCCAATCCAAATCCAAAAAACAGAGGGGCTCAATAGGTTGACAAACTCAACATCCCTACATATAGTATTTCCACTATGGAATGTAATGAATTAAATCTTCGATTTGGTTAGGTGGCCAATACTCAGACTTCACCTATAATTGTTGAGCATATCGATGATGAAGTCTTAGAACTAGAACAATGAATGATAGGGGATGAGCTAGCACAGATTCCTATAAAGCAACAAACCCCTTCACAAATTATTGTTACTAGAGGATGTGAAACTGGTCCACCTTATCTCGAAAGATTATCTTTGAGCAAACAAAGTCCTCATCCTGAATTTGACTTTTTATGGGAATTGCAAAATTTATTCGTTAAAGTTATGTTACTTCAGGCTATGAAGGACGTACCGATTTATGCTAAGACAATTAAATAATATTGTTCTAAGAAACCTAGAAGAAAACCAAAGGACCCACTTACTATTCATGTTATTGGTAAATTATCAAATATAATGTTGGGGAAATCCATACCTGTCAAATATGGGGATCCTAGGAATCTGATTCTGACAGTGCAGATTAATGGGGTGGATATCCCAAATGTAGGGGTAGATTTTCTGGCAATGATTAATGTTATAACCTCTACAACCATGATTACCTTAGGTTTCCAGAACCTTAAACCAACTCCCGCCGTCTTAGAATTAGCAGATTGGTCTACTATTAGATAGGTAGGGAAGCTATAAGATATCACTATTTTGGTAGACTCATGGCAATACCTCGTTGACCTTTTGGTTTTACATACCCAATCTCGAGCTAGTGGGCATCCTTTTATTTTAGGAAGACCTTGGCTCGCAACCACAAATGCTTACATTGGGTGTCGATCTGGAAACATGGTAATATCCAATGGGGAAGTTACAAAGAACCTTATCCTTTACCCCCCTACAGAACCAAGTTCATCAAATAAACCCGGATTTACCTTGATACAAAAGTATCTACCTACCAAAGAGCTTGAATCTGAAAATGAAGAAGTTAGACCCATCCTTACCATCAGCGAGGCTCTCTGTTTTAAAGATGAAATAGAAGACGATGCCATTAACACCTTTCTCAGCAATCCCGACTCCATTTCTGATTCAACCCGTTAGCTGTTAGAAACTGTCATGAGCTGCAATGTTCAGGAAGATATTGAACCAGAAACAGAAGTAGAAAACATTCCTAAAATTGTACCTCGTAATAGTGTTCCTGTAGAAATTGAACTAGGGAAAACATTGAATATTAATCCTGACCTTTCACACTCCTAATCCGAACAATTGTTGAAAGTCCTTCAGGAGCATAAAGAAGCCTTTGCTTGGGAGTATACTGATATGAAAGGCATCCCTACTAATTTATGTACTCATCATATATACATTAAAGAGGAATGTTGACCTATTAGGCAACCACAAAGAAGAATGAATCCTACCTTAAAAAACATTGTCAAAGATGAATTGCATAAGTTATTAGATGTGTGTTTTATTTATCTGATATTGGACAGTCAATGGGTTTCCCCGCTCGTCATTATTCCTAAGTAGAATGGAAAGTGGCAAATCTTCATTGATTACATCAAACTAAACAAAGAAACTCAGAAAGATCATTTTCTCTTACCCTTTATTTACCAAGTCATTGATACTTTAACTGAGAAGTAGTTTTTCTCTTTTCTAGATGGATTTAGCGGATACAATCAAATACAAATAGATCCTAAGGATTAGGAAAAAACTACCTTCACATGCCATTGGGAACCTTTGCCTACGAGTCCTTCCATTTGGCCTCTGTAATGCACTTGCTACCTTTCAAAGGGCAATATTAGGAAATTTTTCTGATCTGGTTAATGATAGTGTTGAGATTTAAATAGACGACTTCAGCCCATATGGGGATTCATTTACATAAGATTTGAAAAAAATTAGAGAAAGTACTTGAAAGATGCAAGCAAACACATGTTTCTCTTAGTACATTCAAATGTCATATGATGATGAAGGAAGGAATAGTGTTGGGACACTTGCTTTCAGCTGCAGGAATTCAAGTTGATCCTACAAAGGTAGAGGTAACCTTAAAATTTCCTACGCCTAAGACATTGACACAAGTATGCATATTTACTAGTTATGTTGGATATTATAGGTGTTTCATAGAAAAAATTTCTAAAATAACATTCCCACTTTTTCAATTGCAACCTAAGGAGGTAGAATTTCTGTGGACAGATGAATGTGAAGCAGCTTTTGTAGAAATCAAAGAACTAGTCCGCAAGGCTCTGATATTACGTGGTCATGACTAGAAACTCCTATTTCACATCTCTACTAATGCTTCTCAAACAGCAGTAGGGGAAGTTTTTGGGAAACCAGAGGACAAGAAACCGTACGTAATTTACTATGTCGGCAAGAATTTGACCCCTGTTGAATTAAACTATACGGTAACTGAAACGTTATTGGTCATTTATGCTATTAATAAATTTCAGCATTATATCATAGGGTATCCAACTTTCGTGCACATTGATCATACAAATATCAGGTATCTGATGAACAAACCAATAACCCCTAGTCGTGTTACAAGATGGTTATTGTTAATTCAAGAATTTGATATTACCATTGTAGATAAACCAAGGAAATATAATGTAGTTGCAGATTTCCTATCTAGGATGGATACTAGTGATGAAGGTACACCTATAGAGGATAGATTTCCAGATGAACATATTTTTGTAATTTCTACTCACACTCTGTGGTATGCAAATATTGCTAACTATCTTGCTACAGGAAAGGTGCCTCAACACTTTCCTTACAGAGAACAGTGAAGGATTATCCATCATAGTGCTTTTTATTCATGGATAGAGGGATATCTCTTTTACACGGGATCTAGTCAACAAATCTAGCATTACATAAGTGGAGATGACATCTATGATGTCCTGAAAGTTTCTCATGATGGCACCTGTGGGGGACATTTTGTAGATAAGTGGACAGGTCATAAGGTGTTACAAATGGGATACTATTGGCCTTATATTTTTTGTGATGTAAGGAAATATGTTAGAGGGTGTGATAGTTTCTATCACATGGGTCTACCTGGTTGGGTAGATTAAATGTCGTTACAACCCCAAATAGCTCTTGAGCCCTTTGAAAAATGGGTTATCGATTTTTTTGGGCCATTTAATCTGCCTTCACAGTAGAAAGTTGACATTCTGGTTTGCATGGATTATGTGACAAAGTGGGTAGAGGCCAAGGCTATTGTGCAAGCAACAGAACATGTTGCCTTAGACTTTTTATTTCCAGAAATTATTGCACGGTACGGAGCTCCTAGAGAGATAGTTTCAAATGGAGGGGCGTAGTTTACATCACATATGATAGCAGGACTTATGAAAAATTATGGAATCAAGCATAGCGTAACATAACCATATCACCCTCACGCAAATGGTGAAGTCGAAAGCACAAACAAAGTACTAGAGAATATTCTTACAAATATTGTAGCGAACCATCGCCAGAATTGGGCCGAAAGGCTTCCTGAGGCACTATGGGCATATAGAACAACATGGCGGAACACAACAGGGTTTTAACCATATGAGCTTGTCTATGGGAAATCCCCTTTGTTTCCAATGGAATTCAAAATTAAGATGCTTAGGACAACCCTTGAAGAAGGTTTAGATCTTCTAGAATCCCAGAAACATTGACTAGAATAGTTGAATGAGTTGGATAAAAATTGTTTGGTAGTTGTCCAGAAATCTGCTACAATCCAGTAGCAGCGAACTAAATGACACAACAAATTCATTAAGAAAAAGGTGTTTTAAAGAGGAGATTGGGCATTACTCTATGTTTATTGGTTCAATTATTTTAAGGGAAAACTATGCTCCAGGTGGATGGGACCATATGAAGTTGACATGGTTTTCAATAATGGGACTATTAGCCTTATAACAATTGATGAGTCACATACTCCTTTGATTGTGAATGGACATCATCTCAAATTATATCACTGTCCAGCTTCAAGAGACTCCTTTATTAAATATCTCTCCGATAACTCTGGTTTTGAAGTTATTAGTGCAGGGAATTCTTCCTCTGCAACCTTGATCTAAAATAATAATAATAATAATAAAATTATATATATATATATATAATGTTGTTAATACTCAATCAATCTTTTTCTTGCAAGTACCTCACTGGCATTGTTACTCCTCCAGTGTTGTTACTCTGATGATGGTAATTTTGTCTAGGTATTTCATTGGTGTTGTTACTCCTTCAGTGTTGTTACTATGATCGTGGCGATTTTGACTAAGTACTTCACTGGTGTTGTTACTCTGGGGGGAGGTACTATAATAAATGAAAAAGATGCCATAATGACTTGTTATTATTATTATTAAACCTTGTGATAAGCGCATTCACTCCACCCTTTTTCACCATACTTCGCATGATACCCATATGCATCGGGATTTGAAGTTAGTATTATTGTACTAATGAATGGTCCTTTCCAACACTGCATAGTAATTACCTGTTAGGAACGGGTCCCCTGGGGGTCCATTTTGGGGTTAAAAACCCCAAGTTTTGGGGTAGAAGGGCCAAAGTTTGTATAAAAAAATGTAAAGTCTCCACATTTTGTGGTCGCAGAGTGCAAATATATCTAAAGTCAAAAAGGGTTTTCCGCCCTTAGTCTAGATAGGTTGTGTCACTTTTTGAGATCCGCTCTTGGTCTGCGGACCATGGGATTGTATAAAAAAGAGGTCTTAGAGGAGTCTAAGGGAGGTCAGTCGGGGGAAGTAGAAGTACTTGATGAATCTGTAAAGAGCTAAGAGTGAGAGTCTTAGCGTAAGGAGAGACTCTGCAGCTGAGTGTGCAGAGGCCTAGGGTAGAAGTCCGTAGCTGAGTGTGTAGACCCCTACAACTGTGTGTGCAGAGCAGATAGAGTCTGTATTGACAATTTGAATCATCAATAAAGAGAAGTATTTTGAGATTATTGTGTACTTTCCAATTGTGTGTGCATTATTTTACTTTTGCTATGAATGATGCATTTATTCTATGTTGAATACTAGGGTTATGAATTAATGCTATATTGATGCGCGAATCTATGTATTTCACTCTGTCATATGAACGTAAGTAAGAATATATGTTATGTGAAGATAACTGTAATTCATGTTAAAGTTAACCAATACTTAAGCTAATCTGGGTAGAATCAAAAGTAAGGATAATTACAGAGGCATGTAAGCACCTAATCTATCTATTTAGGGTCCGCGAAGGACGATCAGAGACTTTTGTGAAGGCTCCAAGGATGAATAAGAGAATTACATTGATAAACCATAAAGGGCTTATCGATCTGCACAAAGGCAGAGCGAAGGTCTAAAAACCGACATCACAACCGTCTTAGGGTGTGGAAACTTGGTTCCTGCATCCCCCCATACTGCTTCAAGTGAGACTTCAGTCTGCGCTCTGTGGATTGATGCCGAAAGGGCCAGTAGTGTAGGGATTTGCTTGGTTGCTTAACGTTGAACCTAGGTCAAGGCCCATGAAGCCAACAAATGGTTCCATTACTGTGTTCCGTTGCAGAGCACCAGAAAAGGAGACTGGGTTTGATTTGGAGTGTGCAAAAGCAACATTTATGGAAGCAAAGAAAATCTTCACTGAGGCCTCTACCTCAGGAAGTAAAGAGAAACCAGTTGAAGAAATGGACCCACCCATGATTACCACGTTCTTGGAGACCTACATAAAATTGCTCCATGACAGTAAGGCTATGAAAAGCCTACAGGAACTGATCAATCGGTGTGCTAGCAAGGACAACACTACTGGCGAACCACGCGTAGTCAGAAAGCTTAGCAAGCATAAGGCAAGGACTAGACTTGAGATGAGACTCACCACACAAATAGGGGAATATGAAATGGACCAAGTTATCTTGGATTTGGGGTTCGACGCAAATCTTTTTCTAAAACAAACATGGGAAAGAATGGGGAAACCTGCGGTCCAGTGGTCTCCAATCCAGTTAAAGATGTGGAATCAACAGAAAATCATCCCAATGGGGAGGCTGCAGGGGGTAACCGTTGACATCGAAGGTGCAAGTGCACTGGCCGATTTTGAAGTAATAGAGATTATGGGTGATAGAAATCCCTACCCTGCGTTCCTTGTAATTGATTGGGCCACTGACATGAATAGGGTAATCAACCTGAAGAAGCAAAAGATGATATTTGAAAAGAAATTACTTCAGGTAGTGGTGCCACTAGACCCTACAGAAGGACTGTGCTATACAGAACCAGTCTGCGATTATGAAAGTGATGACGATTTGGACCAGATTTACAAGATAATGGTGCGAGACCAGGATTGGGTAAATTTGACAACAAATGGATGTATTACATGGGACTATGAGAGCTCCTGCACATGAGATTCAGACGAAGAACTAGAGCACTGGCAGAACCGGCTGCATGAAGTATCTACACTACGTTGTAATATGATGACCAAGTCATTGTGCTGCGTATCATCAGAGGTAAGGAATCTACCTCACTATGATGGGCTAACTGACATTGATCACTTTTTGGATGCATTTGAAAGAGAAGTGTCGGAGAAGCATCACTTCTAGGCCTTGGATTGGGCACTGCACACTAGACCTGCAAGATGGTGGGGTATGAACAAGGATAATTTTGGTGATTGGCACGACTATAGGAGGATGATGAGAATACATTTTGGATAGCCAAAAGTATGGATGGCAGACAAGTTTAATGGAAGGGATGATCTACGCGATCACCTGGCCAAATGGACTAAGGCTTAAGGAGCAGCGCCCCATCCTGAATGGGTGCATCTGTTTTGTCATACCCTGGATGTCATACCAATGAATTGGTACTTGGAAATAAAACTCTGCCATGGCACTAAAGAATGGGACATATTGCACTAGGGGTTTATAATGACGTTCAACTTTGAGGATGGGTTTGACTATATTCACGTGGTGCTACAAGAGGTTAAAGCAATGATCTTTAGGATACCTCAAGATCCTTTGGACCTTATTCAACCTTATTAGACTACCCAGCTGAGCCACATGCTGGAATGCTATAACATGATCGCTAAAGAAGAAGATGAGGATACCGGAAAGATTAATATTCTGGAAACTGAGGGTCACTGTGAGGTTGAAGGACCGCAGATAAAGGATCCAGACATATAGTGCTGCTAAAAACTAGATACGACAACAAGCCTGTGTTGGGGGGGGGGAATATGTAGGTGGATGTTATTGTTCCAGGAGTATGACTTTGAAGTTATTATGAAGCGAGGACAACTGAAGCGGGACCTGATCATCTGTTGCGCATTGAAATGGGAGAGGAACCTACTAATTTGGAGGAAGGGCTTCTTGACGTGCAACTCTTTGTAGTATGCATCGTGGACAAGAACTTTTAAGATATCATCCACTTCCTGATGACAGGATCAGCTTCGAAAGGTTATACAAGTCAACAGAAGAAGGAACTGGTAGTGCACGTGGAAGATTTTTCTATCATTGCAGGGCACTTGTACAAAATGGGGTTAGACGAAATATTGCGACATTATGTGCCTGACTTTGAACGAAGTAGCATCCTCATTGAGGCTCATGGAGGAAATTATGCAAGGAGAGAAACAACGCAGAAGGTTCTACATGTTGGATTGTGGTGGCCAACCCTGCATAAGGTTTTGAAAGCATATTGTAGGGCATGTGACGCATGTCAAAGGACTAGTAGGCCATCACGAAGGGATGAACTGCCTCTAATGTCGTAGAAGACGTTACAACCATTCGCGAAATGGGCGATTGACTTTGTGGGTCCAATTCAGCCTCAAGGAAAGAAGATGGGTGTGTGGTACATCATCACCGTGACTGAGTACTTGACCAGGTGGGTGGAGGAACAGCCTGTGAAGGACTGTACAGGCACGACAGTAGCAAAGTTTATTTTTGAATATGTGTTGACAAGATTTGGTTGTCCAAAGATACTGATGATCGGTCACAGTACGCACTTTCTTAATGAAACAATCAGCACGTTGATAGAAGAATTTCAGGTGTATCATTAGAAAAGTACGCCTTATCCTCAGCAAGATAATGGGACGGTGGAAGCATTCAATATGATACTGGAGAGTGCATTGACAAAGGTCTGAAATGCTTAGAGAAATGACTGGAATGTGCACGTACCTGCAGTGCTATGGGCCTACAGAATGACTTGCAAGAACCTAGCTGGGAAAACACCTTTCAGATTCGTGTATGGCGTAGAAGATGTGATGCCAATGGAATACATTGTACCTAGTCTATGCATAGTGGCACTCAAAGGAATGGTAGACCGCGGAGCCCTAGAAGAGAGGCTCGTGCAGCTAGCAGAGCTTGAGAAGGACCGGTTTCTAGTTGGATTTCATCAACAAGTTCAAAAGGAGAGCAAAAAGTCATGGCACGATCGACACATCAAACTATGCAACTTCAAGGTAAATGATCTGGTCTTGTTATATGACAATAAATTTGATAAATTTCTAGGGAAATTTAGGATGCACTGGTTAGGGCCATATGTCATCAAGGATATTACCAATGGTGGAGCAGTTCAATTGGTTAAACTGAATGGAGAACCCTTCCCAGGGAAGGTGAATGGAAACCGATTGAAGCCATACACTGTTGATCCAGCTAGGTGACTATCTGAGGGAAGCAAAGTATTAGCGATCCAGGCAGCTGAAAGGAAGCACGGGACTATAAACTACACTGCTCGGGTCGGAAAACTACGTGATTATGGAACTATGCAGAACAAAGATATGCCATAGAGCCTGCAGAAGCGCGCAGGGAGCTGTGCTACCAAAGGAAAAACTGTGCAGTATAGTCGGAAAGTGACCATTAAAGTCATTGTTCATAATTTGACGATGAAAACATGACCAAAGGAATCAGGGGGGCAGCATTTAAGTCAAAATTTATGGACTAGATCTTTGAAAATCTGTCACCAATCTAGCATTAATGAACCGATTGTAGGGGAAACGGTCAGATTTGAATTTGAAAGTGAATATAAATTACAGGTGGCTGCCCAGCAAAAAATGCTTGCCATTTTGAGAATTGAGTTGTTGAGCTCTTAGGTGCACATGAACTGTGAAACCTTTGAAGTTTTACTATCAAGTTCCGTATTTGAGACATTGCCACAGGCGACACAAGAGTTGTTGCATAGCATCATGTCGATGCCCACAAAAGCTATGAGCGCTGAAGCAGTGACAACCGAGGGAGATGTTCTAGAGGTGGCTATGGCAGTAGAGGGAGCTGCCCTAGAAGTTACACCTGTGGAAGTACCGACAAAAGTGCTTAAATCCCCCTGGACACTCTAGTTAAGGCCTACGCCAACCCAGGATGGGCCAAAACCGAAGAAGGACAAGTAGAAAATGTCGTCCTTGGTGCGTGCATCACCTAGGAAGCACCTGCAGTCGGGAAAACCCACCACACAAGAAAAGGCCAAAATGATTGACCTAGAGCCAAAAGAAGAGGTCAAAGAAATCCCCATGGATGATGAGGATATTGTAGTGGAAATGGAGGCCGTTGAAATTGAGGGGTCGAACCCCATATCTAAGTTGCCTAAATACATTCCTTCACGCAAGGGTAAGATGAAGGTGCCCAAAGATATTGATGAGAGTAAAGTCACCCTGCACACACCCCTCCTGCTGGACCAAATCATCTTTGAGGGACCATGCTTGGGGTGTGTCCCCCTTTTGAAGTTGGAGGACTGGGACATAGCAGACATGGAGCACTACCCTCATTTAGTGATAGACCAACTTATGCACCAGGTCTTCACAAAAATACTAGAGTGACCACGTTGGAGTCAAGGAAGTGGCTTAAAGGTGTAGACAAGGCAGGCCTGCTAAACCTGTTATGGGTGCCACATTACAACCGCACCCCTATCATGCTGGTAGTGATCAAGAAGCTGATGTGCTTGGTGCATGACAGGTGTCTGTGGCTGGAGGAGTCAATATCCATCACGGACATGCTGATCCATAGGATCAGATGGCTTCCATACATAGGAGAAAATCCAGACATGGCGTTTCGCGGAAAGGCCGGCGAGCATGCACTTGTCAAGGCAATGAAGGAAAAATTCAATCTGGTAAAAAAGTCATGTGGCTATGCTATTTTGAGCATTTGTGACCATGCGGTCAAAGTGGTGATGCAAATATTAGTAGGGAAGGTGATGCAGAAGTGTCGCACAAATGAAGTGCCAACACCAGTGATAGCTTTGGCGGCCCAGTGCGTGGAGGGACTCCAATTTATCTGGGCATGCTACCTCTGCGATCAGTTCCTCGCGAACTACCGCAAGGAACAAGATCACAATAAGACCTTTCACTATGCATGGCTATTATTGTCCATAGTGCCAGTTGCATGGGAGCTACCTAAAGATAGCCAGTTCCCTCCAGTTGCACCAGACCTACTAGAGGTAGTGAAGTTTGCTTTGCTGTGGATATGAAGGATCCTCATCAGATAAAGGATAGTAAGATCATCTAGATCTTGATGGAAATGAGCATACATATGGCCATCAACCGCAAGCTGCAGCTGACACCTACAAATTTTGAGAAGTTACAAGAATAAGTCGAATTCAAGGCTGACTTCGACCATGTGTCTATACGGGCACGAAAGGACCCTAATCAGAAATGGCATGACCTACCATACTTGGCCACCGATGATGCAATTGCAGTAGTCCTTGACTGCTGGCCAGTAGATTGGTGCAATGCCATGGACTCGATGCTGGGGTCTAGCAAGACCGCCACATAGCGGAAGAAGCAAGAAGCCAAGCTAAAGATGGAATAGCTAGCCACGAAGAGGAGAAAGGAGGCCGAAAATAAGGCCAAGGTAGAGTGCACTACGGCACAAAAATCGGGTGGACAGGTAAATGAAGAAGAGCGTGACTCTAATGAGAGTCATAAGTCTCCTTTCCCGGAGACAGAGGAAGAAGATGATCAGACCGAGCAAGGAGGAGTGGCCCTGGAGACGAATCTATTTCGCACCAAGTGCACCAAAGATCCAGACAAAGTAGGGTTACAGAAGAAATCCAAGGCTAGCAAGATGTCTTTGGATCTGATCACCCTAAGAGATGGGGACTTAAATGACATAGGTGATACGATGCGGGATGCCACCGCGGAACTGTTGCAACAGTTCGAGCGGCAACAATAGCCAGCATTGGGAGCTATATAGACGGGTCTACATGAGCTGCAGATCCATGCATCATAGATATAGACCAGCGCGGCGTCAACCAGCTTAGCGCCCGACACCTCAGACGCTGCAAGGATGTTGCACGGAAGGGATCCTCAAGAAATAGTGCTGCCAGATGTAGCACTAACAACAGAGGCAGAAGTTGACAGACCCACTATTAGCACACTCAAGAGAGTTGGACTCAACCTGCTTGTGCTTCTGAATGAGGTGCTTTACCTTTTGCAGGACAGCGTGATCGTGGAACTTTGGGCCCGTGAACAACGTGCATTACAGGTGATCAACAAACAAAAGGTCAACAATGCCCAACTAACTATGCAGAGAGACTCCGCCCTTAACCTTGTTAAAGACATTACATACAAGAACCAGCGCATTACCACCATCGTGACTGAGGCATGCAGGACTGTCCTAGAGTTGGGCATTCCCGAGGCTGAGCCGATAGATGTAAGGGTTCGGAAGCTCGCTACTAGAGTGCGCGATGCACGAAGTGAATTGGAAAAGGTTCAGCTGGAGTTGAACCTCAAAATTGCAAAGTTGTAGTTGAAGGCCCAGCCTTCAACTCCGCCAGAGATCAAAGAGCAGCACGAGACCGCTGTGAAAGATGCAGTAGCAACAGTAGAAAGTGTAGTGAAGGATAGGACCATGCTCCTCGAGCAGTCACTTGAGGTAGTGACTTGCTTGCAAGAAGATCCTATGGTACAGTAGCTGGAAACAGAAGCACGAGAGCTACAACAGTGCTATGATGAAGTCAAAGCGACAGCGTGCACTGTCGCCATCACGTAGAGGTTAGCTAAGCTGCAGGAGGCCAAGGCATTGAAAGAGTAGGTAGATGCAGCTCAGCACAAGGAAGTCGTGCTGAAGGCTCACTTGAAGCCTTGGTTGGACGAGGCCTACTTGATCACGACCATTATTGAAGGTAAGCTGGCTAGTCTACAGGAGACTCAACCGAAGATTAAGTCCAACAGTGCAAGGCTAGCGACAGAGCAGTTGGTTGAGGAGATGAAGTAGGTGGCAACACAAGTGTGCCACCAAGGTAGCAGTTTTCCAAGTTGAGATGGGAGGTCTTCGTGGAAAGATCTCCGCATCAGCCGAGTGACTTGAAGTCAAGTCACCATGTTTGTGTTGGGGGCCTGTTGGGAATGGGTCCTCTGGGGGTCAATTTTGGGGTTAAAAACCCAAGTTTTGGGGTAGAAGGCCCGAAGTTTGTATAAAGAAATGTAAAGTCTCTGAATTTTTGTGGTCACAAAGCGCAAAGATATCTAAAGTCAAAAAGGGTTTTCCGCCCTTAGTCTAGATAGGTTGTGTCGGTTTTAGAGATCCTCCCTTGGTCCGCGGACCATGGGATTGTATAAAAAGGAGGTCTTAGAGGAGTCTAAGGGAGGTCAGTCGGGGGAAGTAGAAGTACTTGATGAGTCTGTAAAGAGATAAGAGCAAGAGTCTTAGTGTAGGGAGAGGCTCTGGAGCTGAGTTCACAGAGGCCTAGGGTAGAAGTCCATAGCTGAGTGCACGGACCCCTGCAGCTCTGTTCATAGGGCAGATAGAGTCTGTATTGAGAATCTGAATCATCAATAAAGAGAAGTATTTTGAGATTACTATGTACTTTCCATCTATGTGTGCGTTATTTTACTTCTTCTATGAATGATGCATTTATGCTATGTTGAATGTTGGGGTTATGAATTAATGCTATATTGATGCGTGAATCTATGTATTTCACTATGTGATATGAATGAAAGTAAGAATATATGTTACACGAAGATAATTTAATGCATTTTAAAGTTAACCAATACTTAAGATAATCTGGGTAGACTCAAAAGTAAGGATAATTACAGAGGTGTGTAAGCACCTGATCTATATATTTAGGGTCCGTGAAGGATGATCAAAGACTTCTGTGGGGGCACCAAGGATGGATAAGAGAAGTTCATTGATAAGTCCTAAAGGTCTTATCGATCTGCGCAAAGGCAAAGCGAAGCTATTGTTATCACCCAAAAATTCTCAAAACACCATTGTGTCAACTCTGCTTTTGGTCATGATTTCAAGGAGGTCTAAAAGTCATTTTAGTCTTGATAAAAGGATAAGTGATAGGGTTTGAAGTCTTAAAACGTCATCTTTCATTTCCAAATAAATTCCTTTAGGTTCACTTCATTGTCAAATAGGTCACATTTTCCATTTATAAGTCATTCCATTAAGTTTAGGGTTAAATTTTTGCAATCATACAGGAATCCGTAGTTTCGTAGCGCAACTAGTTCAAAAAAGGTGATTTGAGCTATGAAAACAAGTTAATTTTGTAGCACACTATGAGGCAAAAACCTTATTTTTCTGTTTTAGTAGTCAAATTCCAAGGGGGTTCCTGAGCAATTAAAAACTCCTTTTCAACCTTTTCATGTATCAGTCAGCTATCACCTTTGAAAAGTTAACTTTGTGACAAACAACTTGTTGTCCAAATAGTTCTTTACAGCTATCATATTTTTAAGAGGGCAGTTTGGGTTATAAAGGGAAATTTCCATGAAGATGAAAGCATAAAAAGAAGGCTATGTGTTTGGATAGGAGCCTATAGAGCTTTAACTGATCATGGATGACCTCATCTTCACACAAGCTTTCATCTAGACAGGTTACATGTATTTCTACCAGGAGCTGCAAGGGGATTTGTGTGTTTCTTCGAATGTTTTGAGCTGTTGGTTTCAAAAGGAATTTTCAAGAAAATGAAGATGAGTTTCAAAAATATGAAGAAGGTTTTGTCTAAGAACATAATAAGGAACAAAAACCTCTTTCAAATTTCTCCCAGGTGCTACCAATTTGGACATTCGAAGTTTCCTTTGAGAACTATTTTCAGAATTCAGAATTTTTCCTATTTTATACATGATTTTATAATGCAGATTTCGGACAACTGAAGCTGGTTTTCAAAAACCTGAGAGAGGCTTTTCTTATAAACATTCTTGTTGTGGAGGTAAATCCCCTCTGCGGATAGAGGCGATCCCTACTAGCCCAAATGGGGTCTAGCAACAATCAAACAACGCTAACACACAGGTTCCTGTCATGCGGAAAGAGTCGATTTGGCGGAAAAAACCGACCTCCCTAGAAGCTAAGTCTTTCTAGTGACAAACAAGACAAATAAACACTACCTTTCTCTAAACATGCATTTAGAATACAAGTAATCAGGTGATTATAACATACCTTTAGTCCAACACTTTGTAGTAGTCCAGCCTCGCTGATCCGGATGAGCTCCTCCTTCTCTTCGAAACCTGCATTCACTAACAAGCCAAAAGATTAAATAGCACCTGATAAACTTATAAAATAACACATATCCATCATACAGACCAAGGAGTATATGAAACAAATCATGAATAACAATTTGTTGAGAAAAATGAGTTCGTTTGCATTAAGTGGAAACAAAAGAAACCATTACAACCTGAGCCTTGGTGTTGTGCAAGTCCCTCCTAGGGTCCAACAAGAGTTTTCCTTTACTTTGATCAGCTCACCCACTTCCAAATAAGGCTAAGAAAGGATGGGAATCTCTCCTCTCAAGCTCTATAAGGGAGTCCTAATTCCAGCAGCATCTACCCTTAGGAATGTTCAACTTTCAACCTCCCCTCCCTCTGGCCCAATGCCTGTATTTATAGTGCTCTAGAGGAAGTTAATCAGGTCCACCATCAATGGGATAAGCCCCTCTTTGAATGGGATAGCTCCCCTCTTGATGGGATAAGTTCCTCTTTCATAGGGATACATGAACCATCTAGAGGCGCTCCATACACGTCAAACAAGCTTCTAGAATGCTCTAGAAATGACCACAAGTAACTTTTTTGGAGTGAAACTTGTGCCTTTTGACCTTTACAGGAGTACGCACCCATTGCTTTACAGACAGAGCGTACAAGTATGCAGGTATTGTGAACTTGGAGTGCGTACACGCAGGTAAGGCTAAGAGAAACTGCGTACCCAGAGATATATAGATTTTTAAAGACTTTCTCTCTTTCTTGGAGTTTGACATGAAGAGCAGAGGTATGAGACTTGCCAAGGAGGATAGTATGACAGTTGATGGAGCCATACTAACTGCAAATAGTCATGGTGACAATTTTTAGTGTAACAGATTGCCGCCTAAAGTGCGAAGCCTGTAGTAGATTAGGGTTTCATATCATCTAGGAAGGGTGAAGTACTTTATCATTTCAAGGATTATCTTGTGGAGAGCCCAGTCGGAACCTGCAAGTATTCAACACAAAATACATATATAAGATCATATCATCGCTGAGGTAGGCATTCCCATACTCAGATCAAAAACTTTAACTAACAAACTAACTACTGCTCTGATACAGGAATGATTTTGCAGTACATCATAATCATAGACTTGTGTAGACACAGTATGGACGCAGCCATCTGTTTATAGTTGGTCTACTATACAATGAATACAAAACTCCTCGCAGCCTGGATGGTGGAAACTAGATCCAGGGTCTTCATTTCTACTTCCCGAAATAGTACGATTCTATCCATGCAAATAAATGAGTTGATGTCGAGCATGGTAGAAACCACTTGATTACCAGTCAATGATGTAAACTGTTAACAAGTGTGAGAGAGACCACCAGTGATGTCAATGGTTCTCAAAGTACCCAGTACAATCCATGAGATGTGAATGAATGGGTTGATGTCGAACATTTCACGGAATCCCTCGATCGAAAGTCAATGATGTAAACCGTCATCAAAGGCGAGAAACCTGCCATTGATGCATGCAGATTTCAAGGTACTGATGATTTCTAGGTCATCTTTCTAGATAATGTGTTGATGTCGATAGAAAGCGACCCGTTGCAGGCAAGCCCACAACAGAAATCATAGATCAAGTTGAAGAAACATAGCTGTAAGGACTGACTCAGGGATGGTCGAGATGGATGACGGGTATTTTGCAGATGAATGATTTATTTGCAGTGACCTCTTGAACACATAACGACACAACAGATGGCTTGGTGACATTTGACCCAAAGTTAATACCCGGCTGAAGACTTTCAATGTGGTTTGATCAACTGTGAGGCAAAGGATTTCCCAACCCAGGTGAATGAAAAGTGTCGTGTTCAAGAGTGGTGATAAGGCTTCTTCTGAGACAAAGGATAACAAATAGGCTCATTTTCCTCTCTTTTCCCCCACCATTTCTGGCAAGTACCTCTTTATTTTTTACAAGCTTGAGGAGGATAACATATGCTTGATTATAAGCTCATCCTTCAGATGAGTCCAACTTAGTTTTGATTCGAACCCTAAGAAGGAGTGGTCCGTTCCTGTTTGTAATCGAACAGGTCCTTTACTGTGAAATTTTAACGAGTCCAGTATAGGAGAAACTCGACGTTTTTCAATTTTAGAGAGTCTGAAAAACTTAAGAAGACTCCAGGGTTGAACATTTTCGTAAATTTGTGTCTCCCAAGCCCGAAAAAGTATAAAATAATACTTGAGAGAACCGCTTGATCTTACGACCAAGGAGTACTTTCATGATTAGTGTCTTTGACCTGAAAAGTAAAAAGCGATCAAGGACACGTCGTTTTATTTCCAGTATCGAATTTGAAACGACAAAATTCCGGCAATCTTTTCCTATTTTTACGGTCAGAAAAGGGCTATAAGGGGACCGCCTTTTAATTCCGTTTTAACGAGTGTAAAAGAAACGCTCGGCAATATTTTCATGTTTTAGGAGTCAGAAAAGGGCTTAAAATATGACTCTGATGTTTTTGTATGTGAAAAAAGACAATTTTCCCTGAAAATCCTTTTATCCTGCACAAAAACCAACACATTACTCATACCTGTTTAAAGATAGATAAAAATACTTTGAAAAATACCTTTTCACAGTGGAAAATAAACAAATTTGACATTTATTTACTCAAAAAACCTATAAAAAGGGCTTTTACCATTTTACTGTTGAGGAGAGAAAAAGGGCTTTTGGCAAGAAACTTCCCGTGGTCATTGCGGAGAATCCGACCGTCAGAATCGAACGCCGTCTCATCAGGTATTCAACAACATCCTCCCTTGCATTTCCATCCGTTTAGAATTTGTTTTTAAGCTTTAGTTTCATTTTTTGGAGGCCTTGGGGGTTTCAAGGTCCGCTTTTCGGGGTACGCAGGTGCCCCATGGGTGACCTGCGTACCCCGACATTTTCTCAATTGGGAAAATGCCGGGCGTACGCAGCTTGCCTTAAGAGAACCTGCGTACATACGCCCTGTCTCTAAAGGTGGGTTGCGTACACCGCGGAGTGGATTTTTAAACTCCAATTTCTCCACAATGAACCAAAAACTTTCATTTTTATGGACTCTAACAGATGTTTTATGGTGTGTAGATTGCCCACCATGCTTGATTGGCATGAGAGAGAACACGAAGATGTTGATTTGGCCGCCATTAGTCACCAACCTTCCATTGATGCTTTGAAGGCATGCGGTCTTTACAAATACTGGGCCATACCTGGCATGAGGGCCCAAGTGCGCTTTCTAGAGTGGCTGGTCGAAAGGTGGAACGTTCAGGATCAGTGCTTTTATATTGGAGGGCACCAGCTCGAGATAGAGCCCTCAGATATTTACTTTCTCACTGGTTTTCCCAAGAGGGGCGAACAATTGACTCTGTCCGGGACTAGGCCGGGTGGCCAGTCCATTGCTAGTCTCCGACTAGAGTGGTGCAATAATCAGAACCAGGAGAAGGGGATAGAGATCAAAAAGATATCCCAACCTGAACTTATGGTAATTACCTTTACAGTTACCAGACTTTGCGGTGCTGCCGCTTTGCACATTGCCACCGGGTCCCAAATGCGGATGGCGATTAACTGCTATCGGGGCACCATTTTCAACTGGTGCGATGCTGTGTTGGCCAATTTGAAGGGCCAACTGACTAGGGCAAAAAATGAGCAACTGAAGACTTTTGGTTATGGGCCTTTAGTTGTGAGTTTTGCTCTAGAGAGGGTTCCGATGTTGATCCCGCAGCAGCTCACTGTTGAGGTTGGGCTTCCCGAGAGCCTAAGTTGATGCGATGGGTTGCGGTGATGGCCCGTCATCCTGAAGAGGGCACGGAGGTTGTCCGATTTAGGCCGGAGTATTTTCACTGGTTGGAGAACCAGGTCTTCTCGATACAGGATTTTCCTTATGCCGGAGTTGATTTTTGCGGAGATCCGGACATGGTTCTTCCACCGGGAGAACAATGGGATGACACAGGTACTTCATTTTTCACAAGTTTTTAAATTATTTACTTTTTTTGTTTTTATATCGTCTCAAAACTGACAGTGACAATTTTCAAAATGCAGATGTAGGCCCACAGCGTCCGGCCAATCTCCAGCCTTTCGAGAGGAGAGTACCAGTTGCACCAGCACCGGCCCCACAGGATGCGGCCGCAGAGACCTTAGCTGAGTTGGAACAGGACCTAGAGCGTCTTACGGCAGACATACCAGAGACGACTATAGATGACATTCCTATCAGACTTCAGTGCTATGTGGTCACAGTCCCAGGATCTTTTAGGAGGTTCTTGTGTAGGGTAGTGTGTGCAGTGGTGTCATATAGAGAGCACCACCAGTGATTGGCTGGTCACTTTTGTAGACACATGTGACATTTTGGTTTTTTGTACTTATCATTTTTGCCGATCATAAGGTGTTTTTCAACCTATGATCGAAGACGATGTATTTTTTGACACACTCCTATCTATATATATCATTATTACCGGCTTATCTTGTTAAACATGTGTGATGAAATGTTTTTAAATTTACATGTATGATTATCGCAAATGTCTTTCTAATATTCGAGAAGCAATTGCATCTGCTAATGTATTTAATGACCTTGGAATATGCTGATATTCAATGTAATCAAATTCACGTTCCAAGAGGGGCACTCTCAAAAATAACCTTAATAACACTAGATTTCTAATGGCATAAACTCTATTAAGCTGTAATACAACGAGTTCAGAATCTAACCTCACTATCAAACTCCGAATCCCAAACGAAATAGATTCAGACAATAACTCAATCACTGCACTGCATTCTGCAATGTTGTTTGTTGTTTGACCGAGGCTGACCCCATGCATAGAAAGTAACTTGTCATAGGGCGAATAGATAACCCAAGCTGCGGAAGAGATATTCCGTGTACTACGACAAGCACCATCAGCGAATCCAATGTACGTTTGGAGAGGCGTCGACATCTGCAATATCAAGAGTAAAACCAAGATAGGCCAGAATAACGACGAAAAACACACTCTCTAAGCTAAGCACACTGTCTATACTAACAAACACACCAGCTAGAAAGAAAAAACCTAACCTAACTAAAATCTCCATACCCATCATTTAAGCATAATACCTCTTTAGGTAAAGTCCATTTCTGGGTTTACCCAAAGAGTCCCCGTCAAAATCTACCAGCTCATAGGCCCCTTTTGCTAGCTTTCACTTGACAATGTAGGGCCCATGCCACATAGGAACGAATTTTCCAGCACCTAATTTATCGTTAGCTTGATCATATAATAGCACTAGGTCGCCTTCCGAAAAATTTCGAGGGGTCACGTTGCGATCATACTGAGCTTTCATCCGTTTTGCGTGAGTCTCGATTGCCAATGCAGCGTCACGTCGAGTCTCATCTAATTGAGCTAAGTATAATAGACGCTTCTCCTCTTCAGAGCTAGCTGGAAGTAATTCGACAGCCATTTGAAGTGACGGGATTTCGCATTCAATGGGCAGCACAGCTTCCAAACCATAAACTAGTTGGAAAGGAGTGAACCCTGTTGATGTTTTCACTGAGGTTCGGTACGCCCAAAGCGCGGAAAATAACATGTTGTGCCAATTCGACCGATGAATACCGATGATTCGTCGGATCATGATAACTAAAACTTTGTTGATGGACTCAACCAGACCGTTGGCTTGTGGATAATAAGGAGTTGAGCTATCATGACGCAAACCAAGCTAGCCTGTAAGTTCTGTCATCATAATGTTTCGAAAATGGCGCCCATGGTCAGTGATTATTGCTTGTGGGACACCAAACCTAGCAATAATGTGATTGAATACGAAAATTGCAGCTGTCTTGCCGTCTGCCTCAAATGTAGGCATCGCCTCGGCCCACTTAGTAAAATAATCAACCGCAAGGATGATATACGCATGCCCCCCGGCCGAGTGAGGGTTACATGTAATAAAATCGATACCCAATTTAGAAAAAGGACCAACGGCAATTATAGGGTGGAGAGGAGTAGGTGGTGCGCGCATCTTGCGATCAAACACTTGACAGTTGTGGCATTTCCGGACCGCGATAATACAGTCTTTAAACAAGGACGGCCAGAAGTAGCCAGCGCGCAATATCTTTTGGGTTGTGGCATACCCAGACATATGACCGCCACACGCTCCAGAGTGACAGTCATTCAAAACCCTTTCAGCTTCCTCGTGAGTTAAAAAACGTCGAAAAACCAAGTCTGCCCCACGGCGATATAGAGTATCTCCAATAATTTTGTACTGTTGGGACTGGAATCGAATTTTCCGACGTTCCGTCTTTGAAACTTCGGGCCGAAAGGATTGGGTCTGGAGATAGACAATTATATCTCCATACCACGGATCTAGAGTGCTGATGAGAAACAAAGATTCGTCCGCAATGGGTTCCTCTGCCACAGTTTCTGTGTCAGCACGCGGGAAATCACACATCAACTCTGCAAAAACTAAAGATTTCTTAGACTTAGACTTTTCAAATTCCAAGTCGAACTCCTGCAGGATAACGATCCATTTAGAGTACTTGCCCCCTAGCAATTGTTTAGTCAAAATGTAAATCATAGGGTTGCAATCCGAAATAACTGTAGTTTTACGGAGAAGAATGTAGTGACGAAAACGTTGGACAACTTGAACGGCTGCCAAGGCCAATTTCTCCACGTGTGAATACTTGAGCTCAGTGGGATTTAATGTCCGACTAAGATAATATATCACATGTTCCGTTTCGAATTCGTCTTCCTGTACTAAGACCATTCCAATGGTGGAATGAGCGGCGGCGAGGTACAAAAAGTAATCCTGGTTGTAGTTGGGAGGATGCAACAACGGTGCATGGGTCAACGCGTGCTTGAGTGCATCAAAAGATTTCTGAGATATCTCATCCCAAGAGAATTGAGTATTTTGTTTCAACAACCGGGTAAAACCCTTGGTAATCTCGGCGTAGTTAGGAATGAATCGATGTAAAAAGTTTGCTTTCCCCTGCAAACTTTGGAGTTGGCGAAGACTCGAAGGAGGCAATTTGATGATAGCTTCTACCTTCGAGGGATCGACGCGAATGCCGGCTTTTGAAACTACAAATCCCAGCAATCGTCCCACTTCTATACAGAAGACACATTTATGTGGGTTCAACCGTATGCGATAATGCCTACACCTCATAAAAATTGCTCGTAAGTGGACAAGGTGATCAGCTCGATGTAAGGAGTGAGCGGGCAAATCATTGAGATACGGTTGCACAATGTGCTTGATGTCATGAAATGCATAAGACATCGCCCTTTGAAAAGTGGCTCCGGCTTTCTTAAGCCCAAAAGGTAATTTGCAATAAGCAAATGTCCCCCATGGACAAATGAAAGCCGTTTTTGGTTGATCAGCAGGTAGAATATTGATTTGGTTGTAACTGGAAAAACTGTCCATAAAGGAAAATATTTCACTGCCGGTACAATCATCAATTATTTGATCGATATAGGGTGTCGGATAGTTGTCCTTGGGACAAGCACGATTGATATCCCTATAGTCGATACATATTCTTATTGTTCCCTGTTTTTTGTTAACCGACACAATATTCGATACCCAATCCGTTAACGGGATCGGATAAATGAAACCTACTTTCAACAGCTTCTCAACTTCTGCTTTAATCACAGCCGCTTTTCGTGGGTGAATCTGACGCAAACGTTGCCGGACGGGTTTAGCGTCCGGGTAAGTCTTGATCTCATGGACAACAATGGTGGGATCAATTCCTGGCATTTCCTCGTAAGACCATGCAAACACGTCGCGGAATTCTTGAAATAGGGCCTTGTATGTTTGAATTTTGTCATCTGAACACGAGGCACCTATATGAATGTGTTCAACAATTCCGGGCTTGACTGAAATGTCAATGGGAATAGTACGAGAAATGTTTCCCAAATTCAGCTCTGAATCAGGATGTTTCATTGGACTCTGAGCTTCTTTGACATATTCAGCGATAAAGATTGATGAGAAATCGTTTTCAAAACGATCATCCTCAGGTAAAAACGAAGATCTATGATGGAGATCTTCCCATGGTAAATCGTCTACGCACAGGATTTCACAAAGTTGTTCGTCAAATGACACAACTTCGGGAAACGTTATTAACTCCGAGGTTGACGCGAAAAGGGATTCCTCATGGACCACATTCATTTGGTCGATTTTGGCTGAACTCGGGTCGGTAAAAGACTGCACAGCTTCATAGGCAATTTCATATGGACTCAAAGGCATTGCTTCACCAAATGAGTCTATCTCAGATTCAGAAGGAACGATCCAAGGATCGTCATAAACAATGGTGTCTGAAGTAATCATATGAATAGATGCAAACAAAGACATGGCGTTGATTGGAGGAAAAGGAAAAGTTCCCAGTAAACCGACATCTTTAACTAATCCTACGCCAACATCCTTGTAAGGGATAGTCGTTTTACCGACATGCTGGATACTCTCTGAAGAGGCTGGGTTGGATGAAAAGTAAGCCAGCTGGTCTATGGTTACGATCTTGCCATTATATGGAAACTTTATTACTCTGAAGACCGATGAAACGACCGCTGTCATAGCGTAAGACCAACTTCGACCCAAGAGAAGGTTGTAGTCTAGAGGGGCATCAACCACCTCCACATCTAGACTAACGGTTTTTCCTTCAACCCCTATAGGCAAATCCTATAGAATGCCAAACGGATGGAACCCACGGCCATCAAAGGCCTTAAGAATTGTCGAGGATTGATTTAGTGAAGGAGAACCAAGCGATCTCCAGCACTGTATCGACATAATACACGTGGAAGCTCCCTCATCAATTACAGTCCGATGAATAGGCCTATTTTTTACTATCACTGGGATCTGGAAAGACATCTGATGAGGCAAACGCGGTGTACTATTTTCTAGATCAAAGATTATTAGGTTCGGGTCCTGAACATCAACAGCTCCTATAGCCGACAAAAGTAATTTTCATTGTGCTGGACATGATTGCAGCACTTCTAAAGCCGACATTGCTGAGGGTGAAATAGCTAAATCCTCAACAATGTTGTAATTCTGGGCCGCTCTCGCATGTGGATTGAAAGCAGACCTTCGAAGTACACCCTTGGCGGGCGGTTTGATTACTAAGTCAGGGTTAGGTTTCTCGATCTGTAGTGGATCGGAACCGGGAGCTGAGGTTGATGGATTTGAATGAGAAGATTCTGCTTCTTTCGATCCATCAACAGGACTTTTACTACCATAATCTTGCGATCGAGTCGCAATCCTTACATGAGACATCATCAATATGGGTTCTTCACTGGCACTCGAGGAAGAACCTATCATCTTACTCTCCTTCTTTGGAAATGGATCTTTCAAAACACCAGGATTTGGGGAACCCTTGACGATTTTCACAACCTCGGCCCGATGAGGGCAATCTCTTGTAAAATGATCCTCTTCACAAATAAGAAAATGATATCGAGGTTTGCGCTTTTCGTCATTGGTTTCCGACTTTTATGTTTTCTCCTTTGGAGTCTTGTCTGCTTTATTCTTCTTCTTACGTTTCTTCTTCCTACCGTTTTTTGATTTAGCCGTAGATGACTCTACAGCGTGAATATCAGCGGAAATTTCAGGAGAAGATTCTCTTGTCGGGGAATCTGGTAAGGTTATAATGGGCGAAGAATTCTTTGAAGACTTCTTCTTGCTTTTAGTATTTACCGTATCAATCATGCCATCAGCAGCATGAGATCCCGAAGGAGCAGCAGCGATTTGATTTGACTTTGGAAGATCTGGGATCTTTTCGTGTAACGTACCTGACTGAGTGTAAACTAAGTCGAGGTACTGCGCTTGAGCAATCACTTGATCCTCAGTCACTACTCCGGCCTTATCTACGTCTTCAGTAATCTTCGATAATAATGATTTAACAAACCATTCAGCTAAGATTTGGTCCGGGATAAAAACTTTCACTAATCGCCTTCGACGTCTCCATTCATGTATATGATCGGAAATATAAGTGGACGTCGACTGTTTTAATGAAGTTAGTAGCTCCGTGCCATTATCATATCTGATTGGCAACTGAAAATGAGTTAGGAACGAGGTAGCTAACTGACTAAAATTGTAAAAAGAGGCCCGTGGTAACTCAATGTACCACTTGGCCGTGAGACCAATGAGCGTACGCTGGAAAAGACGTAAGCGGATCGAATCATCCGAGATGGAATTTGAAGCACACCAGAGGTGGTAAGTCATCACATGATTTGACGGATCCTCTCCAGACTTACCCTCGAACTTGGGAATGTCACTGGGCAACTTATTTGGCATTGGCGGCCAGAACGGAAGATAATTTATTGGATCGTTCGTTAGGCGCGACAAGTCCGGTAAATCTAAAGTTGCGATAAACGGTAATTGCCGATTAGGATCCCTAAAACTCTGGGTCACAAGACCAGTCCCAGGAGGAGGATATCCAGGATAACTTGGAATAGGTATCGCATTTGGGATATTGTATCCTCCTGGAAAACTAGGATTAACCGGACCGTACTGGGGTTGTTGTGGTTGTTGATAAGTGTACCCAGGATACGGTTGATACTGGTAAGCTGGTTGTTGGACAGCAGGCCCGTATTGGTACTGTCCCTGGTACGGTTGATAAATGAATTGTGGTTGACTAGTGACAACCGTACTTAAACCAGGTTGTCCTACAGGCATCTGAACCGTAGTTTGAATCGTGGATCCAGACAATGGTAAAGATGTCTGAGGAGTAGTTGCAGAGACAGTAGAAACCGGAGCTGTCGATACTCCAGAACTAAGTGTGGTGGAAGGAACAGATGTTGCGGTAGTTGCAGCAGTCGTTTGAGATGGAGTACTAGGTGCAATGGGCGACTGAGTAACTAACGAAGGTACAGAAGTTTGAAAATTAGACTGGACTGGTTGTTGGGGTGAACCAGCAACTAAGGGTTGTCCAGCTTGAGATGACAACTGTACGCTTGGCTGCAACACCTGTTGAACTTGCGATGGATCCCACACTATGTTCATTCCGGGGTATTGACCCATGACAGGTTGAGGATATTGAGATCAGTAACCGGATTAAGGGTAGAATTGATAATTGAAAGGTACATTTCCCGTACCTTGAACATAAGATTGACCTTGGGGTGGTTGATAACCTTGACTCGAGTATTGACCTTGAGGTAGATACCCTTGAGGTAAATACTGATACTGGGGTTGACCTTGAGCTATGAATTGATACTGAGGTTGACCTTGGGGTACATATTGAGGCTGGGGTTGACCTTGAGGAATGTATTGTACTATGGGTACATACTGTCCTTGAGGTTTCCCCCCAGACGCAATTTGTGTACCTTGAGGTTGCCCCCCAGGCGTTAATTGAGGCTGCCCCCCAGGCGGTAACTGGCCACCTTGAGGTTGAGAACCGGGAACTGAACCTGACATCATGTAAATGTCTCATACACCCAATGGTTTATTACCATTGTTTCCAGCTAATAACCCATGTTCAATGGGTTGAGGAGATGCTCCCACAAAAGTACCAGAAAGTGACTGATACCTAGAGGGAACATAAGGACCGCCGTACAAGAAAGATTCAGGAGGTTGAGTGAACACGGACGACTGACCAGACATATTTACAGGAGTATAAATACCTCCAGGTGGATAAAGAGTATGAGGTGGAGAAAAACTTAACCCTAAGTTGTCTAAATAATTGGTTAACGAAAGGTACCAAGTAGTACTTCTTAGAGGACTGTAAAAGATAGATTCACGCTCCCTTAGATCAATAGTAGGTTGATCTTCAAGGATAGAGACGCCTATTTCTTCTTCTGGAGCAAGTTCTTCAATAGCTATCAAACCAGTAGGAAGATTTTCGGTGATGACCCTTTCTACCTTAGGTGAATCAGGAGCAGAAGTTGGAGTAACAGGTTCAGATATTTCAGGTTCTTCGCCTATATCACTAGTAGATGAAAAACTACCAGCAAGCTCAGAAACTGCAATAGCTTCGGGATTATAACCTGTTTCTAAACCTTGGTAATCTGGATGGACTACCAACGACGACTCTCCTTCTTCAAGTGAACCTACTTTACTGCCACTAGGAGTTACAAGGACTTTCAAACCTTCGTAATGACCCGGGACGTCTTCAGGAGGTTCACCCCGAAGTCTACGGGACTTCCTCAACAAATCGGCCATGGTAACAATCTCAAGAGACTTGCCCCGAAGTCTACGGGACTGTCTCGGTAATTCAACCACATTTAAAAACTTTTAACTATTGCACACGCAAACAAAGTAAAATCTCAAAGAAAAACACCTAAAGTCTCTAAAGAACCAAACAAATTCAAATCACACGCCTAAAGAATCTAGGGCGTCAAAACATACACAAACAATAGCCTTTCGGACTGAAAACACTAGTTGGTGATGAAGCCCAACATCGCCGAATTCAGTACAGAAGTGGTGGGTGGAACAGTTACCCCGGCAACCTGCTTAATGAATAGACTGGACCAATTTCCTCCACTTTAACCGTCTCGAGTGAAGTGAACCCCCCAGAAAATCCAAGTGAGTCTAGCCGACGTCTGCTCCAGGTACAGTGGGATCTTCCCTCCACCGTCACCTCGGTATAATCCTAAAGATAATGGTCACTAAGGTTACCAACAGCAACAAATATACCTGGGGGAACAGTCTACGACCCGATAGCACGCAAGGGTAGAGTAACAAGCTCAATCCCCTTGACGGCTCCTTGACAATAATCCAAGGTTTACCGACAAGTGACCCCAGGCTCCTCGACAATAATCCGAGGTTTACCGTTTGTAGTACGTGCGTATCTGGCTTCTTTCCCAATGAAGGAGGATTGATCCCCTCACTGGTTCGGACACGGTCTCGTGCTTCTCCTTTAAGAGGAGCTTTCCCAGAGTACAAATGAAACAGTTGGATTTATCCTACCACAAGATGAGCTACTTGTTTGGTTTTACTGTCTTGGAGAGTTAATTACTCTCCTACTCCAAGACACTAGCCTGATCTATATTGGTGTTTCAGAGCCCTAGTAAATAAAAGTTACTAAGTTGATTTTACTTTAAGCGTTAATTTTTATGGCTTTTCTTTAGGACAAAAGGTAGTGGAGATGAAACTGATGGTGTGTAGACTCGACTGAAATCCACTAAAAATATGCACTTAGGATGATGTATACTAATTTTCTTTTTCGATGAATTCCCTAGCTAAGAGAGTTGGAGAATGCAATTGATATAATGACAGCTTTCTTGGCAATGAAAATCAAAGAAACAAACTTTTTATCTTTTCAAAACATACAACACATGACCACTAATTACTTCACGAAAATTCCTTTTCCTTTCAAAGACTCAAATGCTACCAAAGCAAACTTTTCTTCAAAAGAGTTTTTTGTATTTTTTCCTAATTAACAAAGCATGTAAAACTTACTTTAACAGAAATCAAAGTTAAAAAATCTATGGCAATCAAATCAACTCAATTTCACTCAAAAGCAAATCTAAGAGAAATGCACCTAAAATTAAATCTAATGAGGCAAAAGCCTACCAAGCATGATTCTCGGATGTTTTACTCAGTCAAAATTTAACTAAGGACTAGTTAATGCAGAATCAAAAACCAGTCAAAAACAAAAATCAAAATCTTTTGTTCTTTTCTCAAGAATAAAATTCAAAGTTCAATCAACAAAATTTTTCGAGATTCAGCAAAGAGAAGACACAAAGGTAGGTTTCTCACAAGGATGGATTCTATGAAAGGTCCGACTCCTAAGAAGACTGAACAAAACCATGGAGATCCAAGGTTTTTCAACTTCTAAAGCCAAAGTCACTACAGGACCAGTGCAAAAATCAAACCCTAGGGCAAAATCTCTATGAATTTCACTAATACTCTTGACACTGACGAAACAAGCTTAGGTGAAGATTTATGACAGGTAACCAGTGGATCTGGGCAGAAAAAACAAATTAAAAACAAAATCTAAGAGGCAAAAAAGAAGAAAATTGAAATTTTCTCAATTTTGACAGGGTACGCAGGCAACCTATTTGCACAGGTGCGTGTACGCTCTGTGCACAAAGCTACAGTGCATACAGGTATGCACTGTGCTCAACTCAGAGGTTGCGTACTGCTAGCAAAACTAAGAAAAACTAAATCTAATTTAACCCTAAGCTAAGCCACCCAAATACACAGTCAGACAGCCAAAAACCAGAAAACAAACGACTTTTCTCAGATCAAAGTTTCACACAAAGGAAAAATCATTCACATCAATGGATTCCCCAGTGGAGTCGCCATTTTGTCATGCGGAAAGAGTCGATTTGGCGGACAAAACTGACCTCCCTAGAAGCTAAGGCTTTCTAGTGACAAACAAGACAAATAAACACTACCTTTCTCTAAACATGCATTTAGAATACAAGTAATCAGGTGATTATAACATACCTTTAGTCCAACGCTTTGTAGTAGTCCAGCCTCGCTGATCCGGATGAGCTCCTCCTTCTCTTCGAAACCTGCATTCACTAACAAGCCAAAAGATTAAATAGCACCTGATAAACTTATAAAAAAACACATATCCATCATACAGACCAAGGAGTATATGAAACAAATCATGAATAACAATCTGTTGAGAAAAATGAGTTCATTTGCATTAATTGGAAACAAAAGAAACCATTACAACCTGAGCCTTGGTGTTGTGCAGGTCCCTCCTAGGGTCCAGCAAGAGTTTTCCTTTACTTTGATCAGCTCACCCACTTCCAAATAAGGCTAAGAAAGGATGGGAATCTCTCCTCTCAAGCTCTATAAGGGAGTCCTAATTCCAGCAGCATCTACCCTTAGGAATGTTCAGCTTTCAACCTTCCCTCCCTCTGGCCCAATGCCTGTATTTATAGTGCTCTAGAGGAAGTTAATCAGGTCCACCATCAATGGGATAAGCCCCTCTTTGAATGGGATAGCTCCCCTCTTGATGGGATAAGTTCCTCTTTCATAGGGATACATGAACCATCTGGAGGCACTCCATACACGTCAAACAAGCTTCTAGAATGCTCTAGAAATGACCACAAGTAACTTTTTTGGAGTGAAACTTGTGCCTTTTGACCTTTAAAGGAGTACGCACCCATTGCTTTACAGACAGAGCCTACAAGTACGTAGGTATTGTGAACTTGGAGTGCGTACACGCAGGTAAGGCTAAGAGAAACTGCGTACCCAAAGATATATAGATTTTTAAAGACTTTCTCTCTTTCTTGGAGTTTGACATGAAGAGCAGAGGTATGAGACTTGCCAAGGAGGATAGTATGACAGTTGATGGAGCCATACTAACTGCAAATAGTCATGGTGACAATTTTTAGTGTAACAGTTCCTAATTGCAAATCAAAGACCAATGATGAGGGCCTACCTGGATTCCAACGCTAATATTCGTAGAAGAGTCGTCGCTCCCGTTCCTTTGCTCCGGTCGGTCACAATCCCCACAATCCTAGTGAATGGACACCTGCACATGCAAAGAACGACACAAATACAAGCATAAAATCCAGTAGACGCAACTATATATCAGTAAAAAAGGATATAACTCAATCATCATTACAAAGACAATAAGAGTGGAACCATAATGATAGTCGTCTATTATTGATAAACAAAGAAGAATACAACCATAGTTCTGACGTCAAATCCTCCTTTGGCTGGGTGATCAGTAGCACATGCCTTGCAAAGCTTGTTGGGAATGGGGAACAAGCCTCTCTCTCCTTGGTTACTTGGACAAGAATCTCCTCACTTTAGATTTAGCTTCATGGGAATGAAGAAGGCTTCTTGTAGCATGAGCTTAGCAATTCTCAGACTTTGGGACTTAGAATTTGGAACTTGGAGACTAACTTATTAAAGGCAAAAGGACAAGCTTTTATAGATAGAGGAGGAGTTAGGGCCATCCACAAGATTCATGAGATTGGCTTTATCACTAAGAAGCTTCCATGAGAGGTGGAGAATTACTTCCCTTTTATGGAGATTCGAAGCCCAACTGAACTAACTCAAGATGGAATCAGTTCATGAATAGGTTAGGAAGAACCTTCGTAAGTTTGTTTCTTAAAAACTTTACCCAACTGGGCTGGCGCGAGTGCGAATCTGGTACAGAGTGCCAGCTGGCACGTCCTCTTTGGAGGATTTCCCCCATTGGCGCGAGTGATACACAGTGGAACCGCGCCAATGGAAAAAGGGCTATTTTTATGGGTATTTTGTAGAAGGTGTCTTCAGGGCATATGAAGTACATACTCAAGGGGATACAATGCAAGTGTTTTCAGGATATGTCACTTCTCATAGGTCCCGAAATAAGTCCTCCAATGTGCGGGAGAAGGGGTAACAGGGACGGTGACAAATTACTGTGTAACAGATGCCCCCTAAAGCATGAAGCCCAAGAGAGAGGGGTGAAATGCTTTACAAGAAGATGGCCAACTGAAAACACTGCTGCCAAAGAACCTGCATGAAGAAGTACAACTGATATCTCAAGTACATGACGTATGTGGTATGGGCGCAGCCATCCATAGCAGAGTACATAAAAATCCAGATCCAAGGTATGGGCGCAACCATCCAGTAAGGATCGATAAGTAGACTCAGGCATGGTCGCAGCCATCCAGTGAATGAGTCATGTAATGATCATAATAATCCACAAAATCACAACCTGGATCTCAACAGACAAAATCCAGGGTCTTGCGCTCCATCTCGACCTGAACAAAGTACAAGTTCAAGCATGCGAATATGGGAGTCGAAGTCGAACATGCAAGAACATCGTCTGATTACCAGTCAATGATGAAAACTGTTAACAGACGCGAGAGGTACCACCAATAATGACAATGGTCCTCAAGGTACTATAGGTACAATCTACGGCGTGCGAATCAGTGAGCCGACGTCGAACACCCGTAGAATCATTCGATCAGAGGCCAATGATGAAAACCTCGCGTCGAACACGAAGAACCTGCCATTGAGGCATGCAGGCTCCAAGGCACCTGAAGGGAGTCTCTAGGTCAACTTCCTGGATAATGAGCTGAAGTCGACAGGAAGTGACCTTGATTGAAGGTGGGCCATAATGTTTCCCACATCATCGACACGAGACAGAGAAAGATAAAAATGTTTTGTGAATCAGGATTATGTGAGGCATCAGAGGGAGGTTGAGTATTCTGCAGAGGTCAACTTCTCTTGAACATATTGGTGGCACAACGGTGGACTTGGCAATATGACATCAAATGATCAGGGGTCATGGTGACAGGGCAATGAGCAGATGAGAGGTCAAACAGGATAACCCAAACCCATGGAGGCAAGTGTAAAAACAAGATGAGATGTCCCCACCTAGACACGAATGCAGACAAGTGCCATGTTCAAGAGCAACATACTGCCGACATGACAATGATTGTGGTTCCATTTTCCCCACCATTTCTGGCGAGTACCCCAGTTATTTTTATCAACAACATTGACAGGGATAGCATATGCTTTTAAAGTGTCATTTCGACGGAATCCAATGTCATCAAGTTTTAACGAGCCTAATAGAGGAAAAACTCGGCGTCTTTTCATGTTTAGAGAGTTTGAAAAGACAGCAGAAAAGTAAACTCCAGGGGGGTCCATTTTCGTAAAGTTATGTCTCTCGAGTCCGAAAAAGTATAAAACAATGCTCGAAACAACTGCCCGATCATTACAATCGAGGAGTACTTTTCATGAGTAGTGATTTCAATCTGAAAAAGTAAAAAAGTGATCGAAACCACGTCGCTTCGTAACTGTTAACGAACCTGAAACGACAAGGGTCCAACGATCTTTTAGTCTTTACACGGTCAGAAAAGGGTTTAAAGACGACCGCCTCTCATTTACGTTTAACGAGTCAAGAGTAAAAACTCGGCATATTTTCATCTTTAAACGGTCAGAAAAGAGCTGAAAGCAGGCCTCCATTTTTATTCTCTTTAACGAGTCAAAAAGGGAAAAAATACTCGGAAATCTTTTCATATTTTACGAGTCAGAAAAGAGCTCAAAGGTGACTCATCCTAGAGGAACGAGTGGTATAAAGGGTAGCAACTGGTTCCAGCAATGGTGGAACTTCTCAAAACATATAATGGTCAAGAGGCTGGCTAATAAAACCACTCATCGCTGCGGTTCCTCAGGAAAGGAAAACAACCAAGTGAAAGCATATGATCGGCCAAAGAGATGGTGGCGACGGAATGAAAACAACCAAGGCTCATCTAGCAGAATTTAACGGATAGGCGGCAATCACAAGATGTGAATTAGGTATGGGCTCATTTTTACACAAGCTTGAACCATGGAGAACTCTGCTTGGATTTGGTTTCATGTTTACACAAGCTTGAAACAAAAAACTATGCTTGTTATGAGTTTGCATGCCCCTAGCATAATGACACAAAACGAGGTACATGCCCCCCAAGCTTCATTGCATTCAACAAAGTGGATGGAATGAAGGTTCACTCTCGAGATCTATGAAAGACTCGACTTGTATTTTACGAGATCTTAATCAAAAGACTTGATCGGGAAAGGGAGTTGTTTCATTTTTTAATGAGGTTGACACAGTAAAAGAACTATCCTCATAACCCTTGTTTCATTTTTTTAACGAGCTTGACACAAGATCAAGAACTATGCTCAACCAGATCCAGTTTCATTTTTTAAGGAGCTTGACATAGGAAATTTAACTATGCTCCGACTGAACTTCATCATAATGAACAGGAAGTTGTTTCTTCCAAGAGTGTCACTCCCAGTGGAAGGAAAACATCTTGGAAGTTAGGGCCCAATGCCCCTAGGACATCATGCACGATGGCATCATCACTGGATACGGGTACGGGATAAGTAGCCACGCAGTTGACCTGCGGTGGGGCAGACACAACCGGTGGATAAAAACCAGGAGGGGATGGAAGCTGCGAAGGAGGCACCGGGGGACTAAAGAACGATAATTGATCTATAGTCACGATTCTTCCATCGTGTGGAAAACAAACCACACGGAAAAGTGAAGAGATGAGGGCCCCCATGGCATAAACATAGTCACGGCCGAGGAGAAGATTGAAATCTAAAGCACCTTGGGTAACCAATACGTCTATATAGACAGTTTTGCCTCCCAAAGTAACAGGAAACTACGGGAGGATCCCTAACGGTTGACTGGTTCCTCCGTCAAATGCCAATAGATTCTGTGCGACTAGCACAAGCTGTGGGGAGCCCAAAGCTTGCCAAGTAGTGAAAGGCATGAGACTAACTGACGCACCCTCATCCAAGATAGTGTCAGGTACTGCCTTATCATAGGCATGTACTGTAATCTGGAAAGGCACATGGGATGGAAGGCGGAAAGTAGTCAAATGACTCCAGTCGAATGAAACAACTGAACTACTTGGTGGGGGGATCGTATGATTGCCCCTCTGCGCTACAGGAGACGAAGAAGGACCCTCTTGATCAGCGAGGATAGGAGGGTCGTTCTGAGACTCAGGAGAATTTGATGAGACGAGAAGAACATGAGCAGTAGAATCATGATGCTCCTCCAGAACAGAGTAATCAATAGGTGGTGAACCCAAGTCAACACTCTCTCCGACCAGTGGTTGGTCTGGAGCAGCCTTGGCACAGCCAGGTTCGGAAGGAGGAGGACAAATAAGAGAAGAATCTAAGTCGATCTCTTTGTCCACAAGGAGGGGGTCAAAAGAGAGCCTTTGATAACTAATAGGGAGTTGGGGTGAAGAAGCTGTAAGACTTTCCAAAAAAATGGAAGCTTTATACATGAGCGGACAAAGGTGAAGGGGATGATTGCCCTCACATAGTCTACAGAGGATTTGAATCTTCCCTTTCTTCTGAATGTTGTAAGTTGATAGGGTGGCATCTCCATGAGCTTCAGAGGACGATGAGGGAAAAGCCGGATCGTGAGACCATGCTTCTAAGACCCTAGGAATGCCAGGACAATCACGAAGAAGATGGTCTCCCTTGCACAATTTACAAGGAAACTTAACCTTCCGCGGAGGAGAAGAAGGAGTTCCGACTTGGGATGGATTTGGAGCAGTAACTACACTTTTAGCCTCTCGCTTATGAGACTTCTTCTTCTTCATCTTCTTCTTCTTCTTCTTAGCCACCTGGTTACTTGAATCCAGACTTTCACCAGGCGAAGTAGAAGATGAGGACGTAGAAACAGGCGAAGAAGGGGAGAGGTCCACCTTGGAATCAACATGATGTTGTTCGGGTGGAGGAACTGATTGACTAGTAGTTGAGACATTAGAGACCACAGAGGTTGAGAACAACCAAACAGGCAACCCGATGGTTAACCCAGGCAAGGACAAAGTTTCCATATCAGCAGCACATGCCTTGCAAAGCTTGTTGGGAATGGGGAACAAGCCTCTCTCTTCTTAGTTACTTGGACAAGAATCTCCTCACTTTAGATTTAGCTTCATGGGAATGAAGAAGGATTCTTGTAGCATGAGCTTAGAAATTCTCAGACTTTGGGACTTAGAATTTGGAACTTGGAGACTAACTTGTCAAAGGCAAAAGGACAAGCTTTTATAGATAGAGGAGAAGGAGTTAGGGCCATTCACAAGATTCATGGGATTGGCTTTATCGCTAAGAAGCTTCCATGAGAGATGGAGAACTACTTCCCTTCTATGGAGATTCGAAGCCCAACTGAACTAACTCAAGATGGAATCAGTTCATGAATAGGTTAGGAAGAACCTTCGTAAGTTTGTTTGTTAAAAAATTTACCCAACTGGGCTGGCGTGAGTGTGACTCTAATACAGAGTGCCAGCTGGCACGTCCTCTTTGGAGGATTTCCCCCATTGGCACAAGTGATACACAGTGGAACCGCGCCAATGGAAAAAGGGCTATTTTTATGGGTATTTTGCAGAAGGTGTCTTCAGGGCATATGAAGTACATACTCAAGGGGATACAATGCAAGTGTTTTCAGGATATGTCACTTCTCACAGGTCTCAGAATAAGTCCTCCAATGTGCGGGAGAAGGGGTAACGGGGATGGTGAAAAATTACTGTGTAACAATTCTTATCTACAAAAACCTCCTCCATTTTTGTAACATCTATCAGGGATCAAAATATATAAGCTCTGTCTAAACACCTATCTTTCAGATAAAAACAGTGCAGAAAATGATAAATTTATAGGTCAGTGTTTCATTAAGGTGAAGACATAATTTTGTGGAAAAACACTTTTAAAGGTCAATTTGTTATGATTTTTTATGTTGATACCAATCCTTGAAGCATACACCTCTCATGGAAGCTTCTTAGTGATAAAGCCAATCCCATGAAACTTGTGGATGACCCTAAATCCTTCTCCTCTACCTATAAAAGCTTGTCCTTTTTCCTTTGACAAGTGAGTCTCCAAGTTCCAAATTTTAAGTCCCAAAGTTTGAGAATTGCTAAGCTCATGCTACAAGAAGCTTTCTTCATTCCCATGAAGCTAAATCTAAAGTGAGGAGATTCTTGTCCAAGTAACCAAGGAGAGAGAGGCTTGTTCCCCATTCCCAACAAGCTTTGCAAGGCATGTGCTGCTGATCACCTAGCCAAAGGAGGATTTGACGTCAGAACTATGGTTGTATTCTTCTTTGTTGTTTATCAATAATAGATGACTATCATTATGGTTCCACTCTTATTGTCTTTTGTAATGATGATTGAGTTATATCCTTTTTTACTGATATATAGTTGCATCTATTGGATTTTATGCTTGTGTTTGTGTCGTTCTTTTCATGTGCAGGTGTCCATTCAAGAGGATCGTGGAGATTGTGACCAGCCGAAGCAAAGGAACGGGAGCGACGACTCTTCTACAAGTACTAGCGTTGGAATCCAGGTAGGCCCTCATCATCGGTCTTTGATTTGCAATTAGGAACCTGCGTGTTAGCGTTGTTTGATTGTTGCTAGACCCCATCTGGGCTAGTAGGGATCGACTCTATCCGCCTCCACAACACAACCTATCAGGGTCTTATTTTGGTGATAACATTTTGGTGCGTCTGCCGGGAGCCTGAAGATTACTCATTCCCGAAATCAAGAAGCTAAACTTCTGAAGGTAGCAAGAGCTTAGGAAGTTGTTCGAGGATGCATCTACCTTGGTGACTCCACACATCAAATAACAAATTGGAAGTTGACTCCACTGCTAGAATATCAATAGCTTGATGAAGTTTCAAGATGCGTGCCATTGCAAGAATGAATTCCAGGTATGCCCCTATGAATCGGTCTCATATCCCTAGTTTTCCAAATCCTATGCCAAAGGTTGAATGGTTAGATGATCTTCCAATATTCAAAGATGAAAAGAAAGACAATGTTGCTCTTCATTTGGTTAGGTTCCATATGCATTTACATAGTCTTAAGGTTCAGTTCCCTGAAGATTATCTCATGAAGATGTTTATGACCACTATAGAAGGAAAAGCATGGTCTTGGTCTAAAGGCTTGGAAAATGGTTCATTATATTCTCTTGCTAATTTCCATGATGTATTCTATGAGATGTATAAAGAGTGTCATCCCTCCTTATTGTTGGTCAAAGGTTGCTGTAAACATTCTGTGAGTTTTATTCAATATTTGGAGGATTTTTATGATGATGATGAATTCATGGATGAAGAAATTTTAGAGGCTCTTCATAACAATACATTTCAACACCAAGAAGAAAGGATAACATCCCATAAAATGCAACATGAAAATCAACAGGGGTTTACTTATGAAAACCATGTTACATCCTTTGAGCTTAATGTAAAGATGCAGCAAACTTTCCAGTCTTTTGATCATAAAGAGTATGAAAATCATTGCAAACACTAAGAAGAAATACTGGAAGATAGTTTTTATAACCCTCAAGTAGAGGAAAAGGTTGATTTTTTATGTCATACTTTGTAGCATTTTACATCAAAGAATGATCATAATAATGAGTAAAATTACATTGTTTGTGGGAATCATTTAGAAACGCAGTTGGATAGCATATCAAAGGAATCTTGTGTGGCTAAGAATTAGTTGTCTGAAGATATAGAATGTTATGATGATCATCAAAATAACCATGTCCTATTTGACCCTATAACTAAATACATGACAAAGCTTTGCACACCAGTATTTCATTTTCATTTGCATTATGAAGATCAGATACATTATAAGTTGATTTGGTCATCTCACTATCATGGTTATTTTGAGGTCAAATGCAGTCAAGAGCCTCAAATATCAGAAAAGACAATTGATTGGCTTTATTGGAAATATCATGTTGCCTGACCTAAAGTGGAAATTGTAGCTGATAGGGTAGGTAGGAATGTGCAAATAAGCTCAGGGTAGGTTGACTGAGCATTTTTTAGTAGGTGTAGTTTGAGTCCCTCTTGCAGAAATCATTAAAGCTTGGGGAGCAGATTGGGCAGAATTTCAGAGTTTTATTTTAAAGGATGGATAGCAGCACTGTAGCTACCAGTTCTTAGTGTACCACTGGGGCACACTATCCCCAGTGGAGCCACTTTTATCACCCAAAAAATCTCAAAACACCATTGTGTCAACTCTGCTTTTGGTCATGATTTCAAGGAGGTCTAAAAGTCATTTTAGTCTTGATAAAATGATAAGTGATAGGGTTTGAAGTCTTAAAATGTCATCTTTCATTTCCAAATAAAGTCCCTTAGGTTCACTTCATAGTCAAATAGGTCACTTTTTCCATTTAGTATTCATTCCATTAAGTTTAAGGTTAAATTTTTTCAACCATATAGGAATCCGCAGTTTCGTAGCGTAGCTAGTTCAAAGAAGGTGATTTGCGCTACGAAAACAAGCTAATTTCGTAGCACACTATGAGGCAAAAACCTTGTTTTTCTATTTTTAGTAGTCAATTTCCAAGGGGGTCCTTGATCAATTGAAAACTCATTTTCAACCTTTTCATCTATCACTCAACTGTCACCTTTGAAAAGTTAACTTTGTGACAAACAACTTGCTGTCCAAATAGTTCTTTACAACTGTCATATTTTTAAGAGGGTAGTTTGGGTTATAAAGGGAAATTGCCATGAAGATGAAAGCATAAAAAGAAGGCTATGTGTTTGGATAGGAGCCTATAGAGCTTTAACTGATCATGGATGACCTCAGCTTCACACAAGCTTTCATCCAGACAGGTTACATGTATTTCTACCAGGAGCTACAAGGGGATTTGTGTGTTTCTTGCACTGTTTTGAGCTGTTGGTTTCAAAAGGATTTTTTAGGCAAATGAAGATGAGTTTCAAAAATATGAAGAATATTCTTTCTAAGAACATAACAAGGAACAAAAACCTCTTTCAAATTTCTCCCAAGTGCTACCAATTTGGAGATTCAAAGTTTCCTTTGAGACCTATTTTTAGAATTCTGAATTTTTCCTATTTTATACATGATTTTATAATGCAGATTCCAGACAACTGAAGTTGGTTTTCAAAAACCTGAGAGAGGTTTTTCTTACAAACATTATTATCTACAAAAAACCCCTCCATTTTTTTAACATCTATTAGGTATCAAAAGATATAAGCTCTATCTCAACACCTATTTTTCAGATAAAAACAGTGCAAAAAACGATAAATTTATAGGTTAGTCTTTCATTAAGGTGAAGACCAAATTTTGAGGAAAAACACTTTTAAAGGTCAAGTTGTTATGCTTTTTGATGTTGACACCAATCCTTGAATAATTTTAGATATCTTCAAACTCTAAATTTATGAAAATTGTGTTAAAGGGAGCATACACAACAGTTTCGTAACGCGCTATGAAACTGCTGAAGGTGAATTTTGGGAATTTTATGCATGTATTTGGGAGGTGAAGACTGCTGGTTTTCAAATTTTGGTGTTTCTGATGGAAATATTAAGATCACAGATGAAGACTCAGACTGAAAAGCAGAATAAAGAATGGTCAAAGAAGTGTCTTACATGGTATAAAAGCTGTGTTACGAGAACAGGCTATTTTCGTAGCTCAAAACAGAGTTTTGACAACAAGGTTAGATTTCATCATTAATGTTGGGTAGAGGGAGAAAGTTAAAAAATACTTAAAGCAGTTCCACATCAGCAGACAAAGAGTATCAGAGCATGACAAAGAGTTTCAAATTAGTCATTTGACAAGTGGATATATTCAGTTAAAGGAAGAGTTTGAAGACACTAGTCTACATGTGCCAGGTCATCAAACTGATATCTCCTTAATGATAGGCAAAATAACTTCATGAAGGCAGTCAGAATATTAATGTTTGGTTGATGGCTAGCATGGTTAAAAGATAGGATTCCTTTCGAGGAAGATTTGGATCAGTTTGGTTTAAATGTAATAATTAGGTGTTTGAGTCATAGTAGGACTCTAACTCTTAATTCGAATAGGTGTCAGTCCTAGTTTTATGAATCTAGTTAGTAGTTAGATTTGGTGTCATTTGTAAAGTCTAATGGTCTAGCCACTTGGAAAACTTGTTGTAAAGGCTAGATGCCTATAAGTAATGTAAACTTTGATGTACAGAAGGGTTGGAAAATGTTATGGAAAAGGACTACTTTTGTAAATGTTGTGAAGGGATTGATATATACAGAAGCAGTTTAACTTTTCTGAATCTAAGATTCTTAGTGTACATCAGTGAGCTTTATCTTTTATCTTTGATATGTTTTACTTCCATAGTCTTAACAATTATTACTCAGAATTCATGGAGGAACATGCTCTGACTTCCTTTAAGTGTTAAACTATGGTGAATTGAGTTCCTGGGTCCTATCTTTGGATGTTTTTCTTTAATGTTTTAATACATATTACTCAAAATTCATGGTTACTCATGCTCTAACTTCCTTTAAGTATTAAACTTTGATGAATCGCTTTTAATACTTTCCTTTTGAATGCCTTGATGTGTCATTACTCATAATTCATGCCCACATGCTCTGACTTCTATGAACTTCAAGCTATTGAGACATTCCTGAATGTGTTACTCTTTGATTGAAGTATATACAAGCCTCAATTTTACAAGAAGAGCTATTTGTTATCTTTATCTCTGTCACTGACCTCATAGCCCAATGGTAGCAAGTCTCCATCTTTCAACTTATAAACATATAAAATCACAAACCATAGATTTATCCATCTATCTATGTCTTTAATCAATGTCATTAACCCTTGAGAGAGCCCTCTCAGGCTGAGGAGGATAAGCCTCCGCCAAAATATTGGTTTGAAATAGTTACATTGAGATTGACTTGATGAGCAGCCTATCAGTGTCTTATTTTGGTGATAACAGGTCTAAAAACAAACATCACGACCATCTCGGTGTGCGGAAACTTGGTTCCTGCATCCCCCCATACTGTTTCGAGTGAGACTTCAGTCCACGCTCCACGGATTGATGCCGAAATGGCCAGTACTGTAGGGACTTGCTTGGATGCTTATCGCTGAACCTGGGTCAGGGCCCATCAAGCCAACATTACCATAATTACCACTTATCATTACCATTATCCACCATGATTTTTCCGTATTTCACCATTATCCTCTTAGTTTTCACTCTCATTTCACCCCATCAACTCTCAGTGCAAATCTCCCTACCAGAACTCCTCCTTGGTGCTCTGTTGTTACTTCAAAGTGTTGTTACAGAGCCCTTGGAGAATGGCTGGATAGACTGTGACACAATAACCAGAGAGCATAGAGAAGGTTTGACGCAGTGCAGATGTTTGGAAATTCTTCTTGGATGCAGGGTGGCATGTGTATTTTGAGAGGCTACAAGGATTTGACGAAGCTATCATAGTTGAATTTGCATTAAACTTAGAAGGAAATCATTCTAGAGTCCATGGGATGGATATTTCTGTCAAGAAGGAATCTATTTTGATTGCCAATGGGTTACAGCGAGAAGGTCAGAAATGGTTCTCTCAGAAGTCTCCTCTCCCAGAGTTTCTGGAATTGTTTTTCCAGGCTGGGGAGACAGCGGTCCAGAAAGAAAGGGGGTATGATAGTAAATCTTTGCCATGCCCATGGGCTGAGGTGGTGTATTTTGTTATGATTTATGTTACCTATGAATATTGTTTCTCTACACTGTTTAAATATCATTTAAAACTCCTTGCATGCCTTCAGTTTGGCATGCTCAGGTTCATGATTTGGACATGCCATACTTTCTATGGAGCAGCCTTCACCTAATGGCGCAATCTTCTTGCTGGTCTCAAAAACCATTAGCGGTTCTCATAAATCATGGGTTGCTTAGATTATTGGTGGTGAATTCTCTGTCTCAAACCTCTGTGGCTTAGACACAATTCACTGAGCTAGCTGAGGAAGAACTTGCAGGTATGTTACCTGCAAGGGAGGAGGAAGAAGACGTAGCAGCGAAAGAAGAGGCCAAAGATAATGTTGTTCCAGTTTCGCCTACTGTCCCAACAGAAATAGATGCAATGGAAATAGAAGAGAGTGCAGTTGACACTGCTCCAAAAGAACCAGTATCGACTACCAATTTAAGAGGAGAATCACCACCTTTGGATGCAGTTACAAGTGGTGCTAACACACAAGAACCAGCATCACCTGTCCAAGCAATTGAAGAACTTTTAGTTGAGAATGTAGGTGGCGCTGAAACACAAGGACCAACATTACCTGTCCAAGCAGTTGAAGAAATTTTGGTTGAGAATGTAGGTGGTGCTGATATGCAAGAACTAGCATCACTTGTCCAAGTAATTGAAGAACGTTTGGTTGAAAATGTAGGTGGTGCTGACACACAAGAACCAGCACAACCTGTTCAAGCAGTTTAAGAACCTGTGAATGGAAATGTAGGTGGTGTTTTCACACAAGAACTAGCACCACATGTTCAAATGAATGTGGAACCTTTGGAGGAAACATGGGTCGTAGTCGACGCCACTCCACAAGAGCTAGTGTCGCGTGTTGGGCAAAAGGACAAGTTGGAAGTAGCATAGGTAGAAAGGAGAAAAGGGAGCATATAACAGTCGGTGAACACAAAAGAAGAGGAAGGAGGGCCTGCGTCATTAGGCATTTAGAGAATGAAAATTGATGAAATTATTACTCGCTCTCCTTTTCTTGCATCCTTTCCAAAAGGGGCAAGGAACTCTCATTCCTCTAGATGCATGGAGAAAGAAGAAGCTGCTCCCTCGATACTAAAATTTTTTGGGATAGATAAGGGTATCATTATCAACACTTTTATTCAAAAACCAGTGTTGATTGGTGAAAGAATTAAGAAAATTGAAGGGTTTTTGGTTGGCACTGTCACACAAGAACCAGTGCCAACTAAAGGACAAAATGAAGAAGTTATGGCCGATACTACTTTTACAGAGACCATTCCTGATCAGATGGAAGAGGGAGTTGTTGTCAGACTAACCTGCAAGGGTTAGAAAACATTACTGAGAAGATGGAGGGGGATGTTTCTGACAAGACTAACTCACAAGGGTTATAAACCATTCCCGAGAAAATGGGAGAGGATGTTGCTGACAAAACTAACCTGCAAGGGCTAGGAACCATTCATGTACAGATGGAAGAGGATGTTCAGGCAACAGAGAAACTATAAGAAGGTGTCAAAGAAATTACCCCACAAGACCCTGTAGTGAATCTAGAGCTGCAGAGGGAAGACATAGAGGTCCTGAGACCTGAAGAAGGAGATGGCAGGGTTCTTCCCAAAGTCAAGGAACAAATGGAAGAAATCAAAGTAAAACAAGAACCAGTTGATGATTTTGTCAACATCAACCAACCAGGCCCTGGACTAGCTGTGAGACCTGTGGAAGAAGTTGTTGTGAAACAAGATTTCATCAAGCAATGTGTGAAAAGGAGACCCCCTCTTAAGGAAAGATATCAGGAACAATTCAGAGAAAACATGCAGTTGAAATTGGAAATCATTAAGTTGAGAAATAGGTACGGTGCTTACGAAGGAGAGTGAGGAAGCACAAGAAAAATGTTGTGAAGCCCCAACCTGAAATTGTTTTAGTGGAAACACGGACCAAAGATAGGCCAACGACTTTAGCAGCTACACAGACAAAGTCATATTATCGAGGCACAAGAGTTTGTCATGTCTGCAGAAATTCAGAAGTGGCAACCTACAGAAGCTTGTTTTCAACGAGGGCCCATTCCTTTAGAAATACACCAGGAAGGAATAAGGCAAACTCATGAGAAAGCTGTGAAAATAGTCTCTGGCTACATAGAATAGGTAGAGAAGAAAAAGCGGAAGTAGGAGAGACACCAGAAGCGAATTGAGGGACTGGAAGAACAGGTGAAGCTATTAAAGGCCAATAAGGAAGAGATGTTTACTTTGGCACAAGAGGCAATGGATTTCCGCCCCCCTGTTCATAGTTATTCCTTGTTCCTCCATGAACAATATAGATTCTTATGTTTAGAAAGTGTCCTCTAGGAGCTCACTCATGAGATGGAAGATTCAATGCAATTTTTGTGCATCTTGAGATGCCACAATATTCAGGATCAACATTTGATGTGCGAGTTGTACATGCACGACTACTTTCTTGAAAATGATCAATCATTTAACCCAGTTCCATATGTAAGAGACATTCAATTGAGATCCTTTACCTCCTTGTGGTGAAGTAAAATTCTAAGTGCGGAAACAAACAATTCCTCTAGCCCGACAGTAGGTATAGCCACAAACAAGAAATTCTATGGAATATTTCCTTAGGTCAGAACCAATTAAGAGGGCCTATCTCTTAGTACGCTTATCCCATTTGGTGATGACCTTGCTTTCTTGCTCCAGCTATCTCCCGTTTCCTTCTTCGAACACCTGAAACAAGTAAACAACAACAAACAACAACCGTGATCATAGACAAATTGTAATTCAACCTACTTAACAAGTCAAGAAGCATTAAGCCATAAACATGTGAGATGACACATTATGTAGGAAATCAATCGATATTTGCATATATATTAAATCAAGAAGAGATTAAAATCATTGTCTTGACGTTGCTTTTCTCCTCCAAAAAAAACTAGGTTCCCACACACTTCCATTAGCATTCCATGGTGGCCTCAACAATGATAGTTTTAAGGCTCTTCCCTTTATTCCTCACACTAAACCAAATTTACACTTCTCTCTCACACACAACTAGAGAGATACAACTATGAATAAATTGTTGATTACTCCAAACTTAATTAGCACTAGCACACCAACATTAAAACTAGCTTATGCTTGGGAAAAAGGGAATTTTATATAGCATGAATGGATGGTAGATGTGTTTCAAGGAAAAATAGTGTCGATTCAAACTACTAGTCCCACTAAGATGGGTAGCTATCTTAGAAACAAACAACGAAATCTTTTCAAGAGTTCCTTTAAGTGTGATAGATGGAAGAGAAGAAAAGAGGACCAACCTGCATCTTGCGCTTTGATCCTAGCTTGATTTCTCTTTCACTTGATAGGATTTGCCGCTCCTCTCCTACTTGTCCCACTTCAAAGAGTACCTTTAGAGTCAAAGTAACAGCAAACTATCAAAGCATCTCTATCTATAACATCATAAACAATGCATAATCAAAAACACATTGACCATACAATTGCATTCATAAACAATAAGATTCAAAAATACAAGATCATATGGAGGAAAACTCAAAGAACTTTATTAATAGAAATGTAAGAGAGGATTACAACCCAGCTATCTGATCTAGCATCATCCTCCCAGTTGTAGAAGCCCTCTTCACCTCATGAAAAAGCAAATCACCCAACAATGCAATGTCTCTTCTCTCCAAACCAACAACACTTCCTTACAAAATACAAAATTCCAGCCTCCAGATCTCTCAGATGAGGGGTCTATTTATAGATGTCTTACAAGGGTGTGAGTCAGCTCTGGGTTTTTGATTAATTTCATTCCATTGATAGTTCTTGGTTCCTTTTGGAGATTTCATGATCTCTTACTCATCCCTGGGTGAATTCAGAGAGGCAAGTGTCACAGGAGAAGTTTCTGGAAGATTCCATGATCATCCACCTTGCAAACTGTCTCTACCATTTGTCTATTCTTGCTCATCACACCCCACAGAAGGCCATTTGAGTATGCATCGCACCTGGCCAGTTAGGCAGTAAGTATGCATCACACCTTGCCCATGGAGCAGTCTGTATGGTCCAGTTTTGGCCAGTTCTGAGTAATTTTTCAGGTGGAACTTCTGGGAAATGATGTTCAGCTGACCATTATCCTTTAGGGTATGAAGCAACACTTGTAGGGACTTGAAGAGTACTTAGTTTATGGAAATATGAGTTTGGGGTTGCAGTGCCCAAATATGTCTATAACAGATGCCCCCTAAAGCATGAGGTCATAAATCTTCTGATGTCAAGTTAAATGCTCTATTCATGAGGATCTGAGGTATTCGCACTGGAAGGCGACCTATATAAGATACAATACAATACATCATCATCATATATTTTCATGATCTAGCTAAGGCGGGCATTCCCATGCTCAGCTTTATAAATTCATTTTCATGTACATAGAATAGACAATCGTTTGCTATTGCAGACTTGTGATTCTTCACATGAAGAGTCATCTTCCCGGGCTTAGATGACTATCTGTGCAGCTTCTGTGTACATTTGATGTCTTTATTTTCCTGAATATATCGCAGCCCGGATGGATGAAACTAGATCTAGGGTCTTCAAAACTCGTCCAATCTTCAGCCGATGTACAAGTCGATCCATGTGAAAAGATGTTCTGAAGTCGAACATGGAAAGACATCACCTGATTACCACCCAATTATGTAAGCTGTTAACAAACGCGAGAGGAATCACTGATAATGATGATGATCCTCAAGGTACTACAGTACAATTCACGTGGTGTGAATATATGAGTTGATGTTGAACACCAGGAAAAGTCTTTCGGTCGAAGGTCATTGATGTAAACCTGTCGCCGGAAGTGAGAAACTTGCCATTGAGGCATGCAAGCTTCAAAGTACTGAAAGGGTTGTTTCTAAGTCAACTTCTTGGATAATGAGCTGATGTCAACAAGAAGTGATCCTGAAGATGGATCCCATTTGGGATTTGAAACGTTGGCACAAAAATGTCAAAACTGTGGATTCTCCGGTCAATGATTCAAAAGAAGTGACCTGTCGTATGAGGGCCTTGATGTATCCCACATCTATGATGCAAAATGGAGCAAATTATTTTTGTGGAGGTGAAAAAGATATGATGATATGAGGTTCAGGAATGGCGGTCATGAAAAATGAAGCGTGGATGTAATGCAGGGGATGAGGTGTTTGTTGGATGGTGAATTATTTGTATGACTTCTCTTGAACATATTGACGACACTAATATGGAATGATAGTGTTAACCCCATGGATGGCACGACAGACTAATGGTGACAGTGAATGAAAACCCAACCCAACTCAATCACGGTGATGGAGTGAAAGTTTCATGTTCAAGAGCGACTTGCTACCAATAGAGTTCTTCAAGTTTTCTTCCCATTTTTCCCCAGTCATTACTGACCATTACCTCTTTATTTTTGACAAGCTTGAGGAGGATAACATATTCTTGGTCTATAATTTTCCCTTCAGGCAAACCTGTCGCTTTATGTTTAGCGAGCCTAGCATCAGTGAGACTCGTTCTTGTCTGGGTGGAAATTTTTTTTGCTATTGTTTTAACGAGTTTAACAACAAAGATAACTCAGTCCTTTTCTTGTTTAGAGAGTTTGAAAACGGACGAAAAGGAGACTCCAACAGTCCTTTTTCGTGGCATAATCCCTTAAGTCCGAAAAAGTGTAGAATAATATGCAAGGGATGACTTTTTGATAGTTTTAACGAGCTGACAAAGACAACTCGATCTTTTTGTTTAATAATCCCTCAAGTCCAAAAGGATTAAAATATATGAGAGGGATAGCATTCCCCTTACTTTAACAAGTTGGGAAGGCTAATAGCTCCACCATATTTTTATATTTAACGAGTCTGAAAAGAGTTTAAAAGAGGCTCGTTTTTAGGAACGAGTGATATTTCTGGGTAGCAGTTGGTTCTGGGTAAGTTTGGAACTTCTTAAAACATGGCAGTGTGAAGAGGGTGGCATTCAGAATCACTCGTCATAGATGTTACTCAAAAGGGTAAACAATTAAGTGGAAGCGTATGGTCGGCCAAATGAAATGGAGGTGACGGAAGGAACACAACCAAAGTTCAAAAGGGCAAATAGCAAACCGATCACAAAAGGTTATTTACCAAAGGCGGGTTTATTTTTTAATGAGCTTGAACCTTGTGCCAACATGTGCTCAGTGTAGGTTGATTTTTTAACGAGCTTGAACATTACGAGAACATTGCTCTTTACCAATCCTTTGATAATGTCTCTTGGTAGATTTATTTTTTAATGAGCTTGATCACTACTATAACATGTGCTCATGACCTTTTTATTAAGCTAGAAACGACCGAGCTACGAGGTTAAAGGGTTAAGAACCTACAAACTAAGAAAATCAAGGGTCACTTTTCACTTGCATGCAAAGGTTTGCATGCCCCTAGGTCTTTTAGTAAAAGGACAATTTCCAGGTTACCAAATGGAAGTCCCTACAGTTAGGCAGGATTGTTTATGTTGTCAGACAAAACTCTTCCTTTTCTTTGTCCATTGAAATAGACAAAGGTGATTGCTGTGAGCTTCCAATCACATAACATACGAAGGTGAATGCAATGAGCTTCCATTCACAATTGTACAAAGGAAATAATCGCGTCAGACTAATCACATAACCCATATGGGAATGTTTTTCGATCCAAGTATTATAACCTTTCAGGAAAGTCTTTTTTTCCTCTGTGTTCTCCTGCTGAAGCAGACTAGGGTGCATGCCCCCAAATCTTCATCACACTCACCGAAATACTTGCGGTAATTAGGTGGATGGGATGAATATGGAAGAGACATTGTTGATGCAAAGAGACCATTTAGGGATGATGGTTGATTTATAGTTGTGTTTGAACCAGGAAATGAAAGTTGGTCGACAAGCTGTACTAGTCTACCTTCATGTGGAAAACACATCACTCGAAATAATGTGGAGACAATGGCCCATGCTATATATATAATCACGTCCAAGGGGTAGATTGTAATCTAGTGGACCTTGGACTACCATCACGGTCACATAAACAATTTTCTTTCTCATAGTTATAGGCAACTTTGGAAGGATCCCTAATGGTCGAATGGTTCCTTTGTTGAAGCCCAACAAATTTTGGTTTTCAGGCAAAAACGATGGCGAACCAAGCGCTTTCCAAGCATTTGAGGAAAGGATACTCACCGAAGCCCCTTCATTTATGATTGTGTTAGACACGATCATGTTGTAAACCTGTACTATGATTCAGAATGGTACATTAGATGGAAGGCAAGGTTTCGCTAGTTGATTCCAGTCAAAGAAAACAACCAAACTGCTCGGAGGAGGTACTGGATAAATGTTCGGATAAGTTTCATGAACTGGGGGGGTCTCTTCCTGTGGTGAAGGAATGGGCGGATTTCCCCCAAGTTCATTAGACTCTATATCGACCAAAAGAATTTGAACAATGTCGTTCTCATCCTCTTTGGAAACTATATCATCTAAAGGAGGATTTTCTAAAGGCAAGGCTGGGTCGACTGCCATCTCGACCAGTTGACTTTGATCTGGTATGGACTCAAAAGGTTCACTTTCAATGATAGGTGATTCGATCGACAATTGAGTTATGTCAATCAGGTTTTCAACTAGCAAATGACTTTGCAAGAGTTTCTTGTATCCAGGTGGAAGCTGTTGTGGTGAAGCAGGGCGGTTATCCAAAATGCTTTTGGCCTCATCCAAAAAAGGACAACGGTGAAGAGTATGATCACCCTCACATAACCTACATGGAAATCTAGCTTTTCCTTTCTATCGATTGACTTTGTTTTCACTAGTTGATGGTGCGTTGTCAACCTGACTGTCAGGGGTTGATGGCACTGAATGGTGCAACCAGCGAGACCATTCTCTTAAGATCCACAGAATGCAAGGGAAATCTCGATGGTAATGGTTCTCCTTGTAAATTTCACATGGATTTTTTGGTTTAGAAACTTTAGTGTGTGGATTTTCGCCAGACGATGCTTTGGTGTTCCCCTGTTTAGCTGGCTTCTTCTTCTTCTCCTTCCCTTTCTTTTTCTTCTCAGTTACTTGGTTTTTAGTGTCACTAGTTTCACCAAGCGAAGAGAAAGAAGGGGAAGGAGAAATAAATGAAGTAGAAGGTGAAGGGGTAACTTCAGTATCATCTAGTTGCTAATTAGATTGTTGAGCAATTACGGTGTTTTGAATGACAGAGGTCGAGAAAAGCCATACCGGTAGGCCAATTGTGATTCCTGGAAGGGACAATGTAGCCATATATGGAGAACCAATATCTCCCCAAGAGGAGAAAGGACTAGGATTCCCTCCAAGGGGGATTCCTTGATTGGTAGACTCCATTATTTTCAACCTCAAATCAACGTAGGAATAGGGACGTTATTTCGTTTAAAATAAATTTTAAGATGCTTTGACGCAACTTTCTTTTTCAATTTTTAAAAGTTGAGAAAAAGCTAAAGGTGACTCTAGTCGCCTTCGATTTTTGATGAGCCCGAAGTGACAAGTGCTCACATGGACCTTTTCTTTTAAGGAGTCGAAAAGGAACGAAAGTGACTGCTCTGGAAGTCTAGCTAGAGGGTTTACCAAATCGATCGTAAAACTGCAAAATACACCTTGGTGATAATGATAGAAAAATTACCAAGGACTTATGTATGGCAGCCAATCTTCCCAAATGCTATGTTCAGTGCATAACGATCGATAGGGCGGCAGACACAACTTCCTAAGGATAAAGGATAATAGCCTATTGTGGTCTCCCAATATATACACGACGGTACGGGGAGCACAAGTCCGTACTGGCACTTGTCATATCAAAGAGGAAGAATCACCCAACCTACGATGAAAACAATAGTTACCAGGTTTTACAACGCCGGAACACGTCTCTAGCCTAGACTTCTAGATGTGTTGCGTTAGATTCCAAAGCGTTTTTATGTTCATTGAGATTTATTTTATGGTTGATCTTGCTTAGAAGTTTGTATTTCAAGGTTCACCGTGTGATGTAGATGTGAAATTCCTAAGTATGCAATATAAAATGATAAACAGTCGTTTATGTTCTTTTAGCAATGAAAATCCTAGCTACAAAGGAAAGAAGATAAAGATTTTATTTCAGCAAAGAGCATAGAGCACACACTAAATGCACTTTCCTAAACCAAATTTCGCAAGCAGTCAAAATGCAGATGCACATGCATGTATTTGTTTTCCGCTTTCTTAATGTGTGAATGACAAAATAAAGTTAAGTACAGATCTGAACTATTTTATTTCAAAGCGACAATACTAACAATTTTCTCTTTTCAAAACGAAAGGAAGACTAAGACGACACTTTTCGATTTCGAATTTAAAACTGTTTTCGACACTTGAAATACTAATAATTTCAAAATCAAATACAATGAAAAAAGTATATATATGTACTATTATTATTTATACAATAATCAAAATTTATATTGTGTACTATTATTATTAATTATGACTAGTAAATATTGGAATTATTATTAATTCATACCAAAAAAAATTAAAAATAAATAAATAATTAACTTTTATTATTATTTATAACTAACTATTAATAGATATTATATTATTTATAGTATTTATTTATTACCTATCACTAATGATTAATTATTATTACTATCACTAATTATTATTTATTTAAATTATTATAAAACTATTAGCACTATTATGAATTCATAAAGTATAAATCTAATTAATCCCTACCCATTAATATTCAATTTAATAAAAAAATTGTTTACTATTATAATAACAATATATATTATAACATTAATTATTACTAATATTTTTATTATTTATAACCAAAAATGTTAATAATATAGTAGTGAATATTTATTATAACACTTATTAGTTATTACTATTATTTTTATAAACTATCATTAATTATAAACTATCATAAATTATTATTAGTATAAATTATTTTAAAATTATAAAAATTATTAATTACTTTGATTATAAATTATTTTAAATTATTTATTTTATAAAATTATTAATTATTATAAATGAAATTTCACCTTTAATATTTATTATTAATATTAATTTACCAAAAAAAAAATAATGAAAATGATAAAAACCTAAATATTTGGATAAAATTAATTATTAATTATTAAACAACCGACCTTCATTTTTCCTTAAAACAAAACAAGCTCACCTCATAACTATTTAAATCTCGCAACTGAGCTCTTCTACTATCAACATTCAAAATAGTCCTGATGATGGATCCCTGTTGGGATTTGAAACGTTGACGGAAAAATGGTTTTTACTGTGGGTTCTCCGATTTCTAAGTTACAAGACAAAAGTACAAGCAACTGTCTAGAAGAGGAAGACTTTACAACACTCTTCTTTTGATTCAAAATGGTAATTATGACACTTGCATAAAAAATGACAGTTCGATTAGACTACTTTTGACAAAGGAAGATTGCAAATGATCAACAAATGCACAAAAACATTTACAATTCCTAACTGATGGAGGCTGAAATAATGAGAAGGAAGATGGTTACAGCAAGAAGGTACTAATCATGAACAAAAAAACTACTGAATAAAGCTGAAAATAGAGAGAAAAACCAAATTTCAAAGAAGAAAACACAGTTCACTCAATCATCACACCTGCAACATAGGGAAACAGGGATGCATCTCACCTGCAACACACAGGAGGTGCGATGCATCCAGGTTGCACAGTTACAGATAGTGCGATGGGCTAGGGAGTGAAACTGAGCTTGGTTTTTGCTCAAAAATTGCAGCTAAGTTCAGTGATTTAGACTGAGTAATGATGGACAGTAAACACAAAGCATAAGGGTAAGATCTGATGAGGTTCTGAGCTACCACAAGAGCACTTAGGATGCTTTGTAAGCCAAATGTTCAGTTCATAAACCAACTCAGAGATTGACTGAAGCAACGTTTATCCACTTCGCAATTACATAGCAAAGGTGTTTCGAAGGCTAGCTGGCTAACTTCAGGCTCTGTCTGTAGTTTATAAAGCAAAAAATAAACAAACAAAACAAACTATCCGTTCCCTAGCAGAGTCGCCATTTTGTTTCAAAGAAAACTAGTTTCGATTCGAACTGCTAGTCCCACTAAGATGGGTAGCTATCTTAGAAACAAACAATGAAAGATTTTCAAGAGTTCCTTTAAGTGTGATAGATGGAAGAGAAGAAAAGAGGACCAACCTGGATCTTGCGCTTTGATCCTAGCTTGATTTCTCTTTCGCTTGATAGGATTTGCCACTCCTCTCCTACTTGTCCCGCTTCAAAGAGTACCTGTAGAGTCAAAGTAATAGCAAACTATCAAATCATCTCTATCTATAACATCATAAACAATGCAGAATCAGAAACACATTGACCATACAATTGCATTCATAAAAAATAATATTCACAAATACAAGATCATATGGAGGAAAACTCAAAGAACTTTATTAATAGAAATGTAAGAGAGGATTACAACCCAGCTGTCTGATCCAGCATCATCCTTGTAGAAGCCCTCTTCACCTCACGAACAAGCAAATAACCCAAAATGCAATGTCTCTTCTCTCCAAACCAATAGCACTTCCTTACAAAATACAAAATTCCAGCCTCCAAATCTCTCAGATGATGGATCTATTTATAGATATCTTACAAGGGTGTGAGTCAGCTCTGGGTTTTTGATTAGTGTCATTCCACTGATAGTTCTTGGTTCCACTTGGAGATTTCATGTTCTCTTACTCATACCTGGGCAAAATCAGAGAGGCAATTGTCACAGGAGAAGTTTCTGGAAGATTCCATGATCATCCACCTTGCAAACTATCTCTACCATTTGTCTATTTTCACTCATCGCACCCCATAGAAGGCCATTTGAGTATGCATCACACCTGGCCAGTTAGGCAGTCAGTATGCATCGCACCTTGCCCATGGAGCAGTCTGTATGGTCCAATTTTGGCCAGTCCTGAGTAGTTTTTCAGGTGGAACTTCTGGGAAATGATGTAATCAGCTGACCATGATCCTTTAGGGTATGAAGCAACACTTTTAGGGACTTGAAGAGTCCTTAGTTTATGGACATATGAGTTTGGGGTTGCAATGCCGAAATATGTCTATAACAAGATGGTTCCTCTTCTCATGGGAGAAGGTCTTATCTCTTGAGGTATTTCCATCCTAATAGGGTAAAGCAGCCCAAACTAACATCCGCGTCTCCATCTGGCCCAACCATTTACCAGACTTCCGTTACGAAGCTTCTAGAGCTGAAAGCTTCAGCTCCTTATTTAAAAAAATTTCCAAAAGAGGATCGATGCGACTGGAAAAAGGCTCAGTCACTCCGGTCGGCGCGAGGGACAGTGTTAATCCCTACATATCGGTGCGAAGAGGACACTAGTCATTAGCGTCGGTCTTGTAAGCTGGGAAAAATAAAAGCTTTTTGGGAAATGATGCAAAATGGAATTGTTTTGCTCATGAAGAGGGATGCAATGTGAGTTTCTTCATGATGGGAAAGCATGTAGGGTTCACTGTAGAGGTCCTCCAAGATCATTGAACGGGAAGTACAGGGAAAGTGACAAAATGCTATGTAACAGATGCCCCCTAAAGTGTGAAGGATAAAATAGAGTGAGGGATGAAATGCTTTATGAATCTGTGTGGGGAACCAGAGTCTATCGTCAGAAAACCTGCAATCAAGTACATATATAGATACATAGCTGAAAACTCTATCAAATGATACATGAATCATGGTATGGACACAACCATCCAAAGAAAGATCATGCAAATGGATCTAGGTATGGGCACAACCATTCGATAAAGTGGATCATATCGAAACCAAGGTATGGTCACAACCATCCAATAATGAGAAGGATCACGTATGAAAACTCATGGTATGGTCACAGCCATCCATCTGAGAGAGACATGTATATCAACATGATCATGTCACATCACCTTGCAACCTGGACTTTTGTAATCTGGGCCCAGGGTCTTGCACTCCAACACAACTTGATCAAATTACAAATTCTAACATGTGAATAGATGTGTTGACATCGAACATGCTAGAAAATCGCTTGATTACCAGCTGATGATGTAAACTATTGACAAGCGCGAGTTAAACCACCAATAATGACAATGGTCCTCAAAGTACTATCAGCACAATTCATGGAATGTGAATAAAGGAACTGTAGTCGAACACCCATGAAATCACTCAATCGAAATCCAATGATGTGAACTTGTCGTTGAGTGCGAAGAACCTACCATTAGGGCATGCAAGCTCTAAGGTACTGGAAGGGAGTCTCTCAGTCAACTTCCCAGATAATGAGTTGAAGTTGACTGGAAGTGACCATGTCGAAGGAGGGCCATAATGTATCTCACATCATCGACATGAGACAAAGGGATGCAAAATGATTTTAGATGATACAGAGAATCAGGGGTAAGTGTAACTGCAGAAGGGAAACTCTTGAACATATCGGCAACATGACTAGAAGTTTGGTATCTTTTGGATCCATAGGATCGGTGGTCATGATGACGTGTTGGAGATCAAATGGAAGGAAAAAATAGACAGCCCAACCCAGGAAGGTCAACAATAAAAAGGAGGATGTCCCAACTTGAAACGAAGTAGAAAGTGTCATGTTCAAGAGTGAGCTGCCAACACAACTAATTAGATTTCTAAATTTCCCCCCACCATTCCTAGCAGGTACCCCAATTATTTTTTAATCGCAAGCTTGAAGGGGATAACATATGCTTTCACTGTAAGTTCATCCTTCGGATGAATCTGACCTAGTAAGTTTAACGAGCCCTAGGAAGGAGAATCTCATGTTCGTCATGGTGACGAGTCCAATGTCGTTTAATATTTTAACAAGTTCGAAAAAGGTGTAACTCGGTATATTTTTCATGTTTAGAGAGTTTGAAAAATACACAGAAAAGAAAACTCCACATGGTCCCTTTTCGTACATTTGTGTATCTCAAGCCCGAAAAGGTAGAAAACGATACTTGAGAGAACTGCTTTACCATTTCAGTCAAGGAGTACCTTTTTCGTAAATAGTGCATCCCAGCTCGAAAAAGGGGTAAACGTATACTGGGTGCACGACGTTTTGCATCCATTAGTGAGTTCAAAACGACAAGGGCTCGGCTATATTTTCATGTTTAAAGGGTCAAAAAAGAGCTTGAAAGTGGAACCCCCATGTTATTCTCTTTTACGAGTCAAAAGGGAAAAATACTTGGAAATCTTTTCATTTGAGTTTTACGAGTCGACAAAAGCGCTGAAACGTGACTCAACACCATCGTCAAACATCCATCACTTGTTGTTGTGCAAAAAGGTAAAGGGTTTTATCCAATTCTTGAGGAAAAATAGGTCAAAAATACTTAAAATCCTAATATTTCATGAAAAAGTAAATAAAAGGAGAGAAAAGTAAATATTTTTTGCCATTTACCATTTTACCTTGTTGTGAAAAAAATTTTACCCTCTTTTGCCATAATTTTTCTAGAGCAGATTGCGAGAGATACGAGAGGTCATTCGTTGAGCTGCCAGCTGCAGGTAAGAGCCAAGTCCCTAAGCTCTGATTTCCATAATGTTTATTCATGCTTTTATCCATTTTTTGGATTTTTGAGGGAGGTTTTGGAAAAAAAATCCACCCTCGGTCGGTGCAATTTCTGGGCATGAAATTGCGCCCACCGAGGGTTGTTAAAATGCTCAACTGCATCGTCGGCATCGTGAATCAAAGAAAAATCCATTTCCTCTCAAATCCACTGTTTGAATCCAAATTTTACTTGCCAAAAATGATTATTGACTTGAATACATGGTTTTTGCAGGAAATAATCATAAAAAATGGTAGATTAGAAAGAATGTGAGCACGAAGATGTGGACACCCAAGCAATGAATGATCCAAACTACTTGCACACCTTGAGGAACTATGGGCTGCTCAAGTTCTTTCTCACACCAGGGGTGTGGGCTCAACCTGAGCTACTTTGATACCTGATTAGTCTCTTTGACATAAATCGGGAAATATTTATCATTGGTGACCAGGAGTTGGAGTTAGAAACTTCAGACATCTATGTCATCATAGGACTATCCTGAAGAGGGGAACCAGTCAACCTATATGGGTCACGACCGATTGGGGAAAGCATATCCATGCTACTTTCCAAACATTGCTTAGAATCCCTCAAATCCAAGAGTGGAAAGATTGAGAATTCCACTATGCAAGATCTGACACTGAGAGTGCTACTGTTCACTATCAACAGAATGGCTGGGTCCCAAGCAGAGCATGAGACTAACAAGTTGAAATTTCTATATGCTATTGACTATATAGCACCAAAAATCTTGAATTGGGCGGAAGCCATGAAGATCAACACGAAACTCCAGCTGACAAAAGCGAAGGCAGGGAATCTGAAGCAATTTTGCTTCGGATCTATACTAGTGACCTTCTTCTTTGAGTGGGTTTCATTGTGCCAGTACCAGCTAACTGAGGTAGATCTGTCGATGCCACGAGACCCACGGATGGTCCGTTGGAGTTGTTTGATGCCTAGGATTACTGGGGACCAGTGTATGTCCTACAGGCCTGCCTTCTTTTCATGGCTACAATGACAGCTGATCGTAGTGGAGAATTGGCCATACAGTGGTACCGAATTCCGTGGAGATCTAGACATGCCACTACCAGATGGAGAGGATTTAAACAATGAAGGTAAAAAATAAATTTTTAATTTTTTGATTTTTTAATTGCTTTTGATATATATGTGTTTATAACATTTTGTTTTATCAATGCATATGTTGGACCAAAGCATCTTGCTGGGATGTCCCCGATAGCTAGGCGCATCGCTCTTCAGTTTGATGTCACTCCTTATCAAGAGGGGAGTGACAACGAGGAGGAGACCGTGAGGAACCTTGAGGAGTTTACTCGTGGTATCCCAGAGTATGCCTAGGTGGGATACATCCCATGCCAGTACCAGAGGCATATGATGGGGGTATTGGACCGAATCCACCGATTGTTGACTCATGTTGCATGAGCAGTTTCATGTTACCATGATCACCATGTTGATTAGTTCCTAGGTCCAACATTCACATTTTTTAGGCCTGTGTGCCATGAATATATGAGGCCTGCAAGCCACCAATGTTATTTGAACCCACATATTATTTTTTGGGTTTTCATGTATCAAACATTATCACCATATATATCTATATATATATATATATATATATATATATATATATATATATATATATATATATATATATATATATATATATATATATATATGTTGTATATTTTTGCTTACTATGATACAGATGATTTGTTTTAGCTTTTCACATGTTTCGTAAATGTCTATCCAACACTTAATTAGCTAATGCATATGTTAATGTATTCATGCGTCTCAGAATATGATGATATGTAATGTAATCAAAATGTCTTTCCAGTAGAAGAATACGTAGATATATTCTCAATATATGAGGGTTTCTGATGGAATGGTTCCCATTGAGTTGAAGAACAACAAGTTGTGAATCCAGGTTGACAACCAATTTCTGAATGTCAAGGGTGATGGCCTTGGACAACAATTCGATGGTTGTGTTGTATTCAACAATGTTATTAGTTGTGCGACATAAACAAATGCCTTGAAGATCAATCAACTCACCATGAGGGTCATAAATGGCCCATGCAGTGAAGGATAGATTCTGGGTACTACGACAAGCACCATCAATGAAACCGATGTGAGGAGTGACAGACATATACAAAGCAGGGAAAAACATAGTAAACAAGAAAGTTTTTTGAAAACTAACACACCAAACCACACTGCACAAAAATGAATGACACACTAATGTACACAAGTAACCATGCAAGATGACCTAAGCATAGTACTTCTTGAAAGAGTCCATGCTCGGACTCGGGTAATCAATCAACGCAGAGGACAACCAAAGTTCTACGTTGTCATGATGAGTGAATGTCGACTCGACCAAATAATAGAGTAGAACTCATATAAGGCTTTTCCCCCATGCCCCCTGGGAAAGGGAGGGTTACGAGTCAAATGACATCCCCATGGCAATGATGGGAAATCGGTAAAAACTCGGGGAGGGAGCAAAAACCTGAATCCATGAAAAGATAAAGGTGCCCTTAGTTGAAAGATCTTGACAATGTCAGGGAAAACTGATGTGTCAAAATGCAGCAGAGAGGAGAACTTATCAAGACACATAGACATGACCACCGGGCTAGGCAGGAACAAGGAATGATGATGAGTATTGTTCCAAGGTGGTTCCTCTAGAGACATTACTTCCATGATACTCTTATCAGCAAGAAAAGTCTCGGCTAAGGGATCAGGATATTCTGAAGCACCAAGCCACAGGGATTGAGAATATGTATTGAGGGAAGTCCTTGAAATAGGAAAATCAGAGTATACGGAACTTAAGGCCAAAACAATTTCCACGTAATTGATTTCGGCAGGACTAAGTGGCATAACCTCGCCCTAAGAATCAACAAGATCTGGTGAAGGTATGACCCAAGGATCAGATTTGACCAAGATTGTGTTGAAAGAGGCAACATGAGGAGGTGAGAGTGGAAAAGTTCCCTTCAAGGCAGAATCTTTAAAAATACCTACCCCCACACTCTCATAAGGAGCACCAATTTTCTTGACATATGGAACATTTCCATCCGAGGAGGAAGAGGCAAAGAAGGACAGTTGGTCGACTGTGACAATCTTCCCTTGATGTGGAAATCATGTGGAACAGGGAGGAGGCTACAGCATGCATGGCATGGGTCCAGCTCCATCTGAGCAGAAGATTATAATTAAGATTAGTGTCAACAATCTCTACCTCGACATGTACTGTCTTTCCCTCCAAAGTAATGGCAAGGTTAGGTAAAGTATGCCTTGTAGGGGAGTACAAGGCATGGGGAGTAAAGTACAGGGAGATCAAGGAATGGGGAGTACAGGGACAGTGACAAAATTTTGTGCAACAGATGCCCCCTAAAGCGTGAAGGCCGAGCTAGAGTGAGGGGTGAAATTCTTTATGAATCAGTGTGGGGAACTGGTTTGCTGTCGGAAAACTTGCAAGAGAATACAAATACATATACATAACTGAGAACTATGTCAAATGATACACGAATCGTGGCATGGAAGTAGCCATCCAAAGAATGATCACGTAAATGGATCTAGGTATAGGCACAACCATCCATCAAATAGGATCATAATGAAACCAAGGTACGGTCGTAGCCATCCAATAATGAGAAGGATCACATATGATAACTCATGGTCTGGTCACAGCCAGCCATCTGAAAGAGACATGCATATCATCATAACCATGTCACATCACTTTGCAACCTGGACTTTTGTGATCTGAGTCCAGGGTCTTGCGCTCCAACTCAACCCGATCAAAGTACAGATTCTAACATGTCAATAGATGTTTCAGTGTCGAACATGCTAGAAATTCGCTTAATTACAAGTCAATGATGTAAACTATTAACACGCGTGAGAGAAACCACCAATAATGACAATGGTCCTCAAGGTACTATCAGCACAATCCATGGAATGTGAATAGAGGAACTGAAGTCGAACACCCGTGAAATCACTTGATCGAAAGCTAATGATGTGAACTTGTCGTTGAATGCGAAGAACTTGCCATTAGGACATGCAAGTTCTAAGGTATTGGAAGGGAGTCTCTCGGTCAACTTCCCAGATAATGAGTTGAAGTCGACGGGAAATGACCGTGTCAAAAGAGGGCCGTAATGTTTCCCACATCATCGACACGAGATGAAAGGATGCAAAATGATTTTGGGTGATGCAGAGAATCAGAGGTAAGTGTAACTACAAAAGGACAACCCTTGAACATATTGGCGACACAAATGGAAGTTTCGCAGCTTTTGAATCCATGGGATTGATGGTCATGATGACATGGCAGAGATCAAATGGAAGGCAAAAATGAATGGTCCAAACCCAAGAAGGTCAACAATAAAAAGGAGGATATCCCAACCCGACACGAAGCAAAAAGTGTCATGTTCAACAGTGAGCTGCCAACACAACTGATAGATTTCCAAATTTCCCCCCACCATTCCTAGCAAGTACCCCAATTATTTTTTAATCGCAAGCTTGAAGGGGATAGCATATGCTTGCACTGTAAATTCATCCTTCGGATGAATCCGACCTAGTAAGTTTAACAAGCCCTAGGAAGGAGAATCTCATGTTCGTCATGGTAACAAATCCGATGTCGTTTAATAGTTTAATGAGTCCGACAAAGGTATAACTCGGTATCTTTTTCACGTTTAGAGAGTTTGAAAAAGACACAAAAAAGAAAACTCCACATGGTCCCTTTTCGTACATTTGTGTCTCTCGAGCCTGAAAAGGTAGAAAAAGATACTTCAGAGAACCGCTTGACCATTTCAGTCAAGGAGTAACTTTTTCATAAATAGTGCATCCCAGCCCGAAAAAGGGGTAAGCTTATACTAGGCACATGACATTTCACATCCATTAACGAGTTTGAAATGACAAGGGATTGACTATCTTTTCACTTTTGAAGGGTCAGAAAGAGCTTGAAAGCGGACCCCACATTTTATTCTCTTTTACGAGTCAAAAGGGAAAAATACTCTGCAATCTTTTCATATGAGTTTAACGAGTCGAGAAAAGAGCTGAAACATGACTCATCCTAGGGTAGCAACTGGTTCTGGAAATGGAGGAATTGCTCAAAACATGTAATGGTCAACAGGCTGGCTAATAAAACCACTCCTCGCTGCGGTCCCTCAGGAAAGGAGACACAAGCAATTGAAAGCATATGATCAGCCAAAGAGATGGCAGTGATGGAATGAAACAACCAAGGATAATTTAGCTGATAAAAATGGCAATCAATCGATGTAAATTAGGCATGGGTTAATTTTTACACAAGTTTGAACCATGGAGAACTCTGCATGGATTCAGTTTCATGTTTACACAAGCTTGAAATGAAAAACTATGCTTGCTATAATTTTGCATGCCCCCGACATAATGACTCAATCGAGGTACATGCCCCCCAAGCTTCATTTCAATCAACTAGGTGTATGGAATGAAGGTTCACTTTCGAGATCTTGGAAAGACTCGACTGGGATTTTATGAGATCTTAATCAAAGACTCGATTTGGAAAAGGGATTTGTTTCATTTTTTAATGAGGTTGACACAAAAAGGAACTATCCTCATGGCCCTTGTTTAATTTTTTAAAGAGGTTGACACAGGAACAAACTATCCTTGGACATCTTGATTCATTTTTTAATGAGCTTGTCGCAAGATAAGGAACTATGCTCATCCCTTGTTTCATTTTTTAACGAGGATAACACAAGAGAAAGAACTATCCTCATGCATTGTTTCATTTTTAATGAGGTTGACATAGAAAAAGAATTATCCTCATACATATTTTCATGAACCATATAAGAACATGGCTCCCAAGAGGTCTTCATTAGATGGAAGAACCATGCCCCTGGAGACAGAATGGGTAGCCACATAATTGACCTCTGGCGGGGAAGGTGTTGCTAGCAAACAAGAGCCGATAGGGGACGATGGTTGCAAAGGAGGTGCCTGGTGACCAATGAACGACAGTTGATCAATAGTCACGATTCTCCCTTCATGTAGAAAACAAACCACACAGAAAAGTGAACAAACAAGAGTTCCCATGGCATAAACATATTCGTGTCCAAGGAGAAGATTGAAATCTAAGGGACCTTGGACTATCGTCACATCTATATAGACGGTCTTTCCTCCCAAAGTAATAGGGAATTTTGGAAGGATCCCTAAGGGCTGATTGGTTCCTCTGTTGAAAGCCAACAGATTCTGAGTGACAAGCACAAGCTGTGGGGAACCTAAAGCTTGCCAAGTAGTAGAAGACATGATGTTGACAAATGCATATTCATGTAATATAGTACCAGGTACTACCATATTATAAGCGTGTACTGTAAAAATATGGAAAGGAACATAAGATGGGAGGCAGAAATCAATCAAGTGACTCCAATAAAAATAAATGACAGAACTACTTGGTAGGGGTATCCAATGATTTCCCCCATGCTCTGCAGGAAAAGGAGAGGGACTCTCCTGAAACACCAAGATGGGAGGGTCACTCTTTGATTCATGAGAATTTGAAGAGATGAGAATAACATGAGCAGTATGATCACCACTCTCTTCGGGAACAAAGTGAACAACTGGTGGTGGAACCAAGTCGACACTATTTTCGACAAATGGTCGTTCGGGAATAGACACAAGAGAGTCACGCTCAGGAAGAGCAGGATGGGGAAGAGATGAAACTAAGTTAATCTCTTGACCAACCAAGAGAGGGTTAGAAGAAAGCCTCTGATAACCAACATGAAGTTGGGGTTGAGAAGCTGTAAGGTTTTCCAAAATTTTGAAAGCTTTATCCATAAGAGGACAAAGGTGAAGAAGATGCTCCCTTTCAGATATCTTACGGGTGAATTTAATCTTTCCCTTCTTCTTACCATCATTAGTTGATGACGTAACATCAACATGATTTCCAGAGATCAACGGGGATGGTTGGTTCAGGTTTTGAGACCATACCTCTAAGACTCTGGGAATGCAGACTGGGAATGCCAGGACAGTCTCAAAGGAGATGGTCACCCTTACATAGTATGAAACGGAATTTGACATTCCAAGAAGGATTGGAAGGTTTTTCGATGGGAAGCACATTTGGAGCAATAGCTGTACCGTTGGCCTCTCGCTTATTTGACTTCTTCATCTTCATCTTCTTCTTCTTCTTCTTAGCCTCCTGGTTACTAGATTTGAAACTTTAACTAGGCGAAGTAGAAGAGGAAGGTGAAGAAATAGGGGAAGAAGGTGAGGGGTCAACCTTAGAATCATTGTGACGTGATTCAAATGAAGGAGATGGCGGGGCAAGAGTTGGGACACTCGAGATCACCGAGGTCAAAAATAACCAGACAGGTAAACCAATGGTTAACCCAGGAAGGGACAATGTCGCCATATAAGGAGCACCAACATTTCCAAAAGAAGTAAAAGGACCAGGATTCCCATTCGACAGGAACCCTTGAGTGGAAGACTCTGGGAATGTTTCCATTGGAATCGACTTGTAAAGAAAAACTAAGGAAGATAACTTTAACCAAGAATATTTCGTGGGCAGTTAATTTTAAGACACCAAAACAAAACTTTGCCTTTTCATATTTTAAGAGTCAAGAAAAGGACAAAAGGTGAATCTGGTCGCTTTTGAAATTAACGAGCTCGAAAGGACAAGTGCTCGAATGATATTTTAATTTTAATGAGTCAAAAATATCAAATGACTACTTTGGATGATCTAGGTAAAAAGGATTACCATGCAACTGTGAACTGCAGAATATCTTCCGGCAAACTGAGAAGTACGAGCAAGAAATCTCCCTGAATGTTGTGTTCAATGTATCACATTTACAAGGTGGCAGACTCGGCTTCCAATGGATAAAGGATTGCAAACTTAGTGGGGTATCCCTTATATACACAACGGTACGGGGAGCACAAGTCCATACTAGCACTGTCTAATGCCGAAGCGAATGACCGCTGCTAGGTTTAAAGACGCAGGAATAGGTCTCTAGCCTAGACCATTAAATGTAAGCGTTAAGTTTCAATGATTCCTTAGGTTAATTTAATAAATTTTAATGGTTGATCTTGAATGTTACTAGGCCCTACCACTGTCATCTGGAAAAAACTCCTACATGAAACTATATGAGAAAAGGGATCTTTGTCTTTGATGAAAGTTATCACTAATTGAGAGATAGAGAACACAAAATCAATGCAACAATCGAAGAATGAAATCTTTCACCTAAATTCACTTAATCTTCTTGTAACAACAAAACAAGTTTCATTTCATTCCCTATGCTTACGATGATGCAACTCTAGCTTCTCAATGACGCTACTAATGCAATATTTTCGCTTAAGTAAACTAGAATGTTGTTCTTCTTTTTATAAAATGTAAAATGAATCTTTCACATAAAGCACTTTAATGAAAATTTTCATAATTTTTAACAAACAAGCATCAATCAAATCAAAAGCACGATAAATGAAACTAAAAGCAACTTCTTCCCTAAATCAAACAAGCCAAACACATAAATTCTTCAATCAACAAACCAAGCAATGTAATCTATGCTTGGAAAGAGAATAGAGATACTTGAAATAAGAGAAAAAATGAGACTCTTTCACTCATTAAATTGGAAACAAAGCATCCTAGTCACTTTTGGGTAGAAGAAGAGATTCTGAGGGTCAAGGCACACTGGCACTATAATGGGATAAATTCTGATTTTTTCTTAACTCAAAGACCAGAGCGACTTTTGGGCCAATAGTAGTGTCGATCAGCTCAACTGGCATGGCTTAACATAGGGCCAGACTTAACACATCATAGAGTGGGATAAACCAAGAAAGCACACAAACCAAGCTCAATGAAGCTCTCTAGTCAAGGAGAAGATAGTCTAAAAGGCTTACAGGGTCGAAATCATGAGAGAAAAACACACTACCCAAGATTAGGGACAAACCCTAATCTTCACTTACAGGCATCGGCATGACTACCTAACTGACAACAAGTACCAAAGGCTGGTCGGTGCGACTGTTTCTTAGCAACTCATGCTGATCGACGTGACTATCAGTGTATTGAGTGTGCTGATTGAGAGAACCAAGAAAAAAAAAATGAAACAGGGACCAGATCTGCTACTATGAATTTCAAACTCAGGCCAGTAAACAGGAGAAAAGAAACAAAACCAAAGGGAAAAAGTGGAACTAGAAAAGTTCACACGAAATCATGAAATCTCAAACAAAACAAACAAAAGAATTGGTTCCCCAGCAGAGTCACCAATTTCTGGTGAAGTAAAATTGTAAGTTCGAACACAAACAAATTCCTCTAGCCTAATAATGGGTCTAGCCACAATAGCTACATTCTATGGAAGATTTTCCCAGGTTAGAACCAATCAAGAGGTCCTACCTTTTGGTATGCTTATCCCGTTTGATGATGTCCTTCCTTGCTCGCTCCTTTGACAAGACCAGGTTCCCACACACTTCTACTAACATTCCATGATGGCCTCAATCCACAATAGTTTTAAGGCTCTTCCCTTTAGGCTTCACTCCAAACCAAATCACACTTCTCCCTCACACAACTAGATAGCTACAATTATGAATAGCTTGTTGTTTACTCCAAACCAAAATAGAACTAGCACACCAATATTAACACTTAACACTAACACCATCTTGTGCTTGAGAAAAAGGGAGGTTTATATAGGATGAATGGATGGGAGATGGATCCTCTTCTCATGGGATAAGGTCTTATCCCTTGAGGTAGTTCCATCATTATAGGGGAAAGGAGCCCAAACTGACATCCTTGAACCCATCTGACCAAACCATTTACTAGACTTCCGTTACGAACCTTCAGCTCTTAATTTAAAAAAACTTTCCATAACAGGACCAGCGTGATTGGAACACAGCTCAATCGCTTTGGTTGGTGCTAGGGATAGTGCTAATCTCTGCACATCGATACAGGGGAGACAAAGGTCATTAGTGCCGGTCTTGTCAACTGGGCAAAACAAAAGTTTCAGGGGAAATGGTGCAAAAGAGAATTGATCTACTCATGAAGAGGGACATAATGGGAGTTTCTTCATGAAGGAAAAACATGTGGGGTTCACTATAGATGTCCTCCAGGATCAAGGAATGGGGAGTATAGGGACAATGACAAAATGCTGTGTAATATATGCCCCCTAAAGCGTGAAGGTCAAACTAGAGTGAGGGATGAAATGCTTTATGAATCAGTGTGGGGAACCGTAGTCTGTCGTCGGAAAACCTGCAAAGCAAGTATAGATACACATATATAACTAAGAACTCTATCAAATGATACATGAATCGTGGCATGGATGCATCCATCCAGATAATGATCATGTAACTCCAGGTATGGGCACAACCATCCATCAAAGAGGATCATAATGAAACCAAGGTATGGTCGCAGCCATCCGATAATGAGAAGGATCAAGGAATGGGGAGTACAGGGACAGTGACAAAATGTTGTGTAACACATACAAAACATTGCCATCTGAGGAGGAAGAGGAAAAGAAGGACAGTTGGTCGATTGTCACAATCTTCCATTGATGGGGAAAATGAATCACGCAGAACAGGGAGGAGGCTACAGCATGCATGGCATGGGTCCAACTCCATCCGAGTAGAAGATTATAATTGAGATTAGCGTCAACATTATCTACCTCGATGTGTACTGTCTTCCCTCCAAAGTAATGGAAAGGTTAGGTAAAACACCAAAGGGTCTCGAATCGCGCCATCGTAAGCTTCCAAAGTATTAGGGGACTGGTTCAAAGTAGGAGAACCAATTGCCTTCTAGCAAGCAACTGACATGATGCAATGTTGTCTTATTGGGGCCTGACCAAGGTCCGAAGTTAATTAGCCAAGAAAATCCCTATACTACTGGCCCTTTTGGAAACGGTCTGCAGAGTGCGAACTGAGGTCTCACCCAAAGTAGTATGGGGGGGGGTGCTGGAACTAGGTTTCTGTACCGTTAAGATGTATGAGGGGTTGATTTGGTGCAACTACGAGTCCCTTTGTACAGGTTACTCCGCACACTTCCCTAGCCTTCGCGCCCTGATATATTTTCCTTCGTGCAACCCTAACCAAGGGTTATGGGGCCTTCGCACTGCTAGAGCAATGATCTACACTATTTCCCTAAGTCACACCCGAGATCTTACTTATCTTCTTATAACAGTTAGTTATCTTCGTGTAAACAGATGCCTTATATCATATTTACTTATTTAGCACATTCATATGAGTTTGCACAGTAAATAAACAATAAACTTGCAATTCATACCCAATAATACGTAAACCAGGAAAAGATACATAGAAATATGGTAAAACTTCGACCTGCCCTGTGCACTCAGCTGTAGGGGTCCGCACACTCAGCTGTAGACTACTAGACCTCTGCACACTCAACCATAGAGCCTTCTCCTACTCTACAACCCAAAGACACGACTTACACTTCGACTCAATGCTTCATTAATTCCTTAGATTCATCCATGCTTCCTTTTCTGATTCTTTCTACACTTAGAGCCTCGTTCTATTTATACAATCCCATGGTCTGCGGACCATGGGTAGATCTTTCAAACCGACATTACATTACAAAAACAAGGGCGAACAACCCTATGACTCTATTATGACTTCGCGCTCTGCACCCACAATTCGTGGAGTCTTTACAATGGACTTAGTCAAAACTTGGGCTTTAAGCCCCAAAACATGCCTTGGGGGGGACTCCACACCCAATAGGCCCCCAAAACAAACATCGTGACTTGCCCTCAAGTCACTCTATAGGTGCGGAGATCTTTGTGCAGAGACCCTCCAATTCTGCTCGAATAGCTGCAAGGTCAACAGTGCACTAAACGGTTGCCCGTTGAATCTCCTGTACTCGTTGTTCTGAGACCGCAGTGTCAGAACTGCTCCCCTACATCTGTTTATAGTCTCGTGCCTTCGTCCAGCTACTTGGAGCATGAAGACTGTGCTTCTCTCGGCTAGTCAGATGGTCGGGCCACCCATGTATGGCTTCAATTAACTGCCATTCACTTTGCCCGGGAAAGGTTCTCCATTTAGCTTTACCAACTGCACTGTGCCCCCATCTGTGACCCCCTTAACAACATACAGTCCTAGCCAATGCATTCTAAAATTTCCTGGGAATTTATCAAACTTATTGTCATACAGTAACACCAAATCGTTTACCATGAAGGTGCGCAACTTAATATGTCGATCGTGCCAGGCCTTTTCAAGCTACTTTTGTAACTGTTGATGGAACCTAGCCAAAAACCGTTCCTCTTCGAGTTCTTCCAACTGCGTGAGTCGCTCGTCCAAGGCTTTACGGTCTGTCATACCTGTGAGCACTGCTATGCGTAGACTAGGCACACTATACTCCATTAGTATGACAGCTTCCACACCATAGACCAACCGAAAAGCTGTCTATCCCATCAGTTTCTTACACGTTGTCCTATAAGTCCACAATACTGCAAGTATGCATAGGTCCCAATCACTCTGTTACGTGTTGCATACTTTGGTCATCGCAGTCTCCAGTATTTTGTTAAATGCTTCTACCATCCCATTGGCTTGGGGGTGATACGGTGTGCTTTTCTGATGATATACCTGAAACTCTTCTTTCATCAAGCCGATTTTTTTGTTCACGAAATGTGCACTACAATCGCTCATCAGGATCTTTAGACATCCAAATCATGTCAATACATGTTCAAACAGAAACTTTGCAACCATGGAAACCGTGCAATCTTTTACCGACTACACCTCTGCCCAGCAAGCCAGGTACTCTGTCGCAGTGATAATGTATCTCGCCCCATCTTTCCCTGAGGTTTGATAGGTACTACGAAGTCAATCGCCCACTTTTCAAAGGGTTGCAGCATCATTTTCGGATTCAAAGGCATCTCGTCCCTTCGTGATGGCTTACTTGTTCTTTGACATACATCACAGGCCTTGAAATGTGCTTTTGAATCCTGATGAAGGGTTGGCCACCACAATCCTACGCGGAGGATCTTTTGTGTGGTTGCTCGCCCTCCATAGTGTCCTCCTGCAGTGCCCCCATGTGCGTCTACAAGGATCTGGCTTCGTTCAAATTCAATTACATACCTTCGCAGTATTTCATCATTGCCCATCTTATGTAGGTGCCCCGCAATAATAGAAAAATCTGTCGTGTGCATGACTAGTTCCTTCTTCTGTTGGATGCAGTATTCTTTCAGTGCAGTTCCTGTCATCAAAAAGTGGATTATATCTTCAAAGTTTCCATCCGCTACACGCACAACAAAGAGTTGTGCGTCAGGTAATCCTTCCTCCAAACTAGTAGGTTCCTCTCCTATCTCAATGCGCGACAAGTGATCCGGTCCCGTGTTCAGGCGTCTAGGCTTCACAATGACCTCAAAATCATATTCTTGGAACAATAAGAGCCACTTGCATATGTGCCCCCCCAACACAGGCTTATTGACCAAGTATTTTAGCGCAGAGTGATCTGTATACATCTTAAAGTGTCCCCCTAGCAGATAGTGCCGATATTTCTGGAGCGCGTACACCATAGCCAATCCCTCACATTCAGTGGTGGAATAGTTCTTTTCTTCTTTAGACAATCTGTGACTCGCGAATGCGATAGGGTGATCCAAACCCTCTCCACCCTCCTATGTTAGTACCGCTCCCAGCGCTATACACGATGCGTCAACATGGACATGAAACTCCTTGTCCCATTTCGGGAAGACCAGGATCGACGCAAAGGCCAATTTTTCTTTTAGTACATCCAGGCTCTTCATGCAATCATCATTCCAACAGAACGTGGAATCTTTTTTCAACAACTTCTCCATCGGCGCGGTGATCTAGGCATAGCTTTTTATGAACTTCCTGTAATACCCCATATGTCCCAGGGTAGCACGCAGTTGTTTGACACTTCGTGGCACTTCCAAATTCTGAATCACCACAATCTTCGCGGGGTCTACCATTAGTCCTTTCTTGCAAACCACATGTCCCAATAGGTTCCCAAAAGGAATGAGGAACATACACTTCTTAAGGTTTAGTGTGATTTGGTGTCATCGGCAGGTATCCAGCATCAAGCGTAAGCTCGCTACATGGTGCTTAACCAATCCAAATATAGTCCAATCATCTAGATAAACCTAAAGGAACTTGTGGATATATTCCTTGAATGTTGCAACAACTATGTGCGAAAAGATGGTCGACACATTCTTCAACCCAAATGGCTTAACGGTGTATTAAAATCAACCCCATTCAGTCACGAAGGTTGTCTTGCTCCTATCTTCTGGCATGATTTTGATCTAGTGGTACTAGGAGAATCTGTCAATGAAAGAATATGCTTCCTACCCACCGACATTTTCCAATACTTCATCACTGAATGGAGTTGGGAATGGGTCATGCACACATGCATCATTCAATTTTCTGAGGTCCACACATATTCTTATCTTGCCCACGCATATTCTTATCTCTCCCTTCTGCTTCTTTTCCCGTATTACCATAGGGCTTACCCAATTTGATTCTTCCACCAGCTCAATGATTCCAACTGTGAGCAGATTGTCTAGTTCTATGCAGACCTTCCCCTTGTACTTTGGATTCAAGCGGTAAGGCCTCTGCTTAACTGGCTTCGTGTTGGGCTTTACTGTGATCTGCATCATTCCTAAATCTCTGATGTTTCCTTTTAAGTCCATGATCTTGGTCGGGAATAGGTCCCAGTACTCACGGAGTAACTCAGCGACCTTATCCACCGTCGCATCACCCAGTAGTCACCGAGCGTTGCGTACTTAGGTTCGACTTCTGTACCAGTGTTCACCTGCTTTGTCTTTACCGACGCAGTTATGTCAGGGTCTTCAATCAGTGGCCCTTGAACCTCACAGTAGCCTTCAGTTTTTGGAATGTTAACTTTTTGCAGATCCTCATCATCTTCTTCAGTTTTACGTTATAACACTCCAGCACGCAGCTCAGCTGAGTCTCCCATTCAAGCTGAATCAATTCTATTGGCTCCTGGAGTATTTTAAAGATAGCTACTTTTACTGCTTGTAGCACATCATCAACAGTATCCCACCAATGATCCTCAAACATGAAGGTTAACAGGAACCCTTCATGTAAGAGATCCCATTCACTCGTCCCATGGCAGAGCTCCATCTCTATATACTCTTTCATGGATATAACATCTAGGGTATGACAGAACAGGTGCACCCACTCAGTTTGTGGCTCTTCCTCATAGACCTTTGTCCACTTGGCGAGGTGCGTGCATGGATCATCCCATCAGTCATACTTGTTTGTTAGTCATATCTGAGGCTTCCCAAACCGTATGCGCATCATTCTCCTGCATTTTTGCCAATCCTCAAAGCTTCCTTGGTGCCCACCCCACCACCTCGCGGGCGTAGTGCGTAGTACCCATTTCAAAGCCTTGAAACGTTGTTGTTCTAGCACTTCCCTTTCAAATATGTTCAAGAAAGCATCTACCTCACTTAACCCATCATAAGTAGGCATATCCATTACCTCTGTCGATACGTAGTGCAACAATCTTGTCATGATGTTACAGTTCAGCGTGGTTAGCTCATGTAACTGGTTCTTCCATCACTCTATCTCCTTGTCAGAATCCGATGTACAGGAGCTTTCGTGCACCCATGAGATTCGCCCATCTGTGGTGGGATTTACCCAGTCTTGCTCTCATGCAGTTATCTTGTAGATGCAATCTAAATCTTCAACGCTTTCATAGTCGTTCACTGGCTCTATTTAGCACAATCCTTTTGCAAGGTCCAAAGGTAAAACTATGCGCAAGACTTTTTCTCAAAAGTCATCTTGCGATTCTTTAGGTTTATCACCCCGTTCATGTTATTGGCCCAATCAATTCCTAATAGCACAGGGTAGGGATTGTTGTCATCAACAATCTCTATCACTTCAAAGTCTGCTAGCGGCACTTGCTCCTTCGATATCTACGGTGATTCCTTTCAATCTCCCCATAGGTATTATCTTTTGTTGGTTTTCCATTCGCAACTGGATAGGAGACCATTGCAGCATATGCCTCCCCATGCACTCCCATGTCTACTTCAACAGAACGTTCATGTTCAATCCTATGTCCATAATCACTTGGTCCATCTCATATTCTCCAATCTATGCAGTCAATCTCATTTCTCTTCCTATCCTCGTCACATGCTTTCCAATCTTCCAGACCACGCGTAGTTCTCCTGGCACAATCCCAACACATCTATTAATGAGTTCCTGCAATCCCTTTACAGCCTTGATGTCGTGCAACATCTTCATGCATGTTTCGAGGAACGTCGTGAGCATCGATGGGTCCATTTCCAGCTCTTGTCTGTCTTTGCTTCCTGAAGTGGAGGTATCAGTGAAGCTCTTCCTAGCTTCCATGAAGGTTTCTTTAGTGCGCTCCAAATCAAAATTTGGTTCTTCCATTGGAGCCTTGCGAACCCAAGTACTATCTTCAGTCTACTTGCCCTTATCATCCCCTATCGTAATTCCACTTCGGAGCACAATGTTCACATTAGGGTCTTCCTCGCGCGGCTCAGACCTCATCATTTGCAGGTTCTAAGTCAGGGGAGTGTTATAGACATATTTGGGCACTGCAACCCCAAACTCATATGTCCATAAACTACGGGCTCCTTAAGTCCCTAAAAGTGTTGTTTCACACCCTAAAGGATCATGGTCAACTGATTACATCATTTCCCAGAAGTTCCACCTGAAAAGTTACTCAGAACTGGCCTAAAATGGACCATATAGACCACTCCATGGGCAAGGTGCAATGCATACTAGCTGCCAAACTAGCCAAGTGTGATGCATACTAAAATGGCCTTCCGTGGGGTGCGATGAGAGAGAATAGACAAATGGCAAAGACAGTTTGCTAAGTGGATGATCATGAAATCTTCTAGAAACTTCTCTTGGGACACTTGCCTCTCTAAATTCACCCAGGGATGAGTAAGAGATCAATGAAATCTCCAAGTGGAACCAAGAACTATTAGTGGAATGACACTAATCAAAAACCCAGAGCTGACTCACACCCTTGCAAGACATCTATAAATGGATCCCTCATCTGAGAGATCTAGGGGCTGGAATTTTGTATTTTGTAAGGAAGTGTTGTTGGTTTGTTGGTGAGAAGAGACATTGCATTGTTGGGTGATTTTCTTGTTCATGAGGTGAAGAGGGCTTCTACACTGGGAGGATGATGTTGGATCAGACAGCTAGGTTGTAATCCTCTCTTTCACTACTATTAATAAAGTTCTTTGAGTTTTCCTCCATATAATCATGTGTTTATGAATCTTATTGTTTATGAATGCAATTGTATGGTCAATGTGTTTTTGATTCCGCATTGTTTATGATGTTTTAGATGGATATGCTTTGATGGTTTGCTGTTACTTTGACTCTACAGGTACTCTTTGAAGTAGGACAAGTAGGAGAGGAGTGGAAAATTCTATCAAGGAAAGGAGAAATCAAGCTAGGATCAAAGCAGAAGATCCAGGTTGGTCCTCTTTTCTTCCCTCTAATCTATCACACTTAAAGGAACTCTTGAAAATCTTTCATTGTTTGTTTCTAAGATAGCTACCCATCTTAATGGGACTAGTAGTTCGAATCGACACTAGTTTTCCCTAAAAAAAATGGCGAATCCACTGGGGAATGAATAGTTTGTTTTGTTTGTTTATTGTTTGCTTTATAAACTACAGACGAAGCCTGAAGTTAGCCAGCTAGCCTTCGAAACACCTTTGCTATGCAATTGCGAAGTAGATGAATGCTGCTTTAGTCAATCTCTGGGTTGGTTTATGAACTAAACATCTGACTTACAAAGCATTCTAAGTGCCCTTGTGGTAGCTCAGAACCTCATAATATCTTACCCTTATGCTTTATTTTTACTGTCCATCATTACTCATACTAAATCAATGAACTTAGCTGCAAATTTTGAGCAAAAACCAAGCTCAATTTTGCTCCCTGGCCCATCGCTCTATCTTTCACTTCGCAACCTGGATGCATCACACTTCCTGTGTGTTGCAGGTGAGATGCATCCCTGTTTCCCTGTGTTGTAGGTGCGATGATTGAGTGATACCGTTTTCTTCTCTGAAAGTTGGTTTTTTCCTCCTTGTTTTCAACTTTATTCAATAGTTTTACCGTACACGATCAGTATCTTCTTGCTGGAACCTTCTTCCTTCACATATTTCAGCCTCCATCAGTTAGGAATTGTAAATGTTTTTGTGAATTTGTGAATCATTTACAGTCCTCCTTTGTCAAAAGTAGCTTAATCGAACTGTTGTTTTTTATGCAAGTGTCGTAATTGTTATTTTGAATCAAAAGAAGGGTGTCGTAAAGTCTTCCTCTTCTAGATAGTTGATTGTACTTTTGTCATTGTACTTGATTTGAGTTATTAGTATTTGAAGTGTCGAAAAATAGTTTTCAATTCGAAATTGAAAAGTGTCGTCTTAGTCTTCCTTTCGTTTTGAAGAGAAATTGTTAGAAATGTCGCTTTGAAAGAAAATAGTTCAGATCTATACTTAGCTTTCCTTTTTGGCATTCACACATTAAGGAAGTGGAAAACAAATACATGCATGTGAATTCGCATTTTGACTGCATGTGAAATTTGATTTAGGAGAGTGCATTTAGTGTGTGCTCTATGCTCTCTACTGAAAGAAAATCATAATCTTCTTTCCTTTGTAGCTAGGATTTTCATTGCTAAAAGAACATAAACGATTGTTTATCATTTTAGATTGCATATTTAGGAATTTTAAATCTACATCACGTGGTGAACCTTGAAAGACAAACTTCTAAGCAAGATCAACTTTAAAATAAACCTCAATGAACATAAAAATGCTTTGGAACCTAATGCAACACATCTAGAAGTCTAGGCTAGAGACGTGTTCTGGCGTCGTAAAACCTGGTAACTATCATTTTCATCGAAGGTTGGGTGATTCCTCCTCTTTGATATGACAAGTGCCAGTACGGACTTGTGCTCCCTGTATCATCGAGTATATATTGGGAGACCACAATAGGCTTGTTACACAGCAAGTCACCGTTTGTCACCGTCCTTGTTACCCCTCACCTGTACACTGGAGGACTCATTCCGGGACCTGTGAGAAGTGACATGACTTGAAACCACTTGCATCATATTCCTCTAAGCATGAGCTTCATTTGCCCTGAAGACACCTCCTGCAAAATACTCATGAAAACATCTCTTTTTGCATTAGCGCGGGTCCACAATTCACTGCCCGTGCCAATGAGGGAAATCCTCCATAAAGGGCGTGCCATTGGCGCTTTGTCCCAGAGTCGCACTCGCGCCAACCGAATTGAGTAAATTTTTCAACGAACAAACTCCCGAAGGTTCTCTTCAACCCATTCACCAACTGAATCTATGTTGAGCTAGGATGGTTTGGCTTCGAATCTCCATAGAAGGGAAAGTGGTTTGCCACCTTTCATGGAAGTTTCCAAGTGATAAAGCCAATCCCATGAATAATGTGGTTGATCCTATCTCTTTCCCTCTCTATCTATAAAAGCTTGCCTCTATGCCTTGAGCAAGCTAGTTACAATAGTTGGAGTGATAGTTAGAATTACAATAGTTCCAGGAGTTTAAGAGTTTGAAGCTGCAAGAGCCTTCTTTGCACCCATAAGGCCAAATCTAAGTAAGGAGATTCTTGTCACCCAAAGAGAGAGAGGCTTGTTCCTATCTCAACAAGCTTTGCAAGACTTGTGTAGCTGACTACCCAGCCAAAGGAGGATTTGACGTCAGAACAATGGTTGTATTCTTCTTTGTTATTAATTAATAATAGATGACTATCATTATGGTTCCACTCTCATTGCTTTATGTTTGATGTTGAGTTATATCTTTTCTGACCGATATATAATTGCATCTACTAGATTTTACGCTTGTTTTCGTGTTGTTCTTTGCGTGTGCAGGTATCCTATCACAGAGATCATGCGGATCGTGACCGGCCAAATCAAGGGAACGAAGGCGACATCTCTTCGACGAACACTAGCGTTGGAATCCAAGTAGGTTCTCACCATCTACTTTGTATTTGCAGTTAGGAACTTGCGTGGTAGCATTGTGTGATTGTTGCTAGACCCGGTCTGGGCTAGTAGGGATCGTCTCTGTCCGCAGAGAGGATTTACCTGCACAACAAGGCTGATATCCTTTATCCTTAGGAAGCTGTGTCTGCTACCTTATCGATCGCAATGCACTGAACACATCATTTGGGAAGATTGACTGCCGTACATAAGTCCTTGGTAATTTCTCTATCATTTATCACCAAGGTGTATTTTGCAGTTTTGTGATCGGTTTGGTAATCCCTCTATCTAGATTTCTAGAGTAGTCACTTTCATTCCTTTTCGAATCCTTAAAAGAAAAGGTCCTTCTGAGCACTTGTCACTTCGGGCTCATTAAAATTCGAAGGCAACTAGAATCACCTTTAGCTTTTTCTCGACTCTTAAAAATTGAAAAAGCAAGTTGCGTCAAAGTGTCTTAAAATTTATTTTAATTGGAACAACATCCCTATTCCTTCATTGATCTGAGGTTGAGATAATGGAGTCTACCAATCAAGGAATCCCTCTAGGAGGGAATCCTAGTCCTTTCTCCTCTTGGGGAGATATTGGTTCTCCATATATGGCTACATTGTCCCTTCCAGGAATCACAATCGGCCTACCGTTATGGATTTTCTCAACCTCTATCGTTCAAAACACCGTAATTCCTCAACAATCTAATAAACAACCAGATGATACTGAAGTTACCCCTTCACCTTCTACTTCGTTTTCTTCCCCTTCTTCCTCTTCGCTTGGTGAAACTAGTGACACTAAAAACCAAGTAGCTGAGAAGAAAAAGAAAGGGAAGGAGAAGAAGAAGTTGCCAGCTAAACAAGGGAACAACCATGCATCATCTGGTGAAAATCTGCACACTAAACTTTCTAAACCAAAAACTCCATACGCAATTTGCAAGGGAGACCACTACCATCGAGATTTCCCTTGCATTCCGTGGATATTGAGAGAATGGTTTCCCCGTTTTCACCATTCGCTGTCATCAACCTTTGATAGTTAGGTTGACAGCGCACCATCAACTAGCGAAAACAAAGTCAATAGACAGAAAGGAAAGGTCAGAGTTCCATGTAGGTTATGTGAAGGTGATCATGCTCTTCATCGTTGTCCTTTTCTGGACGAAGCCAAAAGCATTTTCGATAACCATCCTGCTTCACCGCAACAACTTCCACCTGGTTATAGGAAAATCTTACCAAGTCCTTCACTAGTTGAAAACCTAATTGACATAGCTCAATTGTCGATCGAATCACCTATCATTGAAAGTGAACCTTCTGAGTCCATACCGGACCAAAGTCAACTGGTTGAGATGGCAATCAACCCAGTCTTGTCTTCCGAAGTCCCACCTTCAGATGATACAATTACCAAAGAGAATGAGAATGGCACCGTTCAAATTCTTTTTGTCGAAACAAAGTCTAATGAACTTTGGGGCAATCCACCCATTCCTTCACAATAGGAAAATACCCCCCCAGTTCATGAGATTTATTTGAACATTTATTTGGTACCTCCTCCGGGCAGTCTAGTCGTTTTCTTTGATTGGAATCAACTAGCAAAACCCTACCTTCCATCTAATGTACCATTCTGAATCATAGTACAAGTTTACAAAATGATCGTGTCTGGCACTATCGTAGATGAAGGGGCTTCGGTGAGTATCCTTTCCTTAACTGCTTGGAAAGCACTTGGTTCGCCATCACTTTTGCCTGAAGAGCAAAATTTGTCAGGCTTCAACAAAGGAACCAGTCGACCATTAGGGATCCTTCCAAAGTTACTGATAACTTTGAGAAAGAAAACCGTTCATTTGAACGTGATGGTAGTCCAAGGTCCACTATATTACAATCTACTCCTTGGACGCGACTATATATATAACATGGAAGCTATTGTTTCCACATTCTTTCGAGTGATGTGTTTTCCACATGAAGGCAGACTGGTGCAACTTGTCGACCAGCTTTCATTTCCTAGTTCAAACACAACTATGAATCAACCATCATCCCTAAATGGTCTCTTCACGTCAAAAATGTCTCTTCAACCTTCATTCCATCCACCTAATTACTGCGGGTAGTTCAGTGAGTGTGATGAAGTTTATGGGGAATGCACCCTAGTCTGCTTCGGTAGGCGAACCTAGAGCAAAAGAGAGATTTTCTTGAAAGGTCATAATGATTGGACTGAAGAAACATTCCCGTATAGGTTATGTGATCAGTCTGAAACACTTATTTCCTTTGTACGATTGTGATTGGAATCTCACACCATTCATCTTCGTACATTATGTGATTGGAAGCTCACACCAGTCACCTTCGCCTATTTCGATAGACAAAGCAAAGGAAGAGTTTTTTGTCTGTCGATAGAAACAATCCTGCCTAACCACAAGGACTTCCATTTGGTAACTTGGAAACTCTCCTTTTACTGAAACACCTGGGGGCATGCAAACCTTTGCATGCAAGTGAAAAATGACCTTTGATTTTCTTAGTTTGTAGGTTCTCAACCCTTTAATCTTGTAGCTCGGTCGATTCTAGCCTGCATAAAAAGGTCATGAGCACATGTTATAGTGGTGTTCAAGCTCATTAAAAAATAAATCTACCAAGAGACATTATCAAAAGATTGGTAAGAGCAATGTTCCCGCAAGGTTCAAGCTTGTTAAAAAATCAACCTACACTGAGCATAGTTTTCTTCTAATTCAAGCTCATTAAAAAATGAACCCACCTTTGGTAAATAACCTTTGTGATCGCTTTGCTATCAACCCTTTTTGAACCTTGGTTGTGTTCCCACTGTCACCTCCATTCATTTGGCCAGCCATTCGCTTCCACTTGATTGTTTACCCTTTTGAGTAACAGCTGCAACGAGTGATTCTGATTCCCACCCTCTTCACACTGCCATGTTTTGAGAAGTTCCAAACTTGCCTGGAACCAGTTGCTACCCAGAAATGCCACTCATTCCTCAAAAAAAGAGCCCCTTTTAAACTCTTTTTAAACTCGTTAAATATAAAAAGATTGTCGAGCCATTGGCCTTTCTAGCTCATTAAAGTAAGGGGAACGCCATCCATCTCATATATTTTAATATTTTTGGACCTGAGGGATTATTAAACAAAAAGATCGAGCCCTTGTCTTTGTCGGCTCGTTAAAGCTATTGAAAAGACATCCCTTTCGTATTATTTTATACTTTTTCGGACTTAAGGGATTATGCCACAAAAAAGGATTGTTGGAGTCTCCTTTTCGTCCCATTTCAAACTCTCTAAACATGAAAAGGACCGAGTTATCGTTAAACTCATTAAAACAATAGCAACAAACTTGTCCACCCAGACAAGAACGAGTCTCACTGACGCTAGACTCGCTAAACACAAAGCGACAAGTTTTCCCGAAGGGCAAATTATAGACCAAGCATATGTTATCCTCCTCAAGCTTGAAAAAAATAAAGAAGTACTGGTCAATAATGACTGGGGAAAAATGGGAAGAAAACTTGAAGAATTTTATTGGTAGCAGGTTGCTCTTGAACATGACACTTTCACTCCATCACCATGATTGAGTTGGGTTGGGTTTCTCTGTTCACCGTCAGCATTAGTCCTCCATACAATCCATGGGGTTAACACTACCATTCCATATCAGTGTCGCCAATATGTTCAAGAGAAGTCATTCAGAGAATTCACCATCCAGCAAACACCTCATCCACTGCAATACTTCCACCCTTCATTTTTCATGACCACCATTCCTAAACCTTATATCATTAGATCGTTTTCACCTCCACAAAAATCATTTGCTCCGTTTCACGCCGTATATGTGGGATACATCAAGGCCCTCCTATGACACGTCACTTCTTATCGACATCAGCTCATTGTCCAAAAAGTTGACTTAGAAACAACCCTTTCAGTACTTTGAAGCTTGCATGCCTCAATGGCAAGTTTCTCACTTCCGACGACAGGTTTACATCAATGACCTTTGACCGAAATATTTTTCATGGTGTTCGACATCGACTCATATATTCACACCACGTGAATTGTACTATAGTACCTTGAGGGTCATCATCATTATCGGTGACTCCTCTCGTGTCTATTAACAGTTCACATCATTGGCTGGTAATCAAGCAATGTCTTTCCATGTTTGACTTCAGAACATCTTTTCACATGGATCGACTTGTACATCGGGTGAATATTGAATGAGTTTTGAAGAACCCAGATCTAATTTCATCCATCCGGGCTATGATATATTCAGGAAAATAAAGACATCAATTGTACACAGAAGCTGCACAGATAGTCATCTAAGCCAGGGAAGATGACTCTTCATGCGAAGAATCACCGGTCTCCAACAACAGACGATTGTCTGTCCTATGTACATGAAAATGAATTTATAAAGTTGAGCATGGGAATTCCCACCTCAGCTAGATCATCAAAATAATATGATAGTGATGTATTGTATTGTATCTTATATAGGTCACCTTCCAGTACGAATACCTCGGATCCTCATGATAAAGCATTTCACCCGACATCAGAAGATTTACGACCTCATGCTTTAGGGGGCAGCTGTTATAGACATATTTGGGCACTACAACCCCAAACTAATATGTCCATATACAAAGGGCTCCTTAAGTCCCTAAATGTGTTGTTTCACACCCTAAAGGATCATTGTCAACTGATTACATCATTTCCCAGAAGTTCCACCTGAAAAAATACTCAGAACTGGCCAAAACTGGACCATATAGATTGCTCCATTGGCAAGGTGTGATGCATACTAGCTGCCAAACTAGCCAGGTGTGATGCATACTGAAATGGACTTCTATGGGGTGCAATGAGCAAGAATAGACAAATGGCAGAGACAATTTGCTAAGTGGATGATCGTGGAATCTTCTAGAAACTTCTCATGTGACACTTTCCTCTCTGAATTCTCCCAGGGATGAGTAAGAGATCAATGAAATCTCCAAGTGGAACCAAGAAATATCAGTGGAATGACACTAATCAAAAACCTAGAGCTGACTCACATCCTTTCAAGACATCTATAAATGGATCCCTCATCTGAGAGATATAGGGGCTGGAATTTTTTATTTTGTAAGGAAATGCTGTTGGTTTGTTGGTGAGAAGAGACATTGCATTGTTGGGTGATTTTCTTGTTCATGAGGTGAAGAGGGCTTCTACACTGGGAGGATGATGCTATATCAGACAGTTGGGTTGTAATCCTCTCTTTCACTACTATTAATAAAGTTATTTGAGTTTTCCTCCATATAATCGTGTGTTTATGAATCTTACTGTTTATGAATGCAATTGTATGGTCAATGTGTTTCTAATTCCGCATTGTTTATGTTGTTTTATATGGAGATGCTTTGATTGTTTTCTATTACTTTGACTCTACAGGTACTCTTTAAAGCAGGACAAGTAGGATAGGGGTGGCAAATTCTATCAAGGAAAGTAGAAATCAAGCTAGGATCAAAGCGAAAGATCTAGGTTAGTCCTCTTTTCTTCCCTATAATCTATCACACTTAAAGGAACTCTTGAAAAGCTTTCATTGTTTGTTTCTATGAAATCTACCCATCTTAGTGGGACTATCAGTTTGAATCGACACTATTTTTCCCTGAAACCGGCAGGTCGGAGAGCTCCCTTTTCGCGTAACCTTGCTATCAGTGTGTGACAATCCTCCATCTCATGATCAAACAATGTACAATACAAGCATGATGGATGCATCGGATTCATACAATCGCGGGCATAATGTACTAGCCCTCCGCAATTGTAACATATCAGCTGTCCGCGACCTCTTCCAGGTCCTCCTCCACCTCGGCATCGTCCGTGCCCCTGAAATCGGGTTCGTGCCATCCCTACGTTTTGGTTAAGGGGCCATGTTTCGGTCTAAACTTTGTAGGTGGGAGTCCTATCCATCATCAGTTCATAACTTCTGCAAGTGTGCTCATTGTGTCCTACTGACCTACAGAAATTACAGAAAAACTATTGCAAAATCTGCGTGTATTTCTGCAACAAATGGCAGTTGTTCATAGCATGTTTTCCTCCTATTTGACAAATCACGCACCAAAATGCAAGCGTTGTGCTAGGTCCTGCTTGGGCCTCTAGTCTTAACGGCATCGGTCCTCCTCCCATGAGGTAATTTGCGAACAGTGGGCAATGGTCCTTGTCATGACCTTAACCCTTACATTTAACACACCATACCTCATCGCGCACTTCTGGGCGAGTTGTCCTATCCTATTTCAGACTCTACATCTCAAGGCACAAGTTTTTCAACTGCGCATGGATCTGCTGAACTCCCATATTAGGATCCTGTATTGGGGTCTCATGTAGCCTCATCGTGACCTCCAAGGCCTATTCCTGAGTTGTTAACCTTTGTTGTGACAACGCGTTCCTTAAATGTGGCATTAGTGATGCTACAAACCATTCAAGGTGGTGTCCATCCATCAAAGTTATATTGGCTTCACGAATTGTGCATTTTAGTCTCAGGTCCAACTCCCAAGGAGTCTCGCCTGGTAGCATTGTGATCTCCTTGAACCCAATGATCAACTGCGCCTCTAACTTTGGCCTGCTAAATTATTTGTTTAGCGCAATTTGGATATCTGCGATCCCCGCATTCGGATATTTGTCATTAGAATTCTTAATATAGCAGGTCAGCGTGCGATCCTGTAGAGAACTGACCAATGCCAATTTCTTTATATTGTCATCTGTAACTCCCTACACTTCCCATACAGCTTTTATCACGAACTAAAACTAGTCCGGATCTTCATTTCCTACTCCCTTGAACACCAGCAACTTTATCACACTTGCCATACTAACTCGCGGTGGTGGCGGAGGTGGTATGGGTGAAGATGGGGGAGAAGGCGATGAAGTGGGTGGTGGTGTGGGTGGGGGTGGTATGCATGGAATCCTCTGCCTTACCAAATTGATCTCACTTATTGGTGAGACCTTTGCGAGATCTTCCTCGTTCCCTTGCAGAGGTGAAATCAAGAGGCTAGTTTCTAGTTCTGCACTAACTTCATTTCTTTAAATTCTCCCACTTCGCATAGCCCCGAACATTAATGTATTCGCATAACTTGCTTTTCAAATAGTAGCATTTTAATCCAAGTGTTCAAAGACTTAACATACTTACCTCGCGGTCCTTTGAGGAAGCGTCGCTCTGCCTCGCTATAGTTGACTGAAGTATCTACTGCAAACTCAGTGATGAATCCTCCAATAATTCAATCGAGCCAGTGATCAACAACGCGTGTGATCTTATCCTCTGATACTTCCAATCTACGTACCATATTTGGGGTCCACGCAATAGGACAGTCGAGCTTTCACCTTCCTTGGCTATCTGCTAACTTCACGATCCATTCGTATAGCTCATTAGGGAAAGATTCAAAGAAAATTTTGTGGATCTCTATGTATAGGTAGTAGTCTAACCGCTCTTCTTTTGATAATTGTAGGTTCCTGTTCTCCTGCGCCACGAATTCATGAATTCTTTTGTCCAACCAATCTTCAATTTCTTTCTTAGTTGGATTCCAATGATACGACATCAAACATCTCTATGCAGATCTTGGTCTCAACAATGGAACCATTTGTTGGCTTGTTGGGGCTTGACCCAGGTTCAGAGTTAATTAGCCAAGCAAATCCCTATACTACTGGCCCTTTCGGCAATAGCCCACGGAGCACAGACCGAGGTCTCACCCAAAGTAGTATGCGGGGGTGCTAGAACTAGGTTTTCGCACCCTTGAGATGTCTAAGGGGTTGATTTGATCCAACTGAGAGTCCCTTCATGTAGGTTACTCCACACACTTCCCTAGTCTTCACGCCCTGATATATTTGCCTTCGCGTAGCCCTAACTAGGGTCCATAGGGCCTTTGTGCTGTTGGAGCAGCAATCTACACTATTTCCCTAAGTCACACTCGATATATTACTTATCTTCTTATAACAGTTAGTTATATTCACGTAAACAGATGCCTTATATCATATTTACTTATTCAGCACATTCATATGAGTTCACATAGTAAATAAACAGTAAACTTGCAATTCATACCCAATAATACATAAACCAGGAAAAGATACACAAAAATATGGTACAACTTCTCTTTTTTTAATTCTTCCCACGCTTACAGACTCGAACTACCCTGTGCACTTAGCTGCAGGGTTCCGCACACTCAACTGCGGACTACTAGGCCTCTGCCCACTCAGTTGTAGAGCCTTCTCCTACTCTACGACCCAAAGACACGACTTACACTCTGACTCAATGCTTCATTAATTCCTTAGATTCATCCATGTTTCCTTTTCCGATTCTTTCTACACTTAGAGCCTCGCTCTATTTATACAATCCCATGGTCCGTGGATCTTTCAAACCGACATTACATTACAAAAACAAGGGCGGACAACCCTATGACTCTATTACGACTTCACGCTCTGAGCCCACAGTTCATGGAGTCTTTACAATGGACTTAGTAAAAACTTGGGCTTTAAGCCCCAAAACATGCCTTGGGGGGGATTCCACTCCCAACATGCAGGTAGAAGCACCTTCATCGAAGATGGTCCTATGAATGGTTTTCTCATTGATGATCACCTGAATGATAAAGGAAATCTGCTGAGGTAGGCATGGGACATGGTTTTCTAGATCAAAACATATCAAGTTGGAATCGGTAGGATCAATGCCCCCGATATCCAACAACAATTGTTTCTGCTGAGACTGACAGCTTTGGAGTACCTAGAGAGAAGACATAGCTAATGGCACCTGAGCCAAATCCTCAACAATATTATAGTGCTGAGTGGATTGAGAATTGGGATTGTATGAGGACTTCCTTAGCACACCTCGAGAAGGTGTTCAAATGGCGGAATCAGGGTTAGGGTGCTCGATGTGCAGAGGGACAGAACTGGAGGCAAAAGAAGAAGAGGTGGCCTCTTTCTCTTTCCTGACTATCGGAGCAAGAGTTTGATAATCATTTGATCTAGTAGCCACATTAATAGGCGTACTCATCATGAACACTTGAGATCCTGAGGAAGCAGATGATTAATTTTGGGCTACCATTTCAGTCTACTGAGATGGAAATGGCTCTTTCAGGATAGCTGGGGTCCCTTTGAGCAAACAACTAAATTTAGACTGTCGAGGACAATCCTTAGTATAGTGATCCTCCTCACAAATGCGGCACGAATACTTAGGCTTCTGTTGGCAAGAATCACCAGCAGATGACTTAGGAGGACCCTATTTTGTAGCATTGACTTTACCCTTGCCTTTTCTTTTCTTCTTACCTTTTGAGGATTTGTCTGCTGTGGTAGACTGGATAGCGTGGACCTCTGAGGTTTTACCAGGGCCAGGTGAATTTTGGGAGGAACTATTGGAAGCAGTGTTCGAGACCGACTTCAATTTGGAAGAAGATTTGGCAGGGGTCTGGGATATTGAACCAATTACTCCATCAATAGGAGGTGTACCTTTGATTTTAATGCCGTGGGATTGGATGATGGCCGTGGAGCATTGGGTAATAACTAAAACAAAGTGCCAGACTAAGAATAAACGAGATCTAAGTACTGGGCACGAGAAATGGCTTGTTCTTCAATAATGAATCCACCCATAGCTATATCGTGAGCAATTGAAGTGATGAATGACTTGGTAAACCAGTTGGTGAGCAGCTAATCAGCAATCTAAAATTTTATCAGGTGACGTCTACGTCTCCATTCATGGATGTGATTAGAGATGTGTGTCGTAGTATCTTGCTTAAGCAATGTGAGGAAATAGGTGTCAGTTTCATAGTGAACCAGCAACTGGAAATGTGTGAGGAAAGCCATGGCTAAAGAGTTGAACCCATGGTAAGTACTTTGAGGGAGCTTGATGTACCACTTGGCTACAACACTTGTGAGGATTCGTTGGAAAAGATGGAGATGAATAGAATCATCATGTAGGAATTTGAAGAGCACCAGAGGTGATATGTCATTACATGGGCTTGTGGATCTAATTTTTCTTTCCCAACGAACTTAGGACAATCACTCAAGATCTTGGACAGAATTGGAGGCCAGTATGGCGAATGAAGAATTGGATCAGTCATGAGTTGAGACACATCTAGAAACTCTAGTGTAGCCAAGAATGACAATTGAGTATTAAAAGGCATTGGAGGTCAATAATTGGGTCCAACCAAAGGAGCCCATCCCTACTGGTAAGGATTTTGTCCCCATAGTGGAGGGTTTTGGCCATATGGAATTTAATTCTACCCCCACTGTAGGTTACCTTGGTCATAGGGAGGATTTTGACCTTGAACACCTTGGAACTGTCTGGCAATAGGTTGTTGATAAGAAACATACAGGTTGAGAGGCTGTTAATCCTGTTGACCTTGGACATATGGATATTGCACCTATTGTCCCTAAACATATGGGTTTTGGACCTGCTACCTTTGAACAAGAGTATTTTGGACCTGCTATCCTTGGACATAAGGATTTTGCATTTGTTGTCCTTGGACATAGGAATTCTGGACCTGCTGCCCTTGGAGAAAAGGATTCTATACTTGTTGCCCCAGGACATTGGGATTTTGGGCCTGCTGTTCCAGGACTTGACCATGGCCTTGTCCTTGCAAGGTTTGACACTGTTGATATATATATAAGGGTTGTCGTTGCCTGGGTTGGCTCTTCTGCTACAAGGATTAACCTTGCGGCTGCAAAGGTTGTCCCTGTGGCTGTAGAGGTTGGCCTTTCGAAGACATAGGCTGGGAGGTTTGCGGAGAATACTGCATATGTTGTTGCATGGTTTGTTGCAACTATTGTGAGGGTTTCCCCTATAGTTGTTGCAATTGTCCTTGTTGCGGTATCATTTGCCCCTATTGTTCCGGATGACCCTTGCTGCAACGAAGGTTTCCCTTGTTGCTGCAGAGGCTATCCTTGTATAAAATAGGTGATAGGTTAAACCGATAATGAAATATAAATCAAAGCAAAATATTATAACCTACTTCTACTATCAATTTGCAGAAGCTTAAAGATCAAGCTGAACAATATAACCAAAAGAAGAAGAATCAATTTCACAAAACACATGAAAATACTTTGGGGAAATCCTCAGATAAAACCCCACACTATTGTATTATCATACATGGTGAAAATACATAGGAATTATACAAAGCCTTAGCTCTCACAGCTAGCCAACTCTCAGTACAATCCTTCACAGATGCTCACAGGCAATCTTGGCTTCTCTCCAACCTTCCTCTCTACCTTCCAAGCTCCTATTTCCTTGCGTTGTTCCTTTTGGATGATTAGCCTATTACCAAATGGATGATCAAGCCTTCAAAACTACAAAATCCTCAAGGATGAATCCTTGACTACATGCATGAGTTTTCTCCATGAGAAAACACATGCAATTGATAGTACATTGTCCTTGAACATTAATCTCAACTGGGTCTTTCTCAAAATAGACATGCATGAGTTTCTAATGAGGGAATCTTCAGTTAACTGGAGTAGCACTAGTTGAGTGCAATAATGCATCAACTTAATATTAAATCGCTATTAGTTCCTCAAACAGTTTGGAACTAATTTAACCAGACTTAACTCAGTAAACTAAGTTAACTAATTACAACTCAAATATAACTCAATCTTATCTCCTTAATTTAAGGGATAACTCTTGCATGACTTCATAAAGACTTCTAACCTGAATTTCTCCAACTAATTAATTTTAGATAAATTAATTAATTATTTCCAAGTAGCTGTTATGACTAAATTCAATTTTAATTCACAATTTAATTCAAGGAAAAATTAAATTGGAATATTCTTGTTTCCATATTTCAACACTCCCTCTCAACAAGAAAGGGATTATCTGCCACCCCGATCCTGTCTCTATTGTTTCTGGGAAAACTAGTGTCTTTTCGATCGACTAGCCCTCTAGGTTTGGCAGCTACCCTAGAAACAATAGTTTAAAGCAATTCATGATTTCTTCTATGTATAATAGATAAGAAAAAGACAAAGGAACCAACCTGGATCTTCCACTTAACTCCTTGCTTGATCTCTCTCCCCCTTGATAGAGCTTGAAACTCCTCTCCATACTTATCCCGCTTGGAGAGTACCTGTAGCAACATAGTAACAAAGAACTGTCAAAGCATCTTGATCTATTACAACATACACATTACAGAATCAAAAACATAATGAACATATAATAGCATTCACAAATGATAACATTCACAATTTCACAATCATATGGAAGAAAACTTGAATAACTTTATTATATAGAAGGGAGAATTACAACCCAGTTGTCTGATCCAGCATCATCCTCCCAGCATGAAGCCCTCTTCACCTCATGAAATAGCAAGATCACACCAACAATACAATGCTCTTTCTCAAATACAAACAATTAGCACTTCCTTGCAATTCACAAAATTCCAGCCTCTGGATCTCTTAGATGAGGGATCCATTTATAGATGTGTGCAAGGGTGTGAGTCATCTCTGGGTTTTGATTAGTGTCATTCCACTTGTTAAATTTGGTTCCACAAGAGAAGAGATAACTGAAGTTTAGATCTCTTACTTATCCTTGGGCGAATTCAGAGAGGCAAGTGTCATAGGAGAGGTTTCTAGAAGATTCCATTAGAAACCACCTAGAAAACTATCTCGGACATTTGTCCATCTTCGCCCATCGCACCCTATAGAAGGCCCAAATAGTATGCATCGCACCTGAGCAGTGTATCACTTAGTATGCATCGCACCTGGCTAGTGTAGCAGTCAGTATGGTTTAGTTTAGGCCATTTCTGGATGTTTTTTCAGGTGGAACTTTTGGGGAATGATGTAATCAGATGACCATGTTCTTTTAGGGTATGAAACAACTCTTTTAGGGGTTTATGAGCCCTAGTTTTTTGACATATAATATTGGGGTTTAAGTGCCAAAATATTTCTATAACAGTTGCCACCTAAAGCATGAAGTCGTAAATCTTGATGTCGGGTGAAATGCTTTATCACGAGGATCGGAGGTTTCAAACTAGAAGGTGACCTATATAAGATACAATAGAATACATCATCATAATATAATTCTTTCATGATCTAGCTGAGGTGGGCATTCCCATTCTTAGCTTTATAAATTCATTTCATATACATAGACCAGATAGTTGTCTACAAATGCAGACTGGTGATTCTTCAGGTGTAAAGTCATCATCCGTGGTCCGAATGACCATCTGTGCCTGGATGGATGAAACTAGATCCAGGTTATTCAAACTCATTCAATCTTCACCCGATGTACAAGTCAATCCATGTGAAGAGATGTTTTGAAGTCGAACATGGAAAGACATCACCTGATTACCAGCCAATAATGTGAGTTGTTAACAGACGTGAGAGAAATCACCGATAATGATAATGACCCTCAAGGTACTACAATACAATTCACGTGGTGTGAATATATGATCCGATGTCAAACACCACACAAAATCTTTTGGTCGAAAGCCATTGATGTCAACCTGTCGCTGGAAGTGAGAAACTTTCCATTGAGGCATGCAAGTTTCAAAGTACTGAAAGGGTTGTTTCTAAGTCAACTTCTTGGATGATGAGCTGATGTCGACAAGAAGTGACTCGTCATAGGAGGGCCTTGATGTATCCCACATCTATGACACGAAATGAAGCAAATGATTTTCTAGAGGTGAAAACGATTTGACGACACAAGGTTCAGGAATGACGATCATGAAAAATGAAGGTTGAAGGTATTGCAGTGGATGAGACATCAACTGGATGGTGAATTCTTGACTGAATTACTTCTCTTGAACATATCAACGACACTAAGATGAATTGGTAGTGTTAACCCCAAAATATGGATGGTGTGAAATACCAATGGTGAGACGACCGGTGAACGGAATAACCCAACCCAGCTCTATCACAGAGACGAAGTGAAAGTGTCATGTTCAAGAGCGACCTGCTACCATAAATTTTTCAAGTTTTCTTCCCTTTTTCCCCAGTCATTGTTGACCAGTACCTCTTTATTTTTTTCAAGCTTGAGGAGGATAACATATGCTTGTTCTATAATTTGCCCTTCAGGCAAACCTTTTGCTATGTTTTAACGAGTCTAGCAACAGTGAAACTCGTTCTTGTCTAGGTGGACAAGTTTATCGCTATTGTTTTAACGAGTTTAACGACAAGGATAACTCGGTCCTTTTCGTGTTTAAAGAGTTTGAAAAGGGAAAAAAAGGAAACTCCAGAGGTTCTTTTTCGTAGAATAATCCCTTAGGTCCGAAAAAGATTAAAATAATACGAAAGGGATGACTTTTCCAATCACTTTAACAAGCCGAAAAATACAAGCGCTCGAACTTTTTCATGAGATAATCCCTTAGGTCTGAAAAATATTAAAATATACAGGAGGGATGACATTTCCAATCACTTTAACGAGCTGGAAAGGCCGGTACTTGACAATCTTTTCATATTTAACAAGTCTGAAAAGGGTTTAAAGGAGACTCGATTTTGAGGAATGAGTGGTGTTTAGGGTAGCAACTGGTTTTGGGTAAGCTTGGAACTTCTCAAAAATGGTGATTTCTGGGAAGAGGTTGGTTAACAAGACCACTCATTGCAGCTATTCCTCAAAATGGTAAACAACCAAGTGGAAGCGTATGATCGACTAAAAGAATGGAGGTGATGTGAGGAACACAACCAAGGCTCAAAAGGCTGATAGCATGGCAATCACAAAGGTTATTTACGGTGGGTTCATTTTTTAATGAGCTTTAACCATGGGGGAACTATACTCAGTTTCATTTTCATTTTTTTACAAGCTTAAAACAGAAAGATATGCTTGAACTAGTTTCTATTTCTACGCAAGCTCAAAACTAAAAAGCTAGAAATGACAAAGCTAAAAATCTAGAAAAGTCAAAACTAAAAATCTAGAAAAAGAAAATTGAGAAAAGGAAATGTAAAGCTTGCATGCCCCCAGCATGATGAAAGGGAGAGTCTCTAGTAGCCATATGGAAACTTACTGAGGTTAGGCAGGACGGTTTCGTCCACAGAATAGACAAAACACTTCCTTGGCTTCGTCTGCAGAATAAACAAAGGTGAATGGTGTGTCAGACCAATCACATAAACTACAGGGAAACTTATCTTTTTAGTTGGTTTCATCTGCAAAATAGATAAGGGTGCATGCCTCCTAAGCTTCATTACATTCACCAGACTAGTCATGGCAATTGGGTGGATGGAATGAAGGTTGAAGAGACACTGCTGATATAAAAGGACCATTTAGGGATGATGATCGACTTGGAGCTATGCTTGAACCGGGAAATGAAAGCTAGTCAATGGTGACAATTTTTCCTTCATGTGGGAAACACATCACTCAGAAGAGTGTTGAAACAATGGCTTTCATGTTATAAACATAGTCACATCCAAGGAGTAGATTGTAATCTAACGGTCCTGGGACTACCATCACATTCATATGAACGGTTTTCCTTTCCAAAGTGGTCGGTAACTTAGGAAGGATCCCTAATGGTCAACTGGTTCCTTTGTTAAAGCCTAACAGATTCTGTGTAATAGGAATAAGCGATGGTGAACCAAGCACTTTCCAAGTAGGTGAGGAAAGGATACTCACTGATGCCCCTTCATCTATGATAGTGCTAGATACGATCATTTTGTAAACTTGTACTATGATTTGGAAAGGTACATAAGAGGGAAGGTGGGATCTTGCCAGTTGATTCCAATCAAAGGAAGTGACTAGACTGCTTAGAGGGGGTACCGAGTAAATGGTTGAATTAACCCCTTGAGTTTCAAGAACTGGAGGATTCTCCTCTTGTGAAGGAACAGGTAGATTGCCCCCAAGTTCATCGGATTCTGATGTAACAAAAAGAATTTGAACGGTATTGTTCTCACTATCTTCAGGAAGGGTCTGATCTTCTGAAGGTAAAACTGGGTCAAACGTCACTTTGACCTGTTGACTTTCATCGAGTATAGACTCAGAAGATTTACTTTCAGTGATAGGTGTTTCAACCGACGGTTGATTTAAGTCAGTCGGTTTTTCAACTAGTAAAGGACTTGGGGAGAGTTTCTGGTAACCAGATGGAAGTTACTGCAGTGAAGCAGGACGGTTATCCAACACTCTTTTAGCTTCATCCAAAAAAGGACAACGGTGAAGGGAATGATTACCTTCACATAACCTACATGGAACTTTGACCTTTCCCTTCTGTCCATGAACTTCACTATCACTAGTTGATGGTGTATTACCAACATGATCACCAGAGGTTGATGACACCAGCTGGTGTGAACAGAGAGACCATTCTCTCAAGATCCAAGGAAAGCAAGGACAATCTCGATGAAAATGGTCTCCTCTACAAATTATGGAATGCAATTTCGGTTTAGGAGATTTAATGTGCGGATTTTCACCAGCTGATGCATCCAGAGCATTGGTTGCTTGGTTGCCCCCTTGCTGAATTGGCTTCTTCTTCTTCTCCTTACCCTTCTTCTTCTTCTTAGCCACCTGGTGACTAGCATCACTATTTTCACCAAGCAAAGAGGAAGAAGGGGAGAGAGAAACAAACAAAGAAGAAGGAGAACGGTCAACTTTAGTATCAGCTGGAGGTTGATTCGATTGCAGAGGAATCGTGGAATTTTGAACCACAGCGGTTGAGAACAGCCATACCAGCAGGCCAATGGTAAGTCCTAGAAGAGACAATGTTGCCATATGAGGAGCACCAATATTTCCCCAAGAAGTAAAAGGACTAGGATTCCCCTCGAGAGGGATTCCTTGATTGGTGGACTCCATATATCTCAACCTAAGCTCAACTAAGGAACAAGGATGTTATTCTGAATTAATAAATTTTAATGACGCTTTAAAAAAACTTTGCTTTTTCAGTTTTTAAGAGTCGAGAAAAAGCTAAAGATGAATCTAGTCCCCTTCGATTTTTAATGAGCTTGAAGTGACAAGTGCTCAAATGGACCTTTTCTTTTAAAGAGTCGAAAAGGAATGAAAGTGACTACTCTGGAAATCTAGATAGATGGATTACCAAACTAATCACAAAATTGCAAAATACACCTTGGTGATAAATTAAATAGAAATTACAAAGGACTTATGTACGACAGTCAATCTTCCTGAATTTGTGTTCAGTGCATTGCGATCAATAAGGTGGCAGACTCAACTTCCTATGGATAAAGGATATAAGCCTATTATGGTCTCCCAATATATACGCGACGGTACGGGGAGCACAAGTTTTTGCTAGCACTTGTCATATCTAGGAGGAGGAATCACCCAACCTTCGATGAAAATGATAATTACTAGTTTTTATGACATCGAAACACGTCTCTAGCCTAGACCTCTAGATGTGTTGCATTAAGTTCCAAAGCGTTGTTAGATTCATTGAAATTTATTTTCGAGTTGATCTTGTTTAAATTTTTCCTTTCAATTTTTCACCATGTGATGTTGATTTGAAATTCCTAAAATGCAATCTACAATGATAAACAATCGTTGTTTATTTTGATCAATGAAAATCCTAGCTACTAGGGAAAGAAGATTACAATTCTTTCAAACAAAGAGCAAAGAGCACACACTAGTGTATTTTCCTAAAAACAAAATCGCACACAAACTAAATGCAAATGCAAATGCATGTATTTGTTTTTCGTTCCCTTTAATGTGAAAAATTCCAAAAAGGAAAACTAAGTGTAGCAAAGATCTAAAATATTTTACTCAAAGCGACATTTCGACAATTTCTTTTTCAAAATAGAAAGGAAGACTAAACAACACTTTTCAATTTCGAATAGAAAATGCTTTTGACACTTCAAATATCAACAAATCAAATCAAATACATGACAAAAAGTTCAATCGACTATCCAGGGAAGGAAGACTCCATGACACTTCTCTTTTTGACACAAAACAACAGTTACAACACTTTTTGTACCAAAACAACAAATTGATTTAAGCAACTTTTCGACAAAGGATTGTAAATGATGGAAAAATACATAAAAACATTTACTAATCCTAATCAATGGAGGCTGATCTATGTGATGCAAGCAGGCTTCAGTAATGAGGTACTGTTCATAAGCAACAAAAAACAACTAAACAGAGCTGAAAACAAGGACAAAAACCCCAAATTTCAAGAATGGAAATAGGTTCAGTCTGTCATCGCACCTGGGCTTCATAGAAACGGGGATGAATCACACTTTTTAGACTTGGGAGGTGCGATGCATACTAGTTGACAGTGACAAACAGTGCGATGGGCCAGGGAGCGCAACTGAAGTGGGTTTTGGTTCAAATTTGCAGTTATTTTCAGTGAGTAAAGTTGAGCTATGATGAACAGTAAAGAGCAAAGTATAGAGAAAAACTTGAGAGGTTACTAAGCTACCAAAAGGGCATCTAGAATGCTTGTAAGTCAAATGTTTAATTCATAAATTGAACCAGAGATTGACTGAAGCAACATTCATCTACTATGCAATTGCAGAGAAAGAGCAGTTCGAAGGCTACCTAGCTGACTTCAGGCTCTGTCTATAGTTTATAAAACAAACAATAACAACAAACAATAACAACAAACAAACATCTATTCTCTCCCCAGAGGAGTTGCCATTTTGTTTCTGGGAAAACTAGTGTCTTTTCAATCGACTAGCCGTCTAGGTTTGGCAGCTACCCTAGAAACAACAGTTTAAAGCAATTCGTGATTTCTTCTATGTATAATAGATAAGATAAAGACAAAGGAACCAACCTAGATCTTCTACTTAACTCCTTTCTTGATCTATCTCCCCCTTGACAGAGCTTGCAGCTCGTCTCCGTACTTATCCTGCTTGGAGAGTACCTGTAGCAACACAGTAACAAAGAACCGTCAAAGCATCTTGATCTATTACAACATACACATTACAGAATCAGAAACATAATGAACATATAATAGCATTCACAAATGATAACATTCACAATTTCACAATCATATGGAAGAAAACTTGAATAACTTTATTATATAGAATGGAGAATTACAACCCAGTTGTCTGATCCAGCATCATCCTCCCAGCATGAAGCCCTCTTCACCTCATGAAATAGCAAGATCACACCAACAATACAATGCTCTTTCTCAAATACAAACTATCAGCACTTCCTTGTAATTCACAAAATTCCAGCCTCTGGATCTCTTAGATGAGGGATCCATTTATAGATGTGTGCAAGGGTGTGAATCATCTCTGGGTTTTGATTAGTGTCATTCCACTTGTTACATTTGGTTCCACAAGAGAAGAGATAACTGAAGTTAGATCTCTTACTCATCCTTGGGCGAATTCAGAGAGGCGAGCGTCATAGGAGAGGTTTCTAGAAGATTCCATGAGAAACCACCTAGAAAACTATCTCGGACATTTGTCCATCCTCGCCCATCACACCCTATACAAGGCCCAAATAGTATGCATCACACCTGGCCAGTGTAGCAGTCAGTATGGTTTAGTTTAGGCCATTTCTGGATGGTTTTTCAGGTGGAACTTTTGGGGAATGATGTAATCAGATGACCATGTTCTTTTAGGGTATGAAACAACTCTTTTAGGGGTTTATGAACCCTAGTTTATCAACATATAAGATTGGGGTTGAAGAGCCCAAATATGTCTATAACACTATGGAACTTGAATTTACACTTTGACAATGCCTATGTCAAAATGTCAGCATATTGCTCCTCTGTCGAAATATACTACAGCAACATGATCCTCTCGACCTGTGAAAAACCACGGGAAACAAATCTTGCCTTATGCTTCTCCACACTACCATCAGCAGCTTGCTTTACCTTGTAAAGCCAACAAGAACTCACAAATGACTTGTTCTCTGGTTTCGAAACCACGTCCCAAAAACTGTTACGAACTATGGAGTCATACTCCACCATGGCATCAACCCAGTTGTTGCACTGCTTCCTCAAAGGAAGATCACTCAGTCTCAACACAGTCGCCAGCAAGGGCCATGTAACCAGTGTACCTCTCAGGTGACCTCCTCTATCTGCACTGAGAAGATGGTGCTTCCACATTCTCTCTCACATCCTCCAACAATCTGTCAGCTTCTCTTGTGCGCTTTCGTCCATCTATGGAAGACTCTACTTGAGTGGATGTCTCCACTCCTGGAACCTCTGCATGAGGCTGCTCCACATCAGTCTAAGGCTCCTCCTCCTTTGGAACCAATAGTTCCTCCACAACCTATAGTTGGAGCTCCCTCTCAAGGGAAACTCGCATGACCTTCTGCTCATCAAACTTGAGATCTCTGTGAACCAATTTCCTCCGACTGGTAGGAAAGTACACTCGATAGTTGTGAGGTGTATTAGCATACCCCACAAATATCCCCAACTCTGCTGTCAGATCAAGCTTCTTCAGTGCATCCTTTGTCACATGGCAATATATCGATGAGCCAAAGATCCTAAAGTGACCCACATCTGGTCTCTTATTGGAGAAAACTTCCTCTAGTGTCTTCATCCCAAGTATGCGATGTGGGCTTCTATTCTGCAAATAGACTGCTATGTTGCATGCCTCAGCCCACAAGTGAAGTGGTAGGCCTTGGTCATGTAGCATTTCTCATGCTTCCCCTACAATAGTTCTGTTCTTCCTCTCAGCCACCCCATTCTGCTGTGGGTTATGAGATGTCGTCAACTCTCATTTAATTCCTTCTGCTGCATAGAAGTCCTTAAAGTCTTGAGAGACACATTCTCCACCATTTTCGCTTCTCAAGGCCTTGATCTTCTTCCCTGACTCTTTCTCGACCAAAGCTTTGAACTCACAAAACTTTGTGAAAGTTTGGCTCTTCTTCTGCATGAAATAAATCTAGCGTTTATGAGAATAGTCATCAATGAAAATCACATAATACCTTTGCTTCATTGTGGATGCCATCAAGAATGGTCCACACAAATCAGTATGAACTCGCTCTAAGATAGCCTCTGATCGACAGTCTCAATCATGAAAGGAAGACTTGGTGTACTTTCCGAAGTAAAACCTTTGCATGTGTCAACTTGCTCAAGTTTACCTTTGGGAAGTCCTGTAGATATCTGTTGCATTATCTTCAAAGCCCCATGATGCAAATGGCCCAACCACCTGTGCCACAACTCGCCAATGTCTTGGCTTTGCACCAATTCTTCTTTCGTACTCAATGCTACACAATCATCTACCTCTAGTTTATAGAGATTCTTCACCCGAATCCTTATCCTCTTGGTCTGACCCATGTCTATGTGTCTTAGGAACGCGTTTCCTTTACTAAAGACAACAGCATGACCAATACCAACTTCTTCTTTAGTCTAGTCACATACATCACACCTGTGAAGGTTAGAGGAGCTCCATGCTCCCTCTGAAAAGCAACCATTCCCACTCCTGAAACACTATACCTTCCGTCATCACCCATCTCTATGCGCATCTTGAGGTCTTTCTCCTCCAAGGCACTGAATAAATTTTTATCACCGGTCATGTGGAATGAGGCTCCACTTTCAAGATACCAGACACAACCCATCATCGATGACACCATGCATTCAATGAGGGTAAATTCCATTTCAAACTGAGAGGCTAATGCCTCACCTTCCGATCCTTTTGAGGATCCCTTCTTGGACTTCTTCAATGGGCAATTAGTCGCATAATGTCCCATCTTGTGACAATTAAAGCATCTTACTTTAGACATGTCACCCTTCTTCTCTCCATGAGAAGAATTTGATTTGAAATGGGAAGCCTTCCCCCTCCCTTTCCTTGCCATACTTGCTAAGGCCAGATTTTCTTCATCATCATTCTTGGATGAAGAACCATCTCGTGTGCTCCTCCTGATCTCCTCCTGCATAAGATCTGACCATAGTCATTCCCAATCCGACAATTTCTCCCTTCCATTCATAGAGTCCTACTAGCTATTCCAACTCTTTGGAAGGTCAAGGAGAGTGAGGCTCACCATATCATCATCGGCAGTAGTTATTCTCACACTGCCAAGCTCATCTCTGCAGGTGGTGAGCTTGTTCAGATATGTGGAAATAGTATCGCTCTTCTCTATCTTGATTCTTCGAAGCTTATCCCTGAGCACCAATTTCCTTTGGTCGCTATTGTTCTGGTAGAGGTCCTTCAATGTCTTCCACATTGAAAATGGAGTATCCTTCCCATGGAGACTCGAGACAATATGGTCTCAAACTCCCTCAAGGATGATCTGTCTTGCCTTCGCCACACACTTCTTCCACTCAGCCAACTCTTGTGCAATAGTTGAAGCTGGCTTTGGGATTTCTTGATCAATGAATTCCTTCAAGCCATTGTCTTCTACTACAACCTCCATTCTATCTTTCCATGCTATGTAATTCGAGCTACCTTCCAAGGCATACTCGAGTCTCAAGCCATAAAACACCATTGGCCAACCTTGAAGTATGGTATGAATTTGATTTGCACCTACAACCCTGAACTTCAAACTTCAAATTCTCTTCTCATTATACTGTTCACAGCTCCGATACCATGTATAAAATCGGTGATAGGTTAACCCGATAATGCAATATAAATCAAAGTAGAATACTATAACCTACTTCTACTATCAATTTGCGGAAGCTTAAATATCAAGCTAAACAATATAACCAAAAGAAGAAGAATCAATGGCACAAAATACATGAAAATACTTTGAGAAAATCCTCAGATAAAACCCCACACTATTGTATTATCATACGTGGTGGAAATACATAGGAATTATACAAAGCCTTAGCTCTCACAACTAGCCATCTCTTAGTACAATCCTCACAGATGCTCACAGGAAATCTTGGCTTCTCTATAACCTTCCTCTCTGCTCTCCAAGCTCCTAATTCCTTGTGTTGTTTCTTTTGGATGATTAGCCTATTGCCAAGTGGATGATCAAGCCTTCAAAACTATGCAATCCTCAAGGATGAATCCTTGACTACATGCATGAGTTTTCTCCATGAGAAAACACATGCAACTGATAGTACATTGTCCTTGAACATTAATCCCAACTAGTTCTTTCTTAGAATAGACATGCATGAGTTTCTGATGAGGAAATCGTCAGTTAACTGGAGTAGCACTAGTTGAGTGCATTAATGCATCAATTGACTGTTAACTCACTATTAGTTCCTCAAACAGTTTGGAACTAATTTAACTAGACTTAACTCAGTAAAATGAGTTAAGTGATTACAACTCAAATATAACTAAATATTATCTCCTTAATTTAAGGGATAACTCTTGCATGACTTCAGAAAGACTTCTAACTTGAATTTCTCCAACTAGTTAATTTAAAATAAATTAATTAATTATTTCCAAGTAGTTGTTATGACTAAATCCAATTTTAATTCACAATTTAATTCAAGGAGAAATTAAATTGAAATATTCTTGTTGCCATATTTCAACAGTCCTTTATGCTGCAAGGGTACTTGAACAGTTCGCGGAAAATTTCTGAACTGTATCTAGCCATAGCCACCCTAAAAAGTGGGTGGACTAGGTTGAACATACTACCCTGACTGAAGGACGTAAGGTGGATAGACCATTCCTTGAGAACCATATGGAACATAAGGATTTTGGTACTGAACCTAAGCCTCATAAGGCTACTGATACTGTAAATTGCTTGACCCGGACGGACCAACAGGATTTTGGACCTGTTGGTACTGGACATTGCTCAATCCAACAGGACCAGCAGGGTTTTGGATAACACTAGAAGAAGGTTGGTTCATCCCAACCATGTGAGCCTATGATATTCTCACATTGGTTGTGCCTGACATCATAGGAACACTCAGATTCTTCCCCCCAGGCAGTGGCACAACTTGTCTGCTTACTGGAGGGATCAAAGAACTAACAATAACATGCCTTGACATTATCGGTTGAACCAGATGGGTGATTGGGACAGATGAGACAAGAGGGTTCAGAATGGTGGGTTGCACTGGGATTGATGTAACAGCTTGTTAGGAGGTTTGGTTTGCAATGAATGGACCTATAGTAGGCATGGTGCCTGACATCCAAACATGGTTGTGATAAAGTGATGAGGCACTAGGTGTACCTGAGACCAATTATCCTAAAGTCACAGTAAATCCTGATATACACTGATGGGAATGCTCCCCATGAAGGGGAAACCTTCAGGAGGAAATTGGTGTTCTTCCTCCTCAATAGTTTGTGGACTAGAAACTTCTGATTGATCTAGAGAGGTAACTGGAGCGTCGCCTTCAGGTTCCATAGCTGGGAACAAATAACAACGAATGACCGAAGATACAAGGGGATAATTCCAAAGGAACACCTGGCTGATTGTATAGACTATACAGATGTTGTGGTGATATCACAACAGGGTTGAACAAAGGATTTAGAGGATATATAACCATTCCAAGTTGACCTTCAGTAGTTGGCGAACTCTTAGGAGTCTGGACGAGATTGTCTAGAGATTCCGGTCCAATACCAGCAAGTGACCCAGTATCTGAAGTAGGTGTAGGATAAGATGACAAAGGTTGAATGCTTAGAACGATTTTGAGTTCAACACCTTGGTCCTCGAGTGACTTTGGTAATTTAGGGAAAGGCTCCTCAAACAATCTTTCAAATGGAGGAGAGGAAGAGGAACTAGGTGAACCAGATGGTTCAGCCACAATGACCTTGTCTTAGCTAACAGGAAAAGAGAGATAAATTTCAAGGCTTTAAAACATTGTAGTTTAGGGGAAAATCATGATTTGGTCTAGAAAAGACTAACAAGATGTTATAAGATCATGGGAAACAATTTTTTAAGATGCATATATAAACTAATGCTCTTTCATGTTTTATGAGTCGAGAAAGAAGCAAAGATGACTCTATCACTTTCGATTGGAAACCAGCTCGAAAGGAAAAGCACTCGAATGATATTTTAAGTTTAATGAGTCAAAAAGATCCAATGAATACTTTGGATGATCTAGGGAAAAAGGATTACCAGGCAACCATGAACTACAGAATACCTCTTGGATTACAAAATGAATTTCTCATAAAACACTTCAATGAAAAATTTTCGAGACAATCGATTCTCAAGCAAATGAAAAACATGAAAATAGAATCTCTTACAAACTAATGAAGCAACGACTTTACCAAAAACAAGACAAGTAATGTGATCTATGCTGGAAAACAAACATTTAGGAAAGAAAACAAAACATCATAGAAGGACCATAAACAAAATGCAAGGGGACTGACTGAGTTCACAATCAACCAAATGGATGAAAACCTAGACGCCCAAGGGCCACAAACCATCCAATGAACCATGAAATCAAGCGAAAAGAAGGCAAATAAACAAGCAAATAAACCAAATGAAAAGCAGTGTTCCAGTCAGGGAGAAGACGGTCTAAATGACTTACAAGGCAGAAATCAAGAGAGCAACACACATTGGCCAAGATATGGGTTGAACCCTAATCTTCACTTACAGGCATTGGCATGACTGCCTAACTAAAAACAAGTGCCAGAAGGGGGTCAACGCGATTGTTTCTAAGCATATCTTGCTGATTGGCATGACTATCAACGCAATAAGCGCACTGAGTGAGGATGCAAAGAAAAAAATAAAAATTTTCAAAAATTGGGACCAGACTTGCTACTATGAATTTCAAACCTAGAGTAGTAAGCAAAGCAAAGTAGACAGAACTAAAGGGAAATGGAGAAACTAGAAAATTTCACACAAAACCATGAAGTTCCAAGCAAACAAACAAAAGGATTGGTTCCCCAACAGAGTCGCCAATTTGTGGTGAAGTAAAATTCTAAGTACAGACACAAACAATTCCTCTAGCCTGACAGCGGGTCTAGCCACAAAAAGACATTCTATGGAATATTTCCTTATGTTATAACCAATTAATAGGTCCTACCTCTTAGTACTCTTATCTCGTTTGGTGATGATCTTGCTTGCTCGCTCCAGCTATCTCTCGTTTCATTCTTCGAACACCTGAAACAAGTAAACAACAGCAAACAACAACCATGATAATAGAAAAATTATAATTCAACCTACTTAACAAGTCAAGAAGCATTAAGCCATAAACATGTGAGATGACACATTATGTAGGAAATCAATAGATAGTTGCATATATACTAAATCAAGAAGAGATTACAACTGTTGTCTTGACATTGTTTTTTTCCTCCGATAAAAACCAATTTCCCACACACTTCCGTTAGAATTCCATGGTGGCCTCAACAATTATATTTTTAAGGCTCTTCCCTTTAGTCCTCACACTAAACCAAATTAACACTTCTCTCTCACACAAAACTAGAGAGCTACAACTATGAATAACTTGGTGATTACTCCAAACTTAATTAGCACTAGCACACCAACACTAACACTAGCTTGTGCTTGGGAAAAAGGGAGGTTTATATAGCATGAATGGATGGGAGATGGTTCCTCTTCTCATGGGATAAGGTCTTATCTCTTGAGGTAGTTCCATCCTAATAGGGGAAAGGAGCCCAAACTGACCTCCTCGACTCCATCCGGCCCAACCATTTACCAGACTTCTATTAAGAAGCTTCTAGAGCTGGAAGCTTCGGCTCCTTATTTAAAAAACTTTTCAAAAGAGGATTAGCGCGATTGGAACAAGTCTCAGATGCTCTAGTCGGTGCTAGGGACAGTGTTAATCCTTGCATATTGATGTGAGGAGGACACTGGTCAATAGCGTCGGCCTTTTAAACTAGGAAAAACAAATATTTTTGGGAAATGGTGCAAAATGGAATTATTCTACTCATGAAGAGGGATACAATGGGAGTTTCTTCATGATGCGAAAGCATGTAGGGTTCGCTGTAGAGGTCCTCCAAGATCATGGAATGAGGAGTACAAGGACAGTGACAATTTTTTGTGTAACACTCCTACACAGTCAATCAGGTTAAATGGAAGAAGGCCTTCAACACATTTGAAGAAAATCATGTAAATAGGCAACTTTTCATTCAGATGGAGAATTGTCAGTCTATGAATGTTTATAATAGACATAAAACCCTCTTGGCGATCAAGGGACGGAAAGAACAGATGTTGGAAACTTAGCCATGGTGTGTTGATATATGCACAAAACATATCTTTACTTATCAAGAGGAGGCTCGAGACAACTACTAGAAACGGTGGATGCTATCATCATCAGCAGTCAAGATACGTGAGCCTTTGGGGCCCCAAATTTTTCTTGGGCTCTAAGCAGGGCACCTCGATATATTGCATGCATGCACTTTTGTGGGGTTTGATGTATGGATTTGAGGTTTCGATTTCCCATCATCTAGTTTCTAGTCGATTAGTACACTCCATATTACGAGCTAGGCGAGGATTAGTGGAAGGAAGTCATCCAGACATATGGATATAAGCATCTAGGAATAGAGATGTCTGAAAAATACGATCCTGCACAACTTTACGCTAATCATCATAGCTCTAACCCAGATTTACACATGCGACGAACTATAAGAGGACATGTAGTAATGCCATTTGGGGGGAGATGTTGATGGCTAGATCTTCATACTTATACTCACCCTTTTACCCTATTCTTTTTATCCATTTCACGCCAATAGTGGTTAATCGATATCTTAAAATGCACAGGTATACCTCTTGTCATGTATTTGTGGATTATTGTTCAATGAAGCATAGTTGTAGGGGATTATTACCTAAGTGTCTTGCTAATTCAGTTATTTCTGTGGATTTGAAGGGATAATGACCAAAACCGCGATTCACTAGATGATACATCAAAGCTGGCAGCGCTATCCTTGAATATTGGATGCAACGGTGAATCAATATTTTGATTGACACACTGATATCTTTTACATTCTGTTTTGTTATGAAAACCACCATGTAATTAAAGGCAGACAGTGTCGTAATTCTAGGATTTTATTATTTGACAAATTGTATAAAGTAGAGTTGTGGGCTGTGAGAGCTATCAATGTTAACAATACTTACGGTTACAGGAGAAATACTCTAACATTGAGTTTGTAACAACAAACTTTTAATATTTCTTTAATTAATGATAGTTTGATCTTCTGAGCATATTGTGATTCGTTGATCTCTCCACTACCCTGATCAAGGAGTTGGGCTTACTCTCCTAACCAGGTGCTGGTGGATTAAATTGTGTTAAGTTTCTTTCCGTGAGTTTATTATTGTTTTGAAAGTTTATTAGTGTGTTGTTGTGAGTCCTAATTGTTGTTACTCTTATTGTTGTTATAGTTATTACTTGTTGTTACTCTTATTTGTTATTACAGTATTGTTTGATGTTACACATTGATGAATTTATAATTAATGTTCAATGTTGGGTAGGGAAACTGTGGCCTACACATACAGTGCATGATAAACTTGAAACAAGTAGTAGAACCTCGAGTTGAAAATTAAATGTGGATTGGGTGAATTGCATGATTCATACTTGGACACCAACATAGAGTAAGGAGGGGAGGAAAACCATAATAAGTGTGTCAAAGGTATAAATAAATATCCTTCTCTGAAGGGACAACCTCTTCTGCTCACAATAAGTTGGGATCCCTCTTTTGCCTTGTTAATTAATAAGTGCTTGTGCACAGTTCTTTGAACAAAATTGAAAAAATGAAAAAAAAAAAAAAACAAATAAAGGCGAAATAAGAGAAAGGCTTCCTATGTAGAGAGGTGAAGCAAGAACTCCATCAAGGTACTATCCATGCTCGCTGGCAGTGGAGCAATGTTTTTGTTACTAAAGTGACTCTGCTGGGGTACTTTCCAGGCCTGCTAGCAACAGAGAAACACTAGAGATGAAAACTAAGAATCTTAAACTTCTTTCACTTTTTCATCTATATACTCCTCATCCCTAATGGAAAAAACTTAGTCTGACATGGCTTGGTTTAGTGTGCCTTCAATGAATATAATGGTAGGGACTATATCTTTGATGCAATATAAATGAAGAAGTTATGGTAATTGATGAACTGAACAATACTTCCTAAAGAGTTAGACCTATTTTGTAAGAGACAAGACCATATAGAGAGTTGTAGTTCTGCCAGTATGTCACCAAGTGTTGTAGCGGCTAAAACCACCCTCCAAAATTTTTCCTATGCTTTGATTTTGGAGCCTTCCTTTCCTGACACGTGCTTACCTTTCACTATTGTCAAGTATTCATGTTTTAATTGAGACTTATCCATTTCATCTATTCTTGTGTTTTCTTGATTCCACACATAGCTGATCTTTCTAAGTAATTAGATAACCTCCTAACTTGGCCTTACAGTTGTTTTAGGCTTACCTCCAGAAACTGCACAATCCATGAAGGCAAGACATCTTTGATTATTGGAATTGCGCAATCTAGCCTCGCATTTATTCGTTGAGCTCAGAAATTATGCAGTCATGGAAGTAATCCCAACACTGAGCCCAGAAATTGTGCAATCCATCAGTGAGCGCAAAAATTGCACAGTCCACTGAGCCGGAAATTTCCCCAGTTCCCTAATTCCCTAGAATTGTGGAATCTTTCCTGGTAATGTGCATGGAAAGTTTCCTAAAAAAGAAAAAAGAAAAAAGAAAAAAATCAATCCTTACAAACTAGGGATTCATCATTAGTTTCCCGAAGGTGGCATAGTCCCTATTTTTAGAAATTTCTGCCAAGTGTTGTTTTTTCCTAGATTTTAGGAATGCGCATCACAAACCCTGATCTGCCTAAATCTATTAAATAGACGCCTCTAGATATAATTTGTACAATCTATCTTGGAGCTCTAGCTTTCCCAAGGAGATCACAGAACCTTCAATGTAGTTATCGTCACTTTTTCGAGTGAGTTTTGCTTTTGTCATCTTTTTCCAATTTTTCTCTTGTTTTTTGTTGTTTCGCTTCTATGAGTGTTGCTTTGCTTTATTTCATTTTGTCGTTTGCCTTTCATAAGTATTGCATTGATTTTCTTGTTTTTTCACACCAACGATCATCATTTCGGCAACTCTCCTCACATATTTGTTTTTCCTTTTATTTGTTAAGCTTCTGCACTTTATTCACATTGATCCATCTACACTTTGGTAGATCTATGTTTTTTCTTTCATTATCTTTTATATCTTCTTGTTTCCCACATTTCTAATGGGAAAATCCACACTTTCCTTTATCAGTTTTCACATAGGCCAACTGGTCATTGCACAATCCATAAGCAAAAGTTGAGGCTTGACATTTCAGATACGCATTGTGAATTACAGGTTGGCCCAATTGTGCATTGTACAATCTCAAGGCTCAGTTTGAACCTTGGCCACTGAGACTACACAATGTGCAGTCTCTCCAAGTCACTGCCCAGGGTGGACTGCACATTGTGCGGTATCAAGCCTCACGTTGCACCTTAGTTGTTTGGATTGTACAATGTGTAGTTCCCAATGCCAATCTCCCTGACTTGCCCAAGAAAATTGCACAAATTTTCTAACTAGTGCAGCGATTTGCTGTCTGATCTTGTTGTGAAGATAGTGTCACGAAAGGATAATGTTTTATTTCCATGAGTGTCTTTTCTGTCCCACATGTACCACAGTTGTTGAGCACTTCTTGCCAACAGTCACTATTACCATGGCATCTAAGAAAAATGCTTCAAAATATACCACTGAAAGAAGTACCACGGAAGCAACTAAGAAAACGCTAGTAAACTTTCCAGTATACTCAGACACTAAATCGTATGTATAAAAGGACTTAGATCTTACATGGAAGAAAGTAAAAGAAGTTTTTTTAGCAAAGGACTTTGTAGCAAATCTAGAGGACCGGTAGGTATACATTAATGTCCATAGCATAGGGCTACATAAGGTTGCATGCCGATAACCAGCCTTTCCATGTGCAGATGTCATCAGCTAGATTGTCTCACATATTGATGTGAAGACCATGACATTGAGCAATGCCAGTGGACAGAGGCGTGCTACCTTTTTGGCAGCATATTACTGATGTATGTACCATTTTTCGGACCCAAAAACACACATGGATTCACTCTTCCATGCCACCAAGAGATATGTGGTTATGATGGATGTTGTGAAGAGTTCAGTGAACGAGCCATCAAAGTTTCAACAGACACCCACCAAAACATATAAGACAAGGTATCTCAAGAGAACCTATCAGTTGTTGATAATCTTAGCTTGCAGAATCCATGGTCAGCAGAGCACAGAGACCTTTCCAGAAGGGTGGGCAGTCCTTTTGAACCAGGTTATGAACAATGGGAAGTTTCTCAAATGGTCACATTTTTTGGCTCAACAGTTAAGGATCCATGTAGGTAATGCCCTAAATTCTCCCAAGGGTGGGCAAGTGAGATTTTATATGTCTGCATATTTACATGATGCAATATGTGCACATAATGCATTCCCTAGTATGAACTAGGCTTGGTTACCTTGAGAACTTGCCTATGCTTTGATTAGGTAAGGAGTAGGAGTAGTTGTTGGTTTTTCTTTGTTGTTTTGACTTGTTTTGTTTTCTTTGGTTTACTTTTTCATCTTCTCTCTTATTTTGTTTTTTTTCTTTTGGTTGTAGGATAGCTTCAGCATGAGACCATGTTTGGTTTTTGAAGAAAGCATGGTGAAGACCATGAGGAATTTGTGTTACTGTCAATTCTTGGTTATTTGTTTATTCTCTATCTTTGCATTAGTCTTTCATTTTTTTTTACTTGATGAGACTCTGATGAAAAATACGGTCCTTTCAAATAAAACCATGGTGGAATTCCGATGCTTGAAATTATAACTAGTACTTCCTACTCTAATATGTCTTTTGTTTTTGGTTAATCCTTGCTAGTTAAGTCAAGTAAAGTGTTGGTGGCTAGATTTGCATACTTTTAATCACCCTTTTACCATGTTCTTTCAATCCATTTCATGCCAATAGTGGTTAATCGATATCTTCAAATGCACAGGTATACCTCTTGTCATGTATTTATGGATTATTGGTCAATGGAGCATAGTCGTAGGGGATTATTACCTAAGTGGCTTGCTAATTCAGTTATTTCTGCAAATTTGAAGGGAGAATGACCAGGACTATGATTCACTAGATGATACCGTCAAAGCTGGCAACATTATCCTTGGATATTGGATGTAAAGGTGAATCAATCTTTCGATTGACACACTATTATATTTTACATTATGTTTTGATCTGAAAACCACCATGTAATTAAATCCATACAATGTCGTAATTCTAGGAGTTGCATTACTGACAAATTGTATAAAGTAGAGTTGGGGGTTGTGAAAGTTATTGCTGTTAAGATTCTTTAAGGTTACAAGAGAAACACTCTAACTTTGAGTCTATAACAGCATACTCATAATATTTCTTTAATTCACGACAATTTGATCTTCTGAGCATATCGTGATTCATTGATCTCTCCAGAGCCCTGATCAAGGAGTTGGGCCTACTCTCCTTACCAAGTGCTGGTGGATTAGATGTGTGTTAAGTTTATTTCCATGAGTTTATTATTGTTGTGAATGTTTATCAATGTGTTGTTGTGAGTACTAATTTTTATTATAGTTATTACTTGTTGTTACTCTTATTTGTTGTTAAAGTATTTCTTGTTGTTACACATTAATGAATTTATAATTAATGTTCAATGTTGGGTATGGAACATGTGGCCTACACATATAGTGCATGATAGCCTTGAAACAACTAGTAGAACCCCAGGTTGAATATTAAATGTGGATTGGGTGAATTGCATGATGCATGCTTGGACACCAACATTTTGGCGCCATTGTCGGGGAGAATATCAAAGGTGCGAAAGTACAACCACTATTGACCATAGAACTGATCTCTCGTCTTGGGGAAGGAATCTTATACCTTGCTCCAGCTCTTGAGTATTAGATCGTTTGGTTGTTTGGTTTCTTTCTTTTCTTGTTTTTTTGTAGGATTATTCTCTTGACCTAGGAAAGGAAGTTTTTATCACCTTGCTCTAGGTATGGAGCATTAGAATGCTTTGTTCTTCTTTCATAAGTATTTCTTTCTCGTCCTGGGAAGGAAATTTTTATTTTTCGCCCTGTTTCAGGTCCTGAGATTGATTTTTGTGATTTTTTTATTTTCTTTCTCTTGTTTTCTTTAGGGGCCACTCTCATCCTGGGGAGGGAAGTTCTTATCCTCCTCTAGGTCTTGAGATTTTAATTTGTTTAAATTTTTCCATTTTATTTCCTGATTGTATGAACAGAGACACCAATAAAAGGGGTAGAGGGAGACCCCCGAAAAGAAAAGGGGTTGATTTGGGCAGAAAAAATTACATCCAAGAGATCATCTCAAGGGCTGAGTCTGGAGCATCATCACAAGTTGTTGCTAGGGTAAGATCTCATATGAGATCTGGAGGAAAATCAATTTCACAACCAGAACCTCCTCCAATAGCAGAAGTGCAATTCAGGGAAGAAGAAGTAGTAAGCAAAGGATCAGAGGAACTCCATATTGCAAGTTCAGAGGAAGAAGATTTGAGGAAATTATTTGTGCCATATGATCAAGGAAGTGTTGTTAAAAAACTTCCATCACCTGTTATAGAATAGCCAGAGCGAGAGCTAGTTGAAATTTCAAGTGGGTATTGGAATATATTCATGGCTATTGCAACTTCTTTGATTGTATTTCCAATTGGAGATATCATAGGTGATGCACCTATGAATCCTATTCCTTTTACAACACTACCTAATTTACAAGGTCTTGCTTCCAAGGATCTAGACACATTCCTTTTTGAATTCGACGTTGTTTTTCAGGGCTATGATTACATTTCTGATGCTCATAAATTGGAGATATTCCCCACTACTTTGAAGGGCACAAATTTGAGATGGTTTATGGGTTTAGGAGAAAAATATATTGCTACATGGGATGGTATGAAGATGATTTTCCTCAAGAAATATCAGGACTACTACAAATACCAGGATGTAAAGGAATAACTTTTAAATATTATGTAGAAAGAGGATGATAATATGGAACATTTTCAATAGTTTGCAAAGATCAGGCCACAGTGACCTAGATAAGAATATCTTGAAGATCATTTTTCTCAAGGCACTAAGGGAGGAATTGAATGTAGTAGGGAAAGGAGATATATCAAAGGAATACTTTGATACCATCTAAGAATTATGCATCAAGTGTTCATGAGGGGTTTCGAGACAGAGGCAGGAATCCGAAATCTCAAAACATCTAGCGGTGGAGTTACAAAGGTTGAAATTAGGAATCTGTTGAACAACCTGAGAACCGATATCCTGAGCACATTATCATCGCAGCTAGATGTGTTCCAGGAGAAACAAAAGTAGATGGAAGCAGAGAAGGCAGTGTCTATTTTTTTCCCTCAATGTAGGAAGAAGCATCCATTGAATGAATATCGATTAAATTTTGTGGAGACTTATGTGATAAGTGAACAGATTCATTCCACTACCACTTTCCCATCTCTTCCTGGATTGAAGGTATTCTTTCATGGAACAAATGAAGAAGCAGATCATATTTATTTTATGGGATCAAGGAAACCATGGCAACCACGACCGTCGAACATGAATCAAGGTATGCCCCAAGACCCATCCTATTATATTAATAACATGAATTTTGGTCAGTAGTCTGTACCTTTTTCGCCTTCTTCGCCACAGTCTTACCAATATCCAATGCCTTGGCAACCCTGGTACCCTCAATCTGGTCCAAATTCCTCATGGTCCCAGAACTGGCATGTACCTCCTCCTCCTCCTTCAGGACAATTCTCCCAACCTATGCCACAATAGCAGCTACAGTTGCTTACTAATGCACCCACTAGTAATCCTCCTCTTTGTTGTCAACAACCTGTCCAACCCAATCCAAATCCAAATAACAGAGGGGCTCAATAGGTTAACACACTCAACCACCCTGCATATAGTATTTCCACTATGGAATGTAATGAATTAAATCTTCGATCTGGTCGGGTGGTCAATACTCAGACTTCACTTATAATTGTTGAGCATAACAATGATGAAGTCTAAGAACCATAATAGAGAATGATAGGGGATGAGCCAGCACATATTCTTACAAAGAAATAAACCCATTCACAAACTATTGTTACTAGAGGATGTTATATTGGTCCACCTTATTCATAAATAATATCTTTGAGCAAATAAAGTCCTCATCTTGAATTCGAATTTTTAGGGGAATTGCAAAATTTATTCGTTAAAATTTCGTTACTTCAGGCTATGAAGGATGTACTGATTTATTCTAAGACAATTAAAGAATGTTTTTATAAGAAACCTAGCAGAAAACCAAAGGACCCACTTACTATTCATGTTATGGGTAAATTATTAGATATAATGTTGGGGAAATCCATACTTGTCAAATACGGGGATCCTAGGAATCTAATTCTGACAATGAAAATTAATGGGGTGGATATCCCAAGTGTACTGGTAGATTTTTGGGCAACTATTAATGTTATAACCTCTGAAACCATGATTACCTTGGGTTTGTGGAACCTTGAACCAACTACCATCGTCCTAGAATTGGCAGATTGGTCTACTATTAGACTGGTAGGGAAGCTGGAATATATCACTATTTCAGCAGACTCATGGAAATACCTCGTTTACCTTTTTGTTTTACATACCCTATCCCCACCCGATGGGCATCCTTTGATTTTAGGAAGACCTTGGCTCACAACCGCAGATGCTTACATTGGGTGTTGGCCTCGAAACATGGTAATATCCAATGGGGAAGTTACAAAAACCTTATCCTTTACCCCCCTGCAGAACCAAGCTCATCAAATAAACCTCGATTTACCTTGATACAAAGTCTCTACCTACCAAAGAGCCTGAATCTGAGAATGAAGAAGTTAGACCCATCCTTACTATCATCGAGGCTCTCTTTTTTAAAGATGAAACAAAAGACATTTCCATTAGCACATTTCTCAGCAATCCTGACTTAGTTTCTTATTCAACCCATCAGCTGTTAAAAACTGTCATGTGCTGCAATGTTTAGGAAGATATTGAACCAGAAACAAAAGTATATAACATTCCTAAAATTTTACCTCATAATAGTGTTCCTGTAGAAATTAAACCAGGGAAAACGTTAAAAATTAATCCTAACCTTTCACACTTCCGATCCGAATAGCTGCTGAAAGTCGTTCGGGACCATAAAGGAGCCTTTGCTTGGGAGTATACCAATATGAAAGGAATCCCTTCTTATTTATGTACTCATCATATATACATTAAAGAGTAATGTTGACCTGTTAGGATGCCACAAAGAAGAATGAATCCTACCTTAAAAAACATTGTCAAAGATGAATTGCAGAAGCTATTAGATGTGGGTTTTATTTATCTGATATCAGATAGTCAATGGGTTCCCCATTGGTCATTGTTCCTAAGAAGAATGAAAATTGGTGGATCTGCATTGATTACAGGGAACTAAACAAAGAAACTCAGAAAGACCATTTTACCTTACACTTTATTGACCAAGTCCTTGATACATTATCTGGGAAGGAGATTTTCTCCTTTCTAGATGGATTTAGTGGATGCAATCAGATACAAATAGCTCTTGAGGATCAGGACAAAACTACCTTTGCATGCCCTTAGGGAACCTTTTCCTACCAAGTCCTTCCATTTTGACTTTATAATGAACCTACTACCTTTCAAAGGGCAATATTAGGAATTTTTTCTAATCTAGTTAATGATAGTGTTGAGATTTACATGGACGACTTCACCCCATATGGGGATTATTTTATAGAAGATTTGAAAAAATTAGAGAAAGTACTTGAAAGAGGCAAGAAAACACATGTTTCTCTTAGTACACTCAAATGTCATATGATAATGAAAGAAGGAATAGTGACGGGACACTTGCTTTCATCTACAGGAATTCAGGTTGATCCTGCAAAGGTAGAGGTAATCTTAAAATTTCCTATGCCTAAGACACTGACACAGGTATGCATATTTATTGGTTATGTTGGCTATTATAGGTGTTTCATAGAAAAAAATTCTAAAATAGCATTCCCACTTTTTCAATTGCTACCTAAGGATGCAGAATTTGTGTGGATAGATGAATGTGAAGCAGCTTTTGTAGAAATCAAAGAACTAGTCTGCAAGGATCTGATATTACATGGTCCTGACTGGAAACTCATGTTTCACATCTCTATTGATGCTTCTCAAGCAGTAGTAGGGGCATTTTTTGGGAAACAGGAGGACAAGAAACCATACGCAATTATTATCTCAACAAGAATTTGACCCCTGCTGAATTAAACTATATGGTAACTAAAAAGGAGTTCTTGACTGTCATTTATGCTATTAATAAATTATGGAATTATATCACAAGGTATCCTACTTTCATGCACATTGATCATACAGCTATCAAGTATCTGATGAACAAACGGATAACCCTTGGTCGCGTTACAAGATGGTTATTGTTAATTCAATAATTTGATATTACCATTGTAGATAAACCAGGGAAAGATAATGTAGATGCATATTTCCTGTCTAGGATGGGTACTAGTGATGAAGGTAAACCTGTAGAGGATAGTTTTCTAGATGAACATATTTTTGCAATTTCTACTCACACTCTGTGGTATCCAGATATTGTTAACTATATTGCTACAGGAAGATTCCTCAACACTTTCCTTACAGATAACAGTGAAGGATTATCCATCATAGTGCTCGTTATTCATGGAGAAAGAGATATCTCTTTTACATAGGATCTGATCAGCAAATCCGATGCCGCATAAGTGGAGATGACATCTATGATGTCCTGAAAGCTGCTCATGATGGCCCTTGTGGGGGACATTTTGCACATAAGCAAACAGGTCATAAGGTGTTACAAATGGGATACTCTTGGCCTTCTATTTTTCATGATGCAAGGAAATATGTTAGAGGGTGTGATAGCTGCCAGCAGATGGATCAGCCTCGTCGGGCAGATGAAATGTCATTATAGCCCCAACTTGCTCTTGATCCCTTTGAAAAATGGGCTATCGATTTCGTTGGGAAATTTAATCCGCCTTCACTACAAAAAGTTCACATTTTGGTTTGAACGGATTACGTGCCAAAATGGGTAGGGTTGTTGTGAAAGCAACAGAACATGTTGTCTCGGACCTTTTATTTGCAGAAATTCTTGCACGGTATGGAGCTCCTAGAGAGATAGTTTCAGATGGAGGGACACAGTTTACATCACATCTTATAGCAGGACTTATGAAAAAGTATGGAATGAAGCATAGGGTAAGATCTCCATATCACCCTCAAGAAAATGGTCAAGTTGAAAGCACAAACAAGGTACTAGCGAATATTCTTACAAAGACTATAGAAAACTATCATCAAAATTGGGCCGAAATGATTTCTTAGGCACTTTGGGTGTATAGGAAAACATGAGGAACACAACACGGTTTTCACCATATGAGCGTGTCAATGGGAAATCCCCTTTGTTTCTAGTGGAATTTGAAATTAAGACGCTCAAAATAGCCCTTGAAGTAGGTTTAGATCTTTTAGAAGCCTAGAAACACTGAATGGAATAGTTGAATGAGATGGATGAAATTCGTTTGGTAGTTGTCCAGAATATTGTTGCAATCAAGTAGAAGTGAACTAAATGGAATGAAAATTCATTAAGAAAAATATGTTTCAAAGAGGAGATTGGGCATTACTCTATGATTCTAGGTTCAAGTATTTTAATGGAAAACTATGCTCCAGGTGGGTGGCACCATATGTAGTTGACACGGTGTTCAATAATGGGACTATTAGCCTTATAACAATTGATGATCACATACTCCTTTTATCGTGAATGGACATCACCTCAGATTATATCATCATCCAGCTTCAACGGACTCCTTTATTAAATATCTCTCTAATAACTCTGGTTTTGAAGTTATTAGTGCAGTGAATTCCTCCTCTGTACCCCTGGTCTAAAAAAAAAATTAATAATATATATATATATATATATATATATATATATATATATATATATATATATAATGTTTTTACTACTCATCAATCGTTTTCTTGCAGGGACCTCACTAACATTGTTACTCCTCCAATGTCGTTAATCTAATGATGGCAATTTTGTCTAAGTACTTCACTGGTGTTGTTACTCTGTCATGATTTTCATCTAAGTACCACAGTGTTGTTACTCATCCAGTGATGTTACTCCTCTGGTGTTGTTACTCCTCCGGTGTTGTTACTCCATCGCGATTTTGTCTAAATACCTTGGTGTTGTTACTCCTTTGGTGTTACTCCGTCACAATTTTGACTAAGTATTCAAGTGGTGTTGTTACTCCTCAAGTGTTGCTACTCCCCCAATGTTGTTACTCCTTGAGTGTTTTTACTCCCTCCGATGTTGTTACACCTCTGCTATTGTTACTCCATTAAGGTAAGTCACCAGGTAGGTCCCTGGTTGACTTTGTGGATTTAATTAATAATTCATGTGACATGACTTGATATGGCCGCAAATGGTCATCCCTCATATGGGAGGAGGTACTATAATAATTGAAAAATATGCCATAATGACTTGTTATTATTATTACTAAACCTTGTGCTAAGCGCATACACTCCACGATTTTCCACCATCATTTGCACGATACCCATATGTGTAGGGACTTGAAGTTAGTACTATTGTACTAATGAACGGTCCTTTCCAACGCTGCGAAGTAATTACCATAATTGCTATTTATCATTACCATTATCCGCCATGATTTTTCCATATTTCTCCGTTATCCTCCCGATTTTCACTCTCACTACAAATCTACCTGCCGGCACTCCTCGACAGTCTGTTGTTACTCCGAAGTGTTGTTACAGAGCACTTGCAGAAAGGGTGGATAGACTGTGAGACATGAACCAGAGAGCATAGAGCAGGTTCGATGAAATGTATATATTTGGCAAGTCTTCTTGGATGCAGGGTGGAATGTGTATTTTGAGAGGCTACAAGGATTTGACAAAGACATCACAGTTGAATATGCGTTAAACCTAGAATAAAATCATTCTAGATTCTGTGGTCTGGATATTTTTGTCACGAAGGAAGCTATTTTGATTCCCAGTGGGTTACAGCAAGGAGGTCACAAATGGTTCTCTTGGAAGTCTCCTCTCCTAGAGTTATAAGAATTGTTTTTATAGGCTCGGGATACAGCGGTCTAGAAAGGAAGAGGGTATGATCGTAAATATTTTCCATACCTATGGGCTGAGGTGGTGTATTTTTTTATGAGGTATGTTACCTGTTAAGGTTGTTTGTCTACACTGTTTAAATATAATTTCAAACTCCTTGCATGCCTTCAGTTTCAGTATGTGTAGGTTCATTCTTTGGACATGCCATACTTTCTATGGAGCGGCCTTCACTTAATGGCACAATCTACCCACCGGTCTTGACGACCATTAGCTTTTCTCACAAATCATGGGTTGGTTAGATTGTTGGTGGTGCATGCTCTGTCTCAAACCTTCATGGCTTAGCTACACATCATCGACCTCGCAGAGGAAGAACTTGCAGGTATGTTGCCTGCAAGGGAGGAGGAAGAAGATGTAGCAGCAAAAGAAGAAGCCATAGACAATGTTGTTCCAGTGTTGCCTATTGGCCCAACAGAAACAGACATGGAAATAGAAGAGAGTGCACTCGATGTTGCTCCACAAGAACTAGTGTCGACTGCCAATTTAATAGGATAATCACCACCTTTGGATGCATTTACAGGTGGTGCTAACACACAAGAACCAGCATCACCTATCTAAGCAATTGAAGAAATTTTGGTTGAGAATGTAGGTGGTGCTGAAACACAAGAACCAGCATCACATGTCCAAGAAATTGAAGAAATTTTGGTTGAGAATGTAGATGGTGCTGACACACAAGAACCAACATCACTTTTCCAAGCAATTGAAGAAATTGTGGTCAAAAATGTAGGTGGTGTTGACCCACAAGAACTAGCACCACTTGTTCAAGCAGTTGAAGAACCTGTGGATGGAAATGTAGGCGGTGTTGTCACACAAGAACCAGCACCACCTATTCAAATGAATGTGGAACCTTTGGAGGAAACGGGGGTCGCAGTCTACACCACTCCACAAGAGCTAGTGCCAGGTTCTGGGTAGAAGGACGAGTTGGAAGTAGCACATGTAGAAATTGGAAAAAGGAGCATAGAATAGCTAGTGAACAAAGATGAAGAGGAAGAAGGGCCTGTGTCAGCAAGCATTGAGAGAATGAAAACTAATGAAAATTGGATTGGGTGAACTTCATGATTCATACTTGGACACCAACATAGAGTAAGGAGGGGAGGAAAACTATAACAAGTGTGTCATAGGTATAAATAAATATCTTTCTCTGAAGGGACAACATCTTATGCTTGCAATAAGTTGGGACCCCTCTTCTGCCTCGTTAAATAATAAGTGCTTATGCACAGTTCTTTGAACAAAAAATAAAATAAAGGTGAAATAAGTGAAACGCTTCCTATGCAGAGAGGTGAAGTAAGAAACTTCGTGAGGGTACTATCCACGTTTGCTGATAGTGGAGCAATTTTTGTGTTCCTGAAGTGACTTCATCAGGGTACTTCCATGTCTGCTGACAATGAAGCAACACAAGAGATGAAAACTAAGAAGTTGGAACTTCTTTCACTTGTTCATCTATATACCCCTCATCCCCAATGGAAACAAATTAGTCTGACTTGGCTTGGTTTAGTGTGTCGTCGATGAAGATTATGGTAGGGACTATATCTTTAACACAAGATAAATGAAGAAGTTATGGTAATTGATGAATTGAACAATACTTCCTAAACAATTAGACCTATTTTGCATGAGACAAGAACATACAAAGAGCTAGAGTTCTGCCAGTATGTCACAAAGTGTTGTAGCGGCTAAAACCACCCTCCAAAAATTTTCCTATGCTTTGATTTTGGAGCCTTCTTTTCCGCTGACATGTGCTTACCTTGACTCTTGTCAAGTATTCATGTTTTGATTGACACTTATCCCTTTCATCTATTCTTGTGTTTTCTTGATTCCATACTTAGTTGATCTTTCTAAGTCATAAGATAACCTCCTGACTTGGCCTTACAGTTGTTTTGGGCTTGCCTCGAGAAACTGCACAAACCATGAAGACAAGGAAGCTTTGATTATTGGAATTGCGCAATCCAGACTCGTAGTTATGCCTTGAGCTCAGAAATTATGTAGTCATGGAAGTAATCCCAACACTGAGCCCAAAAATTGTGCAATCCATCTGTGAGCTCAGACACTGCACAGTCCACTGAGCCGAAAAGTTCCCCAGTTCCCAGAATTGTGCAATCTTTCCTGGCAATGTGCATGCCAAGTTTCCTAAAAATAAAAAATAAATAAATAAATAAATCCCTAGTAACTGGGGATTCATCATTAGTTTCCCAAAGGTGGCACATTCCCTATTTTTAGAAATTTCTGCCAAGTGTCGCTTTTTCCTAGATTTTAGGTATACACGTCGTAAACCTTGATCCACCCAAATCTATTTAATAAACACCTCTAGAGATCATTCCTACAGTTGATCTTGGAGCTCTATCTTTCCTGAGGAGATCACGGAACCTTCAATGCAGTTCTCGTCGCTTTTTTTAGTGAGTTTTTCTTTTGTCGTCTTTTGCCACTTTTTCTGTCATTTTTTGTCATTTCTCTTCTATGAGTATTTCGTTGCTTTGTTTCATTTTTTCTTTTGCCTTTCATAAGTATCGCATTGATTTTCTTGTTTTTTCACACTAGCTATCGTCATTTCAGTGACTCTCCTCACACATTTGTTTTTCCTTCTATTTGTTAAGCTTCTGCACTTGATTCACATTGATCCATCTACACTTAGTCAAATCTATGTTTTTGCTTTCATTATCTTTCAAATCTACTTGTTTCCCATGCTTCCACTGGGAAAATTCACACTTTCCTTGATCAATTTTCACATAGCCCAACTAGTCATTGCGCAATCTAGAAGCACAATTTGAGGCTTGGCCTCTAAGACTGTGCATTGTGAAGTACAGGCTGGCCCAACTGCACATTGTGTAGTCTCAAGGCTCAGTTTGACCCTTGGCCACTGAGACTACACAATGTGGAGTCTCTCTTAGTCACTGCCCAGGGTGGACTACGTATTGTGCAATCTCAAGCCTCAGGCTCCACCTTGGTTGTTCGTACTGTACAATGTGCAGTTCCCAATGCCAATATCCCTCACTTGCCCAAGAAAATTGTGCAATTTTTCTAACTAGTGCAGTGGTTTGCTACCTGATCTTGTTGTGAAGATAGATTCCCTAAAGGATAATGTTTTCTTTCCATGAGTGTCTTTTTTGTCCCATGTGTACCACAATTGTTGAGCACTTCTCTCCAACAGTTAATGTTACCATGGCATCTAAGAGAACTACTTAAAAATATACTACTGAAGGAAGTACCAGGGAAGTAGCTAAGAAAATTCTAGTAAACTTTCTAGTATACTCAGACATTCAATTGTATGTAGAAAAGAACTTAGAACTTACATGGAAGAAAGTAAATGAAGTTTTTTCAGCAAAGGACTTCATAGAAAATCTAGAGGATGAATAGGTATACATTAATGTCCATATCATAGGGCTACATAGGGTTGCATGTATATATCTTGCCTTTCCATGTGTATATGTCATTAGTTAGATTGTCTCACATATTTATGTGAAGACCATGACTTTGAGTAGTGCCAGTGGACAGAGGTGTGTTAACTTTCGGCAGCATATTATCAAAGTATCTATCATTTTTCTAACCGAGAAACACACATCGATTCACTCTTCCATTCCACCAAGAGATATGTGGTTATGAGGGATGTTGTGAAGAGTTGGGTGAAGGAGCCATCAAAGTTACAGACACCCACCAACACATATAAGACAAGGTCTCTCAGGAGGGCCTATCAGTTGCGAATACTATTAGCCTGCAGAATCCACGGTCAGTAGAGCACAGAGACATTTCTAGAAGAGTGGGCAGTCCTTTTGAACCAGGTTGTGAACAATGGGAAGTTGCTCAGCTGGTCACATTTGTTGGCTCAACAGTTGAGGATCCATGTAGGTAATGCCCTAAATCCTCCCAAGGGTGGGAAAGCGATATTTTATATTTCTACATATTTACTAGATGCAATATGTGCACATAACACATTCCCTATTATAAACTAGGCTTGGTCACCTCGAGAACTTGTCGTGCACATCCACTGCAAGTTTTTCTTGAATTACAGCCATCGAGGGGTGATGGAAAAGCTAACAATCCACTTCCTCATTCTACTATACAGGATGATCTTTGAGAAAAAACCACTTTGCATGTCACCTGCGTTAATGGAGACAATATCAAATATCACAGATTGGTTTGTCTCACCGAATGGAACCTTCCTTAGAGTGTTCGGAGGAGAGAAATCACCGCATGTTTTGCTAAGGTATGCCACCAAAAAGATTGTCATGTAAGAAGTGTCATATCATCTCGCCACAGGGTTATCATCTGCTTTTCATAGGAAGAATAAAGCAACTTGGCCAACTCTTCCTCTGCAAATTGGATTGTACGAGATAAAGAACCTGAAATTTGTGGATATCGTAGTAAAGGCAATAAAGAAGTTTGAATTTGGTACTTGAGACTTTAATTCATATAGTCCCCATGGTATTTGTAAGAACCACTGTGAGAGAATCCACTTTTAGTGGCTCAGCGAGAAATTTCATTGGCAGGAGGAGGATCCAAGGAAGAATTTCTATAATGCCTCCAAGACTCGCAAGTCGATCAGTTTTTCATGAACTTCACAAGTCACTCTACAGAAGGAAGCAACTCTAAAATGGGACTCCTAAGGAAATTATTGTTGGGTTGTGTTATATTCTTTCCACAACTAGCCCACGTAGTTAACCTGGGGGTTAGAGGGGAGGCAGAGCCCCCCCTTCGTTGCCTGATTACATAGCAAGGGGGATCACAGGGGGTTTGAGGGATGCAGGTAACCCCACTCTATGGGGTCCAAGGCAGAACCCCAGAAAATTTTGGTTTTGGACCCTATATTAGGTTGGGCAGACCTACCTATGGTTTTGTGCATGATTTTTCGCACATGGTTTTAGACGCGATGGTTTTTGGTCCATGGTTTTGGACGCGATGGTTTTGGATGCGATGGTTTTCAGTCCATGGTATTGGATGCTTCGGCATGTATAAATATGTATTGTAACATTGAAAGGAATATAATGAAAAATCAAGCTGGTAGTCTTGGTTTTGGGATCCAGGGGAAAATCCCTGTGTATATGTGTTTTATGTGTTATGCTCTCGCATTGTTTATTTTCTTTGTTTTAGAATTCATATGTAGGTAATTTCTGTAAGGGGTTAAAATCTACATTTGGTATCATAGTTGTTTTGGCTTCAAGGGGACGCCTTTGTTACTAAGGGGTTTTGCTTGGGCCTGTGGTAGACCCTGTTTAGTGGGAGATCTGCGGGATTGATTCTGGTGGTGAAAGAAGATGATGAGCAGTGGAAAGATAGAGATTAAGAAATTTAATGGTCAGATTTTTGAGTTGTGGAAACTCAAGATGGAGGATCTTTTGGTGGATAAATATCAGTGGATTGCGGTAGATCCGGGTACTAAACTAACGGGAGTGTCCGATGAAGAATGAAAGAAATTGGATTGGAAGGCAAAGAGCACAATACGATTGTGTGTCTAAGATTCAGTATTGCTGAATGTATCAGGGGAAGCTACAGCTAAGGCTTTGTGGGACAAGTTAGGGACTTTGTACCAATCTAATTCTCTGGTGAATAAACTGTTCCTACGGAAAAAGTTGTATAACCTGAGGATGAAAGATGGAGACTCGGTGACAGAGCATCTAAACACATTTAATACTATGGTAAGTCAGTTATTATCTGTTGATATTAAAATTTTAGATGAAGATAAGTGCATCAGTTTATTGTGTTCTCTACCAGATTCATGGGATAGTCTGGTTATTGCAATAGGTAGCAATGCAAATGCCTTGTACTTTGATGAAATAGTCTCATCCTTGCTGATGGAGGAGACAAGATGGAAAAATATGAAGAGCCAGAATGGTGATGCCTTGTCTGTATGAGGTCAATCCCAAAATAGAAACAAAAATAAGTAGTCAAGTGGGAGATCTAAATCTAGAGGGAGATCTAAATCTCCAGTAAAACTTGTAAAGGTGGTCTGTTGGAAATGCGGAAAGGAAGGGCACTACAAAATGGATTGTAAATCTAAAGCTCCTGATAAAGGAAAGGGATCTGATGATGCTCCTTCTCAGAGGTGAAAACCACCTCAGATGAAGGTGGGGATGTGTACTTGGTTTCTTCAAGTACACATGTAGATCATGAGGCATGGTTGATTGACTCAAGTGCATCCTTTCACTTCACTCCCCATAGAGAGTGGTTCTGCGAGTATGAGAAATATGATGGTGGTGATGTCTTCTTGGGGATGACAGGAAGGCTAGAATCGTTGGTCGTGGAAAAGTAAAGTTGAAGTTGCAAGGTGGAAGGGTTAGAACACTTCTGGGTGTTCTGCATATTCCTGCATTAGCCAGAAATATGATTTTTGTAAGAAAGTTGGATGATGTAGGTGTAAAAACAGTGTTCAAGAAGGATACCTGCAAGATGGTTCAAGGGACACTGGTATTGATGTAGGGAGTTTGAATTGGAACTTTGTACAAGCTGCAAGGTAGCACTATTGTTGATGGGTGCAATAGTTATGTGGTTCCTGAAGTTGCAGCAGAAAATCTAGTGGTCTCTGGAGTGAAGACCATGTTGTGGCATCAAAGGCTTGGACATATTGGAGAGAAGGGCCTTCAAATACTTTATGGTAAAGGTATGGTAGAAGGTATGAGTATTAGCTCTTTGGATTTTGATTTTTGTGAAAATTTTGTATATGGGAAATAGAATCGGATGAGTTTCCCCTCTGGTGGTAAGAGGGTGAAACAAATATTAGAGCTTGTGCACAGTGATGTGTTTGGACCTGTGAAGGTTCCATCACTAGGTAAGTCTGTTTGCTATGTATCATTTATAGATGACTTCTCAAGGAATACATGGATATATTTCCTTAAGAAGAAATCTGAAGTCTTTGACAGGTTTAAAGAATTTAAGGCTCTGGTGGAAAACCAGACAGAGAAGAAGATAAAGGTGTTGAGGACAGATAATGGTGGAGAGTTTTGCAGTAAGGAATTTGAAGAATTTTGTAAGAAGTGTGGTATAGCACGGAAGAAGACTACTCCATATACACCTCAGCAAAATGGAGTTGTAGAAAGAATGAAAAAGACATTGATGGAAAGGGCAAGAAGCATGCTCAGTGGTGCCAAGTTAGGACAAGAATTCTAGGCAGAGGTGGTGGAGATTGCATGTTACCTGGTCAACAGATCACCTTCATCAACATTGGAGGATAAGACTCCACAAGAGGTATGGACTGGTAAGAAACCTTCTCTTTCACATTTGAGGTTATTTGGATGTGATGCATATGTACATGTTCCAAAGGAGAAATGAACCAAATTGGATAGTAAACCTGAAAAGTGCATCTTTATTGGGTATAAGGATGGTTTAAAGAGCTATAAGCTTTGGAACCCAGTAACAATGAAGGTTGTGTACAACCGAGATGTGGTGTTCATAGAGGTGAAAGATGTTATTAAACATGAAGTCCAACCAAATGACCTGAGAAGATAGAGTTTGAGCTAAAGGAGGAAGAATCAGACTCTACAACAGAGGAGGAATCAGAAGATGAAGAGCCACAAACTCCGGGTGTGAGAAGATCAGTTCAAGAAAGAAGGCATCCAGAAAGGTATAGTCCATCACAGGTCACTCTACAGAAGGAAGAAACTCCAGAAGAAATGCCCATTAGGGGAATTTTGAGGTCTAAAATGGGACTCCTAAGGAAATTATAAAATAATAGTAGAAATAATAAAATAAGATTAGATTACATCTTCAAATTTTATAGGGAAAAAAGAAAATTATTTTTTTAACTCTTATTTTCAACTTATATCCCTATGGGTTTACTCAAAATTCAAGAGGAAACACTCGTTGGATGTAGAATTTGATTCATCATCCAAGGAGTTCCCATATTGCATACTTTCGCTGGACCTTGCTACACAAAAAATGATAAATACATTAAAAATGTGATTGCAATCACGTTTTTCATGTATTTCTCATTTTTCATGTAGCAGGGTCCATCAAAAGTATGCAACATGGGTACTCCTTGGATGAGGAATTAAATTTTGCATCCAACAAGTACTCTCACTCAAAATTTGAGTAAAACCTTATGGAGATAAGTTAAAAATATGAGTTGAAAAAGTATTTTTATTATTTTATTATCTTTTTACTTTTTTACTCCAAAAATGGTGGATCATCCCACATGGTTGACATCATCATCGTGAATCCTATTGGTTCTTATAAAGTTCATTTTGGTTGTAAATTTTTCTTAGGAGGCCCATTCTAGACCTCAAAATTCCCCTAATGAGTAGAAGGGAGCAACCTCATGGAGGATAAAGGAAAGAGAAAGGTTTCTCAGATTCTTAGGGGAGAAAGAAGCCGCAAGATGAAAGCAGATCCATTTATTATGAAAGAAACTTTAGAAGTTGAGGCAACGAGGAAGCATAGGATGCACAGAGAAGAATGGAGGAATAGGGAAGCACAGGAGAGGAAATTGGAGGAAAAAAAGAGGAAACAAGAACAAGAAGAGAAGCAGAAGCAGGAAGAAGATGAAAAGAAACGTGTAATTGCAAAAGAAACAACGAGGAAACAAGTTGAAGAGAAAGAACAGAATCGACAACTAGCAGAGGAAGAGGGGGGACGGATGCATGATTATGACTTTGCTCAGAATATTGAAAATTTGACAGAGATCAATGACATGAAGGCATAACCGGAGCCGCATAATCAATATTTTGACTTGATTCCTTGCACACAACATGTCATTGTTCAGTCTCCACCACCTCCAGCAGCAGAGTCAGCTCTAGGTGAGGAAGGGGAATTTGTTCCTCTTGATAGTGATCTGGTTATGGAAACATACAATCTGTCATATGATGAACTCCAGAAGAATATTTTAAAAGCACGTAAGAAGCATTTTCTAGATGATATCACATCTCCTTCTTTCATAAGAGAAAGGGTAATTGTGGCCAACACCATAAGATATCCTGAAGCCACTGCCTCAGCCAACTTGGCCTTCGCAGGTGCAGAAAAGTCGAACACTCAGTGTTTGATGGCTGAGAATAAGCAATTAATAAAGAACTTGTAGGTTGCCAAGAAAGACGTTGAACAACTTCACGCAACAACTCACAACACAGCTTCCAAACACGTCCACTTGGAGGAAATGAAGGAAGAAATACTTAATTAAGTATCAGCACTTGGAAATACCATGCGGGATCTCTATGAGGAGCTTGTTACCATGCATAAGATGGTTGTCCGCATGTTTTCTTGTAGTTGCAGTGCAAATAATTTGCCAAAACTCTCATAAATGTGCAAGTTACAAGCTTTGTTGTGCATGAATGGACAATGCGATACAAAGGGGCATCACTTGACTTGGGTAAGAAAATGAAGCCACAGGAAAATCTGGAGAAAGAAAGAGTGTGGATGTTAATCCGGGATAACAAACAACTCGCCTAAATCATTAGTAACATTCAGGCCTCATATGAATGGATATACAAAAATCTGGATTCCTTGGTGAAGACCCACAAGATCCCATCAGTTGGCTCACTCATTGAAGCCAAACACAGGAACCAGGTCAGAAGGAGATAGAGGAATACTTGGAGCAGCTAAGATAGATTTCCACCCAGGAGGACTTGGAGGTGAATAGATAAAACATGAACAACTACATTGGTGGACATGTACAAGTGTGGACATTGTTGATCATGCTTCAGAAGGATGTAGAATCTGGATCCAAATATTTTTACCGAGATGCCATGGAGGATAGAGTCTGCTTCCATCCAGACACTATCACAAAGTTTGGGGATGTCATTGCATAGTACCAATCTTGGCACCACTATGTGACCGAACAACATTAAGTGGAATTTGTTGAGCTATAGTTTCCCCAAACTCAAGCATCATAGTGTTTTGTCTTGTTAGGCTGTCAAGTTGTCTCTACCCTATTTTGTCTTATATGGGTACGAGTATAAATTGTAATATTATTTGTATTTAAATTGTAAGTGGAATTCCAAGTGTCAATATTGGAATGTGAAGAGTCATGATGTAATGTAATGAGTTATTTTGTAAATAAGTTGAAGATTCGTGAGGGTAGGCCAAAATTCACAAAGGGGAGTTGAAGAGTTACCCCATATTGTTATAAATAGAACCTCATAACTCATGTAAAGGGCTTTTGGGAGCCAAGATTTTGGCTAGGCTTAGGCTTAGAAAGAGCTTGGCAGTTTTATGAGAGCCTTGGCTTCTCCATAGCATAGAGGGAGTATACTTCTTTGGAGGAATAGGTGTGGTTGACTTCACATTCCACTATTGGGGATAGTGGTTCGTCAATGGTGTATGTATGATTGGAACTTTCACTTTTAATAAAAACTTAGATTTGGCACGCTTTCATGCATATATTGTGAATATAGTAGGATTATTCTTATTGTATTTTCAATGTATTTTTATTTAACTTACGCTTATGCTTATGAACTATTTCATTTGAATTTGTATGAATCTTGTTGAATGTGTGTTGTTGTATTAAATCGTCATTGTTAACTTGTGGACTATTCTACATATTATGTTGTGATGTCATTATGATTTTGTGGTCCTTTCAAGCTATGTACTATTACCGGCTTCTAAGGGGCTCACTTCCCTTTCCATTCATGTGTTGGAACCTTCATGCATTGAACTTGACTTTCTAGAGGGTCACACACTTTTTCTCACCGAAGACATCATGCACCACACTGTGCATATTCGCAACCAAGGAATATCATTAGCACCACACTGTTGGGACTCCTATTCCAAATGGTTGGAGGTTTAGGTGGGACTTCATATCAGGGAGATCCCCTGAATGTTGGCAAGTCTAGCACTCTAAACATATTTGACACTAGAAGGAGGGTCAAATGACAGGCTGAACCCATGAAATCTGTTTCAACTTTCTGCACCCATTAATGGCTTCCTCCCATATCTTAGTCCCGACATGTTTTTCTAAAACTTCAAAATTAAATTTTTCTGTGGAAATAAGTAATGATTTTTCCAATCTCAAATTCAGTGGTGAGGGTGAAACAACCTTCTTTGAGCACACTGCTCATTTTCTTGAATTATGCACAAAGCATAAAATTCTTTGCGGGGAAGCTTCTTTTAGGTTGTTCACTCTCACATTTGAAGGACATGTAAAGGAATGGTGCTACACATTTCATGTTGCTTCCATACACTCTTTCAAGCATCTTTCCACAGAACATTTCTGCTCCTTTGATAGGTATGATTATAAATCTGTGTTTAAGAAAATTATGGAATTGCAAAAAGCACTTGATGATTTTCACGATTTTTTCATTCATTTTTCCTTTTATTTTTCTGAAGATGATGTTGATTGGACTTTAATGAAAGAAAAAATTTTATTTCATGTTCACATTTCAATCAATCCACACGAATATTAATATTTCGAAAATCTCCCGACATATTGTGGTATTAGAGCTTCAAAATCTGTGACAAATGAAGTTACTGTTTCGAGTGTCTCTCCATCTCTTTCTAATAAAATAGCTCCAGTTACACAAGTTGAGGTGGGAGAACTTAATAATTCATTCATTTATTTACCACCATCTTCTCCCACCCCACATATTTAGAATTTCAGCACAAGTTTGGACTGTGAATCTAATGTTTGTGATGAAGTGTTATCTCCTTGTCCTCCATCCTTTGGTTCCTTTGGTCCTCTGGATTTTGATTTGTTGTGTTCACCCTTTTCAAAAATTTCTCTGAATGTTCATGATGATTGGATGGAGTTGGTGTTCTACAAAAAACTTGTGATATCATTTACGATGACTATGTGTGGGAGTCCACATCTGAACAAGAATCTGCAATGAAGGTTGATTTTTCTCCTTCTGCACCTCTCCCTCATTATCCTGACATTTTCCGCGATTATGTCATTCTTGTTGAATCTTGTGAAAATTTAGTTTTTGATGATATTATTACTTTTGATCATTTTTAGAAGTTGTGGAATGTGAGTTTTCATATGAATGCATAGAGAAAAAATGTTCTCTTTTAAATCTATCGAATCTATCATCTCATCATTCTAAACAATTAGAGGGTGAAATTTCCTGTTTTCCATCTTCCCCTCTTTATGATTCATCAAATCATGAGGATGCATATGTTTTTTATCTTGAACTTTTTGATCATGGTTGTCGTGATCTTTTCACTCGTCCATCTAATCATGATTCTAATTTTTCTGCTATTGATTTTTCTAAGCCACCGGTCTTTGATGATCTACCTTCTGATGATTTGGAACTTACGCAAGTTGTTGAGGCACTTCAACCCAATTTGATGGTTATGTTAGATTCTCATAGTCTTGAGATCAGGTCCAATTCCAATCGGAATAGTGGATTATCTCTCAAGGATACTCATCACTCTATCGCACACATTGAAAATCACTCTCTCACATTTTTTTCATCCTTCATCTACATTACATGATCCTATCGCTCAGTCATTGGAGGAGTCATACCTAGAGAGCACTTTTGCAAAACAATTTTTTTTCTTTATTTATGTTCTCCCATTTCCGTAGTTTGAAATTTTCTTGTTTCGTAGCTTCAAGTCGCAGTGTGTCTAAACACTGTAATACATCCACAAATTGTCTTCCATGCGTGTTTCTTTCATACTTTTCTGCATGCATTTTCAAACTTCCAACATTTTGGTATGCATTGTCTTATCTTTCTTGTTTATTATTATGCTTGAATATCTTTCTTAATATGAATTCCCATGCTTACATAGGTCAGCCAATGCGCCAGTGGCTACACTGTAAGTTTCATTTTACATGAGTATCACCTATGCTATGATTAGGTTAGAAGTAGGAGTAGTTGTTGGTTTTTCTTTGTTTTTTTTACTTGTTTTCTTTGCTTTGATTTAGTTTCGCCTCCATTCATTTCTTTTGTTTATTTTTTTTCAATTGTAGGAAAGATTCCACATGAGACCGTGTTTATTTTATGAAGCAAGCATGGTGAAGACCACAAGGAATTTGTGTTACTGTCAATGCTTGGTTATTTTTTTATTCTCTCTCTTTACCTCAATCTTTCATTTTTTTATTCAATGATACTCTAGGGGAAAATATGTTCCTTTCATAGAAAACCATGGTGGAATTACGATGCTTGAACTTATAAATAGTACCTCCTACTCTAGTCGTTCTTTTGTTTTCATTCAATCCTTATCAGTTAAGTCAACTAGAGCAAGGAGTAGAGGAAAACCTTAACAAGTGTGTTAGAGGTATAAATAAATATCCTTCTCTCAAGGGACAACAACTTCTGCTCTCAATAATTAGAGATCCCTCTTCTGTCTCATTAAATAATAAGTGCATATGCACAATTCTATGAAAAAAATAAAATTAAGGCGAAAGAAGAGAAAGGCTTCCTTTGTAGAGAGGTGAAGCAAGAAACTTTGTCGGGGTACTATCTAGGCTCACTGGAAGCGGAGCAATGTTTGTGTTCCTGAAGTGACTCTGTTGGGGTACTTTTCAGGCCTGTTGGCAATGGACCAACACCAAAGATGAAAAATAAGACTATGACACTACTTTCATTTATGCATATATATACTCCTCATCCTCAATGGAAATAAATTAGTCTGATTTGGCTCAGTTTAGTGTGTCGCCGATGAAGAGAATTATAGGAACTATAACTTTAATGTAAGCTAAGTGAAGAAGTTATGGTAATTGATGAACTAAACAATACTTCTTAAAGAGATAGACTTGTTTTTTATGAGACAAGACCATACAAAGAGTTGGAGTTCTACCAGTGTGTCGCCATGTGTTGTAGCGGATACAACCACCCTCCAAAATTTTACCTATGATTTGATTTTGGAGCCTTCCTTTTCACTGACATGTGCTTACCTTTGACTATTTTCAAGTATTCATGTTTTCATTGAGACGTGTCCCTTTCACATGTGCTTGTGTTTTTTGATTCCATACTTAGCTAATCTTTCTAAGTCACAAGATAACCTCTTGACTTAGCCTTACAGAACTTATGGGCTTGACTCCATAAATTACGCAATCCATGAGGGAAAGCCAACCTAGATGATTGGAATTACACAATCCAGACTGGTAGTCTTTCCTTGAGCTCAAAAACTGTGCATTCATGGAAGGCAGCCAACACTGAGCCCAGGAAATTGCACAATCCATAATTGAGCTCAGAAATTATGTAGTGCATTGAGTGGGAAAGTTCCCAAATTCCCCATAATTGTGCAATTTTTCTTGGCAGTGTTCAAGGCAAGTTTCCTTAAAAAAAAAAAAAATATCCCTAGAACATCACATGGAAGTTGATGAGCTAGAGTTTCCCCAAACTCAAGCATCATAGTGTTTTTTCTTGTTAAGTTGTCAAGTTGTCTCTACCCTATTTTGTCTTATAGGAACACTTTCATGCATATATAGTGAATACAGTAGGACTCTTATTGTTTTATTTTAAATTTATGTTATTTAACTTACGCTTATGCTCATTAATTATTTCCTTTGCTTTTGTATGAATCTTGTTGAATGTGTGTTGGATTATTAATTTGTCATCGTTAACTTGTGGACTCTAAGTTCCACATATTATCTTGTGAAGTCATTATGCTTCTGTGTTCCTTTCAAGTTGCGTACAATTACAAGCTTCTAAGGGGCTCACTTCTTTTTCCCTTCATGTGTTGGAACCTCCATGCCTTGCACTTGACCTTTCGCATGGTCACACACATGTTCTCATCAAAGACACCGTGTCGTCGATGAAGAGAATAGTAGGGACTATATCTTTAATGCAAGCTAAGTGAAGAAACTATGGTTATCGATGAAGTGAACAATACTTCCTAAAGAGTTAGACCTATTTTACTTGATACAAGACCGTACCAAGAGCTAGAGGTTTATCAGTTTGTCACTAAGTGTTGTAGCAGCTACAACCACCTTCAAAAAAATTTCCTATGCTTTGATTTTAGAGCCTTCCTTTTCGTTGACATATACTTACCTTTAATTGTGTCGAGTATTCATGTTTTGATTTAGACTTATCACTTTCATCTATGCTTGTGCATGCTTGTTTCCATATTAATTTGATCTTTCTAAGTCACAAGCTAACCTCCTGACTTGGCCTTACAGCAGTTCTGGACTTTCCTCCTAAAATTGTGCAATCCATGAGGCCAAGCCAGCCTTGATGATTGGAATTGAGTAACCCAGACTAGTATTTTTTCCTTGAGCTCATAAAATGTGTAGTCATGGAAGGCAGGCCAACACTAAACCCATAAATTGTGCAATTCATCATTAAGCTTGGAAACTGTGCAATGCATTGAGCCAAAAATTTCCTTAGTTCCCTAGAATTATGCAGTCTTTCCGAGTAATGTTCATGGAAAGATTACTGAAAAAAATAAAATATAAAAATAAATCAAATAAATAAATAAAATAAAAAATCCCTAGAAAGTAGCGATTCATCATTAGTTTCCTGAAGCTGGCACAGTCCCTATTTTTAGAAATATCCTCCAAGTGTTTCTTTCTCCTTGATAAACCTTGATCCGCCCAAATCTATTTAATAGACACATTTAGATGTCATTTATACATTCAATCTTGGAGCTCTCATATTCCCGAGGAGATCAAGGAAACTTTGGTGCAGTTATCGTCGCTTTTCTGGGTGAATTTTTCTTTTGTCATATTTTGTTGCTTTTTATGTCTCTTTTTGTCATTTTGCTTCTATGAGTGTTGTTTTTCTTGTTTCTCTTCATGGTTGCTGGAGTTTTAACTTTTAATAGCTTTTAGAAGTGTTATTTCAGTTTTTCATTTGGCTTTCATAATTGTCCCATTGATTTTCTTGTTTTTGCACACCAGAAATCATCGTTTTGGTGACACTCCTCACACATTTGTTTTTCCTTCTGTTTATTGAGCTTATGCACTTGATTCACATTGATCCATCCACACATAGTCAGATCTACGTTTTTACTTTCATTACCTTTCAGATCTTCTTGTTTCCCACACTTCCACTGGGAAAATCCACACTTTCCTTGGCCAGTTTTCACATTTCCCAACTGGGCATTGTGATGAGCCCCAAAAATGTACAATTATTTGGGCTCATTCAACCTCCTAATTTGGCTTGGTCCACCATTCTCATTTGTTTATTGCATGTTTTTGATTATTTTTATGTTAATAGAGTGAATTTGGCTAGTCATTATGCCAACAAGTCTAATGGGTGCTTTGTGTAGCCTTTTTGGTCAACTTGGAGACAAATTTGAAGGTCTTAATGAGCACTTGGCAGCCAAATTCGTGGGAGAACAAGCTAGAGGATTTGTAGGAAGGTGTCCCCCTCATTTATGGGCCCTTACCTCGAATTCTCCACTATCAGCTCGGAGTTCAAGGGCCACCGAATCAATCAGCTCAAGGGCAGCCAAGCAAGTCAAGTTGGACTACTGTTAACTACAAGTCTTGGGCAGCCAAGTCCCTAACTTTTAGGAGGACTGTTGGGTCCTCAAATTGTATAAATACGAAGGCTTGGGGCCTCATTTTGGTTAGCTAGTGGGTAGTCATTTTGTAGCCAGTTAGTCATTTTGTTTTGGCCATTAGTTAGCTAGTTTGTAGTTCGATTTTTATACAATAGATTAGCTTTGCTTTCAGCTCATGTTCAAGTTATTCTTGTGGACAGTTTTGATGTAACTCTTCATTCTTGTTTAATAAAGATGAATCCAGCTTTACACCAGCTCTAAATCTATCTTGGGAGGCTGTAGCTCTTGGGGTTGGGCCCATCTCAAGCGCCCAGTACCTCCCTTGTTTATCTCTATGTGTTTCCTGCGTTCTTGAAATAAAATTTGCTCTTTAGATTTAATTCGTGCTTTGTTACTTAGGTTTCTTTTGATGGTTCAAGTAGCTTTTCATGTTTATAATAGATTGGTAGGAGTTTGTTATGCATTTAGATATTTTGGCATGTTCTTGCTCACGTGATGTATATGGTTCTCTTTCCAAACAAAGCTGTTGTTTATTCATTTCATTGACAGTTGGATTGAGTTAGCTAGGACTTGGTTTGTTTGCAAGAATTCATTGATTCGTTTGAATGAGCATTGTGCAGGGCATCTCTATCACCTTCATCACCTCCTCGTTCATCTGAGCCTCATCCAGATCAGCTCCTCCATCACCAAGTCTGTTTCCTTATCTCCCATCTACTCTTTTGCCACGTTACCCTACCTTCTTCTCCATTGTTGTCTCAACTACCTTAAAGCCAAATCAGACTTCCACATATCATCTCATCACTCCATCCATCAGTTCCTAGGTCACTTCAGACCCCCATCCTACCTCCATAACCATCCATGCATCTTCCATCAACCATCCATCCTCAAAAAATCCAATTCATAAACATCCTGTAGAAGAATTACAGAACATCCTGTAGAAGACTTACAGAACTTCCTGTAGAAACCCCTGCAGACTTCCTGTAGAAGTTCATAAACACGGTTGCATGGCCTCCAGACTTTGTGAAACTCTCAGAAAGAATGCTAGGGATCCCTTAGACCCTCTCTGTACCATCCCAACCTTTCCCAAAGCATTTCATCCCTTGATCCATCCCTGCACAGTGGAAAACTAGTTAGAAGCACATGCATGATAATTTCAACAACTTAAGCAAAAATACAAAAAGATGTTTTCTTCAGATAGTGATAACTTAGACACATGCATTTTACCTTATTAGAAGTAATGGCATTATTGGTAGAAGTTTCCTTCACATTCTTTGCATCATAGAGGTTAGACTAGTTAAATTAGGGTTTCCATGTTTTGATTTGCTTTCAGTTCATTTTTGCCAAGTAGATTAGTCTTCTTTGAGCTAGCTTTCGTCCATCATTTAACAAGCTTCTTCTGAGAGCCTATAGAAGTTGGCTTGAGCCCTAGTGGACTTGTGCCAGCTGACCAAGTGACAGTTGCGACAAGAGCTAGTACTTGTGCATACAGCACCGTCGCTTCCAAGTTTGTACGAACTACCAGGTTGATAAAATTAAGAGACAGGAAGCCCCAGGAGTTGTAGCATTATTGCTACAATACTGGAGCTCACCACATTGCGTAATCCAGAAGCACAAATTAAGGCTTGGCATCTAAGACTACGCATTGCACAGTACAGGCTAGCTCAATTGCGCATTGTGCAGCCTGAAGGCTCAGTCTTCCCCTTGGCCAATGAGACTACACAAAGTGTAGTCTCTCTCAGTCACTGCCTGGGGTGGAAAATGCATTGTGCAGTCTCAAGCCTCACGTTGTACCTTAGCTGTATGGATTGCACAATGCGTAGTTCCCACTACCAATCTCCCTCACTTTCCTAAGAAAATTGCACAATTGTTCTCACTAGTGCACCGGTTTGCTGCCTGATCTTGCTGAGGAGATAGGTTTGCAAAAGGATATTGTTTTCTTTCCATGAGTTTATTTTTTTTCCACATGTACCACAGTTACTGAGCACTTCTCTCTAACAGTCATTGTTACCATGGCATCTAAGAGAACTTCATCAAAATATAACATTGAAAGCAATACCGGAGAATCGGTTGAGCAAACACCAGCAAACTTTCTAGTATATTTAGACACTCAATGGTATGTAGAAAATGTCTCAACACTTATGTGGAAGAAAATAAATGAAGTTTTTTCAGCAAAGGACTTCACAATAGATCTAGAGGACCAAAAGGTATACATAAATGTCTAGAGCATAGGGCTACATAGGGTTGCATTCAAATATCCAGCCTTTCCATGTGCAAATGTCATCAGCTAGATTGTCTCACATATTGATGTGAATACCATGACTTTGAGTAGTGCCAACAGAAAGAGGCTTGCTACTTTTATGGCAACAGATTATCGACAAATGTACCATTTTTCCGACCCAGAAACACATATGGATTCACTCTTCTATGCCACCAACAACTATGTGGTCACAAGGGATGTTTTTAAGAGCTAGGTGAAGGATCCATTAAAGTTTCAACAAACACCCACCAACACATATAAGACAAGGTCTCTCAGGAGGGCCTATCAGTTTCTGATAATATTATCTTGTATAATCCATGGTTAGCAGAGAACAGAGACCTATCCGGAAGGGCGGGAAGTCCTTTTGAACTGGGTTGTGAACAATGGAAAGTTGTTCAAATGGTCATATTTTTTGGCTCAATAGTTGAGGATCCATATAGGTAATGCCCTAAATCCTCCCATTGGCAAGAAAGATTATATATGTTTGCATATTTACTAGATGCAATCTGTGAACATAACACATTCGTGTTGGAAATAATACTGAGAGGGGGGGGGTGAATCAGTATTATCACATCAATAAAACTTTTTCATTTCCATATTCAGATTCATATATGCTACTTCCAAAACTTCTTATGATTCAGTTAGTTGATCCTTAATGAGTGCATTAGAACATTATCAACCATATTAACAGTAAACAGGTGTAGTAAAATAGAACAGATCATCACACATAAGCCACACACATGAACACCATGATATAAGGTGGAAACCCAATGTGGGAGAAAACCACCTGCTGCAAGTCATCTCAATCTTCTTTTTAATAAGAAAATCCTTTTACAATATTTCTGTACTGGTGTAGTCTTATACCAGTACGCAGGCTTCTACTTGCAGAGAGCTACAACCCTCTCTCATTCTCCAGTCTTTCCTGGAAGGGAGCTACAACCCCCATAGTTCTTGTACTAGCCGATCCATTTACTAGTATGCAGGCTGCTACCTGCTACAATGCTCCAAAGTTTTCAACTGCTACTGGAAGGGAGTTGCCACCTCTTTAGCTCTTGTACTAGCTAAGATACTAGTACGTAGGTGCCGGCCTACAATCTTCTCTCCTCCAGGTACCACGTTTCATCAATTTTCAAACTGGATACTCCTGAAGCACAACACATAATCTGAAAGGCCACGTTTCATCCAATTTTCATACTAGACCCATTAGTATCATTGAAGCACATAATCAATCAATCTTTTGAATCACCCAAACACTAGATCAATACATATACAAGGATAATATATGTGTTAGCACCCAGATCTAGTCCATCAGATCACATAAATATGAGCCATTATGATCCTGATCCAATATTAGTTCTCATCCATCAATACTGAAGCTAAACACAATCAACCAAAAAGGATATGCAGAATACTGACACCTTTAAACTGTCATCAGAACCCATCAACAACCAGAACCACCTGTGACTTCAAATATCATAGCTCAAATTGTATATGCTACTACAATGAACCAAACCTGCATACATACGCGCTTACACCAAAGCCAACCCGCGTACAGATCTATAAATATTCAAACATGACTTGCAGCGATTTCAAACTCAAGTTATACCCAGTTCAGATCATTACAAGCGTCAGTATACAGATCTAGAATAAGCATAATCAAATATATAGAGATAGTTCATTTCAAACCATTTGATCCCGATCTATCCTTAGATCTTGTTTTCCATCAACTGGTGAGATCCCTCCTTAGCTCAGATCTAGATCTGCACCATAACCCAATCACAGTATTCCAGATCTAGCACTTTATGAGATATTCAATAATTCAGATGATGCTTTGCCAAATGATCTCCTTCCTCTTTTATAGCCTTAGTCCTTTCTCAATACCACGGTCCAAAACCATAGGATAAAAAATTGTCGGACTAATACCATGAACCAACCATGAAAGTGCGTGAGATCAACACTTTTGGATGCAATACCACAGACCAAAACCATAGGATCAAAAACTGTTGGACTAATACCATGAACCAACCATGAAAGTGTGTGAACTTTTCTCTTGCATGAAGGGAACTTTTCTCTGCATGAAAGTGCGTAAAATTTTCTCTACATGAAATAAAATTTTCTCTGCATAAAAGTGCGTGAACATTTCTCTACATGAAATAAACTCTTCTCTGCATAAAAGTGCGTGAACTTTACTCTACATGAAATAAACTTTTCTCTGCATAAAAGTGCGTGAACTTTTCTCTACATGGAATAAATGTTTCTCTGCATAAAAGTGCGTGAACTTTTCTCTACATGGAATAAACTTTTCTCTGCATAAAAGTGCGTGAACTTTTCTCTACATGGAATAAACTTTTCTCTACATAAAAGTGCGTGAACTTTTCTCTACATGAAGGAAACTTTGTTGCACTATAATTTATCAAATAAATTTGCCAACACTTGTCTCAGAATGCCAACAATCTCCCCCTTTGGACTTGTCATACTGAGAATTGTCATCTGATTCCTTGTCACATCTGATATCTCTTCCATAGATTCATCTAGATATATATAAGTGAGTTGATCTTCTACGAGTTGGTTGCCATCAAGTACAACACATGCATCATAATGCCAACAATCTCCCCCTTTGGACTTGATGCTAACAATACCAAATCACTCTCCCCCTTTGACATCAAGGGCAAAGGGTGGACCAAGATATTCTCTTCCTTTGCTGTCCATACTCCCCCTGAGTGCCTGTTGAAATTTCTGAATGAGCTCACCCTCTGTATATGCCAAGGTGTACCAATCTGTCCATGCTCCCCTTGAGTACATGCTGAAGTCTCTACTCTGCTGAAGTGTGCTGTTCATGCTCCCCCCGACTATAAGCAAGGTCTGCAAAAAGATGTTTTACAAGAAGAACATGACTCTATCATAAATGACCTTCCTATCACCAAGGACACATACATACATCCATTTCCCAACCAAGTGGGGATATACTAGAATTGACTCGTCCAACCAAGTGGGGATACATCAAAAGTTTACACATGATAAAACAAGAACATTACATCTTCATCCCAGGCATAGTGGGAAAACCAAGATAGGCCGTTACATGACCTTGACACCAAAAAAGAGATACATGACATAGAGATGAAATATCTAGAGCAAGACTTATGAAAGTCACCAATAATTGATAGCAGTAGCATCTGTCAAACACTTTACATATCAGCAACCATGCTCTCCTTCTGTTCTCCTTCTGCACCTGTTCTAACCAAAACAGCTTGTGTACACGAACCAAGAGCTTCTAAGGTAATGCCAACAATGCATTATTAGAAGTTAATCTGCTCCCCCTGAACCTATGCCAGATGGTCTCTGTCAGACCCATATCAGACTCTTCTCATCCAGAGTCTGGCCCACTGATTTTATTCATACCAACATATACGCAACTGTATCCACAGAAACATGTGTATATACGCGGATACTCCGTATGAAACTCGCGTACAGCCAATTCCAGATCAGCAACCTGTAAATGTCCTATGACAGGGTACGTCTGCAGATAGATAACAACTCATCATCATAAAATCACTCACATTATATCATATGTGTAAAACACCATAGCCATCAAGATCATCCATGTATCATCACTTGGGAATATCTGCATCAATCAACATATGTAAGTATCAACCTATCATCATATAGGTAGAACTCATCATCATCATGTCTCCAACAATGCAACTTTGAGTAATCATGCATGTATCCAACACTATGTATCTTGAGCTCAAGATCATTTGTCAAGGCTTCTTTATATCATCAACATCAACAATCCTCATCCACATGAGCACCAAGAACTATAGGAATCCTACATCATAACTGTATTATATGATCTTTATGCATATGACGACAGCAGCATATGAGTGACTCATCATCAAGTAATGAAGATGTGTATTCAAGCTTTGTACTTCTCCTTATCCTTATGAAGATCACCATGTAAGCATCATATATGCACCATCTAAGAATCAATCCACAAATATGATCTGAACATCAACTATGTAACCCCAAGAATCATATGAGATTTTATCATGGACAACTCATAATCATAGCAAGATATATCATTTAGCCATATAAGCATCATCACCAAGGACTATTAACCATAATGCCAACAATGCATTATTAAAGGCATATGCTCCCCCTCAACCTGTGCCATCTGTTCACTGTTAGATCTGATCATGCATATATCAACAATAAGCATCATCATTAAGTTAGGATCAAAATACTTCTAAACATCTTACAAGTATCAAGACATTTCCACACATCCTCAGCAGACTGTAACTATTAACCAATAGAGCAAATAATGGACTGAATCATATCAGACACTTTTTCTGAGCCTGTCCCCACTGCTTTTCATCAGACTGACATATACGCGACTTTGTAGTGTCTAACTCGCGTATATACGCGACTTCCCTTTATGAAACTTGCGTATGAGATTTAGGACACTGAAGTTGTACACTTTCAGCTCCCCCTGAGTCTGTTATGTCTGTGTTGTGTTGCATCTGAGTACATTGTGTGGTGCCACATCTTTCTGACTGAACTTCCTTCTTCTTCCATATCTTCAAGCGTGATGATGATGTTTTCTCCTTTTGGTATGGTGCCCATACTTTGTTCCTGCATTCCTTAGCTATATGTCCAAGCTTGTTACATGTGTAACATCTTACATGTCTCATATTTCTTCTATAGCAATCAATAGCTCTGTGACCAAACATATTGCAAGCAAAGCAATATCCATTAAAGTACCTTGAATGTGATGATCTTTTTGCATGATGGTCTTGAAACCTTCTTCTTCTACATCTGGCTGCAACATGTCCAAGATTATGACATACATAATATTCGACATTATTCATAGGAGGAATGAAAGATTTGCTTTGAAGAATTTCTTTCCTTGGTTGATGATGAGATTGACCTTTCATCTCCTTATTGAGCATTTCAGATTTTGCAGTTGAGTCCCTTGTCTTACTTTGTGAACTAGATTCACCTTCAATAGATTCATGAAAACCAAGACCAGTTTTGATAGCAGGAGACCTTCGACTATTAAGAATATCATCCAAGACTTTAGTACTATCTTGAAATCGTAACAGTTTATCCTTTTCTTCTAGTTTATCTTTTAGAATATTTACCTCAACTTGATGTTGCTCTTCCTTTTCAAGATACTGCTTCTTCACGTTTTCTTCAGCATTTCTTTCTTCTTCCAACTGACGTCTTAGTTCAAGAACTTCATTTTCATGAGCTTGGAGTAGTTCTTTATTCTGCTTCTTTGATTCTTCAAGATATTCTTTTAGCGAGTGGATCATGGCTTCAAGACTTTCATAGTAACTGGATCTATCTCTGAGTTTCTTGATGGTTGTGCTTCTTTCATTGACTTCATCTCTTAGTGATGTTACTTCATCCTGCAACTTTTGATATTTGTCCTTGAATAACTTCCTTACCTTGTTTCCTTCCTCTAGTTGAGCTTTTAGTTTGGTAGCTTCTTCCTTGAAGTCAGATTCCCTTTTGTTCAATAGATCTTGTTGATCTCTGATTTTGTCTGAAAGCCTTTTGAATTCTGCCTCTATTTGATATCTTTCTTGTTCACCCATAAGAGAAAATTCAGTTGTTTCGCTATCACTTTCATCTTTTCCAAATGGATAGATAGCTGGAACATCAAAGGATAGCAAATTCATACCTGATAGTTCATCTTCATTCTGAAATGATTCTGAATCTGATTCTGAATCTGAAGAGCTTCTTACACCTAATCCCCAATTGATTCTCCCACTGTCATAGTTCTTCTGAGATGTCTTCTTCTGCTTATGTGCTTTCTTCTTAAGCTTCTTTCCCATTGTTCCACGGATCTCCTTTAAGCGATCAAGCCTCTACCAAAGGACCTGCTCTGATACCAATTGTTAGAAATAATACTGAGAGGGGGGGTGAATCAGTATTATCACATCAATAAAACTTTTTCATTTCCATATTCAGATTCATATATGCTACTTCCACAACTTCTTATGATTCAGTTAGTTGATCCTTAATGAGTGCATTAGAACATTATCAACCATATTAGCAGTAAACAGGTGCAGTAAAATAGAACAGATCATCACACATAAGCCACACACATGAACACCATGATATAAGGTGGAAACCCAATGTGGGAGAAAACCACCTGCTGCAAGTCATCTCAATCTTCTTTTTAATAAGAAAATCCTTTTACAATATTTCTGTACTGGTGCAGTCTTATACCAGTACGCAGGCTTCTACCTGCAGAGAGCTACAACCCTCTCTCGTTCTCCAGTCTTTCCTGGAAGGGAGCTACAACCCCCATAGTTCTTGTACTAGCCGATCCATTTACTAGTACACGGGCTGCTACCTGCTACAATGCTCCAAAGTTTTCAACTGCTACTGGAAGGGAGCTGCCACCCCTTTAGCTCTTGTACTAGCTAAGATACTAGTACGCAAGTGCCGGCCTACAATCTTCTCTCCTCCAGGTACCACGTTTCATCAATTTTCAAACTGGATACTCCTGAAGCACAACACATAATCTGAAAGGCCACGTTTCATCCAATTTTCATACTGGACCCATTAATATCATTGAAGCACATAATCAATCAATCTTTTGAATCACCCAAACACTAGATCAATACATATACAAGGATAATATATGTGTTAGCACCCAGATCTAGTCCATCAGATCACATAAATATGAGCCATTATGATCCTGATCCAATATTAGTTCTCATCCATCAATACTGAAGCTAAACACAATCAACCAAACAGGATATGCAGAATACTGACACCTTTAAACTGTCATCAGAACCCATCAACAACCAGAACCACCTGTGACTTCAAATATCATAGCTCAAATTGTATACGCTACTACAATGAACCAAACCTGCATACATATGCGCTTACACCAAAGCCAACCTACGTACAGATCTATAAATATTCAAACATGACCTGCAGCGATTTCAAACTCAAGTTATACCCAGTTCAGATCATTACAAGCGTCAGTATATAGATCTAGAATAAGCATATCAAATATATAGAGATAGTTCATTTCAAACCATTTGATTCCGATCTATCCTTAGATCTTGTTTTCCATCAACTGGTGAGATCCCTCCTTAGCTCAGATCTAGATCTGCACCATAACCCAATCACAGTATTCCAGATCTAACACTTTATGAGATATTCAATAATTCAGATGATGGTTTGCCAAATGATCTCCTTCCTCTTTTATAGCCTTAGTCCTTTCTCAATACCACAGTCCAAAACCATAGGATCAAAAACTGTCGGACTAATACCATGAACCAACCATGAAAGTGTGTGAACTTTTCTCTTGCATGAAGGGAACTTTTCTCTGCATGAAAGTGCGTAAACTTTTCTCTACATGAAATAAAATTTTCTCTGCATAAAAGTGCGTGAACATTTCTCTACATGAAATAAACTCTTCTCTGCATAAAAGTGCGTGAACTTTTCTCTACATGAAATAAAATTTTCTCTGCATAAAAGTGCGTGAACTTTTCTCTACATGGAATAAACTTTTCTCTGCATAAAAGTGCGTAAACTTTTCTCTACATGGAATAAACATTTCTCTGCATAAAAGTGCGTGAACGTTTCTCTACATGGAATAAACTTTTCTCTGCATAAAAGTGCGTGAACTTTTCTCTACATGAAGGAAACTTTGTTGCACTATAATTTATCAAATAAATTTGCCAACACTTGTCTCATAATGCCAACAATCTCCCCCTTTGGACTTGTCATACTGAGAATTGTCATCTGATTCCTTGTCACATCTGATATCTCTTCCATAGATTCATCTAGATATATATAAGTGATTTGATCTTCTATGAGTTGGTTGCCATCAAGTACAACACATGCATCATAATGCCAACAATTCGCTAGTATGAACTGGGCTAGTCACTTCGATAACTACTCATGCACATCAACTGCAAGTTGCTCTCGGATTACATCCATCGAGGGGTGATGGATAAGCTAACTTACCACTTCCTTATTCTTCTATATAGGATGATCTTTGATGAAGAACCACTTGGCATGTCACCTGCGGAAATGAAAGAAATATTAGAGATTGAAAATTTGTTTGCCTCACTAAATGGCACCTTCCTTAGAGTGTTTGGCGAAGAGAAGTCATTGCATGTTTTTCCAAGGTATACCACTGACAAGTTTGTCATGCAAGAAGTGTCATATCATCTTGCCACATGGTTATCAGTTGCTTTGCATAGGAAAAAGAAAGCACCTTGGCCAAATCGTCCTCTGCAAGATTGATTGTACAAGGTAAAGAACCTGTAATTTTTGGATACCAATTTAAAGGTGATAGAGAAGTTTGCATTCGGTACTCGAGACTTTAATCCATACAATCCCCATGGTATTTGTAAGAACAACTATGTGAGAATCCACTTTCAGTGGCTCAGTGGGAAATTTCATTGGTAGGAGGAGAATCCATGGAATAATTGATATAATGCCTCCAAGACCAGTGAGTGAGTCATTTTTGCAAGAATTTCTCAGGTCACTCCACAGAAGGCACCATGTCCAGAAGCAGTGCCAGTAGAAGGGAGAAACCTTGTGTAGGATAAAGGAAACAAAAAGGTTGCTCACAGTCCAGGAGGAGAAAGAAGTCGTAAGATGAAAGTGAATCTAATTATTATGAAAGATGCTTTAGAAATTGAGGAAATAGGGAAGTAGAGGATGCATAGAGAAAAATAGAGGAAAAGAGAAGCGCAACAGAGGAGATTGGAGGAAGAAAAGTAGAAGCAAGAACAAGAAGAGAAGAAGAAGTGTTAGTTTTTGGTAGCATCAGATGTACTCTAACCATGAAAATGGGTGGAGAGGCTAAGGAACATGAGTTCTAAAGAACCCAAAAATCGTTTGATGAAATTTCACCCGAATTGTATGTTATTAAAATAATTCATATTTTTAATGGGTTTCCTAAGTTTAAACTCAGGAAAATTAAAGTATTAATTGGTATTAATCAAAATATGGGTGAGAATGTTCTAGAAAGCAGATCAAGACAAGTTTGTAATCTTAGCCATTGATTAGAGACTCAATCTCATTTGTTGAAGTCTCAATGAGAAAAATATAAGAAGGAGGCTTGGAGTTCATTTATAAACACACACGGAGAGAATGAATTGATCTAGAGTTAAAAATTTCTGGGGCTAGGAAGCTGAAAAGTTCAAACTAAGTGATCATTCTGAAATAGAGGGGTAGGGATAGTACGAGAAAACTGAGAAGAGATGTTGAGATCCATTAGTGGATGCAATGCAACACCTAGAGGGACTGACGTTGGGCTAGTTTGGGCCCACATAGGCTTGATGCTGAACCAGGGAGAGCCAGTGCAGAGGAGAAGTTGCCTTCACGAAGAAATATGGAACTATTGAGGAGATGTCAAAATAGCCGGGAGAGGTTGACGTAGAAGCTCCAGGAGGCAGAAGAGACAACGCGGGGCTGACACGGAGCCTTTGAGGCTGACACGGGGCCTACATAGGGCTAGCATAGAGATAGTTGGGGTTTTCCAGTTTTGTTGTCGGATCAGTCAAAAATTGTCGGGTGAAGTGAGGTAATCTCACTCAGTTTTCTGCCATTATATTTTTCTCTATAACTAGATTGTCAAGAGGGAATCTAGCATTGTATTCAGAACTACTACTTAATAATATAAAAGCCTAAGATTTGATGCACCGGTTTTCCTGTATTGGGTTTTTCCAGGGACTATTTTGTCCAAAAATAACAGTGTTCTATGTATCTTGTTCTTTCCTTAGTTTCTTGTTTCATGTAATCAAATTAATTTAGTGTAGGATTCAGAAGTAATTTACTTTAGTATTTTTCGGAAAATAACTTGATAATCTATATTAAAATCAAGTAGAAGAAGTAAATTTAGTTTTGCTGCAGTAGGGGATCCTTGAGTGTAGGAATTTTCACATGGTATCAGAGCATTGATTATAAAACAAGAAGAGCAAACCCAGCACTGAGAAGAGAGGCCAATTACTGCATTTGGTAGAAATTTGAATCCCCTTGAAGGGATTGCGTAGTCCTTGTCGGGAAATTAGAGATTCCAAGGAAATCTCTCCCTGAGAAAGTCGATAGAGTGGTATGATTTTCGGTCCATGAGTTTGTAGAGGCAGAGGGAGTGAAGCAGTTCTTGAAGGGCACAACTTCTTCCTGGGCAGAAATCTGTCGGAAAAGAGTGAAGACACATAGAAGGGGAATTTTTCCTTGGAGGACTTTTCTCACCAAAAGTTCAAAATTTTCACTTGTCGAGCAACAGACCAGTGTTTCACAGTGACTAGAGAAGTCAATTTGGCAATTTGGGTGAGATGGCATCACATGGGATCATAGATCAGGATAGGTTAGAAGGACCTTCCAACTATGTCATATGGAAGACCAGAATCTTAGTTGTTTTATAGGAGTATGATCTTGAAGCTTATGTCAAGAGTGCATTGGTTGTTCCCGTGGAAAATGATCAAAAGAAGAAGTACAAGGCTGAGCAGGAAAAGGCGAAAAGGTACATACTCGATGGAGTTTAAGATCATGTGGTCTCACACTTGCAAGGAAAAGATACAGCCCAAGAAATGTGGGAAGCTTTGTCTTCACTGTATGAAGGTTCTTCTGAACAGCATAAGATGTACTTAGAACAAAATTTGCAATGGACATTGATGCAGGAGGGAGAAGGGCTTAACTCCTATATTCAACATCTTTAGGACACCATAGACTAGCTTGTTGCAGTGGGTTCTACTCCTCAGTCTACCGTGATGGTAAGGAAGACCTTGAATGGAAAGTGTTCATCCAAAGTATATTGGGCAGGGAAAGACTACCTTCATGGAAGGAGATGTGGGCAACCCTTCAACAAGAAGAATTAAGGAGGGATCTGGTTAAGTTCAACCTCAATGGCAGCAGTGAGAGTGGCATGAATACCAAGGAGGAGGAGGAGAATGCAACTCTAGCATCAAAAGGATAGTAGAAGCAGAAGCGGAAGGAGGACATTTCAAAGGTGAAATGTTTCATATGTGGCGAGATGGGCCACTATGCATCATAGTATCCTTTGAAGCAAAATGATAAGGATGAGAAACATGATCCTAAGGTTGTTCCAGCAAAAATTGACAAATATGAGTTTTCCATGAGTGCCCACGCATCTCTAAGAAGGAAATGGGGCGATATAGAACTGTAGTCGAGAGGACTACATGTGGCAAGATCCTTGAGGAACCCACCTCTTGGATCAATTCCTTGCTACAGGAGCCTGAGATTCAGTAGTAGCGAGATGAATTAGTTTCAGATGATGTAGTGGATTGTTTGAAGAGACAGATGTAGTAGCTAGAGACCAGAGACTGATCAATGCATAGAAAGGTTGGCAGCTATGCACATAACGCAATGCAGAAGTCACAAGGAATGCAGAAGATTCAAAGGTTTAGAGAATAATAGCAGTCAGATTCCAACATTCACATGGTATTATGTTGAACACAGTTAAGTTTAGTAATTTTGGGTGTTTTTCAGTTGTTTCTCTCAGCAACTAAGTTGTAGTATGGATGCAGTGTTAGTGGTGGCAGTGCTAGCAGCATAGCAGATGAAGCATTTCAGAGGGATTTGTAGTACAGATGTAGTAGTAGCAGTGATAGTGTCATGGGAAGAAGTACGGTAGTAGCAACAACACAATGTTGATGGTAGCAATAGTGCGGAAAGGAGATGCTTCAGAGATAGAGTAGCATGCAGTTGAACATTATTGCTAGAGGAGTGTTAGTTTTTGGTAGCAACGGATGTTCTCTAACCATGAAAATTGGTGGAGAGGGTAAGGCACATGAGTTCTAAAGAACCCAAAAACTATTTTGTGAAACTTCACCCAAATTGTATTTTATTAAAATAATTAATATTTTTAATGGGGTTCCTAAGTCTAAACTTAGGAAAATTAAAGTATTAATGGGTATTAATCAAAATATGGATGAGAATGTCCTAGAAAGTGAATCAAGTCAAGTTTTTAATCTTATTCGTTGATTAGAGACTTAATCTCAGCCATTGAAGTCTCAACGAGAAAAATATGAGAAGGAGGCTTGGGGTTCATTTAGAAACACACACGAAGAGAATGAATTGATCTAGAGTTTGAAATTTCTGGGGATGGGAAGCTAAGAAGTTCGAACTAAGTGATAATTTTGCAGTAGAGGGGCAGGGATAGTTCAGAAATACTAGGTAGAGAGGTGGAGAACCAATAGTGGAGGCAGCACAACACCTATAGGGACTAACATTGGGCCAATCTGGGCCCACGCAAGCTTGGTACTGAACCAGGGAGAGCCAACATAGAAGAGAAGTTTCCTTCACGTAAAAATATAGAACTGCCAGGGAGCTGTTGGAAAAACTGAGAGAGGTTGACGCAGTAGCTCAAGGAGGCAGAAGAGACAACGCAGGGTTGACACAGAGCCTTTGAGGCTGACACAGGGCCATTACAGAGATAGTCACAGTTTTCCAGTTCTCTTGCCGCACCAGTCGGAAACTGTCGGGTGAAGTGAGGCAATCTCACTCAGTTTTCTGCCATTATATTTTTCTCTATAATTGGATTACCAGGAGGGAATCCAGAATTGTATTCAAAACTATTGCTTAATAATATGTTGACGGTACTGGACCTGCCAACATGTCATGGGATCTCTACGATAAGAAGCCCCAATTAGACCTCAAACCGTTTGTTGTAGGATTCCCAGCAGTGGGTCGTACGATAATTCCTTGACCACGGTTTCACACAGAGGCAAGTAAGATGTCCCTATTGGTAGCAAGGGTGCGACAGTTGCGGTGAGTCAAGGAAGGTGCATGAACGGTTCTAACACACGAAAAGTGGGGTGAGTGCACCCCTTGGAAACCTGTAACAATACTCAGATTAAAAGGGAACACATGAGAAAAGATGCATCACCATATGGAAATCAAGATAGCGAGCAATCCAAAGTGATGGTTAAACCAACAACACGTCTACAACAAGATTCATACAATTGCATAAAAAATAGCTCATACACAAATGCATAAGTTAAATAACATACATTTCTAAAGCAACCAGAATAGTCCAACTACAATAACAACATATTCATGAAGACGTGATGGCTTTGTTATATTAAGAAGTGTAAATTCCATTCATACAATACATCCATGAACACTCGCTAGCCCCGATAGTGGAACATTACAGCCACAACCGCCTGCTCCTCCAAAGAGATATACTAGCTCTACGCAGTGGAGAAGCCAAGGCTCATTACAATACTGTCCAAGATTTCTGTAAGATACTCCTATCGAAGCTTGGCTAACCAAAAGCCCATACAATGAGTTAAGAGGGACTATTTATAGAAAAGGATGGGGTGACCCTTAACATTCCCCTTTGTGACAGTTCATATACCCTCATGACTCTTCATCTACTCTATGATTGTTACATCCAACTATCAACACTTGAACTTGCACTTGAAAAGACATTACATTACAATGCACATGTACCCATGTGAAACAAAATGGCTTGAGAAATCCATGCAAGACATCACTATGACTCGAACAACTATTGGAAGACTAACTCTTCGACATCTTCATTGTGGTTAACAGTAGTGAACTGATGCCAAGCTCGGTAGTTCATGATGTTGTCTGTGTGCTCTAAGGTGACATCTTTCTGGAACCTATCTCTTGCCTTCATAGCATCTGGGTACACTCCTCAGGCTCCTCTATCCAACTCATCTGAAAGCATGCTCATCATTGTCTTAAGTGCGGCCGAACCAACAACATACTTGTGCATGGTGTCTACATTGATTAACAAGTCTAGGCTGGTGGCTACGCACATCAACTCGTCAAAGTACGAGTCAAGCTCTAGTTGGACCTGTGCCTTTGTCTTCTCCTCAACGAGAGCCCAAATAGATGGGATCGCATGTGTGCGCACCACAAATCCATACTTTTGAATACACATGCATGGGAAGCCTATAGACTAGTGATAAGCTATGGGAGCTCTTCGTAGTCCAGATCTTACTCTGGATGCGTGCATTAGGCAAGTGAAGTGGGGCTTCCTTGTATCTCATTGTCAATGTTTGCATGTAATCAACAGCAGCATGCACATTCGACAAGATACATTCTCTTCTAGCACATTGTTGCTGCCATTCGTTGAGATGGACGACTACCTTATGCATGGTACCAAACTTGGATTACAACACTCGCATGACGGTGTCAAGTGACAATACCTCATTCAGTATTGCCTTCTTCAATTCTGCTCGGGTGGATGCTGCAACCAATTCTCCTCCTTGCTTGGTCGTTTGAAGCTCCTTAGCCATTTTCTCATTCTCAACTATCAGGAAGCAAACACTTGAGCTAGTGGCTTCGGCATATGCTCTGGTAACATCGGCCAAGGTCAATGGATGTTTGCACACATCAGACATGATCACTCATTGCTCATACCATGCAGGAGATGTATGATCTTTCGGAGTTGAAACTATATGATATTTCAAAACTCTATGTTGAGATTCGTCAAATGAGATTTTGTGCATCTCTCCTTCCCGCTGATCTCCAAGGATCTCAGTGTCTCCTTGGTCTCTTGGGTCTTTCTCCTCTTATGGATGTGGTGAAGCGGTGGGTCGACCTCTTTGTGGTGAGGCATGAGTTCGATGTCTTGCTCTAACTCCTGCTCCATATCTTTATTCATATGTTCAAGAACTCGCTCTATCTCCTGAGCAAAGTCCTGCTCTTGTGATGGTTCACCCTATCTGCCTGATGCCAGCTATTCTGATGAGTCCACTACCTATACAGAATATGTTTCATCCATATGTACATGTTACGCCCCCTATTGTACCTATTCTTGTTGCGCTTCCCTCTCCTATTTGCGTAGCTCCTATTTCTTCCAGAGTTTCTCCTTAAACTCATGGAACTCCTTATGTGTTTCTTCCATCCTATATTTCTCTCTCCGCCTTTGCGTGATTCGCTTGTCGCATTGTTGCCTCTTTGCCTCTATAGCCATAGCTACTTTCTCCACAGGTACATTTTCTAAGAACTTGCAACTTTTCTCTTCCTCCATGAGATTGACAATCTTCCTCTTGCCCTTGTCATGCATTGGTATTCTTACTTTTGTTGTTGTTGTTGCTTCTGGTGCTCTCCAGGATGTTGCTTCATGTTGCTTCACTAACCATTCCATAGCGAAGCCGACCGGTTCATTGATTCTTGAGGAGCTGTAACAATATATCCATGGGTCCTCCTTTGCCCAATGACATGCCTCGTGGCTCTAGTTGAACTGTACTCTCGCACAGTGATATTGCACAAGACAATGTGGGTCATGCGGATTGTAACTTCGGAGTTCAAATGGATACTTCTTCATCTTCTCTACTTTGACATCCGCATGCTTGAAACTCTGTATCTCTCATAACTTGATGTGTAGCGGAAGAGTGGGCCAAGGTTCCTTCTTCTTCCGGTGCAACCTAGCTGCCAATCCTACCGAGATGTGATATGCTACTTCCTGCATGACAGGTGTGTCCAAGGAAAAATTTGGCAGAACATACGGAGGCTTCTCCATGTTATACATCCGTATGAAGGTGCCTCATGGTGAGGCATACCAATCAGCTAGGTCGATCATTGCCTCCATTCCTTCCTTTGACATGTAGGGCGGATCCTGTTCAAATATCATCTTGTAAACCATGGTGACAAAATGATCGGATAGTCGTGTGATAACTCCTCTGAAGCTACATTCGAAAAACATCTTACAATAAGTGTTCACAGCAGTCTCTGCTAGTGTCCATGCCCACTTCAAGCTTGGGAACTCTTGTTGGGCACAGATTGCATCCAAGATGTAGGAAAACATGTAGATTTTTGCTTGCATACCTTTGGGCAGTTGTCGAGCCCTTGTTACCTGTTCCTTCAGCTGATGAGCCAACATGCCAGGCCAGTTACATGATTTTCCTTCTTTGGCCAGTTGTTCCAACATGATCACCCAACTATGTAGGAAGGTTCCCATGATTTCTTGGTCATACAGTTGACATGCAAAGATGACCAGGTATTGATACGCCTTCCACAGTATATTTGTCTTGTAGATCTGGTTGGGTGTCTTCCTGAATTTAGAGGCTCCTTTGTCCAGCTCTTCAAAATGTCTCTAGAGTTGGCATTGTTGTTGGGTATGCTAAAGGGGGTCTCTATGATGATCACAGACTCCAACATCTAATACATCTCATCGTAATCTTGTGCCCTAAAGGTTGCAATCATCATCCCGCTGACAATTATCAAAGTCATCGTCTCAAGATCTGTGTGTGAGACGATCCATTGTATCATGTCCATGCACAGGAACGTGGAGTATCTGCATGAAATCGGTACAATCCGAACTTGTGAATGTTCACATACACCTGGCGGTCTTCGAGGTCTTCCTCAAATGTGCCTGCAAATGCATCATTGACCTCTTGCCATTTCAGCTTGATGTCCTTGTCTACAATCAACTTGGAGTCTTCATAGATCGGCAAACTTGTAGACACTCGCACAACTACTGCTCAAGCTGCACTTCCGTCAGTGTCCTTTGATCGTACTCTCTTGGAGGCCATTGATCTTATAGTACTAAGAGGCAGATGAACACCTGCAATATCTGGAGACAAAGTGACATGCATGGCAAGAAATCTGTCAACGAAAACCAAAGCAAACTTGAGGAATGACATAACACATACCTGGTGATTGACTAGAAAGGATTGCGCAATTTCTTCTGGGAGGTTGGCTGACTGGCTGCTAGAACTGAGAAAAAGGAAGTCTGGGTTGTCTAGGAGGCATGACTAGCTACTGGAATTGCATAATGCACAATTTAGGCTGACTGGTGACTGCTGGAATTGTGCAATGCAAAATTTCAGCTGGCAATAGTTTTAGACTCAGTGACTGCATTGCGCAATTTTCAGAGCCAGCAGTCACTGTCCCTCAAAATTGCGCAATGCAAGACTAGAGGAACATCATTGGGCATAAATGTGCATTTCCTGAGAGGAAGACAGAGCCTTCCTTCTCCAAATTATGCAATGTTGTCTTGGTGAGGCAAAGTCCAGGCCAAGGCTGCCCAGACCCACTAACAGGCAACTGAAAGAAAATGTGATTGCAAATGCATAGTGATACTAAGTGTAAACAGGAGTGATTGATTGTGCATGCAAAAAATGAATGAAAGATTCATAAAATGGAACAACATGCATGTGGGTGAAGCAAGTCACCAAATTGGCAACCATTCATGCAAAACAATTTCATGCATGCCACAGCAGTGAGATGCTAATGAAAACTGAAACAATGCTAGTACAAGCTAGTATGCATGTAAATGACAACAAGCGTTCAAAGAAATCAAACAAACAACACCCACACAAGCGAAAAACACAAAAAGCGACAGAAATGCTACAAAATATAAGTGAAGAACACTTACCCATGAATAGTTAAGCTGGATGTGTCGAAGAGTCCTGGATGTGCTATGGGATGTTAGAGCTCCAAGATCAATGTGAAGAAATGAGCTCTATTGCATCAAATAAATAAGTTTGAACCTCATGACATGCATGCTACAAATCTAGGAAAAAGCGACACTTGTAGGAAAGATTCTAAAACGATCTTTGCATGTAATCTCGAGCTGCTAAAAATATCTCCCTAAAATCTAGGAATGCTTTTTGCATGTTTCTTTTTCAATTCTGGGAAAAAGCAACCCATGCATGCAAATCAAGTTTCCTTGGTCCTGGGTGGAACTGGTCAACCCAACTGCACATGTAAGAGCCTGCTCAACTACTAGGAAAAAATGTACATTTCTGGGAGGGAGCTGGGCTGGCTGCCCAAGAGATTTGCGCAATTCCTGGGTAGAGCAGCTGATTGCTACCCAAGATTGCACAATTCCTAGGCTGAGCAGCCCTACTGGGAGGAATTGCGCAATTTTCTTAGTGAAGCTTGACTAGCATAATTGCGCAATTCTGGAGCCCAGTAGACTACCAAACAAAATTGCGCAATTTCTAGAGGGAAGGCTGGTTTCCCTCCATAATTGCACAATTTCTTGAGGGAGATGCTCAGCTTGTAGCTAGACAAGTCTGGAAGAACAACCTATGAGGGAAATGAAACAAGCTCTGATGGACCGGCTGTCATTCTGCAAGAAAATCATTGTATCTTGTGTACTTGACAAGGATAGACATGGTGTTGTGAAGGGTTGGTAGGGAGGCTCCAAGACAAAGCTAAGGTAAAATTTTGGAGGGTGGTTGTAGCTGCTACAACACTTGGCAACACAGTGGTAGAACTCTAGCTCTCTGAATGGACCTTTTTTGTGAAAATAAAGTCTAACACCTCCAGAAGTATTGTTCAGTTCTCAGTTCATCTTGGTTTCCACACTAGCTTGATTATAAGATGTAGCATCTCCCACAACCTTGGTCGATTGACACACATTCCAAGCCAAGGAAACACAGTTGTTTCGATTAGGGTTGAGGGGTATATTGGTGCACAAGCAGTATAGTCATCAGAGTCTTAGTTTCATCTCTAGTGTTTCTCCGCTGCCTGTAGGCCTAGACAGTACCCCGATGGGGTCATGCAGGAACACAAGCATGGCTCCGCTACTAGAAAGACTGGTTAATACCCCAGCAGAGTTACTTGCATCACCTTTCTGCGCAGGAAGCCTTTCTCTTCTTTTACCTTATTCATTTTCATTTTTCATTTTTTTTCACATTTCACTTTTCATTTTTTATTTTTTTTTTCATAACTGTGCATAGCACTTATTCATTTCAAAGGTGGAAGAGGGATCCCGACTTATTGAGAGAAGAATATGTTTTTCCTTCAGAGAAGTAGTTTATTATATACCTCTGACGTGCTTGTTAAGGTTTCCCCCTCACCTTACTCTACTTGAATGAGCTGCCAAGGGTTAACCCAAAAACAACCAACTAGAGTAAGTGACACTAGTTAGAATGCAAGCGTTGTGTTTTCACCAAGGTTCACTTCGAAGAGTACATATTTTCTATCGACGTATCATGGACTAAAAGTAACAAGTTCTTCATACAGAGCTAGGATGGCAGATAACCAAGTAGTGATAGTTGTAGGCCTCTTGTACATTACCCAGCTTGTTTCAAGAGTCATACATGGTTTCATGCGAAACTAACCTACGGATAAAAACAAGTAAACAAACAACAAAGAAAAGTGGAAGCAAAAGCAAAAGCAAAAGTAAAGGGAGCAAGCAAACAAACAATCAGACAAACAAACAAAATAAAGCAAGAAAACAAGCATGCAATCAAACAAACTGAAAGCAAACACTACTCCGACTCCTAAGCTAATGGTGCATGAGTCTGATCACATGAAGTGATATTTCCAATGCATCCACCGGTGCATTGGTTGACCGATGTTGGTGAAGGCTTGGTTTGCGAGAAACCTGGTTGTGCGAACTAGCAAACAAGAAAGATATAATAATGAAGACAAACACACTTCATGTTTAAAAGTGTCAACGGGACATAAGTGGGTGCAAGTACACGACAAGCAGTCCGTGGACTTATCATGGTGTTGTGTGGCACTGCATGTAGCTATGAAGCATACGCACACTCTTGACTGTGACATGCAAGCAAACAAAAGAAACAAAGACAACTTGCATCGTGCATGTGTGCTTACAATGTAATATTCATCCAATGCATGAGTGATAGGATTGTGCAGTTCGAGTGGAGGAAGCATGACATGTGTGTGAGATTGATCTTCAATGTATACTGATGAGTGATGAAGAGCCTTGGGTGATTGATCAATTTCCTGACCGGAAGTGAAACCAACCTCAGGATAGCGAGGACTTGACATAACCATCATCTCAGGTTGAAGTGCCTCAACAGTCTGGGTGGTTTTGACTTCGTCGTCAGATATATCATCATAAATAGGTGGCTTCAAAAAATCAACTGCGATATAATCATGATCGTGATCGAATATTGGAGTAAATGGATCATGACAGCCATGATCAGAAAAATCGATGATTTCATCGACATCCTCATGATCTAATGAATCAAGCATAAGGGTAGATGAGAAGCGAACAAATTCATCCTCTATGTTTCTGGAAAAGGCAGATGAAAATTCAAGTGGATTTTCAATAAATAATTTATCCTCTCCATTATCGAATGATGGAATGACATCTGGTGTGTCCTGCAAGTGATCAATAATGGGTGCATCTGTAGATGAAGATACACATATGATATCATGGATGGTAGGCTCACCAAATATGTCAGGAAAGAACGGAGGAAGCTTGTATAGAAGGGAGTCATCCTTCGCCTAGTGTTGATGCTCAAGATCCCAGTGATACTCTTCATGAATGACAACAGATGTTGGTTGTGCAACAACAACTCCGTCAGTGGCTTGATCCTTGTTCACAACAAGTATAGAGTCTAGAATGGAAGAATGCAAGACAGTATCATCCAGAGGAACAGACGAGTACGGAGATGGAGGTTGTGGTACAAAATGCATATGACAACTCAATGGACTCACAACCAAATCTGTGTGAAAATTAAGCGAAGTGATTTTGGGAGGATGTGACAGCTGAACAGATGTGTGAGCATGATCTCTCACATCACTAAGCAGTGGTGGAGTTTTTTGATGAGTGGACAGCGGACAGTCACTTGTGACAGTGACTGTCTCCGTCTAAGATTGCGTAGCTCCATCACTGAAGAATACTGAGCAAGGCTTGAGTTCAAAATTCTTCTTGGGATGAGCAGATTTCTTAAGACAATACTTGAATTGGTCCCAAAGATAGAAAAAATCCATCTGGCTCTTCAAAGCTTCAAACTGCAAATCATGAAAGCGCTGCCAAAAATCCATAGGCGATTCATGCGGAGCCTTCCATTTTTGTAATAGTTTTTTATCAAGATGTTCTGGATCAAAATCATAGAAAGTGTCTTCAATAAGATCATAGAAGTGCTCAAGTGAGTACACGGTGTCAGTCGGTAGGCTACACAACCACCGATGTGGAGATTCGTGAAGTGCGTATGCAAGCAGCCAACTGGCATGCTCATCAGAACATCCATCTTCCTCATGAAGCATGGAAAGGAAGTCATGTAAGAATTCAGGCCAAGCCACTTCACCTTCACCATCATACGTGTATGTGGATGATCCGGATTTAAACATGAATGCAACAAATTACAGACATGACCATAAATGCAATGATGCAGCAGAAATAATACTTCATTTCATTAATGTAAAACACTGAAATATGCTTACAAACAGAAGTGGAAATAAACGAGCTCGGGCGATGGTAGCTTATCTATGAGAAGAGATGTGGCATCTACATTCCTCTAAATTGCATTACAATGAGGCTCAAGGCCCTTTTTGTTATTGAACAATAAGAGAAAACCCTAAACAACCAAAACCCTAACCCGAGGAGATGTAACACCAAGAGTTTATGGGCCCCATTGGGGTTAGTTGGACAGCCAACTTCCTGGGGTCGTGACTTGGTCATATTATCTCTATTTAACGCACATGATACCTCGTTGGTGTTGAGTTACAAAATGGGTATGTATTCACTCTTAATTTCATTACCTTTTTCCTCGTTTCTTATCTTTTTCATATCTTAATACGTTAACATATTGATGGATTATGATAAGAAACAGATGAACTACCTGCAATCAAGATTTAGCTATCATAACTAACTTTTACTCCTATTTATACAGAGAAATGACGAAAGGAATAATTGTTGTTCCCTAACTATGGAACAACATAAACCAACAAATGAAGAATGGAACGTGTCAGTTGCGGACAAGGCGGGGGATGAATCAGGAGGATCAGCACGAAATAGGAAAGGTGTTTGAAGATAGAAATCAGTTGTGAATCCCTCAGGATCGGGAGATCCTGAGGGTTTGCATTTATCTTTTACCTCTTTCTGATTGTAAAGGAAAACAATTGTAGGAAGGAAGGGGATCGATCTCTATTATTTCAAATTGATATTTTAAGTTACAGACTCATGCTGTTGGAGAACGCGACCATATTGTAATGTTATTTAAGTTCAATGATTAATATATAATTGAAGTTGTTGTTCATTCGCATTCTCTGAAGTAACTCAGAAGTGTTCGTTGTTGGCTAATGGCCCAGCCTCTGGTGGATTAAATTACTTCCTTTTGTTATATATTTCTAATTCTCTCAAGTTTGATTGGTTTGATAATTTTCCTATTTTCTGTGAGTTCATCTTATTCGCTAAATTACTGCTTTCCTTTATTGAAGTAGTACATTTCCTTTACATATTTTGCAGCATTGTCATCTGATTCGATTTATGCTTATTCTAGATTCAATTATTTAGATAGTGAATTGTATTGATCTAATCAACTGTAAGAGTTTGGTTATCGTTATTTAACTCTCAGATTGACATCATTTCTATTTGGATTGCTTTGTCGGGATTGAGTATGATTTAGATTGAATCAGCTAAGAAGAGATGAGTTATTGCTACTGTGCTCTCGACTGATGCTATTGTTAATTGGATTGCTTGTCTGAGATTTGATTACAATTCCAATAGAGGAGTGAGTCTCGAAGATTAGATGTCATATTTCCTTTAATGATTGCAATTTGAGTTTATTAGATGCATCTGTGTACTCTTGTATCAAAGGTCTATACTTCCTTTTAAGAAACATTACTCTCTGGATTCATAGCATGCACATATTGTGTACACTCTTGGAATAAAAAGACTTGTCTGGGTTGATGATTAATGTGGGGTAATTAGGAGTTTTAGAAGACACATTTTATCAGCCAACATTTTGGTTCCGTTGGTAGGGAGAGTTTCGCCATCTTACAAAGAGTGATGTATACCTGATAATTGTTGTTGGGAAAGCATTGGGTATTGAAAATGAAAGGTAAGAACCTACGTAACGAGCAAGTAAAGTGCTTGCTCCTCCACCCGCTTTTTAGCACAATTACAAAAAAGTGAAATAGGTGTTTGATGTTTGTCTGTTGAGAGAGAACTGGGTATTAAAAATGGAAGGTAAGAACCTACGTATGGAGTAAGTAAAATTCCTGCTCCCCCGCCCGCTTTCTAGCAGAATTACTAGGAACTTAAGGTAGAAGTAAACATTTGAATTTTTGCATGAATGATTAAGAAGAAAAGACCAGAAAGCAACAAAATTCCACATCCCAAACCTGAAAAATCTAAGGGACCATTGACCCTTGGATGATCAAATTTTATCGACGACATCTTAAGAAAAGCTTAATCTCAGCCATCAATAGGTCCCCGAACCGTTGCTTCCAGACAACCTATTGCCTCCCTTCAAGCCACAGGCTCGTCATCTATAACCTACGCTAAGGTCCACAGTAAAACTGAAGGGGCTAAGCAGAGTTTTCAAGACATTGAAAATTCGCGACCAATTCCCTCACAAGAAGGGAATTCTTGCAACATTCGTGAAGGAGGAGGAGAAACAGGGGAAACAGAGGAACCAAGATCCCCTCAGGTAGTAATTGAGCAGAGGACACCTAGTGTCCCAGATCAAAGGAGTTATGTTAAGATGATTCCCACCTCTTCTAGATAACCCAGAGATAACTCTCTAGCTCCAGAGATCCTGGAAGGGTACTGGCATATCTTTGATCAAATGGCCAATAATCCACAAGCACCCAAACCTCTACATTACAGTATCCTATTGTTGACACAGCTATCAACGCACCCATGAAAGATATCCCTCTACAAAATATTCCCACCTTTCATGGACTCGCGTCAGAAGATCTGGAAGCATTTCTGTTTGAATTTGATGTCCTATGTCAGGGTTATGATTACACCACCGATCCCCAGAAACTAAAGTTGTTTCCCTCCACTTTAAAGGGAGTAGCCTTGCGTTGGTTTATGGGACTGGGTGGGGGCACCATAAATGATTGGGACCAAATGAAAATTGCTTTCCTTAAAAAATATCAGGATTATTGCAGATCTAGAGAACTAAAAGATGAGATATTCCAAATGGTAGCAAGACCTAGTGAAACTTTGGAAGAGTATGTGGAGCGTTTCCAATATAACCTCCAAAGGTCTCCCTATGCAAATTTGCCTCTGCCTGATAATGTGCTAAAAACCATGTTGATTAAGGGGATGAAAGACCAGTGGATAGAGACATTAAATATTATGGGTAAAGGTGATATCTATCAAGAAGAATATGCTAACATTATTAATTTGTGTATCAGGTGCTCGAGGGGTAGTACAAGACTAAAACTAGTTGAACGCAATATGATCACCAGGGACAGCAAAATCTCTGGCGGAAGCATTACTCATACTGAAATCGGAAACCTGCTGGAAGATTTCAAAATGGATATCCTGGGAACCTTGAAAACACAATTAGACATCATGCAAGCCAAGCAGAAGCAGGCCGAAGCAGAACAAAACCTGGTGATTTTTTTCCCTCGATGCAGGAAGAAACATAGTCATAAAGAATGTCCACTGGATATGGTATAGACCTGTGCCATATGCACTAAAGAACATGCCACAAAAAATTTTCCATTGCTCCCAGGATTAAAAGTGGTCTTCAAAGAGGTAGAGGAAGAAACGGAACCAGTCTACCTGTTAAATCAGCATTGCCAATGGCAAGCACGACAAACAGGTATGCCTACTGACCCATCTTCATTCTTTTAGCCCTCACAATATAATTCTCAGCAATACACAGGAGCTACATGGCAGAACCAACCACCTTTTCCTAATTGGTCACCACAAGCATTTTCTATGCCACCTTGGTCCAATCAATCAAATCCAAACAATAGTTGGCCAAATTCCTCTTACTTTCCACCATTCTGACAGAAAAATCCATATCCATCTCAATGGTCCCCCTCCACTTCACAAAACCAAAACTGGCAGTCAAACTGGGAAAGACCTACAAACCAGCCAACAGAAACAATCCCTTGCCTCAACCTACGCTACCAGCACCTTACACGTTGCAACAGAATCCTCAACCCAATTTACAACCACAACTCCTAGCCCAATCCAACTCGAATCCCAACAATAGAACAATCCAATCAATACAAATTATTGAAGGGTTGGATCCGGAAACTGAATTGAGACAGTGTAATGAACTCAAATTGAGGTCTAGATGAATAATCGGGTCAGAGGGTGATAAAAAGATACAATTAGACGAACCACTGCCTGCAGAACAGAACAAAAAAAAAAAAAAAAAAAAAAACCTCAAATGGAGAATACAGTTAAACAGAAAAGCCACGACCAAACTATTACCCCTTCTCCACCATTCCCAGAAAGATTGATTATACCTCACCCAGGCGATCCCAATTTCGATCTCCTGGGAGAATTAAAAAAATCTTTTTGTAAAAATACCCCTCCTCCAGGCTATTCAAGACATTCCAATCTATGCAAAAACTATTAAGGAATTGTGTACCAAAAATCCTACAAGGAAAATAAAAGCAACACCAACTGTCCACGTAGTCAGAAATTTTTCTAATTTATTATCAGACAGAGAAACACCGGTGAAATATGAGGACCAAGGAAACCCTATATTCACAGTAAAAATAAATGGATGTTCCTTTCCCAATGCATTAGTCGAGCTAGGGGCAGCCATTAATATTCTCACAACAACAACCTCTCAAAGACTTGGCATCACAGTCTTAAATCCGACTATGACCTTGCTAGAACTTGCGGACCAATCAGTTGTCAAACCAGAAGGGACATTACAGGATGTAATGGTGTCTATAGACTCTTGGGAATACCTAGCTAATTTCTTGATTATTAATCCTAGAAACTTGCTAGATGGACATCCTCTAATACTAGGAGGACCTTGGCTAGCGACCGCAGATGCTTATATAAATTGTCGAACAGGAAATATGACTATAGCAAGAGGAATTATTGTGAAGAACCTAGCTTTATATCCTCTAGCTCAACCAAGCCTAACTATAATAAAAACTAGGAAACAACTTGTAACATATTTAACCAAAAATATTCGATCACTGCTAACTGTATTAGACGCTCTTGAATTTAAGAATCAAACAGAAGATGACATTATTAACACTTACATTAATCACCCAGCTGCCATATCTAATCTAAAATGTCACATGATTGAAGCAGCCCTAGATAACAAAATTGAAGATGATCCCTTAAAAGATGTCAATGACCAAACAATACCAACAAAAACTATTTATAACAGCAAACCCATCGAAATTGAGCTCGGGAAAGTCCTAAACATTAAAAAAAAGCTGACTGATGACCAGTAGCAGAGGCTTATTCAATTCCATAGAAAATATAAAGAGGATTTCATTTGGGATTACCCGGATATGAAAGGGATTGACCCCCAATTATGTATGCACCACATCTATACTGAGAAATATGCAAGACCCATTCAACAACCTCAACGAAGATTAAACCCTCACCTAAAGGATGTTGTTAAAGACGAACTACAAAAACTATTAGATGTAAATTTCATCTACCCTATATCCGATAGAAAATGGATTTCTCCATTAGTTTTGGTTCCTAAAAAGAACGGGAAGTGGCGTATATGTGTCGATTACAGAGAGCTTAATAAAGCAACACAAAAAGATCATTTTCCCCTCTCGTTCATCGACCAGGTTCTAGACACATTGGTAGGTAAAAAATTCTTCTCTTTCTTAGACAGCTTTAGTGGCTACAACCAAATCCAAATTGCCCCTGAAGACCAAGATAAGACTACCTTCACCTGCCCCTGGGGGATGTTTGCTTACAGGGTATTACCTTTCGGACTGTGCAATGCACCTACCACATTCTAGAGAGCCATACTCAGCATTTTTTTAGACTTGATAAACGAGGGACTCGAGGTGTACATGGACGATTTTACACCCTATGGAGATGACTTCGAGCCGGCATTACAGACGCTGGAGAAAGTCCTACAAAGATGCATTGCTACTAGGCTCTGTTTAAGCCACGAGAAATGCCACATGATGATGACCGAAGGCCTCATCCTGGGTCATTACATCTCGGCAGCTGGAATTTAGGTAGATCCAGCAAAAATTCAGATAATCCTCTTAATACCTACCCCCTGCACTCAAACTGAGGTGTGTAGTTTTTTGGGATTTTTTGGATATTATTGAAGATTTATAAAAACTTCTCCCAAATTGTTGCACCATTATATGCTTTGATAGGAAATATTGATTTTATATGGACTAACAAATGTGGCATTGCCTTTGAAGAATTAAAATGGCTAGTATCAACAGCCCTAGTATTACGGGGTCCGAATTGGGATTTACCATTCCAGATTTCATCTGATGCATCAGATACGACCATTGGAGTAGTTCTTGTCCAAGAGGAAGATAAGAAACCCTATGTGATATACTACATCAGCAAAAATTTAACTCCTGTTGAGTTGAATTACACTGTGACCGAGAAAGAGTTTCTAGCTGTAATCTATGCTATTAACAAATTCAAACACTATATAAGAGGATACCCTGTCGTTTTGTATACCAATCACTTCGTTATCAAATATTTAGATAATAAACCTATTACGAATGGAAGAGTGACACGATGGTTAATTCTTTTGTAGGAATTTGATATAACAATCAAGGATTGACCATGAAAGGAAAATCTGGTGGTAGACTTCCTCTTACGTATGCCAAAAACAGACGATGCAGTGGCAGTAGAAGACTAGTTTCCCGATGAGCACCTATTTGCTGTAACTGTGAAAACATCATGAAACGCAGATGTCACGAATTACCTAGAAGTGGGAAAATTACCCAAGCACATGACGCCCAGAGAAAGAAAATTAATAGTGCAACACAACACTCAGTTCTCCTGGATCGGAGGATACCTCTTTCACACAGGAGCCGATATGCATATCCGCAGGTGTGTCAGGGAAGATGAAATCTACGACATCCTAAAAGCCTGCCATGATGGACCTTGCGGTGGAAACTTTGCAGACCGCAGGACTGGACATAAAGTCTTACAAATGGGCTATTATTGGCCCACCATTTTTAAGGACGCCAAGAAATTTGTCCAGGCATGCGATAGCTACCAAAGAATGGGTCGCCCTGGCTAGTCTGACGAGATGCCCCTACATCCACAGTTAGTCATCGAACCTTTTGAATGTTGGGTGTTAGATTTCATTGGCCCAATAAACCCATCATCTAATCAAAAGACATATATACTAGTTGCAACGGAATATGTGACTAAATGGGTGGAGGTAGAAGCATTACCAAGGGCAATAGAGGACACAGTAATCCATTTTCTTTTCCAAATTTTCGTGCGGTATGGCTTGCCCAGAGAAATAATTACGGATGGAGGGCCACAATTTGTAGGCCATAAGATTGCTACTACATTAAAAAATCATCACATTTTACACAGAATCACATCTCCATACCACTCGCAGGCAAACGCCAAGTAGAAAGTACCAACAAAGTAATCGAGGCCATACTAACAAAGACAGTCGCATCGCATAGATGTGACTGGGCTACCCGATTGCCAGAAGCCCTGTGGGCTTATCGCACGACTTGGAGGAATACCACAAGATACTCCCCATATCAGCGAGTGTTTTTCAAAGAACCTATCTTCCCAATAGATTTTGAAATTCAGACATTGAGGATAGCCCAAGAAGTAGGATTGGATCTGAATGAAGCACAAGTTAATAGACTACATCAAATTAATGAATTGGATGAAATCTGACTATCAGCTCTTTAGCATACTGCACTGATCCAACAACAAAGAGAAAAATGGCATGATGCCCTCATCAAGAAAAAGATATTCCATGAAGGTTATTGGGCACTTATGTACGATTCTAGGTTCCAAGATTTCCCGGGCAAACTCCAAACTAGATGGTTAGGTCCCTACAAGATACAAGAGGTGCACGATAATGGCACCCTTACATTAGCGACCATTGATGGGTCTGGCTACTCTTTCAAAGCAAATGGACATCAAGTACGCCTCTACCACAAACCGCTTACCAGGGAATCCTTTTTCCAACAGATACGTGAAGATTCTAAGATACAAATTCTCGCTGAAGAGGGCAACTCTTTGACAGCACCAGTCCAATGAAGAATTTATTTTTTGAAACCTGTACATAAAATTTCTTTTCTATTTTCTTTCTATTTGATTGGATTTTCTTAGAACAGTAGATTGTTCATTAGCTTTTTTACTATTTTCCTTTGTTGTTCCCTATAGGGAACAACACTTTTTTATGCGTATTTTCCTTTGTTGTTCCCTACAGGGAACAGTTGTTGTTCCCTATAGGGAATAGCATTTATTCATGTGTATTTTCCTTTGTTGTTCCCTGAAGGGAACAACACTTTTTCGTGTGCATTTTTCTTTGTTGTTCCCTACATTGAACAACTACTATTCGTAAGCATTTTTCTTTGTTGTTCCCTATAGGGAACAGCTGCTATTCCCTACAGGGAACAACACTTTTCATCTATATTTTTCCTTTGCTATTCCCTACAGGGAATAGCTGTTGTTCCCTATAAGGAACAACAATTTTTGCGTGCATTTTTCTTTGTTGTTCCCTACAAGGAACAGCTTTTGTTCCCTATAGGGAACAACAATTTTCATGTGTTTTCTCTTTGGTGTTCCCTACAGGGAACAACACCTTTTTGTGTGTATTCTCTTTGCTGTTCCCTACAAGGAACAGTTGTTTTCCCCTATCAGGAACAACACATTTTGCGTATATTTTCCCTTTGTTGTTCCCTACAGGGAACAGTTGTTGTTCCCTACAGGGAACAGTTGTTGTTCCCTATAAGGAACACCACTTTTTTGCATGTTTTTCTTTGTTGTTCCCTACAGGGAACAGTTGTTGTTCCCTATAAGGAACAACACTTTTTGTGTGGGTTTTCTTTTGTTGTTCCCTTCAGGGAACAACACCTTGTGAGTATTTTTTAGAACACCCTTTTTCTCTTCCTTGCATAATCATCCCTAGACCATCCCAGTTCACTCTTTATGATCCTCTTTATGGCATAAAAGTACAAATACATATTTAAGGACAACAAGTATGGAGTTTACTGGAACAGGCAAATGTTTTGAATATTATCATCTTTAACAAGATTGCTTTGTATTGATCGAAAAAGAAAGGACACAATTATCTATATCACTTCACTGTCCTCATTTCCACTATAAATCAAACTAATTGAATATCTGTACCATGTTGGTTCTTCCATGTCCCCTAAACTCTCTCTGTTTATTATCAATAAGATTATGGGCATATTTTTTTTCTATTGATATGTTCAAACTTCTTCTACCATCCCTACTCTTAAGGAGTGCTGAGCCACCCTCTATATATAAAGGAGAAGTGTTTAAAAAAAATAAAAATAAAAAAAATAAAATATATATATATATATATATATATATTCACTGACAATTGTATGATTTTTTTTCCACAGATAGAGGATAGGGGGTCTCATCATGAGCCAGCCTACCATGATCATAAGGAAGGAGCGAAGTGGAATTCCCACTATTGCCACCACACCAGGGATATGATCCAATGGATGCATCAATAAATAAAGACCTTGGAATAGGAGGTCTCATCACGAGCCGGCATGACCACTTTTGCTACTTCCCAATGAATGGCAATGTGTTCATCTCGTTACCATGCCAGCACATTGGTCTCTACTGTGGATATCATAATGCACTTCCTGAATTATACATAGAGGATCATGGTTCCCAAGGGTTAGAAAGCAACTCTGTCGAGGCTATAGATGCCTGCAGGCAACAGAAGCTCTACTGATGGTATTGAAGTTTTATTTTACATCAATAATTATTATAATGCCCTCTTCTTATGTTTTCATCTTTCTACGGAGAGACTGTGCCCCTAATTTACCGTGAACCTTTATGCATGAGTTAATCTTTTTAAATCAATCACAATAGTTTTAAGTGGAATAACAACGACAAAGTATCATTTCTTGTGTACGTTGTCCTTTTTATTTATCGCATCACCTCATGGCATCTTATCACTTATTGATAATTCTTGTTACACGCCTTGTTTTCATCACTCCAATATCCTTTATGATCCTTTCATTAATATGTGTACCTTGCCACTTTCATTACCCAATCCATCACCCTTGTACTTTTCTGCCAGTGCGTTATCCTTTCATTCATTTGGTCGTAAGTGACGTATTATTTCGAAGGGGGGCGAGGACCTCCAGTATACTTATGCATGCGCTGTCATCTTTTCATTTGATTTTGCAAAACAATATGACATCCCATGATCACAGAGAATGTGGCATTATAATAGTCCTCGATAACGGTATTTATGTTTATAAAGTATCACCTGATAGAGCCATTACAACCATTTGTTGTTCCATCACTCGGCTCTGTTCGTTGTTGTGCTTTCTCCGCTACACTAATTGTTTGCAGAATTCAAGCATCATGGGAGGAACAACAGTGCGCCAAGAACCTTTAACATTGGCTGTCTCTGATGAAGCCAGGGAAATTCTAGCTCATGCAGGATGGAAAACATATTTTACGAGATTTCAACCCCCCAATGAGGAGATCGCCATCGAATTTTTACAAAATCTACATAATGGATAATGGTAAGAGGCAGAAAAATCATTGTAACAGACGTTGTCATAGCATAAGTGTTTGGGTTGCCAGCAGAAGGACCAGTATGGGCTGGCAAGCGATTAAAGTTGCATGACGCTATCGAAGTTTTTAGGGAGGAAGGACAGGAGCTAATCAAGAAGGGCAAAGGCATTCGTCCATCTTCTCTTGGAGAGCCATGGGGAGAATTGGCATGAATTATCCAGAACTATATTACCTGCAATGGGCGTGAAGACGTGATAAGACCCTGATAGCTCAAACTTTTAGCAGTTTTAAAACAAAAATGCTCTGTTAATTTTCCTATACTGTTGAATTCATTACTGCATGACACTGCCGAGAGGCTGAGATGGTCCCAACAAATAGAAATAGTGGTTAGCCACCATTTTCTGATTAGGTTAATAGTTAGCTATAACCTTGCCCAGCAACAATCAACCTGGGATCATCTAATATTAGCCCTCGAAGGAGGTGTAGCCCTGCTAACACCTAACCCTATTCCAAAAAGAAAGAGGACTGCCCTTTCAGGAAGCATACCTCACAAACACAGACAATCCACAAGGTTGAGGTCAAAACAGGGGGCGTCTGAAAATCCTCAAGGTAGCACTAGTCAACCCATAGAATTATCCAGCCCAATAAGTGAACAATACTTGCAGCTAGAGTTAGAAGGACAAGATAACCCTGAATCAGAACCTGAGGAAGGAATAGGGCATTCTGGAGATGAACAAAGAAACGAATTGGGACTTCCCTCAACACCAAATATGAGTTCCCAAGGCGATCTGTTGCATGATTTCGAGATGGCCCAAGTCCTAGTCAACATGAATGTATACACGCAGCCTGAAGGACTACTCAATCTAAACTTAGGAGAAACCCAATCTCCTGGGAATTCTGGCTATACCAAAATTCTATCTCCCTCAAAAGATGCAAGCGGCGAAGTGGAAGAAGATGCAGAGGCCATTCAGGAAGTATAGAACCAATCTGGTGGCACGCTCCCAGTGGAAAACAACCGAGTAGGCCTAAACACAGAAAATATAGGCTAAGAAGAAGATGTAGATCCAAGGATTATTCGGGAAGCTGATAATCAATTTGGAGATACGGTCTTATTGGAACAGAGCCAGAGTGAACAACCAGGCTCTTTACAAACAGAAGCTATTAACAAAACTACCAGCAGACCAGTTACTCCTCCGAAAAGGTATAGAGCCAAATTAAAGAAGCTAAGAAAAGAACAGTAGAAGCTTCGCAAAACGGTCAAGAGGCTCAGAAGAAAAATAAAAGAAATCACAATGGGAAAGGTTCCGAAAAATACCCCGAAGACAGTAAATGTGGCCGTACAAATAGAGTATATGAAGGTAAGGCTACAGGAACTCAAACTAAGCCCATACCTACTCAAACAGTCATCACCCAAGAGGAACAGCATGCATTTTGGTAGATGTATCTACTCAGACAGAGGATGTACCCTCTTATAGCATGGCTACTCAGATGGAGGTTTGGACCTCCCATAATAAAGAAATACAGACAGAAGATATCCTTTCTCATAGCATAAGCACTCAGACAGGCATACAAGCCAAGGACATCATGACACACAATGACCCCATTATATTGAATCTTCAAGAAGAATTGGCACAAGCTCAGCTCGCGTTAGAACAACTTGAACAAGAAACCGTTTCCCAGCAGAAATATCAAGAGCTGTAGAGACAGCTTCGGGAAATGAATGCAACTTAGAGCGAGACTTTTGACAGATGTAGAAAGGCAAAAGAGAAAATAGAGAAAATCAAGCTCAAACTAGACAGGTGTTAGCCTCTCTCATAAAACAATAATAAATCCAAAAATAAATTAATTAATTAAATATTCCAAGTTAGGAATTTGTGCCTAACTCTTGGGTTGTTCCTCTAAGATAGGAGTTAGTTTAGGTAACTCCTATATTGGTGTGTGTCTGGTGAGAAATTATCTCAAACAAAGGAGAAATTATCTCAACCAAAAGTGTCTAAGATAGCACGCACTATCTTGAGAACACTGTCTCTCATCTATTTATTTGTAACACTATATTCAATTATTTTAATGAATAAGAGTGAGAGAGAATACCTGAGGCTTCAGCCTTTTTCTGCCAATATTTTGTGTCTAGTTTTTATGTGTGTTTTTTCTGTAATCTATTGGAGTTTATTTCATTTTCAATAACAGGGTCATAGGTCAGACAGACACCATCTGCTCACTATATACAGATGTCTTCACATGCAGGTCTCCTGCCACCAATTATGCCTTGTTTTTGTTAAAACGATACCTGTTGTTGAAAATTAAAGCTGTGAGAGTTGGAAAACCAATTGAATTAAGAACAATTGAAGATTTTATAAATTGCTGCAAACAACATGGTGTAAAGGTTCAAAGGCTTCTTTGTGAGTTTTACCTGCACAATTTCGTATTAGAGAACGAGGTGGAAAATAACCCTAACCCTTTTGTGGGAGATGTTCAATTCCAAGCATTTATCTCATTTGCAGTTAACCAACTTAAATGGTTTAAAGCTCATAACACATTCCAAAGACAGAAACATGGATTGGATCTTTGGGTAAGAAGTGAACCCAAGCACCCTTTACAAATGCTTACCAACCATAAGAGTCTGGTGACTGGAGAAGGGGTGATTAAAATTTTGGGGCCCATTCATAAGGAGATTGTACAAAATGGAGTATCATATTTCCTCTCCATTCAAGAAATCTCTCTGGCCGCATCCAAGCTCAGGTGGACAGCCTCCACTAGTAGTGTGCAGGATAGGGAGCCATTTAATTACAAAAATTTTAAAGCAGCTGCAGCCTGTTTTGTCACCTATAGCAATCTTATTTTGAGAGAAGGACCTTATTAGTTAGGATGTCGATTTCGTAGCCCCATCATTTGGTATCCTCCTGAAGGTTATCGGGCTATCTACAAATTTCCTAAAGGAAAGGAAGGGCCCGCCTTTGTGCTCCTAGCTCAACATCATGGTTTTAGACCAATTTGATGCTCCTTCTCGAGCCTACTCTTTTACTTCACTAGATAAGAATTACTTAATTTTCATGAGGACATTAAACAGGGTAAGTAGGGGAGTATGTTCAGTTACGAAATGGGTATGTATTTACTCTAAATTTCATCACCTTTTTCCTCATTTCTTATCTTTTTCATAGCTTAATACGTTAACATATTGATGGATTATGATAAGAAACGGATGAACTACTGGCAGTTAAGATTTAGCTATCATAACTAACTTTTACTCCTCTTTATGCATAAAAACAACGAAAGGAATAGTTGTTGTTCCCTAACGATAAAACAACATAAACTAGCAAACGAAGAATGGAACCCATCGGTTGCAAACAGGGCAAAGGATGAATCAGGAGGATCAGCGTGAAATAGGAAAGGTGTCTAAAAATAGAAATCAGTTGCGAATCCCTCAGGATCGAGAGATCCTAAGGGTTCGCATTTATCTTTTACCTCTTTCTGACTATAAAGGAAAACGATTATAGGAAGGAAGGGGATCGATCTCTATTATTTCAAATTGTAATTTTAAGTTACAGACTCGTGCTATTGGAGAACGCGACCATATTGTAATGTTATTTAAGTTCAATGATTAATATATAATTGAAGTTGCTATTCATTTGCATTCTCTGAAGTAGCTCAGCAGTGTTCGTTGGTGGCTAAGGGCCCAGCCTCCGGTGGATTAAATTGCTTCTTTGTGTTATATATTTCTGATTCTCGCAAGTTTGATTGGTTTGATAATTTTCCTATTTTCTGTGAGTTCATCTTATTTTCTAAATTACCGCTTTCCTGTATTGAAGTAGTACATTTCCTTTACATATTTTACAGCACTGTCATTTGATTCGATTTATGCTTATTCCAGATTCAATTATTTAGATAGTGAATCATATTGATTTAATCAACTGTAAGAGTTTGGTTATCGCTATTGAACTCTCAGATTGACATCATTTCTATTTGGATTGCTTTGTAGAGATTGAGTATGATTTAGATTGAATCAGCTAAGAAGAGATGAGTTATTGCTACTGTGCTCTCGGTTGATGCTATTGTTAATTGAATTGCTTGTGTGAGATTTGATTACGATTCCAGTAGAGGATTGAGTCTCGAAGCTTAGATGTCATATTTCCTTTAATGATTTCAATTTGAGTTTATTACATGCATCCGTTTACTCTTGTATCAAAGGTCTATACTTCCTTTTAAGAAACATTACTCTCTGGATTCATAGCATGCACATATTGTGTACACTCTTGGAATAAAAAGACTTGCCCGGGTTGATGATTAATGTGGGGTAATTAGGAGTTTTATAAGACACCTTTTATTAGCCCACAGTTGGAAAGATCTTTCTAAGGACTATGACAAAAAATATGATTTTAATAAAAAATCTTTGGTGGTGGATTTCCAAAAAAACGTTATTTAGGGCCTCAAAATAGCTCCGGAAGTTTAGGACCCACAAAACTACTAAAAAAAGTAAATTGTGCTATAATTAAGGAAACTGAAAAACTGAAAGAAACAATGGTGGGGGTCCAAGTAGAATTGTTGGGTGGCCACCAATATCCACCTGGATCATTCCTCCCCCATTAGGAAGAAATGGTCCCCATTGTGTTGGGTTCCTCCATGAGATGAGGAAACTTCTGCTAAACTTCATCCCTGGTGAGCCACTTGCCCTGGTGAAGGAGTTGGCCTACTTTGACAACTTGATACAGTTGGATCTTCTGCTGGTAAGTGTGCTTGATCTGCATGTCCATGATCTGATTAGTTGCAGCTTGTTCCATGCAACCTGGATTTAACTCTATTGGTGTGAGTTGTTCTGCAATGCCAAATGTGTCTAATAATGGTGGAAAGTATGGCCGAAGGCAGTCCACATTAAACATTGGGTGCAGGGCAAGGAATGAGGGAATACTGAGCTCAAATTCATTGTCTCCCACAACCTTGGTAATGGTGTAAGGACCATATCGTAGTGGTCTAAGTTTCCGATAGGCTCTGGTAAGGCGTTCCTTTTGCAAATGCAACCAAACTTTGTCACCCACCTAAAACTTGTGTGGCACCTAATGTTGATCATGTCATTGTTTGTACTTGGCATTTGATTTCTCTAGAATTTCGTGGACCTGTTCGCGGATGTGTTGGATGTGCTCAATGAAGTTGTTTGCCTTATCGGTTTCGAACTGGACATGAACCGAATCTTCCTGAGTAGCTACAAATGGCATGGCCACATCAATGGGACATAGTGGTTGGAATCCCAAGCCCACCTGAAAAGGGTTGTGGCCAGTCGAGTTGTGGAGAGCTCGTTTATAGCTGTGTTGAACATAAGGGAGGATCTCATCCCATGTGCGTGGATGCTTTGAGTTGTACATGCACAGAATGTGAATGATCATCCTATTGATGACCTCTGTCTGGCCATCAGTTTGGGGAGGGAATGTTGTGGACTTAGTGAGTTTGATGTCTAGAATCGACCAGAGACTAGACCAAAATGTACTGAGGAACCTGTTGTCCCGATCTAAGATGATAGGCTATGGGATCCCAAAGTGTACCCACACTCATTCAAAGAAGAGTTTAGTAGTGCCTTATGTTGTGATATTCTTCTTGCAGACCGCCATAATGGCCATCTTCGAGAATCTATCGACAACCACAAAAACATAATCGTTTCCATGCTTAGTAGAAGTAAGGCCCGACATGTAATCCATGGAGATGGATTCCCAAGGTCGACTAGGGGTAGGCAATGGAGTATAGAGGCCTTGCATCTTGATGGTCGGTTTGGCAATGGTGCAGGAAATGCAAGATCTAATGTACTTCCTGACATCCTGTCAAATATTCGGCCAATAGAAATACTTCTGCAATACTGCCACCGTTTTCTCAACCGCGAAATGCCCAACATCCTAACTTTAGTGTGCTTCCCAAATAATATTGGCACGCTCGCTTGAAGGAACAAAAAGGTGACCCTGGTGGCATAATAGGGCATCCTGGAGGTGAAAATATGGAACATGCTAAGTCTCCAAGAGTGTCTGGTATGTGTGGCCGAATTCTGGGTCACTTTTGTAGAGAAGTGTCCAATCAAAATTCTTGTGCCCACAAGAGTTAAGCACTATGGTTAACGCCATGATCGGTGGTCGACTTAGGCAATCTACAACATTATTGGTGTTTCCCTTCTTATACTTGAGATTCAAATGGAACTGTTGTAGGTATGTGGACCACTTCTGATGGCAATCATTCTGCAACTTCCCTTGCGTCTGTATGAACTACAGGGACTGGTGGTCTGTGTGGATGACCATTTCCTTCCCCAAAATGTAATGCTTCCATTGTTGGCAGGCCTACACAATGGAATACATCTCTTTTTCATAAGTGGGATAATTTTGGACTATGTCTGAAAGTGTCTCACTGTGATATGCCACTGGATGCATGTGTTGAGTAAGGACTGCCCCAATAGCATAGTTAGAGGCATCTATCTCAATCTCAAATGGTTGTTGCAAGTCTGGTAATGCGAGCACTAGTGCAGAGCAGAGGCGATGATTCAACTCTGTGAATTCCTTCTATTGAGATTCAGACCAAAATAATTTTTCTTTCGCTCCTCCCTTGGTGACTTGACTCAAGGGCCAAGTGATATGAGAGAATCCCAACATGAACCTATGGTAGAAATTGGCAAGACCCAAAAAGCTGCAGAGCTCTATTAGAGTGGTTGGAGATGGCCAATCCCGAATGACTTTGATCTTGGTTAGATCCAAATGCACCCCCCATTCATCAATAATGTTTCCTAGGTACTGAACTTGGGCCATGCTAAAAAGTGCATTTCTCCAAATTGGCACATAGCTTGTGTTGTCGCAGTGTTTGGAGAACCTGTTGGATATGGTGTAGGTGCTCTTCCCAACTCTGGCCGAAGATCAGGATGTCATCCAAGTATACCACTACCAATGAGTTGGTGAATGGCCGCAAGATGTCATCCATTAGCCTCATGAAGGTTGCAGGAGCATTTGTCAACTTGAAAGGCATAACCAACCATTTGAAAAGGCCCTCCTTAGATTTGAAGGTAGTCTTCCACACATCGGAGGGTTCGATTGATACCTGGTGATATCCTGACTTCAATTCGATCTTGCTAAAATATTTTCCCCCCTTCAGTTGGTCCAAAAGGTCATCAATACATGGGATCGGGTACCTGTTCTAGACAATGATCTTGTTCAGCGCCCGATAGTGAATACAGAGTCTCCAAGTCCCATCCTTCTTCTGTACCAACACAATCGGGCTCCCACAGGGTGATGAACTCGATTGGATGTGACCTTTTTCCAGCAACTCCTGAATCTACCTCTCGATTTAATTATTCTCTGGGACATATCACCGATAGATTGTTCCATTGGGCAGTGGCGCACCTGGGGTCAGATCGATGGAGTGCTTGACTTGAAAGTGTAGAGGCACCCCTGCGGAGGAGGTGAAGATGTCCTCGTACTCCTCCACGACCTTGTCCATCTGTTGTTGTCCTACGAAGGGGCCCTATCTGAAGGTTGTGGCCACTGTCTTCTTCTTTCCCTGAGGGTGTTGTTATCACTCTAAAATTTCCCTAGAGTTGTTATGAAAGAAATAATAAAGGTAACCACAAACCTACTTTCGAGATCAGGATCTAGCCTTCCTAATGCTCAGAGAGGGCTATCTATTTATTATTTAACTTTGTTGAGTTAATTGATTTTAGGCTATTTATTTAAGCTTTGACTCGCTTTTGATTTTGATTTGGTGGTGGAATCACTAACTTAGATGGATAGAGGGGTGTCTTTTATCATTGGGCTATCAGGTCAAGTTCCAAGAAAATAGGACTGAATCAAGTTCTAAAGATATTGTTTACAGGGCAAGGTGGCTGAGTAAATTCATATCTTTTAGGCTGGATGGTGAAGTGGTTTTCAATCGGGGTTAAGAAGCAGTTAATGGTTCCTCAAACCAGATAATGAGGGAAACGGTAGAGTTCAATCGAAACTAGGGAACAATGAAGGATTACCTACTCTAGATATCAGAAGAAAACATTAAAATGATTAATTGTTCAAGATAGAGTGTACTTAAACAAATTTTGTAATAAATTTCTAGTTATTTCATTCAAATTTAGTTAACATGCAAGTATGTGAAACACTTAAGAAGGTAACAATTTGACAAACAGAAAATACTTCATTGAAGTGGCCCAACACATGAATCCTGTAATGCAATGTATTTATTACTCAGCCCAGTCTGTTGACTTGAAAAAATGGTACAATGAACCCTTAGGTTTCAGATGAATACAACTATAGAAATGTCAAGCAATCCACACTCTATACTTTGAATTATGAAGTATTTATACAAAAATAGTTACAAAATATCCCAAACTATTTTGGGAATTATTCTAGGAAAAAGAAATATCTTCATGAAAGAAGATAGAGACAGATATGTACTGCTGCAAGATGCCCCTATTTATTTGGCTCTGCTATCAGATATTTTGCTTCCTTTTCTCCTTTGATGTTTGTCTTCCACGCTAATTATTCTTTTTACTTTTCCCTTTGACTGATACTCTTTGACTAGGCTAACCTGTTGCTTTTCTTTCATTGTTCTGTATCCACTTTTACCTTGCAATTTCACAGTAAATCATTTAACTTTTCCCAAGTCTCTATGTCTGGTAATTTAATATTTACCATTATTCTGTAGACTTCATCTGCTTCTGTGTATTTTGAAAAGGTGGGATTTTTTACAAAAAGGTGTTTTATCTCATGCTGGAGGTAAAAGAGGTTCTCAAAAGTCTGGTACAAAACCTTTCATGTAAGCATCCCTTTCATAGAGGAATTATTGGCTTGACCTCTTGCCACTTCTCTGATTTTCCTGTTATAGTCTTCATGTGGCATTAATCTATCATTTATTACCAAGGCATTTGGTAGACCTTTCTGCCTCAAAGCACCAAATTTAACCATGAACATGCCTATAGCCAGCTCCATGGTTTGGCATTTTTCCTCAAGCTGCATCATTAAGTTCCTCTTGGTGAGTACTTTCTTCACCTCTAGTATAGTGCCAGTCCTGTCAGCTATGTCCAACTCCTGCAATTCATATTTATCTTTTGGAGTTAAGGAATTGAATTATTCTTTAGGCTTCTTTTGGCATATCTCCAAGTTCGGCCTTAACTCCTTGAATTGCTTCAGTAGCCTCTTTGACTAAAGCATTTTTTTCAAAGATGACTTGTATAGATGGTCAAATATCATTGACAGAGTCAATGATGTTGGCCCATAGTTGTTCTTTTGCTTGGGCAAGTGGCTCCTTCAATGTTAATTCTTTTTCCAAGTTCTTTATCCTCTCAGTCAACCTGTTTGACTTTTGAACTTCATTTTTATGCATAATCTGAGCCAGTTCCTTCTCATCCTCCAGACTTGTTATCTGTTCTTTGAGTTTATTTATTTCAGTGGTCTGAATGGACATGTCCTCCATAGCTTTGACCAGTTTACTGGCTTCATCACTTGGATGAGCCGGTGTTGTTTTTGAACATGTTGTTGATGTAGTTGTTGTTTCAGCTGGAGGTGTTGTAGCTAGTGGAGATGTTGGGGCTAATGAAGCTTCCAAAGTTGAAGGAACTATTGCAGTGACTGTAGGGATAGTAGTGGCAGTAGCTGTCTCAAGGCTGGCTTGTTTCAGCTATATTAACTCGTCCAATTCCTTCTCCATTTCTTTCAATTGAGTATTTAATTGAAGAATGAGATCCATCATTTCCTCCTGCTGGGTTTGGCTCTCTAGGACCTCCTTGGTCTATGGATGTTCTGAATGAGGTAGCTTCAGTTGCTTCTTCAAAGCAACAATATCCTCATTTTTCTTCTTTATTAGTTTCTTTGCAGCCTTGATGTCACTTGGATTATATCCAATATCAATCACCAAGTCTTCCAGTGACTTTATTCTGTTATCCTTGGCCTGTGAGGATGCCTTTTCTAGCTTAAGCTGTGTTGTGATGTTATCCAGTGAGCTTTGAAGTTTGTGCATAGTTATTGCTTTGTTAGTCATTGTGGAGAAAATCATCTCACCTGCCTGCTTATGGAATTCAATTTGGTAAATAGGGTGAACATCCTGAGCCAAAACTTCAAACTCTGTCTTCCTATAGTCTGTTGATGATCTGGGTTGTTGGACTATAGGCTTCATAAATTTCATTTGCATTTTACCAATTTTAATGTCAAAGGCTGACATTAATCTATTTTGATTGGAAGGTGTTTGTTTGAAGTACTGGGCATATGTTTCAGCCTTTAATGCCTCATTCCTCAACTTGATTTCCTTGTACTTCTCTTTTATATCTTTCTCTTTATCCACTAGTTTGTTGGATGAAGAGACTTCAACGCTAAATTGCTTTTCAATAAGTTGATTGTTTGAGGTAGAAGGCTGATGAGTTTCCTCTGAAACTACTGGACCTTTACTCCTTCCAACCACTGTGTCAGTATTAGTGATTTAAACTACCTCAATGGTGTCTTCTTGCTCAGTTACAGGATTAAGCTTGGGCCTCTTCCTGTAACTGATTTCAAACCTGTCATTTGTAATTTCCATCCCAGAGCTAGAACCTTCTTCCCTCTTTCTTTTTACATTTCTGTCACCATTGGCTGGAGTCTTAGAATGGGAGTAATAACCATTTGTTCCTGTAGGGATGGAACCTGCAGAAAGGAACTAGTATCAATCTACTTTTCCACATCTATTAAAGTATTCTCCACATCTATTAAAGTATTCTCCAACCATTCTGATTGGTTGGCATATCTTTCAATGTTTGGCCTGGGCTCATGTATGAAAGGACTTAACTTGAATTTGAGCCTTAGTTTGTTTATGACTCCATTAGGGTCATACTGCCACATGAAACTGCTTTTGAATTTCATTTTTTGTAATATTTTCTTTTCCTCTTGTCCACCTTCCCTATTATTACAAATAAAAGTGCCCAAATGATTTTTGATTTTAAACTGAGTTTTCTTCCTAGATGACAAAAAATTAACCTCATCATAGTTTATGATCTGCCTAAAATACTCTAATGCAAATATCCTCATGGGGAGGTATTTGGGCAACTTGTAGGGAGTGAGTTGGCATCCATATATCCTGATTTCTGTGTGGTCCTGGTATAGATACCAATCTCCCACTCTACTGTTCTTAGCCAACTGTAAAACTCTCTTAATCTCCTCATTGATCCTGGGTTGATAGCTATTGGTTAGCATGTTTATAACTGGATGAACAAATGAATCAATGAACTCTTTATAACTAAAAATAGTGGAATATCTTTGGATTAATGGTGTCCAAAAGATGACAGATCTTGGATGGCCCTTAGTGTCTAAATTTTGGATGCTAACTGGAAATTTGTCTGACTGAAAATATAAGAACATGTGAAACAATATTGATGAGTATTTGAATACTCTCTCATTTGGAAATCTGATAAACTGTTCATGGATTCTATCTGCCAAGAACTGAGCAAAGTTGTAAACTATAGCTGGAGGCTTGCCTGGGCAAAAAATAGAAAGGAAAGCAAGTATAACCTCATCCACATGCTCATCAGTGGTGTATCCTAGAATACAAGAGAGCATGGTTATAATTTGTCTGCTTCTCTCAGAGAAAATGGTGGCAACATATGGAGGACTATCTGTAGGAGTATGAGACTCCTCTATGATGAAAGTTTGAAAGATATGAGCTTTCTTGGTAGGTCTAGCTTTTGTAGAGTTCAAGTAAAGCTTCAATCGAAAGTGGGGTCTCATTTGGGCTTGGCTGGATCTACATCATTTGATTTATTGACTCTGCAGTAATAGTGAATAAAACCTATTGGTCAGAGGAGACTATGGCTCTTTGACTGGGGACATAGCAAGTTTGGTAGAAGTGGATGATTTCTGGGAATAGGTGTACCTGTCAGAACAAGTACTTGGGAACATTTGATTCCCATAGGTGAATGTCATCATTTTGGTTCAAGAACTATAACGAGGGGGTTTAAATATATAAAGCGAAACTTTAGGAAATTAATTTTGATAAAGGGTTTAGTGGGTTTTTAAGGGAAAAAAGGGGAATTAATAAGGGGGGAATGTATTATTTGTGATGGGAATGGGTTTCACACTATAGAAAGGGGTTTTGCTAAGGGGGAATGATTTTTAAAGGATAATTTCTAGGGAAATGTGTGAAACCAAGGGGAAAACGTCAAAATGAAGGGAAAGGGATTTAAAAGGGGAAATGAAGAGGGAAGGGGTGATTAATAAACTAAATATGTGGGGGTATAATGAAATGAGGAGAAATTAGTAAATAAGCTTTAGTGAATGTCTTTTCTCTTTGATAGTTCCTCCTGCACATGAGAAAAAGGATTAAGCATGATGAAAGTGCTTTCTGACGTAGCAACCTTGTGCACTTGCAAAACTTCTTCTACCTACCCTTTATTTACCCTAGCATTTTCTCTTCATTCATTAGGTGCATTTGAGCTTTCTCACCCTTTATTTATTTTTCTTTGATAAACAAACTATTTAATTCTAAACTTATAACCTCCAATGGCTTAGATTTAACTGATGAGCTCATTATTATTCTCTACCTAACTATTGATCTGCCAAGATTAAATAGTTTGGCTATATCTTTATTCTCTATCTATCAACATGAAATTTAAAGCATGAATGAATCAAGATTAAACTAGTTGACCATCATGGATTGTGGAATTTTTGACAAGTTGCACACAATATTATTTTGCAATGTAAATTAAAAGGAGTGGCATTTGAATTTGCACACTTTCATGATCTATTCTTATCTCTTTTTGGGGTTCATATTTTATAATTTTTTTTATCTTTTTCTTTCTTTTAGTCCTTTGATTTTTCTTTTAGGACTTACCCTCTTTACATTTTTTATTTTTAATATGGGAAAACATTTTGCAGAAAGCAAAAGTATGTACAATATTACAAGACTAACCATAGCAAATTCAAAATTTTGAATCCTATTATTATAGGACCCTAACAGTGTCTCCACATGGGGATGGCATTTCCTGGTGAAATGTCAAGAACTTTAAGATCAATAGCCTTTGAAACTTTGATTGTGTTTGCCTTGTAACTACTTCTCTGTGATTTTCTTTATTCATAGATATGATGCTACACCTTTCAAATCTTAGGGCCTTCTCTTCGGGCTTCAACCTCAAAAGATAATCATCCCATCCAATCTAAACATTGGAATGTTATGTATAATGAGAAAAGTAAACAAATGAACTAATGTTACTCTGTGGACAAGTAATGCTTCAACATTCTACCATTGACTGATCCTCCTGGAAGATCTGTTCCATCTAACTATCTCAAGAAAAATGCACTGTTACCTCTATAACCATAAATTATATAAGGGCCTTGCCATAGGAAATCAAATTTACCATGTTTACGTTTTTCTTCTCTTCTAGAATCCCATTTGAGTACTTTGTCACCTATGTAAAAATCATCAGCTTTTTTTTTCTTGTCAAAAATATTTTTGATTTTATCCTGTATCACTTGTGATTTGACATAGACTTCTTCTCCGGTTTGCTGCAAATGTATTGTCTTATTTATCCTCCTTTGGATATCATTTGGTTCTACTTGCAACTCTTGAATCATTTTCATCACTGGTACTCCTAAAGAGGATGGAAAAATAGCATCCATTCCATATACTAGCTGGTAAGGAGATGTAACAATGGACTTTTTGGTAGTTAGTCTGTCTTCCCATAAGGAATTAACCAACTTTTTATTCCAGGTCTTCTTGTTGTCTTCTAGTAGTTTCTTGATGATATTAACAAGGATTTTGTTTGAGGATTCTGCAAATCCATTACCTTGAGGGTAATAGGAAGTGGAATGGCCAAGGGAAATGTGATATCTGTTACAAAAGTCTACCATTTTCTTAGATTTCAAAGCAGCTACATTATCAGTAATGAGATTTTGTGGGCATCCAAACATAGAAAGGATGTTGTTCTCAAGGTATGAAATGATGACAGAGTCTGTGGCTTGTCTAGAAGGGATGGATTCTATCCATTTAGTAAAGTAGTCAGTGGCTGTCAAAATCCATTTATGCTAGGCTGAGCAGATGGGTGAATTTCCCCAATAAAGTAAAAACCCCATTGTTGAAAAGGCATTTCTGTGGAGATGGGTTTGAGAGGTAATGGTAAGAGTTTCTTTTTTCCTTCAAATATTTGGCACTTGTGACAGGAGGTCAAATATTTCTTAACATCTGCAAAAAGGGTGGGCGAGTAAAAACCTGCCCTTAAAATCTTATCAGCAATTGTTTTCTAGTATATATGTCCTCCACAATCTCTGCATGAAATTCTTCCATAACTTTGTCAGCTTCATCTTTTAATAAACAATTCAATAGAATTCCATTATATTTTCAAAATAAAGCATTGTCTATGATACAATATTTCATTGATTTCATTTTCAAAAATCTACTTTTAGTTCTAGATAAACCAAGAAGAGCTTGTAGGTTTAGTAAAACAAATATGATATCTACATACCAACGTGAATCTATGAAAGCTTCATTGATATATGGAGTCACCATCTCTTCCTGATCATCTAGGGCACCAATGAAATTTATATCTAAGGCCTGACAGTTCGATTCAGCCATGAGTTTAGCTAAACCTTGGCCTTTGATAAGTTTTGTAGGCTTTATTTCAATTTCATATTCCAAAATGGTGGCAATCCATTTGCCTCTATTTCCTTCTAGCCCATTCTTTGTTAAGATACCTTTTATTACTGAATTTGGAACATATGCAATGATGTGTGAGTATTAGATGTACACTTTGAAATATTTAATAGCTTTCACTAAAACAAGTGTTTGTTTTTCCATTATGTTGTACTTTAGTGTAGCATCTCTCAAATATTTGTTGAAAAATGCAATAGGCTGCTCATAACCTTGATCATTCTTTTGCAACAAGACTGCTGCAATAGTATGTTCTAAAGAAAAAGAAAAAATTATAAAGTCTTTTTTGAAATGAGGACTTATGAGGACTGGTGTTTTAGGGAGCTTCTTTGATTGCCTCAAAATACTGTTTATCCTCTACTGTCCACTTAAGTGTTGAATATTTCTTTAACATGTTATTTAATTCTCTGATTAATTCTGCCAAGTTAGAAATGAATCTTCTAAGAAAAATTATTTTACCTAAGAATGATTGTAATTCTTTGATGTTTCTAGGATGAGTGATGTTTAGGATTGCCTCTACTCTAGTTAGATCTATTCTAATTCCATATTTTGATATTATGTGTCCCAAGAGTTTACCTTCTTCTAGTCCAAAGAGTGTCTTTTTGGGATTTAAGGAAATGCCAAATTTTCTACTTTTAATAAAAACTCTCCTTAGGTGATCTAGATGTTCATTATCTGATTTGGAAAACACTGTGATGTCATCTTGGTAGACAACTAGAAATTCATGGATTTCTTTTGCAAAAGATATGTCCATTGCTCTTTGGAATGTTGCTCCAACATTCATTAATCCAAAAGGCATCTTTAAATACATGAAAGTACCCCAAGGAGTGGTAAATGCAGTCTTTCCTTGATCCTCTGGTTGAACTAAGATTTGGTTGTATCCAGAGAATCCATCAAGCAATGAAATTATGGATGACCCTACTACCCTCTAGAGAATGTTGTCCATTTTTGGGAGGGGATAGTTATCTTTTAGTGAAACTTTGTTCAAGTTTCTGAAATCAAAACAGTCTGATTTCTCCTATTTTCTTTCATGTAGGGACTAAATTAGATACCCAATATGAATATCTAATTGGTGCTATGATTTGTGGATCATACATCCTTTTTACTTCCTTTTCAATTAATGGCATAAGAACTGGATTAATTCTCCTAAGCTTTTGTTTAAAGGGTTTTTGATCTTCTTTGATGGGTATCTTATGTTGAATAATGTTGGTATCATAAGACTTAAGGTCTTCATAACTCCAGGCAAAGACATCTTGAAACTCTTTCAACAAACTTATGTATTTCAGCTTTTCATCTGGAGGTAATTCTTTGTATATTTTGATAAGGTTGGGTTTTTCTTTTGTTCTTATGTTACATTCTTCTATTTCTGATCTTATAGGCTCCGTTTTTGTTTTTCTAGCTACATCATTTGAATCAAACAAATCTTCTAATGAGACTAATCCCTTAGGCAAAAAGTTATTTTTAGGGTTTAAAGTCTCATAATCATCATTGATTATTTCTTCTATTTCGACTTTTTCTAAGTTATCTATTTCTACTTTAGTGAATTTAGTGGGTTTATTTACATCTAAATCATTTATATCTATCTCACTATTTATGATGTTATCTATTGTACAATCAGTGTCTATATTGCAGTTTTGGAATTCTCCCTCAGCATTCATGAAATCATAGATTTGAGAATCTTGTGAAAATATCTGCCAATATTTCAAATTATCAAGTATAACAAGTATGTGTCTTACTTCAGCAATGTACTGGTGGTTGGACTGAAAAGGTAATTTGCAAGTGCTGGCAAAAGTAGCCAAACTCTGAGCTTGCATGTTCTATTTCCTAGGAATAGCAACAAAATCAATTTCAAGAAGTTCCTTAATCAGGTTTAGAATAGTTTCTCTGTATTGACTAAGTCTAGAATTATTCATAGAATATTCTCCTTTAATTTGTTTTATGATCAATTTTGAGTCTCCCATGATAGAAACTCTCTTGGCTCCAAGTTTTCTTACAACTTGTAGTCCTAAGATTAAATCCTCATACTCTGCCATGTTGTTTGTGCATTTAAAGATTAATCTAAAGGCATGACCTTCAAAATGATTATTTTACATGTTATGGATCTAAACTCCTGCATCTCCTAATCTATTAACATAGCCATCAAAATTTAAATGCCAAAAAGACTCATGTGTTATGTTTCACTATCAGGTGCTTTGTATTTTTCTTCTACAGCTGTGATTTCATTTTTGTCATTGTCTGAAATATACAAGATAAATGAGTCCATATGAGAATGCATGGAGTATATATGGAAATTATGTGGTTTTTCTGCACTACTTACCATGTATTTCATCAAGGTTTCTCTATAAAGCTTTCTTTGCTGACCAAATATAGAGATGGTAGCATATGACATGTCTAACTGTAGAGTTCCCTGAAATTTTGCTCCCCATGAGAGAGATAATAACATTCCATACTTCGGTGGGATATCAGCAACCACTATGTCCATAACAATACTCTTTGCTAGGCACTGGACTAGAGTCACACACAAATATTTAATCAGGCCAAGGCATTTGAATTGGCTAGAATAAAAGGAAAAGAGGTCCTTATAGGGTCTGGTGATATCTAAGTTTAATCTTTCCATGATTGCTTTAGGAATTAGGTTATGGGATGCCCCTGAATCTAGCATAGCATTATGTAATATTTTATCATGAACATTTAATCTAATGTATAATGAATGGATACCCCCTTGTTGATGGGTGCCATTTACTTCTGGACCAAATAATAACTCAGGTTGATCATCATTAAGGTTTACAGCATCTTCTCCTTCACCTATGTTTAGTGTTTCAATGATTTGTGCTTTGTATGATTCATTTTTCACTAACTCTGTCAAAGGAACTGATATTTTCAATTTGGCTATCTTAGTCTTAATGTTGACTGGCAATTGAGTTTTTCCTGATTGTAGGAGATATTCCTTAGCAATTGTGGTTTGTGTACCTTTATCTTCTTTATCAGCACTTGGCAATTCAATTTGTGTACCAGCATTTTTATTTTGAATTATCTTATTTGGAATAGTTTGAGTAATAGTTGAAGTTTGAGTTTCAGCTGAAGTTATGTCTACAATTTTTGGGTTGGAAGTCTCCTAAGTTTCCCTAGGGAGAATTTGTAGAACTTTGGTCACAAGAGCTTATGTTGTTTTTTTAGTTTGGGTTTGGATTTATTTCTTAGTGGGAACTTTTGTATTCTTTTTTCTTCTAAGGCTATACTGTTTGTGAACTTCATAGATAGCAGATTCATAACCGTGTTTGTAGTCAAAGGACTCTCCAGATCCTAATTGTAATTGTTGTAGCATGTACAATTCCTGTTCTCCCTTAGTAAGAAAAACAACATCTTCGTTTTGAATCCCCAATAGGTTTATCTAGGTGTCCTCCTCTTCTTCACGGTTTTTTGAACCTTCAACATAATTTTCCTGGAAAGGTGGTCTAACCTGTTGATCAGGTATAGCATCTCTTGTTTTTCCAGTATTAGGATTTTTTCTAAAGTTGGGGTTTCTTATTGGGGGTCCTTGTTGATTTTCCCACTAAGATTTTCTTTCCATATTTTCTAATCTATCCATTATCCTTTCTACACTTTTAGCTAAACTGTCTATCTTGCCATCTGAAGTGGATGGTTCCTCTTTAATGGTAACTATTTTTTCATTTCTCATCCTAGCTTTCTTAGCTAATAAATTGGCTTCTACACTAACAACATTACTTTGCATCTGTTCCAATGTTTCAGGGTTTCTTTCTCTCAATTGGTAAGACATATCAGTGTCAAAACCATCAGGAAATTTGATTAATGCTAAGTCTAGTGGAGGTTTAATATTTGTAGGGATTGCATTATAGATACTGTTGAACCTAGTACAATAGTCCTAAACAGATTCATTAGGATCTCTTCTAATGTTTTCATATTCAAACAATATTTGTAAAGGGTTTTTCTTTCTTTCCCATCTATCAATAAACAATCTATGGAAAGTAGCTAAATCAGCAATATGATTAGCAGGTAAACTTTTAAACCATTTTTTGACATCTCCTGCTAGTGTTTGGGTAAATAACCTCATTTGCACATCAGACTAATCAATCTCATGTAACTCAAAATAATCAGTTATTTTATTCACATTCTGTTGGGCAGTATACTGGCCAGTAGCATCAAACAAAAAGATTTTACTTCGATAGTCTTGAGGCATGCATGTAGTTGAGCTGGTAATACTAAAGGTGCATATCTTCCTTCCATGGTTGAGGTTCTAGCTTGGTTAGGAGGTAAAGTAGTGGTGCTTGAAGAAGAACTTGAGATGGTTATGGATGAACTAGATGAGCTTGAGATGTTTTGTTGGAAGGAGGTTGAAGTATAAATGATTTAGGGGAATGAACTGTGGTGGATATTATTGGTGAGGTGGTAATAAATGAAGTTGTATTTACAATTTTTGAAGACTTTGTAGAAATTTCAGGGGCAGCAACAATTAGGGCAGCTAATTCAACTGATTGTTGAAGATAAGATTTGTCTATATGCTTTATCAAAGTTGAGGTTAAAGCTTCTAGTTTGTCAAAAGTATCCAAAACATGTTGATCTAAATCAGGATGTATAGGAACCTTTTTTGATTCAATAATTTGAATAAAATTGGGGTCTATTATAGTATCATGAATTGAATTTTCAGATTTGGTTTGAAACAAGGAAAGCTCAAATAATAAATCAAATTGAATATCCTCTAAACTTGATAACTCTTTAGGAAGTGAATTTTATTTAATCAACAGACTACTACTTCCTTGAGTTTCTACCCTTTTTGGTTTTCTTAAAATTCAGTCAGGATCATCAACTATTATAGCAGGGTTTGGATCTGGATGTGCCTTGGTATAATGTGTTCTTTTGGGAGCCAGAAATTTAATTTTTTAAGCGAAACCTTTTAACAACTCTAAAATAACCTTAAGGTGCAAAATATGAGATTTAAGATTTCCTTAAAATTGTATTAAATTGAGGACTGTCCCCAGTATGGTCGCCAATATGTTATCACTCTAAAATTTCCCTAGGGTTGTTATGAAAGAAATAATAAAGGAAACCACAAACCTACTTTTGAGATCAGGATCTAGCCTTCCTAATGCTCAAAGAGGGCTATCTATTTATGATTTAACTTTGTTAAGTTAATTGATTTTAGGCTAGTTATTTAAGCTTTGATTGGCTTTTGATTTTGATTTGGTGGTGGAATCACTGACTTAGATGGATAGAGGGGTGTCTTTTACCATTGGGCTATCAGGTCAAGTGTCAATAAAATAGGACTGAATCAAGTTCTAAAGATATTGTTTACAGGGCAAGGTGGTTGAGTAAATTCATATCTTTTAGGCTAGATGGTGAAGTGGTTTTCAATCGGGGTCAAGAAGCAGTTAAGAGTTCCTCAAACCGGATAATGAGGGAAATGGTAGAGGTCAATCGAAACTAGGGAACAATGAAGGATTACCTACTCTAGATATCAGAAGAAAACATTAAAATGATTAACTATTCAAGACAGAGTGTACTTAAACAAATTTTGTAATAAATTTCCAGTTATTTCATTCAAATTTAGATAACATGCAAGTATGTGAAACACTTAAGAAGATAACAATTTGACAAATAGAAAATACTTCACTGAAGTGGCCCAACACATGAATCATGTAATGTAATGTCTTTATTACTCAGTCCAGTCTGCTGACTTGAAAAAATGGTACAATGAACCCTTAGGTTTCAGATCAATACAACTATAGAAATGTCAAGCAATCCACACTCTATACTTCGAATTATGAAGTATTTATACAAAAATAGTTACAAAATATCCCAAACTATTTTGGGAATTATTCTAGGAAAAAGAAATATCTTCATGCAAGAAGATAGAGATAGATATGTAACTACTGCAAGTTGTCCCTATTTATTTGGCTCTGTTGTCAGATCTTTTGCTGCCTTTTCTCCTTTTTTGTTTGTCTTCCACGCTGATTGTTCTTTTTTCTTTTCCCTATGACTAATACTCTTTCATCTGATACTCTTTAACTAAGTTGACATGTTGCTTTTCTTTCAATGTTTCGTATCCACTTTTACCTTGCAATTTCACAGTAAATCATTTAAATTTTCCCAAGTCTCTATGTCTGGTAATTTAATATTTACCATTCTTTTGTAGACTTCATATGCTTCTGTGTATTTTTCAAAGGTGGGCTTGTTTACAAAAAGGTGTTTTACCTCATGCTGGAGGTAAAAGAGGTTCTCAAAAGTCTGGTACAAAACCTTTCCTATAGGCATCCCTTTCATAGAGGAATTATTGGCTTGATCTCTTGCCACTTCTCTGATTTTCCTGTTATAGTCTTCATGTGGCATTAATCTGTCATTTATTACCAAGGGATTTGGCAGACCTTTCTGCCTCAAAGCATCAAATTTAACCATGAACCTACCTATAGCCAGCTCCATGGTTTGGCATTTTTCCTCAAGCTGCATCATTAAGTTCCTCTTGGTGAGTACTTTCTTCACCTCTAGTATAGTGCCAGTCCTGTCAGCTATGTCCAGCTCCTGCAATTCATATTTATTTTTGGAGTTAAGGAATTGAATTATTCTTGAGGATTCTTTTGGCATATCTCCAAGTTCAGCCTTAACTCTTTGAATTGCTTCAGTAGCCTCTTTGACTAAATCATTTTGTTCAAAGATGACTTGTATAGATGGCCAAATATCATTGATAGAGTCAATGATATTGGCCCATAGTTGTTCTTTTGCTTGGGCAAGTGGCTCCTTCAATGTTAATTCTTTTTCCAAGTTCTTTATCCTATCAATCAACCTGTTTGACTTTTGAACTTCATTTTTATACATAATCTCAGTCAGTTTCTTCTCATCCTCTAGAATTGTTATCTGTTCTTTGATTTTATTTATTTCAGTGGTCTGAATGGACATGTCTGTTGGAAATAATACTGAGAGGGGGGGGGGGGTGAATCAGTATTATCAGATCAGTAAAAAACTTTCCAATTTCATACTCAGAAACATATACGCTACTTCAATTAAGTGAACCCGCGTGTACACGCTACTATGTCTAATGAAACTCGCATATATCCAGAGATCTTATAATTCAGTTAGCTTAATCTTCAGTAAATGAATCAGAACATTAATAAGCATATTAACAGTAAACAAGTGCAGAATAAAAGAACAGAACATCACACAAGAGCCACACACATGAACACCATGATATAAGGTGGAAACCCAATGTGGGTGAAAACCACCTGCTGCAATTCGTCTCTTTCTTCTTTAATAAGAACTTCTTTTACAATGTACTGGTGCAGTCCTTTACCAATACGCAGGCTACAACCTGCAGAGGGCTACAACCCTCTCTCGTTTTCCAACTACTTTTGGAAGGGAGCTACAACCCCCTCAGCTCTTGTACTAGCCGATCCATTTAGTAGTACGCAGGTGCTGACCCTACAACCTGCTTTCCTTCAGGGACCACGTTTCATCAATTTTCAGACTGGATCCAAGAGTACAAAACAAACATTACCGCAATACAATCATCAACTTATACTTGCATCATAATTCATTAAACAACCCAATACTGAATCACTGAAACCCTGTCATCAAGAACACAGAACCCAAACCAGAGCCCAGAACTCTGCAACAACCACCAGAATCAACAGCAACCTGAAATATCAAATCTTATTATGCATACGCTACTTCACTGTACCAAAACCACGTGTATACGCGCTTTCACCAAAGGCAACCCGCGTGCAGATCTAGAAATAGTTTCTTATGCCTTCGCTGTCAGATCCGACCCTTGCCAAGCGTCCCGAACAGATAAACAGTAATACCAGATCTTCTCACTTCGTCAGACACACATTGCTTGCTCCTTTGCCTAATGATCTTCTCCTTATATAGCCTTAGGTACTTCACAATACCACGGTCCAAAACCATAGTAACACAATACCATCAACCTCAAAACTAGGGATCGACACGCCCGTCGAGACACCATGGTCTGAAACCATAGGCACAACTTCCAAGGACTAACCGCCACGGACCAAAGGTACTTTTTCACATACACGCTCTTTTACTGAAGCCAACCTGCATGTACACGCGACTTGGGCTTAACGAACCTGCGTGTATGAACTTTCTTGGCATGCTGTACTAAGATCTGTCCTCTGATTAAGTTGCCATCACCTGTACCAACCTCTGAGTGAGTTTCCATCAAGGACAACACTTGAATCATAATGCCAACAATCTCCCCCTTTGGACTTGATGGAAACCACCACACCAAGTCACTCTCCCCCTTTGACATCAAGGGCAAAGGGCGGACCAAGATATTCTCTTCTTTGGTATACCTCCTACTGTCCATACTGTTGTCCATACTCCCCCTGAGTACATGCTGAAGTTTCTGATTTGGCTCCCCCTTTGTATATGCCAAGTTGTATTAATCCATCCATGCTCCCCCTGAGCAGATGCAGGTTCTAAGATTAGCAATAACTATTTATCATAAGCCTGCAAAACCATTCCTTAAACAATAAGATGTATCATTTAGTTTCATCATCAACTTCTAACCATAATGCCAACAATGAATTATTTGAAGTATATGCTCCCCCTGAGTGTGAGCCAACCATGACTGAACCATTTCCTGAGTCTGTTCTGCTCCCCCTGAGCCTGAGCCAACCATGACTGATCCTGGGTCTGTTCTGCTGCCCTTTCTTCATATACGCGACTTTGCAGCCTGTAACTCGCGTATATACGCGACTTGTCTTCGTTATATCAGCGTATGCAATATGGAATACTGAATTTCATCACTTTCAGATTCCCCTGTGTCTGTTATGTCCGCTATCTGAATTATGCCACACCTTTCTGTCTCTGTCTTCTTCAATTCCTACAACCGTGATGATGTATGGTCCTCTTGTCTTGAATTTTGAAATCTGCTCCTGCATTCCCTTGCTTTATGCCCATAGTTGTTGCATGTATAACACCTTACATTTTTTATGTTCCTTCTATCAAAATCAATTGCTTTGTGTCCATATGCATTGCAGGCAAAGCAATATCCTCTGAAATACCTGGGATGCGATGATCTTTCTTGAACCATTCTACTTCTACATCTGGCTGCAACATGTCCAAGATTATGATATACATAACATTCAACATTATTCAGTGGAGGAAATAATCGTCTATCACGTCCATAGTTAGGAGTAAAGGATCTTCCTTGAGGAATTTCTTTCCTTGGTTGTTCCTTGTTGAGCATTTCAGATTTCTCATTAGAGTTTCTTGCCTCACCTTGTGAACTAGATTCACCTTCAACATATTCATGAAAACCAAGACCAGTCTTGATAGCAGGAGACCTTTGACTATTAAGAATATCATCCAAGACTTTAGTAAAAGCTTATCCTTTTCTTCTATTTTACCTTTCAAGATATTTACCTCAACTTGATGTTGTTCTTCCTTTTCCAGATATTGATTCCTTAGGTCTTCTTCAGCTTTTCTTCCTTCTTCCATTTGTCACTTTAGTTTGGTCACTTCATGTTCTTGATCTTCAAGATCTTCTCTGTTCTGTTCTCTTGATTTTTTAAGATCTTCTTTTAGAGAGAGGATCTTTGATTCAAGTCTCTGAATAGTTGTACTCTGATCCTTTACTATATCCTGCAATTGCTCCCTTACCCTGATTTCTGTCTCCAATTGTTCTTTTAATTTGGCAACTTCTTCAGTTTCTGCATTCTTCTCTTCATGTGCCATGAGACTTTTAATATCTTCACTATTATTGGATGAAGCATTCTTCTTCTTATGTGCCATGAGACTTCTAATATCTTCACTATCATTGAATGAACTTTTAATATGGGTATAATAGCTTCTACCATCTTCTTCAGATATCTTTCCTTTGTTATGAGGACATCTAGCAGCATAGTGACCAACTCTACCACATAGAAAACATTTGAAAGGTAGCTTACCTTTGAACCGTCCAGTTCCCCGTTCAAGATTCTTGACAAAATTTACCTCATCTTCTTCCTCTGACACTTCGAATGCGGCCTCTGGTGGTACCTCTTGTCGCATTTCAAAAGCAGTTAAGATCCCGTGAAGCTGTGACATGGTGATTTTCTGCACATTCTCCTTTTCTTCTATGGCAGATACTTTAGAATCAAATTTAGTAGACAGAGATCTCAAAACCTTTTCAACTAAGACAACTTCCTCAAATTCTTCACCCAGATCCCTCATACAATTCACAATCTCATCCATACGCAGGAAATAATTAGCTATGCTTTCATTACTACGCATCTTAAGAGTTTCATACCGGATTCTGAGAGTTTGAATCTTTGCTCTTTTTACCTGATCATCTCCTTCGTAGCTTGTAACGATTTTGTCCCATATTTCCTTAGCTGATTTGAAATGCATGATCTTCATAAATTCTGATTGAGTCAAACTACTCAATAGGACAGTAACAGCTTTGGCATTGAGCTCATATTGCTTTTTCTCTGCTGGATCTGTAGGAGTTGCTGATGGGAATTTGTATCCTCCTTCTACGATTCCCCAAACTTCTGCTCCAAGTGATTGTAGATATGCAGTGGTTCTTATCTTCCAGTGAGTAAAATTGTTCCCGTCAAAGACTGGTGGCCTGATGTGTGCTTCTCTTTCTGGATTAGCCATTCTGATGGATCTTTTCCTTCAAGCGATCAAGCTTCCTCTAAAGGACCGGCTCTGATACCAATTGTTGGAAATAATACTGAGAGCGGGGGGTGAATCAGTATTATCAGATCAGTAAAAAACTTTCCAATTTCATACTCAGAAACATATACGCTACTTCAATTAAGTGAACCCGCGTGTACACGCTACTGTGTCTAATGAAACTCGCGTATATCCAGAGATCTTATAATTCAGTTAGCTTAATCTTCAGTAAATGCATCAGAACATTATTAAGCATATTAACAGTAAACAAGTGCAGAATAACAGAACAGAACATCACACAAGAGCCACACACATGAACACCATGATATAAGGTGGAAACCCAATGTGGGTGAAAACCACCTGCTGCAATTCGTCTCTTTCTTCTTTAATAAGAACTTCTTTTACAATGTACTCGTGTAGTCCTTTACCAGTATGCAGGCTACAACCTGCAGAGGGCTAAAACCCTCTCTCGTTTTCCAACTACTTTTGGAAGGGAGCTACAACCCCCTCAGCTCTTGTACTAGCCGATCCATTTACTAGTACGCAGGTGCTGACCCTACAACCTACTTTCCTTTAGGGACCACGTTTCATCAATTTTCAGACTGGATCCAAGAGTACAAAACAAACATTACCGCAATACAATCATCAACTTATACTTGCATCATAATTCATTAAACAACCCACTACTGAATCATTGAAACCCTGTCATCAACAACACAGAACCCAAACCAGAGCCCAGAACTCTGCAACAACCACCAGAATCAACAGCAACCTGAAATATCAAATCTTATTATGCATATGCTACTTCACTGTACCAAAACCGCGTGTATACGCGCTTTCACCAAAGGCAACCCGCGTGCAGATCTAGAAATAGTTTCTTATGCCTTCGCTGTCAGATCCGACCCTTGCCAAGCGTCCCGAACAGATAAACAGTAATACCAGATCTTCTCACTTCGTCAGACACACATTGCTTGCTCCTTTGCCTAATGATCTTCTCCTTATATAGCCTTAGGTACTTCACAATACCACGGTCCAAAACCATAGTAACACAATACCATCAACCTCAAAACTAGGGATCGACATGCCCGTCGAGACACCATGGTCTGAAACCATAGGCACAACTTCCAAGGACTAACCGCCACGGACCAAAGGTACTTTTTCACATACACGCTCTTTTACTGAAGCCAACCTACGTGTACACACGACTTGGGCTTAACAAACCTGCGTGTATGAACTTTCTTGGCATGCTGTACTAAGATCTGTCCTCTGATTAAGTTGCCATCACAAGTACCAACCTCTGAGCACCTGTACCAACCTCTGAGTGAGTTGCCATCAAGGACAACACTTGAATCATAATGCCAACAATGTCCTCCATAGCTTGGACCAGTTTACTGGCTTCATCACTTGGATGAGCTGGTGTTGTTGTTGAACCTATCGCTGATGTAGTTTTTGTTGCAGTTGGAAGTGTTGTAGCTAATGGAGCTGTTAGGGCTAATGAACTTGTCAAAGCTGAAGGAACTGTTGTAGTGATTGTAGGGATAGTAGTGGCAGTAGCTGTCTCAAGGCTTGCTTGTTTCAGCTGTATTAACTCATCCAATTCCTTCTCCATTTCTTTCAATTGAGTATTTAATTGAAGAATGAGATTCATCATTTCCTCATTCTGCGTTTGGCTCTCTAGGACATCCTTGGTCTGTTGATGTTCTGAATGAGGCAGCTTCAGTTGCTTCTTCAAAGCAGCAATATCCTCATTTTTCTTCTTTATTAGTTTCTCTGCAGCCTTGATGTCACTTGGATTATATCCAATCTCAATCCCCAAGTCTTCCAGTGACTTTATTTTTTTATCCTTGGCCTGTGAGGATGCCTTTTCTAGCTTAAGCTATGTTAAGATGTTATCCAGTGAGCTTTGAATTTTGTGCACAGTCATTGCTTTGTTAGTCATTCTGGAGTAAATCATCTCACCTGCCTGCTTATGGAATCAATTTGGTCAATAGGGTGAACATCCCTAGCCAAAACTTCAAACTCTGTCTTCCTATAGTCTGTTGTTGATTTGGGCTGCGAGACTGTAGGCTGCATAAATGTCATTTGCATTTTACCAGATTTAATTTCAAAGGCTGACATTTATCTATTTTGATTGATAGGTGTCTGTTTGAAGTACTGGACATATGTTTCAGCCTTTAATTCCTCATTCCTCAACTTTATTTCCTTGTACTTCTCTTTTATATCTTTCTCTTTATCCATTGGTTTGCTGGATGAAGAGACTTCAATGCTAAGCTGGTTTTCAAAAAGTTGAGAGTTTGAGGTAGAAGGCTGATGAGTTTCCTCTGAAACTGCTGGACCTTTACTCCTTCCAACCATTGTGTTAGTATCAATGATTTCAACTGTCTTAATGGTGTCTTCTTTCTCAGTTATAGGATTAAGCTTGGGCCTCTTCATATAACTAATTTCAAACCTGTCATCTGTAATGTCCATCGCAGAGCTAGAACCTTCTTCCCTAGTTATTTTAACATTTCTGTCCTCATTGGCTGGAGTATGTAGAATGGGAGTAAAATCCATTTGTTTCTGTAGGGATAGAACCTGCAGAAAGGAACTATTATCAATCTGCTTTTCCACATCTATTAAAGTATTCTCCAACCATTCTGATTGGTTGGCATATCTTTCAATGTCCGGCCTGGGCTATGTATGAAAGGAATTAACTTGAATTTGAGCCTTAGTTTGTTTATGACTCCATTAGGGCCACTGCCACATGAAACTACTTTTGAAGTTCATTTGCTGTAAGATTTTCTCTGCCTCTTGTCTAGCTTCCCTATTATTACAAATAAAAGGGCCTAATTGATTTTTGATTTTAAACTGAGTTTTCTTCCTAGATGACAGAAAATTAACCTCATCAAAGTTTATGATCTACCTAAAATACTCTAATACAAATATCCTCATGGGGAGGTATTTGGGTAGCTTGTAGGGAGTGAGTTGGCATCCATATATCCTTATTTCTGTGTGGTCCTGGTATAGATACCAGTCTCCCACTCTACTATTCTTAGCCAACTGTAAAACTTTCTTAATCTCCTCATTGATCCTGGGTTGATAGCTACTGATTAGCATGTTTATAATTGGATGAAAAATGAATCAATGAACTGTTTATAACTAAAAACAATGGAATATCTTTGGATCAATGGTGTCCAAAAGATGACAGATCTTGGATGGCCCTTAATGTCTAACTTTTGGATGTTGACTGGAAATTTGTATGACTAAAAATATAAGAACATGTGAAACAATACTGATGAGTATTTGAATACTTTCTCATTTGGTAATCTAATAAGCTATTCATGGATTCTATCTGCCAAGAACTTAGCAAAGTTGTAAATTGTAACTGGAGGCTTGCCTGGGCAAAAAGTAGAAACGAAAGCTAGTATAATCTCATCCACATGCTCATCAGGGGTGTATCCTATAATACAAGAGAGAATGGTTATAATTTGTTTGCCTCTCTTAGAGAAAATGGTGGCATCATATGGAGGACTATCTGTAGGAGTATGAGATTCCTTTATGATGAAAGTCTCAAAGATCTGAGCTTTCTTGGGTAGGTCTAGCATTGTGTAGAGTTCAAGTAAAGCTTCAATGGAAAGTGGGGTCTCATTGGGCTTGGCTGGATCTGCAGCATTTGATTTATTAACTCTGCAGTAATAGTGAATAAAACATGTTGGTCAGAGGAGACTATGGCTCTTTCACTGGGGACATAGCAAGCTTGCCAGAAGTGGATGATTTCTGAGAATAGGTGTACCTGTGGGAACAATTACTTGGGAAAATTTGATTCCCATAGGTGAATGTCATCATTTTGGTTCAAGAACTTATCTTTACTCCAACAGTGGAGTTTCAGTAGGTGGCTAGGGGAAGCAATATCTTTAATCTGAAATTCTCTGCCAGCTAAAGGGAGGTGGTCAATATCTAGGTGAGGGGTTTACAGGGGTCTTACATCCAAAGAGCTTTGGGAAGCCATAATTTGTTTTATTCAACTAAATTAGCTTTTCTTTGGCTTTAGGAGTAAGGTTAGAAGCTCTGGAACAATGGGGAGGGCAATTACAGTATAGAAAAAAGGGCTTTTAGATGCACAGTAAGTATTTCTTCAATTTAGCAAGGTTTTTTAATTAATTTAAATAATTAACCTTTTAATAATTACTATGCATAGCTCAAATTTACAGGGTCATTCTGTTTCTTTCAAGAATACTTGGAAAATAAAAATTTGGTGCGTAGACAGGGTTCAGTGATAGCAGCAGAGGTTTCTGAGGCTTCAATTGTCTATTTGTTGCTTCAATTTGGTGTCTGCATCATCTTCTAATTGCAAAAGGTGGTTAAAATGGTTGCACAGAGGTTCAAGGTTTCAAAATTTGTTAACAGCGGTTTGTAGTGAAAATGAGTGAAAAGAGAAAAATGGGGCTTTTTCGGCCTTTTAACCAAAAACGGTTACATTTTGGTGTGAGACTTGGCAAATGAACAGTGGGCGGTTTTCGTTTGTGCGGGGAGGCAGTTTTAGGCCATATGGCGTCGCTTTTGGGTGGAGGGATGTATTTTTTGTGAGCACGCGATATAACCTGGTGCCACCACGTAGCGAAACAGTGCTCGGCCAAAATCACGAATCTCACATGCTTTTGGACCGTTAACTATCAGATGATGAAACTGCGCGATATGGATATGTGTCCTTAGATCTCGAGGTGGGAGATCGGAGGGCTATCGCGCAGTGAAGTTGCACGGACAGAGCTGGGGAGTGGGGTCGGATTTTAATTACAATGAAATTTAATTAATTAAAAAGTAATCACGGGATTTTAATATAAGCAATGGGTTAATAAAGGGTGGGGACCATGGGTTATATGGCAGAGGTTTTAACTATACACCAAAGTTTGGTGAGTTAAAAGGGTGTCGGGGAATTATAACGACGGGGTTTAAATATATAAAGCGGGACTTTAGGAAATTACTTAGGATAAAGGGTTTAGTGGGTTTATAAGGGAAAAAGGGGAATTAATAAGGGGGGAATGTATTATTTGTGATGGGAATGGGTTTCACAATAGGGAAAGGGGTTTTGGGAAGGGGGAATTATTTTTAAAGGGTAATGTCTAGAGAAATGTGTGAAACCAAGGGAAAAAGTCAAAATGAAGGGAAGGGGTTTACAAGGGGAAATGAAGAGGGAAGGGGTGATTAATAAACTAAGTATGTGGGGGTATAATGAAATGAGGGGAAATTAGTAAATAAGCTTTAGTGAATGTCCTTTCTCTTTGACAATTCCTCTTGCACATGAGAAATAGGATTAAGCATGATGAAAGTGCTTTTTGACTTAGCAACCTTGTGCACTTGCAAAACTTCTTCTAACTACCCTTTATTTACCCTAGCATTTTCTCTTCATTCATTGGGTGCATTTGAGCTTTCTGACCCTTTATTTCTTTTTCTTTGATAAACCAACTATCTAATTCTAAGTTTATAACTTCCAATGGCTCATATTTAACTAATGAGCTCATTATTATTCTCTACCTAAATGTTGATCTGCCAAGATTAAACAGTTTGGCTATATCTTTATTCTCTATCTATCAACATGAAATTTAAAGCATGAATGAATCAAGATTAAACTAGTTGACCATCATGGATTGTGGCATTTTTGACAAGATTCACACAATATTATTTTGCAAAGTAAAGTAAAAGGAGTGGCATTTGAATTTGCACACTTTCATGATCTATTTTTATCTCTTTTTAGGGTTCATATTTTATACTTTTTTTATCTTTTTCTTTCTTTTAGTCCTTTGATTATTCTTTTAGGACTTACCCTCTTTACATTTTTTATTTTTAATATGGGAAAACATTTTGTAGAAAGCAAAAGTATGTACAATATTACAAGACTAACCATAGCCAATTCAAAATTATGAATCCTATTATTATAGGACCCTAACAGGTGTATCATCAGGAAAAAAATTTCTCGGTTTTGGAAATGAGCTTACTGCATTGTTTTGAAGTAACCCAAGAGATGGCAGTAGGTGGCGCTACCTCTGTATCATGTACAACTTATTTCCCAAAGTAACAATAACATCACGAGACCTTGACTCATACATAGCATGTCACTTCCACCAGTATGATTGACCTAATAATACATCACAAACATCAAGGGGAGCAACATCGCATAATACCTCATCCATGAAGGGCTTGATGTTCTATGGAAGGCGACACTGCTGGCTCACGCGAAGATCCCATCCTTGGTGAAGCCACCCGATGGTGTACGATTGGGGATCGTTGTGGTCGGTAAGCCTAGCCGCTTCACGACCTCTACCGAAATGAGGTTTTTTTGGCTCCTGATATCGAAAATGAACTGTAGCAGGGAACCCTTTACCCACATCTGGGAGTGGAAGAGGCTCTCCTCCTCCTTTGGATCTTCAGGTTCCTCCTTCTGGATCTTCGTTGTGGCAACGGTGGAGTTGGGATCTGCATCAATAATATGCTTCCCTTTGTCATTCCCCTTTTCGCGTTCTGACTCAGAGTTAGAACATGCATCTGATTCTGAAGCCTTTAGCTCAGCCACCAGTGACTGCTTGGCTCGACACTCATTTGTGTTGTGAGTGGAGCTCTTATGGAACTCACACCACCTTCTCGTGTCCTTCTTCAGCTTCGCGGTGTTGTTCTTTGCTTATGGCTTTGGCGGGTTTTCCTAGGCCACCCCGTCTTGGCTTTGTCCTTTTTCTGTAATTTGGAGGCACCTTTCCCTTGCTTCGGATTCGCAAATCCAAAGTCTCGCTTCTTTTGTTTAAACTTCTACTCGATCTGGACAGCGTATCAATACATTGTGCTCAGCGAGGAGATGTCCAAGAACTCCATCTCGTTCTGGATGTACATGTCTAGGAAACCATGGTATTTGAGTGCCAAATGCTGCTCAGAATCCTTGATACCCAACTTTGTGAGAAGGGTATGAAAAATATTGGTAAACTTCGGCACGCCTTGGTCCCTTCCCTACCGCAGCATGGTCCACTTTATGTATTTATCCTCATAGCTTTTGACAAGGTAGTACTTCTCCTTAATGGAATCTTGGAATGAATTCCAAGTGGGTGTGGCTGAAAACAGTGAGGTTTTACTTTCATCCTTCTGCTCACAGTAGGTTTCCCACCAGTCCTTGACGTGGGGTGCAGCTTTGATAAGAGAAAAAGTAATCTTTTCCTATCCAGAAAGATCATGAACATAAAAATACCCTTCTAGCATATTTAACCATTAATCGATAATGTCTGCATCTATCTGACCCTCAAATATGGTAATGTCAAAGTTAAATTGTACCTTAAAGGGTGTAGCACTTCCAGAGTAGCTGCTAGAAGTAGATGTGTCGCCCCTGGGTAGTCGCTGAAGGATCTGGGCAAAGTTGTCCATCATCGCATTCCTTTGTCGTGTGAGGGACTCTTCAAGCAAGATTTTGATAGGATCTCCTACCCCCTCATCCTTATTTTCACCTGCCATGGGAGGTCGTCATGATTTGCGAGGCAGGTCTTGTAAAAGTTCAACCAGTTCAAGCCCTAACTCCTTATATCCTGACCTCGTTGGGGACATGCAAAGAAAAACAGAGAAAAAGCAGACCGCTCTGATACCACTTATCCGGATTTAAACATGAACACAACAAATTACAGACAACCATAAATACAGCGATGTAGCAGAAATAATACTTCATTTCATTAATGTAAAATACTGAAATATGCTTACAAACAGAAGTGGAAATAAACTAGCTCGGTCGATGGTAGCTTATCTCTGAGAAGAGATGTGGTGGCTACATGCCTCTGAACTACATTATAATGAGGCTCAAAGCCCTTTTTATTATTGAACAATAAGAGAAAACCCTAAACAATCAAAACCCTAACCTGAGGAGATGTAACACCAAGAGTTTATGGACCCCGTTGGGGTTAGTTAGACAATCAACTTCCCAGGGTCATGACTTGGTCATATTATCTGCGTTTGGCGCACATGATACCCTATGGGAATGATGTCTCGGATGAATATGACAAAAAATACAATTCTATCAAAAAATCGATGGCAGTAGATTTCCAAAAAAATGTCATTTAGGGCCTCAAAACGGCTCTGGAAGTTTAAGATCCGAAAAACTGCTAAAAATAGTAAATTATGCTACAATTAAGGAAAATGAAAAACTTAAAGAAACAATGGTGGGGGTCCAAGTGGAATTGTTGGGTGGCCACCAATATCCACCTGGATTAGTGGACAGGAGGTTGAAAAACTCCCTCGTGATGGTAACAGATTTGGCATGCGAAAAACATCGTGGATGGAGGAGAGTACAAGACTCCATGATAGATGTGCAAAGGTTCAAAATAGGATGAGAGGACATAGCTTGTCATCTAGCCCTCCTTCTAGCACCAGAAATGTTAACAGTGTTGGACCTGCCAACATGTCATGGGATCTCCCCGGTAATAAGTCCCAATTAGACCTCAGATCATTTGGTGTAAGAGTCCCAGTAGTGGGTTGTACGATAAAGCCTTGACCGTGGTTTTGCATAGAGGCAAGTAAGATGTCCCTATTGGTAGCAAGGGTGTGACAGCTACAACGAGTCAAGGAAGGTGCATGAACGGTTCTAACACACAAAAAGTGGAGTGAGTGCACCCCTTGGAAACCTGTAATAGTACTCGGCTTGAAAGGGAACACACGAGAAAAGATGCATCACCAGCTGGAAAGCAAGATAGCGAGAAATCCAAAGTGATGGTTAAACCAATAACACGTCTACAACAAGATTCATACAATTACATACAAAATAGTTCATACACAAATGCGTAAGTTAAATAACATACATTGCTAAAGCAACCAGAATAGTCCAACTATAATAACAACATATGCCTGAAAACGCAATGGCTCTGTTATATTAATAATTGTAAGTTACAGTCATACAATACATCCATGAACACCCGCTAGCCCCGATAGCAGAACGTTATAGCCACAACCGCTTGCTCCTCCAAAGAGATATACTAGCTTTGTGCAGTGGAGAGGCCAAGGCTCGTTACAATACTGTCCAAGCTTTCTCTAAGGTACTCCTATCAAAGCTTGGCTGACCAAAAGCCCATACAATGAGTTATGAGGGACTATTTATAGCAAAGGGTGGGGTGACCCTTGACATTCCCCTTTATGACAATTCATCTACCCTCATGACTCTTCATCTGCTCTATGACTATTACATCCAACTATCGACACTTGAACTTACACTTGACAAGACGTTACATTACAATGCACATGTACCCATGTGAAAAAAATGGCTTGAGCAAGCCATGCAAGACATCACTATGACTCGGACAACTGTTCGACAACCAACTCTTCAACATCTTCATTGTGGTTAACAGTGGCGAACTGATGCCAAGCTCGGTAGTCCACGATGGTGTCCGTGTGCTCTGAGGTGACATCCTTCTGGAACCTAACTCTTGCCTTCATAGCATCTGGGTACACGGCTCAAGCTCCTCTATCCAACTCGTCTGAAAGCATGTGCATCATTGTCATAAGTGCGGTCGGACCATCAACATACTTGTGCATGGTGTCTACACTGATTGACAAGTCAGGGTTAGTGGTTATGCGCATCAAATTGTCAAAGTATGAGTCAAGCTCTAGTCAGACCTATGCCTTTGTCTTTGCCTAGGTGAGAGTCTTAATATATCGGATCGCATGTGCGCGCACCACAACATCCATACTCTTGAATACACGTGCAAGGGAAGCTTGTAGACTAGTGATGAGTTGTGGGAGCTCTTCGTAGTTCCGAATCTGACTCTGGATGTGTGCCTTCAACTCAACCACTCTGGGCTTCATCATCTTAGCTAAGTGAAGCGGGGCTCCCTTGTATCTCATCATCCATGTTTTCATGTAATCAATAGTAGCATGCATGTTCAAAAAGATATGTTCTCTTCTACCACATCGTTGTTGCCATCCATTGAGATGGATGACTGCCTTATGCATGGTACCAAACTTGGAATACAACACTCGCAATGACTGTTTCAAGGGACAATACCTCATCCATTATTTCCTTCTTCAATTATGCTCGGGCAGATGCTACAACCCATTGTCCTCCTTGTTTGGTCGTTTGAAGCTCCTTAGCCATTTACTCATTCTCATCTATCTGGAAGCAAACACTTGAGCTAGTGGCTTCGACATATGCTCTGGTAGCATCGGCCAAGGATGTTGGATGTTTGCGCATGTCAAACACAATCACTTGTTGCTCATACTGCATAGGAGATGTAAGACCTTCTAGACTTGACACTCTGTGAGATTACACAGCTATATGTTGAGATTCGTCAAATGAGATGTTGTGCATCTCTCCTTCCGACTGATCTCCAAGGATCTCAGTGTCTCCTTGGTTGCTTGGGACTTTCTCCTCTTTTGGATGCGGTGAAACTGGTGGGTCGACCTCTTGGTGGTGAGGCATGAGGTCTATGTCTTTCTCTAACTCCTGCTCCATATTCGTATCCATCTGTTCAAGCACTCGCTCTATCTCCTGAGCGAAGTCCTACTCCTGCAATGGTTCACCCTCTCTACCTGATGCTAATTGTTTTTATGAGTCCACTACCTTTACATGTGCTATTTCATCCATCTGTACATGTTTCTCCCCCTGTTGTACCTATTCCTATTGCTTTTCCCTCTCCTATTTGTGTAGCTCCTGTTTCTTCTGGAGTTTCTCCTTAAACTCATGCAACTCCTTTTTTGTTTCTTCCATCCTCTGTTTCTCTCTCTACTTTTGCATGATTCGCTTATTGCATTGTTGCCTCTTTGCCTCTGTATCCATAGTTGCTTTCTCCACAAGTGGATTTTCTCAGAACTGGCAGCTTTTCTCTTCCTCCACGTGATTTATAATCTTCCTCTTGCCCTTGTTGCGCACTGGTATGCTTACTTCTGATGTTATTGCTGCTTCTAGTGCTCTCCGAGATGCTGCTTCACATTGCTTCGCTAACCATTCCACAAAGAATTTGACTGGTTCATTGAGTCTGGAGGAGTTGTAACAATATCTCCATGGGTCCTCCTCCACCCAATGACATGCCCCGTGGATACAGTTGAACTACACTCTCACATAGTGATCTTTCATAAGACAATGTGGGTCATACGAATTGTAACTTCATAGGTTGAATAAATACTTCTTCATCTGCTCTACTTTGACATCTGCATGCTTGAAACTTCGTATCTTGTATAACCTGATGCGCAGCAGAAGAATGAGCCAAGGTACCTTCTTCTTCCGGTGCATCCTAGCTATCAATCCTGCCGAGATGTGATATGCTACTTCCTGCATGACGATTGCATCCAAGGAAAACTTCTACAGAACATGCAGAGGCCTTTCTGCGTTGTACATCCGTATGAAGGTGTTAGACTGTGAGGCATACTAATCATCTAGGTCAATCAATACCTCCATTGTTTCCTTCGACCTGCAAGGTGGATCCTATTCAAATATCATCTTGTAAACCGCGGTGACAAAATGATCGAATAGTTGTGTGATAACTCCTCTAAAGCTGCATTTGGGCAACATCTTACAATAATTGTTCACAGCAGTCTTCCTCAGTGTCCATGCCCACTTCAAGCCCAGGAACTCCTGTCGGGCACGGATTGCATCCAAGATGTAGGTGGACATGTAGATTTATGCTTGCATACCTTTGGGCGGTTGTCAAGCCCTTGTTACCTGTTCCTTCAACTGATGACCCAACATGCTGGACTAGTTACATGCTTTGCCTTCTCTGGCTAGTTGGTCCAACGTGATCACCCAACTACATGGGAAGGTTTTCGTGCTTTCAATACAACAAAACATGAAATTTGCACCAAATTTAGAACCATATTTTAGTGCATTTTTTTCTCAATTAGGATGAGTAGCCCAGCGCTAAATCTAGCTCTATTGTACAATTTTGAAATCATACTTTTTTGCACCAAATTTTACATCTTTTTTTATGTCAAATTTTACATCATTCTTTGCATCATATTTTGCATCAAGCTTTGCATTTGGTTTTACAATAGGTTTTGCTTCTAGTTTTGTGCCATTTTTTGCATCTATTTTTGTATCATTTTTTGCTTCCTGTTTTGTGCCATTCTTTGCTTCTATTTTTGTGTCGTAATTTGCATCAAGTTTTACACCATATTTTGCATCTGATTTAGTGCCTTTTCTTGCATCTAGTTTGTGCCAGTTTTTGCATCTAGTCTTATGCCATTTCTTGCTACTAATTTTGTACTTATTTTTACATCTATTTTTGCGGCAGTTTTCTACCCTTTTTTACACCACTTTTTGCATTCAATTTTGCACCATATGTTGAATATGATTTATTGCCAAATTTTGCATCCATTTTTGCACCATTTTTTGCATCCACTTTTGCGTTTTATTTGTCTCCCTTTTTTTCATCCTATTTTGCACCATATTTTGCATCTTTTGTTGCATTCAATTTAGCATCATTTTTAACACCATTTATTGCATCCAATTTTGCATCCTTTTGAGCATCTAAATTTGCATCCTATGTTGAACCATGTGTTGCATCCACCTTTTCATCTCATTTTGTGTCTAATGTTACGTTCAATTTTGAGCCATTTTTTCGATCTACTTTTGCATTTGTTTTTTCCACAAGTTTTGAATCATTTGTTGCACCTCATTTTGCATCCAATGTTGCATCTCAATTTGCATCCAAATTTGAGCCATTTTTATGCCCATTTCTGCACCATTTTTCCTACTTTTGTGTCCAATTTTGCATGCTTTTTGGTTTCTAATTTTTCATCCTTTTTGGCTTCCAAATTTGCATCCTCTTTTATACCACATTTTGTGTTCACGTTTGCATCTCATTTTTCAACTAGATTTTAGTTTGAATATTCATCTAGTTATGCATCATTTTTGGCATCCCTAGTTTCACCCTTTTTTAGTCCCTTTTTGCATCTTGTTTTCTGTCTTTTCTTCCATCCTTTCTGCACCCAATTTTGCATCCTAATTTTACAACATTCTTTTCATCCTCTTTTTGGTGTCCATTTTTGCATCCTTGTTTTCACCCAATTTGATATCCTTTTGTATTCCCTATTTTGTTCCCTTGTTTGTGTCTAGTGTTGCACCCATTTTTAATTCTACTTCAAAACCCTTTTTGTGTCATTGTTTACATCTTTTGTTGATGGCTAGTTTAATATTCAATTCTACTCCCAATTTCGCATCCATGGTTACATCCACTTTTGGCTTCTTGTTTAGAGTTTTACTATTATTTCCATTTATGACCCCCTTTGTGGGTTCATTTACTAAATTCAATTACATAGTGAAATATATTACAATTTCTAAATATCATTTTTTTGTAGGATTTAATGCACGGTTAGATGAACATAAAATCCTCTTAGTTTACCCCGAAAACCTAGGACAAACCGATTAAAAGAAAGTTTGTTCTAAGGCTCGGGATTCTTAGTAGATCAAGATGTAGAGTATAGATTAAGAAAAAGAGAAGGAATTCCTATGAGTCCTCGCATGCAGGTCTTGTTGGAGTTTTTAGTGTAGCTGAGAAGCACTCCTAGCTAGCTCCAAAGCTTGGTCCTACACATAAGAGAGAGAACAAAGCAACCTTCACAACATAATATCTTGATAGTCGAAACTATCATAAACATATAAATATTATTGAATAAATAAATTAAAACCAAAATCCAATACATTGATTAGTTAAATAGAATAAGTAAAGAATGAATAACAACATATGGAATCAAGGACAACCGGTCTGTATTAATAAAGGAGTTGGAGGAAAGTTACAACCATCAGATGCAGTTGCAGAAACACCTCCCCCAACTCCTAGCTCCAAAACTATCCCTCTCAAGATAGATCTCAGCAGCGTGACAATATAAGAATTCTCATCCTTTTATCAATGGCTAAGCCTCCAATATATAGGAAAGTGAAGGCTATGAAGATTTCCCAAATTCATCATTAGTTTAATTTGGGAAAAATCTTTTGGTTTAATAATGTTTCCTCATATAAAAATGGCCTTTTCCACTTTTTAGATGCTTTTGTGCTTCAGAAAAAGCTTCCCCGTGCTTTATGGCTCTTTCCCGTTTTTGTATGCTTTTCATTTTTAGGAAAAAGCTAAAGATGAGGATAAAGAGAGAGCATTGAACCATATGCGTTTCCAAAAGTGAAAAAGAGTGTAAAATTCTAGTTAACTCAAGCTTTTTTCCTCGTGACTGAGTGAGAATTTTGGTAACAAAAGTTAGATGAAGGGGACAACTTGTTATAGACTAGGATAACATGGTCCTCATGGTACATAACTTGTATTATAGTCTTATATGGTCTAGTACAAAGAGAAATTTCAACCAACAACATAGTATTCTCCTCCAAGATGATGAGGAGGTATTTTCATATATAACACATTTAAGAAGATATCACAATTCAAATTGATAACTTAATATTTGTAAACAAATTTAAGTGTAATTGACAACATTCATCAAATAAGATAGCAGAATCCTCATATATAACAACTCTCCATCGAAAAATCATTTACAATTTTCAATACACATTTATGACTACTAAATCAACACTTATCGTAGATATCTTTATTCCAAGGTAAATTCACAACATTACATCCAAAAATAGTAATATCATCATACATAATGTTTCTTCATCAAAAAGCATTGATAATTTTCAACACATATAAAGTAACAAGATAACACTAATAATATCCTCATCATCTTTAATCAAATCAACTAAGATTCAAATGTGTGATTATCATATCAAAATATTTTGTGAACACCACTATTCTAAGGTAAATTCACAACATCATCAAAAGGTAGTAATATCATCATGCATAATAATTCTCCATCAAAATAATGTTGATAATTTTCAATATATACATATAATAACAAGATAAAAATGATAATATCATCATCATATTTAATCAAATCAACTAAATGTTAATGTATGATTACCAAATAAAAATTCTTCATAGATATCATTATTCTAAGTTAAATTCACAACATCCATAAAAAAATAGGAATCTCATCATACACAATAATTCTTCATAAAAAAAACATAAACAATTTTCAACATATTCATAAGGTAACAAGATAGTACCAATAGTATCATCATCATTATTTGAATCAACTAAAATTCAAATGTATGATTACCATATTAAGACATCCCAACTAAATATATAAAAATAACGCATGGCTATCTAGCACCATGAAAATCATAGTCAATATCATCCTCATGATCATCATCCTGACGATCATGATAATATCATCCACATAATCATCACCAACGCCATCACCATCCTCATCATCATCATCTCTGATATATGATGTAATATAAACATAGTCTATATCATCATCTTCGTGGTCATTACCTGTAGCATTCTGGAAAAAAAATCAATATTACATGTTAGTGCTAATTCTATAGCACAATGCATATTTTTATTACAATGCTAACCATAAAATGAGGCAGGACATGATAACATTTAATAGTACTAAAAAATAAAATGAAACTATGGTTTAAGATATATTGGAGATCTAACTAAGATTACACTTGTAATTCACATTAAGTAGTAGAAGCATTTTTTAATGCATATGAAGTAGGTACCCATATGTTCTTTACATTATATTGTGAATGTTTCTTATGATGTCCATGAACGATTGGTAAATTAAGAGTTATTGGAAGCTTTATTTCAAATTAAAATTTTAATTTAGATTAGAAATAGAAGAAATTTTAACAAAAAGAGAATGTCACATGAAAAAGTAAATTGTTTTTAATGAAAAATAAGTCGCATACAATATGAATGTCACATCAAATATTGAGTTGTTTTTAATGCATGTACTTTTATCTAATATAAAATGGATCCTGATGTTCATTCAATAACAAATGGTTACAAATAATTACTTCATGTTATCCATTATCACACTTAATCCATTATACTTAGTAACGACAATGATTCCATTCAAATTGCTTTGAACTCCCTAAATATAATGTAAAAGAGAAAACGCCACAACCATGACCACGACTGCAACCCACTCCCTTTCCTCGTCCACCATAAAAGACAATGAACTTGGAGTTATGACCATGATAGCAACCCCTCCCTTGCCTTGTGTCCACCATCAGAGGCATTGAACTTGGAATTAAGAGTACTCATGTTTTCTTTGCTCTAATTAATCTCCAAGGAATCAAAACTTGATCAATATATAAAGGACTCCATCAAGGAATAGATATATCACAGGCAAAGCTCAATAGGCTTTGCCAAAAGTGTGTGAAATAACACTGATATCTGTTTTATGAAATAACTCGAGTGAGTGGAATGAATGGTGGGAAACAATTACTAGGGAAAGGAAGATGTTTTGGTCTGTACTTATTTCTATTATTATTTTTGCTTCTTAGAATGGAGGGAAGTGTTTAAAAAATATAAAAATTGTTTTAAATTAAAAAAATAATAACAATAACAAATAAATAAATAATGCTTATGTTTTAGTTTTTTCTAATATATATTTAGTTTTAGTATTTTTTTTTCTAAAAAAATACATTTAGTTTTAGGTATTTTTTTATAACAAAAATTATATTTTGTTTTTGTAAAAATGGATTTTAAACATTCCATTCATGCTAAATTTGTGACTTTATGATAGAAGTTTAAATTATATATATAAAAATTAACTTAATGCCATGTGTTGTGTCGCTAAGATGGGTATTACACATCTCTTCCTTGCTAAGTTATATAATGTGCTTGGGTTTCTTAATGAAATAAAATTAATTCTGCTCTTCATTATATCTTGAGTTGTTCAACTTGCACCTAATAAAACAATAAAGTTAAATTAGGTTTTCCTTTGGGCTTTGTAGATCTTTGTCCCCATTAATCTTGGTCTTAATAGATTAATTGTTTTATGGTGGCCTTGAGTGGTCACTCCCATTAGTTGCATGTTTTTTAGTTTTATGTTAGTAACATTTCTTAGGCTTGATAACATGTTATTTAATTTATGAAAATGTGTTATTGTCCATATTATTGTTAAATATTAATATTAAATATGTTGGTTTTGAGCATGGTTTAGCAAAAAGTTCCCAAAAGGTTTATAGATTGTATTTTATAATGTAATGATTCATTGCTTGATGAAATTGTTTTGGATATTTTTTTTTTAAGATTCATTGATTGATGAAATTGTTATGGATTTTATTTTAGTATATTATCTTGTATGTGATAAAGTCAAAAGTCACCTCTTTTTGATATTTTCATTGGTAAATTTCCATTAAGGCCATCAATTTCACCATTTGGTCCTAGGTTAAGCAAATATAGGAGTCATGAAGTGCCATTGTCGAAGCACTTAAATATTGAGACATGTTTTTTTTAGTCACATTATACTTCCTTCTATGTAAATTCTCCATGAAAATAGTCTCATGGGACATGAGGGGCCTCAATAGTAAAGGAAAACAAAGACTCCTAAAAGAAAAATGGTATGCAAAGCAGCCATCAATAATGTTGATATAAGAAACAAAAATATTAAGTGAGATTCTACCTTATATAATTAGCAAATGGGGGAGTAATTTCCGAGTAGTAGTGATTGATGGTTAGAGATACTTGGGTGGAATGACTATTATTTGGAATTATTAGGACATCAAGGTTACCAATATGTTTACCTCTTTTCGCATTATGACAATACAATTTTAGTTAATTGACATCGAGGACTACTACCATGTATCCAATGTCTATGACTCCAATATCGCAAATGGAAAACCTTTATTTCTCAATTCTATTTCCAACACCCGTAACTTACACTCCCCATATCCATGGATTATTGGGAGTGACTTCAATATTATCAAGTGTCTCGAGGAAAAGAAAGGATGAATCACAATGTTTACCAATAGATTTTGTAAGTTATACCATCAAAGCCTTAAAGTAGTCTCCATTAAAGTTCTCAAGAAATGAGTCTCCAACCCACACATGTGGATCAATGAGATGTAATACATGTGTGTGTGGTGACTAACTTAATACACTGTTCTAATAACTCCACAAACTTAAGTATTTCACTTCGTCACATTAATTTACCATAGTGTGACATAAGTAAACCAAGAGTAGATATGGAACCCTTAGGCAACAAACATTCCTAAGTCCTCAATTAGGTGCTTAAATGATGAAGTGAAAATGCAAGGGGAAAAGAGGACTTCATGATTTAACCGTCAAAAACATGTGATCAAGTGTGACTAGGAGTGTATATATTCATATGTTTTCCAAAGAGGGAGTGAATACATGAGTTACCATTCATTGGGCCTTATTTTTATTTCTTTTTCTTTTTCTTATATATAGGACTTAGGGAATAAGGTTTTCATAAGTCTGGAACAACTCATAGATATAACATTTACATGAATTTTCACTTCAATCTTAGAGTTTAGACTTAGATAAATCATTATAGTGTATCTTTAATTATTTTGGCTTTCACTTTTTTATTTTCTTTCATCATAAATGACAAAAGGGGATATATTTTGCCACAAATCTATGAATGCTTAATCATAAAGGCGTCATGTGATGAAAAAAAAATAATGATGTTACTATATATGAAAATGATGGGTATTCTTGAGAAAAGTTTATGCTTGTGGATGTCTCCTCCCTGGTTGAGAGGAAGTGAGGGTGGACACCATATTATCCATGTGTCATGTACTATGGCCAAGACTAATAGTCGTAAGCCTAGTAAAGACACCAAGAGGGAGAATGGTGGATTGGATAAACATATGGGACCAATATTCCTTGAGAATTTATACTTTAATCAGGCCTAACCACCACAAGTCAAGCACATTAATCCAGGATAAGAATAGTCATGAGGATCGACATTTCCTGGTGTCAAATATTAAGACAGTGGAATAGGAAATGATATTGTGAGGACATACCTCGTGAACATCTTGGTGGGGTAAGTGCATAGAGAGGCAGCAATGTCCAAATTTATGCCTCCCAACATTGTTCTCTGATCTAATGGAGAAATAGAACTTGTTAGTCAAGGCCTTTCTATTTTGACAATGTTGGCTATGATGATGTAAATCATCATTGATGCTTATCAATCAAGATCCCTTATATGAATATTTCAACATGAGAGTACTTTTTTGTCTCATTATGAGTACCTCCATAGTTTAGAGGGAGTGTCATCATCTTCATTATCGTCATCATCACCACCATCATCGTCATCCTTATTGTCATCATTTCATTATCATCATAATCACCATTCATGTCGTCTCCATCATCATCATCATCATGATTATGGACATTGTCATCAATTTTTCATAATTATAGTTGTCGTAAGAAATATCATCAACCCAAAAAAATGTTACGAGTTCTCAAAAAGGGTTATTAGGACACATGATATATGCAAGAGAAATAACAACTTTATTTTTAAGAGATGATCGATCATCGTCATCATCACTACCATTATCATCGTCATTATAATTTTCATTATCCCCATCATCATAATTAAAGTAATTTCTATCATCATTGTTGTCATCTTCGTCATGAACATCATAATCATCATTCATGCCATTATTTTTGTTGATGATGACCAAGATGAAAATAATGATAATTACGATCAAATTATGATGACTTGGAAGATGACGCCAAAGATAATGATTATGATTATTATCATGACAACATTTAAAAATTAGCATCGTCATCATCATTGTCATTGTAACGCCCATCATCTTTATCATCATTGTCATTATCATAATAATCACAATTCATGTCATCATCATCATCTTCATTATCATCAATGTCATAATTATTGACATTGTCATTAGTTGTTCATAATTGTCAATGTCATAAGAAATATCATCAATGCAAAAAATATGATGAGTGTTGGAAAAGGGATGCAAAAGTGAAAAAAAAATGGGGGCAAAAATAAATGTAAAATTGGATGAAGAGTGGACACAACTTAAGTAGATGCAAAACAAGACATAAAAATTGACACAAAACTGGATGAAAAATTAGACTCAATAGTTTATTCAAACTTGGACACAAAATAGGATGCAAACATGGATGAAAAAGTGGAAGAAAACATTGGTGCAATAGTAAGAATAAAACTTAGTATGAATTGTGGTGAAACAAATGTAGATACAACAACGAACACAAAAAGGGAGGCAAACTTGGATGCAAAAAGGGATGTAAACATGGCCCAAACATGGGTGCAATAGTGGACACAAAATTAGATATAAAAAAATTGGATGCATCAGAAGTGGATGTAAAAGTAGATGCAAAATGGGATGCAAAAAACATCAACAATATTTGATGAAAACTTGGACACAAAAGAGGATGCAAATGTGGATGCAAAGTGGAAGAAAATGTGGGTTGCAAAGATAGGCATAAGATATGGCACAACAAAAGTGGATAAGAAAGTGGATGTAATAACAAACACAAAAAATACGCAAACTTAGATGCAAGTCAAAATGCAATAAGGGGTGTAAAAGTGGATTCAAACATGGGTGCAACAAGAGAAACAAAATTGGATGCAATGGAATTAGATGCAAAATAAGATACAAAATGAGACGCAAAACCCAACACAAAATTGGATGCAAAAATATATGCAATATTTGATGCAAAAGAGGATGCGAAGATGGATGCAAAAATGGAAGCAAACGTGGGGACAACAATAAGTACAAAACATGGCACAAATTGTGTCACAACAAAAGTGGATGTAATGATAGATGCAAAAAAAAAAAAAAATGGAGATGAAAAATAAGATGCAAAAATGGATGCAAAAGTGGATGTAAAAATGGGTGCAACAATTGATGCAAAATAAGATGCAAAAGTTGATGGAACAAAATTTGATGCAAAAGTAGATGCAATATGAGACACAAAACCTGATTCAAATCTTGACGCAAAAGTGGATACAAAAAGGGATGAAAAAATAGATGTAAAAGTCGATGAAAACCTAGATGTATATGAGGATGCAATTGTGGATGCAAATTTAGAAGAAAAAATGGGTGCAAAGGCAGGTGCCAAACTAGGTGCAAATTATGGCACAATAAAATTGGATGCAATAGTGGACACAATAACAGATGAAAAAGATGATGTAAATATGGATGCAAAACAAAATGTAAAAGTGGATGCAACAAAAGTAGATGCAAAATTAGATGCAAAACTAGGCACAAACCTTGATGCAAAACTTGGCACAAAGGGGATGCAAAAAATTATTTTAAAAAATGATGCAAGAGAGGATGCAAGAGATGATAAAAAAGTTGATGCAAGTGTAGGCGCAAAAATTGGATGCAGTAGAGGATGCAAAAGTTGGTGAAACAAAATTAGGTGCCATACTTGATGCAAAACATGGTGCAAAGGAAGGCACAAAACTTGGCATAAAACTTGGCGTAAAACCTACTGTAAAATTTGGTGCAAAACCTATTACAATATCTGGTGCTAAAAATGGTGTAAGACTTGGTGAAAAATGTAGTGAAAACTTTTCATCAAGTTTTGCACCATATTTGATAAATGGACACAAATAGCACAAAAAATGGGCTCTAGGCACAAAAAAGGAAGCAAAAAGGGACATTAATCAAAGGGTTTTTTTGTAGTGTTTTTTGGCCATACAGTCAACATGCAAACATGACCAAGTATTGATACACCTTCCACAGTATCTTCATCTTGTAGATCTGGTTAGGTGTCATCCTGAATTTAGCCAACTCCTTTACCCAGTTCTTCAAAATGTCTCTGGAGTTGGCATTACTGTTGGGTATGCTAAAGGGGGTCTCCATGATGATCATGGGCTCCGACATCAGATACATCTCATCGTAATCCTATGCCCTGAATATTTCAATCTTCATCCCGCTAAAAATGCTCAAAGTCATCATCTTAGGCTCTGTGTGCGAGACGATACAATTTATCATGTCCGTGCACGGGAACGCGGGGTATCTGCATGAAATCTAGTACAAGTTGGACTTGTGAATGTTCACATACATTTGGCGGTCTTCGAGGTCTTCCCCAAATGTGCCTGCAAATTCATCATTGACCTCTTGCCATTTCAGCTTGATGTCCTTGTCTAAAATCAGCCTGGTTTCTTCACAGATCAGTAGACTTGTAGACACTCTCTCAACTGTTGCTTTAGTTGCACTTTCGTCAGTGTCCTTTGATCATGCTCTCTTGGAGGCCATTGATCCTATACTGCTAAGAGGCAGATGAACACCTACAATATTTGGAGACAAAGCAACAAGCATGGCAAGAAATCTGTCAGTGAAAACCAAAGCAAACTTGAGGAACAAAATAACACATACCTGGGGATTGACGGGAAAGGATTGCATAATTTCTTCTAGGAGGCTGGCTGACTGGTTGTCAGCACTGCACAAAAGGTAGTCTCGTATATTTGGGAGGCATGATTGGATGATGGAATTGTGCAATGTGCAATCTAGGCTGACTGGTGACTGCTGGAATTGCTCAATGCACAATTTCAGCTGGCAATGGTTGCAGGCTCAGTGACTGCATTGCATAATTTTTTGGTCCAGCAGTCATTGTCCCTCAGAATTGCGTAATGTAAGACTGGAGGATAATCACTGGGAAAAAAATGTGCATTTCCTGAGAGGAATACATAGCCTTCCTTCTCCAGATTGCACAATGTTGTCTTGGTGAGGCAGAGTCTGGGCCAAGGTTGCATAAACCCATCGACGGGAAACTGAAAGAAAATGTGATTGTGAATGCATGGAGATACTAAGTGTAAGCAGGATTGATTGATCGTGCATGCAAAAAATGAATGAAAGATTCAGAAAATGGAACAACATGCATGTGGTTGAAGTGAGTCGTTAAATCGGCGATCATTCGTGCAAAACAGTTTCATGCATGCCACAGCAGTGAGATGCTAACAAAAACTTAAATGGTGATAGTAAAAGCTATTATGCATGTAAACGACAACAAGAATTTAAAGAAATCAAGCAAACAACACTCACACAAGCGAAAACACAAAAAGCAACAAAAATGGTGCAAAAGATAAGTTAAGACCACTTACCCGTGAATAGTTGAGTTGGATGTGTCAAAGAGTCTTGGATGTGTTGTGGTATGTCAGAGCTCCAAGACCTATGTGAAGAAATGAGCTTTGATTCGTCGAAAACTTGGACACAAAAGAGGATGCAAATGTGAATGCAAAAGTGGAAGAAAATGTGGGTTGCAAAGATAGGCATAAGATATGGCACAACAAAAGTGGATAAGAAAGTGGATGTAATAATAGAAACAAAAAATACACAAACTTAGATGCAAGTCAAGATGCAATAAGGAATGTAAAATTGGATGCAAACATGGGTGCAACAAGAGAAACAAAAATGGATGTAATGGAATTAGATGCAAAAGAAGATACAAAATGAGACGCAAAACCCAACACAAAATTGGATGCAAAAATATATGCAATATTTGATGCAAAAGAGGATGCGAAGATGGATGCAAAAATGGAAGCAAACATGGGTACAACAGTAAGTACATTACATGGCACAATTTGTGTCACAACAAAATTGAATGTAATGATATATGCAAAAAAAAAAGAAAATGGAGATGAAAAATAAGATGCAAAAATGGATGCAAAAGTGGACGTAAAAATGGGTGCAACAATTGATGCAAAATAGGATGCAAAAGTTGATGGAACAAAATTTGATGCAAAAGTAGATGCAATATGAGACACAAAACCTGATTCAAATCTTGACGCAAAAGTGGATACAAAAAGGGATGAAAAAATAGATGTAAAAGTCGATGAAAACCTAGATGTATATGAGGATGCAATTGTGGATGCAAATTTAGAAGAAAAAAAGGGTGCAAAGGCAGATGACAAACTAGGTGAAAATTATGGCACAATAAAATTGGATGCAATACAATAACAGATGAAAAAGATGATGTAAATATGGATGCAAAACAAAATGTAAAAGTGGATGGAACAAAATTAGATGCAAACTAGACACAAACCTTGATGAAAAACTTGGCGCAAAGGGGATGCAAAAAATGATTTTAAAAAATGATGCAAGAGAAGATGCAAGAGATGATGAAAAAGTTGATGCAAGTGTAGGCGCAAAAAGTGGATGCAGTAGAGGATGCAAAAGTTGGTGAAACAAAATTAGGTGCTAGACTTGATGCAAAGCATGGTGCAAAGGAAGGCACAAAACTTGGCATAAAACTTGGCGTAAAACCTAAAGTAAAATTTGGTGCAAAACCTATTACAATATCTGGTGCTAAAATTGGTGTAAGACTTGGTGCAAAATGCAGTGCAAACTTTTCATCAAGTTTTGCACCATATTTGATAAATGGACACAAATAGCACCAAAAATGGGCTCTAGACGCAAAAAAGGAAGCAAAAAGGGACATTAATCATAGGGTTTTTTTGTAGTGTTTCTTGGCCATACATTCAACATGCAAAGATGACGTATCTTCGTCTTGTAGATCTGGTTGGGTGTCATCCTGAATTTAGCCAACTCCTTTACCCAGTTCTTCAAAATGTCTCTGGAGTTGGCATTGTTGATGGGTATGCTAAAGGGGGTCTCCATGATGATCACGGGCTCTGACATCTGATACATTTCATTGTAATCACGTGCCCTGAATATTTCAATCTTCATCCCGCTAACAATGCTCAAAGTCATCGTCTCAGGATCTGTGTGCGAGACAATACAGTGTATCATGTTCGTGCATGGTAATGCGGGGTATCTGCATGAAATCTGGTACAAGCCGGACTTGTGAATGTTCACATACATTTGGTGGTCTTCGAGGTCTTCCCCAAATGTGCCTACAAATTCATCATTGACCTCTTGCCATTTCAGCTTGATGTCCTTGTCTAAAATCAGCTTGGTGTCTTCATAGATCAGTAGACTTGTAGACACTCTCTCAACTGTTGCTTTAGTTGCACTTTCGTCAGTGTCCTTTGATCATGCTCTCTTGGAGGCCATTGATCCTGTACTGCTAAGAGGTAGATGAACACCTACAATATTTGGAGACAAAGCAACAAGCATGGCAAGAAATCTGTCAGTGAAAACCAAAGCAAACTTGAGGAACGAAATAACACATACCTGGGGATTGACGGGAAAGGATTGCGTAATTTCTTCTGAGAGGCTGGTTGACTCGCTGCCAGAACTGCACAAAAGTAGTCTTGTATATTTGGGAGGCATGGTTGGCTGATGGAATTGAGCAATGTGCAATCTAGGCTAATTGGTGACTGCTGGAATTGTGTAATGCACAATTTCAGCTGGCAATGTTTGCAGGCTCAGTGACTGCATTGCACAATTTTTTTGGTCCAGCAGTCATTATCCCTCAAAATTGCATAATGCAAGACTGGAGGATAATCACTGGGCAAAAAATGCACATTTCCTAAGAGGAAGACATAGCCTTCCTTCTCCGGATTGCGCAATGTTGTCTTGGTGAGGCAAAGTTTGGGCCAAGGTTGCCCAAACCCATCAACAGGAAACTGAGAGAAAATGTGATTGTGGATGCATGGCGATACTAAGTGTAAGCAGGATTGATTAATCGTGCATGCAAAAAATGAATGAAAGATTCAGAAAATGGAACAACATGCATGTGGGTGAAGTGAGTCGTTGAATCAGCGATCGTTCGTGAAAAATAGTTTCATGCATGCCACAGCAGTGAGATACTAACAAAAACTGAAACGGTGCTATTACAAGCTATTATGCATGTAAATGACAACAAGAATTCAAAGAAATCAAGCAAACAACACTCACACAAGCGAAAACACAAAAAGCGACATAAATGCTGCAAAAGAAAAGTTAATACCACTTACCTGTGAATAGTTGAGTTGGATGTGTCAAAGAGTCCTGGATGTGTTGTGGTATGTCAGAACTCCAAGACCTATGTGAAGAAATGAGCTCTGATTCGTCGAATAAATAAGTTTGAAGCTCATGACGCGCATGCCACAAATCTAGGAAAAATCAACACTTGGAAGAAAGATTCTAAAACGATCTTTGCATGTAACCTCGAGCTGCTAAAATAGCTCCTTAAAATCTAGGGATGCTTTTTTCATGTTGCTTTTTTTTATTCTAGGAAAAAGATGCCCGTGCATGCAAGTCATGTTTCCTTGGTCCTAGGTGGAACTAGTCAACCCAACTGCACATGCAAGAGCCTGCTCAATTGCTAGGAAAAAATGCACATTTCTGGGAGGGAGCTAGGTTCGCTGCCCAGGATATTTGCACAATTTCTGGATAGAGCAGCTGACTGTTGCCCATGATTGCGCAATTCCTAGGCTAAGTAGTCTTGCGGGGAGGAATTGTGCAATTTTCTCAGTGAAGCTTGACTAGCAGATTTGCGTAATTCTGGAGCCCAGTAGGCTGCCAAACAGAATTTCGCAATTTCTGGAGGGAAGGTTGGTTTTCCTCCAGAATTGCACAATTTCGTGAGGGAGTTTCTTAGCTTGTAGCTAGACCAAGTCCGGAAGAACAACCTATGAGGGGAATGCAACAAGCTCTGATGGACCGACTATCATTCTGCAAGAAAATCATTGAAGCTTATGTACTTGACAAGGCAAGACATGGTGTTGTGAATGGTTGGTAGGGAGGCTCCAAAACGAAGCTAAGGTAAGATTTTGGAGGGTGTTTGTAGCCGCTACAACATAATATAAAACCCTCATAGATGTTGCATCAATTTTCCCGCATTGGGTTTTTCTGTGGATTATTTTGTCCAAAAATAAAGGTGTCGTATGTATCTTGTTCTTTGTTCAGTTTCTTGTTTCATGTAATCAAATTAAATTGGTGTAGGTTGCAGAATTAATTTACTTCAGTATTTTTCAGAAAATAACTTGATAATGTATATTAAAATCAAGTAGGAGAAGTAAATTCAGTTTTGATGTAGTAGGGGTTCCTTGAGTGTAGGAATTTTCACAAGAAGTAAGAAGAAGAAGAATGGCAACGCGCAATCATAGAAGAAAAAACATGGAAACAAGTTGAAGAGAAAGAATAGAACTAGCAAACAATAGAGGAAGAGGGCAGACAAATCCAGGTTAGGAGTTTTCCCAAAAAAAATGAAAATTTGATAGACATCAATGACACGAAGGAGGAACCAGAGTCGCAAAATTAAGATGTCAACCTGATTCTTAACACACAATAGGTCACTATTTAGTCTCCACCACCTCCAGCAGAAGAGTCAACTCCAAGCTAGGAAGGGGAATTTGTTACTGATGACGATGATCTGGTTACAAACATGTACAATTTATCATACGATCAACTCCAAAAGAAGATTGTACAACCGCGTAAGAAACATTTTCCAGATGATATCGCATCTGCTACGTTTATGAGGTAAGGGTAATTATAGTTGACACCAAGAGAGGTCCTTAAGCCATTTCCTCAGCCAACTTAGCCTTTGTAGTTGCAACAAAGTCGAACATGTTTGATGGCTAATAATAAGCAATTAGCAAAGAACCTGTAGGCTTCCAGGAAAGAGGTTGAACAGATCCACGCAACAGCTTAGAACGCATGTTCCGTACAGGTCCACTAAGAGCAAATGAATGCAACGATACTTAATGAAGTATCGGAACTTGGAGAGACCATACAAGATCTCTATGAGGAGATTTTTACCGTGCATAAGGCAGTTGTCCGCGTGATTGACTTGTGTCAGCATTGTAAAGACTTTGTCAAAACTCTCATAAATTTGCAAGTTGCAAGCATTGTCGTGCATGAATGGACAATAAGATACAAAGGGGAACCGCTTGAATTGGGTAAGAAAATTTAACCACAGGCAAAGCTGAAGAAATCAAGAGTATGGATGTTGATCCAGAACACAAAACAATTCACGTCAATCATTGGTAAAATTCAGGCCTTGTACGCACAGATATACAACAATCTGGATTCCTTGGTGAAGACCCGCAAGATCCCATCAGTTGGCTCACTCACTAAAGCCTAACCAAGTAACTAGATGAGAAAGGAGATAGAGGAATACTTCGAGCAACTGAGACAGATTTACACCAAGGAGGACTTGGAGGTGAATAGACAAAACATGCACAACTACATTGGTGGCCCTGTCCAAGTGCAGACAATGTTAATCATGCTTCAGAAGGAAGTAGAAACTGGTTCGAGATATTTTCACCCAAATTCCATGGAGCCTAAAGTACGCTTTGATCGAGACATTATCACACATTTTGGGGATGTCATTGCACAATACCAAGCTTGACACTATTACGTGACCAACAAACATCAAGTGGAATTTGTTGAGCTAGAGTTTCCCCAAACTCAAGCATTATAGTGTTTTGTCTTGTTAATTTATCAAGTTGTCTCTACCCTATTTTGTCTTATATGGGTACGAGTGTAAATTGTAATATTATTTGTAATTAATTTGTAAGTGGAATTCCAAGTGTCAATATTGGAATTTGAAGATTCATGATGTAATGTAATGAGATATTTTGTAAATAAGAGTCATGAGGGTAGGCCAAAATTCACAAAGCAGAGTCAAAGAGTTACCCCCTCGAGTTATAAATATAACCTCATAACTCATGCAAAAGGCTTTTGGGAGCCAAGCTTTTGGCTAGACTTAAGCTTAGAAAGAGCTTGAGAGTTTTGTGAGAGCCATGGCTTCTCCATAGCATAGAGGGAGTATACTTTTTTGTAGGAATAGGTGTGGTTGATTTTTCTTTCCACTATTGATGATAGTGGTTCGTCAATGGTGTATGTATATTTGGAACTTTCACTTTTAATAAAAGCTCGGAGTCAGCACACTTTCATGCATATATTGTGAATATAGTAGGACTATTCTTGTTATATTTGCAATGTATGTTACTTAACTTACGCTTATGCTTATGAAATATTTTGTTTGCATTTGTATGAATCTTGTTGAATGCTTGTTGGATTATTAATTCGTCATTGTTAACTTCTGGACTATTCCGCATCTTATCTTGTGATATCATTATGCTTGTGTGTTACTTTCAATTTGCGTACTATTGCAGCCTTATAAGGGGCTCAATTATTTTTCCCTTCATTTATTGGAACCTCCATCCATCGCACTTGGCTTTCCGCATGGCACACACATGTTCTCACCAAAGACACTGTGCCGCCGATGAAGAGAATGGTACGGACTATATCTTTAATGCAATCTAAGTGAAGAAGTTATGGTAATTGATGAACTGAATGGTACTTGCTAAAGAGTTAGACCTATTTTACTTGAGACAAGACCATACAAAGAGTTGGATTTCTACCAATGTGTCACTAAGTGTTGTAGCGGCTACAACCACCCTCCAAAATTTTTCCTATGCTTTGATTTTGGAGTTGTCCTTTCCGCTGACATGTGCTTACCTTTGACTATTGTCAAGTGTTCATGTTTTGATTGAGACTTATCCATTTCATCTGTTCTTATGTTTTCTTGATTCCATACTTAGCTGATATTTCTAAGTCACAAGCTAACCTCGTGACTTGGCCTTAAAACAGTTATGGGCTTGCCTCCAGAAACTACGCAATCCATGAGGGCAAGCCAACCTTGATGTTTGGAATTGTGAAATCCAAACTGGCAATTCTGCCTTGAGCTCAGAAACTATGCAATCATGGAAGGAAGCCAACACTGAGCCAATAAATTGTGCAATCCATCACAAAGCTCAGAAACGGTGCAGTGCACTGCGCCTGAAAGTTCCCTAGTTCACCAAATTTGTGCAATCTTTTCCGGTAGCGTGCATGGAAATTTTCCTAAAAAACAAAAGGAAAAAAAATCAAAGAAGCAAAAAGAAAACCCTAGAAAGTAGCAATTCATCATTAGTTTCCCGAAGGTGGCACAGTCGCTATTTTTAGAAATTTCCTCCAAGTGTCGTTTTTTCCTTGATTTTAGGCATGCACGTCATAAACCTTGATCCACCCAAATCAGATAGACGCCTTTAGAGCTCACTCATACAGTCGATCTTGGAGCTCTAGCATTCCCGAGGAGATCAAGGAACCTTCAGGCTACTTGTTGTCACTTTTCCGGGTGACTTTTGCTTTTGTCGTCTTTCGCTGCTTTTTTTGTCACTTTTATCGTTTCACTTCTATGAGTGTTGTTTTTCTTATTTCTCTTCATGGTTGTTGGCATTTTAACTTGTATTATCTTGTAGAAGTGTTATTTCAGTTTGTCGTTTGCCTTTCATAAGTGTCGCATTGATTTTCTTGTATTTTCACTCCAGCAATAGTCATTTCAAAGACTATCCTTACACATTTGTTTTTCCTTCTGTTTATTAAACTTTTGCACTTCATTCACATTGATCCATCCACACTTAGTCAGATCTATGTTTTTACTTTCATTATCTTTCATATTTTCTTGTTTCCCACACTTCCACTGGGAAAATCCACACTTTCCTTGGCTAGTTTTCACATTGCCCAATTGGGCATTGTGTAATCCAGAATCAAAAGTTGAGGCTTGGCCTCTAAGACTACACATTCTGCAATACAGGCTGGCCCAATTACACATTATGTAGTCTCAAGCCTCAATTTGTCCTTTGGCCACTGAGACTATGCAATGTACAATCTCTCCCAGTCACTACCCAGGGTGGACTGCGCATTGTGTAGCCTCAAGCCTCATGCTGCACCTTGGCTACTGGTATTGCACAATGCATAGTTCCCACTGCCAGTCTCCCTCACTTGCATAATAAAATTGCACAATTTTTCTCACTACTGCACCAGTTTGCTGCCTGATCTTGTTGTGAATATAGATTTTCAAAAGGATAATGTTTTCTTTCTATGAGTGTCTTTTCTGTCCCACAGGTACCACAATTGTTGAGCACTTCTCTCCAACAGTCAATGTTACCATGGCAGCTAAGAGAACTGCATCAAAAGATACCACTGGAAGCAATTTAAAAAATTCCAATAAACTTTCCAGTATACTCAGACACTCAACTGTATGTAGAAAATGACTCAGATCTTACATGGAAAAAAGTAAACGAATTTTTTTCAGCAAAGGACTTCATAGCAGATCTAGACAACAGGCAGGTATACATTAATGTCCAGAGCATCGAGCTACACAGGGTTTCATGCAGATATGCAGCCTTCCCATGTGCAGAGATGTCATCAGTTGGATTATCTCACATATTGATGTGAAGGCCAGGACTTTGAGTAGTGCCAGTGGACGGAGGCTTGCTACTTTTCTGGCAACATATTACCGACGTATGTAACATTTTCCTGACCCAGAAACATGCATGGATTTACTCTTTTATGCCACCAACACTATGTGGTCACGAGGGATGTTGTTAAGAGTTGGGTGAAGGAGAAATCAAAGTTTCAACAGGAACCCACAAACACATATAAGACAAGGTCTCTTAGGATGGCCTATCAGTTGTTGATAATTTTATCTTGCAGAATCCACGGTCCATCGAGCACAGAGACCTTTCCAAAAGGCTGGGAAGTACTTTTGAACCAGGTTTTGAACGATGAGAATTTGTTCAAATGGTAATATTTGTTGGCTCAACATTTGAGGATCCATGTAGGTAATGCTTTAAATCCTCCCAAGGTTGGACAAGAGAGATTCTATATGTCTGAATATTTAGTGGATGCAATTTGTGAACATAACGCATTCCCTAGTATGAACTTTGTTGGTCACTTCGAGAACCTTCCGTGCACATCCACTGCAAGATGCTATCGGATTACAGCCATCGAGGGGTGGTGGAGAAGCTAACTAACCACTTCCTCATTATGTTATATAGGATGATCTTTCAGGAAGAACCACTTTGCATGTCACCTGCGGAAATGGAGGCAATATTAGAGATCACAGATTGGTTTTCCTCACCGGATGGCACCTTAGAATCTTCGGCGGAGAGAAGTCACTGCATGTTTTTCCAAGTTATGCCACCGACAAGCTCGTCATCCAAGAAGTTTCATATCATCTCGCCACAAGGTTATCATTTTCTTTGCACATGAAGAAGAAATCACCTTGGAAAACACTTCCTCTGCGAATTTGATTGTACGAGATAAAGAACCTGAAAGTCGCGGATATCGAAGTATAGGCGATAGAGAAGTTTGCATTCGATACTCGATACTTTAATTTGTATGATCCCTGTGGTATTTGTAAGAACCACTGTGCGAGAATCCACTTTTAGTGGCTCAATGGGACATTGCATTAGCAGGAGGAGGATCCATGGAAGAATTTCTATAATGCCTCCAAGACCCGCGAGCCAATCAGTTTTGCAGGAACTTCATAGCTCACTCCACAGAGGGCAGCAACTCTAGAAGCAATCCCAGTAGAAGGGAAAAACCTTGTACAAGATAAAGGAAATAGAAAGGTTGCTTACAGTCCAAGGGGCGAAAGAAGTTGCAAGATGAAAGTGCATCTAGTTATTATGAAAGCGTCTTTAGCAATTAACGCAACGAGGAAGTAGAGGATGCAGAGAGCAGAACTGGGGAACAGAGAAGCGCAATAGAGGAGATTGGAGGAAGAAAATCATAAGCAAGAACAAGAAGATAAGCATATGAAGGAAGAAAAAGAAAGGCAACGTGCAATGGCAGAAGAAACAATGTGGAAACAAGTCTAAGAGCAAGAACAAAATCGAAACCAATAGAGGAAGAGGGTGGACAGATGTAGGATTAGGAGTTTGTTCAAAAGAGTTTAAATTTGTTAGAGATCAATGACATGGAGGCAGAACCAGAGCTACGAAATCAAGATGTCGATCTGATGCCTAGAACACAACAGGTTGTTATTCAGTTTCTACCACCTCTAGTAGGTGAGTCAGCTCCAGGCAAGGAAGGGGAAGTTGTTCCTCTTAACGATGATCCAGTTATGGACACATATAATATGTCATATGATGAACTCCAGAAGAAGATTGTATAAGCGTGTAAGAAGCATTTTTCGGATGATCTCGCATCTCCTGCGTTTATGAGAGAAAGGGTAATTGTGGCCAACACCAGGAGGGATCCTGAAGCCACTGCCTTAGCCAAATTGGCCTTCGCAGGTGCAGAAAATTCGAACACTTAGTTTTTTATGACCGATAATAATAAATTATCAAAGAACTTGCAGGCTATAAAGCAAGAGGTTGAACAGCTTCGCGCGACAGCTCAGAACATAGCTCTTGCCTAGGTCCACTCAAACGAAATGAAGGCAGTTATAATTAATGAAGTATAGACACTTGGAGAGGCCATGCAAGATCTCTATGAGGAGCTTGTTACTGTGCATATGGCAATTTTCTGCATGCTTGGCTTGTAGCAGCAGTTTAAAGAATTTTTCAAAACTTTCAAAAATGTGCAATCTGCAAGCATTTTCATGCATGAATGGAAAATGCGACACAAAGGGGCACAACTTGACTTGGGTAAGAAAATGAAGCCACAGGCAGATCTGGAGAAAACAAGAGTGTGGATGTCAATCCAGAACAACGAATAGTTGACCTCATTCATTAGTAACATTCAAGCCTCGTTTGCACGAATATACAACATTCTGGATTCCTTAGTGAAGACCCACAAGATCCCATCAGTTGGCTCAGTCACTAAAGCCAAACCCAGGAACTAGGTCAAAAATGAGATAAAGGAATACTTGGCGTAGGTCAGACAGATTTCCATCAAGGAGGACTTGGAGGTGAATAGACAAAACATGCATAACTACATTGGTGGCCCTATCCAAGTGTAGAAAATGTTGATCATGCTTCAAAAGGAAGTAGAAACTGGGTCCAAATCTTTGTACCCAGATGCCATGGAGGCTAAAGCCTACTTCCAGCTAGACACTATCACACAGTTTGGGGATGTCATTGCACATTAACAAGCTTGGCACCGCTATGTGACCGACAAACATTAAGTGGAAGTTGTTGAGCTAGAGTTTCCCCAAACTCAAGCATCATGGTGTTTTGTCTTGTTAAGTTGTCAAGTTGTCTCTACCCTATTTTATCTTATATGAGTACGACTGTAAATTGTAATATTATTTGTAATGGGTTTGTAAGTGGAATTCCAAGTGTCAATATTAGAATGTGAAGATTCATGATGTAATGTAATGAGTTATTTATTAAAGAAGTTGAAGAGTCGTGAGGGTGGGCCAAATTCACAAAGGGGATTTGAAGAGTTACCCCCTCTTGTTATAAATAGAACCTCATAAATCATGTAAAGGGATTTTTGGAGCCAAGCTTTTGGCTAGGCTTAGGCTTAGAAAGAGCTTGGGAGTTTTGTGAGAGCCTTGGCTTCTCCGTAGCATAGAGGGAGTATACTTCTTTGGAGGAACAGGTGTGGTTAATTTCACAATCTACTATTAGGGATAGTAGTTCGTCAATGGTGTATGTATCATTGGAAAGTTCACTTTTAATAAAAGCTCATATTTGACACACTTTCATGCATATATTGTGAATATAGTACGATTATTCTTGTTGTGTTTGCAATGTATGTTACTTAACTTACGTTTATGCTTATGAACTATTTTGTTTGCATTTGTATGAATGTTGTTGAATGCATGTTGGATTATTAATTTGTCACTATTAACATGTGGACTATTTCGCATATTATTTTGTGATTTCATTATGCATGTGTGTTCCTTTCAAGTTGTGTACTATTACAGGCTTTTAAGGGGCTCACTTCCTTTCCCCTTCATGTGTTGGAGCCTCCATGCATCGCACTTGACTTTTTGCATGGTCACACACATGTTCTCACCAAATACATTGTGTCGCTGATAAGAGAATGGTAAGGACTATATCTTTAACACAAGCTAAGTGAAGAAGTTATGGTAATTGATGAATTGAACAATACTTCCTAAAGAGTTAGACCTATTTTTCTTTATACAAGACCATATAGAGAGTTGGAGTCATTAGGGGAATTTTGAGGTCTAAAATGGGCCTCCTAAGAAAAATGTACAACCAAAGTAAACTTTGTAAGAACCAATTGGATTCAACATGATGATGTCAACCATGGGGGATGATTCACCATTTTTGGAGTAAAAGAGAAAAAATATTAAAAGATAATAAAATAATAAAACTACTTTCTCAACTCTTATTTTCAACTTATCTCCCTAAGGTTTTACTTAAATTTTGAGCGGGAGTACTCATTGGATGAAAAAATTAATTCCTCATCCAAGGAGAACCCATGTTGCATACTTTCGATGGACCTTGCTATACGAAAAATGAGAAATACATGAAAAACGTGATTTCAATCATGTTTGTTCATGTATTTCTCATTTTTTGTGTAGTAGGGTTTATCGAAAGTATGCAACATGGGTACTCCTTGGATGAGGAATCAAATTCTGCATCCAACGAGTGTTTCCACTCGAAATTTGAGTAAACCCATAGGGGGATAAGCTAAAAATACAAGTTGAAAAAATATTTTTTTCTTTTTTCCCTCTAAATTTTGATGATGTAATCAAATCTTATTTTATTATTTCCACTATTATTTTATAATTTCCTTAGGAATCCCATTTTAGACCTCAAAAGTCCCCTAATGTCTATCAGTGTGTCACCAAGTGTTGTAGCGACTACAACCACCCCCCAAAATTTTGCCTATGATTTGATATTGGAGCCTTCCTTTCCACTGACATGTGCTTACCTTTGACTATTGTCAAGTATTCATGTTTTGATTGAGACTTATCCCTTTCATCTGTTCTTTTATTTTCTTGATTCCATACTTAGTTGTTCTTTCTAAGTCACAAGCTAACCTCATAACTTGGCCTTACAACAGTTATGGGCTTGCCTCCAGAAACTGTGTAATCCATGAGGGCAAGCTAGCCTTGATGTTTGGAATTGCGCAATCCTGACTGGAAGTTATGCCTTGAGCTCAGAAAAGGTGCAGTCATAGAAGGCAACCCAACACTGAGCCAATAAATTGCGCAATTCATCACTAAGCTCAGAAACTGTGGAGTGCACTGAGCCAAAAAGTTCCCCAATTCCCCAGAATTGTGCAATCTTTCCCAACAGTGTGCATGGCAAGTATCCTGAAAAAAAAAAAAAACAAAAAGAAAAAAAAGCAAAAATCAAACCCTAAAAATTAGTGATTCATCATAAGTTTTCCGAAGGTGGCACAGTCACTATTTTTAGAAATTTCCTCCAAGTGTCGCTTTTTTCTTGAATTTACGATGTGCATCATCAACCTTGATCCACCCAAATGTATTTAATAGATGCCTTTAGAGCTCACTCGTATAGTCGATCTTAGAACTCTAGCATTCCCAAGGAGATCAAAAAACCTTCGGTGTAGTTGTCGTCACTTTTCGGGATGAGTTTTGCTTTTGTCGATTTTCCTATCGTTTTTTTTTCATTTTGCTTCTATGAGTATTGTTTTGCTTGTTTCTCTTCATGGTTGTTGGTTTTTTAAGTTGTATTAGCTTGTAGAAGCGTTATTTCAATTTGTCGTTTGTCTTTCATAAGTGTCACATTCATTTTCTTATTTTTGCACACCAGCAATCGTTGTTTCGGTGACTCTCCTCACACATTTGTTTTTCCTTCCATTTATTAAGCTTCTACACTTAATTCACATTTATCCATCCACACTTAGTCATATCTATGTTTTTACTTTCATTATCTTTCATATTTTCTTGTTTTCCACACTTCCATTAGGCAAATCCACACTTTCCTTGGCCAGTTTTCACATTTCCCAACTGGGCATTGGGCAATCTAGAAGCACAAGTTGAGGCTTGGCCTCTGAGACTATGCATTCTGCAGTACAGGCTAGCCCAATTGCGCATTGTGCAGTCTCAAGGCTCAGTTTGTCCCTTGACCACTGAGACTATGCAATGTACAGTCTCTCCTAGTCATTACCCAGGGTGGACTGTGCATTGTGCAGTGTCAAGCCTTACACTGCACCTTGGCTCCTGGGACTGCACAATGTGCAGTTCCCACTGCCAGTCTCCCTCACTTGCCCAAGAAAATTACGTAGTTTTTCTCACTAGTGCACCGGTTTTTTGCCTAATCTTGCTGTGAAGATAGATTTGCAAAAGGATATTTTTTTTCTTGCCATGAGTGTCTTTTCTGTCCCACAAGTACCATAGTTGTTGAGTACTTCTCTCCAACAGTCACTATCACCGTGGCATCTAAGAGAATTGTATCAAAAGATACCACTGAAAGCAGTATTGGGGAAGCAATTGAGAAAACGTCAATAAAATTTGTAGTATAATCAAACACTCAATTGTATGTAGAAAAGGACTCAGATGTTACATGGCAAAAAGTAAATGAAGTTTCTCCAGCAAAGGACTTCACAGCAGATCTAGAGGACTGGCATGTATACATTAATGTCCAGAGCATAGGGCTACACAGGATTGCATGCAGATATTCAACCTTTCCATGTGCGGATGTCATCAGTTGGATTGTCTCACATATTGATGTGAAGACCATGGCTTTGTGCAGTGCCAGCGGACGGAGGCTTGCTACTTTTCTGGCAGCAGATTACTGACGTATGTACCATTTTCCTGGCCCAGAAACACACATGGATTTACTCATCTATGCCACCAACAACTATGTGGTCACAAGGGATTTTGTTAAAAGCTAGGTGAATTAGACATCAAAGTTTCACCAGACACCCACCAACACATATAAGACAAGGTCTCTCAGGAGGGCTTATCAATCGCTGATAATCTTAGCTTGAAGAATCCATGGTCAGCAAAGCACAGAGACCTTTCAACAACCCAGGTTGTGAACAATGGGAGGTTGTTCAAATGGTCATATTTGTTGGCTCAACAGTTTAGGATCCATGTAGGTAACACCCTAAATCATCCCAAGGGTGGGCAAGCGAGATTCTATATGTCTGCATATTTACTGGATGCAATTGTGCACATAACGCATTCCCTAGTATGAATTTTGTTGGTCACTTCGAGAACTTTCCATGCACATCCACTGCAATACGCTCTTGGATTACAGCGATCAAGGGGTGATGGAGAAGCTAACTATCCACTTCCTCGTTATGTTGTACAGGATGATCTTTGAGGAAGAACCACTTTTCAGGTTGCCTCGGGGAATGGAGGCAATATCAGAGACCGCAGATTGGTTTGTCTCACCGGATGGCAACTTCCTTAGAGTGTTCGGCGGAGAGAAGTTGCCGCATGTTTTGCCAAGGTATGCCACCGATAAGCTCATCATGCAAGAAATGTCATATCATCTTGCTATAGGGTTATCAGTTGCTTTTCACAGGAAGAAGAAGGCACCTTGGTCAACTCTTCCTCTGCAAATTGGATTGTACGAGATAAAGAACCTGAAAGTTGCGGATACCGAAGTAAAGGCGATAGAAAAGTTTGCATTCAGTACTCGAGACTTTAATCTGTATGATCTTTGTGGTATTTGTAAGGACCAATGTGCGAGAATCCACTTTCAGTGGCTCAGCGGGACATTTCATTGGCAAGAGGAGGATCCATGGAAGAATTGCTATAATGCCTCCAAGACCCGCGAGCCAGTCAGTTTTGCAGGAACTTCACAGGTCACTCCATAGAAGGTAGCAACTCTAGACGCAGTGCCAGTAGAAGGGAGCAACGTTGTGCAGGATAAAGGAAAGATAAAGGTTGCTCACAGTCAAGGGGGAGAAAGAAGCCACAAGATGAAAGCAGATCCAGTTATTATGAAAGCGGCTTTAAAAATTGAGGAAACGAGGAAGCAAAGGATGCAGAGAGCAGAACGGAGGAACAAAGAAGTGAAACAGAGGAGATTGGAGGAAGAAAAGCAAAAGCAAGAACAAGAAGAGAAGAAGAAGCTAGAAGAAGAAGAAATTGCGTGGAAACAAGTTGAAGAGCGAGAGCAGAACTGACAACTAAGAGAGGAAGAGGGCAGATAGATGTAGGACTAGGAGTTTTCTTAGCAAACTGAAATTTTGATAGAGATCAATGACACAAAGGCGGAACTGAAGCTGCAAAATCAAGATGTCAACCTGATAACTAGCACACAACAGGTCACTATTTAGTCTCCACCACCTCCTGCAGTAGAGTCAGCTCCAGGCGAGGACGGGGAAGTTTTTCCTCTTAACGACGATCTAGTTATGGACACGTACAATCTGTCATACAATGAACTCCAAAAGAAGATTGTACAAGCGCATAAGAAGAATTTTCCAGATGATCTCACATCTCTCGCTAATTGTTGCCGACACCAAGAGAGATCCTGAAGCCATTACCTCAACCAACATGGCCTTCACAGGTGCAACAAAGTCGAACACTCAATGTTTGATGGTCGAGAATAAGCAATTAGTAAAGAACTTGCAGGCTGCCAGGAAAGGGGTTGAACAACTCCGCGTAATAGCTCAGAACACAACTTCTGCACAAGTCCACTCTGAGGAAATGAAGGCAGCGACTTAATGAAGTATCGACACTTGGAGAAACCATGCAGGATCTCTGTGAGGAGCTCGTTACCATGCATAAGGAAGTTATCTGCATGCTTGGCTTGCAGCAACAGTGTAAAGACTTTGTCAAAACTCTCATAAATGTGCAAGTTGCAATCATTGTCATGCATGAATGGACAATGTGATACAAAGGGGCACTGCTTGACTTGGGTAAGAAAATTAAGCCACATGCAGAGCTGGAGAAAGCAAGAGTGTGGATGTTGATCCAGAACAACAAACAGTTCACCTCATTCATTAGTAACATTTAGGCATCGTATGCACTGATATACAATAGTCTTGATTCCTTGGTGAAGACCCACAAGATCCCATTAGTTGACTCACTCACTGAAGCCAAACCTAGAAACCAGGTCAGAATGGAGATAGAAAAATACTTTGAATAGCTAAGACAAATTTCCACCAAGGAGAACTTGGAGGTGAATAGACAGAACATGCACTACTATATTGGTGGCCCAATATAGTAGAAACTAGTTTGAAATCTTTGTACCCAAATGCCAAAGGCTAAAGTCCACTTCCAACCAGACACTATCACACAATTTGGGGATGTCATTGCACAATACCAAACTTGGCACAGCTACGTGACCAACAAACATCAAGTGGAAGTTGTTGAGCTAGAGTTTCCCCAAACTCAAGCATTATATTGTTTTGTCATGTTAAGTTGTCAAGTTGTGTGTACCTTATTTTGTCTTATATGGGTACAAGTGTAAATTGTAATATTATTTGTAATTAATTTGTAAGTGGAATTCCACGAGTCAATATCAGAATGTGAAGAGTCATGATGTAATGTAATGAGTTATTTTGTAAAGAAGTTGAAGAGTCATGAAGGTAGTTCAAAAGGCACATAGGGAAGTTGAAGAGTTACCCCCTCTTGTTATAAATAGAACCTCATAACTCATGTAAAGGACTTTTGAAACCAAGATTTTGGCTAGGCTTAGGCTTAGAAAGAGCTTGGGAGTTTTGTGAGAGTCTTGACATCTCCATAGTATTCTTCTTTGGAGGAGCAGGTGTGGTTGACGTCAGGTTCCACCATAGGAGCTAGTGGTTCATCAATGGTGTATATATGATTTGAACTTTCACTTTTAATAAAAGTTCAGAGTCGACACACTTTCGTTTGCATTTGTATGAATGCGTGTTTTTGTATTAATTCGTGATTGTTAACTTGTGGACAATTCTGCATATTATCTTGGTGATGTCATTATGCTCGTGTGTTCCTTTCAAGTTGCGTACTATTACAAGCTTCTAAGGGGCTCACTTCTTTTTGCCTTCGTGTGTTGGAACCTCCATGCATCGCACTTGAATTTCTGGATGGTCACACACTTGTTCTCATCAAAGACACTGTGCACCACTCTATGCGTATTCACAACCAAGGCATATCATTAACACCCCATTGTTGGGACTCTTACTCGAAACAGTGTGAGGTCTAATTGGGACTTCATATCGAATCCCCTGAATGTTGATGGGTCTAGCACCGTCAACACTCGCTCTCTCTCTCTCTCTCTCTCTCTCTCTCTCTCTCTTAGCTTGCACGTGTTTTTGGGCTGTTTCTAGGTAACATATTTTGGGCAAGCCAAAATTCTGAGTTGGCAGAGTTGTGGGCATATTCTGGGAAGTCGAAATTTGACCTAAGACATATCAGATGGCCAAAGTTTGAAGGGTAGAAGTCCGACTAGACTTGATTAGAGGGTTATTTTACTAGGTTTGACCATAGCTTGTTGATCAATTTGATCTCATAATTGACTAGGAAAACATTAGTTGTATCTCTTGTTGAAATGAAGAATTTCACTAAGGAAAAGGTAGTTGGGTTTTTCCCTCAAGTGGTTTTTCTCAAAGTAAATCTTGTGTTCTCTTTGTGCATTGTGATCTCTATTGTCATTATGGTTTTATGGTTGAATTTCTTAACCGTAATTTCTTAATAATAACTTGGAATTGTTAAAAGAATATATGTATTATTAGTGTGTTTCAAAAATTTGTGGCAATTGAAAATTCAACAAAAACAAGATAAAACAAAAATTCAATTCAATTCTTTTAAAAATTAAAGAAAGTATGTTATTAAAGACCATCAAAGTTTCATGTTCAACAAACAAGTCAAACGACTAAAATATAATGCACACACTATATAAAAATTTCATCAACATTAAATAGAGAACCAAGTGAAACTCCTGCACTCAAATAAAAATGAAGCCAATAAAAAAACATGCTCAACTACATAAAACCCTACCCTATTAATTATAATGGGAAAACAAAACCAAGTGAAAGTCCTGCAATCCGATAAAAATGAAGCCAGTAAAAAATACATGCCCAACTACATAAAACCCTATTAATTATAATTTCAAAACAAAACATCCATTAAAAAATGAAAATGTAACGAATAAACATGATAATAATAATAGTTTAAGATATAAAAGTTCAAAGGACACACATCCCTTTAAATCATGAGTAATCAAGTACAAACAATCCTTCATTATTCAACATTATATTTGCGTATATATTCGGTCAATTTTGTATTAAACCATAACTGTTAGCTCCATGCAGATTAATTTCCCCAGCTTGCCAAATACATATATTTGCTTAGGAGTATATACATAAAATCATAAAACACTCTGGAAGAGCAACAATTTAATTTTATAATAAATAAATATAGAAGGTACAGCTTTAGAGACCAACCCTGTCAAGTTATAAAATTGTTTGGACGGACATATCTTATTAATCATTTACAGATAAAATTGCAACAATTTAAATTTATAATGAATAAATATATAAGGTACAGCTTTAGAGACCAACTCTGTCAAGTTATAAAATTGTTTCATGGACATATCTCATTAATCATTTACAGAAAAATTAGGTAAGACAGTTTATAAAGCGCAAATTTTGAACAACACTGTAATGTTATAGAATGTTTTCTTGTATATCATCTCTCTCTCCTTGAGACAAATTATGTCCTGTAAGTTATAATATCAACCTGGGCTGAGAGAAAATGACATTCGAAAACGCTGGAGCGCCAGATCTCTATCACAAACCCACTGTTGAATGGCAGATAGCATTATTATTGCATGCCAGTGAATGACGGCATGTTCGGTGTTCCGACTATTCCAAAACTAGATTAATAAAAAGATAATTATCAAGAAATGGGATACCTTAGGGAGTGACAGAAAAAGATAACGAAACATCTGCAGAAACCAATCCGAGAGCAGTTTCACAGGCTTCACAGGAATTAACTGAAAATCGATAGTTACTTATACAAGGGGACCGGAAAGCAGTTACCGATAAAAATGTCAGCTGATTCATAGTTATTTTACATTGAACAGTAAATAGTTTTTAATTTCAGCTGATGAAGCTTGGGCTTATGACGCACGCACACTGTCTCCATGGTTTGGGAGGTGCGTACCGGCCGCTTACGAATTAATAGGTTACATCAAGAAGACTGCAGAACCCTTGAGCTGCAAATCTCTGTAGTTATAAAGATACAAACTCATTAATTTGAGATGGCCACTAAGCAATGCCATGCTTATTTAAGGGTGTGAAATGTCTTCGCGAGCTTTGCGCAAGCCAGATAAACATCGTCTTAGTGACATGGAGATCTCCATTACTTGGTGTGGATGCTGAAGTACCACACAGATTCCAGCACAAACGGAAATGACAGTAATTGCCAAGATAAAGATTCGACGATCGACCCTGATATCACCTTTTAGGCAAATTTTCATCTTTCGAGTGTACTCAGCAACCTCTATTTTTGGACCTCTCCATGTTGAGTTATACTTCAAGTCACCTGCAATATTGCTAGAGCATTCCTTCTCAAGCAAGGGCGTGAGCATGTTATTTTCTTCAACTGACAAAACACGTGTATCACTTGATTCTATTTCAGAGAAAGGTCTGATTTCAGGTCGGATCTTCAATAAACGTTCCGTTTCCTGCCAAACAAAATAAAACAGCAATGTTAGCAATGGCAGATGAAGTTGTATGTAGACCTCGGCATGTTCGTGTGAATGTAGAATAACTATATCAGAGAGATATGACGAGCAGTTAAGAACATAGATCATCCAATGTCGTAAGTCATTCTTAAAGTTATTGAAATAAGAGCAGAAATCAACAAAGCTCCTTGAATAAAAGTGCAACAAACAACAAAAACCCCTCAACGCAATACGAAGCTCAGCAATAACTAAATTGACTTTTCCTAATAACGAGTAAACAAAAAAGAAACATTCGAGGGCACACACAAGTTAGATACCATTCAGATGTCTTCGAAAGAGAAGCCATCTAATAATATAATTAACAACGCAGGTTGAGATTGTTACCGGAAGCGTCTTACCTGGTTTTCATGAGATACTGTACAGGGCTGCTGGTTGCAAGATAATGTTGCAATTGTCAATGGAGGAGGAAAACCTTGCAGTACCACGTTATCGAGGAACGACTGGAAATCGGTAGTACCCTTATAATCGCGCTTTTTCCTAAGCGATTGCCATGCATGTTCAACATAATTCTGAAGCAACTTCATGTCGGCACCATTAACCTCATTTGACTTTCCATATACTTGCCTTAACATTTTAACAACTTTAGGTGAATGCAAAACTTTCTCCGTGATAGCAAGGAAGTGGCCATTTATTAAGTAACTGAACAAGCAATTCAGCCTTTGTATGTGTAAAAAATTCACTGGTACTTTATCCTCGTCAGATTCGGGATCCTTGAGAACCCAACCTATGTCTACAAGTAACTCCAAGATACTCTGCCTCTTGACCAAATTTTGCTCGCAAATATCAGAACTGGAACTTCCGACAGCAAGTCCATGATTACTTCTGGAGCAGAATCCGGATTTCACAAGTTCCTGCTCGAGCATTTGAAACTCTGAACAAATTTGTTTGTCCCCTATGAGAATAGGGATGAAATTAGATATCCCATACTCATTCTCAACCTGCAAGGATGACAAATTATGATTAGTGGTGCAAGAATACATGGCATCAGTATGACTCTCTCTCCCCCACACACTCACAGATAGAAATATGATTTACAGATAAGAGACACCTCTCTCTCTCCCCCACACACTCACAGATAGAAATATGATTTACAGATAAGAGACACCTTAAGCAGTACTTAGGCTACCATGTGAGCATTGATATACTACCTCTTGTATCTCTCTCTATCTTGTGAGCATTGATATACTACCTCCGGTAAGTCTCTCTACCCCCAACCTTCCCCCACTAACACATAATTTGGTGTTATATTAACATAGGAGATAACAAAACTGGCATATGCAGAAAGCTCAAAGAAACCTGAACTTAAGCAAAATAAAAAGATTGCAGCTAAGATGCCTAACGAAGTGGCCATGTGGGATGTGTTGAGAAACCAAGTGTAGTAGAGTTTAACATCTAATTTTTCCTCTTGATAATTACTTGTGAATATTAGATGTTTTTTCTATCACTTCTTATATCTTTTTCATCAAACAGTTATACAAATGTTCAATCTTTAAGGAAAATATAGAGATCACAAAGAGACGAGACACACAAATTAGGCCATTAGCCAGGGCAAAACCCACAAGGGGAAACCCAACAATCTTTCTCTTATAGAATTAGATCCAAATGAGATATCCAAGACCAAACTGCCACCAAGAGACCAAATCCAAACCCTCCTCCAAGTCACCTACAAAGTCAAAGTCAATGCTGGTCAAACCTGCTACAATCTGGTAAAACTTCAAGATTTCCAGACCTGCAACTAGGGCCGAATTTGGGCCTGCAACCAGGGACGAATTTGGGTCTGCAACCACTTCAGAAAAATTCAGCGTCTTCCACACAAATTATAGTCCACACATGTGAGCTGCTACAAGGTCAGAATTTCGGTCAACTTAAGGAATATTCTTCTTGTTTTTATTTATCTTTCTCTCTCCTTTGATTCGTCTTCTTCTTCTTCTTTGCTAGGTTTAGATGTGCTACTTGTTGTGTGATGAATGAGCTTCCAAATGAGTCAAACTTGTCCTTTATATATAGCTGTCTAGGAGGGTTGAATAGGTATTTATAGGAGGTTTAGGCCAACTTGGTCAACTTATGGACTAATGGCTCAATATAAAATTCAAATTTTTTTTCTTGCAGATGTCCAAATAAAACACAACTCAAAAACATTTTCTTGACTCGTAATAAATTGCTTTTGACTCTTATTTACTCTTTAAACATGAAGAACATGCTTTGACAAAATATAATAAATATAAACATAAATATAATAATACATTCATGATAAATTTACATTATGAAGAAGACCAAGCCCAACTTTAGTGACTCTACTTACAACTTCAACTGGATATATCCACTCTATGCTAAAAAGTATACCATGAAAGTTGTCCCAGCTCTTCATCGTCATCATCATATTATATATATATATATAATTGATGCCTAAGACTATCAATTATGACACAGTAGCTGCTATGTCATTTAACCCGCAATTAGTACAGTAGTCTAGCCAAAGAGACTATGTAATAAGCATTCTGCCCGCTCCTAAAAAATGATTTCATCCTAGAAACTAATTAGAGCGTAACATGGATATCTATATATTTTGGCAATAAGGACATCCGGAGCCTCTACCATAGATGATTTAAGATGCCTTCCCTTGAAATAGAAGGGCACAAATCAATGTAACATTTATCATTATTGGCAATCTTTGGTGGTTCAAAATTTAAATTAGGAAAATATCAAAGATTATCAGGAAATTTTATAAAAATATTAAGATATTCATATTTCTGGAAGACAGACACAAAAGATAATGACTTTAGAGAAGGTGTTCAAAATTTTAATGATAAGTAAGCTATGAAGATATCTGCAGACGAAGGCAAGAGAAAGCGCATTGTCAGCACAAGCTGCACTAGTGTTCCTAGAACTATAAGCAACAAATTCCACGCTATCATAGAAGATAGTTGAAGTGGTTAGAGTACAAAATCAAACATTGATGCAGCTAAAAGAATAAGAAGTCACCAATAATGATGTTGTCAAATTGAGGAATGATTTACAAAACCTGTGTGACCAAATTAATAAAGGTATCATCAAGAACAGGGATAACCTAACATCGCTATGAGGAAGTCCTAGTCAACTTGGATTGCAAAGTGAAGATGCCATGAATTGCGAGGATATCCAACTTGTAAATAATAACGCATTAAATGTGGACAAAGGGCATGAAGAGGGTATTCCTATATCATAAGGATGGCTTACATAATTAATAAGAAGCTAAGTCACCAGGTTCAACGAATTTCAAGGTTGAAGTTCGAAAATTTGCCAAGACTAAAATCAAATCGATCTTGTTCATTGAACTTAATAAAGAACTTCAGGACGAACACGAACACGAACGCAAATGTGAACAAAAAAATATTTAATTCAATTCGATTTTTGTTCGATTGGGTTCGCCTAGTTTTTTTATTTTATTTTTAAACAAAAAACTAAAACCTAAGTTCTAAACATGGATGGCATTCCACTTCCATTTTTTATTATTTATGGCCCCCCTCCATTGAATCTTGAAACTTCTCTCGACATCGTGACTGGTCTCGTGAGTCTGTAACCTCTGAAGTTGAAGACTCGAGAGAAAGACCATATGTCTGACCTTGTTTGTTTTGGTTTGAATGTTTGCAACAGTGAGTCGGTAACTGCTGACATCTCAATCCTTGTAGGCTCCCAATGCACAGTGGGCACGTATACTGTAATGACCCCAGATTTATGTAAATTTGAAAGTTACTGTGGTAAAAGACGAATACAGTTGTTATTATGTTTTAAACAAAACTGTGGCAAACTAATTCTGATTAAATAATTTAATTTAAATATTTTCTTAGAATTGCTGGCAGCCTCTAAGAGGTGAATCTTAAAGAAAAGGATCAGTGTGATAACTGATGGAACTACCCTTCAAAAGGGAAAAAAAAACCCTAACTTGGGGATTCTGTGCTGTGAGGACAGACAGAGGAAAAAGAAAAGAAAACAAATCTTGCTCCAAGGGGGGGGCAAGGAGGTTAGGTCTGGTGAGGACCAGATAACCTGGCACCAGGAGTGCACTGTTCCTGTTGAGGGCTGGAGGCCTGCAGGATTGCTCGGGGGGAGAACACCGTCCGAAGGATGGATCTCATTGGCTGGGAGGAGAGCAGAAATTAAGCAGGTGACCTTTGTTTGAATAAAACCATTCCTGACAGAGGAAATCAGGTACGGTTCCAAACTGGTAAGTCCCTGATAGGAAAATGAACATGCATTAAAGTTACAGTAATTTGAATGGGAAAGGACTGTTGTTTTTCCTAGATACTGTTAAAAGATTTTACCATGTGACCTTGAGGTAGAAAACTGTTAGTTAATGGAGTAGTCAATAACTCAACCAGACATTAACCTGTGCAAAACTACTTAATGACTCTGTGTAGAGAGTGTTATTAAACGGGCGTACTTATAAAACAAGGAATCTGTGACAAGGTCGTAACCATGCACCGATGGATACAAACAAGGAAAGCACTGTGTGATGTTGTACAGGCGAGACAGTGGTATTAAACTACGTTACATTGCATGTAGCCAGAAAAATGAAAACATTTTAGCCAACCCGAGAGCAGAAGTAAATAACTGTAATAGAGATGATTTAATCACAGCAGAGAACCTGTGCAAGCACGATGAGGGGCATTATTCCTAGTATGGCCGAGAGGCGATGCATGCGAATAAAATGACAGACCCTCGTATTCATTATTCCTAGTATGGCCGAGAGGCGATGCATGCGAATAAAATGACAGACCCTCGTATTCATTATTCCTAGTATGGCCGAGAGGCGATGCATGCAAATAAAACTACCAACCCTTGAATTTAGCACATGAACTGTGAAAACCATGCATGCACATATAAAATACAACCCTCATATCAAACAGATGAACTGTAAAAAGTTATGCATGAGCGCTCAGACGCGGAATAGCCGCCAAACATATTATGAGGAATAATAATATACAACTTTAGAAGTTACAGAAGCATGAACTGAAACTGTTAACATAACCCCGTACCCCCGAGGCGGAGGCCGCGGGTGAGCTAGCAAGCCATAGCGAAATATAACCACATATCTATTTGCAAAAGCGGCAAACAACAATGAAAATTCCATTAAAACACAGGAATGCCCGAGAGCTTAATGTCTATCTACTGTGGCAATTACTGCTAGCTTCAACAGAACACTTTCGAATTCAAATATATATATATATATCATTACATTCAAAAAGGGGATCAAGCCCCATAAAACTAAGACGGGTTCTGATCTGAAAACCCAACGAGTATTTGGACCATACAATCAATATCAAGTTGTTACAGGATGGCCTGGTAATTAATAGCACAAGATTGAACATACATAACAGAACCGGAGACGGCCTCCAAGCATAACTCTCGCAAGAGAGGATTCTCCATCGTATGCAGCGAAGGCAGCTGTAGGGGTTTCCCACCGGGATTAACCGACAATGGGAGCAAGGAATCCGTGCTGAAACAATAAAGATTCATACCCAATCATATGTAACAGCTCTTGTCTGAAACCTCTAATCACTATAAACCAGGGCAGGGTACGAAGGTCATAGCATACCTGTGTTAAGCCGATGAGATGCGCCGCTGGAGAGAAAGCCATAGATGGATCTGCAGCGTAGTAGGTTGCAGCTACAAACCCGGCAATGAAACTACGAGAACTGTATGCGTTACTCCAGGTTAACAAAACCTAAAACTTAACCCAAGGATTGTCAATGAAAATTACCTGCGAGGACTCGATGCTGAACGGGAAGACAAACCCTGGAGGGTTACAGTCTGGAGGCACAAGGGAGCTGGTGTCGAACTGTGGAAGGAACATCGAACCAGATCCGCAAAGACCGCGGCACCAAATGAAGAAAATGATAAACTGAATTTCACTCAAAAAGTCTTAGTAAAACCCTTGACAATTGACAACCCTCCGATCACCAAACTTAATCTGGACCGTCGAAGTAAGGCGGGAGCCTGTGGTGATAAAACCGAAGTCCGCAATCCCAAAGCATCACGTGGCTGGTGAAACCAGGTCATGCCACCTGCCCCGGACGTACTGCCGCGTTTATGGTAGGATGAGTTGTCAACAGGCTCTGTGGCGGGATATCAAGTCCACACCATTAACCATTGTAAATATCTCGAGCAGATTGTCATAGGTAGAATAAACCAAGGTATGGGTTATGTTAATTCGGTGAGGTGGGTGTATTGAAAGGTATATTGATCATGTATAACCGTAAACTTTGGCATAGATATATATATATTAATACACCCCGACTTATGTATATGTTTAACAATGTTTATGGTTGACAATTGCTTATGCTTTATGCAAACGTTTTTAATAATAGGAAAATTGAAGGTAAAGTGCACTTTAATCATATAGATTGATATGGTTATGGTCATCATGATTGGAAAAAAAAATCATATGAGCATTATGTTTAGGCAAGTTGGTATGTATAACCAAAAAAAAAATTGAATATATGGCTAGGGTCGTGACAAGTGGTATCAGAGCCCAGTTTCAACGCTGTGGCCTCAAGTAGAACATACCAGTATGCAGAAGGGTACACCAAGCAACTCATGCAAGCTAACAATGTACTTAACTGTGTTCTGTTTATTTGCACTGATATACAGAATTGCAACAAATCAACAGTTAAAACCAGAAAGGAGACAAAATGCAAGAACCCGGCAGTAACCCTCAAGAAAATGCAGAACTGTGGGTGCAATTGGATGCAGAGTCACGGAGTACTAATCTGGCAATCCTGGAAGCCGTCCGGGAATTGAAGAATGAAATGGCACGGCTGCGAGAGGACAACGTACGTCTAACAGTTGAACAGGAAAAGATTCTGAAAAGCCTGTCAAACAGGCAAAACCCACCCCTGTCCAACCCCAGTGCAGAACAGCAAAGGGTAACAGAAGAACAAGATCATCAAATGGAACCTGAAAACTTCCAAGACAAGGAGGATCACTCTGATAATGCACCTCAACAGCAAACATCAAAACGTCAGAAAGTGGAATTGCAGGGAGAATTCCGAAAGATTAAACCTCCACATTTTGATGGTGAGCAAGAGGAAGCTGCTGAAGCCTGGTTGATCAATATGAACAAGTATTTTCAGTTGTATGAGTACGACCACAACCTGAAAGCAAGATTGGCAATCTTCCAATTACAAGGCAAGGCAACCTTGTGGTGGGAAGAAATCAAGATAGTCAAAGGGGTCAGCGAACGAACTATTACATGGGAGAAATTCCAGAAGTATTTCAAGGAGAGGTACCTGACAGAACGCTTCTATGATGAGAAGGCAAGAGAATTTCACGACTTAAGACTGGGACAGCAGACCATGGACGAGTTCATTAATCGTTTTACCTCGCTGCTACGCTATGTACCTTACATCAAGGAAGAAAAAGCCAAGGTTCAGAGGTTTGTGAGCAGCCTACCTTCATACATAAGGGAAAGGATTGAATTCGATAATCCTAGAACCATGGATGAAGCCATCCGTAAGGCGAGAATCTGTTACCAGCAGAGTAAACAGAAGGGGGACACTTCCATCAAGAGATGGAATGAGAAAAGAAGTGGTCGGGTGGTTGGAAGCAGCAAAGGAAGTCGCAGCAGTGGGAATAAGAGTGCCGGTAAAGGACTGAGTAGCAGACCTGCTGCAAGGAACGCGCCCCGGTCCAGACCAATGAGCGAATCTAAGGCAAATGAGCAGTCTGTTAGATCAGCTGATGAAGGGATGACCAGACCACCAGTGCAATGCTGGGGTTGTGGAGGACCCCACTATGTTAAAAACTGCCCGCAGAGGAAAGGAACAGACCAGATATCTCAGATACATGAGGCTTCAACGGTTGGGGACGTGGCCCGTAGTGTGCCCAGAATCAATGCGGCGCTGGAGGACCGTCAGGCGGAGTACTAGCCATCTATGATTGAATTTGAAGGTAAAATCTCAAACCTGTCCTTAGCTGTTCTTATAGACCCAGGGGCTACCTTAAGTTATATTAGTCCGAATGTAGTAGAACAGTGTAAACTGCAGGCTGAAAAATTCAAAAATCCGTGGCTGGTCCAACTAGCTACAGGAGCCAAGAGACGAGTCTTGGCCAAGGTGAATAATTGTGCCTTAACCTTAGCAGGGCAGCCAATAGTGGCAGATTTGAATGTATTACCGTTGGGCTCCTATGATATTTTGATTGGGATGGACTGGCTGGAGAAACACTGGTCCTTGGTTAACTGCAAGACCAAGACCATATATTATAAGGATGACCTGGGAGACCAGCAGGAATTGCAAGGAATTAGACACCCTGTGCAGATTCGACCTATTACAGCTACCCAGTTAGCTAAGTGCATCAAGAAGAAATGTCAAATCTACGCTATCCAAGTGGGATACGCAAATCAGAAAGACACAACTGCCATGCTGGGTAACATGCCGATAGTGCAGGAGTTTGCAGATGTTTTTCCCGAGGAAGTGCCGGGATTACCACCAAAACGGGATGTGGATTTCACTATTGAGCTAATTCCAGGGGCAGCACCTGTATCACGGGCACCCTATCGTATGAGTGTGCCAGAACTGACAGAATTAAAGATGCAGCTACAAGAACTGTTAGATAAAAATTACATCCGTCCCAGCGTGTCGCCTTGGGGAGCCCCAGTGCTGTTCGTCAAAAAGAAAGATGGAACTTTACGGATGTGCATTGATTATCGCCAGCTAAATAAGCTTACAATCAAAAACAAATATCCTTTGCCTAGAATCGACGAGCTCTTTGATCAGGTGAAGGGGGCAACGGTATTTTCAAAAATTGATCTGCGATCTGGTTACCATCAGATCAGAATAAAAGAGGAGGATATCGCTAGGACCGCCTTCAGAACGCGGTATGGGCACTATGAGTTCGTGGTGCTACCTTTTGGGCTGACAAATGCACCCGCCACTTTCATGTGTTTGATGAACAAGGTGTTTCAGCGGTTTTTAGACAAATTTGTGCTGATATTCATAGATGACATTCTGATTTACAGCAAATCAAGGAAGGAGCATGAGGAACACCTTAAATTGGTGTTGCAAACTTTGCGGGAACATCAATTATATGCAAAGTTCAGCAAATGCGATTTTTACAAGGAGGAGATACAATATTTGGGCCACGTGATCACTAAAGAGGGCATCGCTGTGGATCCTGAGAAGATTAGAACTATAATGGAGTGGCCTATTCCAAAGGACGTGGCAGACATTAGGTCCTTTATGGGGTTAGCAGGGTATTATAGAAGATTTGTCGAAGGCTTTTCGAGAGTAGCATACCCAATCACCTCTTTGCAAAAGAAAGGAAAAACATTTAAGTGGACCTCAGCGTGCCAAAAGAGCTTTGAGCAGCTCAAGCACTTACTTACTACTGCACCTATATTAAGTATCGCTGATCCTAACAAGGATTATGTAGTCTGCACGGACGCAAGCAAGGAAGGTGTGGGAGGAGTGCTGATGCAGGAAGGAAGAGTCATTGCTTACGAATCTAGAAAGTTGAAAGAGCATGAGCAGAAATACTCTGCTTACGACATGGAGCTGGCTGCTGTCATTCATGCCCTGAAAATGTGGCGACATTACCTTGTGGGCAGAAAATTTCTGTTATTAACAGACCACCACAGTTTAACGAACTACTTCAGTCAACCCACCTTAAATACAAGACAAGCTCGCTGGGCTGACTTCTTAAGTGGGTTCGACTTTGAAATTAAGCATCTAAAGGGTAAGGAGAACCGAGTAGCGGATGCATTAAGTCGGAAGGTGCAATGCGTGTGCAGGATTTCAGTTAGTGAGTGGCAAAGTACCTTATTGGAAAAGATAAAAATAGCGGCTGAACAAGATGTTGTTTATCAGCACATCAAACAGAAATTACAGCAGCAATCTAATAAGGAATTACTACAAGGGTACAAACTAGATGATGCTGATATGTTGTGCTTTAATAATAAGCTGTATGTGCCCAATGAAGACAGCATTAAGAAGCTGATTTTAGATGAGTTTCATACCAGCCATTATGCGGGACACCCGGGCTACCAGAAAATGGTTACCACACTCCGCAAAGAATACTACTGGCCAAAAATGAAGCAAGAGATAACTGAGTATCTAGCACGCTGTCTAGAATGTCAGCAAATTAAGGCGGAACACATGCACCCAGCAGGACTGTTACAACCTCTACCCATTCCAGAATGGAAGTGGGAGACTATATCCATGGATTTTATAACGGGACTGCCCAAGACCAAGAAGAATAATGATTCCATTATGGTGGTGGTGGATAAGTTGAGTAAGGCAGCACACTTCATACCTGTGCAATCGACATATAAGGCTGTACAAATTGCCCATATTTTCATGCAGCATGTGTTCAAATTACATGGGCTGCCGAAAGTGATTATCTCCGATCGGGACGTCAAGTTTACATCAACCTTTTGGAGGACACTGTTTGCGGAACTGGGAACACAGCTGAATTTTAGTACAGCTTATCATCCCCAAACTGATGGCCAAACAGAACGAGTAAATCAAGTTGTGGAAGACATGCTGAGAGCATGTGTTTTGATGAAGCCAACTCAATGGGAGGACTATCTCCACTTAGTCGAATTCGCATACAACAATGGGTACCATTCCTCAACTCAGATGAGTCCTTTTGAGGTTATGTATGGGCGGAAGTGCCGCACACCCGCAAGCTGGGGTGGACCGGAAGACAGGTTGCGAATTGGTCCTGATATGTTACAGGAAATGGAGAATACAGTGAAAAGGGTGCGTGCTAACTTGAAAGCCGCTCAAGACAGGCAGAAAAGTTTCGCTGATCGAAAAAGAAGATTTAAGGAATTCCAGGTTGGGGATCATGTATTTGTGAGGATCCAACCAAGAAGGAGTACCTTGCAGTGGAGGGGATGTGCCAAGCTAGCACCTCGTTACTTTGGGCCTTTCCAGATCTTGGCCAAAGTAGGACCGGTCGCCTATCAACTTGCCCTACCAAGTCATATTAAGATTCACAATGTGTTTCACGTATCCGTATTAAAGCAATACGTTTACGATCCTAAACATGTGATTCAATGGCAGAATGTGCGGGTAAGAAGTAATCTGGTTATTATGGATAAGCATTGTTTATAAACTGAAAAATAACTAAATCCATTCTGTTTGCAGGTCGAGCCGGAAGGCGAGGTTCTGGTCGAACCACTGACCATTCTCGACCGGAGAGAAGTGCAGCTGCGGAAACGAGTTATTTCCCAAGCTAAAGTGCAGTGGCAGCACTATGGACCAGAGGAGGCCACTTGGGAAGATGAGGAACTCCTTAGAGAGGCTTATCCAAACCTGTTTACAGGTGATAGACATCGGGACGATGTCCAATCTCAGGAGGGGGAGATGTAATGACCCCAGATTTATGTAAATTTGAAAGTTACTGTGGTAAAAGACGAATACAGTTGTTATTATGTTTTAAACAAAACTGTGGCAAACTAATTCTGATTAAATAATTTAATTTAAATATTTTCTTAGAATTGCTGGCAGCCTCTAAGAGGTGAATCTTAAAGAAAAGGATCAGTGTGATAACTGATGGAACTACCCTTCAAAAGGGAAAAAAAAACCCTAACTTGGGGATTCTGTGCTGTGAGGACAGACAGAGGAAAAAGAAAAGAAAACAAATCTTGCTCCAAGGGGGGGGCAAGGAGGTTAGGTCTGGTGAGGACCAGATAACCTGGCACCAGGAGTGCACTGTTCCTGTTGAGGGCTGGAGGCCTGCAGGATTGCTCGGGGGGAGAACACCGTCCGAAGGATGGATCTCATTGGCTGGGAGGAGAGCAGAAATTAAGCAGGTGACCTTTGTTTGAATAAAACCATTCCTGACAGAGGAAATCAAGTACGGTTCCAAACTGGTAAGTCCCTGATAGGAAAATGAACATGCATTTAAGTTACAGTAATTTGAATGGGAAAGGACTGTTGTTTTTCCTAGATACTGTTAAAAGATTTTACCATGTGACCTTGAGGTAGAAAACTGTTAGTTAATGGAGTAGTCAATAACTCAACCAGACATTAACCTGTGCAAAACTACTTAATGACTCTGTGTAGAGAGTGTTATTAAACGGGCGTACTTATAAAACAAGGAATCTGTGACAAGGTCGTAACCATGCACCGATGGATACAAACAAGGAAAGCACTGTGTGATGTTGTACAGGCGAGACAGTGGTATTAAACTACGTTACATTGCATGTAGCCAGAAAAATGAAAACATTTTAGCCAACCCGAGAGCGGAAGTAAATAACTGTAATAGAGATGATTTAATCACAGCAGAGAACCTGTGCAAGCACGATGAGGGGCATTATTCCTAGTATGGCCGAGAGGCGATGCATGCGAATAAAATGACAGACCCTCGTATTCATTATTCCTAGTATGGCCGAGAGGCGATGCATGCGAATAAAATGACAGACCCTCGTATTCATTATTCCTAGTATGGCCGAGAGGCGATGCATGCAAATAAAACTACCAACCCTTGAATTTAGCACATGAACTGTGAAAACCATGCATGCACATATAAAATACAACCCTCATATCAAACAGATGAACTGTAAAAAGTTATGCATGAGCGCTCAGACGCGGAATAGCCGCCAAACATATTATGAGGAATAATAATATACAACTTTAGAAGTTACAGAAGCATGAACTGAAACTGTTAACATAACCCCCGTACCCTCGAGGCGGAGGCCGCGGGTGAGCTAGCAAGCCATAGCGAAATATAACCACATATCTATTTGCAAAAGCGGCAAACAACAATGAAAATTCCATTAAAACACAGGAATGCCAGAGAGCTTAATGTCTATCTACTGTGGCAATTACTGCTAGCTTCAACAGAACACTTTCGAATTCAAATATATATATATATCATTACATTCAAAAAGGGGATCAAGCCCCATAAAACTAAGACGGGTTCTGATCTGAAAACCCAACGAGTATTTGGACCATACAATCAATATCAAGTTGTTACAGGATGGCCTGGTAATTAATAGCACAAGATTGAACATACATAACAGAACCGGAGACGGCCTCCAAGCATAACTCTCGCAAGAGAGGATTCTCCATCGTATGCAGCGAAGGCAGCTGTAGGGGTTTCCCACCGGGATTAACCGACAATGGGAGCAAGGAATCCGTGCTGAAACAATAAAGATTCATACCCAATCATATGTAACAGCTCTTGTCTGAAACCTCTAATCACTATAAACCAGGGCAGGGTACGAAGGTCATAGCATACCTGTGTTAAGCCGGTGAGATGCGCCGCTGGAGAGAAAGCCATAGATGGATCTGCAGCGTAGTAGGTTGCAGCTACAAACCCGACAATGAAACTATGAGAACTGTATGCGTTACTCCAGGTTAACAAAACCTAAAACTTAACCCAAGGATTGTCAATGAAAATTACCTGCGAGGACTCGATGCTGAACGGGAAGACAAACCCTGGAGGGTTACAGTCTGGAGGCACAAGGGAGCTGGTGTCGAACTGTGGAAGGAACATCGAACCAGATCCGCAAAGACCGCGGCACCAAATGAAGAAAATGATAAACTGAATTTCACTCAAAAGTCTTAGTAAAACCCTTGACAATTGACAACCCTCCGATCACCAAACTTAATCTGGACCGTCGAAGTAAGGCGGGAGCCTGTGGTGATAAAACCGAAGTCCGCAATCCCAAAGCATCACGTGGCTGGTGAAACCAGGTCATGCCACCTGCACCGGACGTACTGCCGCGTTTATGGTAGGATGAGTTGTCAATAGGCTTTGTGGCGGGATATCAAGTCCACACCATTAACCATTGTAAATATCTCGAGCAGATTGTCATAGGTAGAATAAACCAAGGTATGGGTTATGTTAATTCGGTGAGGTGGGTGTATTGAAAGGTATATTGATCATGTATAACCGTAAACTTTGGCATAGATATATATGTATTAATACACCCCGACTTATGTATATGTTTAACAATGTTTATGGTTGACAATTGCTTATGCTTTATGCAAACGTTTTTAATAATAGGAAAATTGAAGGTAAAGTGCACTTAATCATATAGATTGATATGGTTATGGTCATCATGATTGGAAAAAAAAATCATATGAGCATTTTGTTTAGGCAAGTTGGTATGTATAACCAAAAAAAAAATTGAATATATGGCTAGGGTCGTGACATATACCGTGTCAAGTCGCCAACCATGTATACAGTGTCAAGCTGCCAACCAGAGGTCGTGCAGAGAACATGTCGAATCTTGAAGTCGAAGCCGTAGATATATATAAAAAATTATATTTATATAAATTATAGCTTTTTATGATCATTTTTTTATCCCAGAGGTATCAGCAGTCCGTCTGACTCGTGTCAAGTCGACACCTATGTATACTGTGTCATGCGTCATGCTGCCAACCAGAGGCCGTGCAGAGAACATGTCAGCCCTTGAAGTGGAAGCCGTAGATATATATAAAAAATTATAGTTATTTATGATCATTTTTTATCTTAAAGTAGCTGCCTATTAGTAAATTCTCTATAGTTTGTCGTTTGTTCTCCTTTCTGTTCTATTTTTTTTTTCTCTTTTCGGTGGATTACAATTAAAGAAATTTGAAATTTATTTTTCTTTGAGCTTTTACAAATTTCACATTAATTTGATTATTTTTTTATTATTAATTAAATTTATATAATTTATTTTTTTATGTATAAAATATATAATAATAAAGTCTAATATATTTTTATTTTTATTTTTTTGGGAGTTGTTTTTAGTGTAACTTTCCCGTACTAGAATTTGATTGAAATTTTTGAGGTGAAATCTTGACTTGTGTTATTTAAACTTATTTAAACTGATTTTTTGACTCTATATTTGGATTCAGCACTCTCAAAACCCCCTAGGGCACTTGGATTGTGCAGGGTTACCCATCAAACTTGTTACCCATCAAACTTGTGATTTCAATAAATTCGTGCCGGATTTTAGAGAAATTACACTGAAAAACCCACGGAGAAAACTTCCTAAAAAGTTTCACTAAAAACAACTCGTTTTTGGAGTGGAGTTGTTTTTAGTGTGACTTTTTGGACTTTCTTGTGCCGGAATCCCGGCGAAATATTTGAGGTAAAATCTTGATCTGTGTTATTTAAATTGGTTTTTTGACTGTATATTTGGATTCAGCACCTTCAAAAACTCCTAAGACCCTAGATTGAGTTACCCATCAAATTTGTGATTTCAATAAATCCCTACCAAATTTTAGAGAAATTAAACTGGAAAAACCCAAAAATATATCAGTAAAAACAATTGGATTAACTGATAATGTTTAAACCAGTGTTGATAATATCGCCGAGATATCGGCGATATTCGGAAATATCGCGATATTTTCGGCGAGCCGATATATCGCCGACAAAATATCGCGATATTTTCGGCTTTTGAAAATATCGCGCGATTTCCGAAATATCGCCGATATTTTGGAAAATATCGCGCGACAATCGAAAATATCGCCCAGTGACTGTAAAAAATTTCTGCACGGCCTATAAAAATCCGATTTTGGTTTTTTTTCATATCATTTTCATTTCTGATTGCTGGAGAAGGAAGGGGAGAGCTATGTGGTTGCTGCCAAGGAGGGTTTGAGCGTTCTAGGCCCTAGTATTGATATGCTATTCATGGTAATGTTAAATTCTTAAAGTAAAAGTGACATTCTCCTTAATCTTCATTTTCATCCTTTTACTTAAATTTTTAACATTACCATGAAATGACTCAGGATGTTTGAGAGTGGTTCCGGCCTCATTGGATTTCATATGGAGAAAGTAGAATTTTAGATTTCATTCAAAATGCAGCAGACTTATCAGTTTTTTAGGATTTCAGGATTGGGAGATTGTAATGTTTCCAGGTGACACCACCTGCCCGGGCTACCCCTGCCACCAGTAGAGGACGTGGTCTACCTCCTATAGCTCCTACTTCTAGTTCTTCAGCTTCTAGAGCATAGCAAACTCCACTGCCAACTCCACCAGCACCAGCATCTACATCTAGAGGGAAAGGGAAAGCTATGGCATTTTCTCGCAAGAGGGGCAGACGAAATCAATAGGATTAGACTTTAGTTATTTTCTTATGTGCTTGTAAGTTGTACATGAACAATGAACATTGAATATTCAAGAATCAAGACCAAGCATATCACATTCTAATTTCTAAATAGTAAATTTTGATTCTATTTATTTTTTTAAAGTGAACTATGAACTTTGAGAAGTAACTATATTTTAATTTGATTAGATAAGCTGCAACCTGCAATTTAATATGGATAAAAAACTATATTTTGGTGTATATATATATATATATATATATATATATATATATATATAAAACGTGTCCCCCGTGTCCTGTTTCCAGGTCGTTGTGTTTCGTATTGAATACTCGTATTTACGTGTCCTCCGTGTCTCGTGTCCTCATGTCATGTGACTTAGCTTAGACAATATTGATGTCCGTCTCCATGGAGGGTGGAGTCTGAGGAGCCCCTCTTGGAGGAGTCACCTTCATGGTTAGAGCCAGTGGCAGATGATCCATTAGAGCAGGGGCAGCAAGAGGAGGACTCGGAGTCAGAGGAGCAGCAACACTCAGAGGAGGAGCAGGAGGAGGAGGAGGAGGACACTGCGGGAGCATCAGCATCAACACCATCTGCTATAGATATAGGAGAGCATAGCCCCATACCTAGCACTCATTATTTGACATTAGGTGCAGAGGCAGGCTCAGGGCCTCCTACTACTAGGGGTAGGCTTGGCAAACAGCCCATCATGTTTTCCCGTAAAAGGGGGAGAGGGCAGTGATTTCAGATAGATAGCTGCTAGTTTTATTTGTTGTGCTACATATAACTCATGATGATGAGATACTTTTATATATGTGATATTATTTTGTATTGGTTCTCCACATTTGAGTCCTTGAATGGACAATTATCAGGGATCAGCAGGATTTGGTATCGCCTTTGATGTATCATTTCTATTTGACATCATATATATTAGTGTTTTCTTCATATTTATGTGCCAATGTGTTTATTTCATGTTGTTATTGCTTTATATGTTTAAAAATCTGAAAAAAATGAATATATTATGCATTTTTTATGCTTGCCGATATTTGCCGATATTTTGCCGATATTTTCGCCGATATTGCCGATAAGATATTTTTTGGACCCTCGCCGATATTTTCCCGATACCGATATTATCAACATTGGTTTAAACAACCCCTAAGCCAAATTACTTTGAAGTCATGATGTCACCGTGTTTTCTCGTTAGAGCATTTATGGGGCCGCTTTAGACCATGGCGCCTCATTTAACCGAAGGATTCTGAAGCCACCGATTTAAATCACTGGTCCGCCGCTTTTTCCAGCTCGTGCTAATACGAGGTGAGGCGTCGACATCCTACCAGACTGCAGCCCTCTTCTTATCCATCTCATGTCTTTTTGATATGTTGTACATACAACATGAATGTTAGGCCGCCATCCTTTGGGTCATGATCTCAGCTGAGCCGTACTTTATCATTATGCAGTCTTTTTTTGGTGGAAGCCGCCATATGAAAGTGCGTCGAATGCATCAAGCTGTCGACTTATGCAACCATGGGTGGTGCCGTATCATATTGCAAAACATTCTTTTATAAAGCCGTGGGCTATATCTTGGTTCGATTTGCAGTGGATGCACTAACACACATGGCCAAGTTCCCATTGGCTTGGGTGCTTGTTGATGGAGGCGCTTTTGAAAAGTCTAGGCTGACAATTATATATGGAGACCGTACGTGATAATTAACGGGATCCACTTCATTTTTTAGTGTTGTAATCTATATTTGAGTTTGGTCAGTGGTTTTGGGTAAGGTTGCTAGCCCTTGGTTTTATTTTGAGAAGGTTCTTGTAACTAAATCATTATTGGTGTTGTTAAACCATTTTCCTTGAGATACTTAGATGTGAGTTTTATTGAGAATTTGTTTCTTACATTATTTTTTTTTAATTTTTATAGGGATTGTCTTGACAATTTTTTATCCATTTTTGACCGCAAAACAAAACAACAAAAAAATGGTTGGAGAGGTTCCAGAAGATTAATTTATCCTTGTTCCTTTGTAAAACTAATAGTTCTAAGGAAACAATTCATATTTTATTTTACGAGTTAAAGTTCAAATCTATTTAAGATTTGTTCACTCTATTTGCTACTCGAATTGGAATCAACTGTCTCAGTTTTGAAAAAATGTGTCTTCTATTTGGTAAATGATGTTTTATTTCATGTAATTTTCCTTGTAGATATGTTCTAGGGCACATTGATGGAAGTTAAAAGTTTTGCAAAATTTTAAATGCCATAGAGGAGCACCATGCTATGTTGGAAGGTTCTATAGTGATGTGCCATAAACTTTCTAGTAATCTACCTTTCAAAAATCACTACATCTCATATGTCATATTTACATGGTAGGTATGTACTTATATAGTCTTGGGTAAGGGGCTACCTTACATTTTCTTTCAGTATTGGATCTTAAGTAATCCTCTCCCTTACTTATCTTGGAAAATCCTAATGACTAAAATCTATTGTTGAACCAAGTAAAGTATTTAAAAGTATTTAGAACACATTACATGGCTGCCTATAAACCCTCAACTTGCCCTTTTGAAATTACCCAAGTGACTACATAGCCCAACTAAGTAGAGCACTAATCTCCCTTTCACTCATTACCCAAGTCCATTGATTTCATTATTTCCATTTACATTGTTGCTAGGTTCTCTTTCTTCTCACTCCTATTACATCAAGTGAGCCTAGTTAAACCATAGTTTTAAAAACCGTTCCGGTCTGACCGGTTACCGGCCTAACCGGCCGGTTGGGAGGCTCACCGGTCAGAACCGGTGAAAAAACCCGGTTAGAAGCCTCATTTGCCCAGAAAATAGACCTAACCGGTAAAAACCGGCCGGTTTATTGCTAACCGGCCGGTTCTGTCCTAAACCGGCCGGTTTATGGACAAGTCAATCAAGATAGTCAATGCTGGTCAGAAATGTGGGGCCAACTTGTCTTCTACGAGGCTGACTTGGCCAAAGTCATAAATATTAAGTTTCTCCATTAATTTGCTAACGAAATTCTGACCGAAGCTGCCAATCTTCAACAAGATTGACAGTTCTATGATCTGACTGATCATATTCTTGTGAAATCAACCTCTTGATACATGTCTTTTATTCCAAGCCTTGAAATTTTTTAAGAATGATGCCAAAGCAAAATCTTTAATATTGATTAAGGTCACTGTGGGTAAATCAAGCCATGATGCATACCTTTCATTTGCAGACTTATAATTTTGTTAGACTCATTTATGGCTGTGAGTTATGAGATGCTGAGCTACCCATCATTGTAATGTCTTTTGCATGGAGATCTTAGAGTCCTTCAAACTATGAAATGATTTGTATTTCAAAAAAGCACAAAATAAATCTCAAAGAGAAATGAGGTACTTGACAGTGCAATTCAAAATCTGTTTGTAAACTTCACGACGGGCCTTCTTTAATATGTTTTGGACTTTGATTTCTGGCTTTGTTTCAATGATCTTTTTGTAGGTCTGCATTCTCATGACTAATTCATTACTTCTTTCCTGTATAATAAATTCTTGTCATGCATCTTCGCTTTGTGATTGAACCTTTTATTCCACAGGTTGCTGGCGTCAGTTCATCAACAAGGTGTCATCAATATGTTTTAAATATCTTGATCAAGTTCTGCTAGAAAATATCTGCAACAAGGCCTAGATTAGGCCCTTTTAGGAGAGTTCAGATTACACAACAATATTACAGAGATCTGGCTTTGAACTTCTTTCACGACTCAGTCTCAAACACATAGGTAACTCAGACCTTACTCTGACTTGTGCTGAGGCATCCTCAGACTCTGAACCAGATGATGTCTATGTAGCTCCTGATGATGATCCTGTGTCTAGTAGTGGTGATGGACTTGATGATTGATCATGTGTACACTGTAGACTTGTAGTAGGCCAATGGCCTCATAGCTTGCAGCATTGTTTTTGGACTTTATAGGCCATTTAGAGCCTCATTTCTTATGTATTTTGCTATTTTGTCGATGATATGTATTGCACTCGGTGCCATTTTGATATATTCACCTTTGCATGGTATATAAATGAGCAAACTTTGCATATTTTGTCTCTATTGGCTTGGAATCATGGTTTTACATCTTAAAAATAGTTTTGTTTCATTAAAAATTAATTATTTAATGTATTTTTTAAAAACCGGTTCGTTTAGACCAAACCAGTCCCGGTTAGACCGGTTCCGGTCGGTAAACCGGTTAGCTAGGTGGACCGGTTCGGTCACCGGTTCCGGTTTTAAAAACACTGAGTTAAACCCCTTAGAAATACCCCTCTTGAATAAGGTATTTTCCTCGTTTAAAGTGAGAAGAAAAAAGCCGGTGAGATGACAACAGTCAGCCTCCTAAGTTCCACAAAGGTAACATCCGTTTTTTAAACTTTAAGCTAAATGTGCTAGTTTATGTGGTAACAAAACCCAAAAACGAGAAGAGAAGAGCCGGTGAGATGACAACAGTCAACCTCCTAAGTTCCACAAAGCTAACATCCGTTTTTTAGACATTAAGCTAACGCTCGTTTATGTGGTAACAAAACCCAAAGTATGACATGAACTAGAGAAAAACTCCAATAGTAAGAATTAATCATGTGTCGTGTGAACATAGCTCAATTTTAGTTAACACCAAAGAAATATGATAGTAAGAATTAATCAAGTGTCGTGTGAACATAACTCAAGTTTAGTTAACACCAAAGAAATATGATAGTAAGAATTAATCAAGTCGAGCGAACCACTGAACATAACTCAATTTTAATTAGCGCCAAGAGGATATGGGAGGTAAAGAATCGTAGTTAAATTATGCCCCAACATCCAACTCTTCGCAGAGATGTGGTCGTGATTTCCTAAATATTTATGTCAGATATTTAAGTTATGGAGATCCTTTGCATAGCTTGCAGAATATGGGTAATGTTAGAAGTTTATTGAGACTTGCAGATTATCATAAGAGATTCTTCAGAAATGTCATTGGGAACCTGGGATTAGTCACCTTCGGTAGCCTTCTGTAATTGTTGATTAAGATATCGGTCTAATTGACAGATGACTTCCCATGCTAAGTGAGTCAGCTAGCAATGGTGATATCTGAGTTAAATTGATCTCTACCTATTGTAGTTCAAAGGCTTGCAGGCATTTTTAACATAACAGTTGAGGTTGATTGTGACAGAACCTGCATTCTTCTCATAGCCCCAGCTCAAGGGTGGCATTTGAGAAAATTTGTCAATGGTTGTGTTGTGATTGCTCCATTGGCAATTAGGTTCCCCATGTTGAGTCTTTGCTCAAGATGAACCTCTCTGATGTCTTCATGTTGATTTTATATGATTAAATTTAACAAATTTTAATTCCATTTTTGAAAGTTGTTCTGCATATGGATAGAGTTTGCATACAGTGTTTGTTGTTCTGCATAATCTAGGTAAACAGTTTGGCAAAGTATGATGAAATTTAAGATTGTGCCAGAAGAGTTGGAAAATTGAGTTACATATTATGCCTCGTTCCTTTGAGCTTACTGCAATAAACCAGCATATTCCTCCTAAAAAACTGATCTTGTAAATCGGGACTTCAGAATGAAAAAGCTTCCAAATTGGTGTCTGGCCTCTCAATCACTCTTGCACTCCTTTATGAATGCCAAGCTCGCAAGTAGCAGAAATGGCAACAGATTTAAAAACAAAAGAAAAGGTTGCTCAAGCTCCTTGAGGATCATATCGAATGTTATATGACATCCTTATGTTGCAGAGTTTTGTTGAAAATAGTATGCAGGTTCAAAATTTGAAGTTTAAAATCTGGAGTTTAGAAAAACTGACTCACAAATTATGAAATGGTGAAGATTAAACAGAAAGAGAAGTAGATGAAAACAATATTAAGAGCAAGCCAAAATGTGAAATTTTACATAAGACCCCAAAGAACATAGTCCCATGAGAAAAAACATGGCCTTCAGACGAGAATAATTCTCTTAGGTTTAAGGGGTGAATGAAGGAGAAAGAGACGAAAATAGAAAATGAAACACAAGACACATTAAGTCTCTAACTTGGGAAAGGGATGGATGCAGTGGGAAACCTTGATGGCAAGTAAGTCCTATAAACTTAGGCATAAAATTAAGAAAATATTCTATGAAAGAAGAAGAAAATAAGAGTTAAATCTTTCAGAAAAACACTATTTCAGTAAAACATCAGACAGAAGGCACTCAAAGCCATGAAGAAGATTTCAGAAGAAATGCAAACCTACATAGACATGTAACCTCATATTTTCTCTCATTTTTCTTTGCTTACATCTCTGTTCCATACAATAGATCATAAACTGTCAATTGGGTGTAGCTCAAGTGGTTGTAATGAATAGTTGTTACCATCCCCAGCTGGATTCAAATCCCACTTTCTAACATATTTGCTTTTACTGAGCTGATTGTTGACGAGCTATATATGATCTATTCATGAATTGTTGACCTGGACTTGTTCCCCAAAGAATCTAGCATTTACCCCGAGTATCATCCTTGAAATCAAGGGAAGTGTCTGGCCAAAAAAAAAGAGAGAGAATAGATTCTAAACTAAACAACTTCATAATACCTCAGAAACACTAATGTCATAGGCCATACACTGCAGAGACTCATGGATGTAAATTGATTTTGTTATTAAGATATTCATTTGCAGAGTCGGAAAAAATGTTTACTTTCTAATTTCACAAGAAGGTTTTCTTTACCAAAGACGATGCTTATCTATAATATTGATATATTTTAGATAATAAGATCATAGCAGAATCTCAGAGAAGCTAATAACAATCGAAGAACCCAGAGCCTGAAGGCAAGCCAGCTTCAGACTCCAACAGCATGGACAAGAATGGAATTGCAATTTCAATGACTTCCTATTTGACCCATGACGTTTCCTTCATAGGACACTTTTGACTTTATTATAGAAGAATGTATATTTTATCTGTATTTATCAACAGCATAGACCATAGCACCATAGACCTCCAAGTATCATATACATTAATGTTGTTTTGCTTCCAATTTCTTTATCAGAAATAGATGCAAGGATCAGTCAGTGCATGCCTTTCAAACATCGAATCACATAATCAGTCTCATAGATTGTTACCTCTATAAATGCTGGGCCAAATAACCTGGGATCAGTTGATGGAATAAATATTTTGAATGATTCATGATTTGAGGAGTGGAAAATATTTTCCTTGCTTCTAAAACTTGAGCTTGGATTTCCAAGAGGAATGGCTTCACATGTGCCATAATGAATATAATTCCCGTGAAAAGATATGAGAAACCTGCAAAAGCAATTACGAATTATACAAGGACTAAGTGCTGATTCAAGATAACTAGATTCCAATTACAAGATCAATACTTATGGGAAGCAAGCAATAACTAGGGAATGAAGAGTAGATGCTGCAGGGAATAACATTAAATAAGTTGTCAGTGTGCAGCATATCCAGTGGACATTAATGTTTAAATAAAATTTAAATTAACTTTTGCTACTAAAATAAAACCAAAAGAAATTGCTGCATGATTAGCCCTTATGTCACAAATATATAGACAAAATAGAAACATCATTCATAACAGGGCAATCACAAGAGACATTGATCAGACCAATGGGACTTCAGTGTTTTCCCTTCTCTAGAATAACATTCTCATACTTATACAATCATTTGATCGTTATAAGCATTTGAACTGACTTATCTAATCATCTCTGTTAATACCTAGTTTCACCACCACATGACAAACAATGGTCACTCCCCAAAACGTCCGCATTTGATCCAAATAATGCACAAACCAGGTTCCTTAATCATCCCCAAAAGTTAAACTAGCATGCTTTTCCGAAGTATTGTGTGCCACCACGTCACCAATTGGCATGTTGACCTAATTTATTGTTGATTTTTGGTAGCTTGGAAGGTATTTCCCATTGGAAAAGCCCTTGCAGCTTTCTGGTTTGTTTACTGGGCTTTTGCACACAAAGGAAAGCATTTAATATTTAAATTTAATTATTGTCAGCTTAAGGTATCAAGTCTGCTCAGGTCAGCCAGCAAGGCCAAGAGACACACCTCTTAGGGTTTCACACCCCTTGGAAAGGTATACAATTTTAAATAAAGTGAGTCATCATTTGAGTTGAGTGGAAAGGCGTGCCACCAAGGACGCTGCAGGCATGTGTCAAGGGCCACAAGAGATACAAGGAAGCCACAAGCCTTTGTGAAGGGTCATAGCTGAGAAAGGGCAGTCAAGTAAGGGTTGCAACTGCTACAAGAAGGTCGAGGATGGCCGCAAAGTTGGTCACAGGCTTAGGAGAAGGTCATGGAGCTAGTTGCAGGGCTAAAACAAACAGGTTTCAGTCTGGTTGGAGGAGTCACAAGCCTGTTAGGGCAAGCCACAGGCTAGTAAAGAGGTCGAGGCTGGTTTAGGGTTGTTGTAATAGCTCACAAGGCTTCAAGAGCAACCCGTAATTGGTTAAAGGAGCTAGCTGGAGGTTATAGTTAGTAAAAGAACAGGCCAAGGACTAGCTGGAAGGGTCGCAGGCCTATGGAGTTCTGCTATAGGAGGACCGAGGGTAGTGTTGAAGGAGTTGTAGGCCTAGGAGCAGGCCACAAGCAGTAGGCAAGAGGAGTCGAGGTCTAATAGAGCATACAAGAAGGCTGGCAGAGGGTTGTTGTGGATAGAAAAGGAGGTCTGTCTGCTACAAGAAGGAGAAAAGCTAATGCAGTGTAAGTTGATTGGTTTATGAGTAATTTAAGAAGGGTTGGTTATGCCCCAGTTTGCTATAGCTATATAAGTTGGGTGTTGTAGGTGTATATGGTTTGGCAGGAAAGGCTTAGAGGACAAAGCCAAGACCCTATGTGTTTGGTCTAAAGGATTTGACATTGTATTTAACATAGTACAGAGATGTAAAGGGCCACTACTCCTGGTACAATGGCCCTGTGAATTTTCTTATTAATGGACTGATAAGAAACAAGTTTGGGCATAAATCTTGTGTACAATACATTGATCTAATTGTTGGTATATTTCCATTGTGCAAAGTTTTAAAGTTAGGCATTTTTAGTGTGTTTATGTTTTCTACCTAAAGCATAGACCAGACCTGGGGCGCATGGAATTCTAACATGGGTTTAGAGCATTGGCTTGGAGAGCTAAGCATTTGGATCCAGGATATGCACAAGTGTCAACTCTAGGAGGGAGTTGTGAAACTGTTGCAGGAAGTAGCAGTGTTTTCAAGTGAGTTAGGAATACCTTGTGAGACATGGAGCAAAATGTTCAGACAAGGAGTTGTGGATTATTGTAGCTTGGGGTGGTAGAATGGGAGTTTTGGTGGATTGGCGAAGAACTCGGTGCACAACAGTATGTTGAGTGGCGGGTTGCCAATATCATTGATGGATTTCCATTGACTTGTCAAAGTAAGTTGCGACAACTTAGGTGCCTTGGTAGGGAGTGTTTTGGCATAGACGAGCTAGCTTCATATGGATTTCAATTTGATGAGTTTCGCAAGATCGTATCTTCATTGGGTTGCACAGTTGCACATTTGGTAGTGGAGCCATGTGCATATGAGGTGTTTGACCCAGGAGGATTAAGACACTTGCACAATTGAGTTGGGGTGGTTTAGAGTGCACTAGGCCAAGTGTTCAACCACAGCTCAGAACTGACCTTGAAAGGCCAAGTTCAGTTGAAGTATGTGCATAGGTTTTCATGAGGTTACTTTCCAGGAGGGAAAGAAGAATGAGCCAAGGGAAGGTTGTGTAGGCTTAGAGGGAGTCTGGCTTCAGAGGGAGACAACGGGCTTAGAGGGAGAGTTCGCAGCCCAATGGAAGTCTAACCTTCAAGTTCACATAAAAGAGTGGAGTCTTCCAGACCATGCAAGGAAAGTCACGAACCATGCAAGAAAAGTTGTAGACTATGCAAGGTGTTGAAATATGTAACTAGGTTCAATCTTCATAATGACATATGTAATCATGATTTTATGCATTTGTTGTAAAGAGAAATAAATTTATTATTGTTGTTCTTGAGGCATGGGTTTCATGCTCAAGGAAATTTATTTTATAAGTCAAGTACCCATTAAGTGCTTCTAGGTTTGTCATAAAGTCAATTCAGTCATCGTCATGTATTGGAGACCCATTTGGGCATGTTACATATCGTAAAGAAAATTTATTTGAGTCAAAGTAGATTCAAAAGACCCTCCAAGACCTCATCATGGCACAAAGATCAAATCCGCCTACATGAAGGGACAAGTCGGCCTACATATGACAATTCGTAACCCTCAAAATCCTATATATAAGAAGGAACTTGACCTCATCTGGGTAGACTCAAGCAAGTTCAATCTCCTAAGATAGAAGTTGGAAAAGGGACGAAAAAGAAGAAGAAGAGCAACATCGAAGGTTTGGGCCTCTCTCTCTCTCGTGTTAGGGTTATAGTTTCTAGGCAAGACAAAATTCTGAAGTTGCTAGATTAAAATTCTAAAGTTGAATCGAAGTTGTGAAGCTACAAGATTGAAGATGTGAAGTTGCTTCTAGGTCGAAGTTGTGAAGCTACAAGGTCGAAGTTGTGAAGATGCTTCTAGGTCGAAGCTGTGAAGCTGCAAGGTCGAAGTTGTGAAGTTGCTTCTAGGTCAAAGTTGTGAAGCTGCAAGGTCTAAGTTGTGACGCCGCATCAAGGTCGAAGTTGTAGGTTGACATTGCAGAAATTGTTGTAGGGGTCGAAGTTGCTGGAAGGTCGAAGTTTGTTGCTAGAAGTTGTGCAAATTAAGAAGGAAGGTTGACTTGGTCTTGGAGGAGTATTGGTCAAGGGTCATAGGTCTTGAAATTCGTCAATTGAAGTTCTATAAGAAGAGAAGAATTCTTGTGGGTTTTCCTCTCAGTTAGAGAGGTTTTGGCCCTGGCTGATCACCTATATCTTGTGTCCTTTGTCTTATTATTCTTTATGGTTTGGTAGTTGTTTGATGAAGAAAACACTAATAATAATCAAGTCCAAGAAGAAGCCAATCAAGTTAAGTAAAAACACACCACAAGCAGTTATCAAAGAAAGAGAAATCATTCAATGTTGTTGCCCCTAGATTTCTCAACACAAGGAAGTCAGGTGCACGCAAGGAATGTCATGGTACATACCAGGAAGTCATGGAGCATGCAAGGAAAGTCATGATCATGCAAGGAAGTCATGGCCATGCAAGGAAAAGTCATGGAGTTAGAGATTTCTAAGAACAAGGAAAGTCATGGTTTAGATTGCCATGTAAGTTGCTCTAAAGCAGGGGCTTCTAGGAGCACCGTCTTTGAAGATCCAGGTCTTCCAGAAGGAAGTGGTTGCAGATCATATTTAATGGCAGGTGGAAATACCTTTCTCACTAAGAGGGAGTGTTGATTTTTGGCAGCTCAGAAGGCATTTCTCGTTGGAAAATCCCTTGGGGATTTTTGGTATGTTTGTTGGGGTTTTGCACCCAAGGAAAAGCATTTAATATTTAAATTTAATTATTGTTGACTTAAAGTATCAAGTCGGCTCAATTCGGCTAGCAAGGCCAAGAGACCCACCTCTTGGGGTTTCACACCCCTTGGAAAGGTATAAATGAAGTGAGGATTCATCATTTGAGTTGAGTGGCAAGGCGTGCCACCAAGGAGGTTGCAAGCATGTGTGAAGGGCCGTAAGAGAGACAAGGAAGTTGCAGGCCTATGTGAAGGGCCGCAATTGAGTAAGGGTCGCAACTACTACAAGAAGGCTAAGGAAGGTCGCAAAGTTGGCCGCAAGCCTAGGAGAAACAGAGAAGCCATAAGCTGAAACAAGAATGAATTTATTCGAATTAGCATGAATTTTGGCACACTTCGAATTTGAAGCTTCAAGTTCGTTGAGCCCAATGACTGAGGCTAATATATTGCCCAAATGAGGACTAGATTGCAGACATTTCAACCAAGTCTCTTGGTTCAGATAAATATGTACAATTTCAAAACATACTTGGTGTAGTTTCCAAAATGGCCATGAAGGGAGGATGTTAGAGCCATTTAAATAATATTAGTCATATAGATTATAGACTTGGGCATCTTAATAAACTCATTTGTTGACTTAGTGTATTTCATACTTTAGTGTTGTATGGATGATTTAAAGTATATTTGCTTGTCAAGGGGAACCATAGTGGTAGGACTCTTAGTGATAATGCCGCCCATCTCAGTTTGAATCCTAGCTAACCTTGCTCGGTATGGTTTGCAAGCAATCATATTGGACCAGATGAGCTTTTCTTTGTAGCAGTTCTAGGTGATCTTTGGTGGCAGCAATGATCATTGATTGTATATTCTAGTTACTGATTCCCCTTTAATAAGAAGAAGAAGAAGAAAAATAAATATTTAAAGCATATTTAAGTCATTTTAGGGTCCATGCCTCTAGGGTTTCTGCCATTTCTTTACTATAGAAAAATGTGTTTTTTTCATTTTAAAATACAAGTATTTATCTCTTCCAAGTTCTTGTGTTCTTGATTTCTTTTATTACAGAAAGCAAACAAGCATGAAACTTTAGAAATAGCATACCTACAAAACGTGAGAAACCTAACATGTGCTTTCCACGAGTGAATTCAGACACCCCATATTTGAAGATATTGTCTTGTTTGTGAAATTGAGGACACAAGAATAAAAGTGCAAGTACAGAGCCATCCTAAGGAAAACATGTCCCTATCTCGCACACCACCAAATGGGTTCAATGATTTTTGAGAACTTTTAAAACAAAATTAAGTAATCATACACACGAGATATTGCCCATTTTTGTTCACAAAAACAAGACAAGCGTGGTTATTCTCTTCAAAACATAGCTATTTCTTAAATCTTTTGAAGATTGTTATCTCTAGGCAAAGACTATGATACTGAATCATTTCAATAGTGGAGCGAAAAAAACCTACAATGCTCTGAAATTTTTTCAGAAACAGACCTAGAAGTAATTTATTTTTTGGAGATTGCTTTCCAGTCACAAAAAACTTCTAAAAAATATTTTTGTGCAAGTAAAACTGTTATATATATATATATATATATATATATAACAGTTTTACTTGCACAAAAATATTTTTTAGAAGTTTAAACCATTCAATTATAAGTCATTAAAAAACGTTCAAGTTTAACCTTGTTCTTTATGAAATAATTACTTAGATTATTTTGAAACACCTAAACTAGGATATCTTTATTTAATCAATTACTCAGCATTCTAGCATTGAACCTGAGTTCTAAGTCACATGGTTTGTGTTTGACGAGGATAAAGTTCGGTTAGAGTTCAAATTTTAAAATGAGGTTTGGATAAGGTTCGCCATTAGGTTTATCTATATACATATTTGTTAAAATTGGCAACTAGGGCCAAACTCCATGTGGGTCTACTTATTCATGGCAGCTAATATTTTTCTTGGATTCCTCTCATCGAGAGGTGTAGGATTGATCTAAAGATCATCTGATTTCGACATGTATTCATGGAGATATGACTTTATTTGTGTTATGTGACAATACGTCAAGGCCGGCCGGCAACCAAATTACCCCAATCTATCCTCAACGTTTTACTATAAATAGAAGAGGTTTGCAAGTCATTTGAGACACACACTCACACCTCTTTTGATCTCCTCCACTCCACTTGTTTGGGTTTTAGTGGAAGGAAGAGTCCCTAAGAGGATACGCTGCCCTAGATGCTGTCATGGGAAAGAAGGCTCTATGCAGCCCTAAAGAAGATGCCCTAGCTCCTAATGCTGGCATGGAGATGAAGGCCTAACACAGTTATGAAGATAGGTTTCTAAGTAAAAGTCCTGAGCCCTGGCTGCACACACAGCTATGTCAAGGAAGGCAGTGAAGTGTAAGCCCTCATAAAAGAGGCTTACACTCACCTGAAGGATAAGCCTAAATGCCCTAGCCGCTGGTCACAATTTGCTGTTACAAGAGACCCTCAAAACACAGTAAAATAGAGCCTTAATCTGATGTCTGAACAACTCCTAATGTCCGCTGTCATAATGGAGACTCTATCCACTGTATTGAGATCTATACGCTGACCTAATGATAGGGAATACACAGTCACCCTAATGCTGTCCTTGAGTGCCCTAAACACTGTGGCCGCAGTCAAGGAGGATTCATATGCTTAGCCTTCTATATGCTACTCATACGCTGCCCTAAGCCACAGGAAGGAGACCTAGAAGAGGCTCTAATCTCAGGCCTGAAGAAGACTTAATTCACTGTCACAAATACAGCTAACGTTGCAAAGGAAGCCTAGCAGCAGCAGTGTTAATTTCAACTGTTCTAAAGCATAGGTACATTGGGGGCAGCTGTCTCTATATTAGAAGTCTGAGGGTATCACTGCCATTTAGGAACTTGGTAGCTAGCTGCATGACGCATGCAGCACAGTGATGATTGTTTCCAGTATGATGAGTGCAGCATAGTGTAATGAACTGCAGCATGATGGGTGCAGCATAGTGATGATTGTATGCAGTATGATGAGTGCAGCATAGTGAAATGAAGTGCAGCACAGTGATGGGTGCAGCATGGTGATGGAATCACCTTGGAGAATCAGTTGAAGCAGTATGCCTTCATTTGAGTTCAGATCAGCTACCTCATGTGTTATCTTCTTAGTGAAGATCTCTGCTCTTATTTTGTCAAGTCAGAATGTTGACTTCTGTTGTATATGTACTATCTCTCTCTCTGTTGAACTATTGAAGAACATAAGAAGAATTGATCAAGGGTTTCTCCACATTGGGGTTTGTCCCTGGCTAGTGCCACATCTTGTGTCCTCTTGTCTTGGCTTGTTTTCTGTGATTTATGTTTATGTTCTATCTGCATTTTACTATCATGCTAAATGTGATTGCTAATCTAGAATTGATATTGAGCTAATATGGAAAATTAAAGTAAATTTGCTCTCAGCATAGAACATACCTAAAATTAACATAGTACCAGAGCAGAGGTGAAGACAAATCCCAAGCAAGAGTGAAAGAGCAATCACCGAAGACAATTGGACAAGGTCAAAAGACTCAATGGGTTCCTCATCCCACTTCAAATTCACCAAGAGTGAAGTCGAAGCAAAGAAGATTATCAAAGTGGTGCAGCGGAAGCATCTGGTGGCCTACCTATAGGTCACTTCAATGGGAAGTCCGGATCTGAGAATGGAAGGAAACGCAGATGCCTTGCTTGCAATAAGTTTGGCCACTATGTGAGGAAGTGTCCAAATAGAAGGGACACATCACTTGATGATGATAACAATCATTCCAGGGGCATCTTCAATAATCGAAGAAATGACAGGTACAATGGCAAAGGAAAAGGGAATGCAGGTCATCAAGGAAATGGTCGTCTCTTCAAGAAAGCCAGGATCTCCAGGTATGAAGAATCTAATGTTGTTCCAGATAAGCAAGAGGAGTTCAGCCCTCTTCACTACCTCTCCTCCAGACACTTTGAAAAAGTGGTATATTGATAGTGGTGCTTCAAGGCACTTCATCGGATACAAGGAAGCTCTCTCTAATTTGATAGAGAAGGAGACAATCATGGAGATTATTCTTGGAGACGATGCCACCTATCCCGCAAAGGGTGTAGGGAATGCTACCCTTCAATTCAATGAGAGTAGCACGATTCATTTACAAGAAGTTCTTTATGTACCTCATCTCAAGAAGAACTTGGTGTCCATTTCAGCAATGGAAGTCAAAGGTTTCAAGGTGGCATTCATCAATGGAAAGGTACATGTGTGGATAAGGAATTTTTAAAAGATACTTTTGAGTTCAGGGTTGGCAATTTGTATCAAGTTGCAAGAAGTCCATTGGGACCATGTCAATTGACACATCTCTTCTATGGCATCAGAGGTTTGCCCATCTTCATTATGGGGCCCTACCTGATGTGAGTCAAATGGTGATAGAGATGCCTGAATTCAAGAAGACCATGGAGGTACATGTTCGAGATGTACCGAAGGAAAACTTACAAGGGGACCATTCCCCTCATGTACCAAGACCTCAGATGTGGAACAACCCGAGGGGTTTGAGATTCATGATCGGGAATCTCATGTATGCAGGTGAAGGAAAGCTCTCTATGATTTAAAGCAAGCACCCTGAGCTTGGTATGAGAGGATTGACAACTATCTGATGAAGCTGAGATTCACTAGGAGTGAAGCCGATCCAAACCATTGCTTTAAGGTTGTGGATGATAGACCTCTCATACTGGTACCTTATGTGGACGATCTCTTTCTGGCAGGTACAGACCCTCTCATTTACAAAAGTAAGAGGGAGTTGGATTCCAGATTTGGAATGGTGAATTGCAAGCCCATGACTACCTCGATGAAGCCTAACTTTAAGAAGTTATGCAGTAGTGATGCCGGACCTGATTTGGGAGATGCCTCTGAGTTTCATAAACTCATACTAGCATTGATGTTCTTGGTGAACTCTCGTCCGGATATATGTTTTGCAGTTAGCATGTTGAGCTCATATATGGTTGAGCCTCATTGGATTGGTGCCAAGAATCTTGCACAATCTCTCATGGATTGAGATACACTACTGGAAATGTGAAGCTGCATGATTATTTTAATGTTGATTAGGCAGGCAGTGTGGAGGATCGCAAGAGCACTTCCAGGTGTTGGTTCTCTTTGGGTTCTGCTTTGATATCTTGGATGAGCAAGAAGCAGAAGTCGATTGCTTTGAGCACCGCTGAGGCCGAATACATAGTTACGAGTATGACCTTGTGTGAAGTTGCTTGGTTGAGAAAGCTCTTCAGTGCGTTGTTTGGAAACGTGCCGATACCATCGTGATCTTCTGTGACAACCAGAGGGGGATTCGATTGTTGAGGAATCCTGTGTTCTATGATCGCTCCAAGCATATAGACATCAAATACCACTTTATCTGGGATATGGTACATCAAGGAGCAAGAAGGCTCCATCCCATTGGGACTGATGTACAGGTCACCGATATTCTGTCGAAGCCCCAGGGAAAGGTCAAATTCTTGACTTTCCGAGAACGTCTAGGAGTCGTGGAAAGACTCTCTCCTAAGGGTCCTGTATGATATGGACATTGAGCTCTGGGAGCTCCGCGGGGCTTGGGGGTACATCTTGAAACCATGAGCAACCATAGGGTGAGTGGTTCAGCCCTCCCCTAGTGGTTTGTTATGTAGGCAGGATGAGTGGTTCATCCTTCTCCTATCGAGACACAATCATAGGGTGAGTGGTTTTGCCTTCCCCTAGTGATTTGTTGTGTAAAGGGTGAGTGGTTCAGCCTTCCCCTGCGATACCCCTGGCGACATGTAGGCAAGATGAGTGGTTCATCCTTCTCCTACTGAGACATCCTACCCATGCAATCTGGGACTCATGGGAAGTACCTCTCATCTAGTTGATGAGTAGGGAAATGAGGATAGGGACCATAGTAGTACTGATGGACGCATCGTGTTACTACCGACTGGCAGATGCATTAGCAGATGGAGGTCTCCCTAGTTCAGAGGAAGTGTTAAAATTGGCAACTAGGGCCAAACTCCATGTGGGTCTACTTATTCATGGCAACTGATATTTTTCTTGGCTTCCTCTCGTTGAGAGGTGTAGGATTGATCTAAAGATCATCCAATTTTGACATGTATTCATGGAGATATGAATTTAATTGTGTTATATGACAATTCATCAAGGTCGGCTAGCAACCAAATTACCCCCATCTATCCTCAACGTTTTACTATAAATAGAATATGTTTGCAAGTCATTTGAGACAGAGGTGTGATCCCTTCCTCTCCACTTGTTTGGGTTTTAGTGGAAGGAAGAGTCCCTAAGAGGATACGTTGCCCTAAGAGGAGATGCCCTAGATGCTTTCATGGGAAAGAAGGCTCTACGCAGCCCTAAAGAAGATTCCCTAGCTCCTAACATTGGCATGGAGGTGAAGGCCTAACACAATTATGAAGATAGACTTCTAATGTTGCCCTAATGTAAAAGTCCTAAGCCCTAGCTGCACACACAGCTATGTCAAGGAAGGCAGTGAAGTGTAAGCCCTCATAAAAGAGGCTTACACTCAACTGAAGGATAAGCCTAAATGCCCTAGCTGCTAGTCACAATTTGTTGTTACAATAGACCCTCAAAACATAGTAAAATAGAGCCTTAATCTGATGTCTAAACAACTCCTAATGTTCACTATCATAATGGAGACTCTATCCACTGTATTGAGATCTATACACTGGCCTAATGATAGGGAATACATAGTCCCCCTAACACTGTCCTTTGAGTGCCCTAAACACTGTGGCCGCAGTCAAGGAGGATTCATATACTTAGCCTTCTATATGCTACTCATACAGTGCCCTAAGTCGCAGGAAGGAGGCCTAGAAGAGGCCCTAATCTCAGGCCTAAAGAAGACTTAATTCACTGTCACAAATACAGCTAACGTTGCAAAGGAACCCTAGCAGAAGCAGTGTTAATTTCAACTTTCTAAAGCATAGGTACATTGGGCACAGTTGTCTCTATATTAGAAGTTTGAGGTATCACTGCCATTTAGGAACTTGGTAGCTAGCTACTTTGCTAGGTTGCAAGTCATAGCAAGCAGCTAAGGCTATTCCATGACAGTATTGATGTAAGTGCAGCATGACAGTGGTGTAGCGTAATGATGATGAATGGTGCAGCGTAATGCAGCATGACAGTGGTGTAGCATAGTGCAGCATGACAGTGGTGCAGCATAATGATGATGAATGGTGCAGCATAGTGCAGCGTGATAGTGGTGCAACATAGTGATGATGAATGGTGCAGTATAGTGATGATGAATGGTGCAGCATAGTGCAGCATGAATGATGCAGCATAGTGCAGCATGAATGATGCAGCATAGTGCAGCATGGTGTAGCATAGTGCTGATGAAGTGTAGCATGACGGGTGCAGCACAGTGATGATTGTATGCAATATGATGAGTGCAACATAGTGTAATGAAGTGCAGCATGATGGGTGCAGCATAGTGATGATTGTATGCATTATGATGAGTGCAGCATAGTGAAATTAAGTGCAACACAATGATGGGTGCAGCATGGTAATGGAATCACCTTGGTGAATTAGTTGAAGCAGTATGCCTTCACCTGAGTTCAGATCAGCTACCTCATGTGTTATCTTCTTAATGAAGATCTCTACTCTTATTTTGTCAAGACAAAATGTTGACTTCTATTGTATATGTACTATCTCTCTCTGTTGAACTATTGAAGAACATAAGAAGAATTGATCAAGGGTTTCCCCACATTAGGGTTTGTCCTTGGCTGGCGTTACATCTTGTGTCCTCTTGTCTTGGCTTGTTTTCTACAATTTATGTTTATGTTCTAATTGCATTTTACTATCATGCTAAGTGTGATTGCTAATCTGGAATTGATATTGAGCTAATATGGAAAATTGAAGTAAATTTGCTCTCAACATAGAACATACCTAAAATTAACAGTGTTTTAAAATTATAAATATTTTATAACATATTATATATATTTCTATTTTGTTTATAATAAATAGCATTTGATATATTTATATAGAATACGTTATAACATATATATTGAATATATAATACATAAATTATATAGTATATAATTTATACAAAATAATAAAAAACCTTATCAAATATATAGTTTATACAATATGTCAATTGGGTTTATCTCGGGTGGTTGGGTGGAATGATTGTTATTCTTCCCGCCCAAGTTCAATTCCTGCAAGTGGCATGTTGAGCTCATATCAAGTATATTGTTGTAATGGTTTTAAGCCTTGTTGTTGACAGTTTTGTTCCCTAAAGATTCTAGGGTTTACCCTAGGTACAATCCTCAAAATAGGGGAAGTACTCAAGGGTTTTCCCCAGGCTTTATAACCTGGAAAATAAAATATAGTTAACGTATAATATATAACCTATATATATATATATATATATATATAGAGAGAGAGAGAGAGAGAGAGAGAGAGAGAGAGAGACTCTAAAAAAATTCAAATCACTACAAACACTAGGAGACTCAAAACTTGTTATTGATTGGGCAAACAACATGATCACCATTGAGAATATCTACTCAGTTGATTGTACAAGACATTAGAGACACTCTTTTTTCCTTTGACTGACTATCTTTCTCACACATTTTCCGAGAGCAAAACAACATTTATAACAGAGTCTCAAACGAATCCCTCGAATTGCCTATAGGAACTTTTGTCATCTCTGATTTGTGGATGGAGTGGAACACGACCATCTGGTTGTCCACGTTAAAAATTTCAATTAAAAAGCATACAACATAGTTCATTTTCATAGGATATGAAATTCTATTTTCTCCATATGAAGTTCGATGAGGCTGGAACCATTCTCAAACATCCCGAGTCAATTCATGGTAATGTTAAAAATTTAAATAAAATGATGAAAATGAAAAATAAAGGAGAATGTCAACATTACCATGAGGGAGCATCTAAGGAGCATCAAGGGAGCACCTTAGGAGTGTCCAAGAAGGCCCAACCCAACTTTAAGTCAAAAGAAAAAATAAAAAATAAAAACATTTAAAACCCTGAGGAACCACACGCCTCCCTTCGGATCTGCTTGGGATCCATGCCCGATCCGTCGCGAATCTGGGGAGGATCCACCGTTGGATCCACGGTTTGGAAATTCGGAACCACGGATTGGGCCGGCATGGTTCTGAATTTCCAGGGACCGTCTTCGCCAACTCGATCCATGGTTCCAAAATTCCAAACCTCGAATCCAACGGCAGATCCCCCACAGATCTGTACGGGATGCGATTCCTGGTTTGCTGGGGGGGAATGCGTTTCTTACAACACTGAGCTAGATGAATGAGGCCAAGGTTGACTCACAATTAGGGAAACCCCTTCACCAACACAGATTCTATTCAAAGAATTAGTTTTTGGCTTAGGGAGTTATTCTTATGGATCGTTTAATCAATCTTTCAGTGAGTCTAGATAGAGCAAGATCGATCAAGTGAGTGTCATATTGGTTGGGTGTCTTTTTCCTTCCCCTATATGTCTCAATCAGCTTTAGATGGCCCAACTTTATATGTCTTATTTGAGCTAGATCATAGGTCGATGAAGTTGTTGGTATTTCCTCTCCATTTATTCAAAAGTCGAGAATTAAAAGAGGGTTTCCATTCTTCAAAACCGGATTATATGGTTAGCTAGCAAATTTCATTGCCGAACCTCAATGAATTTGATTTTTTCCCTGAGATTCACCGAACCTCAAGGTTCGAATTCGGCAAACCCCATGACATATTCTGAGTGTAGTGCTCCACTTGTCAAGGTGAATTCTATCCTACTTCAATAAGAAGAGATGGCAACATATCTTTACTTAGGTAGATTCCTACCTCAGTGAAAAGAGATGGCAACAAGGTTTCTCATGTGGAATCTTGCTTCAAAAAAAGAAGAGATGACAAGATGATTGCTTAGGCAAAACTCAATTCTACCTTCCATTTGGAGGATATGACAATTTAATGGACTCAATATTTGGAGATACGAGAAGTTGAAAATAAAATGGTTTCTTATATTATCATTGTAATCATCCTTGTGAGCTTTTGATGTAATTGGGGTAACAGTTAAAACTAGTATTGCTATGTTACAAGGGATGTTGGATTCTTGACACTCCAATACTAAAGTTGAAATGTAATAAAGCCATGATGTTATTAACTGTGGATTTTATAGGGCACATGCTAGAAATAATTTTTTCTTCAATAGATAACCACTTCCAATGATCAGTTAGCATTAGATTATGTTAAAAATGGCAGCTATGGCCAAATTCCACTTTGGACAGCTCATTTGATGGAGATGATTATTGCATTGAATTCCTCTTTTCAAGAGGATCAAAATCGACCTAAAAATCATCAAATTTGGACAAGGGGAAATATGATTTTGAGGTCAAGCCCACACGTGCAAATTTTCAAGGTCAACCACATCATCATTTAGGCTCATGAAGCGCAATGGACATGTCTCTTGACCCCCCAACGAATTGTATAAATAAGAGAGACCTCCAACCTCATTTCGCACCTCATCAACTCATCTTCTTCTTCTCTCTCCTCCTCTGATTGGTTCGTACCAAGGTTACTTGGGAGCGGGGAGTGACATTTTCAAAAGCTCCCAGTTTAGGAGTGAATCGGGAGCGAATTTTTATATAATATATATTTTTATATATTTTGATGCACATATGTCAACAAAAGCATGTAGAATGATGAATTAGATATAAAAATCATAAAAACATGGATTGAACCATATAACATCAATCATCTAGAAGTTATAATACTCATCAACCACGTCCACAAGTTAGTAACATACAACATATTGAGTCTCATGATTCATCAATCTTAAAGTTTCAAGCTTTCAAATTTCGATATTTAACATTTATCATCATTGATCACTAAAGTTGTAACTTGTACTTGTAACCATTACCATTACCAAAGTCACCAAACGATAACAAAGAATATCTAACATGAAATGAAATGTTTCAACCTTCACGGAGCATCATATTCATAATTCATTACCAATGAGTTATAATTGCCAACTTCAAACTTCAAACTTCAAACTTAAATTGTCATATATTGTTTATAAAAAAATATCATAATAAATATGAAAGAGTCAACAATTATAAAAACTACTAGAAACTAGAAAAGACAAGTAAATCTATTATCTATTGCTAATGCCTGGGCCTCTTGCCGCCACAAGAAATGTCTAATTTCTGAGAAAGTATGTAGAATGGTGAATTAGTTATAAAAAGTATAAAAACATAGATTAAACCATATAGCATCAATCATCTAGTAGCTACAATCTTTGTCAACCACAGGTCCACAAGTTACAAGTTTTGATTTATATAGCATGTAAGGGTGCAATCCATCTCTGAAATACATCAACAAGCAGGCTCTAGATGGCCTCTATCATCCAAAAAAATCATGCTACAACAAATACCTACATATCATCAAAATCATTGCCTATTTTAGGATCTTTGTCATTAATATCACCCTCTAAGCATTAACATAAGATAGAAAAAAAGTAGCATGTCAAGTCAAGATTTTGTTTGAGTGATGCGTAAATTTTTAGTAGGGTCATGATAGAGGATTTTGATAACCAATGTCACTAACATCAAGGTACATAGAGAGATTGGTTCACTTGACGAGTTCCATATCCTAGTACATGACAAAATCCAATGGAAACATTGCAATCCCCCCAATCCTGAAGACCTGAAAAACGGATAAATCTGTTAGATTTTGAGTGAGATCTAAAATTCTACTTTCTCGATATGAAATTCAATGAGGTTAGAACCACTCTCAGGCATCCTAAGTCAATTCATGGTAATGTTAAAAATTTAAGTAAAAGAATGAAAATGAAAGATAAAGGAGAATCTCAGTGGGAGCGAATTCGTGCTCCCTAGGTCGCTCCTGATCTACTCTCGAAGGAAGTGCGCTTTGGGAGCAAGTTCGAGAGGGGGGGATAGCTCCCCCGCAACCATGGTTCGTAGCTTATTGGGCAGCTCTTCTTCTCTCATAGTGTGGCTAAAAGAGGACGAATTATAGGGCCAAATTACAGGATCTGTTGCAGGGTTTGACCAGCGTTGACCAAGGCTATTTTGACCTCCTTTGACTGTGTTTTTTATGCCAAAATTTCTGTTTTGGAGGGCCACATTAATTAGCATAGAAATCGAGGTTTTCTAGGCATGTTGACTAGGTTGACCATAGGCTTGAAGTGCAGACTTTGACCAAGTTGACCGTTGTTTTAATGATTGTTTTGGGCTGACTTTGACCACCTCAGAAGGCCGAGTTTAACTGGGTATGACCGAGCTGCATTGTGGACAGTTTATTGTTGCTTTGACCAGCGTTGACTTTCTAGTTAGGGTTGTTGACTACTGCAGGAAAATTTCAGATTTGACAAGGTTGCTTTGATCATCATTTGGCAAGTCAATTTTGACTCTATTATACTCTCTCTCTCTCTCTCTCTCTCTCTCTCTCTCGTTCAACATTTGATATAATAATAAGAAGAATTGATCAAAGGGTTTTCCCCATCTTGGGGTTTTTCCCTGGCATTCGCCAAATCTGGTGTTCTCTTATCTTGGCTTGTATTCTACATTTTATCATTCATGTTTTATCTATAGTTATTGTCATAGTGATTTATGGTTAATGTGATTGGTATTAGAAACTACATTGGAAATTGTCATTGGGTTGCTAAAAAGACATTGAAGTAATTGTGCTAAGCATAGAACATACCACTGTTAACTAAAATTAAGATGGTATGAGAGCCAAGTTGAAGACAAAGCCCAAGCAAGAGAGAGAAAAGCAATCACTAAGAAAGATCTATTGGACAAGGAAAAGTGTCAATGGCTTCTACATCTTACTTCAATACTAAGGATAAGTTCAATGACAAATCTGACTATCATGCATGGAAGATGACTTTGGATTTGACTTTGGAGGAGCATAAGTATTGGACTATGTGCAGGGAAAAGTGGCGGAGCCTCCTTCAAATGCACCTACTGCTGTGAAAACGAAGTATTGAAAAGGTGAGGTCAAAGCAAAGAAAATTTTGGTTGACTCTATTCAAAAGCATTTGGTTGCCTATATTTTTTATTTGGGAACTTCTAAAGAAATAAATGATACGCTGGTTTGGATGTTCAAAGTGAACAATGCAAATCAAATCCTCTTTCTCAAAAACAAGTTGAAGGATATCAAGATGGATAAAGTTGAGTCAATCTAGTCCTACTTCATGAGAATAACACAAATCAAGAATGACCTTCTATCTATTGGAGAAGTTGTTGCCGACAAGGAACTCACTCTCATTGCACTTGGAGGTCTTTCAAGATCGTGGGATGTATTTACCACCACCATTCTCAACAATGACAGGATACCTAGTTTCGATGAGTTATTGGCTAGATGCGCTCAAGAGGAGACTAGGATGATGGAGAGAGACAAGCCCTCGAATGGATATGAACCTACTGCTTTCTCTACTCATGCAAAAAGGAAGAATAATGTTGGTTTGAGGAGACAGGGTCAAGGATCTAAGAAGGGATGCAAAGAAGGAAGAAAAGGAAGATGCTACAATTGCAACAGGTTCAGCTACTATGCTAGAGAGTGTCCTCACAAGAAGAACTCTCCGAGGGATGACAACAACAACAACCACAACAATTTCGAAGGCAATCAAAGGAATGACGAGTTCAACAACAAAGGAAAGAGAAGTGCTCCCGCAGCTCGAAATGGAAATGGTCAACCTCCTCAAAGAACAACAAATGCCAGGTATGATGAAAGTAATGTTGTATAAAAACAAGATGAGTTTTATCTACTGCCTCTCCTTTGGATACTTTGGATCATTGGTTGATTGATAGTGGAGCCTCAAGGCACTTCACTAGATACAAGGAGGCCCTCTCAAATTTGGTTGAAAAGAAGACTAATCTAAAGATCATACTTGGAGATAATGCCACCTACCCCGTGAAAGGGATAGGTACTGTCACTCTTCACTTGAATCAAGGTCAAACAATTCATCTACAAGAAGTATTGTATGTGCCCGATTTGAAGAAGAACCTGGTGTCTATTTCTACGATGGAAGACAAAGGCTTCAAGGTAGCATTCATTGATGGAAAGGTACGTATTTGGCAAAGAAACCCTAAAGATGCATTTACTCTTGGATTTAGGGTTGATGGTCTCTATCAAGTTGGAGGAAGTCCTTTAGGAGCTTTGGCGAGTGATACTTCTCTATAATGTGAATTATGGCGTCGGAGATTTTCCCACCTACATTACAAAGCCTTACCTGGGGTAAAGAAGATGGTCACAAGTATGCCTGAGTTTAACATGAGCCATGAAGGTGTTTCTCAAGGTTGTGTAGTTGGGACCATTCCCTTTTAGTGAGAACAACACAACTGATATTCTTCAATTAGTCCATTCTGACCTGTTTGGGATGTTACCCATAACATCATTGGGAGGATACTCATATTATGCAATCATTGTGGATGACTACTCTTGCAAAACATGGATCCATTTCTTGAAGAGGAAGGATGAAGTATTCAAATGATTTCGTTCTTTCAAAGCATTGGTGGAAAATCAAACAGGGAAGAAGATCAAGATATTGAGGAACGACAATGGAACCAAATATGAATCAAATGAATTCAATGACTTTTGCATAGAGGTTGGCATTAAGAGGGAGACAACTATCCCATACACTCCTAAGCAAAATGGCGTTGCTAAAAGGAAGAATCGAACAATCATGGAAGCCACCTGTGCCATGCTCCATGATCAAGGCCTACCAAAGTTCTTATGGGGAGAAGTTGCCAACACTATCATATATGTTCAAAATAGGAGCCCGCATCAAGCCTTGGATTTCAAGACACCCGAGGAAGTCTTCACTGGTAAGAAACCTGATGTTTCTCATTTTAGAATATTTGGTTGTCCCGTGTATTTTCATGTGCCTAAAGAGAAAAGGAATAAGTTGGAAGCTTTTAGGAAGAAAGGAATATTCGTCGGCTACAGTGAAAATTCAAAGGCATATAGAATCTATGTGCATGGTCAAAGAGATGTGGAAGTAAGTCATGATGTCACCTTTGATGAAGACACTTCCCTTGGGAAAGCTAGAGATCTCCCTATCCCAAGGAAGGACGATGATGATGCTGTGGAAAAACAAGATGAACCTCCGACAGATGAACCTATGCCTGATGTTGATGGCCTGATGGATCCTATTGATCCACCTCCTGGTGATTCTTCTACCTCAAGGAAATGTCCGCTATGGCTCAAAGATAATCTCGAAGATGTTGAAAGACACATTGCTCCAAGAGGGACATTTGGTGAAAGTAAGAAGTCGAACAGGTATCAAGGGTACCTGGTTGTTATGAGTACTATCATTCAAGCTTAACCATGCACGTTTGAAGAAGTCGTAAAGCACCAAGTATGGAAAGATGCGATGAATGAGGAATATTAATCGATCATGAAGAATGATGTCTGGGACGTGGTGCCTAGACCTATAAGGACAAGTATGTGGTCATCTCTAACTGGCTTTACAAAATTAAACATGGAGTTAATGGAAGTGCTGAAAAATACAAGGCCAGGTTCGTTACTCGTGGCTTCTCTGAAAAGGAAGGAGTGGACTATGATGAGATATTTGCACCGGTTGCCTAATATACCACTATTAGATCTATTATTTCTCTCACTGCCAACTAAGGATGGAGCCTACATCAAATGGACGTCAAGACTACTTTCTTGCATGACTCACTTAAGGAGGAAATCTACCTAGAGAAACCTTAGGGGTTCGAAGTACAAGATCAAAGGACACATGTATGCAGGTTGAAGAAATCCCTCTATGGGTTGAAGAAAACCCCTAGGGCTTGGTATGAGAGAAGTGAAAGTTATCTTATGAAGTTTGGATTTACAAGGAGCTATGTTGATCCAAACCTATACTTCAAGGTTGAAAAGCACATGCCTCTCATTTTGGTCCTTTATGTTGATGATCTCTTTTGACTGGTGTGAACCCTCTCATTTATCAATGCAAGAGGGATTTGACTTCTGAGTTCGAAATGAAGGACCTAAGACTGATGCACTACTTCCTAGGCCTGGAGATCTGGCAAAAGCCAGGCGAGACATTGTGAAGCTTCCAGAGAGATGTGGGATGGTCGATTGAAAGTCTATGTCTAGTCCGATGGAACTCAACTTCAAGAAGCTATGTGGAAGTGTTGTTGGGCTGAATTGGCAAACCTTTCTGAATATAGACAACTTGTGGGGGCCTCGATGTTCTTGGTAAACTCCCGACTGAACATATGCTTCACTGTGAATACTTTGAGTCCATTTATGGTTGAGCCTCATCACATACATTGGATTGTTGCTAAGAATCTCTTGAGGTACCTTCATGGCACAATCAACTATGGGTTGAGATACACTATCGAGAATTTAAGGCTACATGGATATTATGATGTTGATTGGGCTAGCAATGTGGTAGATAGGAAGAGCACGTCAGGATGGTGCTTCTCATTACAGTTTTGTTAAAATTGGCAACTAGGGCCAACCTCCACCTTAAGACAGCTCATTTGATGGAGATGATTATTGCATTGGATTCCTCTTTTAGAGAGGTACAATTTTGATATAAAGATCGATCATCTCATTCTGATAAGCAAAAATGGAATTTTAAATTTATTCTTTCTAATGGATAAATTGTCAAATGTAGGCTCATGAAGCCCAATGGATGTGTCTCCTCACCCTAAACGAAGTGTATAAATAGAAGTGACCCTTCTCTCATTTGGACATCATCTCAACTCATCAAATCATCTTCACTCTCCTCTCTTGATTGGTCTGTACAACTTGGAGGCTCTCTACTTCACACGTGTGGAAGAGGACAGATTTCTAGACTGGTTTTGGAAGCCGAAAATTTTAGAGATTAGGGCATGTGTTGACCAGTGCTGACTTGGGCAGTTTGACCTTGTTTTGATTTCAATCAGGAGGGCAGAATTTCAATTTCTACTGGTTGCATTCTTAGGCACGATTTTCGAGGTGTTTAGGGGATGTTTGACTAAGTTGACTATTGTGTTGACTTTTTGCTTTGACAACAGAAATTACAACAAACTTTGATTGGGTTGACCGAGCTAACTTTGGGTTGTCTTTGACTCCCTTAGCAGGCTACATTCTTCTATTGTTGACCAAGCCCCTTGGACAACATTTTGGGGCAACTTTGACCACCGTTGACTTTCTAGTTAGGGCTGCATTGACCTGATTTGGCAATACTGTTTTCGACATGCAATTCTGTTATTTGTACTCTCTCTCTCTCTTTGCTAAACTATTGAAGGATAATAAGAAGATTTGATCAAAGGGTTTCCCCACGTTGGGGTTCGTCCCTGGCATCCGCCACATCTTGTCTCCTCTTCTCTTGGCTTGTCTTTTGCACATTTTTTTATGTTCTATCTGCATTTACTGTCAATGTGTTTAAGTTAATGTGATTGCTACTAGATGTAATTGGAAATTGTCATTGGGTTGATAAGGAACATTGAAGTAAATTGTGCTAAAGCATAGGACATACCATTGTTATCTAAAATTAACATGGTATCAGAGCTCAGGTGAACACAAAGCCCAAGCAAGAGTGAAGCAAAGCAATGAGTTAGGGAAGTTGTTGAACAAGGACTTGGAACTAGTCCTAACGAAAACTACATCTTTCTTCAAATCCAAGGACAAGCTCAAGGACAAATCCGACTATCATGCATGGAAGATGACTCTAGATTTGACATTGGAAGAGAATGATGACATGGACTATGTCAAAAGAAGAATAGCAGAGCCTCCTTAGAATGCATCCGTTGTTGCACAAACCAAGTACAAGAAAGGTGAGGTTAAAGATAAGAAAATTATTGTTGATTCTATTCATAAGCCTTTGGTTGCCTATATTTATGATTTGGAAACATCTAAGGAGATGTATAACAAGCTGGTTGGAATGTTCAAAATAGATAATGTGAATCAAATTCTCTTTCTCAAGAACAAGTTGAAAGACATCAAGATGGATAGAGAAGAATCCATCCAGTCCTACTTCATGAGGATTACTGAGATCAAGAATGATCTCCTATCTATTGGAGAAGTCATTAGTGACAGGGAGCTCACTCTTATTGCACTTGGAGGCCTTACAAGAGATTTGGATGTGTTTAACACTACCATCCTCAACAATGACAGGATTCTGGGATTTGATGAACTATTGGCCAGATGCACTCAAGAAGAAATAAGGATGATGGAAAAAGACAAGCCCACAAATGAAAACAATCCTACCACTTTCTCCGCTCATTCTAAAAGAAGGAACAATGTTGGTCCAAGGAATCAAGGACAAGGGTTCAAGTCAGGATTCAAAGAAGGAAGAAAAGGAAGATGCTTTAATTGTAACAGGTTTGGCTGTTGATTTGGGGTAGCATCGGATGTGCTCTAGCCACGAAATTTCGTGGAGAGGTTGGGGCACATGAGATCTCCAATACCCAGAAAGGGTTTGGGTAGATTCTAAACAAATCGGGAGATATTAAAATAATTAATATTTTTAATGGAGTCCCTAAATCTAAACTTAGGGAAAATAAAATATTAATGTGTATTAATATGAATTTGTGTTAGCGTGGTCCAAAAGACATGGATCAAGCCAGATCTAATCTTAGCCGTTGATTAGGGACCTAATCTCAGCCGTTGAGATGTCAACGAGAAAAGTATAAGAGGAGGCTTGAGGGTCACTTGGAGAACACACCAGAGTGATCAATCATTCTATTCTCTAGAGTGGGGTTTGCTAAGAGAGATAGAATCAGTGATCGGGAGAGCAGCTAAGGGGCATTGAGTACAAAGAGACAAAGAGGCAGAGATAGTGCCAGGAAAGCAGCAGAGCAGCCAGAGAGAGAGACATAGAAGCAGCCAGTGCTCACGCAGGGCCACGCAGAGGCAGCGAAGTGCTGCACAAAGCACCAAAGGGGCCAGCGTAGCTGACGCAGAGGCTCAGAGCGCTGACGCAGGGCCTCCTGGGGTTGACGCAAGCCAAGATAGGCTGATGCAGGGCCAGTGCTGGGCTAGGAGAGGCTGAAGCAGTCCAAATTGGGCAGACATTGGGGTTTCAGGGACAGATTGGTGCTGAGTAGTTCTCGTAAGGATTATCTGGGGTTTCAACCAGTAGATTTGTTTGAAACAAAGAGGTATTACTGCTAAGGAAATTCTCTGTTGAGTAGGCCAGTTTCAGCACCCAGATTGTACTCTGATATTGCTTAATAAGAAAACCCTCAGATAACTACACCGGTTTTCCCACATTGAGTTTTTCCGGGGACATTAGTCCAAAATTAATGGTGTCATGTGGTGTGTTTGTTCTTGTTTCTTTTAGTTGCTAATCTGTAATATGTTGAGCATGCACTGGTGTTTATTTTTAGTATTTACTTTGCAAATAACTTGTTAAAGAAAAATAACAAGTAGGTAGGAATAAATCAGAAAAAGTGCATGAAAGGTTTCTAACTAGTAAACTTAGAAACTTCAACATTGGCCACTTCGTTAGAGAGTGTCCTCACAAGAAGGATACTCCAAGAGATGATGACAACAATAGCAACAACTTCAAGGGCAATGGAAATCAAAGGAACAACAGGTTCAATAGAAAAGGAAGGAGGAATGCTCCCACTGCTCGAAATGGAAATGGTCGTCGTCCCAAGAAGTCAAGAAACTCCAATTATGAAGAAGTTAATGTTGTAAAGAAAAAAGAATTTTATCTTATTTATGCCCCCTACACTGCCTCTCCTCCGGATACATTGGACCATTGATTGATTGATAGTGGTGCCTCAAGGCACTTCACTGGGTATAAAGAAGCTCTCTCAAATTTGGTTGAAAAGAAGACGAATATGGAGATTATACATGGGGATAATGCCACTTATCCCGTGAAATGAATTGGAACTGTTACTCTTCATTTAAATCAAGGTCAAACCCTCAACTTAGAAGAAGTGTTATATGTACTTGATCTGAAAAAGAACTTGGTCTCTATTTTTGCGATGGAGGATAAAGGTTTCAAGGTGACATTCATTGATGGGAAGGTTCACGTTTGGCAAAGGAACCCAAGAGATGCATTCACTCTTGGATTCAAGGTTGAAGGTCTCTATCAAGTTGGAGGAAGTCTGTTGGGAGCAATGACTTGTGATACTTCTCTTCAATCCGAATTATGGCACCAAGATTTACTCACCTTCATTTCAAATCGTTACTCGATGTAAGGAAGATGATCACAAGGATGCCAGAATCCAACTTGAATCACGAAGGCAAGGTTGCACGAAACGGGGAAACGGGTACGAGTTTCTGAAACGGGAAGCGATACGAAACGCGACCTCCCCAAATTTTGGAAACGGGGAAACGCGAATATATATATATATATATATATATATATAGGACATTTAAGAAATATGTGCAATCATAAAGCATATATGATACATTCTAATTTATTACATTATGATAAAATTGTCAATTGTCAATGCCTAAATTATAAGTATCTAAATTTACATCACATTTACTCATGAATAATCACATAATGAAAATAGAAATATCCAAAATCAGCCACGAGAAATTTCTAATTTTTGTCTCGTGCTTGATTGGGAGTCTCCTCCTACATAATCGAATGACCTTAGTGCTCTTGATTAAATACAAGTTTCATACCCTAGTACCCTACATTCTCTTGATTATTGGGAGTCTCCCCTGCATAGAGGGCTTTGTTCTCTTGATTAACTACAAGTTCCATACCCTAGTACATGATAAAATCCAATGGAAACATTGCAATCCCCCCAATCCTGAAATCCTGAAAAACAGATAAGTCTGCTGCATTTTGAGTGAGATCTAAAATTCTACTTTCTCCATATGAAATCCAATGAGGGCGAAACCACTCTCAAACATCCTGAGTCATTTCATGGTAATGTTAAAAATTTAAGTAAAAGGATGAAAATGAAAAATAAAGGAGAATATCACTTTTACTTTAAGAATTTAACATTACCATGAACTGCATATCAACACTAGGGAAAAAGTTCACTTTTTATAACTTTAGACAGGCATCTGGAAGCAACTAGAAGTCACTAGGCTAACGTAAGAATAGATTAGAAAACAAATTAAAAAAAATAAAAATAAAAAAAACACAAGTAAACGTTGAAACGTGGGTTGTACGGCCCTGAAACGCGTTTCAGGCCGTACTGGCCACGTTTCAATTTCGTGAAACATGGCAGTACAGCCTGAAACGCATTTCAGGGCCGTACCAAACGCGTTTCAGCGTTTCGTACTCGTTTCCGTACGGAAACAACCTCCTACCCCATGTTTCCTACAACATAGCATGAAGGTATTTGTCAGGGATGTGAAGTTGGAAAACATACAAGGGGACCATTCCCCTCAAAGTGAAACTCAAACCACCGATATTTTTCAATTGGTCTATTCTGATCTATCAGGTATGTTGCCCGTGACATCTTTCGGTGGATATTTATACTACGTTATTTTGTGGATGACTTCTCTCACAAAACATGGATCTATTTCTTAAAGAAGAAGGATGAAATATTCAAGTGGTTCCGCTCTTTCAAAGCCTTGGTCGAGAATCAAACAAGGAAGAAGATCAAAATATTGAGGACCAATAATGGGACCAAATATGAGTCAAATGAATTCAAAGACAATTGTAAAGAAGTTGGCATTAAGAGGGAGGCCACTACTACATATACTCCTAAACATAATGGTGTTGCCGAAAGGAAGAATCATACTATCATAGAAGTTACCCATGCTCTGCTTCACGATCAAGGTCTACCAAAGTTCTTATGGGGAGAAGTTGCCAACACCACTGTGTATGTCCAAAACCGATACCCACATCAAGCTTTGGACTTCAAGACACCCGAAGAAGTTTTCACCAGTAAGAAACCTGATGTTTCTCATTTTAGAATTTTTGTTAGACCCGTATATTTTCATGTGCCCAAAGAGAAAAGAAACAAACTAGATGCATCTGGAAAGAAAGGAACGTTTGTGGGCTATAGTGAAACTTCGAAGGCATATAGAATCTATGTGCCTAGTCAAAGGGAAGTGGAATTAAGTCATGATGTCACTTTCGAGGAAGATTTTGCTTTCGAGGAATTAAGTCATGATGTTGATTTGGAGAAGCATGATGAATCTCCATTTGATGAATCGATGTCCGATGTTGAAGGTCCGATGGATCCCATTGATCCACCTCCTAGTGAGCATTCTACTTCAAGAAAAAGGCCTTTGTGGCTCAAAGATACTCTTGAAGATGTTGAGAAACATATTGCACTAAGGGGGGCATTTCATGAAAGCAAGAAGCCAAATAGGTACCAAGGGTACTTAGCTACCATGACTACCATTGTACAATCTGAGCCTTGTACATTCGAAGAAGTCGTGAAGCAAGAAGTTTGGAAGGATGCAATGAACGAGGAGTATGAGTCGATCATGAAGAATGATGTCTGGGATGTGGTTCCTAGACCTAAGGACAAGTCAGTGGTCACTTCGAAATGGCTCTACAAGATCAAACATGGAGTTGATGGGAGTGCTAAGAAATTCAAGTCTATATTTGTAGCTCGAGGCTTCTCGCAAAAGGAAGGAATAGACTACGATGAGATATTTGCATTGGTTGCCCAATATACCACCATCCGTTCAATCATAGCCCTTGTTGCCTCGCAAGGATGGAACCTACACCAGATGGATGTCAAAATTGCCTTCTTGCATGGTTCGCTTAAAGAGGAAGTCTATGTGGAACAACCCAAGGTGTTCAAGGTTCAAGATTGTGAGACACATGTATGCAAGTTGAAGAAATCCCTCTATGGGTTGAAGCAAGCCCTTAAGGCTTGGTATGAAAGGATAGATAGCCATCTTATGAAGCTAGGAATTACAAGGAGTGATGTTGACCCAAACCTATACTTTAAGGTTAAAAAGGACAAACCTCTCATTCTAGTCCTTTATGTGGATGATCTCTTTCTGACAAGTGATGACCCTCTCATTTATCAATACAAGAGGGAGTTGGCTTCCGAGTTCGAGGTGAAGGACCTAGGAAAATACATCGTGAAGCTACTTGAGAGATGTGGGATGGTGGATTGCAAGTTCGTGACTACTCCGATGGAACTCCACTTTAAGAAGTTATGTGGAAACGGTGTTGGGCCCAGATTGGCAAACCCTTCCAAGTATCATCAACTTGGGGGGGGCCTAATGTTTTTAGTCAACTCCTGTCCTAACATATGCTTCGTTGTGAATACGTTGAGTCAATATATGGTCGAGCCTCATCACATTCGCTGGATTGCTGCTAAGAATCTCTTGAGATATCTCCGGGGCACAATCCACTATGGACTAAGATACACTGCCGGGAGTTTGAGGCTGCATGGATATACAGATGTTGACTGGGCTGGCAGTGTGGTGGATCGTAAGAGCACGTCTTCTCCTTATCTTCTCTATCTGAGTTGTCCTCTCTGCGTCTTGTTCTTTGGTCCTCTCTGCATCTTGTTCTCTGGTCTGAGCTCCGTTATATTGTTATATCCAAGATGTGAGCTTCAAGAGAAACTCAAATGAGAGGGGACGTGGCTTATTTATAGCTTTAGTCACCGTTTAAATGAGCCGACATGAAATTGAAGGGGCATGTCTTTTTATAAATATAATTTATAATGCAGCCAACTTGCAAATTAGTGTAGCCGTCCAAAAATGTGGCATGTAAATTAATTTTAATGTGGCATGTAAATTTTAACATAAAGTTAATTTTAACTTTATATTAAAATTAAAGTTTTAACTTTACTATAATATAAAGTTAAAATTTTAATATTAACTTTATATTAAAAAGTAAGGTTTTATTAAATTGATAAATTTGTTATAGGCTTTAAGGTTAGGATTTTAGGATTTAGGAATTAGTGTTAGGGTTTAGGTCTTTAAAGGATTAGGGTTAGGGTTTCATCAAAATATTAGGGCAAAGGGTGTCTTAGGATTAGGGTTTAGGGTTTCATCAAAAGATTAGAGCAAAGGGTTAGGTTTTGACATCATTAATAATGTTGGGGTTAAGGTTTGCTAGGCTAGGCTAAGGCTTCCAAACAATTAGGGTTTATCCATCTTCAATAATGTCATATTGACATCAATGTCATTAATAATGTTGGGGTTAAGGTTTGCTAGGCTAGGCTAAGGCTTCCAAACAATTAGGGTCTAGCCATCTTCAACAATGCCATATTGACATTAATGACAACTTTGATCAACAGTTCGGGTGTTGCTTTTCTTTGGGGTCTACTTTTATATCTTGGATGAGCAGGAAGTAGAAATCAGTTGCACTAAGCACCATCGAGGCCAAATGCAATGTTGCGAGTATGGCCTGTTGTGAAGCAGTTCAGTAGAGGAAGCTCTTCAGTGAGCTATTTGAGCACGTGTTGGATGCCACCATGATCTTCTGCGAAAACCAGAGTGGGATTTGCCTATCAGAGAATCCAGTGTTCCACGATTGCTCCAAGCACATTGATATCAGGTACCACTTTATCCGAGATATGGTACAATGGGGAGCAATTAGGCTCCAACACATCAGGACGGATGAGCAGGTCGCAGAAATTCTTACGAAGCCTTTGGGGAAGGTCAAATTCTTAACCTTCCAAGAGAGACTTGAAGTCATGGAACGACCCTCCTATGAGGGTCCCATATGAGTTGGACACAAAGCTCTGGGAGCCCTTAGGGACTTGGGGTACTTCTTGGAGCTATGAGCGACCATAGGGTGAGTGGCTCACCTTCCCCTAGTGGTGCACTAGATACAGGGTGAGTGGTTCACCTTCCCCTATGACACCCCATTATGGTTGATATGTGTGTAGGGTGAGTGGTTCACATTCCCCAACCCTGACACATGCATGTAGGGTGAGTGGTTCACCTTCCTCTACGATTGACATATGCATAGGATGAGTGGTTCACCTTCTCGTATGGCATATGAGCAGGATGAGTGGTTCACCTTCTCTTGTTGATGCCCTGGCACACATCATACCCATAGAGTTCGGGACTCATGGGAAGTACCTCTCATCTGGCCAATGAGTTGGGAAAAGATGGTTAGGGACCATAGCACTATCGATGGACGCATCATGTACTGTCGTACTCCCAATGACTAGGACGCATGGTGTTCAACAACTTGATCTGGGATCAAGGACTGACTTTAGTCAATGGAGAGTGGTATGATCTTATGACTCACTATCGATCACTTCTTCTTCATTATTACTTCATGGTTCAGCAGAGCAGGGCAGTGATGACAGGTATCTTACAGGATGACAAGATGACAAATGGATAGGCAAGTGGAATTCTCCCTAGTTGAGAGGGAGTATTAAAATTGGTAACTAAGGCCAACTTCCACCTTATGAAAGCTCATATGATGAAGATGATTATTACATTGGATTCCTCTTTTCGAGAGGTACAATTTTGATATAAAGATCATCTCATTTTGACAAGCAAAAATGGAATTTTGTATTTATTCTTTCTAATGGATAAATTCTTAAGGTCGGCCTCAGTCAAATGTAGGCTGATGAAGCCCAATGGATGTGCCTCCTCACCCTCAACGAAGTGTATAAATAGAAGTGACCCTTCTCTCATTTGGACATCATCTCAACTCCTCACATCATCTTCTCTCTCCTCTCTTCATTGGTTCGTATAATTTGGAGGCTCTCTACTTTGCACGAGTGGAAGAGGACAGATTTCTCGACTGGTTTTGGTGGTCGAAAATTTCAGAGATTAGGGCATGTGTTGACCAGCGTTGACTTGGGCAGCTTGACCTTGTTTTGACTTTGATCTGGAGGGAAAAATTTAGATTTCTACTGGACGAATTCTTTGGCATGATTTTCAAGGTGTTTGGAGACTGTTTGACAAAGTTGATTGTTGCATTGACTTTCTAGTTTGACCGCAGAAATTACAACAGACTTTGACTAGGTTGACCGAGTTGATTTTGGGTTGAATTTGACTCCCTTGGTAGGTCGCAGTCTTCCGTTGTTGACCGAGCTGCTTGGAAGGCATTTTGGGGCATCTTTGACCACTGTTGACTTTCTGGTTAGGGTTGCATTGACTATTGATTTGACTGGATTGTTTTGGGCATGTAATTTTGATATTTGTACTCTCTCTCTCTCTCTCTCTCTTTGTTGAATTATTGAAGAATAATAAGAAGATTTGATCAAAGGGTTTCCCCACATTGGGGTTTGTCCCTAGCATCCGCCACATCTTGTCTCCTCTTGTCTTGGCTTGACTTCTGCACATGTTTTTATGTTCTATCTGCATTTACTGTCAATGTGTTTAAGTTAATGTGATTGCTACTGGATATAATTGGATATTGTCATTGGGCTGATAAGGAACATTGAAGTAAATTGTGCTAAAGCATAGAACATACCATTGTTATCTAAAATTAAGAGGTCTGCTTCAATTTCTTGGATGAATGGTAAGTAGAAATCGGTTACTCTAAGCACCGCCGAGGCCGAATATATTGCAGCTAGTATGGCCTATTGTGAAGCTCTATGGCTAAGGAAGCTCTTCAGTGAGTTGTTTGAGCACGTGCTGGATACCACCATTATTTATTGCAACAACCAGAGTGGGATTCACCTTTCAGAGAATCTCGTGTTCCATAGCCACTCCAAGCACATTGCTATCAGGTACCATGTTATCTGGGATATGGTACAATGAGGAGCAATAAGGCTCCAACACATCAAGACTCATGAGGAGGTTGCATACATCCTCACGAAGCCCTTGGGAAAGGTCAAATTCTTAGCCTTCAAAGAGAGACTTGGAATCATGGAAGGACCTCCCATGAGGGTCCCGCTTGAGTTGGACATTGAGCTGTGGGAGCTCCTGGAGGCTTGAGGTACTTCTTTGAGCTATGAGAGACCATAGGGTGAGTGATTCACCTTCCCCTATAGGTGCGTTGTGTACAAGTTGAGTGGTTCACCTTCCCCTGTGATACCCCATGATAGTTGACATGTGTATAGGGTGAGTGGTTCACCTTCCCCTACGATTGATGACACGTGTGTAAGGTGAGTGGTTAACCTTCCCCTACGATTGAAGATATATGCATAAGATGATTGGTTCACCTTCTCCTACAAATGCCTTCATGATATATGCATAGGATGAGTGATTCACCTTCTCCTATGACATATGAGCAGGATGAGTGGTTCACCTTCTCCTACGGATGCCCCGGCATACATCCTACCCATGTGGTCCAGGACTCATGGGAAGTACCTCTCATCTGGATAATGAGTTGGGGAAAGAGGATAGGGACCATAGCACTACAGATGGACGCATCATGTACTGCCGTACTCCCTATGTCTAGGATGCATTGCATTCAGCAACTTGATCTGGGATCAAGTCTAATTAGGGTTCTACCCCTAGACTAACTTTTGTCAGTGTAGAGTGGTAATGTCTCGTGACTCACTCTCGAATGGTTTGTCTTCATTATCTATATCAGTGTTCAACAGAGTTGAGACGAGATGCAGAGATGGTACATGATGACAGGATGGCATGATGATCGATGGTCTAATATGTTAGAAAATCAAAAAGGCAGAAAGATTTTCTTGTACTTGATAATTACTTTTCATGTTCTTAATTTCTTATTAGGTTCCTTTATATGTTAGTAATAGATTATCAAATGAATAATAATTTATTATAAGGAAATCAATGTTTTGTAGTTTGAGGCATACCTTTGTTCCTTGACAAACCTTGTCTTGGGAGGTCCTCTTCCATACTCCTTGAGGATATAGCAGATGTTTTCCTAATCAAGACAATAGAGGGAGAATGGTGATTAGTATTTAATATAATCAAATCTTAAATAAGTACATGAAACCAGAAATTGAAAAGAAGTGAGATACTTATCTTTGGGAGATGTTGGGGGCTCCCTCCAAAGCTTGAGGGATACCTACAAACTTATAAAACAAAAGAAAAATGTCTTTTCCAAAAACATGTTAAAACCTATAAATTCTCAACATTAAAAATACAAAATAGAACATCTAACACTAGAAGCAAAGGACTTAATAGTGTAAGTCCTTTATATCATATTCTTTGGGTTTGGCTTTCTTTAGGTCTTCTTCTTCAGCAACATTCGCTTGATCTCTTTCTCTCTTCTTGTTTCTAGGATTGTTGGGACAGTCACCCCCGTAGTGACCCTTCTTATGACATTGATAGCATTCTACTTTCGACATGTCAACCTTCCTCTTTGTTCCTTTCTTGAAGTTTCCTCTATGTTGAGCAACATAGGCATTTGACACTCCTTCAGTGTTGGCAACTAATGAGATCCTTAATTCTTCTTGACTGCAAGCTGTCCATAGTTCTTCAAAAGTGGGAGCTTCCTTCCAATTGTTGAGTCCTGCGGCAAATGCACCCCAACTCGGTGGCAATCCTAGTATAGCAGTGATCACAAGTTCTTTGTCTAGAACAATTTCATCAATGGCCAAAAGATCATCTTTGATTCTTGTTATCTTCGAAAAGGAGGCCATTGTATCTTCTTTAGTCATCTTTGTGGTCCTTAGTTCATTCTTCAGGCTTGCTACTTGACCAATGCTCTTAATAGTCAACAACTTTGACAAAGCCTCATACATTTTTTGAGCATGGCCAATGTTGGCTATGAATGGGACAAGGTTGTCCTTTATCCCTTCTACCATTAGGTTCATGGCCACTAATTCCAAATCTTTGAACTTTACTTTATCAGCATCACTAGACTCTTATGTAGGCTTCTTTACTTTTCCTTTCACCAAGTCTAGAACCTTGTTCTTTTCAAGGATGAAGTCAATCCTCTTCTTCCAAGATCTGTAATTAGAGGCTCCTTCAAGTTTATTCTCTCCCTTGATTGTGTTAGACATCTTCCTTGAATATAGCAGACTTCTTTCTTGAAATAATCCCTTTGAATGATCCCTTGATCAAGTGCTTGAGACTGCCTTTAGCTTCTTTCTTCACTAAAGCTCTGATACCTTGTTGGAAAATCAGAAAGGCAGAAAGATTTTCTTGTACTTGATAATTACTTGTGATGTTCTTGATTTCTTATTAGGTTCCTTTATGTATTCTTCTTTTAGTTCATCAAGCAATTACCAAAGCAATAGCACATAAATCAATGGACACCAGATATAGGCTCATAGCTAGGGAAAAACCCCTCTAGGGGAAAACCCAGTCAGTAATTCTTCCTTCAATAGTTTTCCTGAGATATTCCAAGACTCTAGACCTTGACACAAACTTTCCTCCACACCAAGTCAGCCTTCTTCTTCCTTTGCAGATGATCCTACTTGACTTGGCAGCAACAACAACAGTAGCAGCACTTTCTTCGACCCAACAACTTCGATCTTGCTTTGGAGACTTCGATCCTCACTTAGAAACTTCAATCTTGGCCCAATACAGCTTCTTGAGGTAGCAACATCCAACACCAACAACTTCGACCTATAGCAGCTAGCAACAACAACATGTAGCAACTGGCTACGACATCAACTAGAGAACTTCAATCTTCCAAACCAGGGCACGAGAGAGAGAGATAGATGGACCAAAACTTTGATTTTCCTTCTTTCTTTTACCTAGACCAAACTCGCACTACTTTTGCCTTATTCCTCTATTTCGCACTTTTTTCCCAATTCAAGAGATATTGAACTTGCTCGTTGTGAGTGTGCTTCAAATGGAATTCAAACTGCTTCATTTATAGTCCTTTGGTGAGGTCGAATGGCCCTCTTTGAGGCCGACTTGATCATCTTCAAGCTGACTTGATGTGGACGCAACATAAATCATATTTGACCTAAAACATGATGACCCAACCATGAAACCCATGCTTTAATAAGTCATAATAATAATTAGTTTCTTTATTCTTTTGACAAGTACATTACATGATGACTCAAATAAATTTAATGAAGACCGAACTGTTGAAGAATCAAGGGAAATTATGTATAGTAGGATTCTTTTAGATTTGATAACAATTTGTGAAACACTTTAACAATTTATCTTTGTTAGCTTGATCTTCTTCTCTTATTATTAGTGTGAGTGTTTACTTCATCAAACTGCTATCAAAGAACACAAGATGTTGGCTCTCTGCCAGGGCAAAACCTCTCTCTCTTAGAGAGGAAAACCCTTTCGTAAATTTCTCTTATTAAAGCTTCTATTGATCAATGCCAAACCCTAGACCCTTAATAAGAATATCCTCCAAGCACAAGTCAAGTCCTTTCTCCTTGCACTTCGTTCCCTGGCACTTCGTCCTCCTACTTTCAGTGTTGCGTTCCTCGACACTTCGTCCTCCTTTCGGCACTTTGTTCTTCTTACAACTGTTGATAGTCCTTGTTGCACTTTCTCTAGAAGAGACACTTATCCTTGATCTTTAGTGAGACCCTTTACTTGTGATGATCCCTTCCTTCCTCTTGACCAACCGAGCTCCTTCTTCAAGGTGTAGTTGCAGACTTGATATGACTATCCTCCAGCCCTAAAGTCTCGCACGTGCGGGAGGTTTCCTTGAGTATTTGGTTCCTTTCTTCTTCGATTGAGAGAGTCTCTTCTTCGCTCTAGTGGGAGGCCTTATAGGCCTAAGTTTCAAGCCCAAACAATGAGAAGTATGAGATTGTTACGTTGTTGCTATTATGACCACAGAGATGCCTCCTTTTCTCGCACGTGTGACTGTGTTTTACCCTAGAAACAGTCCTCCAACCTTCGGTGATGACTTCTTCTTCTTCCCTGCACTAGAGGGTCCTTATACTTGTCCTTTTTCACCCTTTTCTCGGCCTTCCTTGCTTGTTGATTTCAAAGGTGGATTGCTTGTCATTTGAGGGAGTGGACAGCCTCTATATATAGAGGGATTGTCCCTCCTTTAAGTTGATTTGAGGCCGACATGATGACTGTAGGCCGACTTGAGTTTCCTTCATCATTTTTGCTCCTTTGATGATGTCGTTGCATGGAGAGGACTTGTCTTTGCTTGGAGGGATATTCTTTAACTCTTATACAAATATTTACATGGTGTAACATGCCCTTAAGGGTCTTCAAACTTTCTTTTGACTCTTTGACTTGCCTATAGCACTTTAACATGGGCTAGACCTATTTCAATGAGCAAGAAACTCATTGATAAATATAACAAACATAATATTTCTTTTCTTGAATAAATACAAATATCAAAAGTACATTTATGAAGACCGAACCTAGTTACACTTTCTTCAACACGAACCTAGTTACATTTTCCAACATGATATTGGTAGGTAGAATTATCCCTAGTTGAGAGGGAGTGTTAAAATTGGCAACTAGGGCCAAATTCCACTTTGGATAGCTCATTTGATGGAGATGATTATTGCATTGAATTCCTCTTTTCGAGAGGACCAAAATCAACCTAAAGATCATCAAATTTGGACAAGGGGTAATATGTTTCCGACGTCAAGCCCACACATGTGCAAATTGTCAAGGTCAGCCACATCATCATGTAGGCTCATGAAGCCCAATGGACATATCCCTTGATCCCCAACGACCTGTATAAATAAGAGAGACCTCCAACCTCATTTGGCACCTCATCAACTCATCTTCTTCTTCTCACTCCTCATTTGATTCATTCGTATAGCTTATTGGGCAACTCTTCTTCTCTCACACGTGTGGTTGAATGAGGACAAATTACAGGGCCGAATTACAGGATTTGTTGCAAGGTTTGACCAACGTTGACCAGGGCTATTTTGACCTTTGATTGCGTTTCTATGCCAAAATTTCTGTTTTGGAGGGCCACATTAATTGGCATAGAAACCGAGGTTTTTTGGGCATGTTGACTAGCCTGATAGCAGGGTTGACCACAGGCTTGAAGTGCAGACTTTGATCAAGTTTGGTCGTTGTTTTAATGACTATTTTGGGCTAAATTTGACCACCTAAGAAGGACGAGTCTCACTAGGTATGACCGAACTACATTGTGGATGGTTTGCTGCTACTTTGGCCAGTGTTGACTTTCTGGTTAGGGTTGTTGACTGTTGTAGGAAAATTTCAATTTAGACAAGGTTGCTTTGATCATCATTTGGAAAGTCAATTTTGACTTTATTGTACTCTCTTTTCTGAACATTTGATATAATAATAAGAAGAATTAATCAAAGGGTTTTCCCCATCTTGGGGTTTTTCCCTGGCATTCACCAAATCTAGTGTTCTCTTGTCTTGGCTTGTCTTTTGCATTTTATTGTTTATGTTCTATCTACAATTATTGTCAATGTGATTTATGTTTAATGTGATTGTTATTGGAAACTAAATTGGAAATTGTCATTGGGATGCTAAAAGGACATTGAAGTAATTGTGTTAAGCTTAGAACATACCATTGTTAACTAAAATTAACAGATCCATATTGCATTCAATCAATATCATTAAGCAGTTATATAGAAGAAACATGAAAGAGCAGTAAAATAATCATGAGATAATGAGACAAGAGACACAGAAATTGGGCTCACATCCAAGGCAAAACCCACAAGGGGAAAACCACGAAAAGTCTTTCCTTATGAGAGAGAGAGAGTTCTCGATTTATCAATACATCAGTAATAACCATAGCAAGACAATAGTCAAACCAGCAATCAAGAACAAGATAAGTGCCAAGCCAATGTCCAAGCTCTTCTTCAAATTTTTGGCCCTCGTTTTTCTCCATCTTTCTTTACTAGAATAGAGCTCATATTGTCATAAGTCAATGTCCAAAAATGAGGAGATATAGTCTCCTTTATATAGATTTCAAATGGGGTCGAATGGGTGCCTTTGAAGGGGCCAAGCCGACTTGAACCATATTAGGCCAACTTAAAATAATTTTGGAGGCAAACTTAAAATTTCCAATTTCCAATTTCCTTTTATGATGAAGATATCGACCATGGCTACCATATTTTCAAACACTCCCTCTTAGCCAGGGAGGTACTTTTCATTCTCTCTCTCAAGATCAATCTTTCTAACTAGTTCATGGGTCTCACATAACACAACCTAAGGAAGAGATCACAAATACAAGTCTCTCTCTCTGACAGGATCAATCTCCCCGACCAATCCATAGGTCTCACAACACACAGCCTAAGGGAGAGATCATCAATCTCATCATAAGGAAAGATACATAGCTTCCAAGTCATCTCAACGCATCTCCCCAAACAAGGTCTTGCAGCACACAGCCTAAAGGAGGAATCATCAAGTCAATGCATCTCCCGGACCATAAAATATCACAACACACAACCTACGAGAGGAATCATCAATGCATCTCCCGAACCACAAGGTCTCATAGCATAGCCTACGAGAGAAATCATCAAGTCAATACATCTCTCGGACCACAAGGTCCAACAGCACACAGTGTCCGAGAGGAATCATCAACTCAAAGCCTTAGAACCAAGCTCCCTGACCAAACTCACTAGTCCCCCGACCCATAGCCTAAGGGAGTGATAATCTTCCCGACCAATCTATAGGTCTCACAACCATAGCCTAAGAAAGATTGATGATGTTATGTAATCAATGCTCCCTCTCGAAAGGGATTCTTAGCCATTCAATTTTCTTCCCATAAACATCAGTAGCCAACTCAACCGCAGAAAAGTAGCCATGGTGGATCTCAATACTTTATCAAACATTTCAGCGAATAACAACATCCAGTTGTTCATTCAACTTCAGCTGGGGCTTCTCACAGAAGCAAACATCAACAACGATGGTCGAATCCGGCAAGTGGCTTCTCACATATCTAATACCATAATCGATTTCAGCACAAGATCTAATAGACCCACAACCAACTTCACAAATCGGCTACATTTCCAGCTTCAATGCAATAGGACTATCCACGCCATTTGGGACAACACAACACCCAGAATACATTTAGTGCAAATAGAGTCAACTATCATCAATGGCTTCTTCAAATTTTCCTCAAGCAAGTGTCCATAGATTCACAATCCATTATGCCACAACCTCAGCAAGGATTTCACCAAGCTCGTACCATACTTTCAATCTTACAATTCTTCAATCAACTCCCTCTTACACTGGACAAAGAGGACCTCGGTCCTTGTCAGAAACACTTCATCAACACATAGTAGCAAAGTCATGGGCTTATTCTTTAGCAAATTTGGAGCAGCATTAATCTTCAAGACTTCAAGCCATTTTCACAATTGACTTCATCATGGATCAAAACAAGCTTCAAGCAAGTTGATCTTGTCTACTCCCTCTGAGTCCAAAGGCTCATTCAATCACAAGTTCTCTTGTCACTTTGTTCTTCAATCTTTTCAACAATTGCCACAATCTTGACATACTTCATCATGTTCCTACAATCCTTACTAGGAGGGCATGGAAGAACAAATACAACCAAATGAGACAACAGACTCATAATGAAACAATAAAGAAAGTACTTATCTCTTGAGAGTGTGTCAACTCCCTCTTGGTCGTAGACTTCTTAGGTCCAATTAATCTCATCCACATCATCATCATCAAGGAATCCACATCATCATCATCAAGGAATCCACATCATCAGGAAATCCATATCATCATCAAGAAGTCCACATCATCAAGGAGTCCATATCATCATCAAGAAGTCCACATCACCATCAAAGAGTCCATATCATCATCAAGAATTCCATATCATTAAAGAAATCCACATCATCAAGGAGTCTATATCATCATCAAGAAATCCACAACATCAAGGCGTCTATATCATCATCAAGAATTCCATGTCAATATCAAGAGACCCACATCATCAAGGAGTCTATATCATCATCAAGGAGCCTAGATCATCATTAAGAAATACACATCATGAACAAGGAGTTAGGGTTTCTTCTTCAAACGAACATAATCAATTCTAGGATTTGGTCCATAAGCCTTGGATCTTCCTCCAAACCCTACTTAGGGTTGACAATCCATAAACAATCCAATGTCAGTAATGATTAAAACACTAAATGAAATACAAGAGACTTATCTTTGGAGATCATGATAGCTCCCTCTTAATCTTTAGCCTTCTTGCATCCAACTTGCAAATCAACCTCATCATCAAGATGTCAATCTTTTAGAAGTTGGGGTTTCTTCTTTCAAGCAAAAGCAATCAAATGATAAGCTCAATCTCATTTTTTTGGGTCGGGGTTTCAAATCCAAACCCTAATAACTCTTCAAATTTAGTCCCTAACATTTATCAACACCCTGCATTCTCTTAAACTTCATCATTCTCAACATCAGCAGTGCACCCTAGCTCAGCATTACAATTAAGTAAATATAACTTCTCTGTCATTGCATCAACATGCAATCATCTCAGTTGTAACAAACTTGTACCCTACACAAAATCTTCAGATCATCAAATACTAGTCAAAACAATGTCAAACCCCTCTTACCACATCCATCTCTGACCCTTGATTACCCATATTTTTCCTAATCTCAATTTGAATAACCAATGCTCCAAAAGCTCAAAAGTAACCATACTAGACCATGTGCAAAATTAAGTGGTCTACATCTTGAGCATTTCAAGTCTTATTCAAATGTGAACCACTGAATTCTATTAAATGTGCGACCAAATGACATTTATAAAGTAGCCACAAGATTTTGCTAAATATGCAACAAAATGACATTTATAAAAATTTACTTGGACTTGTCACTTCGCGAGCTCCAACTTGCAACCACCTTCATCCCATACACCAATGCTACCAATCCAATGTCATAGGTGGGGGAATGTGGCTATTCCACGTCCTACGTAGCTTGGTCAATCATTCATTGAACTCAAAACACATGAAAGATGTGGGCCATTCCTTTATACCACCAACATGACAATGTCGATGCCAACGTGTATTGAGAAATCAAGGGCAGCTAGGTTAGGATGATTTCTCTAACTTTGATAACTACTTGTCAAGTTCTTTTACTTAACTTGATGTACTCGTAATTAGCTTCTTCTTTCATTTGATTATATTGTGTTCTTATCATCAAACAGCTACCAAACTATGAAGATCAATGAGAGAAGAGGACACAAAATATAGGTTGTTAGCCACGGCCAAAACCTCTCCCTTTGAGAGGAAAACCCACAAGAATTCTTCTCTTCTTATAGAATCTTCAAATGACGAATTCCAAGACCTAAGACCCGAGACAAAGACCCCTCCAAGATCAAGTCAATCTCTCCTTTGATGAACCTTCTCTTCCTCAAAGTCAACCCAAGTCAAACTGCTTGTAGGCATTGTATTAGGCCGACTTAAAACAATTTTGGAGGCAAGCTTAAAAATTTAAATTTCCAATTTCTTTTTAAGATGAAAATACCAGCCATGGCTACCATGTTTTCCAACATTAACGACATTAATAAATGATATTTGGGCACTTATTGATAAGTGGATAGAAAAACTAGGTAGTATAACCACCATACCAATGGAGAGACCCCTCATTGTATCTGATGACTTCTTGAATGATAAAATAATTATTCTTATCTTCTATCTCTGGTATATATTGTTAGAAATCCAACATCTCTTCAGTGTGATTTGAGTTCACTAGATGAAGGGATGACTCCAGAGACCACCAAAAGTCACAGATCATCTATTCAACCAGAACCAGCTAGAGCACCAATGGAGGGTTCAGGCATAGGTGCAGCAATCGGATTTAATGCAGTAAACAATGTTGCATCTATGGATTCTGTCTCATTATAAATTTTGAAAACTGTAGTATGTTTTACGTTGATGCCCTATGGGTCCTGCATTTGAATTTTGTTGTATGTTTTATGTCACTGCCCTATGGGAATTAAATTTTGAATTTTGTAGCATGTTATCTGTCAGTGCCCTATGGACTTTATGGGTATTGAAATGACCAGAATTCAAAAATGCATCCCGTAAATGTTGAATGTTTATGGTGTCTTTTAGTGACATTTAATTTAAATTTTAATGTCTATGATCTATGCATGGTATATCCACCTATGCAGTATGGGTTATGAGAATTGATAAATCAATGTTTTTATGATCTGTAATGTTCCCAAGGGATTAATTGGATAGCCTATCAATCCCCGTAGGCTAAAGTCCTCATTAAAGGGGAAAACCTCAAAATTTCCAGTTCTAGGCAAGTTTTGGGGCAGCTGGGCAAAAAAACCCAAAACTAGCGTTTGAAGTAAAATTTACTCAAACATTTAAGGAGAAGAGACCCCTCGAGGAAATCTAAAAATATGGGAGGATTGAATTCATTTGGAACCATCATTTTGTGGATCAATTTATCTCTGTTTTTTCTTGGGCCTGAGGCTCTGAGGGTCTTAAGACCCCTGTTTTCATCTTGTCAATTTCGGTGGTGAAAGATCCCACCTTAGTTGACCACCTTTCTCTTTCTTCTCTTTTTAACGCAGGATATTATCTAAAGAAGCAAATTTCTTAGGCATTGTCTGGGACAATAAGCTTCTCGAGGGCAACTAAGATTTTTTTTCCTTTGGTTTGGGTCAAGGGCAATTTTGGGAATACAGCGAAGGGTTTCTGGCATTCGGTCTAGTCCAGAGATTTTGTCTGAGAAAGAGCAAGGCCTCTTGATGGTCCGACCTCATCCTGGGTGCAGGATTCTCATTAAGAGCTAGGGCCTCGTGCCTCTTACAATTTTCCTCTTCTTTACCTAGATCATACTACTCTCTCTATTATTGTCTTTTGTGTATCTCCTTGTTCATTGAAATTTTAGTATCCAGGAGTTTTTTTAACACTCCCAAAGTCTTCGCCTTTTGGCTGTTGATTGTACTTCCTAGTCCCATTGATTTATTTCTTGGTTATTTGTTGGACATAAATAAATAATATTGTATTATCTTATGAAACATGCATATAACTGGAAATGACTGCCACATGTACATTCTGAGGAATGAACAAGCAAAGACAGACTCATCTGGATCAAGCTCAATTCATTCCTGGAACTATTGAATAACAATTAAAAGATCTTTCAAAAGAAAAAATAAATAGTCTATATCCTAGTTTGATAACATACCGATATTTTGATCGGAAGAGGTTCCTGCCACAAGCGACAATTTCAATAGGACACCCAGCCTCAAAAAAAATAGGATGGACAGAATGGAGCTTCGGAATTCGCATATCCATCTTTGTATTAACTAAACATGCTTCACCTACACACAATTATCAACATCTTTCAGACTATATGAGATGGTGGGAAAATTTGGTAAATAACATAAGAAAATTAATATATTAAATCACATGGAAAATGAGAAATTGGCAGTTTAAAATCATGGAATCTGAATGTTTAGCAAAGGAATCAAAAGAATAAAAACAAACAATGGCAGTCCACCGAAACATCAATGTGAATACATTGAGAAAGGATGGAATTTATTCACAGTGTTACAAAGTCCTGGATTCACCCATAAAGTTGATTTACATTTATTGTACTGCAGTGCCCTTCAAGCATGTGCATACACCAAATAAAACACCAGTGGATGCTAGTCCAAGCCCAGTATGTCAATGCTTGAGGTGGATATCATATGTAAACCATTTGCTCAAAGCTAGCTCTAGTTTCCTTTTTAACAAAGTAACAAGGGTGATGTCAAGCCAAGATTTGCCCTTTTTATTTAGATCTCTTCAGAAAAAATAGATTAAGCACGTTGTAACATGAACATCAATTTTCAGAAAGCGCATAACAATGAATGATGAATGACAAATAAGTTACGAAATTAATTGTCAAAATAACCTTCAAATTGACACTGGAATGGACTACAAAATTGATCTGTGAATTGGATGAAACTGACTACAAAATGGCATTCATGTTTTGCTTTAAATTCGAAGACACGAGTACTTCTTTGCAGACCTATACATCCTCAGTCGTTCGTAAGGACTAATTCGGTTAGGCTAAAAAACACTAATATGCCTATATCTCTTTGCTTTGAATTGGAATAAACTGAATTTTCTTCTCATTATAAACATTTAAACAGTTAAAAAACGTAAATATAACTAATGGAGGTGAATGGTTCTTATTAATTAACCAACACTACACAGATCTAATAAATTATAATGGATAATAGTACTTACCCATTGTCTGGCTATCTACTAGATAAAACAGAAATATCCGGTAACAATCAAACAAATTTATCTAAAAAAAAGAGTAAAAATAAATGGCATGTCTACTGAGGCCACAATTTTGCTCGGAAAGCCATTTTCACCAGAATCCGGCCATTCTTTTTTAAATCCAACCATAGGAATGTTTTAAATCATTTTTTTTTATTGTGAAAATAGATTCAGCACCATCAAAATCCCCTAGGGCACCATAATCCTGAAGCTTGACAGCTGTAACACATATTTCCCAAAATTTCTGCCAGATTTTGGTCAAAATCTTGCCAGAATTTCCACAATTTTCCGGGCAAATTTGTGACCTTGTTAGACTACTCTAAAATAAAATTCTCCTTGGTCAAATGTTCCTCTGTTACTCCTTATCCAACTATAATTCTGTGGACGCCAATGCATGTTTTATGTTTTCCATGTGTCCAATTATAACTCTCCTGCATAATAGGGTGTACATAAAATAGCAAGCTTCCGACAAAATAAGGGAAATGTATTATTTAGTGAACACAAGCCCCCACCTAGAGAGGGATGGACTACGGTGTTGACACTGAATTTTCCCTAGGTAGTTTCATGTGTTACTTATTGTTTGTGAGCACATTCAGGATCAAGTTTGGACTACTCCATCCATCTTGATTGTTCGGATCGGCAGTTTCTGGACATTTTCTCCATGGATTATATGGGCCATGGCCATTATCCATTGTATCAAATTTGTTAGATTTCAGATTCCAGGGATTTAGTTACATTACAGAGACTTCAGTTGCACAGATCAGTTTTTCAGTGTGATAGTACAGGTCCACAGGATTGTCCTCACATTAGCAAGATTCCAGCTCAGGTTTCTAGAGGTTGCATACATTATTTGATGACGTATCCATGTCCCTCACTATGATATGAGTAAGTTAAGATCAATGTTGTGAACATTGGGATCGGGATTAAATGGGCGAGGGCCTGAAATCGGAAAAAATCGTAAAAATTGGGTTAAATCAGTAAAAATTGACAAAAAAATCGGCAAAACTAAAAAAAATACAAAAATCTAGATTTTTTCCCAAAATCGGGATTAAATCCCGATTTTTTCAACATGAAAAAATCACCGATTTAATCATTTCAGGCAAAAAATCGCGATTTTCGCAACACTGGTTAAGATAGTTTCCTACAACACGTGAGATATTTTTTATTGTTGGTACCTTGCCAGCCCCAATCAACCCATGAGGAGCAAACATGACACAAGTGGGATTTGAACCTGGGTGGGGAGGATAACAACTTTTAACCACACAATCCAAACCCAGTTGACATCAAACCAGAAACCATATACAGAAATTACCTTCAAATTTTCTTGCACACAAAACATAGTTACATGAGGCACACACTCTATGCTGACAAGTTTAATAGGGACGCCACCAACAAATGTGGGAAAGTATCACTTGGATTTCCCCATCAGGTTTTCATCAGAGAAAAAAAAATATGAAGAAATAATTTATAACTAGTAAGTTCATAATCAAGTAAACTTTACAAAATGTCATAATCCAATGTGGCAAGTAATCAGAACCAAAAAATTGTGAAGATAGAAGTAAAATAAAAAATCTTAAGAAAGTCCCTATGAACAAAGATAAACAAATTGTTCAAACCCAAACAAAAGTCAACTGCCAAGATGCAAAAGTTTTCCAATTTTAACGACAAATAGAATGGTAGCGTAAAAGATGCTCACAAGGAAGAGATTAAAAACATTAGTAAAGTCCTATCTAACAACAATGAAGAAATGTATCGCCTAAAGAATCATAATCAAGATATGCTTGCAGAATTCAAGTTAAAAATGAGAAGCAACAAAAAAAACAAGAAAGAACTCCTCAACCAAGAAACATTAACAGATCCAATTGAATCAACAACACTTGCAAAAGTTAAGGTATAAACAATATACAGGGTAACCCTCATAAATACGGTCAGAGATGAAAATGAAGAGTTGCTAATGAAGATTTATTTACTGTCAATAAGACCAACAAAGCAACACTTACAAATATAGTCATAATTAAAGATCCGTCTATATCCACTAACGAAATTGTATCTCAGCTAATGGGTGTGAACACATTGTTGATGTTTGTAGTGTTGAAGAATCTAGGGCATTTAGGCTATGATGAGATCCTTCTGACGATGATAGCTACTTGTGACGAACTTTTGCTTTTATTATTAGCACAATCTTCTCTTATTATTATTAGTGTGTATTTTATTTCTTCATCAAACAATTACCAAAACAAAAGAGATAAGAACACAAGATATTGGCTCTCAGCTAGGGCAAAACCTCTCTCTCCTAGAGAGGAAAACCCTTTTGCAAATTTCTCTTATTGAAGCTTCAATTGACAAATGTCAAACCCTAGACCCTTGACCAGTAGATCCTCCAAGCACAAGACACAGTCTCTCTTTTTGCACCTTCTTTTATGTTCAATCAAAGCCTCCTTCTGCACTACACCCTGATCTCTTCCTTCACACTTCTTCTGGCAACTGGCAGCACGACTGCAAAAACCCTAGGTCTCCTTTAGAGACCTCTACTATGGAGTACTTCTTCTTTTCTCTTCCTCACTTGGCAATCTTCCTTTTACTTGATGCTTAGGCTAGAAGATGGGGTTCTTCTTGAATTATATTTCTGAGTTAGAGGTTGATCCTCTAACCCTACTGCAGATCTGAATTTTCCTCACACGTGTGGCTGATTAGGGCTCAAGATTGTCCCTCTTGCTTGCTCCTTTTCTTTGCTTGAGGCACCTACTTCGCTTGAGATGGAGGCCTATATGGAGCCTCTTTTTAGTCCAATCGAACTCTATTAAGTTGTTGCTCTCATGGATCTGAAGTGACCGCAAAAATACCCTCTCTTCTTCGCATGTGTGACAGAAAAGAGCCCTAAAACAGTGCTCCAAAACTCAGATTTCTTTCTTTTCTTCTCTGCTGGTCTAGAAACAACCCTTTGCTCTTCTTCGTACCTCCTTCTTGACTCTCTTTCTCGCTGATTTTAGAGATAACTTGATCGTCTATTTGTGAGGTTGAATTGCCCTATCTATAGGAGTTTGTCCCTCCTATTTGGGCCGTCTTGAGCTAGTGAGGCCGACATGTCCTTAAGTGCACAAAAAATTCATTTCTTTGAGCCGACTTGAAGAGGAGACTTGTCTTTGCTTTGGAGGATCTCTTTTGACATATTTCTTTGACTCTAATACATAGATTTACATAGTGTAATATACCCACATGGGTCTTTAACAATTACATTGACTCTTTGGCTTTCCTAGAAGCACTTAAACATGTGCTTGACCTATCAAATGGGCAAGAAACCTGTTCTTAATAATGACAAAAATAATAATTCTTTTCTTTTACAAGTGCAGAGATCAAAATTACATTTATGAAGACCAAACCTAGTTACACTTTCTTCAATGCTCCCTCTTAACTAGGTAGGTATTCATAAATCATTACAAGGTGTTTGGACATTTTCAATTTGAATAATTCACATAAGAGAAATCGGATTGGCAATCCATCTGTTCTAGCATCATAGTAACCAACATTGTCTTCACAGCAAGGCCTTGACTAACAGCTCTATCTCTCATTAGATCAGAGCACAATGTTGGTGAGACCAATGACTATAGACAACTTCATCATTGTCTCCCAAGGTACATACCCACCCGAGTGTTCACTGAGTATGACCTTCTAGGATTATTCTTGCCTTGTGTTCCCAACCCTCAAAGAATATCGATCATCTTGCCTACTCTTATCTTGGATGCCCTACACATCCTCAAAGAGCATTAGATGCCAGATGATTACCTAATCATCCATTCTTTCTTCCCAAGTGAAGACAAGAATGTTGTGTCTATCTCTCCCTTTTAATTAGGGAAGATATGCCCATTCCTATAAAGGAATGTACCCAAGCTCCCTCTGACAAGGGACTTGCCCAAGCTCCCTCTTAGTTAGGCACTTGTGAGAGCTCCCCCTCAACTAGGGACTCCCCTTTACATCAACAAGTTCTTCTTGTGCATCCTTTAGCTGCTTGATCAATTTCTTTCCTTGATGTCATGAAATTCAGTCGGGCTTCTTCCTTGTAGGGCAACAACCATCAATCACTTTCCTTCTTAGTTCGTCATGTCATTTCTTTCTTCATGGAAAGTGGCCTTCTTGATACATATCTAGAACCTTCATCATATGGCTACTTCTTTCTCATCATGCTTCTTTCAGGAATTTCCATCCACCACATGAATGCTAATTGTACTTGTACTTACAACCCTTGTTCTAGTAGCCCTACATGAACTCATCCAGATATTATTCAAGAAATTAAAAAAAAACATTAAATCATATAGTAACTTACGAGATGGCTTCTCATCATGACATTTTGTTTGCTTGAATCATCAGCATCCTACATGTTCATATCTCCAAGGCCTCTCCAGGTGTTAAGGGTCCTTTGATCTTTTTCTTCCTCTGTCAGAATTCTCGTGCCTTCTTCCAGGAGATGTCTCAACATGTCTGTCGAATGTTGATTCCTAGTGTCCGTCGTGTCCTTTAATTCCTAATCTATTTATCTCATAAGCTTATTTATACATTTTCTTAGTCAACCACCTCATACTCCATATGAGGACATTTCTCATGTTGACCACTATTTGTGAGTGAACCATGCCTTCGTGCATTTTCTTCAATGAAAGAGATCTACCCTATTCTTGACCATGCTACCAGAGCAATTCCCCATGCTCATTGATACAAATGATGACATGACTTTAAATGAAAACATAGCTGCATACATACCTCATCTTAGTTCTTTCCTTGATCATCTCAGCTTCCTTTAACAACTTCCTAGATTGAGATTTCCTCAATCTCCTATGCTTTGCTTTGCTACATCTTTCCTTGCGTACATATCATCCTCTCTTGAATCCCCATAAGTGGAATTCCGATCAAGAAATTTGCTTTTCTTGAAAGTCATGAACCCTCTATTGAAGATTCCACCGAAGGACCCTTGTAGTCCTCATCCTGCAAATGCTCCTTTCTATTGATGATAGTGGCCTTCTAAGATGATTCTTCTTGATCATGATCATTCCTTTATGCGTTGATGAGGGTACCCAATGGCTACATCCTTCCTACATGAATATCTTTATCTGAGCTATCTATACATAATGCTCCTATATTCCTGAAGATGTCATTCCCATAAACCATGCATTCTATCCTACTATAACATGTTCCTATGATACCCAAAACTTTAAAGAAGACTTATGTGAAGAAGTTGATCTCAGTCATAGTATAGGTCCAGAGGGATTTCCTTCTTCTACTTCTTGTGAAAATTCTATCACTGCAACATCTGATTTACTTTGCCTACTTATTTTCAATAAGTTATTTATGAAATTCCTTTAATAAACGTTAAAATAAATTATGCTGCAAATATCAAACCATAATACAGAAACAAACACATGCACAAGAATCCACATATCGACACAGATATTTTGGACAACAGTCCTCAGAAAAACCCAATGTGGGAAAACCGGTGCAGCAAGGGAGGATTTTATTATTCAGCAATTCTTCAATACAACCGGGTGCCAAACTGGCTTGATCAACAGAGAGAAAAATTCTCCATTATTTCTCCTAGTCCCGGCATCAACCTAGCTGACCTCTACGTAGCTCCCAAACACTCTGCATCAGCCCCTGCTTGTTTGCGTCAGCCCTGGGCCTCTCTGCGTCACCCACGCAGGCCCTCTAGTGACTGCGCAGTCTCAAGCTACCTTAGCGTCTGCATAAAAGGCCCTGCATCTACCTCTCCTGCCTCTGCGCTGGTCTTCCGTTGCTGATCCTGACTCTTTGCTCTGTACTAGCTACCTCCTGTTGCTCTCCAGACCACTAGTTCGAATTTCTCAGCTAACCCTGCTCCAAAAATCGAACTGACTGGTCTCCCTCAGCGTATTTTTCCAACTGACCCTCAAGCCTCTTCTTATACTTTTCTCGTTGGTCCATCAACGGCCGAGATTAAGTCCTTAATCAACGACTAAGATTAGATCTGGCTTGATCCATGACTTTTGGACCATTCTAACTCACTTTTATATTAATTCACATTAATATTTTATTTTCCCTAAGTTTAGACTTAGGGACTCCAATAAAAATATTAATTATTTTAATATCTTCCAAACTAGTTAGATTCTACCCAAACCATTTCTGGGTCTTGGATATCTCATGTGCTTTAGCCTCTCCACCAATTTTCATGGCTAGAGCACATTCGATGCTACCCCAAATCAACACTTCTTCTCTTCTTCTTTCACTTCTTGGGTAATGTGGGCTTCTTCTCGTTTCCTTTTATTGTTGTCCTTCTTGAACTTAGGACAATCCCTTTTATAGTGTCCATATTCTTGGCAGCCAAGGCATTAGACTTTGGGAATATCTCTTTTTCCCTTTCTTTGTGGACCAAACTTGCCAAAATTTCCCTTTTCTCTTGGCCATAGTAATAAATGCTTGCTCCTTTGATCCCACATCATCTTTGGCTTTGAGTCGAGTCTCTTCAATTTTGCATAGAGACCAAAGTTCATTCAACGGGGTGGCTTCCTTCTTGCCATATATACTTGATGTGAAGTTGCCCCATTCCTCAGGTAATGCATTGAGCACCACAGTTGTCATCTCTCTGTCTACATAACTTCTCCTAGTTCTTATAATTGGTCTCTCATCTCAAAGACCTTCTTGAAGTAAGGAGCTAATCCTTCTTCCTTGGATATCTTCATTTTATATAGTTCATTATGCAATAATATCACTTCTCTAGCTATATTGACTAGAATAGCTCCACCAGTTTATCATACATTTCTTTAGATGTTTCAAGCTTGGAAACATAGGGAATGAGAGGGTCCTTGATGGATTCTATCAAAATCCCTTGAGCCCTTGTTTCATCCTTATTATACTTTGCTAGGGCCTGAGTTTGATCCTTTGCAGGAACAGTGACATTCCCTTTGATGTAGTCCACAACTTCATTTTCTTTGAGAAGGAAATATGTCCTCTTTTTCCATGCATGGAAATTAGCAGTTCCAACCAATGTGTTACTTTCCTTGCAAAAATACATTTTGATATCTTCAGAAGAGGACGTAAAAATACTTAGTTGAGAGTGTTGGTGATGAAGAGATCTTGCTACTTCCTTGAAGATTTGATGATTTGACTTCTTGGATCTTGGAGTTCTTCAAGATGGTTCCTTCAAGGTGCTTTGTGAGAGATTTACTTGTTAATGAAAACTTCTCAATGTGTAGATCTAGAGATCTTCAATTATGGGCCTAGATCTTGGGTGCCTTTCTTTGAAGATGAAGGATCTTTTGATGGAGACTCTTCTTGGATGTACTTTCTGGTAGATGCCCTTAGATGGAAGGCTTTCTTCTTTCTTTTTTCCCAAGATGGTCGTCCTTCTTGATGGCTCTAGGAGAGGAGATAGTAGTACTCCTTGTCTTTGATGTAACTGTAGCTTGTAGATCTAATGCTTCAACCTTTGTGCATCCTTGCTTCTTGATCTTAATGCTTCTCTTCTATGTGTTTTTGAGATGCCCTTCCTTGATGTGTCACCTTAGCTCTGATACCGTGTTGAAGAATCTAGGGCATTTAGGTTATGATAAGATTCTTCTAACGATGATAACTATTTGTGAAGAACTTTTACTTTTCTTATTAGCACAATCTTCTCTTATTATTATTAGTGTGTATTTTCTTCTTCATCAAACAGTTACCAAAACAAAAGAGACAAGAACACAAGATATTGGCTCTCAGCCAGGGAAAAACCTCTCTCTCCTATAGAGGAAAACCCTTCTGCAAATTTCTCTTATTGAAGCTTCAATTGACAAATGCCAAACCCTAGACCCTTGACCAATAGATCCTCCAAGCACAAGACACAGTCTCTCTTTTTGCACCTTCCTTTATGTTCTTCAATCAAAGCCTCCTTCTACACTGCACCCTAATCTCTTCCTTTGCACTTCTTCCGGCAACTAGCAGCACGAGTGCAAAAACCCTAGGTCTCCTTTAAAGACCTCTACTATGGAGTACTTCTGCTTTTCTCTTCCTTGCTTGGCAATCTTCCATTTGCTTGATGCATAGGCTAGAAGATGGGGTTCTTCTTGAATTATATTTATGAGTTAGAGGTTGATCCTCTAACCTGCAGATCTAAATTTTCCTTGCACGTGTGGCTGATTAGGGCTCAAGATTGTCCCTCTTGCTTGCTCCTTTCCTTTGCTTGAGGTGACACCTACTTCGCTTGAGATGGATATGGAGCCTCTTTTTAGTCTAATTGAAATATATTAAGTTGTTGCTCTCATGGATCTGAAGTGACCACAAAACTACCCTCTCTTCTTTGCACGTGTGACAAAAAAGAGCCCTAAAACAGTCCTCCAAAACTCAGATTTCTTTCTTTTCTTCTTCGTTGGTCTAGAAGCAACCCTTTGCTCTTCTTCATACCTCCTTCTTGACTCTCTTTCTCGCTGATTAAAAAGATAGCTTGAATGTCTATTTGTCAGGCCGAACTGCCCTATATATAGGAGTTTGTCCCTCCTATTTGGGCCGACTTGAGTTAGTGAGGCCGACATGTCCTTAATTGCACCAAAAATTCATTTCTTTGAGCCGACTTGAAGAGGAGACTTGTCTTTTCTTTGGAGGATCTATTTTGACATATTTCTTTGACTCTAATACATAGATTTACATAGTGTAACATACCCACATGGGTCTTTAACAATTACATTGACTCTTTGACTTTCCTAGATGCACTTTAAACATGTGCTTGACCTATCAAATTGGCAAGAAACCCATTCTTGATAATGACAAAAATAATAATTCTTTTCTTTTGCAACTGCAGAGATCAAAATTACATTTATGAAGACCAAACCTAGTTACACTTTCTTCAACATGTAGCTCAAGCAAGTACTTCGGCATAGGCCTAAGTGTTTAGGCATGCAGAAGTCACCCAAAGTCTCCTTATGTTAAGTTATGGTATGTTCTATGCTTATAATAGTTTACTTATTTTTCTTATTATATTCCACAGATTAGCAATGACATCTACATAAAGTAAAGTGCGGATAGAACATTAAACGATCGACAGAAAACAAGCCAAGACAAGAGACACAAGATGTGGCGGCTAGCCAGGGACAAACCCCACAATGTGTGGGGAAACCCTTTGATCAAATCTTCTTTTATCTTCAATAATTCAGCAAAGAGAAATAGTACAATAAATCTGATTCATATCAGCAGTAGCAAACCCTAAATCAGTAGCATCAGCATTAGCAGCTTCATCATCAAACTAGGGCAAACGATATCTCACAGACCAACCGTCGGATCGACTTGATTCCACCACCAAAAGTTGTGGCTTTCAGAGGAGGTTCAGATGAACCTACAGTGCAGTTCAGATGAGGAGATCTTCTAGTCCACGGAGGTCAAACTTTACTTCTGCAGTTGCAGCTTCAATTTTGGTAGCTTCCGGCTTCAAACTAGGGCAGTCGATATCTTGCAAATCGTCCGTCGGATTGACTTGATTCCACCACCAAAATTTGTGGCTTTCAGAGGAGGTTCAAATGAACCTATAGCGTAGTTCAAATGAGGAGATCTTCTAGTCCACGCAGGTCAATCTTTACTTTTGCAGTTGCAGCGTCAGTTTTAGCAGCTTCCAGCTTCACATGTGTGAGGGAGAGACCCTTTTCTGCGCAATAGAGAAGAGACTCTTTTCCGCGCAGTAGAGAGAGAGATGTGATGAGATGAGTGAGTCCAAATGAGGAAAAGCCCTCCTGTATTTATACACAACGTTGGTGTTTGAATAGATGCCACTGTTGGGCTTCTGAGCCTACATGAGTTGTAGGTTGGCTTGATAATAATTCCATAATCAAAATAAATTCATATCTCCATGAATACTTATCGGAATCGAATGATCTTTATATCAATCCTACACCTCTCGACGAGAGGAATCTAATAAAATATTATCAGCCATGAATAAGATGACCCACATGAAGTTTTGCCCTGGTTGCCAATTTTAACACTCCCTCTCAACTAGGGAGAACTTCATTTGCAATCTATCTGTCGGTCGCTATTATTCATCCATCAAATGCACTGCCCTGTACAGCCTGACCCTTGCCCTGCTCTACTCTATTCTGCCTGTTCTGCTTTGTCTTGTTCTGCCCTGTACTGATTTTGGCTCTGCTCTGTTATGCTCTGCTCTTGCATTGTTCTATTCTGCTCTGCTTTTGTCTGAATTATGAAGAAGAAGAAATGATCGAGGATGTATCATACTGACTCAAAGTCAGTCTCAGAGTATGTACCACTGCTCCCAGACCAGTCTCAACCAACCCGAAGTCAGCGTCATAGTGAGTACAACTCCATTGGTCCCAGACCAGTATCATCCTCCACTGACTCAAAGTCAGTGTCAGAGTGCGTACTACTGGTCCCAGACCAGTCTCAACCGACCCGAAGTCAGCGTCATAGTAGGTACCACTCCTACCACTGGTCCCAAACCAGTATCGCAGTCTCAGAGAGTACCACTGGTCCCAGACCAATCTCAATCAACCCGAAGTCAGCATCATAGTATGTACCACTCTCACTGGTCCCAAACCAGTACTGCACTGACACGAAGTCAGTCTCAGAGTATGTACCATTGGTCCCAAACCTGTCTCAACCGACTTGAAGTCAGTTTCATAGTATGGTACAACTCCTACCATTGGTCCCAGACTAGTATCATTGATCCCAGATCAATGGAGGTCATCCTAGCGTATGGAGTACGGTAGATACAACAATGCGTCCATCGGTACTACTATGGTCCCTAACTTCATTTCCCTACTCATTGATCAGATGAGAGGTACTTGCCATGAGTCCCAGACTGCATGGGAAGGATGCCTCGACAGGAGAACTAATCAATCATGTCCTCACAGGAGAACACATCAATCCTGCTACAATCGCCATGGAGAACACATCAATCCAGGCTGCCATGGAGAACACATCAATCCAGGCCCCACAGGAGAACACATCAATCCTGCTACAATCGCCATGGAAAACACATCAATCCAGACCTCACAGGAGAACACATCAATCTTGCTACAATCGCCATGGAGAACACATCAATCCAGGCCTCACAGGAGAACACATCAATCCTGCTACAATCACCATGGAGAACACATCAATCCAGGCCTCATAGGAGAACACATCAATCCTGCTACAATCGCCATGGAGAACACATCAATCCAGGCCTCACAGGAGAACACATCAATCCTGCTACATAGGAGAGCGAATCATCCTGTTCCACAAGAGAGCGAATCATCTTGTCCCACAAGAGAGCGAATCATCTTGTTCCAGTGCGCACCACCAGGGGAGGGTGAGTCACCCTGTGGTCGTATGTTGCTCCAGTAAGAACCGCAAGCCCTCAGAGCTCCCAGAGCTCAATGTATGCAACATGCAGGACCCTTGTACAAGGGTTTCTTGACGACTCCAAGTCGTTTGGGAAAATCACAGATTAGATCTTTCCTCGGGGCTTTGACAAGGTGTATCGACTTGTACATCATTTTAATGCGATGGAGCCTCCTTGCTCATCGACTTACCATATCCCAGATGATGTCTATCTGTTGGAGCAATCGATGAATACAGGATTTCTCAATAATCAAATCCGACCTCTGGTTGTTACAGAGAATCACAGTGCTATCCAATGTAAATCCGAATAGCTCACTGAAGAGCTTTCGCAACCAAACTGCCTCACAAGAGGCCATGCTAGCAACAACATATTCTTCTTCGACGGTGCTTAAAGCCACCGACTTTTGCTTCCTTCTCATCCAGGATATCGAAGCAGATCCCAAGGTGAAACAGCACCCGGAAGTGCTCTTATGGTTCACCACACTACCTGCCCAATCAGCATCAGTATATCCAAGTAGTCTCACATCTCCGACAGTGTATCTTAACCCAATAGTAATTGTCCCATGAAGATATCTTAGAAGATTCTTGGCATCAATCCAGTGAGGCTCAACCAAATATGAGCTCACAATGCTAACTGCAAAACATATGTTCGGACAGAGGTTCACTAAGAACATCAATGCAAATGAGTTTATGAAACTCAAAGGCATTTCCCAAATCTTGTCCGACATCACTACCATATAACTTCTAAAAGTTAAGATCCTCGAGGTAGTCACAGGCTTGCAGTCCATCATACCGAATCTTTCCAATATCTTTACCACATATTTTCCTTGAGATAGGAAAATTTCCATTGGCTTCTGCCACACTTCAAGTCCTTGGTCCTTTATTTCAAATTCAGAAGCCAACTCCCTCTTACATTTGTGAATGAGAGGGTCTGCACCTGTTAGAAAGAGGTCATCCACATACAACACCAGTATGAGAGGCTTGTCATCTTCAACCTTAAAGTAAAGGTTAGGATCAGCGTCACTCCTAGTGAATCCCAGCTTCATCAAGTAGCTATCGATCCTCTCATACCATGCTCGGGGTGCTTGCTTCAGCCCATAGAGAGCCTTCTTCAACCTACATACATGAGATTTTCGATCATAACTCTCAAATCCTTCGGGTTGCTCCACATAGACCTCTTCTTTGATCGAACCGTGCAAGAACGCAGTCTATCCATCTGATGTAGGTTCCATCCTTGTGAAGCCACAAGGGGTATGATTGAGCGAATGGTCGTATATCTAGCAACAGGTGCAAATATCTCATCATAGTCTATACCTTCCTTCTGGGAGAAACCACGAGCAACAAAACGAGCCTTATACTTTTCCGTACTTGCATCTGCTGCATGCTTTATCTTGTAAAGCCATTCAGAAGTGATAATTGTCTTGTCCTGGGGTCTGGGAACTACTTCCCAGACGTCATTCTCCATAATAGATTCATATTCTATGGTCATCGCATCCTTCCATACTTGATGCTTGATGACATCTGAGAATGATGAAGGCTCATTTTGTATGATCGCGCTCATGATGGTGAGGTATCCCTGATACCTATTAGGTTTCTTACTTTCACGAAAGGTTCCTCGGGGTGCAGCGTGTCCTTCAGCATCATCAAGTAGCCCCCTAAGCCATGAAAGCCTCTTCCTAGAAGAGGAAGGCTCATGTGGAGGAGGATCAATCGGATCCATGGGTTCTTCTACATCAGGCATTGATTCATCATCCTTTTCTTTCGGTTCCCTGGTGTCGGCTTCTTGAGAGCTCCTCAAAGTTGAAAGATTGTTCACCTTGCTGAGAGCCATATCTTCGTCAAAGGTGACATCGTGACTAATTACAACTTCCCTTGATCGGCTACATAGATTCTATAGCCTTTAGTATTTTCGCCATAGCCCACAAAAATTCCCTTCTTTCCAGATGCACCCAATTTATTTCTTTTCTCTTTTGGCATATGAAAATATACAGGGCTTCCAAAAATTCTAAAATGAGAAACATCAGGTTTCTTACCGATGAACTTTTCTTCAAGAGTCTTGGAACCCAATGCTTGATGAGGGCATCGATTTTGTACATATGCGACAGTGTTTACAACTTCAGCCCATAGAAACTCCGGAAGTCTTTGATCATGTAGCATGGCCCAGACAGCTTCCATAATCGTGCGGTTCTTCCTTTCCGCCACACTATTCTGTTCAGGAGTATATGGTGTGGTAGTCTCCCTCTTATGCCAACCTCAGGTATACTTGAGTGAACCAACTGTAATATATCAGAGGTCTTACTTTGGCTTGAGGGGAATGGTCCCCTTTTGAGCTTTCCTTCGACACATCCTAGACATACACCTTCTTTCTTTACTCGGAATTCGGGCATCCCTGTCACCATTTGTCTTACACCAAGTATAGCTTTGTAATGAAGGGGGGCAAACCTCCGATGCCAAAGTTCGGACTGAAGAGATGTGTCATAAGACATGACACCTAGCGGACTTCCATTGACCTGATATAATGAATCAACACTAAACCCAAGAGTAAAGGCATTTTTAACATTATTTTTCCATATACGTACCTTGCCATTGCTGAAGGTTACCTTGTAGCCTTTGTCTTCCATTGTCGAGATGGACACTAGGTTCTTTTTGAGGTCAGGTGCATTTAATACATCCTGGAATTTCTAGCCTTCTTGAATGGTTGTCCTCTTCCTCAATTCCCAGCTCTCCTCTTACCTTTGCTATTGAATTTGTCATTCCTTTGATTGCCATCAGAGGGATTTTGATCATCATCCCGGTGTGAGTCCTTTCTATCAGGGCACTCCCTTGCATAGTGACCTGCTTTATCGCAAATGTAACATCATCATTTTCTTCCACCCTTAGGTCCAGCCTTTCCTTTTGATTTAGTCCTGGAATTATTTCTTTTCTTAGCATGAGAAGAAAAGGCAGCAAGAGGACCTTTAGGCATGGGCATTTCTTGCTCTTCTACCCTTGTTTCTTCTTGAATGCATCTAGCCATTAATTCCTTGAAACCAGGAATTACATGATTGTTCAGAAGAGTAGTCCTGAACACGTACCATTCGGATGGTAATCCTCCAAGAGTCGTGAGTGCCATTTCTCTATTAGCAATAGTCTCCCCAATAGATAGGAGATCGTTCTTGATCTCGGTGATTCTTAAGAAGTATGCTTGCATACTCTCATCTTTACCCTTCTTAATTTCCTTCGGCATATTTCTAAGAAACAAAACTTGATTTGCATCATTAACTTTAAATAAACTCACCGGTTTATCGTAGATTTCCTTGGAGGTGTCTAGTTCAGAGATGTAGGCCACCAAGCGCTTGTCGATAGAGTCCCAAATGATCTTCTTCGCTTTAATTTCTCCGTTCTTCCATTTGTTCCTGGCAGCAGGAGGTGCATTTGATGGAGGCTCAACAATATTGCCTCTCACATGATCCAACACTCCTTGATCCTCAAGGGTTAGATCGATAGACATCTTCCATCCGTGATAGTCAGCATTCTCATGGAGCTTGTCTTCGGTAGGAAAGAGTGTTGAGGACCCCATCGTTCTTTTAGAATAGCGTTGCCAATCTTCTCTTCGATGATTGCTCTTGCTCTTGCTCGGGCTTTGTCTTCACCCCAGCTCTGATCCCATGTTAAGTTATGGTATGTTCTATGCTTATAATAGTTTACTTCTTTTTCTTATTATATCCCATAGATTAGCGATCACATCTACATAAAATAAAGTGCAAATAGAACATTAAACGATCGACAGAAAACAAGCGAAGACAAGAGACACAAGATGTTGCTGCTAGCCAGGGACAAACCCCACAATGTGTGGGGAAACCCTTTGATCAAATCTTCTTTTATCTTCAATAATTCAGCAGAGAGAAATAGTACAATAAATCTTATTCATATCAGCAGTAGCAAACCTTAGATCAGCAGCATCAGCATTAGCGGCTTCATCATCAAACTAGGGCAGACGATATCTCACAAACCGACCGCTGGATCAGCTTGATTCCACCACCAAAAGTTGCGGCTTCCAGAGGAGGTTCAGATGAACCTACAGAGCAGTTCAGATGAGGAGATCTTCTAGTCCACGCAGGTCAAACTTTACTTCTGCAGTTGCAGCTTCAGTTTCGGCAGCTTCCGGCTTCAAACTAGGGCAGTCGACATCTTGCAAACTATCTATCGAATTGACTTGATTCCACCACCAAAAGTTGCGGCTTTCAGAGGAGGTTCAGATAAACTGTTAAATTTGGACAACTAGGTCCAAATTCCATGTTCTGATGCTCAGATTAAGAGGCTAATATTTTTGTTGGATTCCTCTTTCTGAGAGGTGTAAAATCCATATAAAAATAGTCTTAATCCGATGAGCAGAACTTATATTTTGAATTTATTATTCTTAATAAATTATATGTGCAAAGGTCAGCCAGTTTTGTAATGTAGGCTCACATGCCCAACAGATGTGTCACACACCCTCATTGATGGATATATATATACAGGAAAAGTTGGAGAGAATTTGATCACACAAAAACAACTCACATCTTCCTCTCTCATCCTAAAAAGTACGAGCTACCTGGAGGACGAATTTCAGCCACACGTGGGAAGGACGAAGAGGATTTTTCTGCTGCTAGGGTTTCTGCTGCTAGGGTTTCGCAGAAGTTTGACCAGCGTTGACTTTGGTCAACGCTTGGTCCAAACAAGCTGAAAACTTGTGGGAGGTTCGATTTTTGAAGGCCATACTACCTGGCACAAAAATCGAGGTCAAAGGGTTGACCGTTTTGCTGCTGCGTTGACTTTTAGCTTGCTGCCCCTGCGTTGACTTTTCAGGACAGCGTTGACTTTTGTAGAACTGACTTGGGTTGACTCATCTACTGGTTGGAGGGTTGTTGTGACACATGCTGGGCTGGCTGACCAAAGGAGACTTTGCTGGTTGAAGCATCCTGTTGACCGCCGAAACAAACACATACATTTTTCTTGTTTCTGATTTGTCTTCTGTAAGATCTGCTTATATGTTCTATCTGCATTTTGCTTATCTACTTGTATGATTGCTGTGAGAAAAGTGAAATTGCTCTTAGCATAGAACATCTACAAAACTTTACATGGTATCGGAGCTGAGGTGAAGACAAACTCTATCTATAGCAATCATCATCGAAGGAAATGGATTCCTCTAAGCTTGAATTCAGGAAGAATGACAAGCTGACTGGAAGTGATGACTTCCATGCCTGGAAGATGTTATTAGATCTCAAATTAGAAGATCATGATCTCCTAGATCATGTGACAGGGAAGATTCAAGAACCTCCATCAAATGCCTCTACTGCTGTTAAACACAAGTATAAGAAGGGAGAAATCAGAGCAAAACTGCTGATCAGGGAATCCATAAATAAGAGTCTGGTTGCCTACATATCTGAACTAGGCACATCCAAGGAGATGTATGACAAACTGATACTTATGTTCCGAGTAAACAATGTGAACCAAGTGCTATTCCTCAAGAACAAGTTGAAGAATATGAAGAAGGGCCGAGACGAGTCTATTCAAACTTTCTTTATGAAGTTGACCGAAACCAGGAACAATCTGCTAGCTATTGGGGAGACAATAGCTGATCGTGAGATGGTTCTCACCACACTTGGAGGACTTCCATATGAATGGCAAGTATTCAAAACTACCATTCTCAACAATAATACCATCCCTAACTTTGATGAGCTTCTGTCTAGATGTATGCAAGAAGAAACAAGGATGAAGGAATTTGATAATGAAAGAAATGCTGCCTATGTTGCTCATTCCCGAAAGAAGAACTCTGGTGGTTCCAAGGACAAAGGAAGGACTAAGACTCAAAAGAAGAAGGGTAAATGTTTCACCTGCCATAGGACTGGACACTATGCTAGAGAATGCCCCTTCCAGAAGAATTCTCCCGATAGTGACGACAACAACAACAACCGAAGGAATGGGAATCAAAGAAATGACAAATCCAAAGGAAAGAGGAAGGCTCACTTTGAAGGAAACCATCCACCTTCTAAAAGGACCAGAAATACCAGGTATGAGGAGTCTAATGTTGTTGATAAAAGAAATGAGTATATTACTATATTCTAATATCTGCTCTCTCAGCTGCATCTCCGCCCGACACTATGGATGTCTGGCTAATCGATAGTGGTGCCTCAAGACACATCACCGGATTCAAGGAAGCACTTTCTGACATGGTTGAAAGGGATACTAATCTAGAAATTACCCTTGGGGATAATGCCACTTATCCTGTGAAAGGGACCGGGACTGTGACCCTCCACTTGTCTCAAGGACAAGTCCTCCATCTACAAGATGTACTCTATGTACCCAAATTGAAGAAGAACCTTGTGTCTGTATCTGCCATGGAAGACAAAGGATTCAATGTAACTTTCTCTGATGGAAAGGTACTCATGTGGAAGAAGAGCTTCAAGGAAGCTATCTCAATTGGTTTTAGAGTTGGTACACTCTACCAGGTTGGAGGGAGTCCGTTGGGAGCTATGACTTGTGATACTATCCGTCAAACCGAACTATGGCACCGAAGATTTGGACACCTTCATTACAAGGCTCTTCCCGAAGCAAGGAAGGTGGTGACAGGGATGCCTGATTTTGGAAATAATCATAAAGGTGTATGTAAGGGTTGTGCTGAAGGAAAACATACAAGGGGACCTTTCCCCTCAAGTGTCACAAAGACATCTGAGATATTGCAACTGGTCCATTCTGATCTTTCCGGTATGTTGCCTGTAACATCCCTGGGGGGATGTTCTTACTATATGACATTTACTGATGACTTCTCTCGCAAAACCTGGATATACTTCTTGAAGAAGAAGGATGAGGCTTTCATGTGGTTCCGTACCTTCAAAGCCTTGGTGGAAAATATGACCGGAAAGAAGATCAAGATTTTGAGGACTGACAATGGCACTGAATATGAGTCAAATGAGTTCAAAGACTTTTGCAGAGAAGTTGGCATTAAGAGGGAGACTACCACTGCATATACTCCTGAGCAGAATGGTGTTGCTGAACGCAAGAATAGGACTATTGTGGAAGCTGCCCGTGCCATGCTATGTGACCAGGGTCTTCCAAAGTTTCTGTGGGGAGAAGCTGCAAATACTGCTGTGTACATTCAAAACCGATGCCCTCATTCCGCTTTGGACTCCAAAACTCCCGAAGAGGTTTTCTCTGGTAAGAAACTTGATGTCTCACATTTTAGAATTTTTGGATGTCCTGTCTATTTTCATGTGCCGAAAGAAAAGAGAAGTAAGCTGGACGCTACTGGGAAAAAAGGAATGTTTGTGGGCTACAGTGAGACTTCTAAGGCATATAGAGTCTATGTACCTGGTCAAAGGGAAGTAGAGATAAGCCATGATGTCACTTTTGACGAAGATGCTTCCCTGAAGAAAGTAGTAGATCTTCCTAGATCTGAAGAAAACCATGAAGAAAGACCTGGAAATCTGGAAGAACCCCAGGATGAGACTATGCCTGATGTTGAAGAGCCAATGGACCCTATTGATCCTTCCCCTTCTCTAGGAAAGAGGCCATCATGGCTCAGGGACACCCTCGAAGATGCTGAGGGTCATGCTGCCCCAAGGGGAACATTCCGAGAAAGCAAGAAGCCGTGTAGATACCAAGGGTATCTAGCTGCCATGAGTACTATTATACAATCTGAACCTGGATCTTTTGAAGAAGCCATCAAGCATCAAGTCTGGAAGGATGCTATGCATGAAGAATATGAGGCTATTATGAAGAATGATGTCTGGGATGTGGTCCCGAGACCGAAGGACAAATCTGTTGTCACCGCTAAATGGCTCTACAAGATTAAACATGGATCTGATGGGAGTGCTGAAAAGTTTAAGGCAAGATTTATTGCCCGTGGCTTCTCTCAAAAGGAAGGAATTGACTATGACGATATATTTGCACCTGTGGCTCAATATACCACCATCCGATCCATCATAGCCCTTGCTGCTACGCAAGGATGGAGTCTTCATCAGATGGATGTCAAGACTGCTTTTCTGCATGGTGCAATAAAGGAAGAGGTGTATGTAGAACAACCTCTGGGATTTGAAGTTCAAGATCGAGACACTTATGTCTGCAGGTTGAAGAAAGCCCTCTATGGGTTAAAGCAAGCACCCAGAGCTTGGTATGAGAGGATGGATAGTTACTTGATGAAGCTGGGCTTCACTCGAAGCAATGCTGATCCAAACCTTTACTTTAAGGTTGAGGAAGGAAAGCCTCTCATTCTAGTGCTGTATGTGGACGACCTCTTCCTGACAGGTGATGACCCTCTCATTCATCAATGTAAGAGGGAGCTTGCTGCTGAGTTCGAGATGAAAGACCTAGGACTGATGCACTATTTCCTAGGCCTGGAGGTCTGGCAGAGACCTGGAGAGATTTTCCTTTCTCAAGGAAAGTATATTGTGAAGCTTTTGGAAAGATTTGGGATGGTGGACTGTAAGTCCGTGTCGACACCAATGGAACTCAACTTTAAGAAGTTGAGTGGCAGCGCTGCAGGGCCTATCTTGGCCAATCCTACTGAGTATCGTCAACTCATAGGAGCTTTGATGTTCTTAGTGAACACCCGTCCGGACATATGTTTTGCAGTGAATACTTTGAGTCAACAGATGGTTGAGCCTCATCATTTTCACTGGGTTGGTGCCAAGAATCTTTTGAGATATCTTCGGGGCACGATAAACCATGGGCTGAGATACACTGCCGGGAGTGTGATACTCCGGGGATATACTGATGCCGATTGGGCTGGCAGTGTGGTGGATCGTAAGAGCACATCTGGATGCTGTTTCAATCTTGGTTCTGCTTCGATCTCATGGATGAGCAGGAAGCAGAAGTCGGTGGCTTTGAGCACCGCGGAGGCCGAATACATTGCTGCGAGTATGGCCTGTTGTGAAGCAGTTTGGTTGAGGAAGCTCTTTAGTGAGCTGTTCCAACATGTGCTAGATACCACTGTAATACTCTGTGATAATCAGAGTGGGATTCGTATGACTGAGAATCCTGTGTTCCACGACCGATCCAAGCATATTGATATCAGGTACCACTTTATCCGGGATATGGTACAGCGAGGCGCCGTAAGGCTCGATCATATAGGAATTGATGAGCAGGTCGCGGATATTCTCACTAAGCCCCTGGGGAAGGTCAAGTTCCTAACCTTCCGTGAGAGTCTTGGTGTCGTGGAAAGACCCTATGATGTGGGTCCTGTTGGACAATGAGCTCTGGGAGCTCTGGGGGGCTTTGGGGATAGCTTCTCGGAGCTATAAGCACTCATAATGCTTCTGCCCCACCCTTGTGATTATTGAGCTGGTTCGCCACTCATTTAATCTGTGCCCCGTATGCATCCTACCCATTGAGTTCAGGGATCATGGGAAGTACCTCTCATTTGGCCAATGAGGTGTGGAAAAGCTAGAGACTATTAGCAAAGACTGATGGACGCATCAGAGATTGCCGTACTCTCTATCTAGGATGGCATGGTCCAACCACTTGATCTGGGATCAAGATTTGTGAGGTCTGGGACCTCTGGACTGATTATGTCAGTCGGGGAATGATGTCTTTGTGACTGACCCACTTCTGTTCTGAAATAAAGAAGCCAGCAAAGCAAGTTTCGGCGGGATGACTCACGATGTTAATTGCACTAATAGATGGAGTTCTCCCTAGTTGAGAGGGAGTGTTAAATTTGGACAACTAGGTCCAAACTCCATGTTCTGATGCTCAGATTAAGAGGCTAATATTTTTGTTGGATTCCTCTTTCTGAGAGGTGTAAAATCCATATAAAAATAGTCTTAATCCGATGAGCAGAACTTATATTTTGAATTTATTATTCTTAATAAATTATATGTGCAAAGGTCAACCAGTTTTGTAATGTAGGCTCACATGCCCAACAGATGTGTCACACACCCTCATTGATGGATATATATATACAGGAAAAGTTGGAGAGAATTTGATCACACAAAAACAACTCACATCTTCCTCTCTCATCCTAAAAAGTACGAGCTACCTGGAGGACGAATTTCAGCCACACGTGGGAAGGACGAAGAGGATTTTTCTGCTGCTAGGGTTTCTGCTGCTAGGGTTTCGCAGAAGTTTGACCAGCGTTGACTTTGGTCAACGCTTGGTCCAAACAAGCTGAAAACTTGTGGGAGGTTCGATTTTTGAAGGCCATACTACCTGGCACAAAAATCGAGGTCAAAGGGTTGAACGTTTTGCTGCTGCGTTGACTTTTAGCTTGCTGCCCCTGCGTTGACTTTTCAGGACAGCGTTGACTTTTGTAGAACTGACTTGGGTTGACTCATCTACTGGTTGGAGGGTTGTTGTGACACATGCTGGGCTGGCTGACCAAAGGAGACTTTGCTGGTTGAAGCATCCTGTTGACCGCCGAAACAAACACATACATTTTTCTTGTTTCTGATTTGTCTTCTGTAAGATCTGCTTATATGTTCTATCTGCATTTTGCTTATCTACTTGTATGATTGCTGTGAGAAAAGTGAAATTGCTCTTAGCATAGAACATCTACAAAACTTTACATGAACCTATAGCGCAGTTCAAATGAGGAGATCTTCTAGTCCACGCAGGTCAATCTTTACTTCTGCAGTTGCAACTTCAGTTTTAGTAGCTTTCGGCTTCACATGTGTGAGGGAGAGACCCTTTTCTGCACAGTAGAGAAGAGACTCTTTTATGCGCAGTAGATGGAGAGAGATGTGATGAGATGAGTGAGTCCAAATGAGGAAAAGTCCTACTGTATTTATACACAGCGTTGGTGTTTGAATAGATGTGACTGTTGGGCTTCTGAGCCTACATGAGTTGTAGGTTGGCTTGATAATAATTCCATAATCAAAATAAATTCGTATCTCCATGAATAATTATTGGAATCGGATGATATTTATATCAATCCTACACCTCTTGACGGAAGGAATCTAACAAAAATATTATCAGCCATGAATAAAATGACCCACATGAAGTTTTGCCCTGGTTGCCAATTTTAACACCTTAGGACACTTGCTCAAATTTGAGTAAGTTGCTATTGTAACTTAGCCTAAGTCTAACTAATGAAAATCATCACTCATTTTGCAAATAGAAAGAAGGGTTTGGAGAGCAAAGGAGGAGATCAATTTTGCTTGAGCCAAGGAGGAGAAGGCAACTTTAGAAAACACCAAACATGGACGCCAGCACATTGGATGGGATTGGCACCACTGTTGCATAGAGAGTTGAGACTGAGAGGCCTATCATGGAATTGGTCCCTGATTGGTTAGAGGAGGTGACACTAGAGGAGATAGCAAGGCAAAGAGAAGTAGAGGATGAGGAGGCAACACAACCACCTTCAAGGGCTCAAACAGAGTGAGTTGGACTTAGCAATAGCATGGGCACTATTACCCTGCATGTCAACATAGGTGCATACAAAAAATTTGCAATATATATCATCACCATTGTAAGCCCAAGGTCACAAGTCAAAAGCATTGCATCAACCATGTGAGATTTTATATTAGGCATCCTAGGCCTGTGTCTTGTTTTTATCATCTATATCTTTGTTCTCCCAGTCGGACCAAGGGTGGGCACTTGTAGTTCATTTCAAGTTTCTTTCATCTTGTATAGAATTGGGGGGCCTTAAGTGAGACTACTTGAGAACTCATGGTTTTATAGGACCTGCTTTTGTAAGTATGATCACCGATGTATGTGCCTGTCCAGCGCTCGTCAAGGTGCACTTACGTCTTACCACATGATTAGAATTTATAGAGTCTTTAGGTGGCCTTGGCTTTGGTGTAGTATCTTCAAATAGCGATGATGCATGGCAATCTCATTTTGACAACTAGTCACATTTTCCAAGGCAATTCACGGCTCCTAACGCAAAGTGGTCCCATTGGTCAAAAGGTAAACTTGGTCTCCAATTGTTCAGTTTGATGAGAGGGGTGGATGCCATGTTAAGCTTTTCTAATCGAATGAGAAAGTGGGTAGTTACAACTTGGTCAAACTTGGTCAACAAGTCAAACAAGTTTCCAAGTGGCAAAACACAATATGGGTTGGGTAGAATGATGCATGCATTATGTCAAAAATGATTAACAAATCAATATGAACAATGCCCAACTATCAGATTTCACAGTTTCCTAAAGGATTTATGGAACCAGCACAAGGGGTAGATGACATGGCAGAGATAAGATGATGTGGCAACACTTGGGAAGAAATGAAAATTCTCAGAGATACCTAATTCAAACCATGGTCGATGTAGTCATACCCAAATTAAGTTAGTAAACGAAGAAAAGTGAACTCAAGCTAGCCATTGCAAAAGGCCAATTTAGAAAACAACTAAACTGGACGTCCTCTCATTGGATGTGATTAACACCACTACTACATGGAGGGTTGAAATCAAGAGGCATGTCATAAAATAAGTCTCTGATTGGTTAGAGGCCGCAGCACCAGAGGAGATAAAAGGGCATAGAGAAGTAGAGGAGGAATAAGATGAGGTGACATTGCCACCTTCAGGGACTTGGATAGAGTGAGTTGGACTTAGCAAAAGCAAGGGCATTATTACCCTACATGTCAGCAAGAGAACATACAAAAACTTTGCAGTATATATCATCACCATTGATAGCCCAAGGTCACAAGTTAAAAGCATTGTAACAACCATATGAGGTTTTATATTAGGCATCCTAGGCCTATGTCATGTTCCTATTGTCTATATCTTGTTGTTTTGGTCAAACAATGGTTGGTCCCTTGTAGTTTATTTCGGTTTCTTTTCATTTTGTAGAAGATTGGATGACATTAGGTGAGACTAATTGAGGAATAATGGCTTTATGGAAGCTTGCTTTTGTTTGGTGGTCTAGCTCATACACTAATCAAGTTAGTAAAGGAAGAAAAGTCGACTCAAGTTATCCACTGCAAAAGGAAACTTTAGAAAACACCTAACATAGACACCATCTGATTGGATGGGTTTGACACCACTACTACAACGAGGGTTAAGACCGAAAGGTCTATCATGGAATCGGTCTCTGATTGGTTAAGGGAGGCAACACTAAAGGAGATAGAAGGGCAAAGAGAAGTAGAAGAGGAGGAAGAGGAGGAGGTGACACCACCACCTTCAAGGACTTAAACAGAGTGAGTTGGACTTAGCAATAGCATGGGCATTGTTACCCTGCATGGCAGCAATAGTACATACAAAAAAATTACAGTATATATCATCACCATTGTAAGCCCAAGGTCACAAGTCAAAAGCATTGTAACAACCATGTGAAGTTTTATATTAGGAATCCTACACCTATGTCTTGTTCTTATTCTCTACATCTTGTTGTCCTAGTCAAACCATGGTTGGTCCCTTGTAGTTCATTTGGGGTTCTTTTTGTCCTATATTGGATTGGAGGGCCTTAGGTGAGACTACTTGAAGACTCATGGTTTTATGGGAGACTACTTTTGTAGGGGTGATCACTAGTGTATGGGCTAGTCTATATCACGTCAAGGTGCACCTATTTCTTACCACATGGTTAATGTTTATAGATTTTGTAGGTGGCCTTGGCTTTGATGCAGTATCTTTCAGACAATTATCATGCATGGCAGTCCCTTTTGACAACTTGTCACATTTCCCAAGGAAGTTCACAATTCCCAATGCAAAGTGGTATTGTTCGTCAAAAGGTCAACTTGGTCTCAAATTGTTCAATCTGATGAGAGAAGCCCATGCCACATTGATTTTTTCTAATCGAAGGAGGCAATGGCTAGTTACAGCTCGATAAAACTTGACCAACGGGTCAAACAGATTCCCAAGTGGTAAAACACAGTCAATGTTGGGCATAATGATACATGCATTACATAAAAAATTATTAGCAAAAGAAGAGGAACAATACCCAAGTGTCAATTTTTCCAAATTCCTAAAGGTGTTATGGAACCAACATAGGGGGCAGATTATTAAATTTCCAATACCAATGCAGTTTTATTTATATCTCAACAATTTTTCATCCCATAAAATTATTAAATAAAATTTTGAATTCTTGTCAAAATGAAATCACTAGTATTTAAACTCTGAAATAAAATATTTGCAGCGGAAAAATAAAATCAATGAGATCAATCACATCACAACAATACACCCATAACAAGTTTCCTTCATTAAAATCCTTGGGAAAATTTGGGCCTAGACCCACAAAAAAATATATTGTTGGAACCTGTAACTCGACCTCCTCCAGAAAACTCGGCCTAAGGAATTTGGCCCACTAAAAAATCAACCTCTTGAAGAATTCGACCCTAGAGAAACTCGACCTCCAATACCAGCAAATTGACCCACTCCTTTTTGCTCATATGACCTTTGTGCCCTCAAGAAAAATCAGCCCACTGGATAAATCAGCCTCTTAATTTCCTCAACTCGGCCTTTTCAAAATACTCTGAAAATCTCCCTGTACTCTTCCTACCTTCTCTTCAGTCTAGTTGAGCCTCTTGCTCTAGGGAAAATCACTTCCTCCACTTGTATGTCTTCTCTTCTCACTTAAGTTTATTTTATAACTTCATTAAGCCAAATCCCTAACTCTAATCTCCTAAGTGATTAACGATCAAGATTAGATCTCACCTCGCTTAAGATCAATGGTTGAAATCATATCTAAGTCATTTAAATAATTTTATTATTTATCCTTACTACTTTTCCTTAATAGTAGACAATAATTAATTGACTGTAATTATTGTACTTTTCGTAAGTTAGAATTAGGAAAGAAGTCATAAATCACTTACTCCATTAAGCAAGCACCGAAAAAAAAGGCAATCAACCATATCCTACATGCTAAGACACCAAACTCATGTAGAAGACCTTCCAAAGCTGCCAAGAACTTCAACGCAGATAGCATGGCAAAGACAGGATGATGTGGCAATGTTAGGCAAGATATGAAGATTCTGATAGAGACCCAATTCAAATCATGGTCAGTTTGAACATACTCAAGTGCCATAATTGTCAAGAAGTCAAGGATGTTGGCAATCCAATGAACAAGTGGCTAGGTCAAGTTAGTAAAGTAAGAAAATCCAAGTCAAGCTAATTGTTGCAAAAGCAACTAGTCATTGGGTAGTCTAAGTAGTCATTGGAGACTTCATGTACTAAGAAGTTACGTCATCGAAAAAGAAAGTAGTTGTTACAAAGAAAAATATTCTTCCAAAGCACCAATCAAATTCCTTTAGCCAAGTTGAACATTAAGGACCAAGTTGAACTTTTTCAAGGCCCAATGAGTGGGCAATTGAGCTATTGAAGTAAACTATTCTTCGTTGCCAGGTGCCATTATTGTCAAGAAGTCAAGGATGTTGGCAATCCAGTGAACAGGTGGCCAAGTCAAGTTAGTAAAGGAAGAAAAGTCAAGTCAAGCTAATTGTTGCAAAAGTCAACTAGTCATTGGGTGGTCTAACTAGATGTTGGAGACTTCATGGACCGAGAAGTTACGTCATGGACGAAGAAAGTAGTCATTACAAAGCAAAATATTCTTCCAAAGTACCAATCGAATTCCTTTGGCCAAGTTGAATGTTTTAATGACCAAGTTGAACTTCCTCAAGGATCAGTGAGTGGGACGATGAGCTATTGAAGTAAACTATTCTTTATTGTTGACAATTTTGGGCCATTAGCAAAGGGAATTATGGACTAAATTGGGCATTGTGAGCTAATTCGACCTCTTAGTGGTCAAAGTATTCCCTGTAATGTAACATTTTATAAAAAAATATTAAGTCTCCAACTTGTGGATGACTAGTTAAAATAATTATTTGAGTCCAACTAGCTGTAAAAAAGTTCTATAAAAGGCTACCTCTCCTCTTGCAATAGTTGTTGTTGTCATATGAGATAACTGCCATCAATAATTAAGAGCTTCATTTTTGCAAACCTTTGTTCAACATTTTCTTGTTCATTGTGTGAGATGGATTTTATTTGTATTTCTTTTCTCGATTAATTGTGTTATTGATGTTATAACCTAATAATTTCTCTAACAGGTGAAATTACACAAAGTTAACAAGTTGAGCCATCAAGGGGCTACTAGCCATGTGGAGGGGGAATACTAGAGGGAAACCCCACTTTGTTCTTTTGTTTTGCAGGTGAGTCACTTCAACGATTGGACCATTCCAAAGAGGAGCTTCAATTCGAGAGGAAGCTCATATTCATCTCACTTGTTGAGAAATCTAGGGCATAGCAATTAGGTGATTTCTCTATTAATGATAATTGCTTGTGAATACTTTTTCACTTCAATAGATTATGATCTTCTCATTAGTTAGATTATTATAGTGTTCTTCTTCATCAAACAACTACCAAAGAATAACAGTAAAGACTCAAGAGACAAGAGACACAGAATGTAGGTTATCAGCCAGGGCCAAAACCTCTCCCAATTGAGAGGAAAACCCAAACTAATTCTTCTTCTTATAGAGACTTCAATTGATGAACACCAAGACCAAGACCCTTGACCTACCACTCCAAGACCAAGACACAAAACTTCCTTGATGAGATCCTTCTTACTTTGGTCAACAATGGTCAAACCCCCGCTTCTTCCTCCTTCTCAGCTACCCTTCAGAATTCGGCTTCCTCTTCTCTGCTTTAGACCTACAACCTATTTCGACCTCCTTGGAAACCCTAGTTGCAGCACATGTAAGAGATATATGGTGATTTAACCCCTTGATCTCCTTCACTTGAGCTGAACAGCTTTCTCCTCCAACTCAGCTTGATGAAATGACTTGTATACTTCTTGATTCGACTTCTAGCACAGCAAGGAAGACTTTGACCCTTTTCTGCAGTAATGACACTTCTTTTCCTCGCATGTGTGAGTGGAGATCAGCCCTAAAACAAACCCAAAAAAATTGTCTTCTATATTTTCCATCTTTTCTGCTTCAAACCTTGACCGAATTGCTTACTTCTAAAATGAGGTCGAGTTGCCTATTTATAGAGGTTTGCCAATGTAAATAAACCGACTTGGCAGTTTTGTTGCGCTGACATGTCATTTGGAGAGGTTTCATTATTCCTTCTTGAAGCCGACTTGTAGGAGGTGCTTTTGCTTGGTCTTGGAGGGCCTTCTTATTCATTTAATGACTCATACAAAAATGTAACATGCCCAAGAAGGGTCCTTCATACATGACATTGACTCAATTTGACTTTTATGACTTGATGACAAAACCTAAAGGTTCACAATGGGAACCTTAACTAAAATAAAATTTCTTGATCATGAAACCCATGATTCAAGTACTACAAAAATAATTTTATTTTCTTCTTTACATCAATTACATAAAATCACAATTACACGTCATTATGAAGGCCGAACATAGTTACACTTTTCAACACTCCCTCTTAACTAGGGAGTTATTCATAATGGTGCTTGGTCATTCCCAATCTGAAGAATTCTCATAAGAAGAGTCGGATTAGTAACCCATTTGTTTAGCATCATATCAACCAACATTGTCACATAGCAAGGCCTTGACTAACAGCTCTATCTCTCCATAAGATTTGAGCTCAATGCTCACGAGACCAATGATATACAGACACCCTCATCATTGTCTCTCTCGGAACATACCCCACCGGAGTTCTTAAGGTGTGTTCCCCCAGGACTATTCTTATCTTGGATTCCCAGTCCTCAAAGAATATCAGTCCTCTACGACTACTCTTATCTTGAATGCCCTAACTCATCCTCAAAGATCATCGAATGCCAGATGTTTACCCAATCCTCCATTTTGTCTTCCCAAGTGAAGACAAGAATGATGTTTTTATCTCTCCCTCTTAATTAGGGAGGACATACCTATTCCAATGAAGGTGTTGACACCTAATCAAAGGGATTGGGTGTATAGCTATAATTAATGTAAGTAAATAATAGAGAAGATAGAGAGTCATCGGGAGATGAACCAAACAGTCACTCCCTCTTGTATATAATAATGAACAACCTGAATGAATAATAGAGTTCTGATTTGAGGAGTTACCTCCTGGTCTGACATGGTATCAGAGCAGGCGCCATTTTTTGGCTTCCTTTTTAATTTGTAACTCCTATTCTGTTTTGCATCTTTTGCAGGTTGACATTTCTGTCAAATCCCTACAAAAACTCATTTATCATTTAATACATTCGTTGAAGTGCGTTGCATTGGATCTAGTTGTTGAAGCCGAAGGTGTTGTAATGACTTGGATTTCCTCTTGCTCTGAGTATGGTATATATACCCTTTCGCATTGAAGAACCATATATCCTTTTTTGTATTCACATATATCCTATTTCGTATTCCCTTGAGCCGGATCTCAAGTATTATAAACCCATATATATAAATATCATCGGGTCCGCTTTTTAATCGCATCGCAAATCTCTTGCCCCGATCAATACCACTGCATGTTTGCGATGCGATCATACCCTTCATTAAACCCGCTCGGACACAATTCCCAAGGTTTCACTTTATCTGGCTCATTCTCCACCGTTGATCTCAACCTCCAGATCCGACGGCTCACATTGATTTCAGGGGGGGACCACTTGCACGACAGTTACCCGTTCGAAAAGTGCCTTTTAATCTCCCCCGTTGATCATCACCTCAAAATCCGATAGTTTATAGCGATTTCGAGTACATTAGTTGCACGAGAGTTACCCGCCCGATACGAGCGGTTTTTCTCTCTTCCCTAGTCGCTATGTGTCAATCGCTTAGTGGAATCAGGTGCTCCCCTCTCAATACCACTTACCTTTTTTTATCCACTCGAAATCCGCTTGTAACACGAAATCCACCTTTAGCCGTGGTTATCGCCCCGACTTGTTTTGCTTGCGATAACCGTTGATTGCTTACCATCGACGGCCCTCCTCCATTCATCTCCTCTGCTCATCTCCGTCGTTCATCTCTGCCATACAAAGCAACAAAAGAACTACAGCTACAATCAGACTCTGATATTCGGGTGAACGTTGAATGTTGTTAAGTTGAACGTTGTTGGTATAACAATCATTTTACGAGTAAAATTTTGCAGCAGCAATATTTTTCTCCACTATACACAAATTTTACAATGCATTCAATTATATCTATTGTGGGAGTAGTTCTCAATGGAAAAGAGAATTATCCTGAATGGTCATGGAAAATCCAACACACTCTCATTTTTAATGAGCTATGGAAAGGAGTGTGTCTTGGAGAAGGAGACGAAGCGCCAGAATAGCCTACCTCAGACAAGGAGCTCGCCATTTGGGAAAATAAGAACAGCAAAGCCTATGCATTGATTGCAGCATCAGTAAGTGAAGAGGTGAGTCGACACATTTCGGCATTTTCAAATGCATTCGAAGCCTTACAAAAGCTAAAGGCACTCTATGACTCACACTCTGCACTTGAAGTTGTTCAACTTATGATTAAACTCTTCACCCTTGAATTACAAAATAATGATCCTCTTACTCTTGCATCCGAAATAAAATCTATAATGCATGAATCAAAGTCACTAAGGTTGAATTGGATATTCCTCTGATCGCTTTTCTCAAGGCACTTTATCCTACTTACTCCAATTATCTTGAGTCATTGCAAACAAATGGAAATCTCAAAGATATTACCTTTGACTCCCTTGTGAAAAAATTTGTTGAAAGAGAGAAAGCTTTTGGAAAGAAGACAGCCCTTGAATCTTCTGAGGAGGCTATGTGCCTTGCTCAAAAAGAAAAGAATCTTGCCCAAGATTCTTCCAGAGGAAGAGATGGTCGAAGAGGAAGAGGAAGATATTTCAGAGGCAGGGGGGGCAGACACTCTCAAGGAGAAAAGTCAGATTTGCACTGCATACACTGCAAAAGAAATGGATAACATGATGCCTCCACATGCAAGTTACCTTGGGACAAAATTGAGCAGCAAAGAAACCAACCCAAAGGTAAAACTAATGACACAGACAAAGGTAAAGAACCTGAATCCACTCATTATGTTGTCACACAATGTAATATTGGAGTAAATGAAGACTTATTTAATGCTTCACTTGCTTCTTCGAAAAATGATTGGTTGCTTGATTCAGGAGCAACTTGCCACATGACTCAAAAAGATTTTTTTGAAGAATTTACTAACAATGTTGATGGAGCAGTATACTTTGCAGACCAATCAAAACTCAAGCCATCAAGGCTTGGCACAATCAGGGTTAAATTGCCTGGTCCTCCAGACTTTCTCTGCATCATGTTCTATATCTCCCACAGCTGAGGAGAAACTTGTTGTCCTTGGTCCACATCCGCCAACAAGGTCACTCCATTCATATGTTTGATGGCAAGCTTGAGGTGAGAAGAGCATCTAACCACTCACTTGTTATGACAGGGATAGAAGAAGAAAGGCTTCTCAAGCTGCAGGGTACCTCTGCTCGTACACAAAATTTCTCATATAATTCTCGTTATGAAGAAGGTACACTTCCATCAAGTTTATTATGGCATGCTAGATTTGGACATTTGAACTATGACAGCTTCTGCTTGTTGAAGAAAAATGGTGTCACTGGTTTGCCTACAATTCCTAGGAAGCTTAAGCAATGTGATGCTTGCATTCTAGGAAAGCATAGCAAACAGTCCTTTCATGATTCACACTCCAAAGCACATAGAAAACTTGAACTCATTCATTCAAATTTATGTGGTCCAACGCCTGTTCCTTCTGCAAATGGAAATAAATATATGATGACATTTATTGATGACTACACCAGAATGTGTTGGGTTTATTTATTGAAGAACAAATCTGATGCTTTTCAAACATTCAAGAACTTTCATGCATGGATTGAAAATGATGCACAATCTCATATTGGCTCTATTTGCACTGATAATGGAAAAGAATACACTTCAAATGAATTTGAAAACTATCTTCGCCAACATGGGATCAAACATCAAACAACTGTGCCTTATAATCCCCAACAGAACAGAGTTGCTGAAAGAATGAATAGGACAATCTTAAATATGGTACGCTCCATGTTGTTCTTCAAAAATGTAAAAATAATGTTTTGGGCTAATGCAGTTCTATGTGTTGTATATATAAAGAATAGATGTCCATCTAATGCTATCAGAAACAAGACTCCTTATGAAATGTGGTATGGGCACATTCCTTCAGTAAAGCATCTCAGGGTCTTTGGTTCCACCTGTTATGCCTTGATACAAAAGGTACATAGAAACAAACTTGGTGCAAGAAGTCGTAAGTGTATCTTCCTGGGGTATTCAAACACCTCCAAAGCATACTGTCTCTATGATGAAGTCAACAAAATTTTGTTGTATCTAGAGATGTAATCTTTCTTGAATCATCCAAAACCGACAATGTTGTTGAAAGGCAACTTGATCGCTTGGATAGATTCACAAATGCAAAATCATTTCAAGAATTTGATAATCAGATTCCACATCTTGAAGGGGGGATTCCTATACTAGATCAATCTGTGGAATCTTCTTCTGAAGCACTCTCTCCCCTACATGAAACTCCAACAACGGATGATACTTTGAGTGATGTGATTGACAGAATTGGGAGACTCAATCTTGATTCAGTCCCAACTCAATCAACGGAGCAGCCTAGACCATCTGAAAAAGGTCCCCCAAAGTGGCTGACAAAGACACTTGAAAGTGTTCATCCTGATGAGGTTGGAAAGACAGGAACTAGAAATTCAAACCGGAAAAATGGAGGTAATGTAGATGACTCTGATTCACTTGTTGATATGGATGTTTCTCATGATTGTGAATTCAATTTGTCTACAGATTTTGAACCAACTTCCTTCAAAGACGTTGCTTCTCATGATGAATGGAGAGAAGCAATGCAAAAGGGGTATGATGCCCTGATAAAGAATGGCACTTGGAAGCTGGATGATCCTCCATTGGGAACTAAACCAATTGGCTGCAAGTGGGTCTACATGAACAAGTATAAAGCTGATGGCTCATTTGACAGGCACAAAGCCAGGCTTGTGGCAAAAGGTTTTGCACAGAAAGAAGGGGTCGATTAGGAGGAAACTTTTGCCCCCACAGCAAAATGGGCTACCATCTAGACACTCTTTGCCCTAGCAGCTCAGAATGGTTGGAAAGTCCATCAAATGGATGTAAAAACTGCTTTTTTAAATGGAGATCTAAAAGAAAATGTTTTTATGTCCCAGACTGAAGGATTTGCTGTGAAAGGACATGAACATAAAGTATGCAAACTTGTGAAATCCTTGTATGGCCTCAAACAAGCACCACGAGCCTGGTATGAAAAACTGATTGAGCATCTTCTAAAACTCAATTGCAAACATTATGATCTTGATGATGCAACTTTGTTTGTCAAGAAAGTTGGCAAAACAGTGGTATATCTTGTGGTATATCTAGATGATCTTTTGATGACAGGGAACAATGAAAGCTACATTGCATCCATAAAGAAGGAATTGAAGAAAGGTTTTGAAATGATTGATTTGGGTTATGTTCATTACTATCTTGGTATTGAAGTAACTCAACATCCGAAGTCCATATTCCTTTCTTAAAAGAAGTACATTGGAGATCTGTTGAACAGGTTTGGCATGACTGAACGCAATCCTCTGACTACTCCAATGGAACAAAACTTAAAGCTCACATCCATTGAAGGAAAAGAATTTGAGGATGCAACAAAGTATAGATAGCTTGTAGGAAGTCTCGACTACCTAACTACTACCAGACCAGACATTTCGTTTGTTGTTGGAATCCTCTCTAGATTTATGCAAAAGCCTTGTGAAGGACATTGGTCTGCTGCAAAAAGAGTAAAGTACTTGAAGGGAACTCAAGACTTTGGAATCAAGTATACATAAGTGGGCGAGTTCAGCTTGATTGGATACTCTGATTCAGACTTCGATGGAGACAAAGAAACTAGGGTATCTACTTCAGGTTATGCTATGATTCTTGATCAGGAGTTGTCTCCTAGAGATCACGCAAACAATCAGTTCCAGCAGATTCCACAACAGAGGCAGAATATGTGGCAGTCGCTGAGGCAACAAAAGAAATTGTGTGGCTCAGGAAAATTCTTGAAGATTTGCAGGTAAAACAAGTACAATCGACTCCACTCATGATTGACAATACCTCTGCAATAAAGTTGGCCAAGAACCCAAAGTTCCATGATCAAACAAAGCACATCAATACTAAATATCATCTGATTCGACATCATGTTGAGGCCAAAACAATCCATCTTCGCCATTGTTCCACTAATGAGCAAATTGCAGACATCTTCACCAAAGCACTTGGAAGAGAAAAGCTTGAAAGATTCAGAACGATGCTTGGACTCACCAACATCCCTTCAGATTAAGGGGGGAAATGTTGACACCTAGTCAGACGGATTGGGTGTACAACTGTAATTAATGTAAATAAATAATAGAGAAGATAGAGAGTCATCAGGAGATGAAACGAACAATCACTCCCTCTTGTATATAATAATGAACAACCTGAATGAATAATATGAGTTTTGATTTGAGGAGTTGCCTCCTAGTCTGACAGAAGGAATGTACCTAAGATCCCTCTTAGCTTAGGAATTTTGCTTCCAAGTTTCTACCAAGTAAGAAACTTTTTTTCAGGCTCCCTCTTAATTAGGGACCTACAACAGCTCCTCAGGTGGAGATGATGGGACAATCAGTTGCTTGAAGAACTCCTCCTTGCAATGTCATGAACTTCTCTTCTTTATTCAAGAGTCTTCATGTTTTTGGGACTTCTTCGTAGGGCATAGACCATCCATCACTTTAATCCATGAGTCAGTCATGTCATTATTCCTTTCATCGGAAAGTGATTCATCAGTCCATATTTGACCTTCCTTCATGCCATGTTCCCTGAAGGGACTTCCTTCCTGCTACATGGTTAACAATAGTGGAAGACACCCATAGCTCTTCCCTCGGCAGCCCTGCATAAGCCCATCCAAATATTTGTTCAAAAATAAGAAATGAACACTTAAATCAATATTACCTTTGTGATGGTCTTTCATCATGAAATCTCCTTATTCGCAGCAGCATCCTACATACGCATTGACACATCTCCAAAAGATATATATTGTCAAGGCTCTCTTTCTTTTTTTGACTTTATCAGAGTCCTCATATCTTTCATGGAGATATCCTAGTCAAATCTTCTAGTCCTTGGATGTTGATTGCCTTTTCCATGGTTGCATATTCCACGACCTCTTCCTTCCTTTCTTCACAAATTTCATTCCTAGGAACTTCCAATCAGAGTTCTTCCAATTATTGTCAATAACCTCATATTATTTATGAGGACATATTCTCTTGATTTAGATAATGTGTGACCCATGCCTTCTTGCATCTTTGCAAAGGAGGAGATCCCTTTCTTTTGATCATGCTCTTGAGATAGAGCATTTTTCTATGTTACCTGCAACCATATGACATGACTCTTCATTATCAAATATAAGCATACATACCTCATTTTTCTTTTAGGTCAACTCAAACTTCCTTCGTCATCTTCCTTGATTAAAAGAACTTCAATCCCTTGATCTGCTTTATCTCTTTTGTCATCATACTCTTATCCCATGAATTCCACAAGTTGGAATTCCTTATGAAACCCTTGCTTCATTTGATTGGTGAACCTTCCAAAGAAAATTCCAATAGAGGATCTTGAGTATCCTCATCCAACAAATGTTTCCTTTTGACAGATGTATGATGAACCTTGCACTAGATGACCTTTTCTTTCTTTTCCCATAAGTACCACCTATGTTAGTAATGAGGTTTTCAAGAGCTATATCCTTCCATGGGTGACTACCGCAGACTTTAATTTCAACCATCTCTCATGCTTTTTTATGATTCCATGATGCATCCTATCATGATTCCTAATAGTTATACTTTACAACAAGAAGACTTTAAAAACAGAACTTGGAAAGAGCTAGGAGAGAAAGACTATCTCAATCATAATAAAGATCTTTTACTTCCTCTTTCTTGGACTTCTTATTTTCAGCTTCCTCCACTTCCTCGGTGATATGGGCTTCTTCTCTTCCTCTTTTGTTATTGTCTTTCTTGATCTTAGGACAATCTCTTTTGTAATGCCCATATTCTTGACATCCATAGCATTGAATCTTAGCCATGTTCCTTTTCTTCTTTTGAGAACCAGACTTTCCAAATTTTCCCTTTCTTCTTGTCATTATACCATAAGCTTGATTTTGTTCACCTAACCCTGCATCAGATTTTGCCTTTAGCCTATATTCTTCAATCTTTCATAGTGACCATAGATCCTAGAATGGAGTAGCTTCTTTCTTCCCAAAAATACTTTAAGTAAAGTTACCCAACTCCTCCGGTAGTGTATTTAGTACAACTGTAGTCATTTCTCTATCAGAAATGACTTCTCCCAAATATTGAAGTTGATCCCCGATTCCAGGTATCCTCATAAAGTATGAGGCTATTCCTTCTTCCTTCGACATCTTTAGTTTGTAGAGTTCTTGACTTAATTAGATGACTTCTCCAACAGTGCTTACAGAATACAACTCTACCAGTTTGTCATAGATTTCTTTTGAAGTTTCGAGTTTTGATACATATGGAATGAGGGGATCCTCGATGGATTCTATGAGAATCCTTTAAGCCCTAACTTCCCCTTTCATATATTTTGCAAGTGCTTGAGCATCTTCCTTTGTTGGTTTAGTGATAGATCCTTTCACATGTTCCATAACCTCATTTTCAATGAGATTCAGATTTGTCATTTTCTTCCATGCAAGATAGTTTGAAGCCCCAACCAATTTGTTGCTTTTCTTGCAAAAAGACATTTTGACAGATTCAGATGTGGACATAAATATACTTTCTTGATAGGCTACTTCTTGTTGCTTCCTTGATGTTGATGATGATATAGAGAATAGAAAACTTCTCCTTGATGAAGAGAGTTTTCTTCAAAAATGATCCTTGATCCCACAGAGAGGGAGATCTCTTTGGATCCTTTGATGGTGATGTCTTTGATGATGAAGATCAGTGATGGCTTCTCGATGATGTTTTCATTGGTAAGTTCCTTGCATCAATGAGAGGGAAATCACCTTAGAATCTTGATGACAATGTCGGCCTTGCTTCTCTAGAAAAGAACTTGATGTATAAGTCCTTTAACTTGAGTAGGACCTTTAAAGTCTCTTTGTAACAAACTAAATTTATATAAAAATAAACACAAATAATGTAAAAGACAACAAAATAAGATTAATGATTAATTAGTTAGCAATTAACGAAAAGGCATGTCCCTAAGGACATAACCGTTAGTGAAAGGGTAATTACCTAGATATATATACAGGACCCTCATTCTCATTTGTATCATCCTATATCAAATTTTTTATACAATATACAATTTAAAATTACAATCCTATGATGGATGTCTTTGTCTACGAAGTATTTTAATAGTTCTGTTGCGTATACCACTTTTGGTCGTTACATTGGTATCAGAGCCACGTCTGATTCCGGCGTTTGGCCATCAAACTTCGTCAACATTGTTGCTGCCAAAGATTCAAGCGTCTCACCAAGAAGTAGGAGTTTCTCCTCTTTGCGAGTTCGACGTCAGGCCTTTGGCCATTGAAATTTTTCATAAAAAAGAAAAGGAAAAAAAAGGAAAGCAGCAGCAATAAATATATATAAAGTCAAAAAACAAATTAAAATATATTTTTGATATAAAAAGCAATATTTAAAAAAAGAAAAATAAAAATAATAATAATAATAATACATATTAAAAATTGAATTTAAAACAAAAAATAAAAACGCAATCACAAATTCACTCGGCCAAAAACTCTAGGCCACGACCAAATAGTCGGCCAACCAGAACCCTGTCACCGACAGGCTCGAACCAGTAGCAGTCGCCGCAAAACACCAAAGTTGACAGCTCCTAACAGTTGATTTCCGCAGTGTGTTGCCTTCCGCCAAGACCCGTCGCCGCACACAGCCCCCCCCACCCCCCACGTTGTTGCAACAAACCCTGTACACCACCGCACCAGCACGTCCGTCGTGCTTCATCCATCCCAGTCGTGGCCAATCGATGGTCTTTTGTGCTCGCTCCATCCACCAAAGGTCCGGTCAATGGGTGTGAGCCAACCAGCGAATAGTCGTGACTCAACCAAGTAGCAGGTAAGGTCGTACGACATAAGTCAATTTATGTAATTTGGATCCGGCAAATTATAACGTATGAAAGTTACAATATAGTCATAATAAATTATATTATTAATTTAATATAATTTAATTATTTAATGTAAAAATAATAATAATAATAATTTAATTAATTAAAACTATTTAATTAATTAAATTATCAAAAAAATAATAATAATAATAATAATTGATTAAAAAATATATATATATATATATTATAAAAGAAAAGTTATTACATAATACCTAAAGTCATTTCGACAAAACAAAATGGGATCAATCATTGAAAAAAATGATGGAGTTCAATTCTAAAATGATGAAGGAAGAAAGGTTTTCCTATAATGGTCTTTCAGTTACAGATCACGGAGTAATTACAGTAAAAGGAAATATCTAAGGATGAGAAGTTAATGTCGCCATTACCCCATTATCAATATCAACTTGGCAAATCAGCTATTAATTCCAGAGCTAAGCATTGGTGTAAAGAAAAATATTTTTGACCAAAAAGAGTATAAAGTTAGTGATCTACAAGTGACAATAGGTCATTATGAGTACATATCTCAATTTCATGTTGTAAGGACGGATAAAAAGATTGACATCATACTCGGTCAACTCTGGTTTTAAGGATTTGGGTACATTCATGTTAAACATAGAGAAACAAGTTTTGACGTTTCCTCATAAAGGGAAGACGCTCACGTTTCGAGACATAACGAGTAAATCAAAATCAATAAAATCTTCATTAGAAGAGCTTAAGGGTATCTCAGGCTAGATGTTTCAAGATAACGAAAAAAACTATATCAAAATAGCAAAAGGAGCTTGAAGAAGTCATCTGCAGCAAAGGCAGAAATTTCGCACCTCAGAGATCACCAAGAAAAACTACTCGAACAAGTCAAGAAAGCTAAAGCATCAAAGAAGGAACTCAAGGAGTGTTTATTAGAACAAGAAGAGGAAAAGTTACGTTTAAAGAGCCTTAACCAAACATTAGTAGAACAAATCAAGTGTTTAAAAGACGAGAAGCGTGAAGGCCAAAATAAAGTTGACTCGGAGAATGAGGAATGCTTACGTCTCAAAAATCATAATCAAAATCTGCTCAAACAGAGTAAAAAACTTAAGGACGAAAAGAAATCATTGACGAATCGGTTCAAAGAACTTGTCACAAATGAAGCATCAAAATCTCCAGATGTAGCAGTCCAAACTAAAGAAACAAACATCAATACCACTAATCTCGCAGTTCAAGCAAATCCAAACCCTATTGAAGTAAAAATGTACTCAGAGGTTGTCGTTCAAACAAGAGGACACCCCAAATGAGGATTCAGTAGTCGAGTCAATAACAACAATGCCTGAAGGAAATCAGGAAATTGCCATAGAAACGTTTAAGAAAGTTCAAACAAGAAAAATTCCTTATCTACATCTGAATCACAAGAGTAGACACCTTAATCAATCTACAAGTCTATATCACACAAACATAAACAACAAACTTATGTTCTGAAGATTACTGAAGTGAGCTCAATCCAGTCATATGATAACTATTCGCCACCCAGTTCCAAGGGTCAGAAGATTTCCCAAAAGATTAATCTAGGATGATCTGATCCATTTTCAGTACAACAATTTTGTCTATTGCTCAAAACATCATATCGTCTTGTATAAACAAAGATGAAAGCTCAGAAATAAGAAGATATGCTGATCAATAGAAGAGAACCGATCCTTCATCAGTAAGCTTTGAGGGCAAAACATTTTGAAGGGGAAAGCAATGTAACAAACTAAATTTATATAAAAATAAACACAAATAATGTAAAAGACAAGAAATAAGATTAATGATTAGATAGTTAGCAATTAATGAAAAGGTATGTCCCTAAAGACATAACCATTAGTGAAAGGTACTTATCTGGCTATATATACAAGATCCTCATTCTCATTTGTACCATCCTATATCAATTCTTTTATACAATATACAATTTACAATTACAATCCTATGATGGATGTCTTTGTCTACAAAGTATTTTAATATTTCCGCTGTGTATATGACTTTTGGTCGTTACACTCTTGAGATGACTTGAGGATTCCAAGACTTCTTTCTAGTGTAGACTTCTTCTTTTATCTAGGGTTTTGATACTTCTTTTGTAGATCTTGACTTCAAGATGATCTTCTAGATTTTCTTTGATGCCTTCCTCGAGTTTTGATCCTTGAGTGCCCCTTGATAAGATGCCCTTCCTTGACTTTGTCACCTTACCTTTGATACCATGTTGAGAAATCTAAGGCATAGCAATTAGGTGATTTCTCCATTAATGATAATTGCTTGTGAATGCTTTTTCACTTTAATAGATTATGATCTTCTCATTAGTTAGATTATTATAGTGTTCTTCTTCATCAAACAGCTACCAAAGCATAAACAGTAAAGAGACAAGAGACACGAAATGTAGGCTATTAGCCAGGGCCAAACCTCTCCCAATTGAGAGGAAAACCCAAATGAATTCTTCTTCTTATAGAGACTCCAATTGACGAACACCAAGACGAAGACCCTTGACATATTTGCACTCCAAAACCAAGACACAAAGCTTCCTTGATGAGATCCTTCTTGCTTTGGTCAACAATTGTCAAACCTCCGCTTCTTCTTCCTCCTTCTCGGCTACCCTTCAGAATTTGGCTTTCGGTTCTCTGCTTTAGACCTGTAACCTATTTCAACCTCCTTGGAAATCATGGTTGCAACACATGTAAGAGATATATGGTGATTTAACCCCTTGATCTCCTTCGCTTGGGTTGAATGGCTTTCTCCTCCAACTTGTTAAGAAATGAAGGGTAATTTTAAATATTCAATTTCTCTTAACTGTGATAACTTCTTGTGATATTATTTCTTTAGATTCTGCTCTTTATTGTTTACATGAATTATTATCATCAACCAGCTATCAAAAACAAGAAGATCAAGATGCACAGGAACACAATCTATTGGCACCATGCCAAGGCAAAAACCTCTCCAAATAGTGAGAGGAAAAACCCTTTGAACTCTTTCTTATAGAATCTTTATTGAGAAATTACATGACCCGAACATTGACTCAATAATACCTTCAACATCAGATGACAATACCTCCAACCATGTACGCAAGCATTATGTATCTTTCTGCAATTCTAAACAATATATCAAATCTGTAGCAAGAGTATGACAAACAGTAATGATGGTCTCGAATAGGCTCTTCTAGCCTCTTTTTATCTTCGCTCTTCGTGTAGATCCATCACACACACAACAGTGTCTTGATCTGAGATTTGGTGATGCCAACGGAATGACAGTTATAGGGCTGCGAAAACAAAATCTTCTGCTTCAAGATTTAGATCCACGTGATGGAAGAGATAGGGCTCTTCTAGCCCTTGGATGACTTCGATCTCTCTTGCACTGGCTTCCTTACGCAAACTGCGGCTGGATTGGATCTATAACCCAACAATATACCCTTATGACATGATGCCCCAAATCAGATTAGACAGTCGCACTTGAGAGCATGTTTGGTGATGAACTCGGATGAGGGAACAGACATCCTCATTGACTGCGGCTGCCCTTCTTCTTTGACCCTTTCACTTTGCTATCCTTCATGTGATGAGTGAGGATTATTGTATCTTGTTGAGGTATCAACGCAGCCTATATATAGGCTTGCTTCCTTATCATTAAGCCGACGTTATCCTTCTTTTAGCCAACATGATAATAAGTGGTTTCCATATTTATTCAAGTGGCTCCTTTGCATCAAATCCATGGGTACATGTTGGAGTATTCATTGATGATCTAGAAGGGTTCTTGACTTACATCAATTACATTTACACGAGTATTAATACATGATTGTCTTCAAAGGCTCTCAATTGGAGCCAAAACTTCTTGAGCATGAAACCCATGTCTCAAGCAACAATAAAAAAAAAAAAAATCTTGATACAAAAAATACATTGTTACAATATTTGACATGATGAAGACCAAACCTAGTTACACTATTTTCAACACAACTCGACTTGATGAAATGACTTGTATACTTCTTGATTCAGCTTCTAGCATAGCAAGGAAGACTTCGGCCCTTTTCTGCAACAGTGACACTTATTTTCCTCGCACGCATGAGTGGAGATCAGCCCTAAAACAGACCCAAACAATTCATCTTATAGGTTTTCCTTCTTCACTTGGAGAGAGAGACTTCTTATGAGATTTTTGCACTTCTTTTCTGCTTCAGACCTTGACTGAATTGCTTGCTTCTAAAATGAGGTCAAGTTGCCTATTTATAGTGGTTTGCCAATGTAAATAAGCCAACTTGACAGTTTCCTGAGCTGACATGTCACTTGGAGAGGTTTCATTATTCCTTCTTGAAGCTGACTTGTAGGAGGTGTTTTTTCTTAGTCTTGGAGGGCCTTCTTGTTCATTTAATGACTCATACAAAAATGTAACATGCCCAAGAATGGTCCTTCATAAATGATGTTGACTCAATTTGCCTTTTATGACTTGATGACAAAACCTAAAGGTCCACAATGAGAACCTTAACTAAAATAAAATTTCTTGATCATGAAACCCATGATTCAAGTACTACAATTACACAAAATTACATTAATTACATAAAATCACAATTACATGTCATTATGAAGACCAAACCTAGTTACACTTTTCAACATCACTCAGTTTGAAGACTGGAGAACGCCAAACAAGGGGGGTGCTCCTAGTTCAATTCGAAAATTGAAGAGTTTATTAAGTCAATAGTGTGGGTGAATTATCCTAATAGACCAACCCCACTTCTTTGACCATTTACAAAATTGATCTAAGGAGGTACAAGTTCCACATCCCGTCAAAGTGAAGTAAGCTGGGTACAAGGTATAATTCCAACAATCGCTTCTCTTTCTTAAAATTCTAAAACTTTCATTTTCAGCATTAGATTAGGAATATTAACTTGTTGGTTTTTCATTAATTACATCATATTAGCAAGTTTTACGTTGGAGAAATTGACTACTATTACTTTAGGTTCTCAAAGGAGAAGGGTGAGCTTACCAAACCAATCACCTATATGATATATCTTATCTATTGAATAGATAGTGAGCTAGGTATCAATCACCGGTCTTCCTCTCCAAATCCACCTATCTATTGTTATTGATCAAACAACCCTCCGGGACATGTGATCAAACAACCAACTTCCCTTCCCCACTAGCTCTAGGGCCTCTAAACCAAGGATAGATACTTTCTTTCAATGGGGATATCTTACGCTTGTATCTAATAAAATTTTCATGTAGAACTGAGTATTTGTTGGCTGTAGCATACAAGATCTATGATAAAGACCAAGATTTATTGTACTCTACAAGTTATTATTTCAAAAATCTTTTTAGTGTCTCTAGTGTGCATATACTTGTCTATTTTACTGTTTAGAGTCTAATTTATTCAATTTCCAGTCATAAATAATATTTTTATGTCTGGAAATTATAGGCACTTTGCCTAGAGAGGTCAAAGCCCATTTCCATAAAAAGAAATTTTTGGGCTTGTTGAAAATTTTATTTTTCAACTATCACAGGTTGAGGAGAGGTCCCATAAGCATTATCATTTATGCTCCAACCTTCCCACCCCTAGATTTGTGATCTAGGAGTGCTTGGGCACTCACTAGGTGGCTAAATTGGGCCAAATAGGTTGTTTTCCTTGTCATTTTACACAGACTTTATAGTCTGATATAACAAAACAGCAAGTTATTTTGATCCATAAGTCCATAACCAAGAGTCCAAACTGAAAATTAAGACCATAGATGGTTAGAATATTTTATGTACATCAAATTTGACTTGTTACACGATAAATTCTGTCATTTGGCATCACTTTATTTAATATTTTGTTTTCTGCTGCTAAATCATACACAGAAGCAGTGGGACAGCCCCATACATTATCTCTTCCACTCCTTCTCAACCCCATTTAAGGAACTAGTCTTACTTGTAATTAGGGTTGCTATCAGGAATTGTCACTTGACCTATTAGGAGGTAGTCAGGTTTAAAGAGAGGGGCCTTGAGCCAAGGTAACAGTGGGTCCTTGCCTTGTGTGTGCCCATCCAATAGGTTGTCAAGACCTTAGCAACCCTACTAATTGGATCAGTAATAGTGCACTGATAGAGGACGTCAAAGTCTACCTCCTACTTCTTCTAAAGCACCTCAGAGTCAAACACCCACCCAAGGCCTTCTCCCTCTAGCGGAAAAGCCATTACTTTTGCCCATAAAAGGGCCAAAGGAAATCACTTTTTTATGTTTCTAATTTCATTGTAGATGACTCATGATGATGAAATTTATCTATTATATTTTTTGTTGATATTTTGAGGCCAAGTTCAGACTCAGGATTCAGGAAATAAGTGTCGTGTGATGTAGCACTAGACATCTTATACATCTTATATGATAGTTATGTTTTCATATTTGTGTGGCAACGCATTTATTTGATGTTGTTGTTGCTTTAGATGTTAAAAAAATTGTAAAAAATGAATACTTTTGTATTCTTTTAATTTGTCGATGTTTGCCAATTTTTACCAATATTTTGCTACGTTTTATGATTTTTTTTCCTTTTTGGACCCTCGTTGATTTTATCCTGATGCCGATGTCAGCAAAATTGCTTATGTGTTAACCCTTCAATGGATGACTTTATAAAAGAACCATCACATTCACTTCAAGCTCTATTAATATGTATGATTTCAATGGAATATAAAACCATTCTCTTCCAACAATAAAAATGAAATTAGAACTTTAACTTGGTAAAAGAAATAACTAAGAAAGAAATTGAAAAAATTTAGATTTATTTCTATAAAATATTGTTTAATTTTATCCAACATAATTGTCCATCTCAAAATGCATATGAAAGTTAACATATAATTGATTAAAATCCTAAGAAATAAGTAAGAAAGAAATTGTAAAATTTTAGATTTGTTTCTAGAAAATATTGTTTAATTTTATCCAACATAATATCCATCTCAAAATGCATATGATAGTTAACAAATAATTGCTTAAAATCCAAACATTATAAGAATGAAAAAAGAAAGAAAAATAGAGTTCTGTAACTTACCGTTTTTAATTTGCATAACTATGTCATTCAAATAAACAAGCATGTTGCCCTTGTCCAATAATATACTTTGAGAGCCATTCAAAAGACTATGAATGTATCCCGGCGAGTTTGCAGATAACTGGAAAAACCAACATTGAATGTGAGAGATGGGCTCAAAAAGAAATAGAGAACCATGATCTAGATTACACATGCAAAAATAGAACATTTATATCAAAATCAAGATAAAAATCAACACAGTTGAAACCATCGCAATGAAGATGGGTATCCAAAGAACAAGTTTAAAGCTCAATACAAAGTATATATAGCAGATAGCAAACAAATATATCTAACAAAAGCTACCACACAAAAAGCAAATAAATTGATATAAAGTATTATAGTTAGAGTCAATAATGACAACTCATTTGAAGGAGAAAGGGAGGTTCCCTTTAGGTTGTGAAAATTTTTAAACTGAAATTCTACCACTGCAGCAACTGATTTATTTCACCTACTTATTATTCTCAATAAGTTATTTACGAAATTGCTTCAGCGAATATTAAAATAAATTCTACTGCAGTTATCACACAATTACCCAGAGAAAAATACATGCACAAGAATCAATCACATAGACACAATTATTTTTGGATAATTGTCCCCGAAAAAACCCAATGTGGGAAAACTGGTGCAGCAGATGAGGGCTTTATTAATCTTTAGCATAAATTGCTTTTACAAGGAATGATTTTTATAGAGAACTGAAAGAAAACACCTGAGACATTCCCTCTGAGACTATCTGACACTTTGGAGATCCTGCTCCCACTTCTGCATCACCCCTGCGTCACTCTGATTGACCCAGTGTGGCTCTGAGTGGCTCTGCGTCCCTCTACGTCAGCCTGCGTAGGTCCTACATCTCTCTTTCTACGTTGTCTTCCACTGCCCCTGCGTCACCTCCTCCTCAATCTCTGCTTGCTGCTGAAGCCCTCCTCTTCCTCCACCCTGCAACTCCCTCTGAAATCAATCTCCTCTTCCTTGAGAATCGAATTTCCTTGAGATACTGAGTATCTGCCATTGTGTCTCCAAATGACTCTCAAGTCTTCTCTTATACTTTTCCTGTTAATGAATGGTCGAGATTAAGTCCCTAATCAACGGCTAAGATTAAAATGGACTTGATCCTCGTCTCTTAGAAGCTTATCATCCTTATCTTTATTAATACCCATTAATATTTTTATTTTCCTAACTTTAGACTTAGGAACCCATTAAAAATATTAATTCTTTTAATAACTCCTCATCTGGATGGAAGTTCTCAAAATAATTTGCCGGTCTTGGAGATCTCATGTGCCTTAACCTCTCCTCCAAATTTCAAGGCTAGAGCACAGTCGATGCTACCACAAATCAACACTCCCTTTTAGCGAGGAATGTGCTCTAGTAATGTTCCATCACTAAAACAACACACTGATCCTCCGCACTGGTACCTATGTTGATGCTTGGCCTGCTGCCTTACATCATCTGCACTGCTGCTTCCTGTACTGCTGCCCATGACACTGCCACTGCTACATCTGTACTACAGCTCCTTCTCAATCTGTTGCATCATGCTGCCCATAGCACTGCCACTGCTAACTGTGCACTGCAACTTCTGATACTTATCCATTATTGAAATGGATTCTTTACCATCCCCATCTTCTCCCCGAAATGAACAAACTCTGTTCCTCCTAGAGCCTTGGTGAGGATGTCTGCCACCTGTTCTCCTGTAGGAGTGTACCTCAATTATACTGCCCCTCATTGGACACAGTCTCTGACAAAGTGACACCTGATATCAATGTGCTTCGACCGATCATGAAATATTGGATTCTCAAAGAGCTTGATGCAACTCTAGTTATCACACATAATCCTAGTCGCTTCCATCCTTCTCCTGAATAGATTCACAAGTAATTTCCTAAGTCATATGGCTTCACACGAAGTTGTGCTAACTGCCATATATTTTGCTTCAACTGAGCTCAAAGCCACAGATTTTTGTTTCCTACTGCACCAGGAGGTCATTCCTGATCCAATGTTGAAACAGCACCCAGTTGTACTTTTCCGATCTACTAAACTTCCAGCCCAATCTGTGTTAGTGAACCCACTCAGCCTGATATCATTGCCTCTAGTGTACAATAGTCCATGCTCGATTGTTCCTTGTATATACCTGAGAACATTTTTGGCTGCTGCCCAGTGCGCCCTCTTAAGTTCTACCATAACTGACTGAGGGTGTTGACAGCATAACAAATGTCTGGCCTAGTATTGACCAAATACATCAAGGACCTCATGAGTTGCATGTACAAGGTGGGATCAACATCTTTATCCTTTGATGCATCAATCTTCTTCCAGTTGGTGATCATTGGAGTAGCCATAGGTCTATAGTCCTGCATCCTAAATCTCTTCAAGATTTTTGTAGCATATCTCCCTTGTCCCAGGAAGATCTCACCCTTCTGCTGCCAAACTTCCAGCCCGAGAAAATCACACATCTGTCCCAAATCCTTCATGTCAAATGTTGTGGCTAGGTTCTTCTTGCAGTCTTTGATGAGCCTGGAAGATCTTGTCAGGAAGAGATCATCCACATATAACAGTAGGATTAGAGGTTCATTCTCTACAACTAGATAGTAGAGATTAGGGTTTGTGTCACTCTTGACGAACCCCATCTTCTGCAAGTAGCTATCAATTTGATTGTACCATGCCCTAGGTGCCTCTTTCAGCCCATACAAGGCTTTCTTTAATCTGCAAACATGATATTTCTTCTCACGTGTCTCAAAACCTTCTGGTTGTTTGATGTATACTTCCTCTTCTATTACCCCATTCAAGAATGTCGTCTTGACATCCATCTGATGGATCTCCCACCCCATCTATGCTGCAAGAGATAACACGGTCCTAATAGAAGTATACCTGGCTATTGGGGTGAAGGTTTCTTCGTAATCTATCCCTTCCTTCTAAGCATACCCCTTTGCCACGAACCTGGCTTTGTATTTCTCCACACTGTCGTCTGCAGCATATTTGACCTTGTAGATCCATCTCGAACCTACCACTAATATGTCCTAAGGCTTAGGTACCACTTCTCAGACATCATTGACAATTATAGAGTTGTATTTTCCACCATAGCATCTACCCATACTTGATGCTGAACAACCCTTCACCATAGCATCTACCCATACTTGGTGCTGAACAACCTCCTGAAAACTAGAAGGTTCCCCAACCTGAGCTACTAAGGCCTAGTATCTCTCTGGTTGTCTTTGCTCCCTTTTACTATTCTTGGGTGCACCAATGAAGTCTTCTGCATCCCGTAGAATCTTTCGCAGTTCCCAACTCGTTCTTCCACTGGTAGTAGGTACATCTATCAACTCTTCTTCCTGAGATTCCTCCTGTTCTGAAGCCTTGTCTTCAAGAGGATTTCCAGTACCAGTTTCCACTGGTTGAAGTGATCTGACCAACGGCTCGTCTTTCCACTGCTCCTCGAAAGGCATTTCTCGGGATTTTCTTAAAGCTCTATCCTCCATGAACTTTACATCCCGCCTAACTACTACCTTCCTACTCCCTAGAAGAAAGACTCTGTATGCCTTAGCATTCTCACTATATCCCACAAGATATCCTTTCTCAGCAATTTGATCTAATTTCTATCTCTTCTCTTCGGGTATACGGCAATATGCTAAACTACCAAATATCCTTAAATGACCGACTTCAGGTGTCTTCCTAGTGAAGACCTTCTCTGGAGTGATTTTGCCCAATGTCCGGTGAGGAGTCCCGTTCTGGACATAAACTGTTGTGTTGCATGCTTCTACCCACAGGAATTTAGGCATATCCTGATCATACAACATTGCCCTAGTTGCTTCCACAATAGTCCTATTTTTCCTTCCTACTACTCCATTCTACTCCGGACTGTAGGGAGCTGTCCACTCTCTTTTGATTCCTTCCTTAGCGCAAAAATCGGTGAAGTCCTTGTCAACATACTCTCCACCATTGTCTGAGCGCAACAATTTTATCTTCTTTCCAGTTAGATTCTCCACTAGAGACTTGAACTCTTTGAATCGACCAAAAACCTCATCCTTGGTTTTTAGAAAGAAGATCCAAGTCTTCCTAGAATGGTCATCGATGAAGGTGAAGAAGTACTCGGCACCGCTAAGAACTTTTGTGGACATCGGTCCGCATATGTCTGAGTGTATCAATCCTAGCACTCTCTTCGCCCTATTGTTACTTCTGGAAAACACAGCTTTGGCATACTTGCCCATAGCGCACCCTCTACATACATCATCCCATTCAGTACTTAGTTCTGGAAATCCTGATACTGTTTTCCTGACAATTCTCAGAGCGCCATGGTGCAAGTGTCCCATCCTCCTGTGCCATAGTTCATTCAAGTCTTTGTCTCCATTACTGCCTATCAGTGCCATTGGTGATTCCAGTTGTAACCTGTACAACCTGTTACCTCTGATTCCAATCTGAGCCTTCTTTTTCCAAATTGGGTGTTTGACATAAACTTTCTCCTTAATGAAGAAAATGCCATAGCCCTTGTTTTGAAGTTGAGATACAGAAAAGTAAGTTCATCCCCAATCCCGGCACATGCAGCACATTGGTTGCCCGAAGTCGCTCTCGTACTTCAATTTGAAAAACTATGGTACCTCTTCCTACTAGAGTACACTTCGCCTTATTCCCCATGGTGATCTGAAAATTCATTCTTTCTTCCTGATAATTTGAAAAACATTCTCGGATTCATGTCATATGTCAGAAAGCTCCACTGTCTATGTACCAAACCTCCGAGGAGGCAGAGCTTGCAAGGCAAGCAGCTTCTTCTTCCATTCTGGAATCTAACATCGAATATTCATCCCTTGTGCATCCTTCTGAAAATCTGTGTGAGTCCCTTTGAGTGGATGCCTCTACATCATGCTCTTGACCCATAATCGATTTTCCTTTCCTGTTGTCGGATCTCTGCTCTGATACCATGTGAAAATTTCTAAATTGAAATTCTATCACTACAACAACTGATTTATTTCACCTACTTATTATTCTCAATAAGTTATTTCCAAAATTCCTTTAGCAAATATTAAAATAAATCCTACTGCAATTATCACACAATTACCTAGAGAAAAACACATGCACAAGAATCAATCACATCGACACAATTATTTTTGGACAATTGTCCTCGGAAAAACCCAATGTGTGAAAACCAGTGTGACAAATGAGGGCTTTATTAATCTTCAACAGCAATTGCTTTTACAAGGAATGATTTTTACAGAGAACTGAAAGAAAACACCTGAGACTTTCCCCTAGAGACTATCTGACTAAGTTAACAAAAACGCCTGAAGAATTTGCCGGAAACGCGGATCCCTGGTTCCGATACGGAAACAGATACGATTCTTGTCCGAAACGTTGTAAAAACGTTTTTGAACCATTTCAAAAAATCAGAAACTTCAGATTTGGAATTAGATATGTTTCCAAGGGATTGAAATTTTTTTGGACCCGTTTCTGGATTTCCGGAAACAGGGCCACGAAAATCGTGATCGGAATCCACCCTTGAAATGTTTAAAAGCGTGAAAATTTGTATAGCCATAAATAAATAATAAAAATGAAGAAATCAGATTTGCAAATAAACTCACTATAAACACAACCTCACAACGTCTCTTCTAAATGTTTAGAACAACGACACTCCATATATTTATCAAGGATTTTTACTAAGAAAAAGATAGACGTTCAAAAATGCAAATAAAAGGGTTTGATGAATGTCTTCGTAAAGAGATGTATTTGAGCGATTAATTTTCAATTTGGTTAAGATTTTGTTAATTGTCATTGATTTTTCTCTTGATTTCATAAATCCGTCCAATATAACAAATCTTCTCTAGCCAATCTTTTGCTTGCATATAGGCAAGAGACCAAACTAACATTGAGAAGATTGAAATGTTCAAATAGGCCTTGATGCAATATCCCAATGATCCCATGGGCCTTTTAATTGCCATGCAAGGAAGATAGATATCATTTGTCGTGCATGACACATTGACGTTGTAGCATTTTTTATTACATTACTAATGATGATGATAATATGTTGAATGTTCTAATAATCACTAAGGATGATGACAATGTTTATGCTGAATTGACAATGATTATTTGTTTATGCTGAATACATGATGATGATTATGTATTTTTAGATATAGATTATAGATTCTAAAAGATGAATGATAAGTGAAATATATATATATATGTGTGTGTGTGTGTGTGTGTGTGTCGTTTCCTTGCCATATCGTATCCTGATTTTTTGAAATTTTGATGTATTTGTTTCAAACCCCATATCCGTATCTGTTCCTGTATCCGTTTCAGTGCAACTTAGCTATCTGACACTTTGGAGACCCTGCTCCCACTTTTGCGTCACCCCTGCGTCACTCTGATTGACCCAACATGGCTTTGAGTGGCTCTACATCCCTCTGCGTTATCCTGCATAGGCCCTGCATCTCTCTTTCTGTGTTGTCTTCCACTGCCCCTGCGTCACCTCCTCCTCGATCTCTGCTTGCTGCTGAAGCCCTCCTCTTCCTCCACCCTGCACCTCCCTCTAAAATCAATCTCCTCTTCTTTGAGAATAGAATTTCTTTGAGATACTGAGTATATGTCAGTGTGTCTCCAAATGACCCTCAAGTCTTCTCTTATGCTTTTCATGTTGATGAATCAACGGCTAATATTAAAACAGACTTGATCCTCATCTCTTAGAAGCTTCTCATCCTTATCTTTATTAATACCCATTAATATTTTTATTTTCTTAAGTTTAGACTTAAAAACCCATTAAAAATATTAATTATTTTAATAACTCATCATCCGGATGGAATTTCTCAAAACAATTTATGGGTCTTGGAGATCTCATGTGCCTTAGCCGCTCCTCCAAATTTCAAGGCTAGAGCACATCCGATGCTACCACAAACCAACATAGGTGAAGTCAACCTTACATATGTGCAGGATTATCGATCGAATGGCCCTACGTTAGGGGAAAATAAGATCAATCATCATATAGTGTCTCCGACTTGGGCAAGTTAGAACGGTAACCCAAAGCCTTCTTAGACATTCTAAAGCTTGTTTAGCATAGGGATCAACATTTAAAGTGATACTGTAATGTTATAAATTTAAGATAATAAGTGAAGTTATACAATAGATTTTAAGACATATTAACAACTAAGTTGCATTTGGCCATATGAATACATCCCAAGTGTGGGAAACATGTTCCATACAGCCAGAAACATGATTCAGGGCCATACCAACATCTGCACAACACATTTCCAACTCTAAATCAGCCAATTTTGAAATGTTTTGATTGTTGGCACCCACAATTTTGGACTTAATCCCTAGAGGTTAATTAATAATTAATGAGACTTCTAGAAGCCTCTAAGAAAAGAAATTTTTTAATATAAAAGAGGATTTCACTCTCATTTTTTCCTCACACAATTTAAGCAAGGGTAATTTCAGACGCAGCTTGAGCAAGGATGTTTCTAGCAAAAGGGTTCAGTTTCTTATGCTGCTACAGCAAGCATATAGAGTTTCAATTGTGTTTTGAGCGCTACAACCATCTATTTTTGATGTTTTGCAGTGTTTTGGGCAGCTACAGCCATCATTGTGTGCTATTTTGTGGTGTTTGGAGGCACAACAGCCATTGTTGGATGCTTTTTGTGGGGTTTTTGGATAGCTTCTTCTCAATCAAGAATTTTGTGGTGTTTTGGACAGCTTCAACAACCATATCTTGTGTGCTTAGTTGAGCAGCAAGTTTTCCCGAAGTTTCTTGCCAGTTATTTAGGGTTTTTTATTCCACTATTCATCTTATTTATTGCAGATCTGTTTTTTTTTTTTTTGCAGCGGCAATGGCTTCCAACCAAGGTACTTCTACTCCAGTGCCTAAGCCCAACATGAGGACTGAATACTATCCTCTCTGGAGGATTGTTACAAAAATTATAAGAATTCTCATTGTTGGTTCATGGGAATGACAGTGCAATCCCTGTAATAACCCACATGAGGGTTCTTACCCAAGAGTGAAGACACCTCTTTTGCAAGATCTGCAAACATTGTTAGTTGTTTCCCGAAAGGAAGTGACCTAGCAGATGAGGAAGTGTCAAAATGAGCAAGAAGAGGCCAATAGGAATAAAATAAGACATGAATAGCTTGTTAATGCTAGTCCTCATAGTTGAAAGATTGAGCCAAGGACTGTGTGTGAAGCACAAAATATAAAAGCAGCTTAGCAGTGACAACAACCTCAAACATAAAAAAGCTCTAAAGGCTCATCTTCTGCAATTGAAGAGATCAGAATAGTTAAAATGGTGAATGTTCAAGGAAGAGAAGCTGAAATAAGAGTCGCAAGGGCCATCTATCCTTGTGGAATCATCTTTAATGTGCTTCAATCTCCATATTGGCAAGTTATGATGAGGGAAATTAACACAGCTACTCGAGAGTTTAAGGGGCCTAACTATGAAAAACTCAGAACCAATCTACGCAAAAAGAAGGAAGAGCTTGTTGATAATATTTTTGCACTTATTCATGCTTCATGGAGTGTCTCTGGTGTTAGGATTGTCTCGGATGGATGGAATCTGGATAGATACTAGACATAGCCCATTGATCAATTGTTAGAAAATGTAAAGCAGCAGCTTATTATACTTATTTTTCTTTAACCTTGATACTTGCTTCTGAATCTTAGTTATCTTCTTTATGTTCTTTAGTTAGAACTTTTCATCAAACAATATCAAGAAATAACAATAACAAAAGAAGACACAGATATAGGCTCTCAGCCAGAGAAAAACCCCTCCAAGGGGAAAACCCAGAAACTCTTATCGTCCTAGAATCTGCTTCAAATGAAATACAAACACCCAATCCCTAGATCAAGTCCTTCTCCTTGTACCAAGTCGGCCCTACCTCAAGTCCTTGAATCTGCTACACACTGCAACTTCGATCTGCCAACTACAGCACTGCCACTCAACCTGCAACTTCGGCCTTGCAGCTCCTAGAGAAACCCTAATTTGACCTCCTTCTCAGACCTTCCAAGAGCAAGATTGCTCTTCCTAAGGTCAGGGAGGTCTAGACAAAGTTTCCTTCCTTCCAACTACCAGATTCTGCACTTCATCCTCCTGCAACTTCAGACTCTTCTTGCAACCAAGAAACCCTAGAATTCCGCACATGTGAGAGTGATAGAGCCCAAAAACAAGATATTTCAGCCTCCCAGTTCTTCCTGACCTTCCCTTTTCTGGTCCTTCCCAGCTATAGATCGAACTCTTTCTTGATGATCAAACTTGTTAGTGAGTGTGTCACCAAATGAAGTCGAACTGCTCTTTATATAGCCTTCTCAAGGCGTCGAATTCCCTCCTTTAGGCTGACTTGTACACTTGGAGATTCTCGGATTTTCTAGACTCAAGAGTCAAAAATAATTCTTTTTACAATTACAAATTGCTCGGAAGGGTCTTATAAACATGTTGTTGACTCCATTGACTCCTGACAATAAATCCTAAGCCCTAACAAACCCTAGAAGCACGAAGAACATGCTTTTACCTAGAATACCATCAATAATGAGCATGAAACCCATGCTTTAATAATAATAATTTTTCTTTATTCTTTTCTTGTTTGTCACATAGTATACATATTGAAATGAGTACAACAATTATGAAGACCAAAACAAGTTACATTTCTCAACACTCCCTCTTAACTAGGGAGGTATTCATAATAATACAACCAATATATATCTCAAACCGGAGTGTTCTCAAGAAGAGTCAGATTGATAAGCCACATTGTAAGCATCATTATTATATTGATTTTTGATAGCACCGGATGTGCTCTAAGCCTCAAAATTTGCAAGTAGGCTAGGACACATGTATTCCAGAATACCCAGAAATCGTTTTGGGAAATTCCATCCAGAGACAGTGCTATTAAAATAATTAATTATTTTTAATGGGTGCCTAAGTCTAAACTTAGGAAATTAAAATAATTAAAGGGTATTAATGAAACTAGGTGTGAATCTTCTAAAAGAAGACAAAGATCGAATCAATATGATCTAAGCCATTGATTAGAATCTAATCTGGGTTGTTGATTACTCAACTGGAAGACTATAAGAAGGATTTCGATGGGCATCTGGAAAAAAGACCAAGCAGATACTCAGTTGCCCAAGCAGAGAGAAGAAGCAGAGTAGAGGAGGGACAACGCAAAGGCAGTGACGATACGACTACGCAGTCACTGCGCAGAAGGTGACGCAGTGAGGGCAGAGGGTCCTCTCCAGAGTCGGAATTTGACTATGAAGCGTGAGAAAATTGTTTGTAAAATTTCTCATAGAAATTCCTCATCTATTTTGTTGGTTGTATCTTGTACATGAGATTTTTTTGAAGATCAATAAAGAAAAACTCATCTGCTGCACTAGTTTTCCCACATTGGGTTTTTCCGAGGACAATTGTCCAAAAATAACTGTCATTGTGATTGTACTTATGCTAGTATTTTTGCTTACATTTAATTTCCACAGTATTTTAATTGTGAGGGCTGCAGTAGAATGTATTTCGATATTTGTTGTAGAAACACTGTGAATAGCTTATTTCTGAATTAATAAGTAGAAGAAATAATATCAGTCACTGCAGTTGGATTTCTATTCAGATCCTTTCACATGTTATCGAAGCTAAGGAGAAGCAAGAGAACGGATCCAAAAGAGCCAGCGGTGAACAGAAGTGGGAGCTACATAGGCAGCAGATCGAATCCCCAGAGGGATTGTGCATTCCAAGAGGGAAAAATTTTCGTGGGAAAATATCTCTCTGAGTGAGTCGACAGAGAGAGATTTCCAGATCGAAGTTTGCTAGTGACAGAGGGAGCAACGCAGAGCAATCTCCAGGTGGGACGTAGTTTTCCTGGGCAGAAAAGCGTCAGAAATCGATAGGAAAAATAGCACAATTAAGGATGGAAAATCAAGATGTCTCTGAATTATCTTCTAGATTGGAAAAAGAATTCGAATGCTTGTCAAGTTCAGTGTCAGCAGATGTTTGGTATATTGATAGCGGGGCTTTAGCTCACATGACTGGAGTACGAGAATACTTCTCAAGCTATCAAGAAGAATAGATAGACTTCCAGATCACTATGGGAAACAGAACGAAGTGTACTCTAGTAAGCAGAGGGACCATAGCATTTCAAATGGAAGCAGGAACCAGCATCCAAGTCACTAATGTTTTGCATGTGCCTGGGTTAGGAATGAATCTGATTTCAATGTCCTAGTTACAGGACAAGGGATACGATGTATGCTTCATTGGAAGGAAAGTATACGTCAAACATCCACGCTGAAAGAAGATGAGACAAATTGGAGCTCGAAGCAACAGACTCTATAGATTGCAACTCGAGTCTCCAATGGCACTAACAAGCAACAATCATAATGGTGGAAAGGAACTGAATGAACTATGGCACGGGCGAATGGGACACTTACACCATGGAGCACTAAGGATACTCAGAGAGATTGTTGCAGGAGTTCCAGTCCTCAGTACTGAGCATGATGATGTATGCAGAGGATGTGTACTGGAGAAGTACGTTAACGTAGCATTTTCCAAAAATAACAACAGAGCGAAAGGCGTATTGGGATTGATACACTCAGATATTTGTGGCCCAATGTCCATGAGAGCTCTTAGTGGTGGCGAATACTTCGTCACTTTTATTGATGATCACTCTAGAAAAACCTGGATCTATTTCTTAAAGACCAAGGATGAGGTCTTTGATCGGTTCAGAGAGTTTAAGGCTCTCGTAGAGAACATGACAGGGAAAAAGATAAAGGTATTGCGTTCAGATAATGGTGGAGAGTATACGAACAAAGACTTCACAGATTTTTGCACAAAGGAGGGCATCAAAAGAGAATGGACAGTTCCCATAATCCAGAGCAGAATGGAGTAGCAAAACGAAAGAATAGAACTATTGTTGGGGCGGCAAAGGCTATGTTGTATGACTAGGACTTGCCTAGATTCTTATGGGAAGAGGCATGCAACACAGCGGTGTACATTCAGAATAGAACTCCTCACAGAGCATTGGGGAAGAAAATTCCTTCATTGGGGAAGAAAATACCTGAAGGAATTTTCTCAGGGAGAAAGTCGGAAGTGAGTCATCTCCGGATATTCGAAAGTGTGGCATATTGTCACATTCCAGACAAGAAGCATAGTAAACTGGATCAAACTACAGAAAAGGGGTACCTTGTAGGATATAGTGAGACCTTGAAGGCATACAGAATCTTCATTCCTATCAGCAGGAAGATTGTAGTAAGACGGGATGCCAGTGGAGCTTTCAGGATGCCAGTAAGACAGGATTGCAATAGTAAAATTGTAGAGCTTTCAAGATATCTCGAGAGATGCCAGCAAAAGATCAGTTAGAGGATGTTCCACTAGTCCAACAGCAGCAAGTGCAGCAAGGACGACAAGTAGGAGGACAGACACCAGGATCGAGCACAGTGACCAGTACAAGTATTTCCTCAAGAGTAAGAGATCCTAGCAGTTCTCAGCAGATAGAACAAGAAGAGGAAGAATTGATTAAACCTCCTAGCACTAGTGGTAGAACCAGTAGGGAAGTACGACAGACACTGAGTGACGCAGAGGAGTTTGTTGGAGCACCCAAACCAACAAAAGGCAGCATAGACAGCCTGACAGATGCCAAGCCTTGGTAACACAGGTTGAAGAACCTTCCAGTTTTCAGGAAGTCGTATAGCAGCAAGTATGGGTGGATGCCATGGTAGAAGAATACAGTATTATCATAACGAATGATGTCTAGGAAGCGATACCTAGACCAGTGGATAGATCCGTTGTAGGATCAAGGTGGATCTACAAGATCAAGTACATTGTAGATGGCAGTGTAGAGAAGTATAAGTCTAACTTTGTAGCAAAGGGGTACGCACAAAAGGGAGGAATAGACTATGAGGAGACCTTCGCCCCTGTAGCTATATATACCTCTATCAAATCTGGTATATCCCTAGCAACTCAAATGCGATGGGATATTCACCAGATGGATGTCAAGACAACATTCTTGAATGGGGTGATCATTGAGGAGGTGTATATTGAACAGCCCGAAGGTTTCGAGACTCATGAGAAGAGAACTCATGTATGCAGGTTAAAGAAAGCCCTATATGGGCTCAAGCAGGCAACCAGATCTTGGTATGGTCAGATTGGTAGTTACTTGCAACAGTTAGGATTCATCAAGAGTGATGTTGATCCTAATCTCTATTATCTAATGGTGGAGAATGAGCCACGTATTCTAGTATTATATGTAGATGAATTATTTCTAACAGGGTCATCTAGGCTCATAAAGGAATGCGAGAAGAATCTTGAAGCAGAATTCGACATGAAGGATATGGGGTTGATGCATTATTTTCTAGGGTTGGAAGTTTGGCAGAAGAATGGGGAGATCTTCCTCGGGCAAGGAATATATGCTACAAAGATTCTGAAGAGATTCAGAATGTAGGATTGTCGACCCATGGCGATGCCTATGATCACCAACTGGAAGAAAATAGATGCATCAGGAAACAAGGAAGTGGACCCTAAGAAACATCGATTACCTGATTCCTACTGCAAAAAACTGATTATATTTCACCTACTTGTTAAATTAATTGAACAAGTTAATGCAGTTTTCTACGACAAACACTGAAATACATACAATGTAGCCTACACCAAAATAAAACTGCGAAAACTGAACACAGCATGTGAAAATTCTATCACTGCAACATTTGATTTACTTTACCTACTTATTTTCAATACGTTATTTATGAAATTCCTTCAATAAACATTAAAATAAATTATGCTGCAGATATCAAACCATAATACAGAAACAAACACATGCACAAGAATCCACACATCGACACAGATATTGTGGACAACAGTCCTCAGAAAAACCCAATGTGGGAAAACTGGTGCAGCAAGGGAGGATTTTATTATTCAGCAATTCTTCAAGACAACCGGGTGCCAAACTGGCTTACACAACAGAGAGAAAATTTCTCCATCACTTCTCCCAATCCCAACGTCAGCCTGGCTGACCTCTGTGTAGCTCCCAGACGCTCTGCGTCAGCCCCTGCTTGTCTGTGCCAGCCCTAGGCCTCTCTGCGTCACCCACGCAGGCCCTCTAGTGATTGCGTAGTCTCCAGCTGCCTCAGCGTCTGCCTGAAAGGTCCTACATCTGCCTCTCTTGCCTCTACGCTAGTCTTCTGTTGTTGAACCTGACTCTCTGCTCCATACTAGCTGCCTCCTACTGCTCTCCAGACCACTAGTTCGAATTTCTTAGATAAGCCCGCTCCAGAAATCGAACTAACTGGTCTCCCTCGGTGTGTCCTCCAACTGACCCTCAAGCCTCTTCTTATACTTTTCTCATTGGTCCATCAACAACCGAGATTAAGTCCCTAATCAACGGCTAAGATTAGATCTGGCTCGATCCATGACTTTTGGATCATTCTAACTCAGTTTTATATTTAATTCACATTAATATTTTATTGTCCCTAAGTTTAGACTTAGGGACTCCAATAAAAATATTAATCATTTTAATATCTTCCAAACTGGTTAGATTCTGCCCAAACCATTTCTGTGTCTTGGAGATCCCATGAGCTTTAGCCTCTCCACCAATTTTCGTGGCTAGAGCACATCTAATGCTACCCCAAATCAACACTCCCTCTTAGCAAGGATTGTGCTCTAGTAACATTCCTCACTGAGTATCACCCTGATCATCCGGCATCGGTCCCTGTGTTGATGCTAAGCCTCCCTGCCCAACATCCTCTGCACTACTGCCCATGGCTCTGCTACTGCCACTGTTGCATCTGTATCGTAGCTCCCTCTACATCCATTCTACTATCCCCATTTCTGCTATTGAAACGGGTTCTTTATCATCCCCATCTTTTCCTTGAAGTAATCAAACTTTGTCCTTCCAATGGCCTTGGTGAGGATGTCCGCCACCTGTTTTCCTGTAGGAGTGTAGCTCAATTGTACAGCTCCTCGTTGGACACAGTCTCTGAAAAAGTGACACTGAATATCAATATGCTTTGACCGATCATGAAACATTGGATTCTCAAAGAGCTTGATTCAACTCTGATTATCGCACATGATCCTGGTCGCCTCCATTTTCCTTCTAAATAGGTTCACAAGCAGTTTCCTAATCCATATGGCCCCACACGAAGTTGTGCTTGCCGCCATATATTCTGCCTCAAATGAGCTCAGAGCCACGAACTTCTGTTTCCTACTGCACCGAGAAGTCATTCCTGATCCAATGTTGAAACAGTACGCAGAGGTACTTTTCCGATCCACTGAACTTCCTGCCCAATCTGCATCAATAAATCCACTCAATCTGATTTCCTTACCCCTAGTGTACAAGAGTCCATAATCGATTGTTCCCTGTAAATACCTGAGAATGTGTTTGGTTGTTGCCCAGTGCGCCCTCTTCAGTTCCACCATGAACTAACTGAGGGTGTTGACAGCGTAGCAAATGTCTGGCCTGGTATTGACCAGATACATCAGGGACCCTATGAGCTGCCTGTATAGGGTGGGATCAACATCCTTGTCTTCTGATGCATCAATCTTCTTCCAGTTGGTGATCATTGGAGTAGCCATGGGTCTACAGTCCTCCATCTTGAATCTTTTCAGAATTTCTGTAGCATACCTCCCTTGCCCAAAGAAGATCTCTCCCTTTTGCTGCCAAAATTCCAACCCTAGGAAGTAATGCATTAGTCCCAAATCCTTCATATCAAATTCTGTGGCTAGATTCTTCTTGTAGTCCCCAATGAGACTAGATGATATTGTCAAAAAGAAATCATCCACATACAATACTAAGATTAGTGGCTCATTCTCTATAACCATATAGTAGAGATTTGGATCCGCGTCACTCTCGACAAATCCTTCTCGACATACTCTCCTCCATTATCTGAGCGCAAAACTTTTATTTTCTTCCCAGTTAGATTCTCCACCAGAGCCTTGAACTCTTTGAATCGACAAAAAACCTCGTCCTTGGTTTTCAGAAAATAAATCCAAGTTTTCCTTGAGTAGTCATCAATGAAGGTAAGGAAGTACTCGCCACCACTAAGAGCTTTGGTGGACATAGGTCCGCAAATATCTGAGTGTATCAATCCTAGCACACTCTTGACCCTGTGTTTACTCCTAGGAAATGTTGCCTTGGCATACTTTCCTAGAGCACATCCTCTACATACATCATCTCGTTCCGTACTAAGATCCGGAACTCCTGTTACAGTCCTTCTGAGAATTCTCAGAGCCCCATGGTGCAAATGTCTCATTCTTCTGTGCCATAGTTCGTTCAAGTCCTTGTCTCCATGACTGCCTATTAGTGTCATTGGTGATTCTAGTTGTAATCTGTACAACCTGTTACTTTTGATCCCGATCTACACTTTCTTTTTCCAGCTTGGGTGTTTGACAGATACCTTCTCCTTGATGAAGTAGACGTCATAGCCCTTGCCTTGAAGTTGTGACACGGAAAGTAAGTTCATCCCCAATCCTAATACATGCAGCACATTTGTAGCACGAAACTGTTCTCCCGATTCTATTTGAAAAAATATGGTACCCTTCCCTACTGGAGTACACTTTGCCTTGTTCCCCATGGTGATCTGAAAGTTCATCTTCTCTTCTCGATACTCTGAGAAACATTCCCTGATTCCCGTCATATGCCAAGAGGCTCCACTGTCTATATACCATACTTCTGATGATGCAGAACTAGTCATACAAGCCACTTCTTCTTCCATCCTGGAAGCCAACATGGAGAAATCGAAATCTCTTGTGCAATTTTCTGAAAATTTGTGCAAGTCCCCTGACGTGGATGCCTCTGCATCATGGTCTCGACCCATAACTGATTTTCCCTTCCTGTCTCTGATTACTTGCTCTGATACCATGTGAAAATTCTATCACTGCAACATTTGATTTACTTTGCCTACTTATTTTCAATAAGTTATTTATGAAATTCCTTCAATAAACATTAAAATAAATTATGTTGCAGATATCACACCATAATACAGAAACAAACACATGCACAAGAATCAACACATCAACACAAATATTTTGGACAGCAATACCCGGAAAAAACAAATGTGGGAAAACTGGTGCAGCAAGGGAGGATTTTATTATTCAGCAATTCTTCAGTACAACCAGGTGCCAAAATTGGGTCCCAGTGTCAGCCTAGCTAACCTCGACATAGCTCCCAAACACTCTGCGTCAGCCCCTGCTTGTCTGCATCAGCCATGGGCCTCTCTGCATCACCCACGCAGGCCCTCTAGTGACTGCGCAGTCTCCAGCTGCCTCAGCGTCTGCCTGAAATGCCCTGCCTCTACGCTGGTCTTCTGTTGTTGATCCTGACTCTCTGCTCCATACTAGCTGCCTCCTACTGCTCTCCAGACCACTAGTTCGAATTTCTAAACTAACCCTGCTCCAGAGATCGAACTGACTGGTCTCCCTCGGTGTGTCCTCCAACTGATCCTCGAGCCTCTTCTTATATTTTTCTCATTGGTCCATCAATGGTTAAGAATAAGTCCTTGATCAACGGCTAAGATTAGATCTGGCTTGATCCATGACTTTTGGACCATTCTAACTCAGTTTTATATTAATTCACATTAATATTTTATTTTCCAGTTTAGACTTAGGGACTCCATTAAAAATATTAATCATTTTAATATCTTCCAAACTGGTTAGATTCTACCCAAACCATTTCTGGGTCTTGGAGATCTCATGTGCTTTAGCCTCTTCAGCAATTTTCGTGGCTAGAGCACATCCGATACTGCCCCAAATCAACACAGCCCAGGAGAGAAATAATCATACACACATCTACACGGTTATTTTTGGACAAATATCCCTGGAAAAACCCAATGCGGGAAAACCGATGCAGCAACTTAGGGTTTTATTATTAAGTAGTAGTATTTTTTAGTACAATTCGTTGGATGCCCAACTGGCTATCCGATACTGAGAAAAACTAAACAAAACAAGTAGTGAGATGCCCTCACCCTGTCACTAGAAGAATCTGACCTTGATCTCGCTGGAGAGAGGCTCTTCGTCCCTTCTGCATCAGCCTCTATGCAGAATTGCATCAACCTTACGCAGTCTATGCGTCACCTCTACTGGGGACTGCGTTGTTCTTCCTTCTGATCCTCTACTGCCCAGAAATTTCGATTTCCAGCCTCCCAGTCTCACACTCCAGCTCTCGACTTCTGAAACTCGATTTCCTCAGCACGAAATTTGATCTCCCTCTAGGCTTTGTGCTACCACTGTGTGGACCAGTGTCAGTCTCTCTCTAGATGTCATTATGTCCCCTCTGCCTTGTACTCTCTGGCCCATGAAAAGACTCCTCACCAAATATTATCCCTGCCCCTCTTTGCAAAATATCACTATCGAAAATCTCTCTGGCAGTTGCTTTGCTTCATAAAATCGAACTTCTGATCTCTCCTCTGTGTATTCTCCAAGTGCCCATCAAGCCTAATCTTATAATCCTCTCATTGATCAATCAACGACCCAGATTAGATTCTAATCAATGGCCAGGATCATATTGACTTGATCTCCACCTTCGTCTAGAAGTTTCACCCACAGTTTAGATTAATACTCTTTAATTATTTTAATTTCCTAAGTTTAGACTTCAGTACCCATTAAAAATAATTAATTATTTTAATAAAATTGTCTCCAAGTGGAATTTCCCAAAACGATTTCTGGGTATTGGAGAATGCACGTGTCTAAGCCTCCCTACAAAATTTGAGACTTACAGCACATACGATGCTACCAGAAATCAACACTCCCTCTTAGCGAGGAATGTGCTCTAGCAATGCAACCTGTTGAAGCATCACTCTATTCTGTAACATCTCCTTCTATGTTGTTGATGTCTGACATCCTGTCCACCAACTACTACGCAAATGTTGCATCTGTACTGTTGCTGACCCTACCACTGTCAACACCGCATTCATACTGCAACTCCCTCTTAATTCTTCATTCGTGTTACTGTTGGCACTGGCACTGCCACTGCCAACTGCATCTACACTACAACCTTCTCCAACTGTTGTTGCTACTACATCAGCAACAAAAAAGCATCCCAAATTATTGAACTGGTGTTTAGTATGATGCATCTCGCTGCTAGAGTCTGACTGTTGCTAGTCTCTGCACTGACCCTCTGAATCCTCCGCATTGTTGCTGACCTCTGCTTTGTGCCATCTGCACTATTGCCAACTCTACTTTGCGCTTCTCAGTCTCTAGCGCTACTAGCCTATGCAATTGTCACTCCGGCACTCCTCTGCACCAACTTCCTGCTACTTCTGTTTTGGGCTCCCGTATCAAGGAATTGATCCAAAAGGTGGGCTCCTCAAGGATTCTACCAATCTGTAGCTCTTTCGAACTACAGCTCTAAATCAGCGCACCTCCCTCCTAGAGGTATCTCGGTTGTCATGGCAAACTCATCCTCCTTGATCTTCACGGCTGCAACCTTCAGATCATGCTTCTCATCTTTGTCCTTCTTCCTGAGAGGACACTATGTTACGTAGTGACCGAGTTCACCACACCTGAAGCATTTGATCATCGAAACACCTTTCTTCTTCTTTCGTTGCTCCCACTACCCCTTGGATGCGAGGGTTGCATTCTCATCCTCCTCCTTGGGCTTCGACTCACTGCTGTTGCTTCTGTCAAGTTTAGACTTGACCAAGTCCCTCCTCAGTACCTCTTGCTTAAGAACTGCCCACATCTCATCCTAGTTTGGCAAAGTCGCCCTGCCCAGGGTGCTCTGGACAAAAACTTGGCAATCCTCAGATACTAAATTTAGGGCTAGTCTTACCATCTCAAAACCCTGAGGTGTTGACCCCACAGCTGCCAATTCATCTCGGGTCTCCTGAAGCTTCGTGAGGAACGTATCAATGTGTTCCCCCTTCTGCATCTGTGTAGATCTCATCTTTTGCTCCAAGTACATCATCCGCTACTCAAAAGATCCTTGATAGAGCATCAACAATGCATCCCCATCTCCTTGGCAGTCTTTTTGCCAGTTATGTGGCAAACTATATGATCCTTCACTCTGTCGAGGATCATTCTTTCTGTCTTTTCCATTTCACCCTTGTACTTCTTGAGCTGATCTGGATCTATGGGCTCAACTACCACGCTGTCGACATAGACCTTGAGAAAATGCTCATCCAGAAGGGATGTCACATAGACCTTGAGAAAATGCTCATCCAGAAGGCATGACATCCTTGCCTTCCAGATCACATAGTCGGATGCCCCATCCAACCTATCTTGATCTCTCAGTCCACTAGCTGCCTTCTCTGCCAATTGAAAAAGTCGAATAGCCTCCTCTCTCCTCTGCGTTGCCTTTGGGCTAGCCTACGCACTCCCTATTGGAGTCAGTAGATTTGTTGCCCCTTGTTGTTGCTCAGCTGGTGAGAATTTGAATTCCTTGGCTAAGAATTCTCTGAGGAAGAAATTCCCTCAGTGTGTCTCCCTCTCTCCCACTGACATTATTTTCCCGGCAACTGCTGCAAAATATCAACATCCCAGCTGAAGATCTTCTCTGCAAGGAAATACGCCCCTAGTTCTGCATCTAGAAGTTTCGAACTGGAAATTGAATTTCTTTGTCGACTCACTCAGAGAAATCGATTTCTCCTCAACCTTCGCCCTTCAGGCCTTCGAACTGCGCTGGCTCCTGGGGTTTCGAATTGCTACTGTAGTAAAATAATTATATTTCACCTACTTGTTAAATTAATTGAACAAGTTATTTGCAGTTTTCTATGGCAAACACCTAAATACATACACTACAGCCTACACGACAATAAAACTGCGGAAACTAAATACAGCACAGGAGAGAAATAATCATACACACATCTAGACAATTATTTTTGGACAAATGTCCTCGGAAAAACCCAATGCAGGAAAACCGGTGCAGCAGCTGAGGGTTTTATTATTAAGCAGTAGTAATTTCTAAGTACAATTCGTTGGATGCCTAACTAGCTATCCAATACAAAGAAAAATTGGACAAAACAAGTAGTGAGATGCTCTCGCCTTATCACTGGAAGAATCTGACCCTGAAATCGTTGGAAAGAGGCTCTGCATCCCTTCTGTGTCAGCCTCTATGCAGAACTGCGTCAACCCTACGCAATCTCTGTGTCACCTCTACTGGGGACTGCACTGCTCTTCCTTCTGATCCTCAGCTACCCAGAAACTTCGATTTCCAGACTCCTGGTCTCACACCCCGACTCCCAGCTTTTGAAACTCGATTTCCTACGCAGGAAATTTGATCTCCCACTAGACTATGCGCTGCCACTGCGTCAGCTCTGCATGGGCCAGCATCAACCTCTCTCTGGACATTGTTCTGTCCTCTCTGCCTTGTACTCTCTGGCCCAGGAAAAGACACCTCACCAGATATTATCCCTGCCCCTCTCTGCAAAATATCACTATCGAAAATCTCTCCAGCAACTGCTTTTCTTCATAAAATCAAACTTCTGATCTCTCCTCTGTGTATTCTCCAAGTGCCAATCAAGCCTTCTCTTATAATCCTTTCATTGATCAATCAACGGCCCAGATTAGATTCTAATCAATGGCTAGGATCATATTGACTTGATCTTCGCCTTCTTCTAGAAATTTCACCCACAGTTTAGATTAATACCCTTCAATTATTTTAATTTCCTAAGTTTAGACTTAGGGTTCCATTAAAAATAATTAATTATTTTAATAAAACTGTCTCCGGGTGGAATTTCTCAAAACGATTTCTGGGTATTGGAGAATGCATGTGTCTAATCCCCCCTGCAAAATTTGAGACTTAGAGTACATCTAATGTTACCAGAAATCAGCAGATCCCACCTTGTATAGACAGCTCATTGGGTCGCTCATGTATCTGGTCAACACCAGGCCAGACATTTGTTTCGCTATCAACAGCCTTAGCCAGTTCATGGTGGAACCGAAAAGGGTACATTGCGTAGCAGCGAGGCACATTCTTAGATATGTAAGTGGAACAATCGAATATGGGTTGAAATACACCCAGGGAGATGATGTCAAATTGAGCAGATTCACAGATGTAGATTGGGCAAGTAATTCAGTAGACCGGAAAAGTACCTCTGGGTATTGCTTCAGCGTTGGATCAGGAATGGTCTCTTGGTGCAGCAGGAAGCAGAAGTCAGCGTAAAGCAGCAGAAGCAGAATATATGGCGGCTAGCACAGCTACGTGCAAAGCCATATGGCTTAGAAAACTGCTTGTGAGTCTGTTCAAAGAGAGGATGGAAGTGACCAGTGTTTACTGTGATAATCAGAGTTGTATCAAACTCTCTGAGAATCCAGTATTTCATGATCGGTCGAAACACATTGATATCAGATGTCACTTTATCAGAGACTGTGTTCAGCATGGGGCAGTACAGCTGCAATATGTCCCCACAGGAAATCAGGTAGTAGACGTACGCACAAAAGCTCTAGGAAGAGCGAAGTTCATCCAATTTAGGGAGCAGAGAACCCATTTCAATAGCAGAAACAAATGGTTTTTCAAATGCAGTAGCAACATATGAAAGGGAGTTACAGTACAGAAGCAGTTGGCAGTAGTATGTAGGTTCAGCAGCAGTACAGATGCAACATTTGCATAGTAGTTGGTGGGCAGTGATGTCAGACATCAACAGCGCATAGGGAGATGTAACAGAGTTAGAGTGATGCTTCAACAGGTTGTGTTACTAGAGCACATTCCTTGCTAAGAGGGAGTGTTGATTCCTGGTACCATCGGATGTGCTCTAAGCCTCAAAATTTGCAGGGAGGATAGGGCACATGTATTCCAGAATACCCATAAATCGTTTTGGGAAATTCCACCCAGAGGTAGTTCAATTAAAATAATTAATTATTTTTAATGGGTGCCTAAGTCTAAAGTTAGGAAATCAAAATAATTAAAGGGTATTAATGAAACTAGGTGTGAATCTTCTAAAAGAAGCCAAAGATCAAGTCAATATGATCTAAGCCATTGATTAGAATCTAATCTGGGTCATTGATTACTCAACTAGAAGATTATAAGAAGGATTTTGATGGGCATTTGGAAAACAAACCAGGCAGAGACTCAGTTGCCCAAGCAGATCTATTTTTTCACTGGCTGAAGTTCGGCAAGAGAAAATCGAATCAGAGGGACAGTTGCAGGTTGGAGACAGAGGGCATCAGCAATAGTGGGGAGTGCAAGAAGTAGAGAGAAGAAGCAGAGCAGAGGAGGGGCAACGCAGAGGCAATGACGTTAGGACTGCGTAGTCACTATGCAGAAGGTGACGCAGTAAGACGCAATGAGGGCAGCAGGTCCTTTCTAGAGTCAGAATTTCGCTGTGAAGTGTGAGAAAATTGTCTATAAAATTTCTCACAAAAATTCCTCTTCTATTATGTTGGTTATATATTGTACATGAGATTTTTTTGAAGATCAATAAAGAAACCCTCATCTGTTGCACTTGTTTTCCGACATTGGATTTTTCCAGGGACAATTGTCCAAAAATAATTGTCACTATGATTGTACTTGTGCTAGTATTTTTCCTTGCATTTACTTTCCGCGGTATTTTAATTGTGAGGGCTGCAATAGAATTTATTTCGATATTTATTGTAGAAACACTGTGAATAACTTATTTATGATTTAATAAGTAGAAGAAATAATATCAGTCACTGCAATTGGATTTCTATTCAAAAATTTTCACATATTATAACCAGCATTGTCCCTGAGGCCTAACTAGACAAGCTCTTCTTTTATTCAAGAGAATTATGTTGGGAGGCTTTATGTGTGATACCACACTACCTCTCTAAGGTACATACCCCATCCGGATGTCCACAAGGTATATCCTTTTATGACTATTCTTAACTTGGATCTCCATGCCTGAGTCCTCAAAGAATATTAGTCCTCTTCAACCACTCTTCTCTTGGATTCCTGTCCAATCCTCAATGAGTGTCGGTCCCTTTCCTTTCTTGGATGTTATATCCTCAAGGAAACCATAGATGCTTATCCAATCCTCCGTAGTTCTCTCTTCATCACCCAAAGAGGAGGATGCACATGTGATGTTCATCATCACTCCCTCTCAACCAAAGAGTACATCCCTATTCTCCCTTAATCTTGAGAATAAAACCTTGCTCCTTATTCATGAAGACTCCTTTTGCTCCCTCTCAAACCAGAGGAGATTCCTTCCTTCCAATAATGGAAGCCAGCATCACAAGCCTCACTGATTGTCTTCATCAGATGGACTACTAGTATCAGATACTAGTTCTCTATAGCTACATTGTTCCCTCTTTTCTTTGCATCGAGCCTACTTCTTTTCGAGGTATCATGGAACCATCTCCACTCTTCGTTCTTGTGACAGGATCCAGGTCATCTCTCTTACTCATCACTTTCTTCTTCAATCATGAAGGTATTGTATTTTCCCTTCCCGATCTTCAATCTGATCATGAAAGTGATCTTCCTTAACCTTCGGGTTATCTTCTCGTACAGCTACCCTTTCAATCCCAAGATGGACTTCATCTTGACTTTACAGTTGCCAAGAACCAAACATTCTCAACATTCTTTGTCCATATAATTGAACTTGCCCCAACTTTCATCATGTATTCCTGCAACATTCTTTTCCCAGTAGCCAAAAAATAATATGTTAGCTAGATAACCAAAACATAAATGAAATAGACTTAACTTACCATGGTGACCTTCTCGTACCATCAACATCCTCATAGACCATCTCCACTTGAACTTTATTTCTTGCATCAGAGTGCCCAAGGATCGAACTTGATTATCAAGTTACAACTTTTCTTCCGGAGATTATAATAGATGTCAATCAATATCAAATACATATTCTAGAGAAAATCCCAATCTTCTATACATTTTTAAGTAAGTCACATTCTGTTCTTTTTCATCATCAGTAGTACCTAAGCATATCTTTATAACCAACTTCATTTCATAAGATTCTTGCATATATGAATCTTATCTAAAGTCTACTTTTCAACATACATTCCTATGCTTTCATCCAATCATCTAGACATCCATATATCTCACAAAAAGTTTGCATCCTGGCCCATTGCAACCTTTCATCCCTTTTTACCAATATGTTTCCACATTACATAAAATACATATTATTTTTGTCATGATGTCTTTCCCAAGGATATCCAAATGATGATCCTTCTTGGCTCTTGGTGATCCATTTCAGCTAGATGATAACCTCTAACATAAAGTTAGATAATATTTGGATGAACACTATGCAAAATGGTCCAACATTCTATCCTAGATGATCTCTACTAAGCAACATAATCATAAACATGTTACTATCATATGCTTCTATCCTATGATGCATATGCATAACATATCAACTAAAAGAAAACATTCATAGAGAACCTAGAAGTTAGTGAACCTTCTTTAGTAGTAAAGATCCTTCACTTCTTGTTTCTTTGCCTTCTTCTATGGTTCTTCCACAGCTTCGGCTACATGAGCTTCACTTCTATCCTTTCTTTTGTTGTTCTGCTTGTTTGGGCAATCCCTCTTAAAGTGTCCAAATTCATTGCATCCAAAACATTGCACCTTGGACATATCTTTCTTCATCTTCTTGACTCGGGCTAGAAAGGCTTGAGTCTGCTCATTTGATCCAATGACATCCTTGACCTTCATCCTTGATTCTTCCAATATGCATTGTTCCCACAACTCATCAAAGGGAATTGAATCCTTCTTGGAGTAGACACTTGTTGCAAAGTTGCTCCATTCTGGTAACAATGCATTCAGATGACATACGATCACCTCAGAATCAGTGATGGCTTCCACAAGTCCTTGTGAATGGTCTCTTAGCTGAGAGACTCTCATGAGGAAGGATGCCACATCCTCATCCTTAGATTTCTTCATTCAATATAGTTTGTTCCGTAATGACATCTTTTGACTTTTTTCATTCATTGTGGCCATCTTATGCTTTTCATTCTTTTCGCTGCATCAACCTCTAGTGCAATGTTTTCCAGCCCGACTCAAGGATGTGGATAAGAGAGTGCCAAATCCCAATGAACAAATGACAGTTAAACACGAAGAAATGATATCAAAGGGAATGATGCGACATGGAAAATGTTAAGTATTGAAAAGAAAAAATGGACACGCTACTTCAATCCAAGTTTTCCAATTAGTGCCCCTCCTATAACCCTAAGGCCTTAGAGGAAGTCTCACTGGACTAGCGCAAAAAATACTCCCCTAGTAAGGTGAGAGAACAAGTTTATAGTTAAGATCGGTCAATCATCCAAATCACCCCTTTGTCCATACTAAATACCCAAAACATTAGGTAAAAGCACTCGATTGCAAAATAATCAAAGTACTTGTTGAGTGATAGCCCACCTTCATCCAAGAGGAGTGTCGGATTGTGAATGGTGTATGATTGATGCAGATGGCAGAGGAGACTAGCATATTATCATCAATGAGCAAGTGTATAGGGTTGTTGGCTGGCTTGCTGTCCAAGATAGGAGAAAAAGTTTTCTTCTATAGGGTTACCCATTTTGGTGGATAACAATCCTCAAGGAGGCTTCACTAGGAAGCCCTAATTAATTGGGTGAACAATTGCTTCCCCAACCCTCATATGAATAAAACCTTGATATGTATAAGAGGCATTCTGTAATGTCCCCAAATGATTAATTTCCCATGGGAGGACGGAATAGCCTATCCAACCCTGTAGGCTATAGTCTTGATAAAGGGGGGAAAACCCAATTATCCAATGTTTGGGGCAACATTGGGTAAATTTTGGGTCGGTTGAGGTAAATAGCCCAAATTGGGGGTTTGCACAGGCAACCCAACACATGAGAGTGAAGCCCGTGAGAAAATCTATAAATAAAGGGAAATTGGAATCATTTTGGATCATCGATTTGGATTGGAATATCTATGATTTTCTTGCACCTGAGGCTCTGAGGGTTTTAAGACCCCTTCTCTTTTGATTAGCTTTGGTGGAGGTGGTCCCACCCTATCTAATCCTTTTGTGTAGATTCGGTGGAGTTGATCCCACCCTACCTAGACACTCTCTCTTCTTCTTCTAGCACAGTATAATTATTGGAGCAGTTCTGGTCTGTTTTTCACACATGGTAGTTCTCTGTTCAGTTGGAAGACTCAGTCTGTGGTTTGTTTAAGGACAGCTTGCAGAATATTGGCTCACTGTAGCATTGGGTCTGCAGCTCAATTGAAGGCAGTTTATTGAGGACGGTTTCGGCACCGCTTTTGGCCAGACAAGGGAGTTTTGTCTGTACCTTTATGAGGACAGATTTGAAGACAGCGATTCATTTGGCATTAATTCTGATTTTGGTCTGTGGAGAGTTAATTACTGCAAAGCATAGGGCAGCAGCCACAGGGCCTCAGGTCCCAATTTTTGGCAGCAAATTCAGTTGCAGCAACGTATTCTGAATCATTGAGGGAAACAGGGAGTTCGGACCCCCTGTAACAGTGAAGTCGGATGCAGCTGAGACTAACACATCTAGGCGTCCAGTATTAGACAGTGGGAAGTCAGATCACTGTAACAGCACATTCTGTCACAGCTAGCCAAGAGATAGTAGATAGCAGTGTTACTTGGGAGCGGGAGCGGAAGCGGGGAGCGGGAGCGGAAGCGGGAGCGGGAGCGACCATTTTCAGAAGCTCCCGGTTTGGGAGCGAATCCCGGAGCGATTTTTTAAAAATATATATATTTTTTATATTTTTTAATTTTTGATACATATATGTCAACAAAAACATGTAGAATGATGAATTAGATATAAAAAAACATAAAAAAGCATAGATTGAACCATATAACAACAATCATCTAGAAGTTATAATCTTCATCAACCACGTCCGCAAGTTAGTAACATAGTAACATACAACATATTGAGTCTCATGATTCATCAATCTTAAAGTTTCAAGCTTTCAAAATTCAATATATAACATTTATCATCATTGATCACCAAAGTTGTACTTGTAAGCTAAGTGTAACCATTACAACAAATAATATCTAACATGAAATGAAATGTTATAAAATGAAACGAAATGAAACAACTTTCAACTTTCATGAAGCATCATATTCATAATTCATTACTAATGAGTTATAATTGCCAACTTCAAACTTAAATTGTCATATATTGTTTAAAAAAATATCATAATAAATATGAAAGAGTCAATAGTTATAAAAGCTACTAGAAACTAGAGAAGAGAAGTAAATCTATTATCTATTTCTTATGCTTGGGCCTCTTGCCACCACGAGAAATGTCTAATTTTTTAGTCTTGTTGCAAAATCAGGATCTTTGTCATTAATATCACCCTCCAAGCATTAATATCCATAGGTATCTTTGTCATTACCTTTGTATCTGTATAGGGATCTTTGTCATTAATATCACCCTCTAAGCATTAACATAAGATAGAAAAAGCATAGCATGTCAAGTCAAGATTTTGTTTGAGTGATGCGTACATTTTTAGAAGGGTCATGATAGAGGAGTTCGACAACCAATGTCACTAACATCAAGGTACATAGAGGGATTGGTACTCTTGATTAAATATGAGTTCCATACCCTAATACATGACAAAATTCAATGGAAACATTGCAATCCCCCAATCCTGAAATCCTGAAAAACTGATAAGTCTGCTGGATTTTGAATGAAATCTAAAATTCTACTTTCTCCATATGAAATCCAATGAGGACGAAACCATTCTCAAACATCCTGAGTCATTTCATGGTAATGTTAAAAATTTAAGTAAAAGGATGAAAATGAAAATTAAAGAAAATGTCACTTTTACTTTAAGAATTTAACATTACCATGAATAGCATATCAATACTAGGGCCTAGACTTGATCATTAAGTTGCCCCACTCAAAAACTATTTGTTTCTTTCAAAAAAAATTGCATTTCGAACATTACTACAAAAAAAAAAATGCAAAAAAGGCAAAACGCTCCCGAAAAGGCAGGGAGCGAATTTTTTTTTAAGGAGCGCGCTCCCGAAATCGGGAGCGATTTCGGGAGCGCGCTCCCGACCCGCTCCCGCCCGGAGCGCGGATCGGGAGCGGGAGCGAGGGGGGGGGGGGGGGCGCTCCCCCGCAACACTGGTAGATAGTGAGTTGCAATCAGTCTAACAACAGTTTATTAGATAATATTAGCATTGCTACAATTAATTGCTGGATTATCAAATTGTGATATTAGTATAGTCACAGTAGAAGTGGTTGAATAACTCAACACTGATCTTGAAATCAGGACTATGTTTTAATGGTTGAAGGAATCTATTGTTGTGTTGTTGAAGGAATCATATCACCGCTGGAGATATTTATTACTGTGGAGATGTGCTATTTCAATACTGCCTACAGTTGAATAAATGAATTCCACTGTAGTATAATCTTGTGGATTTATTGTAACCCTAGCAAATAGAGAAACCCTAGGGCAAAAATTACCCTAGGATATTACACATTCCCTTATCAAATTGAATCTGTCATCACAAGTGCAAAGACCATTGTCTCTATGTTACATACCCCCATCTCCAATTATCATAGGTATATGAATAGACTATCATGTAGAATAATTTAAAGCCATTCTCAATGTTCTCCCGAAAATTGTCGCTATTCTTTTCTATTTATTTATTTATGTGTGGACATGATTGTTTTCTATTCACTTTGTTTCACTGTCATTACTATGAACTCATAGCTTTGGGTGAGCCTGTGTTCAACAACCATGAGACACACTACTATGGATTCCATTAAAGAGTCTTTACACTTCTGGCCATCCACATACTAATTTGGAGTTTTCCTCTTTTTGCCCCAAGGAAATGAAAATTAAAGTAACTTCGTTCTATGAGTGTATTAAAGCCAACAAGATCGTGACAAGAAAACTTGTAGTCACTACAACCATTCCAGATGAAGAAAAAAAACGACAACTCTCCACGGCTATATAGCTAATTCAATTCAATAAACATTAGGATGTGGCAAACGCTACCTGAGTTATTTTGACATGAAATACATGTATACATCTCAAATTGAAGATGGTAATTGGAAAAATAGGCTCATAATGATTTTATGAGTATCATCATGATCTACAGAAATTACATAGTCAACCCATTAAGTAGCCTTTATCATTGTCATGTTACAGTTGATGACTCAACTATGCATAATCATATTAAGTTTCAATACAACAAATTAAAGTATCAAGAAACATACTCTACAGAATAAACCTGCATAGTTGATTATGACACCTTAGTTACACAACAATTTACCTTCTCCCACATGAACTGCGGTAATGAAATAAAAGCAGTCAAAATAGTACACCCTGGCCGGATATAGCCCTCCAACTCAATGGGCATGTCAGCCAACCATTGTAGAATCTGTTCAATTCCAATTGGACATTAATTACACTGATGCAAAGATCTCTAGACTCTAACCTTAGGTACTAAAGACACAACTTTACACCACAACAAAAAAGGAAGGCATCAAACACACAAATTTAAATGCAAGTACTGCCACTAAAACCGAAATTACTGTTAGACATCTTAATATACTTGTTGACGAAGCCGTCGAGGAAACTCTGCAGGATTCCAGTCATAAAGCTTGAAGGATATACGACCTGTCGGACACTACAATTGACAACTATTTGTTAGTAAGATAGATTAGCAGTGAGATAGTGTAACATCAATAATGATAAGCGGAAAGACGAATGTAACGTCAACAATGATAAGCATAAGTAACTCATTGTAATCTCAATCATGTTTTAAATAAAGAGAGATGAAAGTGACATAACTTACCACTGATGTGTACGAGAAGTGCTTGTCATGTCTATTTGAAGAAAGAGAAGATTTCAATGGACCAGCTCCTTCATCCCTTTCGCTCCTCCCACTTGCATTGTGTGGAAACCTATCTTTACGAGAGCTTTCTTCCATTGGCATCCCAGTATAAGATTGTTCATTGAGTTCTGCATAAGTGGAGCCATTATCACCATTTTGAGGTCCCACGAACAAGATTGCTTGACTATTGTCCACAACTCTCACATCCTGATCATTAAATTTTTCTCCATTTCCCATATCCCTTTCTGGAAGTAGTTTCCCTGCAATTGTCTCTATAGTAATTAACAACATAACTAACCCACAAAAGTTTCTAACCGATGGCCCTATTTTGCACACTGGTAGCATCATAGAACACAAAGAAGTAAATGAATCCTGAATACAACAAACTTAAAAGACATGCCCAACAATTTTATTAGCGTCAGAAAGTAAATTGCATTAAGTATTCAAAAGGATTTGAGCTCCTGAATAATTTACAGAAGCAATCTGGAAACATTCAATAGATTGGACTTTTCATAACACACTGATCTGTCATTTCAGAGTAGCCTCGAAGTACAAAATGTTCACTCAGAACATAATTTAAACAAACATATCTCAATGGAGTTTAAATCTGTTATGGGCCTGTGAATAAAATATACTTGCAGACAAAAATGTACAGAGATGCATTGTAATAAATACTTGTGTTCGATGAGATCATGAATTAAAATGAAAGTGACTTGTATAAATACAACCTACAAGTCAAAAGGTCTCGTCATATAATCTGCCAACTTAATTAAATTTATTATTATTTATATATTATGAGATATGATATTATTATTGTATTAAATTCATGATGATTTGATGGCCTGAAGAGAGTAATTTTCTGGCGTGTTTAAGTATTAATACTTCCCTGGCAGCATTGATTCTGGCCTAGCTGGCCTGGCAGGCCAATGGCCATTTCACCATAAGGTGAAGCACAATGGCCTCTCCTGACCCATCCCTCATTCTGCACAATGGTGTTTTTCAACCTGCCACCAGCGCAGGCTCCCTCAAATCTCATTTCAAAGATTTGCCATGAGGGAATTGTTGCAAAATGTAACTAGTTTCGGTCTTCATAATTACCTTTGTACTTATGACATTGTATATTTTTATAAAAAGAAGGAAAAATAATTATTATTTTCTAGCATGAGTTGATTTGTCACTAGGTCAAGCATGTTCTTCATGCTTCTAGGGTTTGTCAAGTCAAGAAAATCTTTGTCATATGTATAAGACCCATTTGGTCAATTTGTAACAAGAAAAAGAATTTATCTTTTAGTCTAGAAAGTCAAAATGACCTACAAGACCAAGTCGGCCCTGCCAGTGAAAAGTCGGCCTAGGAGAGGCATATTCAACCTCATGAGAAGAGTATATAAAGGAAGAGAATTTGACTTATTTGGAATCTTGGATACACACTTCAAGTTCGATCTGAAGCAAGAAAGGGAAGCAAGAAGAGCGAAGGACAAGAAGACAAGAGAAAGTCAAAGAAAAGAAGAAAAATCTGATTTTTATGCTTGAATTCTCTCACATGTGAGAGATTAGGGTTTCTGGTTTACTGTAGAAGACCGAGAATTGCAGGTCTGAATAGAGGGCCCAAACTCTGATTTGACCAGAAATTTTGAAGTTTGATATTGGTTGACTTGGTTGACTTAAGTTTGTTTCAAAAAGGGATTGTTGGAGGGCCAACTTGTTGCTTGGCGGAGGTCTTAGCTTTGGTCTTTGGGTCTTGGATTTCTCATTTGATCTGATTCTATAAGAAGAGAAGAGATCATTTCTAGGTTTTCCCCTTGGAGGGGTTTTGCCCTCGCTTGGAGCCTATATTTTGTGTCCATTGTCGTTTATGATCTTCATGATTTATGATCTTGATAATTGTTTGATGAAAAGAATCTAACAAAGAATAACAAGAAGATAACATAAGATCACAAGCTTTTATTAAGGATAAGGAGAATTGTTTAAATAGCTGCCATAATAGATTCTCCGACAGGAACGACAACCCTCTTCCAAAACCCAACATTGAAATTTCTGATTCTGATGATGATTTCTTTGATTTGTTTCCGGCAGATCTATTTGGGGTACTTTGTGGGTGGAGTCTGCCCCAAGGGAATTATCAGTTGGACCTGTGAGGCCTGGCAGCCATATGGCTGGTAATGCATCCACATGAACAACTTGACGAAGGGATTTTTCTTGTACCAGTTAAATAACTTTGTATATGTCCAAGAAATCCTAAGGCATAGCCCATGGCTCTGCAAGAATCTTTGGTAGTCCTAAACTAGTGGTCTCTTGACTTTTCAGCGGATCAAGAACCCTAATTACCCTGTGCAATATGGATCGACTTCCCTAGCCTTCTCATGCAATCCTGGCTGACCATCCAGCCCATTGCTGCCCTTCTAGGAGAAGCCATCCATGAAGAGCCCAAATTTTTTTTAGCCCCACACTGCATCTGTGCGAGGATCAATTGTCCAAATACCTCAAAGAATTCATTGACATGTGGGTTGGTAGCCACATCCATCACTTGCCAATTTGGTACATTAACTTACCCAATCACTGCTTTAGATCCAAGAGTCCTGACCATCAAATCTGAGATTTCCAACTCATGACCTAATTGAACATTAAGACAACACCGCCCCCCTAGGGCACCCCCACTACTCGAGTTTCTAAAGCTGCCAAAGCAGGTTTCAACATATGGATGGAAGTCATGCATAACAGGAAGCAGCCAACGTGGCCAAAAACAAGCCTATGAAGGCCACAACCACGAAGTCATCCATCGCTAAGCCCTTTTCTGCATCCAACACTAGTTGGAGAGCCATCAATTAGGAGGAGGCAACCAATACGCCTGCTCCTTACCACTTTTGTAGTCATAGAGAATCAGACATGCATGATATTGATGGTCCTTACAAATAGCCTAAGAAAACCACCCTAGCGCACTTCTTTGCAAGTAAGCCTATGATATGCAATGGTGCTCTAAGTGGCCTTGACGAAAATGTAGAAGAAGTGCCAAATGTAGGTTACTAATAAAATCGAGCCCTTGGAACCTCCAAGACCTCAATGAACACGACAGAAAGCACACAATATCCTAGTTGTTGACCTTGTTGGATAGGGAAGGCATTCTCTATTTGCAAGAAGTCAAAACTCTGGGTTTTATGTTTAGTAGTATCGTACTACTATTCAGTTATTTTTTGGGGAGTTAGGTTCTTTTATTCTGATCATACTGAAGGAAAAAAGATGGGGAGGAGGAGGGGGTTGCTACCTAATATCTCCCAAGCTAGCTAACAGTGTTGTGGGGTTGGGTACATACCCAATCCATCGTCTTATTTGGTTTCTTCTAAATTTAGATAGCAGGCTTCTTGGTTTGGCCAATGTCTACACCTCTAATGATGCTACAGAGCATGCAGCCTTTTCTTGGATGGTTGGTGACCACCATAACACTCTTTAGATCATTTGTAATCACTTTAACACAATAGAATCTCATATACTATTATTTTATGCATGAAATGAGGTTATCACATTTTTGGTGGAGGTAGTTAAGGTTTCATTGACTAAGCACATAGGTCATGGCATTATTTTATTACTTGTTAACACCTTCTCCCTTGGATCCACCTCCTAGCATACATTTTTGTGAGTTTGCTACAAATGAGAGGTGGGGCATATTGCCTTTCATGGAACGCATGCTACTCTCCCACCCTCTTGCCAAGGTTTTGGAAGATTCTTGGAGTAGATTGAGGGATGGCCATCATATTTTATCATTTGTCTCACGTGTTTGGAAGCTAGGAGACTCAAAACCTAGCCATTGTTTATATTTTTTGTAGAAATACCAGCTATCCTATGGAGTGCTTCTCTCTTGGAGTTTTTTATTCATTTCATGGAGATTCTTGGCACAGTCTTACACCCAAATTGAGGCATCCTCTTTCCTTGAGCTCTCATTGGTTCGAGGTTGGACATGTAACAATAGTCCACTTATTTATTAGTTGTTTGGCTTTTCCTCTCAAGCTAGTTGGAGGATAATGATATTTTATGATTTCCTATTATAGATCTATGGTTTAGGTAGAGATATTGTCATTTTACTATGTAGGTTATTGAGCCTACTCTATACATTTGAGGCTCCTTCATTTATAGTGGTTGTTGATGTTGAGAAATCTAGGGCAGCAGTAGTTAAGAGATTTCTCTTTCTTGATAATTGCTTGTGATAGAGTTTTACTTCTTTGATTAGGATCTTCTCTTGTTAAGGTTATTATAGTGTTCTTTTCAACAAGACAATTACCAAATCATAAACAAGAGACAAGAGACACAGTATCTAGGCTTGTCAGCCAGGGCCAAAACCTCTCACTCTTTGAGAGGAAAACCCAAACGAAATTCTTCTTATAGATCTTCAATTGACAAATACCAAGACCATGACAAAGACCCTTGACACTAGAGTCCTTCCAAGACCAAGTCACTAGCCTCCTTGATGCACTTCCTCTTCGCTTCTCGACTTCCTTTCTCACACTACTCTTGTTGGCTCCCTAGAGAATCTCGGTCTCTTACTTCATAAACCCTAGAACAATTTCACTCCTTGATTAGTCTCTTCAAGAGAGAGAGACCTATAGCACTTCTACTCAGCTTCCTTTAGTGAGATCTTTTAGCCAAACAAGATCACCTCAATGTAACTGCAATTTCTTCAAACTTTGCTAGATGCATTTGGATTTGTTGCCTTCATACGTGGGAGAGTATACTAGCCCAAATCATTCTTCCCAGAAGTGTTTCTTCCTTCCCTCTCCTTTCTTTCGTTCTTCGCTTCTCTTCTCTAGTTCTTCTTCGCACCTATGAATGTAGGCTTCTCTTCACCGAATTGCTTGCCTCCAAATGAGGTCGAGCACTGCTATATATACATGTTTCCTCATGCCCTTTAGGGCGACATGATTACTTGAAGTAGGGTCGACATCATCTTGTAGGTTTCTTCATTCGTTGTAGACCAACTTGAAGAGGGCTAGTGACAAGGTCTTGGCATATGTCTTTACATAGACAAGTGTGACTCTTTACAATGTGTAACATGTCTTCATTACATGACAATGACTCTTTATATTTTATGACGAGATGACAAAATTCCTAAAGGCTCTCAATGGGAGCCTTAACTAAAAATAAATCTCTTGCTCATGAAACCCATGATGCAAGCATTACAATAATTTATTTTTCTTCTTTACATAAAATCACAATTACATGTCATTATGAAGATCGAACCTAGTTACATTTTTCAGCACTCCCTCTTAACTAGGGAGGTATTCATAATGGTGCTTGGTCATTCTCAATCTAAAGAATTTCTCATAAGAAGAATCGGATTGGTAACCCATTTGTTTAGCATCATATCAACCAGCATTGTTACATAGCAAGGCCTTGACTAACAGCTCTATCTCTCCACAAGATCTGAGCTCAATGCTGGCGAGACCAATGATTTATAGACACTCTCATCATTGTCTCTCTCGGAACATACCCCACTCGGGTTCTCAGGGTGTGTTCCATGAGGACTATTCTTATCTTGGACTCCCCAATCCTCAAAGAATATTGGTCCTCCACGACTACTCTTATCTTGGATGCCCTATCTCATCCTCAAAGAGTATTGGATGCCAAATGATTACCCAATCCTCTCATTTTGTCTTCCCAAGTGAAGACCATAATGATGTGTCTATCTCTCCCTCTCAATTAGGGAGGACATAACTATTCCAATAACGAAATGTACTCATTCCAACAGAAGGAATGTACCTAAGCTCCCTCTTGGCTTAGGAATTTCCAAGTTTCTTCCAAGTAAGAAACTTCTTTCCAGGCTCCCTCTTAAATAGGGACCTGCAGCAGCTCCTCAGGTGGAGATGATGGGACAACCAGCTGGTAGAAGAACGCCTTCCTTTGATGTCATGAATTCCCTTGTCATAGAGTCTTCACCTTTTGGGACTTCTTCATAGGACACAAACCATTCATCACTTTCATCCATGAGTCAGTCATGTCATCATTCCTTTCATCAGAAAGTGATCCATCAGTCTACATCTAGCCTTGCTTCATGTCATGATGCCTTCTTCATGCCATTTTCTTCAGAAGGATCTTACATCCTTCTACATGGTCCTCTGGGTAGACATCCACAGTTCTTCCTTTTGCAGTCTTGCATAAGCCCATCCAGATATTTGTTCAAAATAAGAAATGAACATTTAAATCAAACTTACCTTTGTGATGGTCTCTTATCATGACATCTTCCTGTAGGTATCAGCATCCTACATATATGTTGACACATCTCCTAAAGATATGTATTGTCAAGGGTCTCCATCTTTTTCCAGACTTCCATCAAAGTCTTCATATCTTTCTGGGAGATATCATAGTCAAATCTTCTTGGTCTTTTGGATGTTGACTGCCTTTACCATTGTTGCATGTTTCACGATCTCTTCCTTCTTTTCTTCACACATTTCATTCCCAGGAGCTTGAGAGTTCCTCAGTTGTAGTCAACCACCTCATACTCCATATGAGGACATATTATGTTGATTTCATCTAATAAATATGTGACTCATGCATTCTTGCATCCCTTTGAGGGAGGAGATTCTTTCTTTGATCATGCCTCTTAAGATAGAGCAGTGATCCATGTTGTCCGCAACCATATGACATGACTTCCATAATATCACATGTGAGCATACATACCTCATCTTCCCTTTGGATCATCCAGACTTCCTACAGCAACTTCATTTGAATGAAGGAACTCCATCCCCTTGATCTGCTTCATCATAATATCATCATACCATTATCCCTTGAATTCCACAAGTTTGGAATTCAACACTTGCTTTCCCTCATGATCGGTGAACCTTACAATGAAGATTCTATCAGAGAATCTGAAGGACCTTGCATATCCTATCCTGCAGATGTTATCTTATTGACCAATATATGATGAGCCTTGTCCTAGACGACTTCTTCCTTTTTCCATAAGTATCACTTGTACCTTCAACGAGGTTTCCAAGAGCTACATCCTACATAGTTGACTGCCATAGCTTTTTGTTCTAGACATCCTTCATGTTGCCAATGTCATAGGTTCTTTTAATGCTTAATGATGCCATTTTCTAATATGATGCATCCTATCTTATTTACAATGCTTCCTATCTATAATTTTCAACAGAAGAGTACCTTTCAGTGAAGGAGATTATCTCAGTCATAGTAGAGATCTTTCACTTCCTCCTTCTTAGGCTTCTTTGTCTCAGGTTCTTCCATTTCTTCAGTAATATGGGCTTCTTCCTTATTCCTCTTGTTATTGTCCCTTTTAAGCTTAGGACAATCTCTTCTATAGTGCCCATATTCTTGACATCCATAGCATTGTACCTTAGCCATGTTCTTCTTTTTCTTTTGAGGACCAAATTTTCCAAACTTTCCTTTTCTTCTTGTCATAGCAGCATATGCTTGATTCTGCTCATTTGATCCTACATCAGTTTTTGCCTTCAATCTGGTTTATTCGATCTTGCATAATGACCATAGATCTTGGAAAGGAGTAGCTTCTTTCTTCCCATAAATACTTGAAGTGAATTTGCCCCATTCCTCTAGTAGTGCATTCAATACTACAGCGGTCATTTCTTTGTTAGACATTATTTCACCTAAATCTTGAAGTTGATCTCTTATTTTTGAAATCCTCATAAAATATGAGTTTATTCCTTCTTCCTTTGAGATCTTTAATTTGTATAGTTCTTGCCTTAGAGAGATAACTTCTCCTGCAGAAGTTACAGAAAATAATTCAACCAATTTCTCATATATTGCTTTTGCAATGTCTAATTTTGGTACATATGGGATGAGAGAGTCTTTGATGGATTCTATGAGAATTCTCTGGGCCCTTACTTCCCCTTTCATGAATCTAGAATGTGCTTGAGTGTCTTCTTTGGGAGGTTGGGTTATTGACCCCTTGATGTGATCCACGACTTCATTCTCAACGAGATTTAGGTCTGTGCTTTTCTTCCATGCAAGGAAATTTGAAGCCCCAACCAATTTGTTGCTTTCCTTGCAAAAAGGCATTTTGATAGTATCAGATGAAGTCATAAACTTACTTGAGTAGGTGTTGTTCTCTTTGCTTGCTTCCTCCTTAATCTTGATGTTGATGTAGTTAGTAGAATATTACTCCTTGAATGATTGATGAGAGAGAACTTGCTTTTACGAACCCTCTTTAACATTATGACAATGTTCTTTAGTCTTCCTTAGTCTTTGAAGAGCTTCCACTTCTTTGATGATGGATAATTGATGATCTCGAAGATGCTTCTAGGGTTTTGATACTTTCTTTCTGCTTCCTCCTTGATGATGATTTGTTGAAGTAGATTTCTTCGATCTAGGGTTTTGGTATGATGAAGATCTTGATCTCTTGCTTGGTATTCTTTGTTTTGCTTAGATGCCCCTCCTTGACTTTAGCACCTTAGCTCTGATACCATGTTGAGAAATCTAGGGCATCAGTAGTTGGGAGATTTCTCTTTCTTGATAATTTCTTGTGATAGACTTTTAGTTCTTTGATTATGAACTTCTCTTGTTAAGGCTATTATTGTGTTATCTTCATCAAGACAATTACCAAATCATAAACAAGAGACAAGAGACACAGTATGTAGGTTTGTCATCCAGGGCCAAAACCTCTCATTCTTTGAGAGGAAAACCCAAACAAAATTCTTCTTATAGATCTTCAATTGACGAACACCAAGACCATGACAAAGACCCTTGACACTAGATTCCTCCCAAGACCAAGTCACTAGCCTCCTTGATGCACTTCCTCTTCGTTTCTCGGCTTCCTTTGAGTATCTTGGACTCCTCCTTTCTCACACTGCTCTTTTCGACTCCCTAGAGAATCTCGGTCTCTTACTTCAGAAACCCTAGAACAATTTTGCTCCTTGATTAGTCTCTTCAAGAGAGAGAGACCTATAGCACTTCTACTCGGCTTCCTTTAGTGAGATCTTTTACCCAAACAAGATCACCTCAATGTAACTGCAAGTTCTTCGACCTTTGCTAGATGCCTCTGGATCTGTTGTCTTCGTACATGGGAGAGTATACTTGCCCAAATCAGACTTCCTAGAAGTGTTCCTTCCTTTGCTCTCCTTTCTTTCGTTCTTCGCTTCTCTTCTCTAGTTCTTCTTCGCACTTATGATTGTAGGCTTCTCTTCACCGAATTTCTTGCCTCCAAATGAGGTTGAGCACTGCTATATATACATGTTTCCTCATGCACTTTAGGCCAACATGATTACTGGAAGGAGGGTCGACATCATCTTCTAGGTTTCTTCATTCATTATAGGCTGACTTCAAGAGGCCTAGTGACAAGGTCTTGGAGGATGTCTTTACATAAACAAGTGTGACTCTTTACAATGTGTAACATGTCTTCATTACATGACAATGACTCTTTATATTTTATGACGAGATGACAAAATTCCTGAAGGCTTTCAATGGGAGCCTAAACTAAAAATAAATCTCTTGCTCATGAAACCCATGATGCAAGCATTACAATAATTTATTTTTCTTCTTTGCATCTCTTACATAAAATCACAATTACATGTCATTATGAAGATTGAACCTAGTTACATTTTTCAATAGTTGAAAGTGCTTGTAATTTTTGGAGATTGTGTTGCTTTTAGCTCCTACGAAGATATAATGCAATAAAATAGTGCTTTCTTCTTCATATGGGGTGAATTCTTGTGCATGTTAATTGATTGTTTGATTGCTATGCTAGATTTGTGAATGTCAAAACTACCTTTGAAGGACAACGTAAAGGGTTTATAAACTACAATGGAAGTGAATTAGGTTCAATGGTTCCTCTCTCTCTCTCTCTCTCTCTCTCTCTCTCTCTCTCTCTTTATTGTTTTATCATGGAAATAATCTATTGCATGTGATATCTTTAACTTCTTTCTTAGCTTATTTCCTAGCAAAGTAATACCTTCATAGTAGTTTGAAAGTGGCCCTTTCTAGGTGTTACCTCCCCAGATGTACCAGGAAGGACTTCCAATGAGTCACCAAGGTTGAACAAGACACTTGTTCAAATTTCAAGTTCAGAAGCGTTTGCAGGACAATTTTTCCATTTCTTTTGGTTTTATTCTCTATGCGACTTTTGTACCCCGCATGGGAGAATTCTAATAAATGATGTTAGCATGATGAACTTATGTAAAAGACTTAGCTCCCTAGGACTTAGTTATTAGGGAAGTTAATCTAGAGTCTTTACTTGGTTAATTATTTTTTGCTTTTTAGCGATTAATAATTTCCTAATTTTTCTCACTCATACCTCCAAAGTTGGAGTATGTCCTAATGGTTAGGCATTAGTGGTGTTGTCTAAATCTAGAGCCAATGTATTACTAACCTACTCATCATCTAGAGTCTTAAGGAATTGCATTAGATTTTTCTAGGATTTTTTTTATAATTAAAAAATTCCCACAAACGGGAATTTTCGTTGTAAAATTTAGGTAATAATTAAAAAATTGGTACTATTAGGTGCCATATGCCTTAGGGGTACTCGTTTTCTAACTCAAAGTACCCACTTTACCTTAGCACCCCCTTTTTGAGAGAAAAAAATAGTTTTTCCTCTTGAAAATTAATTATTCACTCAAAATGGTGAATAAATTAATGTTTTATTTAGTTAAAAAGTTTCCTCTTTTTTTAGTCAAAGAGATTCCTCTTTTTCTAAGTTAAAGAGTTCCATCTTTTTCTAGTTAACAAGTTTCCGATTTTTTTAAGTGGAAGAATTTCCTTTTTTTCTAAGTGAAAAAGTTTACTCTTTTTCTAGTTGAAGAGTTTCTTTGGAAACTATTTTTTGGAAACCCCTCCCTATTGATCTATAAAACAGAGCACTCTCCTCCATTTCAAAATAAGTTAGTGGTGTGTTACCTCCCGAGATGTACCAGGAAGGACTTTCAGAGAGCCACCAAGGTTGAACAAGACACTTGTTCAAATTTCAAGTTTGGAAGCCTTGCAAAACAATTTTGCCCTTTCTCCTGGTTTTCTTCTCTATGGAACTTTCGTACCCCCATGGGGGAATTGTAATAAATGATGTTAACATGATAAACTTATGTAAAAGACTTAACTCCCTATCCCTCAGTTATTAGAGAAGTTACTCTTAGAGTGTTTTTTTACTTGGTTAATTATTCTTTTGCTTTTTAGTGAATAATAATTTCCTCAGTTTTTTCACTCATACCTCCAAAGTTGGAGTACATCCTAATGGGTAGGCGTTAGTGGTGTTGTCTAAGTCTAGAGTCAATGCATATTACTATTTTATTCATTATCCAGAGTCTTACAGAATTGCATTTAGATTCTTCTAGGATGTTTTTTTATAATTAAAAATTCCTGCAAATGGGAATTTTCCTTGTAATAATTAAAAAAGTGGTACTAGGAGGAAGCATATGCCTTTGGGGTTACTCATTTTCTAACTCAGAGTACCCACTTTACCTTAGTACCCCCTTTTTGAGAGAAAATATTAATTTGTCCTCATGACAATTAATTGTTCAATCAAAAAGGTGAATAAATTAACTTTTTATTTAGTTAAAAAGTTTCCTTTTTTTAGTTGAAGAGTTTCCTCTTTTCCTATAGTTAAATAGTTTCCTCATTTTCTAAAATAAAGAGTTTTCTCTTTTTTTAGTTAAAGAGTTTCCTCCTTTTCTAGTTGAAGAGTTTCTTTTGAAACTACTCATTGGAAACTCCTCCTTGGTCTATAAAAGAAAGCACTCTCCAACGTTTCAAAAAAAAAATAGCGTTGGATTGGAAGAGAGCTTCGCTTGCATTTGTATTGTACTCGTCATTGGAATAAAAAAGGGTTTTGGAGGCAAACAATGGTGTACATGCTTTGTGTGGATGCCCGATTTTAATGCATGAGGTAACCTTGTTTCGTTTTAATTTACTTTCAAGCTTCGTTTACAGGCCTTTTAAAGGGTATTTTTACACAATAGTAGATTTTGCAATTTGATTGTGGTGAAATCTATTTGCTTCACTGTTGCGAAAATTGCAATCGGAAAAAAAAAATGATGAGGATCCTGAAGAAGAAAAAATCAGTAAAATCCACAAAACATCGTCAAAAAAAAAAAACAAAAAACAAAAAAAAAACAAAAACAAAAAAAATTGTTTTTCAATTTTTTTAGTATCTAAAGCATCCACAAAATCAAATAAATTCATTGACACATAAATATGAAAAGAAAACTAATATATAAGATGAGTAATATATCTACTGCTACATCACACATAGCAGTGAATCATGAGTCCTGACTCATGCTCAAAATATCAACAAAAAAAAAAATATAATAATGTATCTCATACCATAAGTCATACTAAGTAACTAATGATTTCCTATGCCCCTTTTGCGAGAAAATGTAATAGCTTTCCCTCTAGATGAAGAAGGCCCTGGGGCTTGCATTGGACTCTGATGTCCTCTAGAAGAACTAGGAGCCAGAGGAGCTAGACCACGTCCTCTACTGGTGACCATGGTAGGTGGTGTTACCTCCTCGTAGTGCTCTTGCTCCTCCTCCTTCACTCTCTCCTCTGCAGCTGCTACCTCCTTCACTGCCTCCTCCATTAACCAATCAGGGGTCGATTCCATAACAGGCCTCTCAGCCTCAACCCTCCATGCAGCAGTGGTGTCAATTCCATCCAATGAGATGGCCTTTACGTCGGGTGTCTTCTCAAGTTGCCTCACCCACAATCGGAGATTGTAGTAGACATAAACCATGTCCTTAAGGCGTTGGGACTCTAACCTGTATGAGGTCCATAAATTATAAATTAATAATTATAAAAATAATAAATTACAATTTTTTCCCAAGGAAATATCCAAGAAAATCCACCTGATGGGATCACTTCCCGTCGGCTTATTAGCAGAGCCTAACCCTGAGGATTGTTGAAAAGTGCAACTTTGTTCAGTGTTCATAATGATGTGTAATTATGATTTTATGTAATTGATGTAAAGAAGAAAATAATGCTTGAATCATGGGTTTCATGATCAAGGAATTTTTTTTTTTAGTTAAGGCTCCCATTGTGAGCCTTTAGGTTGGTCATCATGTCATAAAGTCTATTGAGTCAATGTCAAAGGTTGAAGACCCATTTGGGCATGTAATTCATTGTAAAAGAAAAAATTTTGACCCTCCAAGACCTTGTCACAAGCTCTCCCTCATGTCGACCTTCAAAAGGGATGAAGATGTTTCCAGAATGACATGTCGGCCTAGTCACCAAGGAAAAGTCGGCTTATTTTGATGAGCAAAACACTATATAGGGCAGCTCGGCCTCCATTTGAAAACAGAGTTTCGGTCAAGCATAAAAGACAAGAAGAAGTGCAAAAATCACAAGGAAGATAGCCTCATAACTAGCGAGAAGCAAAGAAAGAAGAGCAAAGGAATTTGGGATTGTTTTTGGGTCATTTCTCCTCACAAATGTGACAGAAACTAGGGTTTCACCAACACTTATAGAAGCCAAGTAAAATGTCACCAAACCATCAAGCTTGCTAGCCGAAGTTACAAAGAGAAGCTCTCAAGCCAAGCGAAGGAGGAATACACTATAAAAGTCCATAACTCAGCCCACACGTGATTTTGCAGAGATTTCAAGTAGCAAACAATTGCAAGTCTGCGGAGGGAAGCCGAAATCTAAAGGATAGCCGAGAAGGAGGGAGAAGGAAGCAGTTTGACCATCATTGACTCAAGGAAGAAGAGGTTAAACTAAGAAGCCTTGTGACTTGGTCTTGGAGAGGTTAAATAGGTCAAGGGTCTTGGTCTTGGTATTCGTCAATTGAAGTCTCTATAAGAAGAAGAATTCATTTGGGTTTTCCTCTCAAGTTGGAGAGGTTTTGGCCCTGGTTGATCGCCTATATTTTGTGTCTCTTGTCTCTTTATTGTTTATGCTTTGGTAGTTGTTTGATGAAGAAGAACATTATAATAATGTAACAAAAGACGAGATCCTAATCTAAAGAGGTAAAAAGCATTCACTGTTGATTTCGGGTAGCATCGGATGTGCTCTTAGACTCAAAAATTGTAGGGAGGCTTGGACACATGTATTCCACAATACCCATATAGCATTTTGGGAAATTCCACCCGGAGACAGTGTTATTAAAATAATTAATTATTTTTAATGGAGGCCTAAGTCCAAACTTAGGGAATTAAAATAATTAAAGGGTATTAATCTAATTGTGGGTGAAACTTCTAGAAGAAGACGAGGATCAAGCCAAAATGATCTGAGTCATTGATTAGAATTTAATCTGGGTTGTTGGTTCTCAACAGAAGCATTATAAGAGAAGGCTTGATGGGCATTTGGAAGAAAAATCGAGTGGAGATCAAAAGATCAAATTTTTGAAGCACAGCAGTTGCCGGGAAGATAATTCGAAGTGATCTTTTGCAGTGAGGGGCAGGGATAGTTATGGTTGGAGATTTCCCTTGATCCGGAAATACTCAGCAGAGGAGGCAAAGAGAGATCCGAGAGAGGCTAAGCTGGCTAGCCTTGAGGAGGTTCTTATTTTTGCTTGAGGAATCAATTTCTGAAGCTGGAAGCCGGGGTGTGAGACCGGGAGGTGGAAATCAAAGTTCCTAGGAGGCAAATTGATCAGCAGAGGGAGTGGCGTTGTCCCTAGACATTGTGACACTGGGCTGACATAGTGACTACGCAGAGGCAGCAAGGGGCAAGCCATTCTGTGGCTGGTGTTAGAGTCGGTCTTGTAGCCCTCCATCAGCGATCAAAGCTCTTTGCATTTGCAAAAGTAGGTGTCTCATCAGTGTCAATTTTTGCATCCCATTAGGCATGCCATAACCCTGATGGAGGAGCTGGTGTCTTTGTCCCCCTCTTGGCATTGCTGAATCAAGTCATTTCAGTCCTTAGTCACTTTCAAGCTTGTCTTGTCTTGGCTTGAGGTCAAATTCCTAGGTCTAGGGTTTTGGTCAAGTTTGTTTACAAGGTCATGTCTCTGAAGGTCAATAAGTGCCCAGCAAGCCAGAGGGATGATTTCAAAGTGTTTCTTCGAAAATTTCTATCTTGTACAGTTAATTTTCACCTTGGATTTAAAAACCCTGTTTTTAAACCCAAGGTCATTTTTCAAATTTTTGTAAAAAGTGATGAAATTTCAAGCGCTAACATATTGGCGACCATACTGGGGAGAACATTCGACTTGTTGATTGTCTTGTCCCAGTACATGCAATCGAGGTGCAGATCTGATGCTGATGGTGGACAGCAGTCAGACACTTATGCAAGCTGAACCATTCACCTGGCGACTCCAATTCGACCCAGACATTCCAACGCTCGCTGATCCATTCATGCAATGGTAGGGTATGTGGCAAACCTTACCCTGTGTGAAGCTGTAGAAGAAATAAGAAAGGAGTTAGCTGATACTGAATTTGATGAAGATGTTTTCAGTGCCTTGCTTCATTTGTTGAAATCTTCAAAGTTATCTTCAAAGTTCTTCAAAACTAAATTTTGTGAGTTAATTGTTGAAAGAATCGAAAAGGAGATTCAATGTTTAAATGAGCAAATCCAGTCATATGATTTCCAAGACCCTAAAAAGTTCTTGGAAATCCTTCCTCCTTCGCAACAAGAAATAACAGACTTGCCTACAGATGTTTACATTGACAGTGTGCAGCTGGAAGTATGTGTTGCAGAGTTGGGGCAGCCAACAGAGTCTGGCTTCCGTGATCCTATTGCGGCATATATGGACGTGTTTTTCAGTTTGATTGACAGATCAGGCTGTCTTTTCCGTGACCAGGGTCATTACTTGCACGAAGGGCTGCCAGCAATTACATTTGTGTCCTGGCGGAAGCATGCTCGAGCGGCATCATTCTCAGGTTTACTTGAATGGCTAATCTGGCATTTCAGTATTACCTGATCTATTGTTTGTACAGCAGATTAGAGTAGATGTTGTAAATAAATAAGCAGCCAAAAAGGCAGCATCTTGTTCTAGTTTCATTACAGCGTTAGCTTGAAGATTGTTAAGTCAGTTTTTCAGTCATTTCAGTCTTGAGATCAAATCAGTTTGAGATCAAATCAGTTTGAGTTCAGTTTCAGTTTGAAAATGAGTCAAGAGTTGTGTCGACGATGACTCCATTGCCCAATGGATGGAGGCACTGTCTGCTCTCCCAAAGTTCTGCGGTTCTTGGCACCTCCAAAAAGCGGCAGCTGCCATCCCAAGTGGAGCCGATGTTAGACTCCGTCTTATGTCAGTGTGAGATTGATTCTTCTTCAAAACCCTGTTTTGAAGAAGAAATCATTAAATGTTTTGTTTTAGAATATGTAATTTATTCTCCCGCTCTTCAAATGGCAGCAGTTTCCTCAGCTCCTATCTCTGCAAAAGCACAAACAAAAGAAAACAAAACATCATCAGCAATTATGTCCATTTGTTTGATCTGGTCTAGAAGTTGTCTTCAGTTGTCATTTGGTTATACAGCTCTCCATACATTTGGTTGCTCAGATCTGGTTACTTAGCCAAGGAATCGCTGGAATGAAAAGCATACTTTAATCTCTTGACAAGCATATGCCTGCGGCCTTGTTGCATAAGATAAATAAGAAAGCGCGATGGCAGAACTGGGGAGGCTTCTTATCTATGAGGCATCAAGGGATTGGTTGCCCATTGTTAGCGGTGAGATCCAAACACCACTAGGAGTTGCATCTGTTGAGTTCATTGATCCAAGAGAGCCCTCTCCTGCCCCGTAGGGCTAGCTACGAGGCTAAGTGGTTTGATGTTGCCTTGAGGTTTACCTTTCACAGCCTGAGGTGAAATTTCAAGCGCTAACATATTAAATATGTTAGCGCTTGAAATTTCATCACTTTTTACAAAAATTTGAAAAATGACCTTGGGTTTAAAAACAGGGTTTTTAAATCCAAGGTGAAAATTAACTGTACAAGATAGAAATTTTCGAAGAAACACTTTGAAATCATCCCTCTGGCTTGTTGGGCACTTATTGACCTTCAGAGACATGACCTTGTAAACAAACTTGACCAAAACCCTAGACCTAGGAATTTGACCTCAAGCCAAGACAAGACAAGCTTGAAAGTGACTAAGGACTGAAATGACTTGATTCAGCAATGCCAAGAGGGGGACAAAGACACCAGCTCCTCCATCAGGGTTATGGCATGCCTAATGGGATGCAAAAATTGACACTGATGAGACACCTACTTTTGCAAATGCAAAGAGCTTTGATCGCTGATGGAGGGCTACAAGACCGACTCTAACAGCTGGATCAGTTGGGATCGCCTGTGATAGTGTGAGGTACTTATCACTATTCTTTTGTCAGTGATATTCTTTGTATTAGATAGCCAGAAAGGCATCCGGAGATTGTATTCAGAAACTACTGCTTAATAATGCAAACCCTCAGCTACAGCACCAGTTTTTCCACATTGGGTTTTTCCGGGGACATTTGTCCAAAAATTACGGTGTAATGTGTTGTGTATATATTTCTTGCTCAGTTTCTTGTTTCCGCTTATAATTTAATTGGTGAATACTGCAGTGTATTAGTTTCGATGTTTATTGTAGGAAACAGTAAATAATTTGTTCAGTAATTAACAATTAGAAGGAACATAATCAGTTGCTGTAGTGGTGATTTGGGTAATCGAATTTTCACATGGTTTTAGAGCTGCAGGTGAAGCAAGAGAGCAAAGCTGGAAGAACCCATTGTTGAAGAGAAGGAGGGTCGTAGTGCTGCGTAGGCAGCAAATCAAATCCTTAAAGGGATTGCGCAGTCCATGGCAGGAGGGCAAAGATTTTCGAGGAAGGTCTCCCTCAGTGAGTCGACAGAGAGGTAAGACTTCCAAATCGAAGTTTTCCAGTGTCAGAGGGAGCAGCACAACAGCTTAAGCGAAGAGGAAGCTTTCTAGTGTGACGCGGCTTTTTGCAAAAGTTGAGGGGCAGAAAATCGTCAGAAGGAAGAAGGGAGACACTTTTGAGGGAATTCTTCCTCAGAGGACTTCCAACCAAGAAGTCTGATTTCTCAAGTGCTGAGCAACAGCAGAGAGGAGTAGATCTACTAACAACAGCAGGGAGTGCACAGGCCAGCCCAGTGCTGCGCAGAAGGAGAGAGGAGGTAGTTTGACAACTCGTTGGCAGAGATGGCAGCAAATGGCTTGCGAGATCAAGATCAGCTGAAGGGAGCATCCAACTATGTGATCTAGAAGGAAAGGATCTCATGTCTTTTGGATGAGCACGATCTCAAAACTTATGTCGACAGTGTGGTAGTTGTACCCGTGGATCCAAATCCGCTCAAGAAGCACAAGGTCGAGATGGCAAAGGCCAAGAGGATGATCCTCGATGAAGTGAGGGATCATGTAGTGTGTCACATTGCTGGCAAGGATACTGCTCGGCAAATGTGGGAATCTTTGGCCACGTTATACAAAGGATCTTCCGAGTAGCGGAAGATGTACTTGGAACAAAAGATGATATCCATGCAGATGCAGAAGGGCGAATGCATTGATCCGTTCCTTACAAAGCTTTAGGAGATCCAAGACTCGTTGGCAGTTGTGGGGTCAACACCTCAGCCTACCGAGATGGTGAGGCTGGCCCTGAATTCAATCTCAGAAGAGTGGCAAGTGTTTGTCCAGAGTATCTTGGGTAGAGAAAGATTGTCGAATTGGGAAGGAATGTGGGCCGCTCTTCAGCAAGAAGAGATGAGGAGAAACTTAGTCAAGTGCAAACTTGACAGAAGCAACAGTAGCAGTGGGACGAAGCCGAAGGAGGATGATGAAAATGCAGCCCTCGCATCTAAGGGGTAGCAGGCGCAATGGAAGAAAAAGAAAGATATTTCGAAGATCAAGTGCTTCCGGTGTGGCGAACTTGGTCACTACGCCACACGGTGTCCTCTCAAGAAGAAGGACAAGAACAAGAAGCATGATCCGGAGGCTACATCCGCACAGATCAAAGAGGAGCTTTCCATGATTTCCCAGAGGTGGGGTGATATAGAACTGTAGTTCAAAAGAACATCGAATGGGCAAGATCCTTGAGTTGGCAGCAGTGCAGTTGGCATAGAACAGAAGTCACCAACAGCGTAGAGGCTTTAGAGGGTCAGTGCAGAGACTAGCAGCAGTCAGAACTCCAACAACAGATGCATCATACTTAACACATGTTCAATAATTTTGGATGCTTTTCCGTTGCTGATGCAATAGCAGCAATAGTTGGAGAAGGTTGCAGTGCAGATGCATATTGGCAATGGCAGTGCCAACAGCAGCACGTATGCAGAATTTGAGAGGGAGTTGTAGTAGAGATGCAGTGTTGGCAGTGGCAAGGCTCGCAACAATACAGATGCAACATTTGCGCAGTGGTTGATGGGCAAAGATGTCAGACATCAGCAGTGCAAAGGGAGATGTTACAGAGAAGGGTAACGCTTCAGCAGGTTGCATTACTAGAGCACATTCCTTGCTAAGAGGGAGTGTTGAATTCTGGTAGCATCGGATGTGCTCTAAGCCTCAAAATTTGCAGGGAGGCTTGGACACATGTATTCCACAATACCCATAAATCGTTTTGGGAAATTCCACCCGAAAACGGTTTTATTAAAATAATTAATTATTTTTAATGGAGGCCTAAGTCTAAACTTGGGGGATTAAAATAATTAAAGGGTAGTAATCTAACTATGGGTGAAACTTCTAGAAGAAGATGAGGATCAAGCCAAAACGATCTGAGCCATTGATTAGAATCTAATCTGGTCATTGGTTCTCAACGGAGGGATTATAAGAGGAGACTTGATGGGCATTTGGAAGACACATCGAGTGGAGATCAGAAGATCGAATTTCTAAAGCACAACAATTGTCGAGAAGACAATTCGAAGTGATCTTTTGCAGTGAGGGGCATGGATAGTTTCGATTGGAGATTTCTCCTAATCCAGGAATACTCAGCAGAGGAGGCAGAGAGAGATCCGGGAGAGGCAGCATAGAGGCTACGCTGACCAGCGTATGCTAATGCAGAGGCAGCGTAGAGTCTTGAGCAGGTCTATATTTTTGCTTGAGGAATCGATTTATGAAGCCAGAAGTCGGGTTGTGAGACCGGGAGGTGGAAATCGAAGTTCCTGGGAGGCAAATCGATCAGCAGAGAGAGTGACGTTGTCCCTAGACGTTGTGGCGCTAGGCTGACGCAATGACTGCGCAGAGGTAGCAAGGGGTAAACCATTATGTGGCTAGATCAGTCAGGATCGCCTATGATACTGTGAGGTACTTCTCACTATTATTTTGTCAGTGATATTCCTTGTACTGGATAGCCAGCAAGGCATCCAGAGATTGTATTCAGAAACTGCTGCTTAAAAATACAAACCCTCAGTTGTTGCATTTGTTTTCCCACATTGGGTTTTTCCAGGGACATTTGTCCAAAAATAACGGTGTAATGTGTTGTGTATTTCTTTCTTGCTCAGTTTCCTGTTTCTGCTTATAATTTAATTAGAGAAGAATGCAATGTATTAGTTTCAGTGTTTATTGTAGGAAACAGTAAATAATTTGTTTTGTAATTAACAAATAGAAGGAACTTAATCAGTGGTTGCAGTGGTGATTCGGGTAATCGAATTTTCACATTCACAAACAGTTATCATCAAAGAGAAATCTCCTAATCTTCATGCACTAGATTTCTCAACATGGTATCAGAGCTAAGATGATAAATCAAGGAAAGGGCATCTCATCAAGGGACACACAAGCACTCAAGGATCAAATCTCAAAGGATATCAAAGTGAAATCAAGATCTACAAAAAAATGTCAAAACCCTAGATCAAAGAAGTCTACACGAGAAGAAGTCTTGGGATCCTCAAAAGATGATAAAGACCCTACTCAAGTTAAAGGGACCTACAAAATCAAAGTTTCTTGAAGACTATTCATCCTAAAGAAGCAAGATCAAGGGCGTTGTCATCACCTTCAAAAGATTCTAAGGTGATCTCCCTCTCGTTGAAGCAAGGACCTTACCATTGAAGAAGATCATCCAAGAAGCATCAAGAAATCATCATTGATCATCATCAACAAGGACATCACCATCAAAGGATCTAAAGTGATCTCCCTCTTTGTAGGGTCAAGGATCATTCTTGAAGAGAACTATCTTCATCAAGGAGAAGCTCTCTATTAACTATATCATCATCAAAATTCAAGGAGGCAACAAGTGGAAGAAGCATCTTCACAAGTATATTTATGTCTAAATCTGTTAAATGTCTTTTTACAAGGAAAGCAACAAATTGGTTGGGGCTTCAAACTATCTTGCATGGAAGAAGAGGACAGATTTAAATCTCATTGAAAATGAGGTGATGGATCATGTCAAAGGCTCTATCACCAAACCATTGAAAGAAGATGCTCAAGCACTTTCAAAGTTTATGAAAGGGGAAGTGAGGGCTCAAAGGATTCTCATAGAATCCATCAAGGATCCCCTCATTCCATATGTATCTAAACTCAACACCTCAAAAGAAATATATGACAAATTGGTAGAGTTATTTTCTGTAAGGACTACAGGAGAAGTTATCTCTCTAAGTCAAGGACTCTACAAGCTAAGGATATCAAAAGAAGAAGGAATAGCCTCATACTTTATGAGGATATCTGAAATAAGGGATCAACTTCAAGATCTAGGTGAAATAATGTCTGACAAGGAGATGACCACCGTAGTACTAAATGCACTACCAAAGGAGTGGAGCAACTTTACTTTAAGTATTTATGGGAAGAAAGAAGCTACTCTATTCCAGGATCCATGGTCTCTATGCAAAATTGAAGAAACCAAACTGAAGGTGAAAACTAATGTAGGATCAAGTGAGCAAAATCAAGAAAGAAAGGAAAAAAGAGAAGCGGAAATCTTGGGAAATTGGGTCCTCGGAAAAAAGAAGAAGAACATCGCTACGATTCAATGCTATGGATGTAAAGAATATGGGCATTACAAAGGAGATTGTCCTAAGCTCAAGAAGGGCAATAACAAAAGAGGTAGAGAAGAAGCCCATGTCACTGAAGAAGTGGAGGACGCTGAAAAGAAGAAGTCCAAGAAAAAGGAAGTAAAAGATATCTACTATGATTGAGATAGTCTTCCTTAGCTAGTTCTTTTTCAAGTTCTTGTTTTCAAGTTTTATGCTGTAAGAAATGGCTATCATGAGATAGGATGCATCATGGCATCATAGAAGCATTAAGAGCAAGAGCTCTTGACATCATCATAGAGAAGCATGAAAGATAGTTGAAGTCTGTGGCAATCACCTATGGAAGGATATAGCTCTTGGTAAACTCGTTAGAAGCATAAGTGGTACTCATGGGAAAAGGAAAAAGTTATCTAGTACAAAGATCATCATACAAAAAGGAAGCATTTGCTAGATGAGGATACTTAAGATTCTCTATTGGAATCTTCATCAGAAGGTTGGCCGTTTAAAAGGAAGCAAAGGTTTTATCAAGAATTCCAGCTGTAGGAACTCATGGAAGAATGATATGATGTCAAAAGAAGTGAAGCAAGTCAAGGTATTGAAGTTCTTTCCATCAAGGAAGTTGTTGAAGAAAGTCTAGATAATCTAAAAGAAAAATGAGGTATGTATGCTTGTAGTTGATAATGGAGAGTCATGTCATATGGTTGTAGGTAACATATTGCTCTATTTTGAAAGCATGATCAAAAGAAAGGATCTCCTCCTTTGAAAGGATGCAGGAAGGCATGGGTCACACATTGACTAGATGAAATCAACATAATATGTCCTCATATGAAATATGAGGTGGTTGACAATAATTGGAGGAACTATGATCGAAAGTTCCTAAAAGAAAAATGTGTGAAGAAAGAAGGGAAGAGATCGTAAAAGATGTAACTATGAAGAAGGCAATCAACATCCAAGGGCTGAAAGATTTGACTCAATATATCCATGAAAGATATGAAGGCTTCGATGAAGTCTGAAAAGAAAGAGACCCTTGACAGTATATATCTTTTGGAAATGTGTCAATGTTTATGCAGGATGTTGATGCGAATTAGAAGATGTCATGATGAAAGACCATCACAAAGGTAATTTTGATTTAATGATTCTTGTTTTAAAAAATATTTGGATGGGCTTATGCAGGGCCGCCAAGGGAAGAGATGTGGATGTCGTCCACCACTAATAACCATGTAGCAAGATGAAAGATCCCTAAGGAAACATGGCATGAAAGAGGCAGCATGGCATGAAGAAAGGCCAGATATGAATTAATGGATCACTTTCCGATGAAAGGAATGTTGACATGACTAACTTATGGATGAAAGTGATGGATGGTTTGTGCCCTATGAAGAAGTCCCAAAAGATGTAGACTCTATGACAAAGAAAAATTTCATGACATCAAAGGAAGGAGTTCTGCAAGCAGCTGGTTGCCCCATGATCTCCACCTGAAGAGTTGCTGGAAGCGAGTCCTTGGTCAAGAGGGAGGTTGGGTACATTCCTTTCATAGGAATGGGTACATTCCTTCAGTGGAATGGGTATGTCTTCCCTAAGTTGAGAGGGAGAGATAGACACATCATTCTTGTCTTCACTTGGGAAGACATAATGGACGATCGGGTAAACATCTGGCATCTGATGCTCTTTGAGGTTGAGTTATGGCATCCAAGATAAGAGTAGTCGTAGAGGAACGATATTCTTTGAGGATTGTGAATCCAAGATAAGAATAGTCCTAATGGAACATACTCTGAGAGAAACTGGGTGGGGTATGTTCCGAGAGAGACAATGATGAGGGTGTCTATACATCATTGGTTTTGCCATCATTGAGCTCTGATCTTATGGAGAGATAGAGTTGTTAGTCAAGGCCTTGCTATGTGACAATGTTGGTTGATATGATGCTTATACAGATGAGTTACCAATCTGACTCTTCTTCTGATAATTCTTCAGATTGAAAATGTCCAAGTACCTTGTATGGATTATGAATACCTACCTAGTTAAGAGGGAGTGTTGAAAAGTGTAACTAGGTTCAGTCTTCATAATGACATGTGTAATTATGATTTTATGTAATTGATGTAAAGAAGAAAATAAAATTATTTTTGTAATGCATGAATGATGGGTTTCATGATCAAGGAATTTTATTTTTAGTTAAGGCTCCCATTGTGAGCATTTAGGGTTGGTCATCATGTCATAAAGTCTATTGAGTCAATGTCAAGGTTGAAGACCCATTTGGACATGTAATTCATTATAAAAGAAAAGTGGCTAACACTCCAAGACCTTGTCGCAAGCTCTCCCTCATCTTGGCCTTCAAAAGAGATGAAGATGTTTCCAGAATGACATGTCGGCCTAGTCACCAAGGAAAAGTCGACTTATTTTGATGAGCAAAACACTATATATAGGGCAGTGCGGCCTCCATTTGAAAACAAAATTTCGATCAAGCATAAAAGACAAGAAGAAGTGATAAAATCACGAGGAAGATAGCCTCATAACCAGCAAGAAGCAAAGGAAGAAGAGTGAAGGAATTTGGGACTATTTTTGGGTCATTTCTCCTCACACGTGTGACAAAAACTAGGGTTAAATCAACTCTTGTAGAAGCCAAGTAAAATGTCACCAAACCATCAAGCTTACTAACCGAAGTTACAAAGAGAAGCTCTCAAGCCAAGCGAAGGAGGAATACACTATAAAAGTCCATAACTCAACACACACGTGTCATTTTGCCGAGATTTCAGGCAGCTGAGAATTGCAAGTCTGTGGAGGGAAGACGAAATCTAAAGGATAGCCAAGGAGGGAGAAGCAAGTAGTTTGACCATCATTGACTCAAGGAAGAATAGGTCAAACTAAGAAGCCTTGTGACTTGGTCTTGGAGAGGTTAAATAGGTCAAGGGTCTTGGTCTTGGTATTCGTCAATTGAAGTCTCTATAAGAAGAAGAATTCGTTTTGGTTTTCCTCTCAAGTTGGAGAGGTTTCGGCCCTGGTTGATCGCCTGTACTTTGTGTCTCTTGCCTCTTTATTGTTTATGCTTTGGTAGTTGTTTGATGAAGAAGAACACTATAATAATCACACTAAAGACAAGATCATAATCTAGAGAGGTAAAAAGCATTCACAAGCAGTTATCATCAAAGTGAAATCTCCTAATCTTCATGCCCTAGATTTCTCAACAACGGCATCAAGGAGAATTGACCCCCTGACCTTCCATTAGTGAGGTGCTTTTAGCGATGGGAACTCGACCAATTGAGCTAACCCCCAGGGCTCAATTTGTATTATTTAATGAATGCAAAAAATTAATTTATTATTGGCAAAATTTTCATGACTTTTTGGCGATTTTTACATTTTTTGGCCATTTTTTACGATTTTATCACGATTTTTTCATTTGGAGCATGCTTTGGGGGCAGAGCATGTCTCTTCATAATTCCATGATTTCCGAAGTTCGACACTACCACAATGGTGGTCTCAAAAATGTCAGTATGGGTGAGACTAAACAACCTCCCCCTTCCTTTTTGGCATCACCAAGTATTAGAAGGTATTGGAAATACACTGGGAAAGTTCATAAAGATGGATCTGGAAAGAACTGAAAAAGGAATTTCACTTTTGCCAAAATCTGTGTAGAGATAGACCTTAGTAAATGTCTACCCGATCACATACACCTGACTCATAATAGTTTTCGGTGGACCCAACCATTAGATTTTGAAAACACGACAATTAGATGTCGTATTTGTTTTTAAACAAAGCATTTGCAGAACACATGTCCAGACACCACAGGCTAAGAAAGTTACAAAAAGAAAAAACAGACAGTCCAAGAAGCCAAAGGGATGGCAATTTTCAGACCCTCAACTTTCAGAAGAAGAAGAAGAAATGATGGAGAACCCTCCAAATGTGGATGTAATGAATCAACAAGGCACACAAGTGGGAGAGGGAGCTGAGAATCAGCATGGCACCAAAGTTCTCTCCAAGAAAGGAACCATACTAGCAGTGATCCCAGTACCAAAGTAGCAGAATGAGGAAATATACAACACTCAAGGTGTGGGTGGCACAAATAGAACACATACTTCTAAGAGTTCAGACTCATATAAAGAAGTGCCCCTGCAGACTGATGGTAAGGAAATGGAAACAGTAATTGTCGAACCCAACCATGAGGGTTGGAAAGAAGTTCAAAAGAAGAAAAACAAAAAGATAAGCTTAGAGTTTTTTCACATAAGTAACTCCAACACTATTATGTAATTATTACTGCATTTTCTTTTTTTTATTGTTTCATAAGTCGAAAAGCGTATATGTAACGAACAAAGTTTGTATACTTAAAGGAATACCTTGATACCAATGTAACGAACAAAGTCTGTATACTCAGAGGAATGCTTTAATACCAATAACACTGTAACAAACAAAGTTTGTATACTTAGAGGAATGCTCTGATACCAATGTAATGAACAAGGTTCGTATACGCAGCAATAATCTTCAGAATACTTCAAAGACAAAACATCCATTGTAGGACAAGTAATTGTATATTGCATATTATATAAAAGAATTTATATGAGATGAAATGATTACAATGAAGGTGAGGGCCTGCTTTTATACCCTAGGCAGGTACCTCTTCACCAACAGTTATGTCCTTAGGGACATACCTTTTCATTAACTAGTTACTAATTAATCATTATTTATTATTATTATTGTTTTACATTATTTGAATTATTTTAAATATATTTTTATTCATAACAGTATATGTCTGAATTCAATATGCATCTAATCTGACTTCTAATACATACATACAATTGGTATGTCTACAAAATGTGATTTTATCATCCCATGAATAAAATTACGGGTTTTTTCTCCAAATATTAAAAAAACAAACAAACAAACAAACTTACACCTATTCTCTTTACACCCTCATATTATGTCCACGCTGGATATATCTTTATGTCCCATTAGCTTACTACTGTAACCATTTGTTGAACATTAATAAAATTACCTTATCATATATTATATTATTCTATATAATATTTCTAATCGAAAGTCAAATCTCCTCTCTCCGTTTTCTTCTTTATTTATGTGCTGATTTATCAGTTCACGATTGTTTTCAGAGGCTTGTTTTGCCCTGCTCCCATGCACAACTGTCAGTGCACCCAATGTTGCACGAAGCGGGAGCGAAGCAAGAAGCGCGGAGCGCGGAAGCGTCATTTTCCAAAAATCTAGGAAGCGAAGCGTCCGCGGAAGCGTCTGCTATATATATATATATTTTTTATATTTTTTTGCATTTATACTCAAAACAAACATCCCAAATACCAAATTAATTGTAGAAGACATGAAAACATGCATATTTTTGCATAAATCAAGATAGATATGGCATCCATGATTCCATTGTAGTTACTAGTATGTACAACAATCATCTATATTCTAGCTATTACAAACATACATCAAATTTTTAAGCATATTATAAAACATAAAACATTTAAGCATATTATAAAACATAAAACATAGAGCATATTATGATTTATCTAGCAAGTGAGCAACTGTCAACATTTGTCATGTCCAAAATTCAAATAATAATGTTTACAAAATATGTCACTTGGTCACCGCCAAGCCAAAAAGGTTCAAAATTCAAATTCACAAGTCTACAAGTCTAATGAGTAATCTATGACAAAAAGAAGTAGATTGTGAATATATCTACTAATCTCTCCTCCTTCCACCACGAATAGAACGTGATGGCGGGCCTCCACGTGGTGGCAATGAAGAAGATGGTCCCTGTGTAAGTCGTGGCACTGGAACTGATGAAGAAGAACCCCCTGCTGTTGGTGTTGAACCATGGAACCTAGGAACCAAGGGACCAGATGGGGGTGGGGGTGGTGGCATATCAACACGGTCATCATCATCCTAGAATCGCTCAAAAAATTCATGCAAAAAAAAAAAACACTAGTTAACAAAAAAATTAAAAACATGAATTAGAGAAATGCTTTATAAGGGAAAATTGGAAAATTCATACCACAATGGACATACCTGGATAAGAGCATCCTCTAATTGCTCTAGTCACAACACTCCATCCTCCAAATTGGGCTCCTCTGGATTCTTGTCCCAAATCAACAAGTCTTTATTAGACTTTGCATCTTCACAGTAATGGGACAACAATCGCAAGTTGTAATGAACATAAACCAAGCTCTCTGCCCGGTCTAAATTCAACCTGTTCCTTTTAATACTGTGGATGAAAGAATAAGAGCTCCAACACCTCTCTGCAGAAGAAGTGTTTACCACCTGTGATAGCACCCGCAATGCCAAACTCTGTAGAAGTGGAGTACCCCCTCCATGCATGTTCCACCACTCAAGAGTAGAAAAATGCTCTCGATCTTGAATTGCATGCATGCTCCCAAATGGACCAGTGTTGAGTGTATAGTTGCTCACCTGTCTCCGTACCAATGCAGCCTCCTCATCATCAGGGATTAATCTACTCAATGCAGCCATATATTTTTCGTGAACCTCTCTATCTTGGTGTGGTTTTTTCCTGCTTCCCCCCCCAGGTACTGGTGTTGAAAGCCATGATGGATGATAGTATTTAGGTGTCAAAACATATGCTAATGCATGCAATGGAATATTTAGCATTTCCCATCGGTTTTGCACCTCTACACGAATATAATTGTACAAGGTGGTATCTCTAGGCTCAACAATGTCTTTAATCTGCCCCAATATGCTATCCATTTGCTCATACACCTCCCCAATTACTGGTCAATCTGAATCTGCAAACTTGATCATGTAATAAATTGGTTTGGTGAATTGCAAAACATATTTAACCTGTGACCAAAAGTAACTGTCAAGAACAGTGTCCTTGACTACATTAGCACCATCTGTGTCAGTGTTAATTTCATCCCATGTTTCAGCACACACCAGATTAGTTAAAGCTTGTCTCACCCTCACTAGCCGCCTAAAGGTGAGGTAATAACTAGCAAATCTTGTCTTTGCAATTTTAAGCAATTGCAACTTGGAGTAAGTGCCATAGAAGTAGTTTACCCTTGTATGCCCTGTGATGAATTTAATGAGCTGCTTCCCTTTCCTGTAAACCTCAGCAATCCACCCACAATCTTTGTGTTTCACAATATCATGCATCAAAAGGTTCAATGTGTGAACCAGGCACCCAGACCAAAAGATGTGTGGATGAGTACGCTCAATAATTTTTCCTGCTGCCTTACAATTTGCTGCATTATCTGTGATCACTTGAACCACATTATTCGGACCAACATCTTTGATTGATTTCAATAGGAGATCAGCAATGTTTTGTGCAGTTGCACTGATGGAGGAGGAGTCATGACATGCAATAAATACTGCACCACTAGAAGAAACACCAAGAACATTTATCAAATGTTGGTTTCTAATATTTGTCCACCCATCTGATACAATGGATACCCCATAATCCACCCACTCATGTGTAAAACGTGTCAAAGCTCTTTGAACCTTAGCTTTTTCTCTTTCTAATAACACTGTTCTAGCTTTCTCATAGTTGGGGGCCTTGTATCCTTTTGGGGCTTCATTGATGGCCTTTACCATGTCATGCCAATAGGGAGAGCGAAGCACATTGAATGGTACACTGCAAGCACAAAGAAAACGGACTATCTTTCCATCCACATCATCCCTCCCAGCAACATTAAGGAAATCCCCTATTGTTTTTCTACCTCCAGAGGTTGCAGAAGTACCATGAGGAGATGGGCAACTACCAAATTTAGAGGTTGCACTTGATTCAGAATGAGTTTTTTGTTTCTTGTTTTTTTGTTGTGCAGCCATCTCTATTTGGATGTATTTTCTTCTTTGTTCAGTTGAAATGTTTGGGCAAATTTGTACCCCCACAGAACCCTTTTTTTCATCACTGTCCAGCACCCCACAAAGATGCCTCCTCAGACGGGTATATGAACCCGTATATGGTTTTCCTCCATGACAACCATGAGGGCACACAAATTTGTAAGATCCACCACCCTTTCCCCCATCAAGTTTGGTCACATAGTTCCACAAGGGTGTTGATGTACCTTTCCCATCTTGTGCTTCAGTGTCCCCTTCAAGTTCATCCCCTTCCTCTTCAAACCCTTCCTCCTCATCATACATTGGGTCACTACTATTAGGACCAAGTTCATCCCCTTCCTCTTCCCCTCTATTCCTCACCCTTGCCATCATTAAAACCAAGAGTGGAATGATACATAGAAGCCAAAAGAACACCATCTTGGAATATGGATATAGGTGGTGGACAACCTGTAAATAAAGGAGCAAGTAGAAACAATGGGAAAGAGTAGGAGAGGGAGGAGAAAAATACAATTTTTTTTTCAAAAAAACAAGGGAGTTTGGGGTTTGAACTTACCTCTTTAGCTCTTGTAGATGAAGTCCTCCAAGCTCTTGCTCCAAGCTCCTCCTCCTTCTCCTAGCTCCTCCTTCTTCACTCCTCCAAGCTCTCCTCTCTTCTCCTCTCCTTTCCTCTCTTCTCTTCTCCTCTCCTCTCTTCTCTTCTCCAACTCTCATAAACTCAAAGTGAGAAAATGAGAAGAGAATGGGGGCTTTATTCTTTTCTAAACTCACCCTAAACTCACCCTAACCTCACCCTAAACTCACCCTAACCCACCCCCTCATGCTAAGTTAAGTTAACTTTTAAAAGAAATTAAAAAAAATTTAAGTTTCTTTTGCTGCCCGCGCGGAAATTTCCGGAAGCGCTCCGAAGCGCTCGGGTTGCGTGCGCTTCCGGGCCCGAAGCGTGGCGCTTCCGGATGCCCGAAGCGCCCTCCGAAGCGCGGATCCGGGGCAACGCAACCTAATTTCCAGGAATCGTTTTTAAAAACCGGAATCGCGCTTCGCCTGGAGGTTCCGGAACGCTTCCGTACGGGACGCGATTCCGGCTTAGGATCCGGGGGGGGGGGCGATTCCTGCAACTATGAGTGCACCTACTCCCATGCACTTGTATTTCTGAGTGTAACTGTTTTGGGCCTGTTACAGCCCACCCGAACTATGTACTGCACATTAAAAAATGATCCTACTTATCTTTTATCCATCATGCAGAATTCAAATCCATTCTGTTTCCCTGTTCCCATGCACACCTGCAAGTGCACCTACTCCAGGGCATTTGTATTTCTGAGTGCAATTGTTTTCCAACCTGGTTTGGGCCTTTTACAGCCCACCCGAACTATACCCTGCACCTGTCATACAGCCTATATTGGCTCTGTAATAAAGTTGTTTTGCATCGAACCATTTGCACTCTGTCCCAAACGGACTTGTGTGCTTATTCATGCTTGTTCCTGGCCTATCTCTACCTATCTATCTGTTCTGACCAGACTGCTCAGCCACGCATGTTCTCGATGTTGTTCGGCTGCTGATTGCTTCAGCATGCCTGCAGCCAGTGCCAATTTCTGGTCTACTACTTTATAAACCTTTAGTATTATTAATATTTATTTGTCATTTAAGATATTATAAAATGAGCCTACTTTTTTATCCATCATGCAGAATTCAAATGCGTTACATCACCTGTGAGCTTCTCTTTATAGGTGTGCCTTCATTCTCTCAGTCCCTGCATGACAACTCTGTTTTTTGTGTGCCAGCTAATCCCTTGGATAGAATTCCATGTTGATATGCTACCAGCCTGTGATTATTATTTAATAAATAATAATCATGTAATAATAGTCATAAAAATCATTATTATGTAATCTTTATTTTTTATGTGTAACAATGATAAGCCAGGCTCGTAGCAAAAAAACCATTACCGATCACCCAACATGAGTATTTATACACATACTCAGTGTTAATTTTTGGTATGTTCTATGCTAGAGCAATTTATTTTAATTTTCACAGTTAGCAATCACATCAGCATTATGTTAAACTGCAGATAGAACATAAATATAAAACGCAGAAGACAAGCCAAGGCAAGAGGACACAAGATATGGCGCGAGCCAGGGACAAACCCCACAATGTGTGGGGAAACCCTTTGATAAAATCTTCTTTTATCTTCAAAGTTCAGCAGAGAGAGAGAGAAAGAGTACAATGATTTTAAGTCAATACTTGACTTGCCAAATAGGAGATCAGACATCAGAGATCTTCACCGTGAAGATGACACAATGAGGTTGCAGATCTGATACCAAGGACTGAAGATATGCAGCAGATGAACAGCTCTGTCAATTATCCAGATTACTGAAGCTTTCCTTCCATGAGACTCTCCTTCCTTTGCTGCTTCACTGATCATGTCAAGGCTGCTAATCTGGTACCTTTCATATGCAACAAGGACTGGTGCATTTCATGGCAGACCTGGACATTGGTTAGGGCACAAACTCTGAGAGCCACAACACCTTAAACATACTCCACAGTTCACCTGTTTACTGCGGCTAGCCTTCATACAATCCTCCAATGATTTGCTGCATTATAGGACTGCTTACCTTATGAACACAGCTCCTAAAAAGGTCTCCAACTGCTGGCTATGGCCTGCGGCCTAGCCCAGCAGTGGACAGTTGGACTGCAACTACGTTCCTTCAAAACATCATCAATCAAATGCTTAAAGCATCTCTTAAAAGTGCTGTAGACTTCTTGTTGCACTGCTGCAATTCTGGGACTGGTTAGGGCACCAATCACAGTCCCTAACAGCCCATCAAACTGGCCCAGAATTGCTTTCCCTTGCTGCGGATGTCCTCCAATAAGATGCTGCCCTACATGCTGCTCCTTTAGAGCAGATTCAAGCCCAACGTAAGGACTGTCCACGCTACAGCAAGTCCTCCTAACCTTGGCCTCCAAGATCAGGGCCTCGGCCTTACAATCAGCAACTCGGACCCTTGAAACAGTCCTCAAATGACCTTGCTGATTAGGCCTCTCCTTGCTGCAGCAACAGCTTCCTCTTGCTGTAGCTAACCCTTCATTTTACTGCGGTTTCAGGTCTCTATATTACTGCAGATTTAGGTTGTCTTAACAGTGAATATATATTGCATTTCCTGAGTGTGAAAGCTGTTCGTTGATGACTAAATATATATACATACGCAATTGCCTACGTGACTGTATCATTGCATATACAAATGTTGCTGCATTGTATTGTCTGCCCTGCGTATATATATCCTTATGACTGCGGCTCTTCCACAATGGCAATGTGAATAGAACGTTTCCTTTGGCTGCATATGTGACCTCTTTTATAGCGGCCAGATTTCTGCGGCTAGGATTTACTGCGGCTAGGGTTTACTGCAGCCAGATCTCTGCGGCTAGGGCAATGTACAGCAGCTAGGGCATTTCTTGAAGACCAACGTATCACACATGGTGTCTCTCTCCTTCACCAAAAACCCAGACGTGGAGAGGAGGAGACTACACATGAAGAGGTGTCTAAAATGACATAAAATCCTCATCTATTTATACCAAAACGAAGATGACGAATAGACACGTCGGTTGGGCTTCTAGAGCCTACATAAGAGCTGGTCGGCTTGACTATAATTACATAAACAAAATAAATTCATATCTCCATAAATACTTATCGGAATCGGATGATCTTTGGATCAATCCTACACCTCTCGACGAGAGGGATCCAATAAAAATATCAGCTGTCATAAATAAGCTGACCCACATGGAGTTTGGCCCTAGTTGCCAATTTAACACTCAGTGAATCATGACTCAGACACATATATTCTTACAACATATAATTGTTATTTATATATTCTTACAACATATAATTGTTATTTATATGTTTTTACAATATATAATTGTTATTTAATATGAATTATTTTATGTATTTCACGATGTTGTCATAAGGTGAACTGCCCGGTTCACTTCACAGTCATTCAGTTACACTTCCCATACCTACATTGTGTCCCAGATGCCAACTCTTACTGCTGTTCTCATACTATCATAGTAAATGCATTTAACAATAGCAGAAAACAAGTACACCAGCAAAATGAGAGAGAGAACCATGAGTGGAATCAGCTTAATTTTCAAAAACGCATCTTCAAAGTGAGCACATGCACTGAGTGACAGTTTGTATTCCATGATCAGAGGCTAAACAAAAGTTCGAGATATGAATATTAGATATATAGTCTAATAGGAAAGGTTTTTGACATTAATTTTATCATCTTTAACAGTTACTGCTATATAGTCATATATATAGTCTAATCTGGAATCTATGTCTCTATTGCTGCCATGCTGAGTTTCTTCAATTAAACGTCACTGTATAGTCCCTCTGTGAAGGATGTGCCCCAAGGAAGAGATTATTTATCCCCAATTATTAAATGTACACTTCGTGAGGTAAATGTTAACACTGCTAGTTATATGCACAGATCCAAGTTATGTCATACTGCTCTTACTGAATCTTCAACAGTGATTATAATTGAAGAATTCAGTTGATGTAAAAATCATTAGAAAAGGTTTCAATTACAGAAAATAAGTGAAAGCTTTGCCAAAACCACTGCTGTTGCATTACGAAAAGCAACAATGCAGGTCACCAAGTAGTGTCTGAAATATTAGGAATACTGAAATAAAGCAGGAAATGGATTAATTATGTTTCATATTTAATGTACAATCTCTTTGTCACTTGATATGCAGATAATACCTTCAAGTTCTGTAGAAACCTTTACTGGCACCGAGCTGGTAACTTTACTAACATCAGCAGATTTCGGTCCCACATTCTTCAAAGATAGATCACCTTTATATGGTTGCTCTACTTCTGAAATGTTTATCTCTTCACTCCCACTGCTGGCTTGCTTTTCACCACAGCCCAGAGATGAAAATGACTTCGATGCTTCAAACAAAATTTCAACAAATCAAATTTATGGAAAAGATGCATCAACAAACACATAGAACACTGATCAGAGACTACAAAACCAATCCTAGAATTGATTGATCTAGTTTTGAATATATATTATAAACTATACCTCCCTATACTTCTTGACAATTTATGGAAACATGTCAGGAAATTTTCATGGTCTTCAAAACTGAAAATTTAATAAGGCAAGATGGGAGCCATAAAAAATGCTGGGAAAGGAAATGCAAAATACAGATCAGAAGCAACTGCTTCAATGTCATATATAGATCAAACTGCCAGTCAGAAAAAGAGCCATATCCTAAGATTTCAGTCACTCATTCTAAGAAATTAGACAAACTATGTGAGAACTTAACATTAATGCAACATTATAATCGACTGATTTCATTCCAATCTCCTAAAGCAACTATTTTTAATGCATAAAGAAATTGTAAAAACAATAATATAGTACTCTAGATTGTACATACTTAAATACATGTGAACATAGAGAAACAAACTTGCCTTGGGCTCCTAAGTACTTATGACCAATGCTGACTAAATTAAAAGCATTTTCAATGCATGTACATTGTGCAATGACAACGCTAAACAAGGCAATAATATGTACATTGTATCTACATATCCTAGAAGAAGTAGACTATGAAATGTTGAGGCTTGTTACCGCAAAATCTAGCAGGCTTAGTGCAAAGCCTCAATAGGCAACCTAGGTCTTATGGCAACAAATAGATCAGCCACCACTGTCACTTCAGTGGCCTCTCTCCAGCTATTTAGTGGTGGATGTTATCCCCAAAAGGGAGGTTTCCTAAAGAAATCACCAACAAGTTATTCAACAAACAAGGGCTCAATGGTGATATAAGGCCTAATCATTTTATAGGAAGGTGTTGGCAACACCTTGATGGGCTCAATGGTGATATAAGGCCTAATCGTTTTACAGGAAGGTGTTGGCAAGACCTTGATGGCCGTGATAAGAGGTACAATCAATCAAGCACACTTCTCATCAATTCCAATGGACAAGAAGAGGACTGCTATAAACTAGGGTTTTATTTATAGGCAAGTTTGCAGCATCCAAAAGCATATAGCAGAAAAGAAATAGCCTCTAAGAGATTGATTCAATAAGATATCAAAGGCTATCAAGGGGTGAGCCAGCAAAAAGCAAACTTTTAAAGATTTTAATGCTTTAAGGTGCATAAAACAGCAAACTAAGCCTAGATGTCAATCCTAATTAGGGGTAAGAATGCAAAAAAAGCTAGATTTTTTTTTTAATTTATTTAATGAAATTTCTATCAATAGAAAAATGACATATAGATGAAAGTTTACAATAATATGCAAACTAAAACCAAACCCTAACCCTAGCTATCAAAAATTAAGAAAGAGATAAGCAACTAAGGATGATCACTACAACTAGACTAGTGCCTTCTCTCAATTGGGCAATAGAGTCAATTAGGGCAAGGTCTATAATAGAGGTTTTGGATGAAGAGGGTGGAAGATTATTTTTCTTCTCTTAGAAACCCTCGCGACTTTTCTATATGGGAGATTTAAGGTCAAGGGATGCATAAACCAAGTTCCCAAGATTGATTTTTGCAAAATGAACTGTACACCATAAAGGATCAAGATCTCAAGAAAGATATTGCACTTTTTAATATGGCACAAGTAGAAACCCTAATTTCAGCAATATAGCATGTAAAATGGAAGAAAACAATAAACTTACACAATTTCCACATGACTCACTTCATCAACCCCAGACGAGTCTCTCTGTGCATAAATCTCTCTCACAAGGCAAATCTCTCTACTAAATCTCCAATGCATTAAAGAGAAAAGTTAAAGAGAGCTAGTGCGCACTTCGTAGGAGAGAGAGAGAGAGAGAGAAGTGTGATGAATGTGTGATGATTCAAATGAAAGTGACTTTCCTCTATTTATATGATGGCAACCAAGTCACTTTTCACTATTTTACAAGTCAAAGCCCTAAAAGTTTGCTTGAGCATTCAATTAGGCCTAAAGGTCACAAGTCGACCTTAAGATAGCTTTAAAACATAATAAACACATCAAAATCTCTCACATGTGTGGGAATAAATGCTCTCCATCATGACGTCGTCCGCCTAGAATGGACAATCTCCATTGAGCAAGTGATAAAATGGTCCATGAGTGCTCCTCACTCCAAAGAAATCAACATAGTTGTTAAATTATGGTATGTTCTATGCTTAAAAACAATTTACTTCAAATTTTCTTATTAGCCCAATATCAATTTCCAGAATAGCACTCACATCAGCATGATAGTAAAATGCAGATAGAACATAAATGTAAACAGTAGAAGACAAGCCAAGACAAGAGACACAAGATGTGGCACCAGCCAGGGACAAACCCCAATGCGGGGAAACCCTTGATCAATTCTTCTTATATTCTTCAATAATTCAGCAGAGAGAGAGATAATACAATTACACAAATCTGTAATTTTATGACAGCTGCAACAAAACACTAACCAGCAAAGTCAAAGCTGGTCAAACAGGTCAGAATTGACCTCAAGTCAACCTCAGTCAACTCGACCTCCAACAGCAAGAATGTACAGCCCAAAACAGTCTGAAATGATGGTCAAACAGCAGTCAATGCCGGTACAGGTCTGCGGTCAACCCTTGACAGTCAACGCTGGTCAAAACAGGTCAACATTTGCTGCCCAGAAATGCGGCTAGCCTAGGAAAGGTTGCCCAACCCAAACCGCAGTCAAAGGAGACCCTACGCTGGTCAACACTGCCAAGAATCAGTGTTTCTGCTCCACGGTCAACCCAAGTCAACGCTGCCCTAATTGAGATCTGCATCCTCCTTCCCACGCGTGAGAGACCTGCTCCTCCTATGCATACCCAATCAAGCTAGGAAAGAGAAGAATGAGATGATGAGATGAGTGAGTTTATGCCACAAGGTCTCCTCCTTTTATATAACACATTGAGGGTAAGTTGGGGGTGTAAAACACTGTTTTGCTTGCGGGCCGACCTTGACAAATTGTCAAGAATACAAATAAATTCATATCTCCATGAATACATGTCGGAATCGGATGATCGTTAGATCAATCCTACACCTCTCGATGGGAGGAATCCAAGAAAAATATCAGCCGCCATAGATAAGGTGACCCACATGGAGTTTGGCCCTAGTTGCCAATTTTAACAATAGTGCATGGGTGCATCTCCAAATAGCATCTCCTCCACCATGACATCATCTCCAAGAAGGTTCATGCCACCCTTCTAGGGCATGTAGAGACGATGTGGCAACCTCTGAGGCTAGCATTGGCATCTAGGCATGATGTGCTAGCCATCCCAACTTATTCCCAAGTCATCATAATGATCATCATTATCTAGGCTCTGGAACAAGGTAACATCCATCAATGAAGGTCAAGGCCAACCTAAAAGCATCCTAGGTCCATATGGGCATATCATCAAATAAGCCAACACCTTGGCTTCCTCATATAACATTTCAACATCTAAAGGTGTAGCAACGAGTATAGAAGCATGTGGAATCTCTTCAAAACCCAACGCCCATCTCATGAGGGCAACGTTGGGGCTACAAGGTCATAACTACTCTCAACAATTGCACAATACGTCCTCTGAATGGTGTTGGATAAGTGTCGAAATCTTCCTTCAAAGGATCTCTACTGCATGAGTAATGAACCACCTAAAACATACCCTCGAGATCAAGTGAGATCAACATCAATAGTGTCAAAACCATTAAAGTATCATAGTGGGACAAAAACCATCGAAGTAGAACAATAAAAGTCTCCAAAGATTTGTTAGAGACATTCTTGTTTACCCCCAAATACGATAACTTAGCATAGAAAATTGTTCCAGAGACTCGTTAGAGACATTCCTGTTTACCCCCAAATATGGTAACTTAGCACAAAAAATTGTTCCAAATACTTGTTACAGGCATTTAAGTTTACCCCTGCAGTTTGCTTGATAAGGGTACTAAGACAAAGAAAAGAAAGAATGTCACAATACCAATGATGTTGGAGAGAGTTTATCATTATCACTGAACAATAGTTGATTGGCTTCCTATTAGGCAATCTCCAAACATGCTAGCAATATGTAAAACTATCTACGTGAGCTCAAATAAGTTTTATTCTCAGCATGAATGTGATAGCAATTTAATAAAGAACCACAGAACAATGATGGCTACCATTACTTTGAAGACACAACATGTACCCAAGTCAACTACCCAAGAGAACCAACAATCATTGAACTAGTTACATAGGTGTCTCAACGAATGGAGGTGGACCAATATGCAAAGTTCACATCAAAAAAGATTGTCATCATCTTGTGTTACTTCTATTAGAATAATGCTATTTTAGTGTTTAATGCTCATTCGGATAAGATCGTCAGTGATCTTATTAGCAGTTTCTTCTTAGAAACTTGTTGTTTCTATTTCTTAGTAGAAACTTGTTGTTTCTATTTCTATAAATACATTTGTATTATTTATTGAGCTTCATTGCTCATTGTAAATCAATTCAATTCATTCATTGATTATGGTATCAGAGCTCGGGTATTTTTTTCGAAATAATTTTTCATTGTTTGAAAAATTTTGCTTCATTTTGAAATAGCTCTCTAGGAGTCTGAAATTTTTTTTTACTGGGCGTCACAATTTCTGAGCCGCAGTTTTTCTGAGGGTTTTCATATCAGAGGTGTTCATTGTTCGTCAATCTTTTGCTGCAAGGGTTTCGGATGAATGTGAGTGATTGGTATTGTGTTCGGTCATGTGATAAGTGTGTTCCGGTTTTTTATCTGCAGTGAATAATCTTCAAATTGAGGTCTAAATTGCTTTAGTCTGTGTAGTGTTGGGTCGGATTTGGTTTGATTCCGGGTTACAGCGGGTGTGGATTTCTACGTTGCAAGGGGTTTCGTTCTGACTGGCGCAGTAATCGAAGGATTTTTTTTGGGTTGGTGCTAAGCTAGAATGTGAAGCGCGTAAAGTTGCGGTATCGTTGTCTCACTCTATCGTTGTCTCATCCCCAAAACCTAGGTCTACATTTCGAGACTTGTCCCAGCGCCGATTGTCATCTCCTCCCAGCGTCGGCTGTCGGTGAAAAACACGACGACGCCATCAAACGTCTCGGCGGCACCATGCTCGGCGTCAAGCTGGAAAACATCTCGCGAGTTTATGGTATTCGCAGGGGCCGAATTCGTGGATTTATAAGGGCCGAGTTCATCATTTTGCTGGCACTGAGTTTCATCATTTGCTAGGGCTGAAATAATTAGAGCAAAGGAGGACGAATTTGCTCAGTGCGAGGAAGCCGAATCATTAGCTGAATTGCTCCTTTCAGGACTACAACAGATAAGCTGAGTTTCAGGGCCGAAATACATCAAGACGACGGCATTTGACGGAGATTTCAATCCTCGGCTTGACGGCCAACGATGTCTGAATCTGTGTAATTAAGAGACGAAGCGGATCTGCAATGCATTAACAGCAGGGCATTTGGTGGAGGAACAACAGGTTCCTCAACGAATCTTCTTCGGCGGTTTCGATGCTTGATCGGACAGAGCTGGTCTCTGACTTTGCTTCCTCTCTGTCATCGTTGTCCTGCAAGATCATAAACCATTCAGCATCAAGCCGTCGTCTGTTGTGGCAGCGTTCTCGTCAAGGGGACCGAATCTCGTCAATCCGGAGATCCTGAAACCAGACGTGATAGCACGTGGACCCATATTCACTATCCTGGTGGGTCAGGTATTTTGGGGGACAGTCAACATAGATTTTGGTATGTTATATAGCTTGTCTTTTGCATAGAGAAGTCATTGTGGAGACCACAAATTGCTAGTAGCTTGCCCCTATCAAATCTTCTTATTATATGTTTTTGATTCTTCAAAAAACATAGATTTTTGCATACACGTTAGTTTCTGGGCATACAAATATCCTCCAAGTTTCTCCCTGCCTAAGCTTCTCAGAACGATTTCTGGTTCTATTTGCACCAGCACCTGTTAGATTTTGTCCAGATTAGCCGACATCTGCATCGAAATTCGTGTCGGACTCCTTTGTTGTTTTATGTGGCTTGGGAAACATGTAGATGGCTTCGCTAACAATCTAATGTTGGAAGGAAGTCAGCGCTTTAATGGCACCAATTATAACATCTGGAAACAAAGAATGTTGACCATTTTTTAATATAGCCGTCTTGACCAGCTCATTTTGGGCAAAGAGCTCAGTGTTGGAACAGCTGGTGCCGATCAAGATAAGTTTGATGATCGAAATCGAGACGCTGCTATGCTTCTCAAACTCTCAGTGACTGATGATCAGTTACCACAGATTCCTTTTGGCAAGACAACTGCCGAAATCTGGCAACATTTGAAGGAATTGCACGAGACATCCGACAAGAGCAGAGCTTTCTTTCTAAAGAATCAGTTGTTCTCCATCATGATGGATGAACGTATGTCTTTACAGGAACATCTTAAAAAGATTAAAGACATTCGAGATCAGCTTGAAGCCATTGGTCGAACCATGGAGGAAGAAGATATGGTAGTCATCACTCTGAAAAGTCTACCAAAACCTTATGAGCAGTTCATAGAAACACTCAACATTACCTCCACTAATGTTGATTTGAAGTTTCCAGAGTTATGCACCAAACTCATGCAGCAGGATCATTGGAAACAGCAGTTTGATAGTGGTGCTTCATCAGCCTCCTCAGAAAATGCTTTTGCTGCCAAATATCAGTCCTCTCAGTCCTTTCAGCAGAAAGGTTCTTCTCAGCCTTCTGATCCTGCTAAGAAAAAAAATGTGCATTGTAATTACTGTCACAAGTTCGGCCACATGAAGAAAGATTGCCGACAGAGAATTGCTTCTGAACAAAAGAAGAAGGGAGGGTCTCATCAGCAAGCGAATGTTGCAGAACATTCCGAGCAGAAGGAATCTGCCTTTTATGCCTTTATGGCTAAGAGGTCCTCAGATCATGCCCCGTCTTCTGCCTGGTACATTAACTCTGGTGCATCAGTCATTTCTCTTAGAGGCGTGACTGGTTTACTGACTTCTCATCTTTCATTGATTTCGTGGTATTCGACGAAGGTGAAGAGTACACAGTGGATGGCAGAGGTACAATTCAGATCCAGTCTGATGGACGCACACTCATCTTCTTGAATGTGTACTATGTTCCTGGTATGGAAATTAATCTGTTGTTTGTCCGCTAGATTATGAGGAACTCTCCTCTGCTTGATGTACTGTTCAGTGCGCACAAGTTCTCTATCATTGGCAGGGAAACTCGTCTTACGGTTGCTGTTGGCCTAGAGGATCATGGTCTATACAGGCTTCTTGACACTGGTGATTCTCCAGAAGTGGCTCTAGCAGCTCATGTTTCTCCCATCAACACTCTGTGGCATCAGAGATATGGGCATCTAAACAACCAATATCTCTCTCAGCTATCTCGGGAGGGCCTTGTGTCAAGGTTACCTGATATTCAGACTCAACAGTTGGGAGTGTGCGGCGCCTGTCAAGCTCGCAAGCAACATCGGTCTTTATTCAAGGATGGAGAATCTTGGCGCGCATCTAAGGTACTCCAATTAATTCATGCTGATATTTGTGGTCCTATGAATACATCTTCAGTTACTGGTTGCAAATATTTTCTGCTTATTGTAGATGATTTTAGTAGAAAGATGTGGGTGTACTTTCTAAAACATAAATCTGATGTATTTAGTATCTTTCAGAAGTATAAGTCCTTAGTTAAAAAAGAGTCTGGCTGTAATATCATAACTCTTAGGACAGATAACGGGGGGGAATTTTGTTCTTCTGCTTTCTCCAACTTCTGTGACACCCATGGCATCAAACACCAGTTAACTACACCCTACACTCCTCAGCAAAACAGTGTTGTCGAATGTCGCAACTGTACGGTTGTTGAAATGGCTCGTTCCATGTTACAACACAAGAGTGTTCTGAACAAATTTTGGGCTGAAGCAGTGTTTACCACTGTCTATCTTCTTAACCACTCACCTACTCAGGCTGTTAAGGGGAAGACTCCAGAAGAGGTTTGGTCTGGCCGTAAGCCTAAGATCAGTCACCTCAAAGTGTTTGGCTTGGTTGCATATGTTTGGATTTCAGATGCTAAGCGCTCTAAGTTGGATTCCAAAAGCCAGAAACTCATGGTGACAGGGTACAGTGATCATCACAAGGCCTATAGGCTGATAGATTTAGACGTTGATCGTCTTATCTTCAGTCGGGACATAGTATTTGATGAAGACAAAGGGTTCTTTTAGTCCCCTCCTTCTGAGCAGTGTTCTGAGGATTAGCCTCCCAGTGTTCTTCTTCCGTTAGGTCCACCTGATGGGAGGGACGATGCAGCGTCAGTATTTGATGATGCACTACCTGAGTTCCCTCCAGAAAATAATCCTCCTCTCGCTACTCCTGTTGTTCCTGAATCTCCTCCATCTACTCCAAATATTGGTTCTTCTACTCTCCGGCATAAATGTTGGGCTAAAACTATTGGTGATCTCCAGGATAATAAGCTCCTTGAAGGTAGAACTTCCAGAAATAAGAGCAAACAGCAGCTTACAGTAGATTTTGCTCTTATGGCTAACCTACACAGTGTTTTTGAGCCTCAAACCTATTCAAAGGCTAAGGGTATACCTGAGTGGGAACATGTTATGGAAGTTGAATTCCAAAGTCTTCAGAAGAATCACACTTGGACCCTTTCTGATCTTCCTGCAAGGAAGAAGCCCATTAGCTGCAAATGGGTGTATAAAGTGAAATACAAAGCTGACAGAACCCTAGACAAGTATAAGGCTCGCCTTGTTGCTCGAGGGTTCTCACAGAAGGAAGGCATAGACTATGAGGAGACCTTTGCTCCTACAGCCAAGATGAGTACCATACAGCTCATCCTTGCCTTAGCAGCTCAGTTCAGTTGGAAAGTCCATCAGATGGATGTAAAGAGTGCTTTCTGAATGGTGACTTACAGGAAGAAGTCTACATGATGCAGCCTCCAGGATTCAAGGTTACCGGTCAAGAACAGAAAGACTGTAGGTTAGTCAAAGCACTCTATGGTCTGAAAGAAGCCCCTCGAGCTTGGTACATGAAAATTGATAAGTACCTAACAGATCATGGCTTTCAGCGGAGTCCATCTGATGCAAACCTGTATATCAAACATATTGGTGATGATATTCTATTTGTGGTTGTCTATGTGGATGACCTTATCATTACTAGCAATTCAGCACCTTTGATCATGGAATCAAACAGGATTTGTGCAGCACTTTTGATATGAAAGATTTGGGACTTCTTCATTACTGTTTAGGGGTTGAAGTCTGACAGACTGAGAACAACATCTTTATCTCTCAGTCCAAGTATGCCAGAAGTCTTGTGGACAAGTTCAGAATGTAGGATTGCAAACCTACCACGACTCCTATGGAACCAGGGCTCAAACTTTAGCTCAGTCATCCTCACCACTTGTGGATGAATCTTTATTCAGGCAATTAGTGGGCAGCCTCATCTACCTTACTGCCACTATACCTAATATCAGTTTTGCAATGAGCTACATTTCACGCTTCATGTCAGCTCCTAAGGCTAATCATTGGATAGTAGCGAAACATGTGCTGTGTTATGTGAGTGGCACTCCTGATTATGGACTTCTGTACACTCGGAGATCAGATCCTACACTCGGTGGTTATACAGATTCCCACTGGGTAGGTGCGGTTGATGACTGTAAATCAACAACTAGGTATGTGTTTAGTCTGGGATGCGGTGTTGTCACATGGACTAGTAAGAAGCAGCAGGTAGTGGCTCTCTCCTCGACAAAAGCAGAGTATCGGGGAGCAATTAAGGCATCTTGTGAGGCAATTTGGCTTCGACGTATGCTTGCAGATATGCATGTTTCCTAGGCAAGTCCTACTCCCTTGTTCTGTGATAATCAGGGAGTGCTCAAACTCGCCAAGAATCCAGTCTTCCATGAACGAAAAAAGCATGTGGAAACCCACTGTCACTACATCCGACAGCTTGTTGAAAACGGATCCATTCAGTTGTTGTATGTTCCCACAACGGAGCAGCCAGCAGACATTTTCACCAAGCCCCTTGGTCCTGATAAGTTTGTAAAATTCTGAGGGTCTATAGGTGTTGTAAATAGATTGAGCATTAAGGGAGGGTATTACAATAATGCTATTTTAGTGTTTAATGCTCATTCGGATAAGATCGTCTGTGATCCTATTAGCAGTTTCTTCTTAGAAACTTGTTGTTTCTATTTCTTAGTAGAAACTTGTTTCTATTTCTGTAAATACATTTGTATTTACTATTATTTATTGAGCTTCATTGCTCATTGTAAATCAATTCAATTCATTCATTGATTAACTTCTTTGTAAAATTCTCGAGTTCCAAAATTTTGAACTTTTCTCTTGAGAGTGACATAATATCTAAGAAATGTTATTTTCATGTTGAGGATAAGCATTAGAGTATATAAAAATTGCAACGTTATTAGGAGTCATTAATATTTTTTCCAATTTATATGTTAGCGATATGTGACCAATGTAATGTTGGATGTTTTGGTCATGGATTAGTTGGCTAATCCCCCATAACCACTTAGGGCGGTATAAATATATAATGTGAGACATTACACATGGTGAAATAGTATAATCAACAATATTCTTGTTTATTACACTTTTACATATGTATTATTTGCAAACATATATAAGACTACATTGAGTAATAAATGATAGATAGATTGATAAGAATGATGACTACAATGAGCCTTATGATGGTATACTTACATGGATTGATTGGTCACAAGGTGAAGGGGTATGTGCACTTTGCCCTTCCATTAGCCTATTATTGTTATTGTGTCGAAAGGCACTTTCTACAGACCAGTATGATGGAGATGTTTAATTCCTTCCTTCCATGTTCAACATGGGGTATGTTGTTGCCCGATTTGTACAGGCACTACAAAAACGCTCAGGACGGGGGGTTGTCAGTCTGATCTCCACCCATTCCGTTCTAGTTGTCTCCCAACAGCAAGCTATGGGGGGTAATCTCTATGGAATGAGATGAAAGAAAACAAGTTGGAAACCAACTTGCTTGGGAGACACGGTTGAGTGGTCTAGCCAATTGGTTGAATTCAAGCAAGATTATTAATTAGATTAGATTTTAAAGTACGAGACCAGTGCCTTAATGGAGTCACAAATTCTTGCTTACAGTAAATTGGAACCAAATTACTAAATGGACACCCGCTACATAAAATGATTGACTAACCGAAATGATATGCAAACATATTACCTATGTGTGATGCAGAGATCTTGGTTATTTTTAGTTAAATGCCTAATATAGATGTAACCTTGCTTTTAACTATTTTCAAGCTGGGCTCTAAGGTAGGTTGTGGGAAGGAGGCCAACAGGAAGCAGGCTAGAGCCTGATTAATGATACCTTCTATTGTGCTCCTATCACCCAATGCCTTTGGCGCTGCAGAGACTGTGGCTCTATGTAAAAATTTTCTGTTTTCCCACCCCGGTTTTCAGTTTCACCTTATTTCTCCCATGTAGTTAAATGCCCATTCCCATAGCCATACATTTAACAGACTGAAAAAAATAAATATTGCTGAAAACACAAATTCTGGAAATTTTTCAGAGTGCTGGAAATTGCAGAAATAAAAATCAGCAATTAAAAACAGCCATTAAATACCATTTAAACTCAGTGATTTTTGGTCAACTTGACCCTGGAAAAACCCCCTACAACTCTTGGGGAAAACCAATTTGAGAGCTCTTCTTTATTTCTGGAAATGTCTTTTTACAGTGAGAAATTTTCAGCAAAAATCAGCAAACAAATTTACAACTTATCTCGATTTCTGAGCCTCACAGCCCACCAGAAATTTCCAAACAGCAACACAATGTTGTACGGCCACTGTACGGACGGTACGGACGGCTGTACGGACTGTACGGACAGGCTGTACGGACGGTACGGACAGGCTGTACGGACCTCGATTTTTGTGCAGAAAATCAGCTACCTCGATTTCTGTGCAAAAACAAATCTGCCTTTTGCTGTTTGCTCAAGAAAAATCTGCCTTTTACTGCTTGCACATTCAGCTGTAAGGATTTGCTTAAATGATGCCTTGGTATGTGTGCCAAGCTGCTGCCTCCTTCTCCTCCTTGTCCAGAAATCTCCCTTGCTCTCTTGCTCTCTCTCTCTCAATCTGCTCATGAAAGAATGAATGATCTTTTCCTCCTTTTCCTCCCTTAACCCAACCCTAAATGACTTTTGGGTGATCCCTAAATCCAATGGCTGAAATAGATTTAGATCAATGGCTGAGATTAAATGCTCATTTAAATCTCACTTTCTATTTTTTAATTCACCCCACTTTAATAAAGACCCACTTAGTCATTTATTTCCAAAGTCACTTTTCCTTTCTAATTTTTCATTGACTTTATAAAAATCACTTTAAAATTAGACTTAGTAACTTTATCACTTAAAGTCACTTTCAAATTAGATTTAACTTTATAAAAAATTATAAAGTTACTTTAGGAGAAAAATTAAATTCTTTTGGACACTTTTCCCTAGGCCAAAGATCAAAGCCTTAGGGAACCACCTGTTCTCCGGTACTAAATTTCAACACTCCCTCTTACCGAGGAAGGTGTTGCTCACCACACCCATCTTGTCTCTGAAGTAGACATGCTTGCCCCGTGGTAAGGCTTTGGTAAGAATATCTGCAACCTGCTCATCAGTGGAAATATACTCAAGCTTCACAGCTCCCTTCTGAACATAGTCTCTGATGAAATGATATCTGATCCCGATATGCTTTGACCTGTCATGAAATACTGGATTCTCCGTGAGTTTAATGCAACTCTGATTATCACAGTAAATCACTGAAGGTCTCAACGACTGACCAAATAAGCCAAACAACATCTTGCGAAGCCAGATGGCCTCACAACTAGCTAGACTGGCTGCCATATACTCTGCTTCCGCTGAACTCAGTGCTACTGACTGCTGCTTCCGGCTGAACCATGACACTACTGCTGAACCCAACCCAAAACAACACCCTGAAATGCTCTTCCTATCAGAAGTACAACCTGCCCAATCAGAATCAGTGTATCCTGCCAATCTCACTCCATCTCCCTGCCTGTAGTCCAGACCATAATCCACTGTCCCCTGCAAGTACCGCAAAATGTGTTTTGCAGCCACCCAGTGAACCTTCCTAGGCTCACACATAAACTGACTCATCGTGTTGACTGCAAAACAGATATCTGGTCTAGTGTTGACCAAATACATCAAGGAACCAATCAGCTGCCTGTACAATGTGGGATCCACCAACTCGGAATCCGAAGCATGAAGCTTCTTCCAGTTGGTGATCATCGGTGTCGACATGGGTCTACAATCCTCCATGTGGAATCTGCTAAGGATGTCCACAATATACTTCCCCTGCCCCAGGAAGAAATGCCCCTCCTCCTGCCACACCTCCAAACCCAAAAAGTAATGCATCAAGCCGATGTCCTTCATCTCAAACTCCGCCGCAAGATCTCTCTTGCAGTGCTCTATGAGTCTCTCTACACCTGTAATGATCAAGTCATCTACATACAGCACCAGAATGAGAGGCTCCTCACCAATCACAATAAAGTAAAGGTTCGGATCTGCCTCACTCTTTGTGAAACCCATCCCCTGCAAGTATGCATCTATCCTGAAGTACCAAGCTCTGGGAGCTTGCTTCAGGCCATAAAGGGCCTTCTTCAATCTGCACACATGGGACTCCTTCCCATGCACCTCAAAGCCCTGTGGCTGCTCAATGTACACCTCCTCCTGTATGAAGCCATTGAGAAATGCGGTCTTCACATCCATCTGGTGGATCTTCCAACCCATCTCTGTTGCTATCGATATAATGGAGTGGATCGAAGTATATCGAGCCACGGGAGCGAAGGTCTCCTCATAATCAACTCCCTCTACCTGGGAGAACCCTCTAGCCACAAACCTCGCTTTGAATTTCTCAATGCTGCCATCTGCAGCATGCTTTACCTTGTAAAGCCATCTGGAAGTAACCACGGATTTGCCCTCAGGCCTTGGCACCACCTCCCAAACATCATTCTTCATGATAAAAGAATACTCCTCCTGCATGGCCTCTCTCCAGACCTGCTGGCTAGCTGCCTCCTCATAGCTAGAAGGCTCAGAGTCAAGGATGTTGCTAACCATCGCCATATAGCTACAAAACCTCTCAGGTGGTCTACTCTCTCTGACCGGCCTCTTCGGCTCAGCAACAGATGTGGCATCTCTCAGGGTGTCCTGAAGCCACTTGGGCTTCCTCTTCCCTGAGCATGCTTCTCCCATAGGAGAATGAAACTCCTCCTCCTCATCCCCATCAGTAGCCTGAACTCCTGACTGTCTGTCTGCTGTCCTCCTGCCTGCACCTGAACCTGTAGAAGCTGAGGTACCGTGTGAACTGTCCATCAGTGGACTCCCTAGTGAACTGCTCTGTGAACTGCTCTGCATGCTGCCCGGAGCACCACCCCTCTGGCTCGGCGAGCCACTGCTCACTGATGGACCTGACATCCTCATAGATGTACCTCCGGATCCTCCTGATCCCTGCCCACTGGATCCCTGCGACTAACTCAACTGCTGCTGAGGGTCTGGCTGATCCAGATACTCTAACTCCCGTGACCTCCTAAAGGCCCTGTCCTCCTCGAACTTCACATCCCGTCTGACAACAACTTTCCTCTGTGCAGGAATGTAAATCCGAAAGGCCTTTGAGGTCTCACTGTAGCCCACAAAGATACCCTTCTCTGCGGTGGGCTCTAGTTTGGTCCTCTCCTCCTTGGGTATATAGGAGTATGTAATGCATCCAAAGATATGAAGATGACCAAGATCAGGCTTCTTCCCAGAGAAAGCCTCCTCAGGAGTCATGTGCCCCAAAGCACGATGCGGACTCCTGTTCTGCAAGTAAACAGCTGTGTTGCAGGCCTCTGCCCACAAGAACAATGGCAACCCCTGATCATGTATCATGGCTTTGGCAGCCCCTATGATGGATCTGTTCTTCCTCTCCGCAACCCCGTTCTGCTGGGGGTTGTAAGGAACAGTGAACTCCCTCCTAATGCCTGCCTCCGCACAATAGTCAACAAACTCTCCAAGGGTGTACTCTCCTCCATTGTCCGACCTCAGGGACTTGATCTTTCGACCTGTCTGAGTCTCCACAAGAGCTCTGAACTCCTGAAACCGCTTGAAGACCTCACTCTTGGTCTTCAAGAAATAAATCCAGGTCCTCCTGGAGTGATCATCAATGAATAAGACATAGTACTCATATCCACTCAAGGAAACATGAGACATCCGACCGCTCACATCGGAATGAATCAAATCAAGTATCCCCGTCGCTCTGCTGTCACTGCTGGGAAAAGGGGATTTGGCAAACTTGCCCATCGCACAACCTCTGCAAGTATCAAAGTGATCAGTACTGAAATCTGGCACACCTGTGGTGATCTCCCGCAATGTCCTCAAGGCTCCATGATACATGTGTCCCATCCTGCGGTGCCAAATCTCACACAGCTCAGAATTGCTAGCTCTGCTGTCGGTACTACAACTCAATGCCAAAGGGGGCTGGAATGCAAACTTGTACACCTTTGCATGGCATACACCTATCACTCTAGCTGAATCAACTGGAGAGCCCCTGGGATACATCAACACCTGTCCTCCTCTGAACAGTACCTCATATCCTCTGTCCTCCAAAGCTGAGACGGATATGAGGTTCTTCCTCATCCCTGGCACATAAAGAACCTCTGACACCTTCAAGGGAGGTTTGGACTCCCTCTGAAATGTCACTGTCCCCACCCCGACTGCTCTAACAACTCTGTCATCACCGAGTACTATCTCAATATCAGTGCCACTCTCTGAAAGCTCTGAGAAGTACTCCCGGACTCCTGTCATGTGACGTGAAGCCCCACTGTCCACATACCAGATACCTGTAGATGCTCCGCTAATCGAGGGAAAAGCATGCTCCCTCTGAACCTGTGTGGCAGGTGATCCTGCACTAGAGGACTCACATGTAGTGAACGCAAACTCCCGGTCAAAACGACCTGCAAAGTCCTCAATCTCAGCTGAAGCTGCCACATCCTGGTTCTTCCCCTTCTTCTTCTTCTTCTTCTTCTCCGGACACACAACTGCATAGTGTCCCATCTTCTGACAATTCCAACACTTCACTTTGGAATAGTCCTTCTGTGAGTTACCCTGTTTACCTTTACCTTTGCCTTTGCCTCCACCACCGCTTGTGGAAGCCTGCTTCTTCCCTTTGCCTTTCTTGCCTCCTGCCACCAGTGCTACGTCCTCATCCTGCTCAACTGGCTTGGCTGCCCCAAGCTGTCCTTTCCTGATCTCTGTCTGAATACAATCATCCCAAAACCTCTCCCATGTGGGAAGGGTCTCACGTGCACAAACCCCATCAGCAAAGTTCAACCATGAACGGGGGAGGCCATTCACTGCAATACGCACCAACTCAGTGGATGGAATGGTCTCTCCAATCGCTGCCAACTCATCTCTCACATTGGTAATCTTTGTGAGATATCCAGCTGCACTATCATTCCCCATCTTAATGTTCTTCAGCTTCTCCTTCAGGACCATCTTCCGGTTCTCATTGGTACTCTGGTAGAGATTGGACAATGTTGTCCACATCTCATGGGCATTGCTCTTTCCTCTCACATGAGGAATGCAATGGTCTTTGATTCCGTCTAGAATCAGCCTCTTACCCTTGTTCTTTCTATTATAAGCTGCCAACTGAGTAGCATCAGTAGGCGCAACAACAGGGTGTTGTGTTGTATGCACCATGATATCCCAGACTTCTGCCTCCTCAAAGATACTCTGCATTCTCTCCTTCCAAACACTGTAATTTGTATGCCCATCCAACCTATCCTCCACCCTCAATCCCAATGACATCTTGCTGTCCTAAAACTGAAAAATAGCACTGCTGAGGTAAAGATAAAACTGTTGTTTATGAAAAATCAGCTTGCTGGAATTTTCTGAGTGAAAAAATCAGCAGCTGTATTTTTTTTTCCTTTTGCTGTCCCAAACTGCCCTTCAGCACTCAAGCTCTGATACCATGTAAAAATTTTCTCTTTTCCCACCCCGGTTTTCAGTTTCACCTTATTTCTCCCATGTAGTTAAATGCCCATTCCCATAGCCATACATTTAACAGACTGAAAAAATAAATATTGCTGAAAACACAAATTCTGGAAATTTTTCAGAGTGCTGGAAATTGCAGAAATAAAAATCAGCAATTAAAAACAGCCATTAAAACACATTTAAACTCAGTGATTTTTGGTCAACTTGACCCTGGAAAAACCCCCTACAACTCTTGGGGAAAACCAGTTTGAGAGCTCTTCTTTATTTCTGGAAATGCCTTTTTACAGTGAGAAATTTTCAGCAAAAATCAGCAAACAAATTTACAACTTATCTCGATTTCTGAGCCTCACAGCCCACCAGAAATTTCCAAACAGCAACACAATGCTGTACGGCCACTGTACGGACGGCTGTACGGACGGTACGGGCGGCTGTACGGACAGGCTGTACGGACCTCGATTTTTGTGCGGAAAATCAGCTGCCTCGATTTCTGTGCAAAAACAAATCTGCCTTTTGTTGTTTGCTCAAGAAAAATCTGCCTTTTACTGCTTGCACATTCAGCTGTAAGGATTTGCTTAAATGCTGCCTTGGTATGTGTGCCAAGCTGTTGCCTCCTTCTCCTCCTTGTCCAGAAATCTCCCTTGCTCTCTTGCTCTCTCTCTCTCAATCTGCTCATGAAAGAATGAATGATCTTTTCCTCCTTTTCCTCCCTTAACCCAACCCTAAATGACTTTTGGGTGATCCCTAAATCCAATGGCTGAAATAGATTTAGATCAATGGCTGAGATTAAATGCTCATTTAAATCACACTTTCTATTTTTTAATTCACCCCACTTTAATAAAGACCCACTTAGTCATTTATTTCCAAAGTCACTTTTCCTTTCTAATTTTTCATTGACTTTATAAAAATCACTTTAAAATTAGACTTAGTAACTTTATCACTTAAAGTCACTTTCAAATTAGATTTAACTTTATAAAAAATTATAAAGTTACTTTAGGAGAAAAATTAAATTCTTTTGGACACTTTTCCCTAGGCCAAAGATCAAAGCTTTAGGGAACCACCTGTCCTCCGGTACTAAATTTCAACACTCTAACGACTGCAAGGTCATCGTGTTAACCACTAAAGAGTTGTCGAGACCCCTCAAGCTAACTGAAAAGGGTTTCCCTGTATATTTATCAACCTAACTTATGCTAGGAGGTAAATTATTAATGCAAATGTAAATCTAGTGCATATGCAAGAGATTATGGGTGAGATTATCTTGAGTTAAGATTGCTCAAGTTACTTAAGTACTAATGTGAAATTTGTCTTAATGCAAGAGTACTTAACAAAGTTGTGATACAATCTTAAACAAGATGAGTGCTGAATATTACATAACAATCATAAATGAAACGAGAGACGCGAGCGGCGGGAATGAGCTAGGGTTCTGAGGAAAAAACCCTCGACGGCGCCCACGGTACTACGGATCACGCTCAAGCACTGAAGAGGAATCTCTGTAACGCGACAGAGCTGCAGGGGTTCAGCGGAGGGCAATGGAACCTCCTCAGGGGGGGGTGTCAGAACCCTCCCCTTCGCTGCAAGATCCTGAGCAAGCGGTCATTTTCGGATCCGTAGATCAGGAAATACTAAGCAGAGGAAAAAAACAACAAGTCAATGATAAAGAGAATGAAAGTCAGAAAAACAAAGACAGCAATCCACAAGAAGGAAAAGAAACGCAAAAAGAAAGCCCGAAAATATCCTCATCAACATGCCGACCTGTGGCCAAAGAGCGGCCACGAATAGAACTACCGGGAGACAAGATTGATAGAAGAATAGAGTACATGAAAGATCATGCCCTCATTGGAAAGTTCATAGGGTTTTGGCCGACTGAGAGAGCTTTATATGGCTGGATTGAGGCGAAATGGAAACCCAAAGGCGATGTCACTCTCCAGCTGGGGCCGAAAGGCTTTTTCACCGCAATCTTCTTCTGCTTAGAGGACAAGTATAGGATCCTGGGAGCAGGGCCTTACTTCTTCAACTCTGCGGGTTTATATTTGAGGGATTGGACTCCAAGATTCAACCCAGACAAGGAAGATCTCACTTGGGCGCCAGTATGGATCAGATTGTACTCTCTTCCTGATGAATACTGGGATGAAGACCTTCTCAAGCGCATAGGAAATGGAGTGGGAGAATACATCAGAGCTGCAGAAGAAACCAAATCCCGTAAGTATATCTCCTATGCTCGAATATGTGTTTTTATCCGCCTGAATGAAGCTTTACCAGAGTCGGTAACTCTTGCCCACCGAGATGAGGAGTGGATCCAGCCTCTTGACTATGAACACGTGCCCTTTCGGTGCAGAAAATGCCATGCTTTGGGGCATCTCTTCAGGGATTGCCCTCAAAATATCCAAGCCAACCCCTCTGATCCTTCGGAAACCACAACCCAAGATGGTTTTACCAAAGTCCAAAGTCGGAAGCGCTCACATAAAAAGCCTCAGAATGGGTCCAAACCCCAAGCCACCAAACCCCAAAACCCATCATCTAAGAACAGCTTTGAAATTCTAGCCCAAACATCAGATGATCAACCCCTGTCTACGGAGACCATCCATGAGCGCCCTTCCTCTTCATCTCATCCCCCTCCATCTGACCCCCCTCCTAAATCTCAGCCTCCCATCGTTATCCCGACCATCCTCAGCCGGAATCAGAAAGATACAGTGGAAGGGCACAAGGAAATGGATGTAGATGGAAAGGCAGACCTCCTCCGGGATTCAGAAATCATTCAAGAGGAAAGCAATCAAGTGCAAAAAATGGATGAAGAGCCAGAAAGTATAGATCTACATGGTCTGGACATTCTGGAACTAGAACTAGCCTGCAAAAAGAGAGCATATGACACTATATTTGAGACCCAACTAAATAAGCTCGAAGTGGTCATCTCAAGAGCCTACCACCAACACCAATTAGGGATACAACCAGGAAGTAATTGGGACAGCAGCCTGCGACCAAAGGATTCCAAAAAGAGAGGAAGGAAAACAGATCTCCAGAGAACAATCGAGATTGGGAAAATCCTGGTGGATTCAGGCAGATATGCGAAGCTAACGAAGTACTACAGGCCCTCCAATATTAGTTAGTCATGAAGCTCGTATCCTGGAACTTAAGAGGGCTCAACAGCCCCGGAAAACTCAGGATGTTAAAAAATATGATCAAAATGGAAAAACCGCAGATGTGCTTTCTCCAGGAAACTAAATGCAATAGTTCTACTCTGGGCAGCATTCTCTCAAAAGCTTGGCCAGGGTGTAGATCAGTTGCTGTAGACGCCTCAGGGGGGCTTGCTATAGCGTGGAATACCCAAGCGGTAACTCTCACTGATTTTCACGCCTCTCATCATCTCATACAGGCGGCCTTTCATATATTGGGTACCAATGTTCATGGGAACTTATCTAATGTCTATTTTCCGCAAGACACAGGAAGCAAAATCGCGCTCCTTGAAACTATAGAAGCGCTGAGCACATACAGAAGGCATCCACTATGGATTGTGGCAGGGGATTTTAACATGATAACCAAAATCGAAGAAAAGATAGGAGGGAGGATCAGAATGGAACCAGAAGTTGCTCACTTCAAGGACTTCATCCACAATGCCTCCCTCATAGATATGCCGTTCTGTAATGGCACCTTCACCTGGAGCAATCGCAGAGCCGGCAAGCATCAAATTGCTTCTAAATTAGACTGCTTTCTCCTCTCAGACAATGCGGTGCACCTTGGAGGAGATTTCTCGGCGGCAATCCTTGCGCACACCGGTTCGGATCACTGGCCGATTGTTCTACAATGGCAGAGACCAAGGGATCTGACAAAAAGACCCTTTCGATTTGAGGGGTTCTGGCTCACACACCATGCATTCAAGGACTTTGTCAAAACCGTCTGGGCCTCTTTCATCCCTCCAGAAGGAACTAAAATGTATCAGTTTCAACAGAAGCTACGATTTCTTAAATGTCACCTGAAAAGATGGAATAGGGAGACCTTTGGAAACATATTTAAAGCACAACAGGAGCTACATCAAGAACTGGTGGATCTCCAACAGAAAATAATCACAGAAGGGCACACGGAGGCAACCCTGGATCAGGAACGGCACATTCAAAATCAGCTTGAAGATAGGAGAAAGCAGGAGGAAATCTACTGGAGGCAAAAGTCAAGGGTCAGATGGCTAAAAGAGGGGGAGCGCAACACCAAATTCTTCCACAGAACTACGGTGCAGAGAAGAATGCATAACAATATTCCCTTCATTCAGAATCAGGACGGGGTAAATGTCGAGAAGCATGAGGAAATCGAAGAGGTTCTCCTCAGTCATTTCTGTCAGGTCCACCAAGAACAAGCTGGGGATCGGCAACAGGCTATGGGAAAGATACTCAACAACATACCAAAACTCATCACAGCGGAACACAACGAGCTGCTTATGAGCCCTATTCGTCTCCACGAAGTCGACGAGGCAATGTCTCAGCTCAAAGAAGGTAAGGCCCCTGGCCCAGATGGTTTCACAACCACGTTTTTTCATGCTTTCTGGGATATGATTAAGCTGGAGGTTTGGCAGATTGTAGAGGAATCCAGGGCTTTGCGCTGGCTTCTCCCCTCCCTCAACTCCACCTTCATCACTCTCATCCCTAAAGAGGAGAATTCCATCACCCCGGACAAATTCAGGCCCATAGCGCTCTGTAATGTCGTCTATAAAGTCATATCTAAAGTCATTGCTAATAGGTTAAAACCTCTATTACCTATGCTCATCTCACCGGAGCAGTCAGGATATGTGGAAGGCAGACAAATAATGGATGGCATTCTCCTCACGCACGAGATCATTCACTCGCTCAAGAGCTCTAAACAAGCAGGTATGTTACTCAAATTGGATCTCTCCAAAGCTTTTGACAAGCTCAGATGGTCTTATATTGAAAATATGTTGAAAGCTTTTGGATTTTGTTCCACATGGATTCGCTGGATCATGAGTCTTATCTCTTCCACCCATTTTTCCATCCTTGTGAACGGCCTTCCCTCCCGCCCTTTCAAACCCTCTCGAGGCATTAGACAAGGGGACCCCCTTTCCCCCTTCCTCTTCGTTCTTATGGCTGAGGGTCTTGGTAGACACATCAAGCATGCCCTCCATTCTCAGCAGCTTAAAGGTATCTCGATCCACAACTCTCCTGCCACCTCACATCAGCAATTTGTAGATGACACCATGCTTTATGGCTACCCCTCTGTTCAGGAAGCCTCCTGTTTAAAAACCCTTCTCAACGACTTCTCTGAAGCCTCTGGCACCCACGTCAATTGCTCCAAGTCGCAAATTTTCTTCTTCCACACCCCTCCGTCTGTCAAAGCTGCTGTCTCCCGCATTCTTGGCTTCCCCTCTGCTTCTCTCCCCTCTAAATACTTAGGTGCCCCCCTCACTGCCTCAGCCATAAAGCAGCCCGCTTGGCGTTCTCTTCTAGAGAAGATCGATTCTAAGCTCAATCTGTGGACTCACCGTTCTCTCAATCTAGCCAGTCGGGTTGTGCTCATCAAATCAGTCCTCCAAGCCATGCCTCTTTACCTCTTTTCTATCCTAGCTGCGCCAAAGTGGGTACTAAAAAGCTTAAGGAACCTGCAGCGTGACTTTCTGTGGGGCAGCTCGGCTACTAATCGCAAGTGGGCATTGGTTAAATGGACTACTGTTTGCATGCCCAAAGACAAGGGGGGCATCGGGCTTAGAGACCCAGAGTACAGCAACACCATCATGAATGCCAAGATCTGGTGGCAATGGATGTCCAACCCAGATAAGCTGTGGGCAAAAATCTGGACTGCCAAATATGCCAACAATAGGCCTCAAGAAGAGCTCATCAGATTTACTCCCACCGAAAAAGGGTCGCTAATCTGGAATGCAGCCAAGCAGCACCATCAGCTCATTCAACAGCACAGCTTTTGGGAAATAAGGAATGGTCATAGGGCTAGATTTTGGACAGATGCCTGGAACCAAATGCCTAAGCTCTCGAGTGTTCTTCATCCATCTCTGGTTCCGGATAGGCAGGAGCAGCAACAGGCTAAAGTTCATCACTTTTGGAAGCTGGAGACGGAGAATGGGTTCAGAAAATGGAGACAGAGTAACCAAATAATCATCAATACCAATACTCAGGAAGTAGCAGATTTTGAGAAAGAGTTAAGGAAAAGAAGCATTCGGCTTGACGATAGCAATGATATTCTCAGATGGGGATATCAACCCAAGGGATCCTATTCCACATCCGAAGCCTATAAGCTAGTCGGCAACTTTCCCACTTCACCGGATCCTCTATGGAGTAAAATTTGGGGTCTTGAAGCCTGGCCCAAAATCTCCTACTTCCTCTGGTTGGTAGGCCACAAAAGAATTCTAACATGGGACAAGCTAAGGAGACGCAACTTTCAAGGCCCCTCTATATGTCACAATTGTTTTCAAAACGAGGAAACTCTGCAACACCTCCTGGATAATTGCTCACTAGCCAACCAGATATGGGAAAAGGTGAGCTTTAGATGCCAAAGAAGATGCAAAAGGGATAACGACATCATCGATACCATTCGACAATGGCCGAAAAGCCCCTACAACTGTGCGATCCTCAATCACCTGTGGAATATCATCCCGGGCACAATTCTGTGGAATATTTGGAAGAAAAGAAACAAGCGCATATTCAAAAACAAACGCTCTCCTATAGAAGAAATCTAGAACATACTGCATGAGAATCTCAAAGAAACGATGCTGCTCAGATCCTGGACAAAGGAGGATCTCCCTACCACAGATAACGAGAAGAACATTCTCGACAATTGGCAACTGCAGCTGCCACAAGAATTGGCTACGCACCATCCAGAGAATAGCAACATCAAGAACAACAGAGGTTGGACCGCCCCTCCTACTAACTCATACAAACTCAACTTTGATGGGGCTTCCAAAGGCAATCCTGGAGTTGCTGGATTTGGAGGTATTCTAAGAAACCATGAAGGCACTCCCCTGCAGATTTACTTTGGAAATATAGGGTGGGACACCAACAACTCCGCAGAGCTGGAGGGTCTTTGGCAAGGACTCTTGCTAGCCAGGAAACTCAATCTTCAACCCTTGATAGTTGAAGGCGATTCCCAGATCCTCATCAATATGGCGACACGCATTCAGAATGGCTCGCAAGCTAGGAAAGTTGCTGCTAGCTGGAGACTAGAAGCAAGGCTACATAACATTGCTCAGGAGCTGCGCAATTACAGAGCCATCTCCTTTCAACACACAAAAAGAGAAGGCAACAAGATTGCGGATCTCCTAGCCAATATTGGGGTAGAAAATGATCAGACCCTCCTATCAGGCAGCATGGATATCATTCCTACCAATCTTCAGGCCCAGGACTGTGAAAGTCTCATCCAAAGAGATGCTGAATCCCCGGATGCGGGTGCTAACACGCCAGATAGGAACGGGCCACATGCCGAGCATGTGCCGCCCCGTGTCAACTCCGGACAGCCATTAAACACTGCCGCCGAGGAATGAAATTGAAGTTTACGAGCTCTTCGCATTCAATGTCGCACAGGGGGAATAGCTGTTGTTGCAGTGAGCAGTTATGGAGGGTTACTTCCGAGGGAATGTTGAAAGAATTAAGAAGGGATCCGGATCACTGCAAGCCCATTCGAAATGTGAGGCTTGTGAGGTGCTGGCTCTGGAGGAACTCTGTCTGGTGGGTGTTCGTCACCTTCAAGCTTCAGCTCCTGCTGCTGCAGACCGCCATTGCGAGGTTGTGGAACTCTTCAAGTGGGAACTCCCGGTTGAGTGCTATCCACTTGCCACTGAATTCTGTCCCGGATCCGCCAGGAGAGGTCTCAATTGCGCAGGGGGGCGAGTCACACTGGAGAATTCCTCCTCTGACGCTCTGCTCCTCACCTCAAGCATTCAGGCAAAAATGGCCCCAAGACAGAGATTGCTTAGTAGGCGAGGCTCTGCCCGCGGAGGCTCTTCGCGCAACCCTGTCACTGAATCTCATCACCACTGTTGTTGTCGATATTGCCATAGAAGATCAGGTGCCATGCCCTTACAAGTCAGCCAATTTATGGATTCGGGCAGTCCCAGTGCTGGACCGCCCCCGCTACCAGCATTTGGTACTGCCGTTTTCACTCTAGGCGGCTCTAGAAATAAAGCTCGTATCAATGCACATATTTCTGTCCTATTCATTGAAGACTCTCAGGAAGGGGAGGGAGGCTCAGGCAGAGAGGAGGCGCCCTCAGAGGACCAACCGGAAACAATTGAAGAAGAACCAGCGGGAGTTCCGGAGCAGAAGCCCGCCCAACCCCTTGGGAATGAGGCGTCGACCTCCAAACAGGCTGCCGTGGACGAGTGGGAAGGCCGCCCTGAAGGATTTGGGTGGTGCAGAATCCTTGAGGAGAAGCCTGAGGAATAGCTACCCTCGGCGAGCTCCGTCATCCTCTTCTTTTGCTCAGGTCCGGTATCAGCTCTCTGTTCTCATCTGCGTCGGGTATAGGCCAAGAACTTCTGTCGGGGTCTTTTTAGTTTTTACTTATGGTAATGGTTGTCATAGTCCTGCTAGTTTTTATCTATGTTAGTGGTTGTCATAGTTACTGTTCCGCGGTTACCCCTGCGAGGGTTTATCACTGTTTTGGCTTGGAAGCCCCTGCGTGGGTTGATGATGCAAGATGTCAGCATAGTTTTGAATTTTGTCATGGGCTGGAAGAAACTAAGTCTGGCTACGAAGCCCCTGCGAGGGCCTATTCTGGGTTGTGAGCTGCCACAGTTAGCCCTGGGCTACATGTCATCCTGAATGTAATGTTTTATTGTACATATTTTAATAGAATAGTAGAGCTTTAACGAGAAAAAAAAAACAAGATGAGTGCTAAGAAATACAAGTGTAAATTTAAGTAACCAACTTATCCACCAATGATTATTAACACAAGATATTACGCCAATCAACAAGATCAATGTCAGATTTTGAGTGCAAAGATGAGATAAGCAAATTCATATCTTTGACAATTTATATCAGCAATAAAAATTCAGAAAATTCAGAGTTTATCAATGTTATAACAACATTGAGGAAATCACAACAAATCATGAAATTTGCCTTACACATAAAACATAAAAAATTCTCAATGACCAGCAAATATAAATTAACTTGTTTAGCCCACTTTGTGATGATGTATTTAGTGATATTTCAACTCTGATTGTTTACTTTACAGTAGTAAACAACAACAGATCACCAAGTTAAAGATGTCAAAAATAGATGGTCAATACGCCCTAAAATAGTAAAAATGCACTAAAACTTGAAAATTTCAATTTTAGGGCTTTTAGGAAGTGTGATTAAGCAAATTTCAGCACTGATATGTATATTACAGTAGTGAAACAGTGACAGATCAGCAAGCTAGAAATACTAGAGATAATGCCCAAAATGCCTAAAAATAGTAAAAACTTCTCGGAAACTGGGAATTCAAATTTTTTGATCCTTATTAATTATATGCTTCAGAAATATTTCAAACCTGAATTTTACAATTACGTAGTAAATTCCAGCAAGTTAAAAAGTTAGATTTAAGCCAAATTTGAGATGCCCAAGTGGCCAAAACTTGTGAAAATTAAGATTTTGCAATTCTAAATGATTTTGACCATTTAAATTGTGATTTTAGGGCTTAGATATTAATGATTTGACTACTATAATAAAACTCAATTGAAACAAGGGTTTAGAGGTCAAACCCTAGGCCCAAGGCCTTGAAGAACCCGTGGTTGAAATTCGTTGAAAATTTGGGATCACGTTGCCGCTTAAAAAATATGAATTTTGAAACCTTAAGCCTGCAAAACTGCCATGTATTTAGCTTTAGAACTTCATATTAAAGTTTCAGGTCAATTTAGGGCAAAAGAGGGCAAGAAAACGGAGAACAAGGCTAAGGGAGACAAATTTGCGGGGATAAAAGTGCTAGGATGATAGATCATAGCCCAAGGATGAAGGATAATGCCTCAAAGAGGCAACGTTATGCCTAATGAGGCTTGCATTTGGGATGAGTAGCGTTTAGAGGCTTAAGGAAAGGCCCCAGGCCTATGGCCTAGGGCCTAGGGGCCACAAAAGGAAGAGTCGCAAGCCCTTAGAGGGTTGCAGCTTAGAGAAAGGAGGGAGAGGAGGCCGAGAGGAGAGGGAGCGGAGGAGGAGAAGGCTGGACGGAGGGCCGAGGAGGAGATGGAGGATCGAGGAGGCCTCACGGAGGAGGACGGAAGGCTGAAGAGGGAGTGGCAAGGCCTCTAAGGCCTGCGGCTAGGGTAAGGAAGGGAAGTCGCAGCCCCTAAGGGTCACGGTTAGCCTTGGGAGGTCTAGAAGCCAAGACGCAGAGGGCAAAAGGAGGGATGCTGAGGCCTAGGAGGGGAAAACTAGGGCTAGAAGCCCTGAAAAGCTTGAAGCCCTTGCTCCAAAAAATTTCATGCTTCAGCTCTTTGATTTCTTTTTTAAATTCTTTCATGGAAACCCTGCAAAAAATTCCAAGAGACTAGATCTTACCCTCAAGGGCCTAAATCTAACTCTTCTTCCACTTGACTCCTTGATTTAACTTGCAAAAATAAAATTTACGACACCCAAACCCCAAATATATACAAAATGAATCTAAAAACCCCAACCCAAGTTAGAACAATAATTTACAATTATTTTACAAAATATACATGGGTTTTAAAATAGATTTTGAGAAAATAATTTTTTTATGATATTTTTTTCCTTGAAAGAATGGCTAAAACGCTTTAAAAAAATTCATGCTCACTATAGCCCTAGCGAAAATTCAATCCACCATATAAAAATCAAGGATCCAAGCAAAGTAACCCTTGCCCACAGTCTGTGAACTTGGAGACCAAGGATTGAGTACCTGCAAACACTATGTATTATCTCAAAATAACAATATAAAGCACCACATAGGAAGCTTGTAGTCAATACATACCACAGATCAACGAACAAGAACACCTCGAGTTTCACCCCAAAGTCTTTTATTATAGTAGAAAAAATAGTTCTCAGCGGGACAATAGTTTATAAAATGTTTCAGCAACAATTCTAACCAGCAGTCACGATGACTAGAGACTCAACTGACTCTCTAATTTATAGATAAATCCTTCAAATGGAAAAATAATGACTAGTTTCTTTGATTCTTGTCAAAATAATCTTGGTCGTTGATAAACACTTCAAAATCTTTTATTCTTGGCCATTGCTTTTTTATTTTTGAGGAATTTTCGAACTTATCATTCAACTCCACATTAATTAGTTCAAAATTAATTATTTTGAGCTAAATTCCTCAAAAATTTGACTTTGATTTAACCACCAAGGCCCAAGGGTCCAATTCATGAAATATACAATAGTCCCTTGGTGGAGTATCTTTAAAAATTGACTCTTTGAAGACCCACGAATTTTTCCATTTGGAGAATTTATTTTCCTAAGACAATTTAAATTTGACCCTAATTAATTAATTTTATGGCTTAGGATTTAATTTTATTTTTCCAGAAAATTTAATTAATTTACACGAGGGGATTTAATATTTTTCCAACCCTCTAATACATAAGGTTTTACATTTATAAGACTCAAAGAGGGAATACACATTAGGCTTAGACCCTCAAGACACATAACCCATCTGTGACACAACATGATCTAGTAGACCAAGTGATTTGTAATAAAATAATTAAGCCAACTAGCTTAAATTATTCCCAAACCACTTTTACATTAGACTCGACTAAAACACTAGGACTCACCTAAGATTTCGACAATAAATTTCACCCCAGCTTTGGGGGTTTAAGTTGGAGGGAAAAAAACTCTTCTAATTAGCCGTGTTTAGAAACATAGGTAATCAGTGAGGTTAAAAAACCTCCTAGGATGAAATTTGTCATCAAAATTATAGGCTTACCTAGGTTGTTACATAGACTCAAGGTCTTACTAGGATCATTTACATCATATAACTTGCAGAATGGGGTGACCATGACACATGGACTGCTGATAGGTGATCTGATCCTGTTGGAAAAAATTGGCACTTCCGCTTCCTTGGAACTTTGACAATTTGAGTGCAATAGGGTACACACATGGCATTAAAAACAAATTAACAAAACAATATTTCAATTTTGACCATAAATAAAACATTTCAAGCTCCACCCTAAGTACAATAATGTTATATCAACCATATATATATATATATATATATATATAAAGAGAGACAGAGAGAGAGTTATATTAATGTCCAACAAACAACCACAAAAGTAGGTCAATGGGGTTGTTGGGTACACCGTACAACAGTGTCGATACAAGCAAGAGTACCAAATGGTCTCCTATATAAAGAACAAGAGATAAAGTAATAACATAATGTCTATGCTAAAACATGGAAAACCTTTGACTCTGAGTGCGAACAACCACAAAAAAATAGCCAAGGACTAGGTCATGGTCCACTAGAGTTATCTCTCCTAACACTCGAGGCTGAATGAAGAAAAATCAAGATAGAGTGGTGCCTTGAGGGAGAGTTTACGGAAGATCTAGACCCTTTGTTGTGTTGTTGCTACTCTAGCATTTATGAGACTTCTATTGCCAATTGATAAGAGATCTGGTCTAGTGATGTCTCTAAGGTCCCTAGGGAAGGGGAATGATCCCTCGAGTCCACACTAATCTAGAGTCCAAGGAAATGCCATTGTCAGTTTGTCTCTTGGTGCCCCTAACTCATGGGAGCACCGTAAAGGAGATAATCTATTGCACAAGATCCAATTTAGGAGGATCCTAGAGAAGGCGAGCACAAAATCAGAGTACCTCATACGTGTAAAGGGCTAGACATCTCTAGTCAAAGTATATTACGAAGCTAGCTATGGTCTAGACCACCCTGAACATGTAATGAAATCTCCTACAAACCTCATAATAAATTGGGCAACAAAAATGAAATGCTCCCTAAACTCAACCTCTCGGAGATGGCAGTGCTAGAAAATCATGTCTAATCGGTCAGTCCCGTGGTTAGACTCAATCTGCAATATATGAGAGCCAACTTTGAATTGTTCCAATGGGATCCGAAGGGCATGCATCCAATGATGAAGCGTGTAATGGGGCCAATCAATGAGCCCATCACTCATCACCATGAAGTGCTCAACATAGAAATCCATCCATTATTTCTACAGAACAATATGAGGGAGATGTGTAATTCCTTCCATGCTCAACATGGAGTTGGCATATAGCACTAAAAAAAAATAACAAAATATTATTTCAATGTTGGCCATAAATAAAGCATTTCAATCTCTACATTAAGTACAATAATGTTATATCAACTTTATATATATAAAAAGAGAGAGAGAAGATAATTATATTAATGTTCAACAAATGACCACAAAAGTAGGTCAATGGGGCTACTAACTACAATAATATCAATAAAAGCAATTGTACCAAATGGTCTCCTATATAAACAACAAGAGACAAAGTATAACATAATGTTTATGCTAAAACATGGAAAAACTTTGACTCTGAGTGCAAGCAGCTACAATAAAGAGCCAAGGATTAGGTCATGCTCCACTAGAGCTATCTCTCCTAACACTTGAGGCCGAATGAAAAAACTCAAGATAGAATGGTGCCCGAAGGGAGAGCTGACAGGAGATCTAGACCCTGCGCTACATTGTTGTCAGGAAGAAATAATTGGGCTCTGGTGTCTAGGGGGCTTCAGTTGCCTAAGACTAATAAGAGATCTAGTCTAGTGATGTCTCTAAGGCTTCTAGGGAAGGGGAATGGTCCCTCCGATCTATACCAATCTGGAGTCCAAGGCAATGCTACTATCAGTTGGTCTCTTGGTGCCCCGCGCTAATGGGAGCACCGTAAAGAAGGATGTAATCCACTTAACAAGATGTTGTTAGTTTTTGTAGCATCGGAGGTGTTCTAATCTCGAAAATTTGTGGAGAGACTAAAACACAGGAGTTCTCTATAACCCATAAATCGTTTCTGGAAATTCCACCTAGAAGTATCTCAATTAAATTATTAGCATATTTTTAAATATTTCCTAAGTCTAAACTTAGGAAAAGGGGTTAATTAATCAGTATTAATTGAGAAAGGTATGAATCATCTAAAAACTCACATGGATTGATCCAAAAATGATCTCAACCATCAATTATGTTTTAATCTTGCTCGTTGGAGTCCCAACTGGAGATTATAAGAGGAGTTCAATCCATAGATGAAGAACACACACACTTGAGATCGTTTTCCTTGGGCAGTTCAATTTTCCAAAGAGCAGCAACAGTTGTCGAAAGAGTTCGAGCCAGAGAAGGGAACCAGAGACAGAGGGGCAGGGACAGTGATCCGGAGGAAGCTTTCTAGTTTCAAAGAGGCAGCAGCAAGACGCCAAGCTATTCCCAGTGAGGCTACACAGAGGACTACACAGGCAGCTTCAGAGGGTAATCCGATTTAGTTGTGGGGAAATTGATTAAGCATCTAGAGGCTGGAAAAGTCTTCCAGAAGGCCGGAGAATCAATTCCAGCAGCAGAGTCAGGGATAACAACTTGATCAGATGCGGTTCAAGGCTAGACATTAGAGGGTCTGCGCAAACACTGCACAAAGGCCTGTGCAAAAGGTCCAGGAGGACAAGTTTCTAAAGCCGATTTGTGTGGAGGTTGCTTGTGGAGAAGGGGAATTCCCTTAGATAATTTCAGCCAGATTTTCTTGCTGTGGATTGCTAATTTTCAGCATCCAGATTGTACTCATATTATTTCATTGTTACTCAATAATTAAAACCCTCAGTTGTTGCAACGGTTTTCCCAAGTTTCATTTTTCCAGAGACTTTAGTCCAAAAATAATTCTGTCATATTTTTGTGTGCGTGACAAGTGTGCCAGTGTTTTCTCAATTTCCAGTTTATCTTCCACATAATTTATTTTGGTGAAAACTGCAGTTGTGAATTATTTGTTGTTTGTCTGGGAAAATAAATTGTTAATTAATTTACAGTTACAAGAGATAATTCCAGTTGTTGCAATAGGATTTCAATAGTGAAATTTTCACATGGTATCAGAGCGATTTTGATTAGGAAGGAAGCTCAGAAGCGAAAGGAAAAAATCGTCCAGATTCAGAGGGAGTCTAGCAGCACGATTTCCAAACTTGCACAAAAGTTAGCTTAGCAAATCGAACTGTTGGGCATCGTGTTCAATTTTTCCAAAGCAGGTGGTAGGAAAAATTTGCAAAGCCCAGGAGCAGTTCCAGCAGGCAACAGTGAAGCCAGAAAGTAATTATGGTGAAGCAAATCAGTATTTTCGTTGAGCAGATTCTTTGATGGGCGCAGAAGCATTTTGTAGCAGCAGAATCAATGTCAGGTGGAAGAGAAAGGCACACACAGAGAGAATTTCTCTCAAAGGGTTTCTAGCCTAGAAATTTGATTTTCCCAGTTGCAATTGGCAATTGTTGCAGGCAGTTTTTCTCAATCCAGATGGTTTGCAAATAGCAGATTCGGAAGCCAAGCAGAGGAAGAGGGAAAATTTCGATCAGATTCGAGATGGCCACAGTTGGGTGTAGAGATCATAATAGGTTGGATGGAGCCTCCAACTTTGTCATCTAGAAGGCTAGAATGTCCTTCCTTCTGGATGAATATGAAATTCTATGTGGATAATGTGGTGGCAGTTCCCCAGGATGTAGATCAGCGAAACGAATACAAGAAAGAGATTACGAAGGTGAAGCGGTTGATCTTGGATGGAGTCTGGGAACATGTAGTCTCGCATATATCTGGAAAGAATACTGCCAAGGAGATGTGGGATGCTCTCGTCCAGCTATATCAGAACACTTCCAAGCAACGGAAGATGTTCCTGCAGGAGAAGTTAAGCAGCATCATGATGTAGAAGGGTGGAGGCATGGATTCCTTCCTCACCAGGATTTAGGAGATGGCAGTGCTAGAAAATCATGTCTAATCGGTCAGTCCCGTGGTTAGACTCAATCTGCAATCTATGAGAGCCAACCTTGAATTGTTCCAATGGGATCCGAAGGGCGTGCATCTAATGATGAAGCGTGTAATGGGGCCAATCAATGAGCCCATCACTCATCACCATGAAGTGCTCAACAAAGAAATCCATCCATTATTTCTACAGAACAATATGAGGGAGATGTGTAATTCCTTCCATGCTCAACATGGAGTTGGCATATAGCACTAAAAAAAAATAACAAAATATTATTTCAATGTTGGCCATAAATAAAGCATTTCAATCTCTACATTAAGTACAATAATGTTATATCAACTTTATATATATAAAGAGAGAGAGAGAAGATAATTATATTAATGTTCAACAAATGACCACAAAAGTAGGTCAATGGGGCTACTAACTACAATAATATCAATAAAAGCAATTGTACCAAATGGTCTCCTATATAAACAACAAGAGACAAAGTAATAACATAATGTTTATGCTAAAACATGGAAAAACTTTGACTCTGAGTGCAAGCAGCTACAATAAAGAGCCAAGGATTAGGTCATGCTCCACTAGAGCTATCTCTCCTAACACTTGAGGCCGAATGAAAAAACTCAAGATAGAATGGTGCACGAAGGGAGAGCTGACAGGAGATCTAGACCCTCTGCTACATTGTTGTCAGGAAGAAATAATTGGGCTCTAGTGTCTAAGGGGCTTCAATTGCCTAAGACTAATAAGAGATCTAGTCTAGTGATGTCTCTAAGGCTTCTAGGGAAGGGGAATGGTCCCTCCGATCTATACCAATCTGGAGTCCAAGGCAATGCTACTATCAGTTGGTCTCTTGGTGCCCCGCGCTAATGGGAGCACCGTAAAGAAGGATGTAATCCACTTAACAAGATGTTATTATTTTTTGTAGCATCGGAGGTGTTCTAATCTCGAAACTTTGTGGAGAGACTAAAACACAGGAGTTCTCTATAACCCATAAATCGTTTCTGGAAATTCCACCTAGAAGTATCTCAATTAAATTATTAGCATATTTTTAAATATTTCCTAAGTCTAAACTTAGGAAAAGGGGTTAATTAATCAGTATTAATTGAGAAAGGTATGAATCATCTAAAAACTCACATGGATTGATCCAAAAATGATCTCAACCATCAATTATGTTTTAATCTTGCTCGTTGGAGTCCCAACTGGAGATTATAAGAGGAGTTCAATCCATAGATGAAGAACACAAACACTTGAGATCGTTTTCCTTGGGCAGTTCAATTTTCCAAAGAGCAGCAACAGTTGTCGAAAGAGTTCGAGCCAGAGAAGGGAACCAGAGACAGAGGGGTAGGGACAGTGATCCGGAGGAAGCTTTCTAGTTTCGAAGAGGCAGCAGCAAGAGGCCAAGCTATTCCCAGTGAGGCTACACAGAGGACTACACAGGCAGCTTCAGAGGGTAATCCGATTTAGTTGTGGGGAAATTGATTAAGCATCTAGAGGCTGGAAAAGTCTTCCAGAAGGCCGGAGAATCAATTCCAGCAGCAGAGTCAGGGATAACGACTTGATCAGATGCGGTTCAAGGCTAGACATTAGAGGGTCTGCGCAAACACTACACAAAGGCCTATGCAAAAGGTCCAGGAGGACAAGTTTCTAAAGCCGATTTGTGTGGAGGTTGCTTGTGGAGAAGGGGAATTCCCTTAGATAATTTCGGCCAGATTTTCTTGCTGTGGATTGCTAATTTTCAGCGTCCAGATTGTACTCATATTATTTCATTGTTGCTCAATAATTAAAACCCTCAGTTGTTGCACTGGTTTTCCCAAGTTGCATTTTTCCAGAGACTTTAGTCCAAAAATAATTGTGTCATATTTTTGTGTGTGTGACAAGTGTGCCAGTGTTTTCTCAATTTCCAGTTTATCTTCCACATAATTTATTTTGGTGAAAATTGCAGTTGTGAATTATTTGTTGTTTGTCTGGGAAAATAAATTGTTAATTAATTTACAGTTACAAGAGATAATTCCAGTTGTTGCAATAGGATTTCAATAGTGAAATTTTCACATGGTATTAGAGCGATTTTGATTAGGAAGGAAGCTCAGAAGCGAAAGGAAAAAATCGTCCAGATTCAAAGGGAGTCTAGCAGCACGATTTCCAAACTTGCACAAAAGTTGGCTTAGAAAATCGAACTGTTGGGCATCGTGTTCAATTTTTCCAAAGCAGGTGGTAGGAAAAATTTGCAAAGCCCAGGAGCAGTTCCAGCAGGCAACAGTGAAGCCAGAAAGTAATTATGGTGAAGCAAATCAGTATTTTCGTTGAGCAGAATCTTTGTTGGTCACAGAAGGATTTTGCAGCAGCAGAATCAATGTCAGGTGGAAGAGAAAGGCACACACAGAGAGAATTTCTCTCAAAGGGTTTCTAGCCTAGAAATTTGATTTTCCCAGTTGCAATTGGCAATTGTTGCAGGCAGTTTTTCTCACTCCAGATGGTTTGCCAATAGCAGATTCGGAAGCCATGCAGAGGAAGAGGGAAAATTTCGATCAGATTCGAGATGGCCACAGTTGGGTGTAGAGATCATAACAGGTTGGATGGAGCCTCCAACTTTGTCATCTGGAAGGCTAGAATGTCCTTCCTTCTGGATGAATATGAAATTCTATGTGGATAATGTGGTGGCAGTTCCCCAGGATGTAGATCAGCGAAACGAATACAAGAAAGAGATTACGAAGGTGAAGCGGTTGATCTTGGATGGAGTCTGGGAACATGTAGTCTCGCATATATCTGGAAAGAATACTGCCAAGGAGATGTGGGATGCTCTCGTCCAGCTATATCAGAACACTTCCAAGCAACGGAAGATGTTCCTGCAGGAGAAGTTAAGGAGCATCATGATGTAGAAGAGTGGAGGCATGGATTCCTTCCTCACCAGGATTTAGGAGATGGCAGTGCTAGAAAATCATGTCTAATCGGTCAGTCCCGTGGTTAGACTCAATCTGCAATATATGAGAGCCAACCTTGAATTGTTCCAATGGGATCCGAAGGGCGTGCATCCAATGATGAAGTGTGTAATGGGGCCAATCAATGATCCCATCACTCATCACCATGAAGTGCTCAACATAGAAATCCATCCATTATTTCTACAGAACAATATGAGGGAGATGTGTAATTCCTTCCATGCTCAACATGGAGTTGGCATATAGCACTAAAAAAAATAACAAAATATTATTTCAATGTTGGCCATAAATAAAGCATTTCAATCTCTACATTAAGTACAATAATGTTATATCAACTTTATATATATAAAAAGAGAGAGAGAAGATAATTATATTAATGTTCAACAAATGACCACAAAAGTAGGTCAATGGGGCTACTAACTACAATAATATCAATAAAAGCAATTGAACCAAATGGTCTCCTATATAAACAACAAGAGACAAAGTAATAACATAATGTTTATGCTAAAACATGGAAAAACTTTGACTCTGAGTGCAAGCAGCTACAATAAAGAGCCAAGGATTAGGTCATGCTCCACTAGAGCTATCTCTCCTAACACTTGAGGCCGAATGAAAAAACTCAAGATAGAATGGTGCCCGAAGGGAGAGCTGACAGGAGATCTAGACCCTGCGCTACATTGTTGTCAGGAAGAAATAATTGGGCTCTGGTGTCTAGGGGGCTTCAGTTGCCTAAGACTAATAAGAGATCTAGTCTAGTGATGTCTCTAAGGCTTCTAGGGAAGGGGAATGGTCCCTCCGATCTATACCAATCTGGAGTCCAAGGCAATGCTACTATCAGTTGGTCTCTTGGTGCCCCGCGCTAATGGGAGCACCGTAAAGAAGGATGTAATCCACTTAACAAGATGTTGTTAGTTTTTGTAGCATCGGAGGTGTTCTAATCTCGAAACTTTGTGGAGAGACTAAAACACAGGAGTTCTCTATAACCCATAAATCGTTTCTGGAAATTCCACCTAGAAGTATCTCAATTACATTATTAGCATATTTTTAAATATTTCCTAAGTCTAAACTTAGGAAAAGGGGTTAATTAATCAGTATTAATTGAGAAAGGTATGAATCATATAAAAACTCACATGGATTGATCCAAAAATGATCTCAACCATCAATTATGTTTTAATCTTGCTCGTTGGATTCCCAACTGGAGATTATAAGAGGAGTTCAATCCATAGATGAAGAACACACACACTTGAGATCGTTTTCCTTGGGCAGTTTAATTTTCCAAAGAGCAGCAACAGTTGTCGAAAGAGTTCGAGCCAGAGAAGGGAACCAGAGACAGAGGGGCAGGGACAGTGATCCGGAGGAAGCTTTCTAGTTTCGAAGAGGCAACAGCAAGAGGCCAAGCTATTCCCAGTGAGGCTACACAGAGGACTACACAGGCAGCTTCAAAGGGTAATTCGATTTAGTTGTGGGGAAATTGATTAAGCACCTAGAGGCTGGAAAAGTCTTCCAGAAGGCCGGAGAATCAATTCCAGCAGCAGAGTCAGGGATAACGACTTGATCAGATGCTGTTCAAGGCTAGACATTAGAGGGTCTGCGCAAACACTGCACAAAGGCCTATGCAAAAGGTCCAGGAGGACAAGTTTCTAAAGCCGATTTGTGTGGAGGTTGCTTGTGGAGAAGGGGAACTCCCTTAGATAATTTAATTTCGGCCAGATTTTCTTGCTGTGGATTGCTAATTTTCAGCATCCAGATTGTACTCATATTATTTCATTGTTGCTCAATAATTAAAACCCTCAGTTGTTGCACCGGTTTTCCCAAGTTGCATTTTTCAGAGACTTTAGTCCAAAAATAATTGTGTCATATTTTTGTGTGTGTGACAAGTGTGCCAGTGTTTTCTCAATTTCCAGTTTATCTTCCACATAATTTATTTTGGTGAAAACTGCAGTTGTGAATTATTTGTTGTTTGTCTGGGAAAATAAATTGTTAATTAATTTACAGTTACAAGAGATAATTCCAGTTGTTGCAATAGGATTTCAATAGTGAAACTTTCACATGGTATCAGAGCGATTTTGATTAGGAAGGAAGCTCAGAAGCGAAAGGCAAAAATCGTCCAGATTCAGTGGGAGTCTAGCAGCACGATTTCCAAAATTGCACAAAAGTTGGCTTAGAGAATCGAACTGTTGGGCATCGTGTTCAATTTTTCCAAAGCAGGTGGTAGGAAAAATTTGCAAAGCCCAGGAGCAGTTCCAGCAGGCAACAGTGAAGCCAGAAAGTAATTATGGTGAAGCAAATCAGTATTTTCGTTGAGCAGATTCTTTGTTGGGCGCAGAAGGATTTTGCAGCAGCAGAATCAATGTCAGGTGGAAGAGAAAGGCACACACAGAGAGAATTTCTCTCAAAGGGTTTCTAGCCTAGAAATTTGATTTTGCCAGTTGCAATTGGCAATTGTTGCAGGCAGTTTTTCTCACTCCAGATGGTTTGCCAATAGCAGATTCGGAAGCCAAGCAGAGGCAGAGGGAAAATTTCGATCAGATTCGAGATGGCCACAGTTGGGTGTAGAGATCATAACAGTTTGGATGGAGCCTCCAACTTTGTCATCTGGAAGGCTAGAATGTCCTTCCTTCTGGATGAATATGAAATTCTATGTGGATAATGTTGTGGCAGTTCCCCAGGATGTAGATCAGCGAAACGAATACAAGAAAGAGATTACGAAGGTGAAGCGGTTGATCTTGGATGGAGTCTGGGAACATGTAGTCTCGCATATATCTGGAAAGAATACTGCCAAGGAGATGTCGGATGCTCTCGTCCAGCTATATCAGAACACTTCCAAGCAACGGAAGATGTTCCTGCAGGAGAAGTTAAGGAGAAGCCAAGTTATTGCAGCAGCTGAATTTATTGATGGAGAAGCCAAGTTATTGCAACGGCTGAATTTATTTGTGTAGAGTCTGAGTCACTGCAGCAACTGGAGTTTATTTGTGGAGAGATCATGTTGTTGCAACAGCTAATTAAATTTTTGAAGGCCAAATTGATTCCAGGAAGAACTAGTCATGCTATAGTCTGCCAGGTTCAATAAAATAAATTGAATTAGTATAGTATAATCAGCTGGGTTTTTCTATCAAATTCTTACTGGGAAAATATATGGTTATTGACCCCTCAATTTTCTTGCAAAGAAAATTCTCTTTTATTTGCATGCCAAATATTTGAATAGATAAATTGTGCAAAAGTGTTTGTGAAAAAGTATGGAAGAGAATTTTTAAGAATTGCTGACTCATATTGTAAGGGACATTACAATGTTCCTATGAATTTTTGGCACATATTAATAAGAGACATTACAGTGGTATTAGAGTTATGCATCCTGCCAGAATGATGGGGTTTATCAGTGGAAAGTAAAATTCAGATTGCTCTTGACATCAATTTTACTGGCTTGTTGGTTGGTTCCTTGGGAAGATGGAATCTATGCAGGAGCTTTTAGCAAAAACCAAGCGAGGCAAAGAACTTTTAATGCAGGAGACAAGCTTGGTCATTGGTCTCCATCAAAAGAGCCCCTTCTTGGCTTGTTGGAAGAGGTGGCAGAGTGTTTACACGAGGTGGATCAGACACCTTTCCAACTGATGCAAGCAGCTATGGTTTCAACAGTGACTTCCTTGGGTGAGCACGGGCTGCTGAAAGATGAAGATAAGGAGGTAAGGCTTGTTGCCACTCACTATTTAAGTGAACTTCTAAGAGTAACCACTCCAAAAACTCCCTATAAGGATGATAAAATGTAGGAGGTCTTGTCATTGATCGTTGAGAGTTTTTGCGGGATAAGTGACATCAGAAGTCATTCCTTTGGCAATAGGGCTAAGATCCTAGAATTAATGGCAAAGGTGAGATCATGTATTATTATGCTTGATTTAGATTGTGATCTTGTCCTACAGATGTTTCATCATTTGCTCAATGCCATCAGTGAGGATAATGGCACAACTATCCAGGATCACATGGAAGCCATTATGATTGCAATTATTAATGACAGTGATGAGATTTCCCAGCCTATCATGTCTCTATTAATGGTTGTTCTGAAACAAGTAGTCATCTCTATAGCTGCTTACAACTTGGTACGCAGTGTTGCCCAGCAATGTGAAGGGAAGCTGAAACTTCATTTGGTTGACAAGGAGTTGGCGAAAGAATAAGAAAAGGTTGAGGAGATTTGTGTGGATGCACATTTTGCATCATCCACAAATGCCATCAGACGGGAGGATGATAGTAGTATCATGGGTTGGAGTACCACTTCACCAAGACTTTCAAGTGTTAGTCACCAAGAACATACTCAATAAGAGATTAAACAAGGCCTTTCAGCAATAAAGGAGAGAACCAGGCCACAGCAAGACAACGTGCTTAAAGACTTGGGAGTTAGGAGTGTTCGGACAGATATCAATCTTATCAATATTAAGGAACAACTAGAGTTGCTAGTGGGGCAGCAATAGAAATCCACCTTTGAGTTATGGAGCAACCCTCTTTAGCAGTACATAGACAGAGCTTGGGAGTTAGGAGTGTTCGGACAGATATCAATCTTATCAATATTAAGGAACAACTAGAGTTGCTAGTGGGGCAGCAATAGAAATCCACCTTTGAGTTATGGAGCAACCCTCTTTAGCAGTACATAGACAGAGCTTGCAGCACCATATGTCCATATGTGTGACTTTTCAACCCTCATACAGATGAAGGGATGAGAGATATAAGAGTGGGATGTATGGATGGTATGAGGGAGTATGAACCCAACCCTGCAAGTTGCTTCTATAGGATGGCGAGTATATTGGGATACAAGATTAGGAGATAGAGCTTTCGCATACTAATATCCCAATTGTAATCAAAGTAGCACTGCATCAGCATGGTGGAGATATTTATTGTGGAGAGATGTTGATGATTAGTGGGAGAGACATTCTCTAGAGGTCATGGAATCCAAAGGTGTTATGGTTATGGCTGACATATCCTACTTCAGGAATCCATCTCAGTTGGATTGGAGAGAAATTATGAGTTGGTATCCTAAAGAGTGGGTGATTTGTAGGAAGACACTTCTAGCCAGGGGTATAGCGCAGCAAGGACCCTTGGATATTTGGGATGATAGATTCCAAATTTGGCAATCGGATCCAAGTGGATCATTTCATCATATAGTAGAGCCTAACAGAGCGATGGAGCACAGTGTGGAGTTTATGGAGAAAGATGGCATTGTGGAGAAGACTCTTTCTGGGGGATTAGCAACATACACTCTTACAGGAATTCTTGTTGACTGGATATCCCACTTGTTGGTGGAATATTTAAAGAACAAGCTTGCCTGTGAGTACTGGAGGTCAGAGTTTCTATGTGCAGTTAATGAATGCAATAACGAAAGGAAAGATCTACCAGAAATGCAGGGCAGCGAGTTCAATTATGGAGTGTTTGATTAGTTTTCCGAGCTTGCGCATTTCTTTACAGTTCCATCGAAATATAGGGCAGCACAAGTGGCAAGGTTGTTTTGCAGGGAAGAATTCAAAATCCCTAAGTTGCCTTGGTACATCATCAGTGATTTGGACAACAGGACTCTCGATGATCCATGGCAAGATCTATTCAAGATAGAAGACATTACAGAGCTTGTGCCCGGCATGATGATGCTCTGTCATTGGGAAATGTGATACCAAAGATACCTTCCTTGGTTGATTGACTCATATATGCTCCCATTTTCAGGACACATGAGGATACCAGGGTTTGTGATCCAGGGATTTCCAAGTTAGATGGATTGCATCACCAAGCGCCAGAGTTGGCAAAAGTTACCGAGATCTATAGTATCTTGTTGATGCAACAGGAGTCAAGCAGTGCCTTAGATTTATTTGGGATCCATGAATTGGACTTAGCATAAAAGTTGTTGACCATATGCAAGAAAGATTCTCTAGGTTGATCTAGGATCCGGGAATACAGGTTAGGATTGCTTTGAGATAAGCAATCTCGGGAAGGGAGGACTGTAATGTCACTTTCCAAGGAGGAGAATCAAAGAATAGTGACAAGGTCAAATTTCTCAGGGACAAGCAAAGAGACTCCGGTAATTTAATTATTTGATGTCATTTTTAAAGTGATATTAAATAATTAGATTAAAAAGTGACTTTAATTAATTAAGAAATAAAACCTTATAAAGTCGCTTTAATAAAAAGTGGAAAAAGGCACCCACAGTATTTAGGTGACCCATAGTAATTGTCCATAGTATTTTGATTACTCATGACATTAAAAGGAAGACCGGAGCTCGCTCTTAGATATGTTGATTTGAATATTGATTTTGTTAATTGATCTGAGAGCTCGTGGAGCTTGAAGGTTGGGTGCAAGCCCATGTGGATGGTAGTAACTAGTTCGATGGTGTAAGATCCACCTTAGCTGATCTGGCAAGATTGGTTTCCATGTTGCAATGATACACCCTAGCCAATCGTCACAGAGAGATCACTTCGGATCTCTCAATCGTGCTTCATATTGAATGTAAAGAGGAGGGATCATCCAGATTCCTCAACGGAGATCATCTGAAGAATTTGTTTTGTTGAGAAATCGCTAGGGCAGCCAATTAGGGTTGACTTCTCTTTACTTGATAATTGTTGAATTTAAGCTTCTGTGATCCATATCAAGTTTTTGAGAAGATTTCTTCGGGGGAGATCACATTATAATACTTTTGTCGACGCGTTTTGAACCAACGAGTGTGGTTCATCGTCAGGACAAGTTGAAGAATCAGATCATGGCTGCATGTTAAATAGGGAGAGCAGATCTTCCAACGGCTAAATTTGACTAGGAAACGGCTACATTGGACTGGGTAGTTTAAACGTTTCTCAGTCAAATTAACCAGTCCAATGTAGTCATTTCCTAGTCAAATTTAGTCGTTGGAAGATCTGCTCTCCCTATTTAACATGCAGCCATGATCTGATTCTTCAACTTGTCCTGACGATGAACCACATCGTTGGTTCAAAACGCGTCGACAAAAGTATTATAATGTGATCTCCGCCGAAGAAATCTTCTCAAATACTTGATAATTGTTTGTGAATATATGTTGGCTTCTTATTACTTTTATTATGTTCTTTTCATCAAACAATCACAAAAACCATAAACCATAAAGATAACAAAAAGACAATCAACACAAGATATAGGCTCCAAGCCAAGGCAAAACCCCACAAGGGGGACAACAAAGTCAAATCTTCTCTTATAGAATCATATCAAAGTGAGAAATCCAAAACCAAGAGCTCCCACAATACCAAAGTCAGCCATCCTTTCAACCTTTTCCAACAAGTCAAAGTCAATGCTAGTCAAAGATTTCCAAATCTGGTCAAACTTCTGATTTTTGGCCCCTTCAATAGATTTTCGGCCCTGCAACACTTCTAAAATATTTCAACCCCTGCAGAGGCCCTGCACCTTCGCACGTGTGGCATAAACTTTGCATGTGTGAGAGAATTCTTCCTCCTTTTACCCTCATGCTCTCTCTCTTTTGATTTTAACTCTTTTCCTTGACTTCTTCACTTGTTTTCTCTCTCTTCTTGCTACAAAAATCAAACTTGCTTGATAATCCAAATGAGGACGAGTTGCACTGTATTTATACACATCCTATAGGTCGAATGGGTCCCTTCAGGGCCATCTTGGTCTTGTGGGGACAAAATTTACCAATTTTGACTCAAATAAAATTATTTTTTTTACTTCTTTCAAAAGTCCAAATGGGACTTGACTCAACTACAATAGAAAGACTCACAACAAATATTCTTTTGACTCAATAGACCCTAGAAGCATGAAGAACATGCTTGACCTAAATAACAATTTGACTTGAGCATGAAGCCCATCCTTGAAAAAAAAAAAAAAGTCTTTTGTTTTTACATGAAATATACAATGACATAAGTACAATGATAATTATGAAGACCGAACTTAGTTACATTTTCCAACACTCCCTCTTAACTAGGGAGGTATTTATAATTACATAATCGGTACAAGAATACTCTCAAATTGAGATATTCTCATAAGAATAGTCGGATTGATAAGCCATCATCAAGCATCAACATCATGACTAGTTTTGTCAAATTGCAATATAGCAAGGCCTTGACTAACAAGCTCTAACTCTCCACTAGATTAGAACACAATGTTGGGAGGCATACATATGGACACCAACACCACAGCCTCTCAAGGCACATACCCCATCTGGATGTTCACCAGGTATGTCCTTACAGGACTATTCTTATCTTGGATTCCCAATCCTCAAAGAATATTGGTCCTCTTCGACTACTCTTATCTTGGATACACTGTCTTATCCTCAAAAAGTATCGATTCATGAGACTACTACCTATCTTGGATTCCAAATCATCAAAGAGTATCGATCCCAGATACTTAGCCAATCCTTCATTCTCCCTACCAATGCCTTCACTAGACTTATAGTTGTTAGTCTTGGTCTAGTGCATGACACATGGAGAATATGGTGTCCCACATCACTCCCTCTCAACCAGGGAGGTAATCCTCATTTCCTTTCAAACAAGGAGTAGATCCTTACTCCCTCCCAACTAGGGAGACATCATCGCAACCCTTCGCTTGTCTCAGTCATCAACTACTTATTCTTTTGTGGGGATCTAGTTGTACTTGCAAGGCTCTTATCTTGTAACACATCATTCTTGAGCTTTGACCTTCCTGGACGTTATGTAGCCAAATTCTTTCACAATCTATCTTCGTGACAAGGTTCTTGCCATCAACCTTTTATATCACTTTCCATCAACCATCATCAAAAGAATATGCCAAATCAATCAATGTAGAACCAAGCTTCCTCACAGCTATTGGCACATGCTTTCTTTCATAACAAAGTTCTTCCTTCATGCTTTTCCAAGCCATCATAAGTGTTTCTCACACAATCTATGTGTTTTAATTCGAATCAAACCAAACAATTGTAGGTACACTGATATCATCCAACACATTTTCAGCCTCTTGAACATATTTCTACAATTTATCCTTTCAAGGAGCCAAACCATATTCCATCATTATCAGAGTTCCCAAGTCACAACAACTTCAAATGGAATTCGTCATGTCAATTTCATACTGTTCTTCGTATCTTATGTTCTTCCTAGAAGTTATACCATATCCAAACATATTTTCACTATCAGAGTTGCCAAATAGCATCAAGTCAAAGTGTCAAATTCTGTTACTTGCTCCCTCTGAGATCATATCCTTCGCATGGTCTATCTTCATATTGTACTAGAACTCTTCTTCAAGCTCTTTGGCTTTTGAACAACAATCAATGTGTTTTTGAATCACTTAGCAAGCTTCAATATCATATCCATCAGAGTCTTTACAGCTCCCTCTGAAGTTGTCATTACTATCTTTCTTACGCTCTTTAGGAGACCATATCATATGTTGATCAATATTACCACGTGTCCTACTCATCTATCATGCTTCTATATATCAAATAGCCATATGGAAGAATCCTGATTTTTCCAATCTAACCAAGACATATCATGCTCATGCTTCCAAGTATATTTTTGCATCTAGCTCTTTCTACAATACTTTCTGAAGATAAGAATCAACTTTCTAATGAAGTGCTCTTTTTCTACAGATATGCATACCTCTTTTCTTCATACTGCCATCTAGTCAACTTCATTTTGAACGAATTGCTTCTTTCTTTGAAGATGATGATATTCCTTCTCTAACATGATAAATGTTCCAATTATACCTTCATGCTACAACTCGACTAACTTCATACCTTCAAGCTTCTTTGATGATTGCTTCTTTGATGCTTTGCTTCCATGATCTTCTAGTGGAGTATACGTATGCCATGTTACTATGATTCTTCCATATACTAAAGAACCTTAAAGACTTCTTCTATAACAACATGAAGCCAAGTAGTTGTTGCATGAACTGTGAAGTTAGTTGTTGCATGAACTGTGAAGTTCTAGATGGTACAAATCCTTCTATTCTTGCTGTGCTAGATGACTACTACCAATGAGATGCAACTGATTGAGTAGACTCTAATCCTTCCAATGTTACACGCTTCTTTCCATGATGCCATAATTTGCAAAATCCAAGACTGTTAATTTTAGGCGACAATGGTATGTTCTATGCTTTAGAGCAATTTTACTTCAATTTCTTTATTAGCCCAGTATCGATATTCAGATTAGCAATCACATCAACATGATAGTAAAATGCAAATAGAACATAAACATAAACAGTAGAAGACAAGCCAAGACAAGAGGACACAAGATGCGGCACCAGCCAGGGACAAACCCCAATGTGGGGAAACCCTTGATCAAATCTTCTTTTAGTCTTCAATAGTTTAGTAGAGAGAGATGGTACAATTTACAAATTTGATAATTTATAATAGCAGCAAAAGAGCCCTAACCAAAAAAGTCAACGTTGGCCAATAGGGCAGATTTAACCCTCAACAAATCAGTCAACTTCGGCCTCCAAACAGCAAGATAAAACAACCCTCAAAACAGTCAAATTCAGCCTAGTCAAAGTCGGTCAAACATCCCACCTGATGTCAGCGCTAGCTACATTCAACGCTGGTCAAGAGTCAACAGTCAACATTTAGCCTTGATTTATGTGCCCAGAAATGCAGCCTTCCCAAACAGAGATAGCCCTCACAAAAACGTAGTCAAAGGAGGTCAATGCATGTTGGTCAACGCTTGGTCAAACTGTCCAGAAATTTGGTCTCCTGAAACTTCGGCATCCTGAAATTTCGCTCTCTTGAAATTTCGAATGTGTGGATATAAAGAGGCCCAGAAATCCGTACCCAATCAATGAAATCCGTACCCAATCAATGAGGGGAGAGAGAGAGAGAGAAGTGTGAAGATGATGTGTCCAAATGAGGCTAAGTCACCTTCTATTTATATGCAACATTGAGGATGAATAGACGTGACCGTTGGGCTTCTGAGCCTACATAAGTTTGTTGGTCGACCTTGACAATTTGACCATAATCAAAATAAATTCATAACTTCATTTGTACATGTCAAAATCAGATGATCTTTAGATCAATCCTACACCTCTCGGAGAGAGGAATCCAAGAAAAATATCAGTTGTCATAAATAAGATGACCCATGTGGAGTTTGGCCCTAGTTGCCAATTTTAACACTCCCTCTCAACTAGGGAGAACTCCATCTGCCAATCTGTACTATCTCTGCCATCAATGCACTGCTCTGCTCTGTTGAACTATGAAGAAGAAGAAGTGATCGAGAATGTATCATACCATTCTCTACTGACCCGAAGTCAGTCCCAATCAAAGGAGAGTGTGTCATACCACTCTTACTGACCCAAAGTCAATTCTAATCAAAAGAGAGTGTCTCATACCACTCTTACTGACCCGAAGTCAGTTCCAATTGATCCCAGATCAATATCGGTCATCCTAGCATAGGGAGTTCAGTAGTACACGATGCGTCCATTGGTAGTACTATGGTCCTTATCCTCATTTCCCTACTCTTTGGCCAGTTGAGAGGTAATTCCCATGAGTCCCAAACTACATGGGTAGGATGTCTGGGCAGGATAAGGATGAACCACTCATCTTGCCTACATGTCGCCAAGTAGTATCGCAAGGGAAGGCTAAACCACTCACCCTGTACACAACAAACCATTAGGGGAAGGTTGAACCACTCACCCTATGGTTGCTCATTGCTCCATGAAGTATCCCAAGCCCCCCGGAGCTCCCAGAGCTCAATGTCCATCTCATACAGGACCCTCATAAGAGGGTCTCTCCACGACTCCAAGTCATTCACGGAAGGCCAAGAACTTGACCTTCCCCAGGGCCTTTGTCAAAATATCGGCGACCTATTCATCAGTCCCAATGTGATGGAGCCTTATCACTCCTCGTTGTACCATATCCCAGATAAAGTGGTACCTGACATCTATATGCTTGGAGCAACCATAAAACACGGGATTCTCTAATAATTGGATCCCAGTCTGGTTGTCGTAGAGGATCACGGTGGTATCCAGTACATGTCCAGACAGCTCACTGAAGAGCTTCCTTAACCAGACAGCTTCAAAGGAGGCCATACTAGCAGCTATGTATTCGGCCTCGGCGGTGCTCAAGGCAACCGATTTCTGCTTCCTGCTCATCCAGGATATCGAAGCAAAACCCAAAAAACAGAATCCAAAAGTGCTCTTGCGATCCACCACACTGCCAGCCCAATCAGCATCAGAACAACCATGCAGCCTCACATCTCCGGCAGTGTATCTCAGTCCATGAGTGATTTTGCGCCGAAGATATCTCAGAAGATTCTTGACACCAATCCAATGTATATGATGAGGCTCAACCATATATTGGCTCAATGTGTTAACTGCAAAACATATGTCCGGACAGGATTTCACCAAGAACATCAATGCTCCTATGAGTTGACGATACTCAGAAGCATTTCCCAATTCAGGTCCAGCAGCACTACCACATAACTTCTTAAAGTTAAGTTCCATCGGAGTAGTCACAAGCTTGCAGTCCACCATCCCAAATCTTTCCAATATCTTCACAACATATTTTCCTTGAGAGAGGAAAATTTCACCTGGCTTTTGCCAGACCTCCAACCCTAGGAAATAGTGCATTGGTCCTAGGTCCTTCATCTCAAATTCAGAAGCCAACTCCCTCTTACATTTGTGAATGAGAGGGTCTGCACTTCCATCAGCTCCATGCTTGATTTTGTAGAGCCACTTAGAGGTGACAACCGATTTGTCCTGGGGTCTAGGGACCACATCCCAAACATCATTCTTCATAATTGACTTGTATTCTTCATTCATAGCATCCTTCCATACTTGATGCTTCATGGCTTCTTCAAATGATGAAGGCTCATTTTGAATGATAGTGCTCATGACGGTCAAATATCCTTGATACCTGTTTGGCTTCTTGCTTTCACGTAAAGTCCCTCTTGGTGCAATGTGTCTCTCGGCATCTTCGAAAGTCTCCCTAAGCCATGAGGGTCTTCTTTTGGAGGAGGAGGGCTCATGAGGAGGATGATCAATAAGATCCATAGGTTCATCAACATCAGGCATCATTTCGTCTTCTTTTGCACCTTGATTTCCAGTGTCAGCTTCTTTGTCCTTCCTTAGGATAGGAAGGTTGTTGATCTTCCTGAGGGCCATATCTTCGTCGAAGGTGACATCATGACTTATCTCAACTTCCTTTTGACCAGCCACATAAATTCTATATCCCTTAGAATTTTCACTATAGCCCACAAAGATTCCTTTCTTCCCAGATGCACCCAATTTGCTTATTTTCTCTTTCGGCACATGATAATATATGGACTTCCAAAATTTCTAAAATGAGAGAAATCGGGTTCCTTACGAGTGAACATTTCTTCGAGAGTCTTGGAGTCCAATGCTTGATGAGGGCATCGGTTTTGAACATACACGACGGTATTTGCAGCTTTAGCACATAGGAAATTTAGAAGGCCTTGATCATGAAGCATGGCACAAACTGCTTCTACAGTAGAGCGATTCACACCATTCTGCTCAGGAGTGTATGGCGTTGTAGTCTCCCTCTTAATGGGAGCTTCTTTGGAATAATCTTGGAATTCATTGAATTCATACTCAATCCCATTATCAGTCCTCAATATCTTGATTTTCTTCTCGGATTGGTTTTCGATCAAGGCTTTGAAGTGTCGGAACCAGGTGAACACTTTGTTCCTCTTCTTCAAGAAGTAGATCCAGGTCTTGCGAGAATAATCATCCATAAAGGTGAGATAATATGAGTATCCTCGCAAAGAGTTTACAGGCATCATACCAGATATGTCGGAGTGGATTAATTGCAATATATTTGTGGTCTTGCTATTACTTGAGGGGAATGGTCTCGTTGTAAGTTTTCCTTCGGCACATCCCGGACATACACCTTCATGCTCTACTTTGAACTTGGGCATACCTGTGACCATCTGTCTCACATCAAGTAGGACCTTATAATGAAGATGGGCAAACCTCCAGTGCCATAGTTCAGATTGTAGAGATGTGTCGCAAGACATGGCTCCCAATGGACTTCCTCCAACTTGATACAAAGTGTCAACACTGAACCCAAGACTAAAAGCATCTTTAAAATTTCTTTTCCAAACACATACCTTTTCATCGATGAATGCCACCTTAAATCCTTTGTCCTGCATGGCTGAAATGGACACCAAGTTCTTCTTGAGATCAGTTACATATAGTACTTCTTGCAAATGAATAGTGTTACCTTGATTCAATTGAAGGGTAACATTCCCTACTCCCTTCACGGGATAGGTGGCATCGTCTCCAAGGATGATCTCCAAGTTTGTATCCTTTTCTATCAGATTAGAGAGGGCTTCCTTGTATCCGGTGGAGTGCCTTGAGGTACCACTATCAATCAACCAATTTCCCAAAGTCTTCGGAGGAGAGGCAGTGGAGAGGGCCGATCTAAGATAGTACTTTTTTGCTTATTGTTAACAACATTTGATTCTTCATATCTGGAGTTCCTTGATTTCTTGGATGGTCGACCATTTCCTTGATGTCCCGCATTCCCTTTTCCTTTGCCATTGGACCTGCCATTCCTTTGATCGTTGTTGTTGAAGTTGCCCTTGGAATGATTGTGATCATCATCATGCGGTGTGTCCCTTCTATTTGGACACTCCCTTGCATAGTGGCCAAACTTATTGCAAACAAAGCACTTGCCCTTCCTTCCTCCCTTAGATCCGGGATTTCCATGGAAATGACCTTTAGACCCTACATTATTTCTCCTTTTGGCATGAGCGGAGAATGCAGTGGGGTTGCTTCTATTAGAAGGCATTTCTTGCTCCACCATTCTTGTTTCTTCTTGAATGCATCTTGACATCAATTCTTCAAACCCTGGAATTTGATCATTGTTGAGGATGGTGGTTCTAAATACATACCACTCAGGTGGGAGTCCTCCAAGGGTGGTGAGAGTAATTTCCTTGTCAGGAATGACTTCTCCAATCGAGAGTAGATCATTCTTGATTTCAATAATCCTCAAGAAATAGGATTGAATATCCTTGTCCTTGCCCTTCTTAATATCCTTCAACTTATTCTTGAGAAATAGAATTTGATTAGCATTACTAACCTTCAACATGCCGACCAACCTGTCGTAGATCTCCTTGGAGGTCTTCAATTCGGAGATGTAGGCCACCAAATGCTTGTCAATGGAAACCCTAATAATCTTCTTTGCTTTGACTTCAACCCTATTGTACTTGGTCTTCGCAGCAGCCGGTGCATTTGAAGGAGGTTCAGGGATTTTACCCTGCACATAGTCCATCACTTCTTTTTCTTCCAAGGTCAAATCAAGAGACATCTTCCATCCATGGTAGTCAAAATTTATCATGGAGCTTGTCTTCAGCCGGGAAGTAGGATGAGGAACCCATTGAAACCCATTGAACCTTTTGTCCTTGTCCAACTATCTTTGGTGATTGCTCTTTCACTCTTGCTTGGGCTTTATCTTCACCTCAGCTCTGATACCATGTTAATTTTAAGCAACAATGATATGTTCTATGCATTAGAGCAATTTCACTTCAATTTCTTTATTAGCCTAGTATCAATAATCAGATTATCAATCACATCAACATGATAGTAAAATGCAAATAGAACATAAACATAAACAGTAGAAGACAAGCCAAGACAAGAGGACACAAGATATGGCACCAGCCAGAGACAAACCCCAATGTGGGGAAACCCTCGATCAAATCTTCTTTTAGTCTTCAATAGTTCAGCAGAGAGAGATAGTACAATTTACAAATCTGATAATTTATAACAGCAGCAAAAGAGCCCTTACCTGAAAAGTCAACGCTGGTCAACATGCCAAATTTGACCCTCAGCAAATCGGTCAATTTCAATCGAATTTGGCCTCCAAACAGCAAGATAAAACAACCCTCAAAACAGTCAAATTCAGCCCATTCAAAGTCTAGTCAAACAGCCCACCTGCGGTCAGCCCTAGCTGCAGTCAACATTTAGCCTTGATTTTTGTGCCCAGAAATGCGGCCTGCCCAAATAGAGATAACCCTCACAAAAACGCAGTCAAAAGAGGTCAACGCATGCTAGTCAACGCTTGGTCAAACTAACTAGAAATTCAGTCTCCTGAAATTTCGCTCTCCTGAAATTTCGCCCTCCTAAAATTAGGCTCTCCTGAAATTTTGGACGTGTGGAGAGAGAGAGGCCCAGAAATCCGTACCCAATCAATGAGGAGAGAGAGAGAGAAGTGTGAAGATGAGTGTATCCAAATGAGGCTAAGTCACCTTCTATTTATATGCAATGTTGAGGATGAATAGACATGATTGTTGGGTTTCTGAGCCTACATAAGTTTGCTGGCAGACCTTGACAATTTGACCCTAATCAAAATAAATTCATAACTTCATTTGTACATGTCAGAATCGGATGATCTTTAGATCAATCCTACACCTCACGGAGAGAGGAATCCAAGAAAAATATCAGTTGTCATAAATAAGATGACCCATGTGGAGTTTGACCCTAGTTTCCAATTTTAACAAAGACCCTTCTACAAATGTGACTGCATATGCTACTCTAACTGTCATCTTTTAAGAGAAAACAAATTGCTAGTAAACCTGGTAGTAGTGGAGTTCTTCAATAATAGAGATCCTTATGATCTTCATTCTTTGGCTTCTTTTTAGGTTCTTCATTTTCTTCAGCAAGCTGAGCTCCACTTCTTTCCTTCCTCTTATTATTCTTCCTGTTTTGTGGATCCTTGGACAATGTCTTTTAAAGTGTCCATATTCATTACAGCCAAAGCATTGTACTTTGGACATATCTTGTCTTCCACGTGGCTGATTGTTATTGTTGTTATTGTTGTACTTTTGACGAGGTTCAAATCTTCTAAACTTCCCATTCTTCTTCTTTACTCTAGCAACAAAGGCTTGAGACTTTTTATTGTCGGGTTCGATGTCATCCTTCGCCTTTAATCTTGTCTCTTATAGAATACACAAAGTCCACAGCTCATCAAAGTTTGCAGTGTCCTTTCTTGAATAGATGCTTGTTGCAAAACTACTCCATTCTGAAGGTAAAGCATTGAGTACACAAGTAGTTAATTCAGAATCGGTAATAACTTCTCCAAGGCCTTGTAGTTGATCCTTCAATTGTGAGATCTTTATAATATATGAGGCCAAGTCTTCATCTTTCAATAACTTAGTTTTGTAAAGTCAATTCCTCAAGGATATTTTGTAACTTGTGGTACTGATTGCATATAGTTTTACCAACTTGTCATAAATTGTTTTAGATGTGCTCAAATCTACAACAAAGGGGATAAGATGATCCTTGATGGATTCAATAAGAATTCTTTGAGCCCTAACTTCTCCTTTATTGTACTTGGCCCATTCTTGAGTCTTATCCTTTTCTGGTTCTGTAACTTTTCCTAGAATGAGGTCCATGACTTCATTTTCTAATAGCACCAAATCAATTATCTTCTTCCATGCTTGAAAGTTTGATGACCCATCGAGTTTGTTTCCTTCCTTACAAAATGAAGTCATTTGATTTGAACATTGAGACATAGAGTAATATAGTACTTACGTGTCAAAAGAGTCTCTTGCTTGATGATGATATCTTCAAATGTGTTTATACTCCCAATATTTCCAAGAGATTTCAAAGATGTCCTAGAATGATGACTTCTAAGATGGTTGGTGCAATACTGACTTCAAACTGCTTCAAAAATGAATGGAAATGCTTCCAAGAGAGAGAGATGATGATGATCTTCTTCAAAAAGATGATGAATAACCAAGAGCCTTCAATGATAGAGTGAGAGATGAATAGTTGATGTAGAAGTCTTCCTTCAAGATGAATGATGAATCTTCTTCCTTATGTCCTCTAAAGTAGCTCGGATAAATGTCTTCCACTTATGCCAGCAAGAGTAATCTTCAAGCTGCATTCTTTTCACCTTAGCTCTGATACCATGTTGAGAAGTCACTAAGGCAACCAATTAGGGTTGATTTCTCTTTACTTGATAATTGCTTGTGAATATATGTCGGCTTTTGATTACTTTTATTATTTCTTTTCATCAAACAATCACCAAAACCATAAACCATGAAGATCACTAAAAGACAATGAACACAAGATATAGGCTCCGGACCAGTGCAAAATCCCACACGGGGGAAAACCCAGTCAAATCTTCTCTTCTTATAGAATCAGATCAAAGTGAGAAATCCAAGACCAAGACCTCCCACAAAACCAAAGTCAGCCCTCCTTTCAACCTTTTCCAACAAGTCAAAGTCAACTCAAGTCAATGATAGTCAAAGCTTTCCAAATTTGGTCAAACTTCTAATTTTCAGCCCCTACAATACTTCTGAAATATTTCGGCCCCTGCAGCAAACTTGTACCTTCGCACGTGAGGCAAAAACTAGGGCAGAAAATTCACACATGTGAGAGAATTTTTCCTCGTTTGACCCTCGCTTTCTCTCTTTTGATTTTAGCTCTTTGCCTTGACTTCTTCGTTGGTTTTCTCTCTCTTCTTGCTACAAAAATCGAACTTGCTTGATGATCCAAATAAGGACGAGTTGCACTGTATTTATACACCTCCAAGAGGTCGAATAGGTCCCTTCCAGAACCGACTTCTCTAGGTAGGGCTGACTTGGACTTGTGGGGGCAAAATTGACAATTTTGACTAAAATAAAATTCTTTTTCTTGCTTCTTTAAAAATCCCAAATGGGACTTGACTCAAGTACAATAAAATGACTCATGACAAATATTATTTTGACTCAATAAACCCTAGAAGGATGAAGGACATGCTTGACCTAAATAACAATTTGACTTGAGCATGAAACCCATGCTTGAAAGATAAAATTTATTTTTCTTCTTTTGCTTTTGACATGAAATATACAATGACATAAGTACAATGATAATTATGAAGACCGAACCTAGTTACATTTTCCAACATGTTTATTTGCTGAGAGGTTGAGTTCTTGCAACAATTGAATTTATTTGTGGAAAGGCCAAGTAATATAACAACTGAATTTACTTGTAGAGAGGCCAAGTTATTGCAGCAGCTGAATTTATTTGTGGAGATGCCAAGTTACTGCAGTAGCTGAATTTATTTGTGGAGAGGCCAAGTTATTGCAGCAGCTGAATTTCTTCATGGAGAGGCCCAGTTATTGCAGCAGCTAAATTTATTCGTGGAGAGGACGAGTTATTGCAGCAGTTAAATTTATTCATGGATAGGTCGAGAATTGCAGCAACTGAAGTTATTTGTGGAGAAGCCGAGTTATTGCAGCAATTGGATTTATTTTTGGAGAGGCTAAGTTATTGCAGCAACTAAGTTTATTTGTGGAGAGGCCGTGTTATTGCAACAGCTGATTAAACTTTTTGAAGGTTGAATTGATTCTAGGAAGAACAAACTATGCCATTGTTGTACTCGCTACCAGGTTCAATAAAATAAATTGCATGTAATTTTCCAGAATTAGTAATAATATAATCTACTGGGGTTTTTCTGTGAAATTATTTCGAAAAAATTTATGATTATTGGTCCCTCAATTTTATTGCAAAGAAAATTATCTTTTAGTTGCATGCCAAATATTTGAATAAATAAATTGTGCAAAGTGTTTGTGAAAATATAAGAAAGAGATTTTTCAAGCATTGTTGGCTCATGTTGGTAAGGGACATTACAATGTTCCTAAGAATTGTTGGCATGTACTAGTAAGGGACATTACACGTTCAACATTCGTCTGTTGTGTTTTACCTTCCACTACTCCATCCTGTGGTCCTCTAATTTCTATGTTCTGCCTTTTGCGTGGCTTTCATTGCACGGACCTTTTCAAAACAGGCTGTTTCATTTCCCCGGCATTTAGCAAAGGAACACCAACTTTCATTTGGGCGTAATCTTTTGCATGCTCATGATTCATCGGCCCTTTCATTCACACTGCCATACTGATGTTGAAGGCTGCCTTTTTCTTTTTAATTGCATCATACATGTTGTCCTACATTTGACCAAGATTTTCCTGCATTTTCATTTTTTGGAAACACATCCACTATTGTTGCGTTGCATGTGAGAGAGCAACATTTTTCATATAGAAAAAATCTTCCTGTCTAAACACAAAAAATTATGGCATATATGATCTACTTCTTAATGGTAGTCACACTTAAATTACAACAAAGAAAACCTTCACCTTCAAATCTCTGACTCCATTTTTCATTCTTTGGGCCCAATTACTTCCCTCTTCTATGCCAAAGCCAGCTTCTAGAATACCATATTATTTCAATTTTCAAAAGAGCACCGCAATTGCAATAATGGTGCCAAACAGAGATGTATGCAGTTGAGATAAAGAATAATTTAAATAATATGAAGACTTGATAAAATATAATGTACAAGGTATGTATATGTATACATATTTCCAAACGACGTGATGAATTCTCATGTCTCTAATATGCCAAACTACATGCCATCTAAAACATGTGTTACTACCTATTTTTGTCTTAAGCATGACTAATATTCACAGAACAGATCTTAGACCCTGATACTACATCAATAAGATCATTACAAAAGTATTTACCAAAAGTAGGACACTATTCAAAATTCATCAAAAGTATAGGATGGGTTTTTTCAAACACACCTTGTCCACTTTTACCATCATTGTGAGGCTCTGTATCTTCTGCATTCTGCAATGCTGATTCTGCTCTTAAAGTCTGTTGTTGCACTGAACCTTCAACAACATTAACAGGTTTTCGTCTCCTCCTATTGTTGTGTCTCTCCAATTTCCTTCTACAGCTTCTTTTACCTTCATCAAAATCTGTGAGTAGATGAAATCTGCAAAGATAATTCCCAAAAACTGCTCAAAGGCTTCGTCTTTATATCAAATATGTCTGAACCATACAAAATATTCTACCCTTCTGTCATAAAACCATCTCTAAAGTACTAGCATGAAATAAGTCCTCTAATTCATTTAGGATTGAATGCACCAGGAAAACAGAAAGAGATGCAAGACTTGTCGTACATTAGAATTTGGACATCAGTAAAATTTGCCATGCCAACATCCAACACAGAAAATAAACCTGTATCCTTGCAATCCGTTATTTGAACGATTCAATGGCCAAACTTGCAAAGAAGGGAAAATAAAAGTTGATTAATGTCGGAATCGGCTATGATTAGAAAAATGATACATGTCCTTTGAAGTTAGTATCTTCTTACTAGTCCTCTGAATTCATACAACAGCAATGGCATGAATTTCAAGGGTGAAATCGTACAGCAAAGGGCACAAATTCCAAGGGAGAATTGTATAGCAAGTGCAGCACAATTTTCCAAGCATGGCACAAATTTCCAGGCAGAATGCACAAAAATCAAGGCAGGGTACAGTGCATTTATTGTGCTGTTTGTACCACAGAAAACAGGCACGAATTTCAATGCAGGGAATTCGTACAGAAGCACAGAATTTGACGGGGGGTGTTGAGAACGAATTTCAAGGGGCTGTCAACACATATTTCAAAGCTGTTTTGGCATAGAAATCGAGAGAGAAAAGTACAGCATGATTTCCAAGGAGTTTGGCACACAAGTTGAGATAAGTTTGTGTGATTTTGCTAGAAAATTTTATGGCCATAAATTATTCTCTCTGAAATAAAAATATCTCCTCTCTCTCACTGGTTTTCCCTTCGGGGTTTTTCCGAGGGCTATTGCCCAAAATTCTTGTATAATTTGTTTGTGGGTTTGCTTGTGTTTTAACTTTTATCTCAGCAAAAGGGAAAAAGTAGTTTTGACTCTTGTGTTCCAATTCATGATATATTCATGTTTAGATAGCAGCAAACAAACATGTGGATTGGGCATTAAACATGATGAGATTTCATTAAATTTGAAACCGGGGTGGGTCTAAGCATTAAATTTCTACATGGTATCAGAGCTAAGTTGGCCAAAATGCTAATAGAGGGAACAAACCACAAGCAAAATCAGCAAGCATAAACATTGATTTTTGTTTGAGAGGGAGCAGTAGTTTACCTTTGTTCAGATCTGAACTTTGTGTTGGGTTGAGAAGGTCAAATGGAAACAGGTTTGAGGGTTGAGGACAGGTTGAATGGGGCTGATAATTTTAGTCCATTGAAGGAGAGGTCTTGATGCTTGAAGAATTTGAGTTTTGGGGCATTGTTAAAAAGGCAGTGACACCTCCCATTGATCCATTACAGTTGGCAGAATTCAACAAGAAAAATATCAAGGCAAAGAGACCTCCTAGCTGCTAACAAAGATCACCTCATTCCCCATGTTTACGGAAGAAGTTTTCTTTTGAGATGTGGGAGTCCTTAACAAAGTTTTACCAAAGTACCAATGAGAATAGGGAAATGGTATGGAGGGAAAAACTAAGGAGTATCAAGCTGACCAAGACCAACACAATTTCATCATACCTCACTATCACTCAAGTGAGAGATGAGTAGGCATCAGTGGAAGAGGCCATCCCGGACAAGCACTTGGTTAGGACAGCCACGAGTGGCTTTCCCAAGAAGTGGGAGGCCTTTATTGATGGGATTGTAGCCTGTGAAAAACTTTCAGATTGGAGGAAATTGTCAGATGATTTCATTCAAGAGGAGATAACATGAAATGCCAAGAGTGGAAGCCAGCTTGGTGGGGATGATGAGGAGAATGTTGCTCTTGTGGCAAAGGGAAGAAAGAAGTCCAAGAGAGGTGCCACGAGTGGGACCAAGCAGAAGGGTAAGGAAGAGGAGAACGAAAAGAACATGAGCAAAGAGAGAAGCTTTGCTGGTCAGAAGATAGGATAGTATCCAGTTATGTGTCCTAATAAGAAAGGGAAGAAGAGTGTTGGAGCTTTAGCTGAGGTGGATGAGTTTTCCACAAAGCTTGAGGAGTTTTCCTTGGTGGTGAGTCTTTCCACTAGCGATACATCTTCCAATATATGGTACATTGATAGTGGAGCTTCACACCATATGACAGGAGCCAGTGAGCACTTTACAAATCTTACTGAGAGGGCCATGGATCTTGAGGTAGTGCTTGGTGATGACTCCATAATCAAAGCAATTGGGATTGGGACCGCATCCTTTCAAAGGGAGTCACATCCTCCAATGTAGTGATAGAGGTCTTATATGTTTCGAGGTTGAAAAAGAACTTGATATTAGTTTCCACTATTGAGGACAATGAGTATGAGGTTGTGTTCCATGATGGGCAGGTCCTCATGTATCCCAAGGGATCCAATATCACTTCGGGTGATTGGATTCCGCTAATGGGAAGTTATACAGGTTCATGTTTCAACGAGCTAGAACATTGGCTTCTACCATCAGCATGAGGTTGAGACTTATGCGAGTTGTGGCACAAGAGGATGGTCCACTTGTACCATGGGGCTATGAGGGTATTGAGAGAGATTGTTACAAGATTACCAGATTTAAGTATTCAGCACCAGGATGTGTGCAGGGAGTGTGCACTGGGAAAGTACACAAAGACTATTTTCCAAGCAATGACAGTCAAGTAGCAGGTATTCTTGACTTTATTCATTCTGATGTTTGTGGTATGTCTTTTGTATCGTTGAGTGGATATAAGTATTATGTCACTTCCATTGATGACTTCTCCTGGAAGACCTAGATTTTCTTCTTGAAGACCAAGGGTGAGGTCTTCAAGAGGTTCCAAGAGTTTAAAGCTCTTGTGGAGGTCCAACAATGGGCGCGAGTTTACCTCCAATGAGTTCAAAGACTTATGCATGAAAGCAAGCATAAAGAAGGAGTTGATTATTTCTTACAACTTGTTAGGGTCCTATAATAACAGGATTCATAATTTTGAATTGGCTATGGTTAAGTCTTGTAATATTGTACATACTTTTGCTTTCTGCAAAATGTTTTCCATATAAAAAAAATTAAAAAATGTAAAGAGTGTATGTCCTAAAAGAATAATCAAAGGACAAAAAGAAAGAGAAAAAGATCAAAAAAGTGAAAAATATGAACCCCAAAAAGAAATAAAACAAATCATGAAAGTGTGCAAATTCAAATGCCACTACTTTTTACTTTACTATGCAAAATAAGGTTGTGTGCAGCTTGTTAGAAATGCCACAATCCATGATGGTCAAACAGCTTAATCTTGACTCATTCATGTTTTAAATTTCATGTTGATAGATAGAGAATAAAGATCTAGCCAAACTGTTTAACCTTGGCAGATCAATAGTTAGGTAGAGAATAAAAATGAGCTCATCAGTTTAATCTGAACCATTGGAAGTTATAAGGTTAGAATTAAATAAGTTGCTTGTCAAAAAGAAAAAGGAAATAAAGGGTCTCCAAGCTGAAATGCACCCAATAAAATGAAGAAAAAATGTTAGGACAAATAAAGGGTAGGTAGAAGAAAGGTTGCAAATGTACAAGGTTTCTGAGTCAAAAGCACATATGTAATGCTTAATCCTATGTTTCATGTGCAGGGGCATTCATGAGAAAGAAAAGCATGTTCACAATCTGGTTTAACTAATTCCCCCTCATTTCACTATGCTCCCACATACTTATTTTCTAATTTCCCCATTATCCCTTTATCATTTATAAATCCCCGTTTTCCCTCATTTTGGCCCTTACCCCTTGGTTTCACACATTTCCCTAGTAATTACCCTTCAAAATCCATTTCCCTACCCACAACCCCCTTTCCCTAGTGTGAAACCCATTTCCCATTCCAAATATTACTTTCCCCCCTTGTTAATTTCCCTATTTCCCTTCAAAACCCATAAAAACCCCCATATCCTAAGTTTTTATCCCCCCTGCATTATTTAATTAACTCCTCGAATCATATTTCCCCGACAAACCCTTTTAACCCACCAATCCTTGGTGCAGTTAAAAAACCCCGCCACAATAACCCCTGGTCCCACTTTAATAAACCCGCGGCTTATATTTAACCCTTACCTTATGTATTAATTAATTACAATTATTTGTAATTAAACCCCGGGCCCCGCAAATCCTGGTCCCGATTCCCTCCATGCAGCTTAACCATGTGACAACCGTCTGATCTCCCACCCCAGATCCGACGGTGCACATCCATATCACGCACATTCACCGTCCGACAAATAGCAACCCGAGAGCACGCGAGATTCGCAGTTTTGCCTAGGCATTTTTCTACTACATGGCAGCCCCAAGCTAGATCGTGTGCTCACGAAAAATACCGCCTGCCATCCAAAAGTGGTGGGATGGCCCAAAAAACCGCTTCCCTGCCCAGACCAAAAACCATCCACTGTTCATTTTTACTTTATATGCCAAAATGTAACCGTTGTCTGTTAAAAGGCCGAAGAAACTGTTGGGTGTGGAGCCTGATTATCTTCTATATTCAAAGGAATCGCCACATTGGACCCCAGTTCGAAATGGGGCGGCAACGCTGCCCGTAAAATATTCGCTGCAGGGGGGGTCCAGGGGGGGGCAGATGCGACCTTTGGGGAGCCCCCCCTGGTGGGGGGTTTTAGGGGCAGCACCCCCGAAGCTAAAAACAGATGTAAAATTGCCTTGTAAAAGTATAGTAATTTCTAGTCAATCTGGGCCGTTCATTAAGCAGATGATCTGATAGTAGAACTTATGTTTAGTTTAGGGTTTTTTGCCCTAAAAGGCAACCCCTCTCTTTGTATGAGGGCATTGTATTGAGTCTGTGTAATATATGTGTATTCTCCGAGCGAGAAGCAGTGATGTGAGACTGTGAGAGAAAACAGAGGATATTACAGCAGATCTGCTGTAAGTTGTGTCTCTTCATTTTGTTGGATAATAGAAAGGAAGGACTGGCTGTTCGGGGTGGACGTAGCCCAAACTGGGTGAACCACGTATATCTGTGTCTCTTTTGTTTTATGTGTTTTCTGTGTTTATATCTCTGCAATATTTTGTGTTCCATTGCTCCGTAATATATAATTTTCTAACAGAAGCCCCATTTCACTCTTTTCGCTCGTTTTCATTGTGAATGCTGCTCAAGCCATTCTGCAACACCCTGAACCTCTGCGACCAAAATTGACCATCGTCTGCCGCCCAAAGAAGCTCCGGACACCCAATTCGAGTAGCCAATTCACAGTTGAAGCCACCGTACCCTCTGCACTCACCATTGAACTCAGTTTGCAACCCATACCACCAAATTCCAGGTATTCTTGGGAAAACCAGAACGCCTCTTTAATTTGAAAACATACAGTCCAATTGAAATTAATTAATATTTGCCTAAATTGAAGAGTAATTCACTTGAATACCCAAAGCCCTTCTTTTGCAAACTATAAATACCCTCTCAATGTAGCAGAGCTTCCAAACTTTACTTCTGCAGCAATTACATGCCTAATTCATACCTCTACTCCTAAATATGGCTTCCCAGGCCTCTCTAGACGTGAGACCTTTGTCAACCCCTCACTTGGACATTGAACACCTAGCATTAGCAGACAGGGATTTTCAAATAAAAGATACTGCTTCACCAGCTTACCTTCTAAAGCTCCATTGTTGGAGTAAGGACAGATTCCTAAACCCAATTGATGACATCCACCTTTTGGAATCTAATTTACCCAAATATTCGTTTCCAGAAGTGCATCATTTCCCAGATATCATCCATTTCTGTCATGCTTGCTGTATTCCTAGCCAAAGAGCTATTGTTGCCCCCTAACCAACAGTTGTTATTTACCATCACTACAGAGTCTATTAACCAAATGTTGTAGGTCCAACCAAGCCCTAATGAGACCCCACTGTCTATTGGTGACTTGCTAGACCAATATGTCAAACTTGACCTGGCTAAAATAGCACAAATTTTCCAGACCTTCATCATAGAAGACCGCCATACTCCCACAGATAGTCCACCTTATGCTGCCACCATTTTTTTAGAGAGAGGCAGACAAATCATTACCATGCTCTCTTGCATCCTAGGATATACCACAGATGAGCATGTGGATGAGGTTATCCTGGCCTTTCTTTCCATCACAAGCCTCCTGTTGTCATGTACAACTATGCTCAGTTCATTGCAGACAGGATACATGAACAGTTCACCAGACTGCCAACTAAGAGAGTCTTCAAGTACTCCTTTGTGTTATTTCATATGTTCTTAAATTATCAATCAGATAAATTCCCTGTCAGCATCCAGAAGTTGGATACCAAGGGAAATCAAAGATCGGTTGTTTATTGGACACCCTTGATCCAAAAATACTCCACAGCATTCACCTATAAGGACTTCATCGATTCATTTGTCCATCCAGTCATGAACATGCTGACCAGTAGCCCTCAACCCAGAATCAGCCAAGAAATCAAAAGGGTGTTACAGTTGGCCAAGAACAACAAGGTGGGAGACTGGTATCTGTACCAGAACCACACAAAAATTAGAGTTTATGGATGCCAACTTGCCCCTTATAAACTGCCCAAATACCTCCCTATGAGGATATTTGCACTGGAATATTTTAGGCAGATCATCAATTCAGATGAAGTCAACTTCCTAGCAGCTAGGAAGAAAACCCAATTTAAAATGAAAAACCAATTGGGCCCCTTCATATGTAATAGCAGAGAAGTTGGACCTGAGGCTAACAAGATATTGTAGGACTTGAAATTCAGGAACAACTTTATGTGGCAATATGATCCTCATGGGGTCATAAATATATTGAGAATCAAGGTCAAATTGGTACCTTTCATCCACCATCCTAGACCTGATATTGAGAGGTTTGCCAACCAATCATAATGGTTCGAAACTATGTTGCGGGGGAGAGCTCCCCCCCCCCTCGATCCCGCTCCCAATCTGCGCGGGAGCGACTCGGGAGCGCGCTCCCTAAAAAAAATTTCGCTCCCTGCCTTTTCGGGAGCGTTTTGCCTTTTTTGCAATTTTTTTTTTGTAGTAATGTTAGAAATGCATTTTTTTTAAAGAAACAAATAATTTTTGAGTGGGGCAGCTTAATGATCAAGTCTAGGCCCTAGTATTGATATGCTATTCATGGTAATGTTAAATTCTTAAAGTAAAAGTGACATTTTCCTTAATCTTCATTTTCATCCTTTTACTTAAATTTTTAACATTACCATGAAATGACTCAGGATGTTTGAGAGTGGTTTCAGCCTCATTGGATTTCATATGGAGAAAGTAGAATTTTAGATTTCATAAAAAATCCAGCAGACTTATCAGTTTTTCAGGATTTCAAGATTGGGGGATTGCAATGTTTCCATTGAATTTTGTCATGTATTAGGGTATGGAACTCGTATTTAATCAAGAGCACCAATCTCTCTATGTACCTTGATGTTAGTGACATTGGTTGTCGAACTCCTCTATCATGACCCTCCTAAAAATGTACGCATCACTCAAACAAAATCTTGACTTGACACGCTATGCTTTTTCTATCTTATGTTAATGCTTAAAGGGTGATATTAATGACAAAGATCCCTATACAGATACAGAGGTAATGACAAAGATACCTCTGGATATTAATGCTTAGAGGGTGATATTAATGACAAAGATCCTGATTTTCCAACAAGACTAAAAAATTAGACATTTCTCGTGGTGGCAAGAGGCCCAAGCATAAGAAATAGATAATAGATTTACTTCTCTTTTCTAGTTTCTAGTAGCTTGTATCACTATTGACTCTTTCATATTTATTATGATATTTTTTTAAACAATATATGACAATTTAAGTTTGAAGTTGGCAATTATAACTCATTAGTAATGAATTATCAATATGATGCTTCATGAAAGTTGAAAGTTGTTCCATTTCATTTCATGTTAGATATTATTTGTTGTAATGGTTACACTTAGCTTACAAGTACAACTTTAGTGATCAATGATGATAAATGTTATATATTGAATTTTGAAAGCTTGAAACTTTAAGATTGATGAATCATGAGACTCAATATGTTGTATGTTACTATGTTACTAACTTGTGGACGTGGTTGATGAAGATTATAACTTCTAGATGATTGTTGTTATATGGTTCAATCTATGTTTTTTTTGTTTTTTATATCTAATTCATTATTCTACATGTTTTTGTTGACATATATGTATCAAAATAATATATAAATATATAAATATATATATATATATATATATATTATATAAAAAATGCTTCGGGATTCGCTCCCAAGCCGGCAGCTTCTGAAAATATTGCTCTCGCTCCCCGCTTTCGCTCCCGCTCCCAAGTAACATTGGTTCGATAATACATTAATTGACATGGATAGCACAGTAGTGGATGTAGAAAATACATTGTTTGATGTTGAGAAGCAAATTGATCAAAGTTCTTTCCTCCAGGTCCCAGAACTAGGGGAACCTGTGAATATTCTTCCTGTTTTACAGACCCCAGCAAATGAAGAGAGAAATCCAAAAAGAAACAGGGAGGAGGGTTCTAGTTCTGCCATGGAGACCACGGATGAGCATTTTGAGCTCAGAAAAAGGCCCAAGTTGAATCCTGTGACTGAGCAGGCGGAAACCATTGAATCAGTGGAAATCACTGACACTGAAACAATGGGCGAAAGAAGCAAAGGCACAGATGCTTCAGGAGAAACACAGCAACCATCAACATCTAACGCTCAAATGATTGAGAGACAACTCAGTGTTGAGGTTTCTTCTTTCACCAAGCCAGTAGATAAGGAAAAAGATATCAAGGACAGGTACAAGGAGATCAAATCGAGAAATGAGAAGTTGAAGGCTAAAACATATGCCCAATACTTCAAGCACACACCAGCTAATCAGAGCAGATTGATGTCAGCTTTTGACATCAAAGCAGGGAAAACGCAGGCGTCTTTCATGCAGCCTATTGTTCAGCAGCCAAAGACATCAGCTGATTACAGAAAGACTGATTTTGAGGTTTTGGCTAGGGATGTTCATCCCATTGACCAGATAGAATTTCACAAGCAGGCTGGAGAGATGATCTACTCCACCTTGACATGAAAGGCCATGGCTGCACACAGGGTGCAGGGTTCACTAGACAACATTACAGCCCAATATAAATTGGAACAGGCCTCCTCACAGGCCAAGGACAACAGGATCAAGTCATTGGAGGACTTGGTAATTGAACTGGGACATTATCCCAATGACATCAAAGCTGCTGACAAATTGATCAAGAAGAAGAATGAGGATATAACAGCTCTCAAGAAACAACTAAAGTTGCCTCATTTAGAACACCCACAGACAAAAGAGGTCCTGGAGAGCCAAACAAATAAGGAGGAGATGATGGACCTGGTGCTACAATTGAATGATCAGCTGAAGGAAATGGAAAAAGAGTTGGATAGTTTGATACAGGTGAAACAAGCTAGTCTGGAGGCTGCCCCTGCCACTATTATCCCAACAGTTACTATTGCAGTACCTTCCACTTTGGCCGCGTCCTTAGCTCCTACAGCTCCAATGGCTACATCACTGCCAGCTTCTACAACGTCTACATCAGCAACAAGGTCAACAGGTGATGAGGCAAGCAGATTGGTCAAGGCAATTGAAGACACGTCCATTCAGACCACTAAAATGAACAAGCTCAAAGAAAAGGTGACCAGTCTAGAGACTCACTACAAGCTTGCCCAGATTATGCACAAGGAAGAAGCGCAAAAAGCCACCAGGATGAATGAAAGAATAAAAAGACTGGAGAAGGAACTAACATTGAAAGAACCCCTCGACCGGGCTAAGGAACAATTGTGGGCCAATATCATTGACTCTGTCAATGATATTTGGCCATCCATCCAAGTAATTTTTTAGCAGATTAACTTAATAAAAGAGGCTACAGAGGCCATACAAAGAGTAAAAGCAGAATTGAGAGACATGCCAGAGGAAGCTGCAAGGATCATTCACTTCCTCAACTCCAAAAACAAGTATGAATTGCAGGAATTAGAGATACCTGACAGGACAGGTACAATTTTGGAAGTGAAAAGCGTCCTCACCAAGAGGAATTTAATGTTAAACCTTGAAGATAAGTGCCAAACCATGCAACTGGCTATAGACAGATTCATGGTTAAGTTTTAAGTTTTAAGGCAAAAGGGTCTACCCAATGACAAGTTAATGACCCAGGAGGACTGCAACAGAAAGATAAGAGAAGTGGCCAGAGATCAAGTAAACACTTCATCTATGAAAGGAATCCCAATTGGCAAGGTCCTATACCAAACTTTTGAGAACTTGTTTTACCTCTAGCATGAGGTAAAACACCTTTTTGTGAATAAGCCTACTTTTACCAAGTACATGGAGGCAAATGAGATTTATAGGAAAATGATAAATATCCAATTACCGGATGCTGAAACATGGGAGAAATTCAATGACTTACTGTAGAAATACACAATCAAAAGGTAAAAATATACAATAAGAGTAAAAAGGCACAGTAAAAGGATAATGACAAGTCAGCCAGGTCAAAGTGTATCAGTTAAAAGGTCAGAATGAATAGAACATCCAACGTGAAGACCAAACAGCAAAGCAGAGATTAAAAGGCAAAATATCAAAGATTAAAGACAGCACAGCCTAATAAACAGGGACAGCAAACAACAGTTCAATAGCTGTCTCTATCTTCTTGCATGAAGATATTTCTTTCTCCTAGATTAATTCCCAAGACAATTTGGGATATTTTGTAAATTATTTTTGTATAAATACTTCATAAATCGAAGTATTGAGGGTGGATTGCTATACATTTGTAAAGTTATTTTGATCACAAACCTAAGGGTTATTGTACCAATTTTTCAAGTCAGCAGATTGGACCAAGTAATAAAGAGATTGCATTACAGGATTCATGTGTTGAGCTATTACAGTGAAGTATTTTCTTTGTCAAATTTGTTATTTTCTTATGTTTTTCACAAACTTAAATGTTATCTAAAGTTGAATGAATTAACTGGAAGTTTATCTCAGAATTTGTTTAAGTACACTCTGTTTTGAACAGTTGATCATTTCTATGTTTTCCTCTGATATCCAGATTTGAGAATTCTTAATTGCTCTCCCATCTCGGTTGACCTCTTTCACTTTTCTTCATAATCCGGCCTAAGGAACCCTTAATTGCTCTTTGGATCCGATTGAAAACCACTTCACTATCTAACCTTGAGATCTGAAGTAACTCTGCTATCTTGCCCTATAGACACTATTTTAAGAACTTGATCCAGTCCTGTTTGCCTGACATTTGACCCCATAGCCCAATGGTAAGAGACACGCCTCTTTTCATCTAAGTAAGTGATCCCACCACCAAATCTAAATCAAAACCCAAGCACAATCATAACTAGCCTAAAATCAAATAATTAAACAAAGTTAAATCAAAAAGAGAGAGCCCTCTTTGAGAATTAGGAAGGCTAGATCCCAATCTCCAAAGTTGGTTTGTGGTTACCTCTAATTATTTCTTTCTCCAACAACTCTAGAGAAATATTGGAGTGATAACACAACCCACAACAAAATGGGGTTGCAAGGATGAAGAACAAGACCATAATTGGGGTAGCAAGAGCCATGCTTCATGATCAGGGCTACCTTTCTTTCTTTGTACCAAGGCTTGTAACACTGCAGTATATTTGCAGAACAAGAGTCAATATAGAATTTTGGGGAGCAAGACTCCTGAGGAGGCTTTTTCTAGGAAGAAGCCTGAGGTTGGGCACTTCAGGATTTTTGGGTGTCTAACTTATTCTCATGTCCCTAAGGAGAAGAGGAAAAAGCTAGAACCCACGGCTAAGAAGGGTATCTTTGTGGGGTATAGCAAGACCTCAAAGGCTTACCGCATATATATTCTTGCCTTGAGGAAGGTTGTTGTGAGGTGAGATGTGAGATTTGAGGAGGAGAGAGCCTTGAAGAGGTCACAGGAGTTGGATCAGGTAGAGCAGCAAACTCCTTAGTAGGGGAGTTCAGCATAGGGTATTAGACCACAAGTTACAGGATCAAAGGGGTCTAGAGGATCAGAGGTTTCAAGAGTGATAGGCCCAGAGGTGACAGGGTCACAGGGCACAGGTTCCAAGGGTACAGGTTCACCATCGACCATAGGTGCATCGTCTTCAATCTTCAACGAAGGATATACCCACCCTAGTACAAGAGGCCACTTCAGGGAAGAGGAAGCCAAGATGGCTTCATGAGACTCTGAAGGAAGCCCAGAAGTCAGTGAGAAGCCCCAAGAGGGTTGTTAGAGAGAGAAAACCACCAGAGCGATTTTGTAGCTATTTGGACATGGTGAGTAGCATTGTTGAGTCTAAGCCTTCTAGCTATGAGGAGGCAATAGACCAGCAAGTCTGGAGGGATGCCATGGTGGAAGAGTGTGTTTCCATCATGAAGAATGATGTTTGGAAGAGTCTCGAGGCATGAGGGGAACTTACTAGTGACTTCCAGGTGACTCTACAAGTTTAAGTATGTTGTGGATGGCAGCATTGAGAAGTATAAAGCTCGGTTTATGGCTCGATGGTTCTCACAAGTAGAGGGAGTTGATTATGAGAAGACCTTCACTCCAGTTGCTCAATATACTTCTATCAAGTCAATGATTTCCATAGTAGCAAAGATGGGCTAGAATATCCATCAGATGGATGTAAAGGCTACATTTTTTAATGGGATTATACAGGAGGAGGTTTAAATTCAACAACCATAGGGATTTGAGGTGCATGGGAGAGAGTCCCATGTTTGCAAATTGAAGAAGGTACTCTATGTATTGAAGAAAGCTCTGAGAGCTTGGTATTCTAGGATAGATGCTTACTTGCAACAGTTCGGTTGTAGATCCAAACTTTTATTACATTATGATTGGTGAGGATCCTCTAGTAATGTATGTGGATGACTAATTTATTACAAGTACAGAGAGACTCATAGAGTACTGCAAGCGAGATCTTGCTTCAGAGTTAGAGATGACAGAACTTGGACTGATGAATTATTACTTGGCATTAGAAGTGTGACAAGAGGATCGACATATCTTTTTGGAAGAGGGAAAGTATGTAGCAGACATTCTAAAGAGATTTCACATGGCGAGTTGTACCTATAGGCCCATGTCCACACCTATGATTACCAACTAGAAGAAGCTTCATGCTTTTGAATCCAAGTTGTTTGATTCCACGATTTGTTGTTAGTTAACATGCTCATTGATGTATCTAGTCAGTACTAGACCAAACATTTGTTTTACACTCAATACTCTGTCAGTTTATGGTGGAACCTAGGACACTGCATTAGGTGGTTGCAAAACATGTGCTTCAGTATCTGCAAGGGACAATGGATTATGGCTTGGACTATGTTCACGTAGATGGAGTCAAGTTCATTGGCTATACAAACTCAAATTTGTTAGGATGTGTTGATGATAGGAAAAGTACTTCAGGGAGTTGCTTCAAGCTAGGTTCCGCAATTGGGTCGTGGTTCAACTAGAAGGAAAGGCCAGTAGCACTAAGTTTTGCTAAGGTAGAGTACATGGCAGCTAGTCAAGCCAGTTGTGAATCCATTTGGCTTGAGAACTTGTTGGTGGCCTTATTTGGTCAGCAGTTGAGGACTATAGTGATTTACTGCGATAATCAGAGTTGCATTAAACTCACAGAGAAACCACTTTTTCATGAAAGGTCAAAACACATAGATATCAAAAACCACTTCATCCATGACTATGCTCAGAAATTCCTTGCCAAGAGGGAGCGTTAGAAAAGTGTACCGAGGAAAAAGTGTCCAACATGAACCCTTGACATAAATTTGTGAGATATAAAGTTAAAGTGACTTTATGAGATATAAAGTCTAAGTGACTTTTTGTGAATATTAAATGAAAAGGTGATTTAAGCGGGTAAAGTGACTTAATTTAATTCATTGAGAGATTAAATTCGCACCCTTGATCTCAATGGCTAAGATCTAATCTCAACCAATGGATCTTAAGGTTGGGTCACTCTTCATAAGAAAAACAAAAAGGCAACTCATGGAAAGAAAACAACCATTTTCATTCATGAGCTTTGAATGAAGAGAACAGAGAGCAGCAGGGGCATGTATTTCAAGGTGAATTTGTATAGTAGCAAGGGCACGAATTTCAAGGGTGAAATCATACAGCAAAGGGCACAAATTCCAAGGGAGAAATCGTACAATAAGTACACGATTTCCCAAACAGTTGGCACAAATTTCCAAGCAGCAAGCACAAAAATTAAGGCAGGATATAGTGCATTTATTGTGTATTTCGTACAACAAAAAAAGGCATGAATTTTGAGGGTTGTGGCACAAATTTCAAGGCATGGAATGTTGATGTGAGTAGCATCAAAAGGTCTTCAACAATTGCTTGGTGTCTTAGCATGTGGAAGAGATTATTTTCCTCTTATAGTGGATTTATGTCTTCTTTCCTAAGTTTAACTTGGGAAAAGTACAATAATTAAAGTCAATTAATTATTGCGAACTATTGGGTTATTTTTAAGGATAAATAATTTAATTATTTAATTGACTTAGAAATAATCTCAATCGTTGATCTTCAAGATGGTTATAGAAGGAAGATTCAAGATGTTTCTAGAGGGGAGATTAAGGTTAGAGATTTGGACTCAATGAAGATTATAAATAGAGGCTAGCGATGGAGGTGAAGACACAACGAAGAGCACTAGTGTGTGAGCGAATCATCATGAGAGAGGGATTTTCTCTGCAGTGTGAGTGGCTCAGTGACCAATGTGCAGAGAAGGAAGAAGTGTGAGTGAGTTAGAGCGAATCCAGGAGGGCCGAGGTGGAGGAGATCACAGGGCTAAGTCGACAAAAGAAGATTGAATTTGTCTGGAGGAGGTCAAGTTGTTGGAGTGCTCAGGTTTTTCCAGTGCGCAATAGTGGCAAGGTGCAAATCGAGTTTCAGGAGGGTGCAAATTTAATTGCTAGAGGTCAATTTCTTCATAGCGATTTCATATGGAGGCAGATTTCCTTGAGGTCGATTTAACTGGGTTGAATTCATTCTCAGGGAACCGAGTTGCAAGTTCCAGATTGTATTTCTCCCTGTAGCTTTGTGGTTTGAAAAACACAGATTTTCCAGATATAAAATGATAGAGAATTGTTTATGGGTTAATTGCAATGTGTGATTGATCTCTTTCGTTTATTTCCACTGCATATTTTTAATTCCAGAAGTTAAAGATGCTAGTGATTTTATTTTTTGGTGATTCAGTTATTATTTGGGTAAATAAATAATAAACTGAGGATAAATTAAATTGTTGTGAGAAAATAAATCTGGTTGGTATTAGAAATTTAACAAGGAAATCATACAGCAACACAAAATTTGTGGGGGTTATTGAGCACAAATTTTGAGGGGTTGTCTACACACATTTCATAGTTGTTTTCGCACAAAAATTGAGAGAAAAGTTCACCACAATTTCCAAGGAGTTTGGACACAAACTGAGATAAGTTTGTGTGATTTTGTTGGAAAATTTTATCGTTGTAAATTATTCTCTAAGAAATAAAAATATCTCATCTCTCTCACTGATTTTCCCTTCAAAGTTTTTGCACGGGCTATTGCCCAAAAATTCTTGTGTAAATTTTTTGTGGGTTTGCTTGTGTTTTATCTCAGGAAAAGGGAAAAAGTAGATTAGACTCTTGTGTTTCGATTTATGATATATTCATGTTTATGACAGTGGAAAAATAAGCATGTGGGTTGGGAATTAAACATGATGAGATTTCATTAAGCTTGAAACTAGGCTGGATCTAAGCATTAAAATTCTACAGTCTAAGAGAGCTAGATCTAGGCTTTTTCCATTGCAGAGTAGAGAAAAGGTTTTGCTTGTCTTGTGTGCAAGTCAACTTGGAGCTATCCATTCTCCTTGCCTTAGTCCTCCAACTCAGTGACCAAGCTTGGAAGGATCTTCAAATGGAACACATACATGTTCTTGTATTCCATATAGTGTCGTCCCTATTGTGCTAGGTTATACATCTCTAGCACACTTGTGCTAGGTTTCATTTTTGTCTCAAGGTTGAACCTTTACTGGATATTTTATTGTTGTTCTTCATATTGTGGAATTAGGACTTTTCTATGATATTTTCGCTAGAGTTGGTTTTTTCCCTAGACATAGTTTACTTACTCTTTATGCACAATTAGGCTTGCTAGGTTAATTTTCGCTAGTGTTGGTTTATTTAATACTACCCTATTGTTGATTTATGTTGTCTATGTAAAATTAGGGTTTGTTGGTTGGTTCTCTCTCTTTCTCTCTCATGAATCTCATAATGAAATGCATTGTCATGTGGTCTACTTAGTATGGAAGACTTGTTGAAGAACATTGGATTAAGAAGAGCCTTGGGAGGAACAAGCCCAAGGAGAAGGGATCTGGAACCACTTTATCAAGCAAGGTATGAACCACTGATGTAATTTATTCTTCTTGTAACAAAATCTTCTTTCTTTTCCCCATATTTGCTCGTATTGGCTTTATGTTATTTAAATGCATTTTACTTTCATTGAATCCATATTCGAAAAGTTTTCTATCTTCTTTAATAGAGCTAGATCTAGGATTTTTCCATTGTAGAGTAGAGAAAAGGTTTTGCTTGTCCTGTGTGCAAGTTAACTTGGAGCTATCCATTCTTGTTAATTTTAGATAACAATGGTATGTTCTATGCTTTAGCACAATTTACTTCAATGTTCCTTATCAACCCAATGACAATTTCCAATTATATCCAGTAGCAATCACATTAATTTAAACACATTGACAGTAAATGCAGATAGAACATAAAAACATGTGCAGAAAACAAGCCAAGACAAGAGGACACAAGATGTGGCGAATGTCAGGGACAAACCCCAATGTGGGGAAACCCTTTGATCAAATCTTCTTATTATTCTTCAATAGTTCAACAGAGAGAGAGAGAGAGAGTACAAATATCAAATTAACTTGCCCAAAACAGTCCTGTCAAATCAGCAGTCAACTGCAGCCCTAACCAGAAAGTCAACGGTGGTCAAAGCAGCTCCAAAATGTCCTCCAAGCAGCTCGATCAACAGCAAATAAATTCGGCCTTCCAAGAGGGTCAAAGTCAACCCAAAAACAATCCAGTCAACCAAGTCAAACACTACTGTAATTTCTGTAGTCAAATGCTGAAGTCAAACTGTCCCAATCACCTCGAAAACTATGCCAATCAATGTGGCATTCAAAAATCGAAATTCTACCCACTAAACCAAAGTGAACGCTGGTCAAAATCACCTAAGTCAACGCTAGTCAACATTGTCCTATTTCCTGAAATTTTCAGCCTCCAAAACAGTCCTAAAATTCGTCCTCCTGCCACACGTGCGAAGAAGAGAGAGAGGTTATCCTTGCGTTGTATGAACCAATCAAGAGAGGAGAGAGATGATGTGATGTGTTGAGTGATGTACAAATGAGGAGAGAGGTCACTCCTATTTATACACTTCATTGAGGGTGAGGAGACACATCTATTGGGCTTCATGAGCCTACATTTGACTGAGGCCGACCTTGACAATTTGTGCATGAGAGAGAATAAATTCAAAATTCCATTTCTGCTTGTCAGAATGAGATGATCTTTATATCAAAATTGGACCCCAAGAAAAGAGGAATCCAATGCAATAATCATCTACATCATATGAGTTGTCCTAAGGTGGAATTTGGCCCTAGTTGCCAATTTTAACACTCCCTCTCAACTAGGGAGAATTCCACCTATCAATCCATCTGTCATCATGCTATCCTGTCATCCTGTACCATCTCTGTCATCACTGCCCTGCTCTACTGAACCATGAGGTAATACTCCATTGACTAAAGTCAGTCCTTGATCCTAGATCAAGTTTTTAAACACCATGCATCATAGTCATAGGGAGTACGGCAGTACACGATGCGTCCATCGGTAGTGCTATGGTCCCTAACCATCTTTTCCCAACTCATTGGCTAGATGAGAGGTACTTCCCATGAGTCCCGGACTCTATGGGTAGGATGTGTGTTGGGGCATCAGCAGGAGAAGGTGAACCACTCATCCTGCTCATATGCCATAGGAGAAGGTGAACCACTCATCCTATGCATATGTCAATCGTAGGGGAAGGTGAACCACTCACCCTACATGCATGTGTCCGGGTAGGGGAAGGTGAACCACTCACCCTACACACATGTCAAACATAATGGGGTATCACAAGGGAAGGTGAACCACTCACCCTGTATCTAGTGCACCACTAGGGGAAGGTGAACCACTCACCCTATGGTCACTCATAGCTCCAAGAAGTACCCCAATCCCCTAGGAGCTCCCAGAGCTTTGTGTCCAACTCATACGGGACCCTCATAGGAGGGTCGTTCCATGACTCCAAGTCTCTCTCGGAAGGTTAAGAATTTGACCTTCCCCAAAGGCTTCGTGAGAATGTCTGCGACCTGCTCATCCGTCCTGATGTGTTGGAGCCTTATTGCTCCCCGTTGTACCATATCCCGAATAAAGTGGTACCTGATATCAATGTGCTTGGAGCGGTCGTGGAACACGAGATTCTCTGATAGGTGAATCCCACTCTGGTTGTCACAGAAGATCATGGTGGTATCCAGCACGTGCTCAAATAGCTCACTGAAGAGCTTCCTCAACCAAACAGCTTCACAACAGGCCATACTCGTAATAATGTATTCAGCCTCGACAGTGCTTAGTGCAATCGCTTTCTACTTTCTGCTCATCCAAGATATAGAAGCATACCCCAAAGAGAAGCAACACCTAGATGTGCTCTTACGATCCACCACACTGCCAGCGCAGTCAACATCTGAATATTCATGTAGTTTCAAGTTCCTAGCAGTGTATCTTAATCCATAGTGGATTGTACCCCGGAGATATCTCAAGAGATTCTTAGCAGCAATCCAATGAATGTGATAAGGCTCGACCATAAATTGACTCAACGTGTTCACAGCAAAGCAAGTTGACGATACTCGGAAGGGTTCGCTAATCTGGGCCCAGCAGCACTTCCACATAGCTTCTTAAAGTTGAGTTCCATCAAAGTAGTCACGGACTTGCAATCCACCATTCCACATCTCTCAAGTAGCTTCACAATGTATTTTCCTTGAGAAAGGAAAATCTCACCTGGCTTTTGCCAAACCTCCAACCCTAGGAAGTAATGCATCAGTCCTAGGTCCTTCATCTCGAATTCAGAAGCCAACTCCCTCTTGCATTGATGAATGAGAGGGTCATCACCTGTCAGAAAGAGATCATCCACATAAAGGACCAGAATGAGAGGCTTGTCCTTTTCAACCTTGAAGTATAGGTTCAGGTCAGCATCACTCCTTGTAAATCCCAGCTTCATAAGATAGTTATCAATCCTCTCATACCAAGCCCTAGGGGCTTGCTTCAACCCATAGAGGGCTTTCTTCAACCTGCATACATGTGTCTCATGATCTTGAACTTCGAACCCCTCAGGTTGTTCCACATAGGCTTTGTCTTTAAGCAAACCATGCAATAAGGCAATTTTGACATCCATCTGGTGTAGGCTCCATCCTTGCGAGGCGGCAAGGGCTATGATCGAACGGATGATGGTATATCGGGCTACCGGTGCAAATATCTCATCATAGTCGACTCCTTCCTTTTGAGAGAAGCCTCGAGCAACAAATCTGGCTTTGAAATTCTCAGCATTCCCACCATCTACAAGTTTGATCTTGTAGAGCCATTTTGAAGTGACCATTGACTTATCCTTGGGTCTAGGAACCATGTCCCAGACATCATTCTTCAAGATCAACTCATACTCCTCGTTCATCGCATCCTTCCAAACTTGGTGTTTCATGGCTTCTTCGAATGTGCAAGGCTCAGATTGTACAATGATACTCATGGCAGCTAAGTACCCTTGGTACCTATTCGGCTTCTTGCTTTCCCAAAATGTCCCCTTCAGTGCAATATGTTTCTCAACATCTTCAAGAGTATCTTTGAGCTACAAAGGTATTTTTCTTGAAGAAGGGGGCTCACTAGGAGGTGGATCAATGGGATCCATCGGACCTTCAACATCGGGCATCGATTCATCAGATGGAGGTTCATCCTGCTTTTCTGCATTTGCATCATCATTGTCCTTCCTAGGGATAGGAATATCTCGGATCTTTCTAAGAGCAGAATCTTCATCGAAAGTGACAACATGACTTAATTTCACTTCCCTTTGACCAGGCACATAGATTTTATATGCCTTTGAAGTTTCATTGTAGCCCACAAACGTTCCTTTCCTCGCAGATGCATCTAATTTGTTCTTTTTCTCTTTAGACACATGAAAATATACGGGACAACCAAAAATTCTAAAATGAGAAACATTATGTTTCTTACCGGTGAAAACTTCTTTGGGTATCTTGAAGTCCAATGCTTGATGTGGGCATCTATTTTGAACATATACAGCGGTGTTAGCAGCTTCTCCCCATAAGAACTTCGATAGACCTTGGTCATGAAGCATGGCACGAGTGGGTTTTATGATAGTTCGGTTCTTCCTTTCGGCATCACCATTTTGTTCAGGAGTATATACATAGTGGTCTCCCTCTTAATGCCAACTTCTCTACAATAATCTTTGAATTCATTTGACTCATATTCGGTCCCATTATCAGTCCTCAATATTTTGATCTTCTTCCCTATTTGATTCTCAACCAAGGCTTTGAAAGAGCGAAACCATTTGAATACTTCATCCTTCTTCTTTAAGAAATAGATCCATGTTTTGCGAGAGAAGTCATCCACAAAAATAGCATAGTATAAATTGTTGGAAAATGTAACTATGTTTGGTCTTCAATAATGTACTTGAGTCATTATGTAATTTACTTTTCAAAAGAATAAAGAGAAGAATTTTTATTATTATTATTGTGACTTATTAAAGCATGGGTTTCGTGCTTGGGTCACCATGTTTTAGGTCAAAGTCCCCATTGCGGACTTCTAGGATTTATTCTGAGTGCATAGAATTATTTACATTTAAAGAGACCCTTCTTGGGCTTTTGAATCATGTAAAAAGGTTAAGTATTGAGTCAAATATGAATTATGCAACCTCCACACCATGTCAGCCTAAGAGAAGATCAAGTTGGCCTAAGGACCCTATTTGACCCCACAAGAAGCCTATAAAAGGAAGCACATCAAATTCATTTGGATCATCATTTTCTCATCAAGTTCGAACTCTCTTGTAGCTAGGAAGAAGTGTGAAAATCTCTTGTTGCTGGGCAGAAGTGCGAAGTTCTCTTGTAGCTGGAAAAGGTGCGAAGTCTATTGTTGGGAAGCCGAAGTGAATGCGAGTTTGGGGAAGTCTAAGGAGACAAGGAAAATCGAAATTTTGGTGTCTCTCTCTCTTTGTTTCGTGCCCTAGATTGGGAGATCGAAGTCTTCCAAGTTTCATTGTTGTCGAAAGCTACCAGTTGCCGTAAGTTGCTGCATAGTCGAAGTTGCTGGGAAGAGGTCAAAATTTTGGGAGGCTAACTTGGTGTGGAGGGAAGGTATGGTCTTGGTCTAGGGTGAAGAGTCTCAAAGAATACTATTGAAAGGAAGAATTATCTTGACTAGGTTTTCCCCTCGAGGGGGGTTTTGCCCTAGCATGTGCCTACATCTGGTGTCTATTGTTTTATGTGTTGTTGCTTTTGGTAATTGCTTGATGAACTAAAGAAAGAAGATATAAAGAATCGTAATAATAAGAAACATCACAATTAATTATCAAGATCAAGAAAATCTTTATTGCCTTTCTGATTTTCCAACACAAAGATGTCACGGGCAACATACCCGATAGATCAGAATGGACCAATTGAAGAATATCAGTGGTTTGAGTTACACTTGAGGGGAATGGTCCCCTTGTATGTTTTCCAGCTTCACTTCCCTGACAAACACCTTCATGATTCAAGTTGAATTCGGGCATACCTGTGACCATCTTCCTTACATTAGGTAAGGCTTTGAAACTAAGTTGCAGGAAACGTTGGAGAAGGGTCTGTTTCCGGCCGGAAACGAAACGGAAACAAGGAAACTCATACCGTACAGCCTGGAAACGCGTTTCTGGCTGTACTGGCTCGTTTCTCGAGGAGGAAACGTGGCCAGTACGGCTGGAAACACGTTTCCAGGCCGTATGACAGAGTTTCCTCTTCTAACTTGACTTTTTCTTGTATTTTTTTTTAATTTTTTCACTTCTAATTTTTTATTGGGCGACTAAAATATCTTCTGGATGCCTCTCAAGTTATAAAAAAGAGGATTTTTTTGAGTGGGGCAGCCTAATGTTCAAGCCTATGGCCCTAGTGTTGATATGCAGTTCATGGTAATGTTAAATTCTTAAAGTAAAAGGATGAAAATGAAAAATAAAGGAGAATGCCACTTTTATAGATGAAAATGAAAAATAAAGGAGAATGCCACTTTTACTTAAATTTTTAACATTACCATGAAATGACTCAGGATGTTTGAGAGTGGTTTCCCCCTCATTGGATTTCATATGGAGAAAATAGAATTTTAGATCTCACTCATAATCCAGTAGACTTATCTGTTTTTTAGGATTTCAGGATTGGGGGATTGCAATGTTTCCATTAGATTTTGTCATGTACTAGGGTATGGAACTTGTATTTAATCAAGAGAACCAAGCCCTCTATGCAAGGGAGACTACCAATAATCAAGAGCACGTAGGATACTAGGGTATGGAACTTGTATTTAGTCAAGAGCACTATGGTCGTTCGACTATGTAGGAGGAGACTCCCAATCAAGCACGAGACAAGAAATTAGAAATTTCTCGTGGCTGATTTTGGATATTGCTATTTTCATTATGTGATCATTCATGAGTAAATGTGATGTAAATTTAGAGACTTGTAGTTTATGCATTGACAATTGACAATTTAATCACAATGTAATAAATTAGAATGTATCATATATGCTTTATGATTGCACATATTTCGTAAATGTCCTAATATATATATATATATATATATATATATATTGTGTTTGCCCGTTTCCAAAATTTGGGGGGGTCACGTTTCGTACCCGTGCCCGTTTCGGAAACTTGTACCCGTTTCCCCGTTTCATGCAGCTTAGCTTTGAAATGAAGGTGAGCAAATCTCCTGTGCCATAATTCGAATTGAAGAGAAGTATCACAAGTCATTGCTCCCAATGGACTTCCTCCAACCTGATAGAGACCTTCAACCCTGAATCCAAGAGTGAATGCATCTCTTGGGTTTCTTTGCCAAACACGAACCTTCCCATCAATGAATGACACCTTGAAACCTTTATCTTCCATCGCAGAAATAGAGACCAAGTTCTTTTTCAGATCAAGTACATATAGTACTTCTTGTTAATGAAGAGTTTGACCTTGATTTAAGTGGAGCGTAACAGTCCCAATTTCTTTCACGAGATAAGTGGCATTATCCCCAAGTATAATCTCCATATTCGTCTTCTTTCAATCAAGTTAGAGAGAGCTTCTTTGTACCCAGTGAAGTGCCTTGAGGCACCACTATCAATCAACCAATGATCCAATGTATCTAAAGGAGAGGCAATGGTGAGGGCAAAAATAAGATAAAATTATTTTTCCTTTACAACATTAACTTCTTCATATCTGGAGTTTCTCGATTTCTTAGGAGGACGACCATTTCCATTTTGAGCAGCGGGAGCATCCCTCTTTCCTTTGTTGTTGAACCTGTCGTTCCTTTAATTGTCATTGCCCTTGAAGTTGTTGTTATGGTTGTCATCATCTCTTGGAGTATCCTTCTTGTGAGGACACTCTCTAGCGAAGTGGCCAAACTTGTTACAATTGAAGCATCTTCCTTTTCTTCCTTCTTTGAATCCCGGCTTGAACCCTTGTCCTTCATTCTTTGGACCAGCATTGTTCCTCCTCTTAGAATGTGCGGACAAGGTGATAGGATTGTTTCCATTTGAGGGCTTGTCTCTTTCGATCGTCCTTATTTCTTCTTGAGTGCATCTAGCCAATAATTCATCAAATCCTAGAATCTTGTCATTGTTGAGGATGGTAGTGTTGAACACATCCCATTCTCTTGTAAGGCCTCCAAGTGCAATAAGAGTGAGCTCCCTGTCACCAATGACTTCTCCAATAGATAGGAGATCATTCTTGATCTCGGTAATCCTCATGAAGTAGGATTTGATGAATTCTCTTCTATCCATCTTGATGTCTTTCAACTTATTTTTGAGAAAGAGAACTTGATTTGAATTATTTACTTTGAACATCCCAACCAGCTTGTCATACATCTCCTTAGATGTTTCGAAATTAGAAATATAGGCAACCAAAGGCTTGTGAAGAAAATCAACAATAATTTTCTTAGCTTTAACCTGACCTTTCTTGTACTTTGTTTGTGCAGTTGTGGATGCATTTGAAGGAGGCTCTGTTATTCTTCCTTTGACATAGTCCATGGCATCACTTTCTTCCAATGTCAAATCTAGAGTCATCTTCCATGCATGATAGTCGAATTTGTCCTTAAGCTTGTCCTCGGATTTGAAGTAAGATGTAGTCGTCATTGGGACTAGTTCCAAGTCCTTATCCAACAGCTTCCTTTAGTGATTGTTTTGTTTCACTTTTACTTGAATTATTTACTTTGAACATCCCAACTAGCTTGTCATGCATCTCCTTAGATGTTTCCAAATCAGAAATATAGGCAACCAAAGGCTTGTGAAGAAAATCAACAATAATTTTCTTAGCTTTAACCTCACCTTTCTTGTACTTTGTTTGTGCAGTTGTGGATGCATTTGAAGGAGGCTCCGTTATTCTTCCTTTGACATAGTCCATGGCATCATTTTCTTCCAATGTCAAATCTAGAGTCATCTTCCATGCATGATAGTCGAATTTGTCCTTAAGCTTGTCCTCGGATTTAAAGTAAGATGTAGTCATCATTGGGACTAGTTCCAAGTCCTTGTCCAACAGCTTCCTTTAGTGATTGTTTTGTTTCACTCTTACTTGGGCTTTGTCTTTACCAGAGCTCTGATACCATGTTAACTTTAGATAAAAATGGTATTTTCTATGATTTAGCACAATTTACTTCAATGTTCCTTATCAGCCCAATGACAATTTCATATCCAATAGCAATCACATTAATTTAAACAAATTGACAGTAAATGCAGATAGAACATAAAAACATGTGCAGAAGACAAGACAAGACAAGAGGACACAAGATGTGGCGGATGCCAGGGGCAAACCCCAATGTGGGGAAACCCTTTGATCAAATCTTCTTATTATTGTTCAATAGTTCAGCGAAGAGAGAGAGAGTACAAATATCAAATTAACTTGCCCAAAACAATCCTGTTGAATCAACAGTCAACTGCAGCCCTAACCAGAAAGTCAACAGTGGTCAAAGCAGCTCCAAAATGTCCTCCAAGCAGCTCGGTCAACAGCAGATAAATCCAACCTTCCAAGAGGGTCAAAGTCAACCCAAAAACAATCTGGTCAACCCAGTCAAACACTGTTGTAATTTCTGCAGTCAAACGCTTAAGTCAATGTTGAAGTCAAACCAATCAAATTGTCCCAATCACCTCGAAAACTATGCCAATCAATGCAACCTTCAAAAATCGAAAGTATGCCCACTAAAACGAAGTCAACGCTAGTTAAGATCACCCAAGTTAACACTGGTCAATGCTGTCATGTTTCCTGAAATTTTTGGCCTCCAAAATAGCGCTGAAATTCGGCCTCCTGCCACATGTGCGAAGAAGAGAGAGAGGTTGTCCTTGAGCTATACGAACCAATCAAGAGAGGAGAGAGATGATGTGATGTGTTGAGTGATGTACAAATGAGGAGAGAGGTCATTCCTATTTATACACTTCTTTGAGGGTGAGGAGAAACACCTATTGGGCTTCATGAGCCTACATTTGATTGAGGCCTGCCTTGACAATTTGTGCATGAGAGAGAATAAATTCAAAATTCCATTTCTGCTTGTCAGAATGAGATGATCATTATATCAAAATTGGACCTCTCGAAAAGAGGAATCCAATGCAATAATCATCTCCATCAGATGAGATGTCCTAAGGTGGAATTTGGCCTTAGTTGCCAATTTTAACAATTCTCCTCGTTGTACTCCTCCAACTCAGCTACCAAGCTTGGAAGGATCTTCAAAAGGAACACATACAAGTTCTTCTATTCCCATCTCTCTATAATGCTAGATTAAATTATCTCTTGATCACTTTGATTGATAGAGTAAAATTCATATTTTATGTGTTGTTTTTCAATAGTATCACAATCTACTCGTGGGGAGTGAATAGTACCCATCAGAACAAAATTCTTGTCAACTTAAATCATATTTTGAATGATCTAAACCAAAATTAAGACATACTGCAATAGTTCATTAAGGCTTCACAATAAAAATATCATTCAGATTTAGATTTATCATTTATGAACAATAAAAAGTTGTATATTTTGTTATTTCCTCGCTTTTCCTGATAATTTTGAAATAAATAAAGATACAACATTTTATTGATTTACTTGTTCTTAATTTAGGAAATGTTCCAATTAACCAATAACATAAATTGGAGGATGAACCAAAAGGAATGGGAATTCAGAGATATTAATCTAAATTTTAGTTCAATTCATCCCACACCATTGTCACAATCATTTGACTTCTCTAGCAAGCACTTTTCCAACTCAAAGCATGTGATTGACACGTTAACATTTATGATTTGAGGAACAATTCCACATCATTAACATTTCATTAGTATGTAAAATTATGGTAGGACTTATTGTTGTTAATCATTAGTGCTTTGTTTGTTGTTTGTTTCTATATGTAATAAACTTGTTTAATGCACCATGTTAGTTTGGTGGCATGGAAAATTAGTCATTAGTGGCCTTAATCTATTTCTTGTTTGTTTTTGTATGTAATAAACTTGTTTTCTAGAATCTACACTTTAGTTTGGTTGCATGAAGCACTTGGTCTTGTATTATAACATTTAGGTCGAACAGTTAAGATTGTGTATCTTTTTGAAGGTTTACATGTTTGAGTCTAGAAGAAGGTAGGGTATGTATCAGTGTTATTAGAACCGGACTAGACCGGACTAAACCAGCCAATCTAACCATTTTTGAGGTAAAACCAGTCCAAACTAGTGTCACCTACCGAAAAAGGTTGGTTCAGTACCGAACAAGCCTTTTTTCACTACCGACGACACTTTAACGCAAATTTTTATTTTTAAAGCAATAATCTATGAGTGGGGAAGCCTAGTATTTGACCAGATTGCCCTACTAATGCTATGCAATTAATGGTAATGTTAAATTCTTAAAGTAAAAGGAATCTTTTTACTTAAATTTTAACATTACCATGAATGGACTCAGGACGTTCGAGAGTGGTTCTGACCTCATTGGATTTCATATGGAGAAAGAAGAATTTTGGTTCCCACTCAAAATCCAACAAACTTAATAGGTTTTCAAGATTTCAAAATTGGGGTGATTGCAACACTTCAATTGGAATTTGTCATGTACAAGGGTATGGAACTAGCATTCAATCAAGAGCATCAAGCCCTCTATGTACCTTGATGTTAATAGCATTGATTGTTGAACTACTTTATGATGACCCTACTAAAAATGTACCCATCACTCAAACAAATTCTTGACTTGACATGTTAAGTTTTTTCTATCTTATTTTCATGCTTAGAAGGTCATATTGATGACAAAGATACCAATATAGGCACTGATTTTGATGATATGTAGGTATTTGTTGTAGCATGATTATTTTTCGATGCTAGATGTAGTGATCGAGGGCAATTTTCTAGGGTTTCAACAAAATCTTCTTCCTTGATACAACAATTTAATGCAATACATTTATTGTATCTTTCATTGAACAAATTGTCTTCTTAATATTACAGTAAATCAATAGAGAAATATTAATATGCAATAGAACCAATCCTTTAATTCAATACAATAAACTCAACATAACAACATAATTGTTCAGCAGACCCACATTAGTTCCACATAGTATGACCCACATACAATAATTGACAGGATCGATAACACAATTGTCCCCTAACCAGAATTTGATTAAATTTCACAACTGCAAACTCTATACAAATACGATTTGGGTCATTCATTAAAACGACTTTAGATCCGTGAGTTAATCCCAACCTGCGTCTTCACAACCAACCTTGAAGCAGCTACAATCTTCAACCTCTTGTCTTGCTAAGGGAGCTAAGCCTCATGGGCATCTAATCAACGAAACAGTCCCCCTGGAATACAACTCTAAATATATATATATATATAGCCCATCTAAATCTCGTCTTAAAATATCTAGTCAACTATCTCGTCAATTATTCGTTAATAATTATCCCCTTGAACTTGTCGCAACAAACCCCTGGATACATAGGCTCAACTTTGCTACGCAGGTATTCGATTTGTTGTCACTACTCAACTGAGAATCGCCAAAACCATGTGTCGAATTGATGAGTGGGCAACGTGGCGCAGATCGATCCTCAAGATTTGGGTCGTGGACCCACGCTCCAATTCTTAGCGTCATTACGTATGTTGCATATGCGAATTGGCTTACGTGAGAACCGTCGCAAAAGGGTGGCCCGCTAACACCCTCTCAAAACCTTTGCATATACTAAAAAATCGTTAACTACAATTCGTCCTTCCACAAGCACGCTACAAAAATTTCCTGTTCTTTGGAGTCTTGACTAGTCCACTAATAACACAGGGATCTGCACTAGGGTCCACAAAATGGATCTCGGAACCTCACCTTGCCCAGAATTCAGGAAATCCATGAATATGCCACAGAGAATGAGTATCTTTTTCTGCTAAGCTTCAGTGTTCAAACTGCCATTGTAGAATTTAATTCTTCAAAAGAAAGAGTTTTGGTTGTGCCATAACAGAAAATAGAAGGTAGTTTGGTCTCAAATTTATCCCAATTTCTTCATTGCTCCTATTGACCATTGAAGATCACTTAAAGACTCCATGCCCGAGGATATGTTAAAAGCTTCACGTACCATTAGAGTTTAGAGATCACCAGAGCTTTTAAGCTCTTTCTTTTTCTTCTCATTCTTCTTCTATATTGTACTCAGATTCCGCAAGCCATATGGGGATGATGTAAAGTGATGTTAGTATGATGAATTGAGTCATGTAATAGGCCTAGGTAACTTGGGACATTGTCATCAGGTGAGTTCAATCTAGGGAGTTTTTTTTACTTGGTAAATTATTGGTACTTTTTTTAGCATTTAATAATTAATTGAGTTTTTTCTCCCAGAGATAACCCCAAAGTCGTAGTGCGGCTCGATGGCAAGGCCTTGGGTGACTCCGAGTGTCTAGAGTCATTGTATATTACAACACTAGATCACTCGTAAAGTTTCGCAGAATTTGATTAGGTCTAGGGGTCATTTTTTAATTTTTTTAATTTCCCGCAGGACAGAAATTTAATAAATTCTTATTGTAAATTGTAATAAGTGATGTCTAGAGAAGTTGTATGGGGTATGCGTGCTCAAAATTACACCTCTACTCAATTTTCTACTAAGACACACTTTGAGGGTTGAAAAATAAGTTATGGACCCTCAAAACCCACTTTTCCTAAGTCTAGCGGAAAAAGTGGCAATAAATTCAACCAGTAATTAAATAAATTGGAAAAAATAAATATCCACACATAACAAAATGATGTAGAAATGAGGTGGAAATGTTTCAAGAACTCAAAGTTGAGTTACCAAGTGATGTGGACTCCACCTAAGCCACAAATCAAGCAAATTGAATTTCTCAAGGGGTTGACCATGAGTTCCACTGACATATCCTTCAACTTGTGGAATTTAGCTCAAGTTTGAAGCACAAGTCATGAGTTTGGTTGGAGTTTTGATGGATTTCACTAGAGATGAGTGGAGAGTGGTCTCCTACCACTCCACTCCAATATCCACATGTCCCTCTCTCATACCAACGTATTCCTTCAAGGATTGTGTGGGCCTCTTTGGGGAAATTCAAGTTGCCACTTGGGGAAGTCGATTTGCATGGAGTTGCCTTGGGATTCCCATCACTCTCTAATTGAGATCTCCACCATTCTACATTGGGATTTGCTCCCACACTCTTATTTAAACAAGCCTTGGGCTCTCATTTTATAATCTTGATACTAACTATTGTGCTGGAAGCTTTGCTCCTTTGCACACTACTTTCAATATTTATGTAATAAAGACTTTGGGATTCACAAATTGAATGTTCTTCCTCCTTGAGCATGGTATGGATTCTTGTTGATTAATTGTGCTTATTTCCTTTTATATGTACTACATGTTTTATGTTTCCATATGCTTTAGAGATGTATGGTTGTAGAGTTATCTTGCACAAACACTGTTAGTTTTTAGTAGCATCGAATGTGCTTTAACCATGAAAATTGGTGGAGAGGCTAAGTCACATTAAAGAACCCAAAAATCGTTTGGTGAAATTCCCCCCAGATTGTATTTTATTAAAATAATTAAAAATTTTAATGGGGTTCCTAAGTCTAAACTTAGGAAAATTAAAGCATTAATGGGTATTAATCAAAATATGGGTGAGAATGTTTTAGAAAGCGGATCAAGTCAAGTTTTAATCTTAGTCGTTGATTAGAGACTTAATCTCGTCCGTCGAACTCTCAACGGGAAAAGTATAAGAAGGAGGCTTGGGGTTCATTTAGAAATACACACAAAGAGAACAAAATGATCTGGAATTCGATTTTTGGGGCTAGGAAGCTGAGAATTCGAACTGAGTGATCATTCTACAACAAAGGGGCAGGGATAGTTTGAGAATAATGGGCAGAGGGGCGAAGAGCCACTAGTGGAGGCAACGCAGCATCTAGAGGGACTGACGCTGGGCCAATTTGGGCCCACGCAGGCCTAATGCAGAGCCAGAAGGGCCAGCACAAAAGTGATGTTTCCCTCACGCAGAAAGCCAAAAACTGTCGGGGAACTGTTGAAACAGCAGGAAGGTAGACGAAGAAGGCAGAAGAGACAACACAAAAACTGACACAGATCCTGTAAGGCTGATGTAGGGCCTACACACGGCCAGCGCAGAGATAGTCGGGGTTAGCCAGTTCTGCTACTGGATCAGCGGAAATCTGTCGGGTGAGGTGAGGTAAACTCACTCAGTTTTCCGCCATTATATTTTCTCTGTCACTGGATTGTATTCAGATTTACTGCTTAATAATAGAAAACCCTCAGAGCTGCTGCACCAATTTTCCCGCATTAGGCTTTTCTGGGGACTACTTTGTCCAAAAATAATTGTCTTATGTATCTTGTTCTTTGCTCAGTTTCTTGTTTCATGTAATCAAATTTAAAGTAGTGTAGGCTGCAGAAGTAATTTACTTCAATATTCAGAAAATAACTTGATAATGTATATTAAAATCAAGTAGGAGAAGTAAATTCAGTTTTGCTGTAGTAGGGGTTCCTTGAGGGTAGGAATTTTCACATGGTATTGGAGCATTGATTTTGAAACAGGAAGAGAAGATCCAGCGCTGCGCAGAGAGGCCAATAGTTTCATTTGGCAGCAATTCAAATCCCCTTGAAGGGATTGCGCAGTCTTTGCCAGGAAGCAAAGATTCCGATGAAATATCTCTCTCAGAGAGTCGAAAAGAGGTACGATTTCCAGTTCGTGAGGTTGCAGAAGCAGAGGGAGTGACGCAGAGCCTCAGCGCAGTGCTTGAAGGACGCAGTTTCTGCCGAGGCAAAAATCTGTCGGAAAAGAGCGAAGACAAATAGAAGGGGAATTTACTCCTTAGAGGAATTTTCTCGCCAAAAGTTCGAATTTCTCACTTGCTAGGAACTGACCAGTGCTGCGCAGTGACTAGAGGACTCAATTCGACAGTTTGGGTGAGATGGCATTGCATGGGCTCAAAGATCAGGACAAGTTGGAAGGAGCTTCCAACTATGTCATATGGAAGACCAGAGTCTTAGTTGTTCTGGAGGAGTACGATCTCAAAGTCTACGTTAAGAGTGTTGTGGTTGTTCCCACTGACAATGATCAGAAGAAGAAGTACAAGGCCGAGTAGGGAAAGGCGAAGAGGTTCATACTCGATGGAGTTCGAGATCATGTGGTCTCACACTTGCAGGGCAAAGATACAGCCCGAGAAATGTGGGAAGCTTTGTCTTCACTGTATGAAGGTTCTTCTGAACAGCAGAAGATGTACTTAGAACAAAAGTTGCAACGAACATTGATGCAAAAGGGAGAAGGGGTTAACTCCTATATTCAACGTCTTCAAGACACCAGAGACCAGCGTGCTGCAGTGGGGTCTACTCCTCAATCTACCGCGATGGTAAGGACGGCCCTGAATGGAGTCTCGTATGAATGGAAAGTCTTCATCCAAAGCAGTGTTACTTGGGAGCGGGAGCGAAAGCGAGGAGCGGGAGTGACATTTTCAAAAGCTCTCGGTTTGGGAGCGAATCCTGGAGCGATTTTATATAATATATATATTTTTTATATTTTGATACACATATGTCAACAAAAACATGTAGAATGATGAATTAGATATAAAAAACATAAAAAAACATAGATTGATCATTGAACCATCAACCATATAACATCAATCATCTAGAAGTTATAATCTTGATTCTTCATCAACCACGTCCACAAGTTAGTAACATACAACATATTGAGTCTTGTAGTCGTGAATCATGATTCATCAATCTTAAAGTTTCAACTTCAAGCTTTCAAAATTGAAAATTCAATATATAACATTTATCATCATTGATCACCAAAGTTGTACTTGTAAGCTAAGTTTAACCATTACAAGAAATAATATCTAACATGAAATGAAATGTTATAAAATGAATTATGAAATGAAATGAAACAACTTTCACGAAGCATCATATTCATAATTCAGAATCATTACCAATGAGTTATAATTGCCAACTTCAAACTTCAAACTTAAATTGTCACAGTCATATATTGTTTACAAAAAATATCATTATGATATGAAAGAGTCAAGACTCAACAGTTATGAAAACTAATAGAAACTAGAAAAGACAAGTAAATTGTAAATCTATTATCTACTACTACATGTGGCCCTTGCCACGAGAAGTGTCTAATGTATGAGCAGGTCATGGTGGTCTTCTAGGAGTCTCCCGCACAGACCGACGACCAGAACCAGAAGGCACATGCCCTCCACGTGAGGGTGTAGATGGAGGCGGCGACAGCAAAGGAACAAGACTCGGAACTTGAGCACTGCTACTGGATGGTGGAGGTGGCATGGTTGTTGCTTCATCTTCTTCTCTTATAAGTTCCGCTTCCAGTTCTTCAAGATTGTTAAAATTGTCAACCAGGGAAAAACTTCATGTGGGTCATCTTATTCATGGCTGATAATATTTTTATTAGATTCCTCTCGTCGAGAGGTGTAGGATTGATATAAAGATCATCCAATTCCGATAAGTATTCATGGAGATATGAATTTATTTTGATTATGGAATTATTATCAAGCCGACTTACAACTCATGTAGGCTCAGAAGCCCAACAGTCGCATCTATTCACCCACCAACATTGTGTATAAATATAAGAGGACTTTTCCTCATTTGGACTCACTCATCTCATCACATCTCTCTCTCTCTACTGCGCAGATATGAGTCTCTTCTCTACTGCGCTGAAATGGGTCTCTCTCTCTCTCACATGTGAAGCCGGAAACTGCTGAAACTGAAGCTGCAACTGCAGAAGTAAAGATTGACTTGTGTGGCCTAGAAGATCTCCTCTTTGGAACTACGCTGTAGGTTCATCTGAACCTCCTTTGAAAGCCGCAACTTTTGGTGGTGGAATGAAGTCAATCCGACGAACGGTTTGCAAGATATCGACTGCCCTAGTTTGCAGCCGAAAACTGCTGAAACTGAAGCTGCAACTGCAGAAGTAAAGATTGACTTGCGTGGCCTAGAAGATCTCCTCATCTGAACTGCGCTGTAGGTTCATCTAAACCTCCTCTGGAAGCCGAAACTTTTGGTGGTGGAATGAAGTCAATCTGACTGTCGGTTTGTGAGATATGGTCTACCCTAGTTTGATAATGAAGCCGCTAATGCTGATGCTACTGATCTAGGGTTTGCTACTGCTGATATGAATCAGATTTATTGTACTATTTCTCTCTGCTGAATTATTGAAGATAAAAGAAGATTTGATCAAAGGGTTTCCCCACACATTGTGGGGTTTGTCCCTGGCTAGCCGCCACATTTTGTGTCTCTTGTTTTGGCTTGTTTTATGTCGATCGTTTAATGTTCTATCTGCACTTTACTTTATGTACATGTAATTGTTAATCGGTGGAATATAATAGGAAAAAGAAGTAAACTGTTATAAGCATAGAACATACCATAACTTAACATGGTATCAGAGCTGAGGTGAAGACAAAGCCCGAGCAAGAGCAAGAGCAATCATTGAAGAGAAGATTGGCAAGGCTATCCTAAAAGAACTATGGGGTCCTCAACACTCTTTCCTGCCGAAGACAAGCTCCGTGAGAAAGCTGACTATCACGGATGGATGATGTCTATCGATCTAACCCTTGAAGATCAAGGAGTGCTGGACCATGTAAGAGGCAATATTGTTGAGCCTTCATCAAATGCATCTGCTGCTGCCTGGAACAAATGGAAAAATGGAGAAGTCAAAACAAAGAAGATCATCCGGGACTCTATTGACAAGCACTTGGTGGCCTACATCTCTGATCTAGACACCTCCAAGGAAATCTACGACAGACTGGTGAGTTTATTTAAAGTTAATGATGCAAATCAAGTTTTTTTTTTTAGAAATAAGTTGAGGGAAATCAAGAAGGGTAAAGATGAAAGTATGCAAACATACTTCTTAAGAATCACCGAGATCAAGAACGATCTCCTATCTATTGGGGAAACCATTACTGACAGAGAAATGGCACTCACAACTCTCGTAGGATTACCATCTGAATGGTATGTGTTCAGGACTACTCTTCTGAACAATAATGTAATTCCTAGTTTCGAGGAATTAATGGCTAGATGCATTCAAGAACAAACAAGGGTAGAAGAGCAGGAAATGCCCTTGCCTAAAGGTCCTCCTGCTGCTTTTTCTTCTTATGCTAAGAAAAGAAATAATTCTGGGTCTAAATCGAAAAGAAAGGCTGGATTTAAGGGTGGAAGAAAAGGACGATGTTTCATTTGCAATAAAGCAGGTCACTATGCAAGGGAATGCCCTGATAGAAAGGACTCTCACCGTGACGATGATCAAAATCCCTCTCATGGTAATCGAAGGAATGGAAAATTCAACAATAAAGGAAAAAGGAATGCGGGAAATCAAGGAAGAGGGCAACCATTCAAGAAGGCTAGAAATTCCAGGTATGAATCTAACACTGTTGACGATAAGCACGCTGAATATTATCTACCAGCTGCCCTATCTACCTCCGCTCCTTCGGACTCAATGGGAATTTGGCTCATTGATAGTCGTGCCTCAAGACACTTCACTGGTTACAAAGAAGTACTCTATAATCTGGTAGAGAAAGAAACTAACCTGGAAATTGTCCTTGGAGATGACATGAAATACCCAGTGAAAGGTGTAGGCAATGTTTCTCTTACACTGAATCAAGGTAATACGATTCACTTACAAGATGTATTATATGTACCTGATCTCAAAAAGATCTCGGCAATGGAAGACAAAGGCTATAAGGTAACCTTCAGCGATGGTAAGGTACGCATATGGAAAAATAATGTTAAAGATGCTTTCACTCTTGGGTTTCGAGTTGATTCTTTATATCAAGTCGGTGGAAGTCCGCTAGGTGTCATGTCTTGTGACACATCGCTTCAGTCTGAACTTTGGCATCGGAGGTTTGCCCACCTTCATTACAAAGCTCTACCCGATGTAAGACAGATGGTAACAGGGATGCCTGAATTCCAAGTAGAGAAAGAAGGTGTATGTCCGGGATGTGCCGAAGGAAAGCTCAAAAGGGGACCATTCCCTTCAAGTCAAAGCAAGACCTTCGATATATTACAACTAGTTCACTCAGACATATCAGGTATGATGCCTGTGAACTCCTTGGGAGGATACTCATATTATCTCACTTTTACAGATGACCATTCTCGAAAGACCTGGATATACTTCTTGAAAAAGAAGGATGAAGTGTTCCCTTGGTTCTGACACTTCAAAGCCCTAATCGAGAATCAAACCGAAAAGAAGATCAAGATCTTAAGAACTGACAATGGGACTGAATATGAATCTAATGAGTTCCATGATTTTTGTAAAGAGGCTGGCATCAAGAGGGAGACTACTACACCATATACTCCTGAACAAAATGGTGTGGCAGAAAGGAAGAACCGCACAATTATGGAAGTTGTCCGGGCCATGCTACATGATCAAAGTCTTCCTAAGTTTCTATGGGCTAAAGCTGCAAACACTGTCGTATATGTACAAAATCGATGCCCTCATCAAGCATTGGGTTCCAAGACTCCTGAAGAAAAATTCACCGGTAAGAAACCTGATGTCTCTCATTTTAAAATTTTTGGAAGTCCTGTATACTTTCATGTGCCGAAAGAGAAAAGAAATAAATTGGGAGCATCTGGAAAGAAGGGAATTTTCGTGGGCTATGGTGAAAATACTAAAGGCTATAGAATCTATGTAGCCGGTCAAAGGGAAGTCATAATTAGTCATGATGTCACCTTTGACAAAGATATGGCTCTTAGCAAGGTGATCAATCTTCCGACTTTGAGGAGCTCTCAAGAAGCCGACACCAGAGAACCGAAAGAAAAGGATGATGAATCAATGCCTGATGTAGAAGAACCCATGGATCCGATTGATCCTCCTCCATATGAGCCTTCCTCTTCTAGGAGGAGGCCTTCATGACTTAAGGGGTTACTTGATGATGCTGAAGGACATGCTGCACCCCAAGGAACCTTTCATGAAAGTAAGAAACCTAATAGGTATCAAGGATACCTAACCATCATGAGCACGATCATACAAAATGAGCCTTCGTCATTCTCAGATGCCGTCAAGCATCAAGTATGGAAGGATGCTATGACCGAAGAATATGAGTCTATCATATAGAATGATGTTTGGGAAGTAGTTCCCAGACCCCAGGACAAGACTGTTGTTACTTCCAAATGGCTTTACAAGATAAAGCATGCAGCAGATGGAAGCACGAAAAAGTATAAGGCTCATTTTGTTGCTCGAGGTTTCTCCCAAAAGGAAGGTATAGACTATGATGAGATATTTGCACCTATTGCCAGATATACGACCATCCGCTCGATCATAGCCCTTGCCGCTTCACAAGGATGGAACCTACATCAGATGGATGTCAAGACTGCGTTCTTGCATGGCTCGATCAAAGAAGAGGTCTACGTGGAGCAACCCGAAGGATTTGAGATTTATGATCGAAAATCTCATGTATGCAGGTTGAAGAAAGCTCTCTATGGGCTGAAGCAAGCACCCCGAGCATGGTATGAGAGGATCGATAGCTACTTGATGAAGCTGGGATTCACTAGGAGTGAAGCCGATCCTAACCTTTACTTTAAGGTTGAAGATGACAAGCCTCTCATACTGGTGTTGTATGTGGATGACCTCTTTCTAACAGGTGCAGACCCTCTCATTCACAAATGTAAGAGGGAGCTGGCCTCTGAATTTGAAATGAAAGACCTAGGATTGATGCACTACTTCCTAGGACTTGAAGTGTGGCAAAAGCCAGGAGAAATTTTCCTATCTCAAGGAAAATATGTGGTGAAGATATTGGAAAGATTCGGAATGGTGGACTGCAAGCCTGTAACTACTCCGATGGAGCTTGACTTCAAGAAGTTAAGCGGTAGTGCTGCTGGACCTGTTTTACGAAATGCTACCGAGTATCAGCAACTCGTCGGAGCATTAATGTTCTTAGTGAACTCCCGTCCAGATATATGCTTTGCAGTCAACACTTTGAGCCAGCATATGGTTGAACCCCACCACATACACTAGATTGGTGCCAAGAATCTGCTGAGATATCTTCGTGGCACTATCACTTATGGGTTAAGATACATTGCCAGAGATGTGAGACTATTTGGATACACAGATGCTGACTGGGCAGGCAATGTGGAGGACCGTAAGAGCACTTCCGGGTGTTGTTTCTCCTTGGGATCTGCTTCGATATCCTGAATGAGCAGGAAACAAAAGTCGGTGGCTTTGAGCACCGCCGAAGCAGAGTATATTGCTGCTAGCATGGCTTCTTGTGAGGTAGTTTGGTTGCGAAAGCTCTTCAGTGAGTTGTTTGGATTCACATTGGATACCACTGTGATCCTTTGTGACAACCAAAGTGGGATTCGTTTGTCAGAGAATCCCGTATTCCATGATCGCTCCAAGCATATTGATATCAGATACCATTATATTCGAGATATGGTGCAACGGGGAGCTATAAGGCTCCATCATATCGGTACAGATGAACCGGTCGCCGACATTCTGACAAAACCCCTTGGGAAAGTAAAATTTCTGACTTTCCGTGAACAACTTGGAGTTGTTCAAAGACCCTCCAATGAGGGTCATGTATGATGCATTGAGCTCTGAGAGCTCCAGGGGGGTGTGGGGTGCTTCTTGGAGCAGCATATGACCACAGGATTATTCACTATCCCCTGGTGGTATACATGTACACCCCGTGGCGACATTGTAGCAGGATTGATGTGTTCTCCTGTGAGGCCTGGATTGATGTGTTCTCCATGGCAGCTTGGATTGATGTGTTCTCCATGGCAATTGTAGCAGGATTGATGTGTTCTCCTGTGAGGCCTGGATTGATGTGTTCTCCATGGCAATTGTAGCAGGATTGATGTGTTCTCCTGTGAGGACAGGATTGATTAGTTCTCCTGTCGAGGCATCCTATCTATGCAGTCTGGGACTCATGGGAAGTACCTCTCATCTGATCAATGAGCAGGGAAATGAAGTTAGGGACCATAGTAGTACCGATGGACGCATCGTTGTAACTACCGTACTCCCTACGCTAGAATGACCTCCATTGATCTGGGATCAATGATACTGGTCTGGGACCAGAGGTAGGAGTTGTACCATACTATGACGCTGACTTCGGGTCGGTTGAGACTGGTCTGGAATCAGTGGTACATACTCTGAGACTGACCTTGAGTCAGTGGAGGATGATATTGGTCTGGGACCATTGGAGTTGTACTCACTATGATGCTGACTTTGGATTGGTTGAGACTGGTCTGGAAAAAGTGGTACATACTCTGAGACTGACTTTGAGTCAGTATGATACATCCTCGATCATTTCTTCTTCTTCATAATTCGGACAAAAGCAGAGTAGAACAGAACAATGCAAGAGCAGAGCAGAACAAAACAAAACAGTACAGATCAGTGCAGGGCAGAACAAGACAAAGCAGAACAGGCAAAATAGAGCAGAGCAGGGCAAGGGTCAGGCTGTACAAGGCAGTGCATTTGATGGATGAATAGTAACGACCGATAGACAGATTGCAGATGAAGTTCTCCATGGTTGAGAGGGAGTGTTAAAATTGGCAACCAGGGAAAAACTTCATGTGGGTCATCTTATTCATGGCTGATAATATTTTTATTAGATTCCTCTCGTCGAGAGGTGTAGGATTGATATAAAGATCATCCAATTCCGATAAGTATTCATGGAGATATGAATTTATTTTGATTATGGAATTATTATCAAGCCGACCTACAACTCATGTAGGCTCAGAAGCCCAACAGTCGCATCTATTCACCCACCAACGTTGTGTATAAATATAAGAGGACTTTTCCTCATTTGGACTCACTCATCTCATCACATCTCTCTCTCTCTACTGCGCAGATATGAGTCTCTTCTCTACTGCGCTGAAATGGGTCTCTCTCTCTCTCACATGTGAAGCCGGAAACTGTTGAAACTGAAGCTGCAACTGCAGAAGTAAAGATTGACTTGCGTGGCCTAGAAGATCTCCTCTTTGGAACTGCGCTGTAGGTTCATCTGAACCTCCTTTGAAAGCCGCAACTTTTGGTGGTGGAATGAAGTCAATCCGACGAATGGTTTGCAAGATATCGACTGCCCTAGTTTGAAGCCGGAAACTGCTGAAACTGAAGCTGCAACTGCAGAAGTAAAGAATGACTTGCATGGCCTAGAAGATCTCCTCATCTGAACTGCGTTGTAGGTTCATCTGAACCTCCTCTGGAAGCCGAAACTTTTGGTGGTGGAATGAAGTCAATCCGACTGTCGGTTTGTGAGATATGGTCTGCCCTAGTTTGATAATGAAGCCGCTATGCTTGATGCTACTGATCTAGGGTTTGCTACTGCTGATATGAATCAGATTTATTGTACTATTTCTCTCTGCTGAATTATTGAAGATAAAAGAAGATTTGATCAAAGGGTTTCCCCACACATTGTGGGGTTTGTCCCTGGCTAGCCGCCACATCTTGTGTCTCTTGTCTTGGCTTGTTTTCTGTCGATCGTTTAATGTTCTATCTGCACTTTACTTTATGTACATGTAATTGCTAATCGGTGGAATATAATAGGAAAAAGAAGTAAATTGTTATAAGCATAGAACATACCATAACTTAACAAAGATGTATAGTGCCATCCTCCAAATTATCATCCTCTGGGTGGTTGTCCCAAATTTTATATGTTGGATCCTCATAAGCCCGATCACAGTAATGACTCAACAACCTCAAGTTGTAGTGCACATAAACCAAGCTTTCTGCCCGATTTTCATTGAGTCTATTTCTTTTCACATTATGTATGAAGCTGTAGGTGCTCCAACACCTCTTTGCAGAAGAAGTATTTACAACCTGTGAGAGAACTTTTTTTGCCAACTTTGGCAAGAGTCCATGCCCGCCATATGATTCCCACCATGTGAGAGCATCAAATTTGTCTCTATCTTCCATTGCATAAAAGGTACCAAACAAACCAGTGCAACTGAAGTATCTGCCTATTTCAAGACACACACTAGCACATTCCTCCCTGTCAGGTATCAACTTTTTTAATGCTTCCAAATATCTTGTAGATACCTCTTCATCTATATGGGGTTTGGCCCTAACCCCACCCCCTGGTGCAGGTTGGCCCAACCAAGATGTCGAATAGTATTTTGGCGTAAGGATATACGCCAAGCAATGTAGTGGAACATTAAGTTTATCCCACCGTATACACACACAATCGTGAATCAGTTTGTACAAGTTGAGATCATTGTTATGAACAATATCTTTTATTTGCCCCAACATGGTATCCATCTACTCATACACCTCGCCAATCACTGGTTTATCTGTATCTACAAATAGAATCATGCGATAAATGGGCTTGGTGAAATCCAATACTTGCCTCACACGTGCCCAAAACATACCATCAAGAGCGGCCTCCTCCACCTGTTCAAAACCTTGCCTATCAACTACATTTGTAGCCCTTTCCTTTAATACCTGCTAGTGTGGACTTGATACCATGCTAGCCAATTACTCTCTTACCTTCAAAAGGGGCCTGAAGGTGAGGTAATAGCTACCAAATCTAGTCCTCGCAATCTTCAACAACTCCAATCTTGAGTGACTACGGAAAAGGCCATGGGTATTGCTATGATTTGTAATAAATTTTATCATTTGTTTGCCTTTCTTGTACAAATCACCAATCCATTTGTATTGTTCGTTTTTGTTCTTAACAATATCATGCATCAAAAGGTTCATTGTGTGAACCAAACACCCAGACCAAAATATGTTGGGGTATTTATCCTCAATAATTGCTCCCACTGCCTTACAATTAGGAGCATTATCAGTGATGACTTGGATGACATTGTATGGCCCAATACGGTCAATTGTTTCAAGTAATGGTTCTGCAATGTTGATGGCGGTCTTGAACTTGTCTGAGTAATCATATGCTGAAAGAAAGATGGCACCACTAACAGACACAGCAAGAACATTTATCAATGGCTTGCCTTTTACATTTGTCCATCCATCAGATACAATGGACACCCCATGGTCAGTCCAAGAACTTGTCATTCTATTCAAAAAATGTGATATTTTTGCCTTTTCATGATCAAGTCCAACGGTTCTTGCCTTGTCATACCCAGGGCTCTTGTATCCTTTAGGGACATCATTTATGGCAGAAACCATTTCGTGCCAATAAGGTGAGCGAAGAACATTGAACGGTATCCCACATGCATAGAGAAACTTGTAAACTTTTGAATCCACATTATTCCTACACCCTTCATCAAGGAAATTTGATATGGTTCTACGCCTTAAACTTGGTGACCCTGTGCCTCCATATCCACTGCCTTGGGAGGATCCTGAAGGAGTTTTTTGTGCATGTGATTGTGAGCTTGGTTCAAAGAAACCCTTTGATTTTTTAGATTTGTATTGGGCTTCCTCCTCTTCCCTTATGTATTTGGCTCTATCTGCTGCTGACACACCTGTACAAGTTTTGATTCCTATTTGTTTATCTCCATCCCATGGCATTTTCCCGCAGAGGTGTTTTCTGGCACGGGTGTATGAACTTGTGTAATTATTGTTGCAATGGGGGCAATGAAATTTAGTGGTTCCACCCCCTTTCCCTGCTTCAGGCCTGTTAACATATTTCCACAATGGGGTTTGGTCTTGTTTAGTTTTTTGAGCTGACTCATGTTCACTCTCCTCCAACTCCTCCTCACCAAGGTTTTCATCAAATCCACTATGTCCTCCTTCTTCATCCCCTTCTTCATTTTCAATTTCAACCCTCCTTTTTCTACCCTCCAGCACCATAATAACCAAAAAAGGAACCAAGAAGAAGAAAATGCCAAGAAATATAACCATGATGTTTGAAATTTGAAGTTTTGAATATGCAAAATTTTAAAAAATGGAATGGGAATGGGAATGGGAAATAGAGAAAAAATCATTTATTTATTTAGGAATAATTTAATAAAAGTTAAAAAAAAATTGCTAGACACTCTATTCAATATTGTAGAGCCTACCTCTTTGGCGTCCAATCTCCCCTTGCTTCTTGCTTTCTCTTGCTCTCTCTCTCTTGCTCCTTGCTCCTTGCTCTCTCTTGCTCTCTCCTTGCTCCTCACTCTCTCCTTGCTCCTCACTCTCACCCCCTCAATCTCAATCTCACTCTCACTCTCACAATGATGAAATGAAACTCTCCCTCCCTCCTTTTATTTCCCAAAAAAACCATTTTTTTTTTCCGCCCAAATTTTTTTTCCACATGGTCCGCTCCCGGCGATCGTTTTCGTCGCTCCGGGAGTGATCGCTGCTCCGGGAGCGATCACTCCCTGACCGCTCCCGGGTTATAAAAATCGCTCCCGGAGTGACGCTCCCTGCTTCGCTCCGGAAATAGGCTGGGAGCACAAATTTTTTTTACAGGAGCGCGCTCCCGAGTCGCTCTTGCCCGGAGTGGAGATTGGGAGCGAGATCGAGGGAGGTGTGCGCTCCCCCGCAAAACTGGTCCAAAGTATATTAGGCAGGGAAAGACTACCTTCATGGGAGGAGATGTGGGAAACCCTTCAACAGGGGGAATTAAGGAGGGATTTGGTTAAGGTCAACCTCAGTGGCAACAGTGGGAGTGGCACAAAAACCAAGGAGGAGGAGGAGAACGCAACTCTAGCGTCAAAGGGATAGCAGAAGCAAAAGCGTAAGAAGGACATTCCGAAGGTGAAATGTTTCAGATTTGGCGAGATGACCCACTTTTCATCCCAGTGTATTTTGAAGCAAAAGGATAAGGATGAAAAACGTGATCCTAAGATTGCTCCAGCAAAAATTGATGAAGATGAGTTTGCCATGAGTGCCCACGCATCTCCGGAGGGAAATGGGGTGATATTGAGTTGTAGTTGGGAGGACTACATGTGGGCAGGATCCTTGAGGAGTCCACTTCTTGGATCGATTCCTTGCTACGGGAGCCCAAGATTCAGCAATAGCAAAATGGACTTAGTTTCAGATGATGCAACGGTTTGTTAGAGAGACAGATGCAGAGGCCTGAGACCAGAGACTGATCAGCACAGAGTAAGGTTGGCAGCAGTGCAGATGGCAAAGTGCAAAAGTCAACAACAGCGCAGAAGATTCAGAGGGTCAGAGACTAGTAGTCGTCAGATTCCAACATTCACATGGTATTATGCTAAACACAGTTAGTTCAGAAATTTTGGATGTTTTCCGTTGTTGAGCAAAAGCAATTGGAAAATTACGCAGTGCAGAGCTAGCAATGGCACTGTTAGCAGCAAATGCAGAAGGAGTTGTAGCACAGATGCAACAGTGGCAGTGGTAGTGTCATGGGCAGCAGTACAGTAGCAGTAGTAGCACAGTGTTGGTGGCAACAACAATGCAAAAAGAAGATGCTACAGAGACAGAGCAGCATGCAGTTGGGCATTGTTGCTAGAGCACTTTCCTTGCTAAGAGGGAGTGTTAGTTTTTGGTAGCATCGGATGTGCTCTAGCCATGAAAATTGGTGGAGAAGCTAAGGCACGTGAGTTCTAAATAACCCAGAAATCATTTGGTGAAATTCCACCCATATTGTATTTTATTAAAATAATTAATATTTTTAATGGGGTTCCTAAGTCTAAACTTAGGAAAATTAAAGTATTAATGGGTATTAATCAAAATATAGGTGAGAATGTTCTAGAAAGCGAATCAAGTCAAGTTTTAATCATAGATGTTGATTAGAGACTTAATCTCGACCGTTGAAGTCTCGATGAGAAAAGTATAAGAAGGAGGCTTGGGGTTCATTTAGAAATACACACAGAGAGAATGAATTGATCTGGAGTTCGATTTATGGAGCTAGGAAGCTGAGAATTCGAACTAAGTGATCATTCTGCAGCAGAGGGGCAGGGATAGTTCGGGAATACTGGGGAGAGAGGCGGAGAGCCACTAGTTGAGGCAGCGCAGCATCTAGAGGCACTAATATTGGGCCCACGCAGGCTTAATGCAGAGCCAAAAGGGCCAGCACAAAAGTGAGGCTGCCCTTAGGCAGAAAGCCAGAAACTGTTGGGGAACGGCCGGAACAGCCGGGAAGGTTGACTCAAAAGGCAAAAGAGACAGCACAAAAGCTGACGTAGAGCTTGTAAGGCTGACGCAGGCCCTACATAGGGCCAGTGCAGAGATAACGGGGTTAGTCAGTTCTGCTGCCAGATCAGTCGGAATCTGTCGGGTGAAGTGAGGTAAACTCACTCAGTTTTCCGCCATTATATTTTGTCACTAGATTGTCGGGAGGGCATCCAGCATTGTATTCAGAATTACGGCTTAATAATAGAAAAGCCTCAGAGCTGCTGCACCGGTTTTCCCGCATTGGGTTTTTTCGGGGACTATTTTGTCCAAAAATAACTGTGTCCTATGTATCTTGCTCTTTGCTCAGTTTCTTGTTTCATGTAACCAAATTTAAAGTAGTGTAGGCTGCAGAAGTAATTTACTTCAGTTTTCAGAAAATAACTTGATAATGTATATTAAAATCAAGTAGGAGAAGTAAATTCAGTTTTGCTGCAGTAGGGATTCCTTGAGGGTAGGAATTTTCACAAATACATGATTTAAAAAATTTGCTCTAGATTTAGATAGTCCTAATTGATTTCACATAAATTTGTAGGCCTCCTTTTCATTGCATATTTTTTTAAATCTATATGTGGAGCTAATCTTTGGTTGAGTTTTGTAGAAGGAAAATCTTTTGTTGGATCAACGATCAAGCGTGAAGGGAAGTCTTTGGAGAGACCAACCCACTCTTGATATGCTCATAGAGGAACTCTTATTTGATTTAGCTCCATAGTCTAATCTTGCGAATTTTTTGCAGGAGTGCTAGCCATAGCTTGTCTACAAGTCAAGTTATTTCAAATTTAATTCATTCTCTAAAAAAATATTGTGTTTCATTGTTATAATTTGTTATTCAAGAGCTTAATGATGGCTAAGCAAAGAGGAGAGTTTACTCATACTCTTTAGCTTAGCCCTTGTAGATTATATTGTATATACATTGCATTTTCTTGACTAATTTTTCAGCTAACTTTTGATTTGTTTTGCAGCCCTACTAACTCATTTTTATGGCAGCTTGAAGGAGCATTTATTTGAGACATCTAACACACTTTTGTAAGACCTATTGGCATAGAATTTGCAGCCTTCTTTGTGACTGTTTGCAGCCCCATTTATTGCTGCCCAAAAGGTCCCAAAGGATGCCACTTATCCTTAGCTAATCGTGGGCTTGAGGGAGGCTTACCCTCTCCTCCTTGCACATTTCTTCTTGGTTATTGAAGGCTGCAATTTTTGGGGCAGAATTCTGTCATAAGTTTCCAAGTTTATAAGAAAGGATCATTGGCATCTTGTAGCCATTTCCCTTTGTAAAAATTTGTTCCTATTTCCCAAAGGAAGGATCCTAGTGCCTAGAAGTTGAATTTTATTGAAAAAAAATCCCCAAATCTTGAAGTCTTTCTCTCACATACAAAGAAGGTTCATCATTGTAATTTTCTCTTTAATAAAAGATTAATTTTCTTGTGAGGGAGCTTGGGAATTTTCCCATGGTATCCTTTCTCATAAGTTAGAGGGAGGATCTTTGTTTGTGGGTGGACTAATCTCTAGTTTAGTTTTTCTAATGCTCTTTTGCTAATTTCATTGCTAGTCTCATTCATGCATGATTAGTCTCTTAACATAACACTCATATCTACTTTCATTTTAGATAAATTAAGCTTGGTTTAGTTTGTCATTTCCATTTCTTGAATACTTGTATTGTGCAATCTATTACAACACATGCAATATTTCTTTTGAGCAAGCAAGTACTTTACATTTATTTGGCAAGCTTAGACTAGTTTATCCATCTACTTGGTTTCACAAGTCTCTTGAATACATTGCTTCATCATCTTATTGTGAACTCATGTTTATGTGGCATTTTGATAATTGTTGATGTCTCTTAAAGCATTCTTGTGTCACTTCATTTGAAGCAATTTGGTATTTATTTCATTTACTTGCAAGCAATCTATTTGGAACTTGTGGAGCTACATTGAGCTAATTTTTACTTTCATTTTCCATTGAAGATATTGGTACCATTTACTTGAGCATTACCTCTTATTTTTAAGTATTGATATCAATACTTTTCTTTGGAAGCAATAACATTCACTCAAGCATCTCATTTAGGCATTTTAGTACTAATTTGCATCTCTAAAACTTACCTCCAAGCATAAGCTTGGTTGTATAGACAACATAGGACCAAGTTTTCCTTGAAATTTCTTCCATTTGGTATGGAGTAAGGTAAAGTGTGTGACCCTGCAATTATGAAGGTGGCTTTGTGCCCTTGTAGGAACGACAACATGCATAATTTGTAAGGATTAGGGGAAGGGTATCGTTAACGACAGACCTAGTGCCTCCTCAGTCCCTCTTCCTTGCAAGTCACCCCAATCTTTACCCCTTGGTAAGAACTAGAGAGGAGAATTTCCCACTTTAGGGTAGGCATATAGATTAAAATTAACCAAAACAGTTGCATTTCACATTAGTTAGTTTGCACATCATCTTAATCAATTCATCTTGTGAGTATTTCAAGTTTTACTTGCAATATTGTTATTTAATATACTTGTCATTTTGATGATCATTTGGCTCATTGTTATTTGATGTCATTATCTCTTGCTACTTGAGCATTTCTTTTACAAGTACAATCTCCATTTATATTTTGCAAGTGATATTTTATTTCCTCATCTTGATCTAACTTTGGTTTGCAAGATTTCTTATCATTGTACTTTGAATTTTCATTTGAGCAAGTATTTGTCATTTACTTTGAGCAATTATTTGTTTAAGCATTGGTTTATGCACTTTATCCTTTGAATGAATCATTGAATATTGCTCATATATTTACACGTTTGTTTACATATTGAAATCAAGTTATCTTTGATAAGTATTTCCACTCATCTTAGTCTCTTATTACCTCATATTTCACTATATTAACCATCTTTAAGGACCACCCCCCCTAGCATAACTAGGAGAGACTTGGGATTAGGTGATAGCCCCTTCTCTTAGTTTGCCACCAAGATTGGGGTTGAAGATTTTTCCCACATTAACCTAGGTGTGCAACGTGAGGCGGCAATAGCTCCTTCAAACAATTAAGTCCCTGTGCGAGAACAACAACAAGAAAGATAAAAGAGTTTTATCAACTTGGGTGGAATCTTTCACCGCCAAAATTGATAGGAGAATGGGTCTTAAAACCCTCAGAGCCTTTAGCTCAAGAAAAACAAAGATAGAAGATCCAATCCAATCATGATCCAAATGAATTCAGCTCTCTTGTATTTATATATTTCCTTGAGGGGATTCTCTCCTTAACTAATTGAGTAAAATTCACTCCAAACCGCAACTTTAGGTTTCTTTGCCTAGTTGTCCCAAAACTTGCCCAAGCATCGAGTATTTTCAATTTTGGGGTTTTGCCCTTTCTCAAGACTATAGCCTACGGAAATCGATAGGCTACTTCGTCTCTTGGACAATTTCTTAGGAACATTACACTAGAGGTCATCTAGGGCCTGTTTGTTGATGTATTTTCAATTCAGAGACGGATTGCACTTTGTGCTATTTTGGTTATTTGCACTCTTACATGCTATATAAATGAAATTTTTTGCTTATTTGTGTATAAATGGATTGGATTCATATGGATGGACACGAATATATATGTTTTCTTTAAAATTTGAATAATTTGTGTGTTTTTGGTTGACTAGTTTTTTGGTCCAATTTTTTTTCTAGTTCCCAGTTCAGCGGATTTATCAGTTCGATCAATGGTTCGATTTTGATAACATTGTTATGTACACCTCTGTAGGCTAAGTAGTCAAATCACTGCATAAAGGAGTCCCTTGTTCCATAAACAAAAAGGTCCCAGATATGAATTTGGGTCTAGCTAAACTGTGACCTTAAATTAGATTATCATATTTACTTAATCATCCAATATCGAATTTGACAAAACAATAATTTCATTTTGCAAAATTTCATTACCTTCTCTTTTGTTGCCCTTTTACATACCCTACTTATAAACTTCTATCCTATGTCACATGGATCAACAAAATCAAACCGTGAGGTTCGAAATTCGTCGAAGCCAAAATGAAAAAATTTAAAATTCATTCAAGTTCATCGAACGTCAAGTTGAACCTGAACAAATTTGAACCTTGACAGTAATTTCCAGGCAAATTTTTCCAAATTCTTTATGAGGCTTGAGGTAAAAAATCACTAGAGCTTTGAGATAAAATCAACCGCACAAATTCCCACTACAACACACAATATTACACTCTCACCCCACTACTGCTTTTCATTATTCAACACTTGAATCCCAAGCCCTCTCGACTATAAGTTTCTAACTATCGGCATGCCCTCTCCTATTCGATCTCAAACCCTCAAGCCTCGTATCTTTTCATGACTACGCAGTAATGTCATTGGTTTGTTTGGAAGTGGAACCCCACGCAACAGATTGTGCAGTTGTTCCCTCTCTAGCTCAAGCAACGAGCCTCGCATGATGAATCCTTAAACCCTCAGTCTCATATTGCTAATTTGCCATGACTATGGAACTTGGGCTTAGACTTGCTAATTAATGTCATTGATGTTTGGATTTTATCATAACTAAGTTATTGATGTATGTTTATTGCTCAAGATTCTTACTTGTACATGTTTATTGAATTTTTTTTTTTAATTACCATTAAACCTAATGGTGAAACTCATAAAAACTTCATGAGAAAATTCAAATCAAACTTTATTGTTATCAAACTTGAATTCAAACCCATACCATGTGACATAGCTTCTACTAAAAACAAATGATATTTAAAACTTCAGAGATAAGGGGCACGAGGTATTCGCCCAGTGAAAACTACCTCATGATTAGCGAAGTGTTGATAAGTGATCTCTAAAGCTTCACTTCATTAGCTAAGGGTTTATCGGGAAATGGAAGTTTGACTTTGATAATAAAAAAGCAGCCCATAATTGCTATGAAATTTTAAGTATTGTCTTTTATAGTTAAAGAACGTTCTCGACCAAGTAGATACATTATTGATATATGAAAGATTCAAATCCGGTGGTGATATAATTCAAGGTCTTTTAATGTTGAATAATCAATCATCCACTGCTACAAAACCATTCTTTTTTTCCGATCCAAAATGAATTTCGTTAAATTCAGTCTGTTGTGGCCCAAGTTGTACATCTAAGTTCGGGAAAAGTTTCCAACCTCTCAAGGTATAAACTGCAGGACGCTCAGAGTAGGGCGTTGTGTCACAAAGTTTATACCTTGCGGCGTTCGAAACTTTTCCCGCAGTTAGGTGTACAACTTGGGCGACAACGGACTGAATTTAGCGAATTAATCGAAGATTCGCTTTCCCAAATATTCGGCTTCTGAATTGAACACACCGTTAATTTTCCGTCTTCTAATACTAAATATCTGTAAAAAACCGCACTCAGTTGCAAAAATATAAAACTCAATTGGGCAGCTTTAAAGGCATTCTTCTTTTTATGTCTGTAGACCGTAACGATAAATGTGTACAAATGCCTGAAATTATGGAACTAATTAAAGACTTTATCACCCTCCTGGCAACTAATTAAACGCTTTAATTCCCTTCTTTTAAACACGTCGTTAATTTTCCAACTGCATCAAAATACTCGCACTGACAGAAATAATCGAAGAACTTACTTGCCGCATTGCTGACAGTATCGCTGACGAACGTCTCCAAGCACAACGGTGGCCGCATTCGCGCAACGCAAACATACACGGTGCCGCCGATGATATCCCTTCAATTGACTGATGTCCGCCTCGCAGCTCGGTACCTGGCAACGCAACACGACGACTTTTGAGCGTTTTCGGCTCAATTCTTCCTCGTCGTTGTCCTCCAATTCGGGGCAAGCGCACGGCACCCGGCCCGCTAAGAAATTCGAGCAGATGAGCCGCGGATCCCGTTTGCGAATCAGTCGAGACTCAGTTTCCTCCTCCTCTTCCTCCGTCCCATGCGATCGATTCCCGGGGACTGAATTCTCCTCCTGCGTGGTCAGATGGACTCCGCGGGCCTGGGAAGATAATAAACATTCGTTTAGGTTGGCAGAGAGCTCCTCGGACTGCCAAGGCAAATTGTCAACCGGGGGGGAGCCGATGGAGAAGTTCAAAATTACATTGTCCCATTCCCAGTCCCCAGTAGCTAAAGACGAATCCATGGGATTGTCCGGCAGATCCGCCATTAATGCTCTTCTTTCTTCTTCTTCCCTTCTGCCGTCGATCACGCCAGGATTTCGAGCCTGAGATCTTTCTTCTTCTTTTCTACCGCTGATCACACCAGGGTTACAAATCTCAGATTCCTTCATGTCAACCACTCTGCCACATCCACCTATGTCAATGAGATTTTGTTCGGTTCGGTACCTTACATTGACTTCCTTAACTCTGACTAGTAATTTCTCAAGGAGATTCTATTGCACTCGTTAATTTAAAATTTATTGCTTTAGAAGGAGACGACGAAGAAATAGTCTAGCATTTTTGGACCTTTCCATTCTGGAGACGTGGTACATACGAAACAATGATATCTGCAGTGGGCGGCTTCTGTTTTCCGTTTTTTCAATGTGACTTCTGTTGAATGTGATTTTTCAATGTGAATTGTTTTAGCAGGAATTATTTTATATTTTGTCATCACGTCACGACGTAACATCATACCCAACCATGATGCCCCGTTGTCGTGTTTAGGCCTCCAATCTCGGACATGAGAATTGATGCGCTACATGGTCAAACCTGGTTGTGAGACAGCTCGGCGGGCAACATCAATTATCTACCACCTGTCATTGTGTTCGTTTATAAATGGGTAGTTACTCCTCCCGCTAAGGCTTCATTTTTTTAATGATGTAAATACTTGTAGGAAAATTCATTATAAACCCTATGCAATTTTAACGGTCGCCAAATATTTGGAGCACCTTCATATGTTCATATGATTTTATGTAAAAAAACCAATGTTTATTGATAAAATAGTTTAAAAATTACAGAATTAGAATATCCCCAATATCCTAATCATGTAAGGATATCGACTGGTGTAATAAAGGGTATTTTGCATCTTAAAGTCGTTGTCATGACGCACAGAAAATAGATGCTCTCGTTCGGAGAGAGAATAAATTATTCTCATTTCGATTCGGTGAGGCTCGAAACATTAATTGTACAGAGTTCATTAATCTACATATGCACGCCAACGCCATGAGGAGAGGGAGGCCCTACCCTACCACTATTAGGTAATTTCATGTTTGACTTGTTTGTGCTGCATTAGCACGCTTTATAGTTGAAATACATTAAGAGATATATTCTTATAATAGATGGTTCCTCAGTAATTATTGACCTTTTCTTGTAAGGTAGGTTAGGGTAGTCTAACTCTTACAAAATTTGAATTTATTTTTTTTATATTTTTCCATTAATTTTATCCCAGGGATCATAAATTGAAGTTATATAATCCGATAGATCATAAATTTAAGTTATATAATTTATTTTTCAGGAAAAGTATGTATTTTTTGTTTTTTAGAAAAGTGGAAACAAAAAAACATTTCATTTTAGAATGTGAAGCCTTCGAATTTAAGTTATATAATTTATTTTTCAGGAAAAGTATGTATTTTTTGTTTTTTAGAAAAGTGGAAACAAAAAAACATTTCATTTTAGAATGTGAAGCCTTCAAAGACAATACGGGAATTATTGGTGTAATAATTATTGATTTTTTCTTATAATGTAGGTTAGGGTAGTCTAATTCTTAGACAATTTGAATTTATCTTTTTTTATATTTTCTCATTAATTTTATCTGAGAGATCATAAATTTAAGTTATATAATCTATTCTTCCGGAAAAATATGCATTTTTTGTTCTTCCGAAAAAGTGGAAACAAAAAACATTTCATTTTAGAATGTGAGGCCTTCAAAGACAACAGGGAAAATTATGCACACTGGCAGCTAGCTCTAGCTCTTGGGATAACAGCTAGCTCTTGGAATAATCTATTTAACAAGGGATTTGTCGAAAAGTTGGGAGCGCATTTATTTTGAAGCTTCACAGAAAAAGAGCCAAATACATCAAGCAGATAAAAAAGCCATTTGTCCCATAGACTATCTTTAGCCTCCTAGGCGTTAAAATAATTAGCCAAATACATCAAGTAGATAAAAAAGCCATTTGTCCCATAGACTATCTTTAGCCTCCTAGACGTTAAAATAATTTCTTTCTTTCTTTCTTTCTTTCTATACAATTTAATTAAAAAATAAAAACAAAAAATTTAATAATTAAACTTTGTTATGATATTTTTTTAATTAAAATATATAAATAAATAAATAATAAAAAATTTAATAATTAAACTTTGTTATTATATTTTTTAATTAAAATATAAAAATAAAATTAAGAGTTGCCCTGCAACTTTTCTAATTGATTAGATTTTGTTTAGGATGGTTTTTAATCTTAAAACTGCAACTTTTCTAATTATTAGATTTTGTTTATAATGGTTTTTAATCTTAAAAATTACTTATTCATTAGATTTTATTTATTATGCCTTTTATCTTAAAGATATAAATAAACTATTTTATAATATTTTTTCATCTAGAACATAAATATAAAATTATCTTATTAAAAAATTAATAGAGATATATTTTAATTTTAAATGTATTAAGCATGAAGAAAATTTAAATATTTCAAATTAAAAATATATATATATATATATATATATATATATATTTCTTAAAAACAAAATTGTATTTCGTATTCCAAATTTTCATTTTTTTTACGAAGCAATCTACTTATTTGATATCAATATGGTGGGAAACTCCATGAGGCGAGACATGAACATATGGGCAACTCCAGGCGAGACATGAACATATGGGCGTTAAGACACTGCAACTCGTTTTGACTAATTTGGCAACCCGTTTTGATGGAGGGAAATTCCCCGAAATGCCTCAGCGGTACTATTCAAAAATTCGTTGACCCCCGTTCCCAGGGAAACCAGGTTGCCCCACTTTTGACCTGGGCGGACTCCATAGAAGCCCCACTAAATGACGTCTTCAGGCTTCGTGATGAGAAGCTTCCAGCACCGAGGAAACCGGGGGTTGCTTCAACACCCCTGAAGGAAGCCTCGTTACAATGGCCAGACACTAAAAGCGCGGTCACGGATAGCCGGTTGAAATCAAGGGTTATTCCACCTAGCAATTCCTGTTGCCACGTCATAATCTCGGGCCAACCAGAGGAAGGTAGATGGCTTAACGCCACAAGCCTCACTATTTGATTAGTGCTATTCCGAAGGAATACAGGGAAGACAGTCGACGCGGTGTACAACTCTCGATGTAAATGTCTCAGAATGTGAATTTTATTACAGTGCAGCGGAATTGAAACCAAAGCATGTTTGAACTTACAAGGAGTTCCGCTCACCGAGAAAATGTCAAGACCACGCTCGATTTTCCTTAATCCGCGATTTGCTGGGTATGAGAACCGCTCGGAAATCCCCGAAAGGAAGCCGGGGTATTCCACTGACCACAACTATGCATTATCTCGAGGCTGAATTTAGTATCATACTGATGAATATGGCGGCGTAGGGAAGCTTAATGTTACAGAGACCCTGAACACGCTTGGAACTGCAACGACAAATTTCAGTGGGTAGCAGATTACATAGACCAGCGCAGAGCAGTGAGATAAGTGGCACGAGTAACTGGGTATACATGTCTCAGACGTCAACAATTCTAGAGAGATCGCTCCATGTTGTGCAAAGCAATACGCCAAAGAACAGCAGTCAATCGTCGCTAAGCAACCGAGTAAGAATCCATATTTTCAAATGGTGTTGCTTTTAATTCCATGATCTGTTTGTCGGTCGGGGGCAGGATCTACAATCATATAGAAAGTCAACGATGCCCTCAAACATAACTGGGTAGGGGGGGAAGTAACAGTATACATCGAGGAAACGGCCGGCCGGTCAAAGACACCAGATACTCAACCCACACTTACGACTTAAAGACACCGGCTCGCCCCGATAAAGATTTGGCAATGAAGGTATCCAAAAATTTGGGGCGAAGAGACCACTGTTACGTTTCCGGATAATGTTGTAAAAAAGAGAGAAATAAATACATAATAAGCACACAACAACACCAAGAAATATCTTGGAAACCCAGTTATGAATAATAGATTCTATTATTCCATGGCCCAAAGGCGTGTACAGTGATTCATCCTGCCTATAAATAGACTACATAACATGACTGTCAAATTGACTACATGATTCATCATGCCTTTAAAAAGACTACATAACATGACTATCAAATTGACTACATGACAGAGTCAATTTACCAGAAAAATGGCCGTGCCTTTTATTATATTATTGGCGAACTCCTTGGCATTTTTATTATCCTCCTTTTTACCATGCTGTCACAATGGCCAAAAAGCTTTGGCCATAGACAACGGAGAAAGCACGCCTTTAAATAAGCTACATAATATAAAAATACCATGAGAAAAACCATGGTTACCAAAACCTTGAGCCTGTAAACTGCCTATGATAAACTGACTATATGACTGAGCCAAATTTGCCCTAATACCCTAACAGACAAATTCTTGTTCATAATTCATTGGCTTACAAAGAACACTATTACTTTCGATTGGGAGGATATTATATCAGACACTCTGGCCCATCAAACCCAACAGTCATGCCACATGTTACTTGCTCATTGCTTTATGTTTCTAGAATGAATAGCCTGGATTTCCAAAAGCCGGGGAGGGAAATAATGTGAAGAATCCAGGCAACACTGCTATACTAACCTCAGGGAGGAAAAAAGGAATATGAGAATTTATACAATATCCAAGATAAATTTGTATTTGTAGTCATTGTATACATCACAAATCCTAACCCTGCCACGTTATTGAGGACGTGATCAGTTTCCTGGATGGCAAAACAAATTACTTTGTTGACAAGAAACACTGTTGAAATACAGCTTATAACTGTACGATGCACCCCTACCTTTTGCCACAGTATGCTCAGGATAGGTTTATTTCCTGAGTAATTTGCAAGCAGTTGACCCCTATGTATCAAAACCCATGTAGAAATGACGCCAACACTTCATTAAAATTCCTTTTGGGTTTGACAGGCATATCCGCATTCACCTTGGGCACTCGTTCCCTGCCGTTAGAAACCTCAAACAGTCTCAAATGGGCACTAACGATGGCCCATTATGACCTGGACTGCAATACTATGCCAGGGATTTTGGGTATGATGCTTGCTGCGTTGTTGAAAGTCATCCTGCTGAAGAAAGAACGAGAAATATCGATGATTGGCAAGAGGCTGAGAGTAGGGTCAAATCCGTACTCCCCCAGAATCCGAAGATGAATGTGAAGAGGGGAATTTTGATGAAGAATCGGACCCAAGTTCTGATGAAGAACAAGGTGATGGCCTGTCTGACGTAAAGCACAAATGGTCTAAATGATGTCTAATACCGATTATGCGATTAGCAATGCTGGAAATGTTGACTTTACATGTCAACCCTGTATTTGATACGCAGGCCTGGATGAGACACGATACACATTATTTGTGGTTTCTATTAAGGAAGCAGGAGTGGAGAAAGGATCTAAATCATTGCCATCCTCCAAAGCGGATGCATCATCTCAAATCAAATCTGGGAGCACTCCTATTGGTATTGCTCCTTCTGCACAATCTACAGCTAGATTTGGATCATCTATTAGAGTGGGGTTGACGGTGGCAAATGTTAGTTTCTATAGCATCGCCATGAAATTTGGTGGAGAGGCTAGAATATATGAGATCTCTAAAACACATAAATCATTTCTGGAAATTCCACCTAAAGATGGCTTAATTAAATTATTAACCAATTTTTAAATATTTCATAAGCCTAAACTTAAGGAATATGGTTAATTAAATCAAGGTGATAATCATATAGAAACTCATATGAATCGCCTCAAGGATGATCCTATCTATTGATTAAATTTTAATCTTGGTTTTTGGTGCTCCAATAGTGGATTATAAGAAGTTGATAGACACTTGGAGAAGATACACCAGAACACTAGAAGTTCGATTTCCTTGATAGATCGATTTCCAGAGTAACCGCAATCAGCTACAAGAGATCGAAGCAGTGAGTGAGGGGCAGTGACAGTGAGTCCAGAGGATATTTTCCAGATCCGTAGAGTCAGCCACAGGAGGGCCGAGTTTCCTCAGTGACGCTGCACGGAAGAAACACAAAAGCTTTAGAGGCAGCGGTTCGATTTGGCCAAACAAAGGGTCAATTCAATTGCTAAAGGCCAGGAAGATTTCCAAAAGGAATCAACGTCTCATTCCCAAAGGTTGAATTTGGCAGATGGATTGATTAGTTGCAATTCCAGGCAAAGCATACCAGTGGTTGCGCAAGCTTGACGCAGAGGCTAACACAAGGGTTTTGTGGAGCCCATTCAAAGCCAATTTTAGAGTTGGATCGATGTCGAGTGAGACAAAATGTCTCACTAATTTTTGTGGCCAGATTCTCTTGTAGTGAATTGCTAGTTTGTGCATCCAGATTGTACTTAGATTTTCACAGCGGCTTAATAATAAAACCCTCAGTTGTTGCACCGATTTTCCCAGGTAGGGTTTCAACAGGGACTTCTGTCCAAAAACAACGATGTAAATTTGTATATGTGTGTGCTAGCATTTCTCAATTCCAGCGCTATTTTATTCCCACAGTTTTATTTGTGAAAATCACAGTGTGAATTATTTGGTATTTGTCGTAACACACTGCAAATAAATTGTTAAATAATATTTAACAATTAGGAAAATAATATCCACTTGCTATGATAGATAAATTTTCACATGGTATCAGAGCGTGAGAGATCAGCGAGGAAACTCATAAACAAAAGAAAGAATTTCGTTGTTCAGTAGGAGCAGCATGCCAAAATTTCTAGAGGCAGCGCAATCCATTGCCAAGCAGGCCAAGTTGCTTTGGGAAATTTGATTTTTCATTGTAGTGTGGCAGAAAAATTCGACTTTCTAGATTGAGTGATTCCAACAGGCAGAGGGAGCAGCAACAGCGCAGATTTTCGCTGAGCAAAATCCTTGGTTGGACGTAGAGGGTTTTGCAGTGGTTTGCGGCAGCAAAATCTACGTCGGGTGGAAGAGAAAAGCACACGCAGCAGAGGGAAAATTTCTCTCATGGAACTTCGAGTCTCAGAAGTTCGATTTTTCCAGTCAAATTGGCAGTAGCTGAGTGCAAATTTTCTCACTCCAAAAGGGAGTGCAAATAGCAGTTCCAGCAGTCGAGCAGAGGGAAAGAGTAAGATTTTCAAGGTTTATTTTCTCCAATTTTGAGTTTTCAGATTTTGCAGCTTTGCAGGGATGATCGTACAAGATTGCCAAAGGAGGTTGTGCGAGTTAGCCAGAGTGTAGATCTGGGCAGCAGATCAACTTCTAATTGTTGGAGGAAGTGTGAGTGTCAAGTGCGAGTTGCAAAGAAAAGAAAGATCCCATCGAAGGACTAAGATTGAAAAGAGACTGCACCAAATTCAGGAGGAGGAGGAGTATAAGACTCTAGTGTGCCATATTGAGTAGGGTCCTTGAGGATTCCACCTCATGGATCATTACCTTGCTAAGGGGCCCACAGTATTCAGTGGCAGGATGGATCAGTGTCAGTTTATGTAGTTAGTACCAGAGTGACAGTTGCGAACTAGTAGCAGTCAAATGCTAAGGAGCGCAGTGCATTATTGACAACAGAGTAGGTGGCTCACTATCAAAGTCAGCAACAGCGTAGATTCTTCAGTGACAGTGCAGATGCTAGTAGCAATTAGAGACTCAGGAGACAGATGCATCACACTGAACACAGTTGATTCAACGTTTTGGATGTTTCTCAATTGCAGTAGTTGCCGTTTCAGCAGCAACATATGAGAGGGAGTTGCAGTGTTGGCAGTAATATGGTAGTGTCAGCAACAGCATAAATGTAGCATCAAAATTGCGCAATAGTTGGTGGGCAATAGCAGTCAGACATCGATAGCATGACAAGATGTGATACGGAGACAGGGTATTGTGACAGGATGTGCAGCACTAGAGAGAGAACACATTCCTCGTTAAAAAGGAGTGTTAATTTCTGTAGCATCGGATGTGTTCTAGCCATGAAATTTGGTGGAGAGACTAGAATACATGAGATCTTCAAAACCTAAATATCTTTTCTGGAAATTCCACCTAGAGATGGCTTGATTAGATTATCAACCAATTTTTAAATATTTTCCAAGTCTAAACTTAAAGAATATGGTTCATTAATCAAAATTAATTAAGTCAATGTGACAAATTATTTAAAACTCACACGAATCGACTCAGGAATGATCCTAGCCATTGATTAAGTTTAAATCTTGGTCGTTGGTGCTCCAATAGTGGATTATAAGAGGGGAAATCGATGGGCACTTGGAGAAGATACACCAGAACACCAGAAGTTCGATTTCCTTAGCAGATCAATTTCTAGAGTAGCAACAGTCAGCTGCCGGACAGCCAGAGATCGAAGCGATGAGTGAGGGGGGAGGACAGTGAGTCTGGAGGAGATTTTCCAGATCTAGAGAGTCGGCTACTAGAGGGTCGAGTTTCCTTAGCGAGACAACGCAGAAGCTTCAGAGGCAACAGTTTGATTTGGCCAAACAGAAGGTCGATTCAGTTGCTGAAGGCCGGGAAGATTTCTAGAAGGAATCAATGTCTCATTCTCAAAGGCTAGATTGGGCAGATGGCTTGATCAGTTGCAGTTCCAGGCAGAGCGTACCAATGGTTGCGCAAGCTTGACGCAGGGGTTTTGTGGAGTCCATTCAGAGCCAGTTTTGAAGTTGGATCAGTGCCGGGTGAGACAAAATTTGTCTCATTAATTTTTGTGGCTAGATTCTCCTGTAGTGGATTGCCAGTTTGTGCATCCAGATTGTACTCAGATTTTCACAGCTGCTTAATAATAAAATTTTCAACTGTTGCACCAGTTTTCCCAAGTTGGGTTTTTCCGGGAACTTTTGTCCAAAAACAATGGTGTTAATTTTTATGTGTGTGTTAGCATTTCTCACTTCCAGCACTATTTTATTTCCTCAATTTCATTTGTGAAAATCACAGTGTAAATTATTTAGTATTTTTCGTAGCAAACTGCAAATAAATTGTTAAATAAAATTAACAATTAGGAAAATAATTTCCAGTTGTTGTGATAGATGAAATTTTCACATGGTATCAGAGCATGAGTGATCAGCGGAGAAGCTCATAAGCAAAAGAGGGAATTTCGTTATTCAGTAGGAGCAACAGGCCGAAAATTCTAGAGGCAGCGCAGTCCATTGCCAAAATTTCTAGAGGCAGCGCAGTCCATTGCCAAGCAGGCTGAGTTGCTTGGGGAAATTCGATTTTCATTGTAGAGTGGCAAAAGAATTCGACTTCCCAGATTGAGTGGTTCTAGCGAGCAGAGGGAGCAGTGGTAGCTCAAACTTTTGCTAAGCAGAACCCTTGGTTGGACGTAGAAGGTTTTGCAGTAGTTTGTGGCAGCAGAATCCGCGTTGGGTGGAAGAGAAAAGCACACACAGCAAAGGGAAAATTTATCTCACAAGTCTCAGAAGTACGGTTTTTCCAGTCATATTGGCAATAGCTAAGTGCAGATTTTCTCACTCTAGAAGGGAGTGCGAATAGCAGTTCTAGCAGTTGAGCACAGGGAAAGAAGAAGATTTTAGAGGTTTATTTTCTCCAATTTTGAGTTTTCAAATTTTGCAGCTCTACAAGGATCACTTACAAGATTGCCAGAGGAGATTGTGCAAATTAGCCAGAATGCAAATCTAGGCAGCGGATCAACTTCCAGCTGTTGAAGGAAGTGCAAGTTGTTGAGTGCGAGTTGCAAAGAAAGGAAGGGTCCCAGCCAAGGACTAGGCATGAAAAGAGATAGTGGGGCACCAATTCAGCAGGAATATAAGACTCTAGTGTGCCATATTGGGCAGGGTCCTTGAGGATTCCACCTCATGGATCATTACCTTGCTACAGGGGCCCACAGTATTCAGTAGCAGAATGGATCAGTGGCAGTTGATGCATTCAATACCAGAGTGACAATTGCAGACTAGTAGCAATCAGATGCTAAGGAGCGCAGTGCATTGTTGACAGCAGAGCAGGTGGCTCACTAGCAGAGTCAACAGCAGTGCAAATTCTTCAGTGACAGTGCAGATGCTAGTAGCAGTGAGAGACTCGGGAGACAGATGCATCATACTGAACACAATTGATTCAGCGTTTGGATGTTTCTCAATTGCAGTGGTTGCAGTTTCAGCAGCAACATATGAGAGGGAGTTGCAGTGTTGGCAGCAGTATGGTAGTGTCAGCAACATCAGAATTGCGCAGTAGTTGGTGGGCAGTAGCAGTCAGACATCAACAGCGTGACAAGAGGTGATACGGAGACAGGGTATTGTGACAGGATGTGCAGCACTAGAGAGAGAACACATTCCTTGAGGGAGTGTTAATTTCTGTAGCATCGGATGTGTTCTAGCCATGAAATCTGGTGGAAACGCTAGAATACACGAGATCTCCAAACCCAAAAATCATTTTTGGAAACTCCACCTAGAGATGGCTTAATTAGATTATTAACCAATTCTTAAATATTTCCTAAGTCTAAACTTAAGGAATATGTTTAATTAATCAAAATTAATTAAGTCAAGGTGAGAATTATCTAGAAACTCACATGAATAGACTCCGAGATGATCCTAGCCATTGAATAAGTTTTAATCTTATTCGTTGGTGCTCCAACAGTGGATTATAAGAGGAAGTCGATGGGCACTTGGAGAAAATACACCAAAACATCAGAAGTTTGATTTCCTTGGCAGATCGATTTCCAGAGTAGCAGTAGTCAGTGGTCGGAGAGCCAAAGGTCGAAGCAGTGAGTGATGGGCAAGGACAATGAATCCAGAGGAGATTTTTCAGATCCGGAGAGTCAGCGACAGGAGGGTCGAGTTTCCTTAGTGAGGTTGCGTAGAGGCAGCGTAGAAGCTTCAAAGGCAATAGTTTGATTTTGCTAGACTGAGGGTCGATTCAGTTACTGAAGGCCGAGAAGATTTTCAGAAGGGATAAGCGTCTCATTCTCAGAAGCTGGATTGGGGAGATGGGTTTATCAATCGCAGTTCCAAGTAGAGCGTACCAGTGGCTGCGCAGGCTTGACGTCGGGGTTTTGTGGAGCCCATTCAGAGCCTATTTTGGAGCTGGATCGGTGTCGGGTGAGACAAAATTTGTCTCACTAATTTTTGTGGCTAGATTCTCCTGTGGTGGATTGCCAGTTTGTGCATCCAGATTGTACTCGGATTTTCTCTGCTACTTAATAATAAAACCCTCAGTTGCTGCACTGGTTTTCCCAAGTTGGGTTTTCTGAGGACTTTTCCCCAAAAACAACGGTGTTAATTTTTATGTATGTGCTAGCATTTATCAATTCCAGTGCTATTTTATTTCCGCAATTTTATTTGTGAAAATCACGGTGTGAATTATTTGCTATTTATTGTAGCAAACTGCAAATAAATTGTTAAATAAAATTAACAATTAGGAAAATAATTTCCAGCTGTTGTGATGGATGAAATTTCCACAACAAGAAGAGTGAGCGGGTGAAATAGCACACTGTTGAACTAAAAGAAGTATAAAAAGAACAAAGTTGGCATTATTTGAAATGACAAATGTCGAGGAATTGAGAGATGACCCTGTGGATTGGGATGCGAAGAAGATGAGAGAAAAACACTTGTTACATAACAAGCCATGAGGGCAACTGAAGTATAAGAACCTAACACATTTAACATTCACAACATTGCATATAATCCTTGCCCAAATGGGATTGTTGTTAATCTTCAAAGCTTAGAAGGCAAAGAAAAAAGGTAAGCAATCATTGGACAACACTGAGAATGGAGAGGTCAATGAAAAGATGAAGGAAATAAGCATTGTTGATGCAGCAAACTTCACTATACCATCTGGACTTGCCACTAAGGACAAGATCCTTGATTTGAAGCAAGTAGACCTTCTCAAGATAGGAACCAATGTTACATTTATCGTTATTGGCAATTTATCATCGGGGGTCCAAAATTTAAATTATCAGCAATATCATGGAAAATATCAGAAATTATTGGGAAACTTTAAAAAATATAAAAATAATCATTTTTTCTAAATGTTTTGACTTCTAAAGCAACATCAACATTAAACAAACACATTGCTACATAAATATGAAAATAAAATTGATATATAAAATGTCAAGTGATACATGAGACTTCGATATTGAAATATGATATTTGTCATGAGTCATAAGATCTAATAGAATGATACAAAATCATATCAAACAAAATAAATGCATCTCATTAGATGAACCATGGCAATGAAAACAACGAATTTCCCCTTGTTTGCTTGATGGAAAATGGTCACAACATCCTCAACTAGACCAAAAGATTGGTCAACCAAAAAATACATAAAATATCAAATTTTGAAAACAAATTATAATTCATGTGCATCTATAATATATATGAATCCAAATTATTATACACAAATATGCAAAATTTCTCTTATATACAGCAAGGGTGCATATAACCAAAATATCATCGAATGCAAGCCATCTTTGAATTTAAAATATCAATAGACAGGCTCTAAATAGTCTCTGAAATCCAAATAAAATCATGTTGCAACAAATAGCTACATAACATCAAAACCATTGCCTCTATTGGGATCCTCCTCATGAAAACCACCCTTTGAGCGTTAAAATAAGATAGAAAAAGCTTAACATCCTAATCAATGAGTTTTCTGGAGTGAAGTGTACATTTTTACTAGGGTCATGAATAATTGGGTTAATTGTACATTTGTACTACAGTGATGAAGGAGGAGCTCAACAATCAATGCCACCAACATCGAGATACATAGAGGGCTTGGTGATGTTGATTAAATGTTAGTTCCATACCCTCGTACATCACAAAATGTAATAGAAACATTGCAATCCCGCCAATCCTAAAATCCTAAAAGCCATTAAGTCTGTTGGATTTTGATTGGGATCTAAAATTCTACTTTCTCCATATTAAATCCAATGAGGTCAAAACCACTCTCAAACATCCTGAGACAATTAATGATAATATTAAAAATTTAAGTAAAAGGACGAAAATGAAAGATAATATTACTTTAAGAATTTAATATTAACATTAACTAATAGGTTATGTATCTCATAAGATGAATCATGGGAAATGAAAACAATGGATTTCCCCTTGTTTGCTTGATGGAAATAGTCAGAGTATCCTCACAATTTAATCCTTACTTTTAAAAAATTAGGGTCAAAAGAAAAAGAAAAAAGTTGTTAATAAGTTGAAGTTGATACAGTGGGGCGATAATTTCGAAATTATCGTGATAATTACCTAATTTATTGCGGTAATTTCAATTTAGGAATTTATCACAATAAATATCGGAGGTGATATCGACAAGGTGGTTTTCCGCAATAATATCGCGATACTTCTGATATTATCGGGATATGTACAACACTGGTAGGAACACAATGTAGACAAAAGAAGGGGAAAGGGAACTGTTAAGTCTGTTGGATTTTGAGTGGAATCTAAAATTCTACTTTCTCCATATTAAATCCAATGAGGTCAAAACCACTCTCAAACATCCTGAGACAATTAATGATAATATTAAAAATTTAAGTAAAAGGATGAAAATGAAAGATAATATTACTTTAAGAATTTAATATTACCATTAACTAATAGGTTATGTATCTCATAAGATGAATCATGGGAAATGAAAACAATGGATTTCCCCTTGTTTGCTTGATGGAAATAGTCAGAGTATCCTCACAATTTAATCCTTAACTCACTTTTAAAAAATTAGGGTCAAAAGAAAAAGAAAAAAAATGTTAATAAGTTGAAATTGATACAATGGGGCGATAATTTCGAAATTATCGTGATAATTACCTAATTTATTGCGATAATTTCAATTCAGAAATTTATCACAATAAATATTGGTGGTGATATCGACAAGGTGGTTTTCGGCAATAATATCGCGATAATTCTGATATTATCGGGATATGTGCAACACTGGTAGGAACACAATGTAGACAAAAAAAGGGGAAAGGGACCAAGATGATATCACGATTTGTTCTTGCTCGGCCCACCTTTGCAAACAAACCCTATTACCCACCACCCATGGATGACCCCTATAAAAGAATTTTTCTCCTAGTTTTGTCTTCAGATGTGTTGGGTCCCTATAATACTAGTGATTACCCCATTACTATTGTAGTTATACTCCTTATTAATATTGTTGTGCCCCTATTGCCCCCATATTGTTATTACTGTGCCCCATAGAATCCCTCTATTGTTATTTTTGTGGCTTTATATTATTATTGTTAGGTCGGCTGGATTATATTGTGACTCCTTAGACTCCTATATATAGAAAGGAGGTTTTGTCATTTGAATCATCCAAGAATTGTTCATTTATGTAATGTAAAGGGGGTTGCCCCCTCGAAGAGGCTGAATTCTAAGGCGTTGATCTATCTTTTCTATCTTTTCTTGAGTTGGTTTCATAACATTTGGTATCAGAGCTTTGGATTCTAGGGTTTCGCTGCTCCAAACAGGTCATCGTGGCATTTTCGCTATAACTTTTTTTCTGTGACGTTTCAGAAGTCGCAAAAAAACCATTTGAGAAGAAATCGCGCTGAACCTTGGGTCCGAATTTCAGAGCTTTTCGCACGATATTTGCGGAGATATGATCTGAGGAAGTTGGTCTTTTTGCAGACCCCTGAATTACATTCAAAACAGGTGACCTGGGGAAAATCGTCATAACTTTCTCTCTGGGGATCGGATTGAAATTTCGTAAGAAGCTACAGAAAGAGGACGGACTATAGATCCAAAGGTCGAAACAGTGACTCGTGGCACGTCGTACAATTTCGCTCTACTGAACTAGTCTATAATCAAGTCACTGTGGGAGATTTCGCATAACTCTTCCTTGGAGAATCCAATTTGGGTCAGACTTGTGGCATTGGAAAGAGGACACAGAGGGCTACTGCAAGTCACAAATTCAGAACTAGATGATAGAAAAGTACAGAGATACATCAGAGGCAATATCGAGCTCCTACAAAGTGAAAAAAGGTGTGTAGATTTTCTTAAATTTTTGCTTAAGCTTGGTTTGAAAATTTATTTTGAAGAAATTCAAAGGGCATAGTAGAGCATTATTATCGGTAACTGATGCCCCGAGGAAAGAAAATGCAAACACCTAGTAAGGAACCTGAAAGCTCTAGCATGACTCATGAAGAAGAAGAAGAAATGCTACATGATATATCAAAATTACAAAAACAAGTGCAACAAGTGTCACTTGCACAAAAAGCAACAGAATCTAAAATGGATGGTTTAAGGAAAGATGTAGAAGCTAAGATGGATGGTTTAAAGAAAGGTGTAGAAGCTAAGATGGATGGCATGGAAGCTAATGTGAATGGCATGGACGCTAAAATTGATGGCATGGATGATAAGATGGAAGAATTGAAGATAAATATGAATAAGTTGCTACAAGAAATGGTCACTAATGGTGAAAGGGTACTAAAGGAAACTCATGATGAGAACAAAAGAAATGTTAATCATGATTCCATAGACTCTAATGTTGGATCGAAGACTCACCATATTCCAAAAATCGATATGAGGAAGTTTGATGGCAAGGATCCCGCCACATGGATATTACAGATGGAGCAATTCTTCGATCTCAATAATGTGCAAAACACACAAAAGGTACGTATGGCAACTTTATATTTGGAACCAAATCAGTTTGTATGGTATCAATGGCTTTGCTCTCGTAAACAATTTATCACTTGGGCAATTTTTACGGAAGAATTGATAGCACATTATGAGGATACAAAAAGCAACACTTTTTTTAGCCAATTGATAAGTCTCAAACAAAAGGGTTCAATAATGGAGCACATTGAGGAGTTCCAAAAATTGAACATAAGGGTAAAAGATATTCCAGAGGAGCATAGGATTGATGTGTTCATAGGGTCTTTAAAGGATAATATCCAACATGATGTTCGCCTTTGGGAACCTGATTCATTAGAGAAGGCATTCAGGTTAGCAAGAAAAATGGAAAGCAAAATTATGGCAACCAGGAAGCATACCACTCACAACTATAAAGACGGAAGTGTTGTTGCCCCTAGTCTTCCACAACCTATAAGGTTGACACCACAACAATTGGAAGAAAAAAGAGCAAAAGGGCTTTGTTACAGTTGTGATAGCAAATACACTAAAGGTCATAAGTGTGCTGAGAAGAAATTATTCTACATAGATTGTGAAGAGGAAGAAGAAAAGGAGCAAGAAAGGTCAAAAGAAGAGGATATACTCCAGGAACAAAGCCTAGATGAAGAACAAATAAATCCGACCATATCTTGTAATGCATTGGCAGGAATTACCACTCCTCAAACCATCAAGATAGAAGGACAAATCAAGAAGAAAAAGGTAATAGTGTTGATTGATTCAGGAAGCACCCACAATTTTATTCATTGTAAGGTAGCAAAAGAATTGAATTGCTTCCTATATCCAGCACCAGAGTGTCAAGTGATGATTGCAAATGGAGGAACAATAAATTGCTCTGGAAAGTGCCATAATATCAAGCTATCCATGGGAGAATATGTATTGACTAGCCCAATGCTTTCCATTCCAATGGGAGGTGCTGATGTTGTACTAGGAGTCCAATGGCTACAATCCTTGGGTACAATAGCTTTTAATTTTCAAGAACTTTTCATCAAATTTTCTACGGAAGGAAAGGAAGTTGAATTAAGGGGTATTGCAGGAAACCAGGAAAGATAATCAGCTCTAATGGTATGACAAAGCTTCTAAAAAAGAAGCAAAGAGGTGTAATTGCACAATTATGTTCGCTAGATGTTTCCACATCGGAATCATCTATTTCTCCAGATCTCCAAAAAGTCCTGGACAATCATTCCAAGGTATTTGAGACTCCCAAAGGTCTCCCACCTATGCGTGATCATGATCATGCTATTCATCTGATTCCAGGAAGTGTTCCTCCAAACATCAGGCCGTACAGATATCCCTATGTCCAAAAGAGTGAAATTGAACGTATGGTTGCAGAAATGCTAGAGGCTGGTATAATTCAACCGAGTCAAAGTTCTTTCTCTGCTCCAGTAGTATTGGTGCACAAGAAGGATGGATCATGGCGCATGTGTCCAGATTATAGGGAGCTCAACAAGCTCACTATTAAAGATAAGTTCCCCATTCCTGTCATTGATGAATTACTGGATGAATTGCATGGATCAATTTACTTCACCAAGTTGGATCTTCGTTCAGGATATCATCAAATCAGAATGAAGACTGAAGACATTCCGAAAACAGCATTTAGAACTCATGAGGGTCATTATGAATTTTTGGTCATGCCTTTTGGCCTTACCAATGCACCTTCAACATTTCAAGGTTTGATGAATTCAATTTTCAAACCATTCCTTAGAAAATTTGTGTTAGTATTTTTTGATGATATACTAATCTACAGCAAGTCTTGGAAGGATCATGTTGAACATGTTGACAGGGTGCTACAACTATTGGAGGAGAAACAATTATATGCAAAAAGATCCAAATGTTTCTTTGGAGTCCAGGAGGTGGAATATTTGGGTCATATTGTATCTCATGAAGGAGTTAAGGTAGACCCTAGCAAAATTAAAGCCATTAAGGAATGGAAAATCCCCACATCCATAAAGCATCTGCGAGGATTTCTCGGGTTGACAGGGTATTATCGCAAGTTTGTTAAGAATTATGGGAGAATAGCAGCACCTCTAACAACATTATTGAAGAAAGATGCATTTTCATGGACTCCAGAAGCAACAAAGGCCTTTGAACATCTTAAAGAGGCAATGTGCCAAGCACCGGTCTTAGCTACACCGGACTTCACAAAAACCTTTATTGTGGAATGTGATGCTTCAGGAAATGGAATTGGTGTTGTTCTAATGCAAGATGAAAGACCCATTGCTTTTGAAAGTCGTCCAATCAAGGGAAAGTTTTTAAGCAAAGCTATTTATGAGAAGGAAATGTTGGCAATACTCCATGCACTTAAGAAATGGCGACCCTACCTAATGGGAAGACACTTCAAGGTAAAAACGGATCATGATAGCCTTAAATACTTTTTAGAACAAAGATTATCCTCTGAAGAGCAACAAAAGTGGGTCACAAAGATGTTGGGTTATGACTTTGAAATCATCTACAAAAAAGGGAAGCAAAATGTGGTGGCAGATGCACTCTCAAGAAAGGATGAGGATGTGGAAGCATTGTTGTGCGCCATTTCTATTATCCAACCAGATTGGATAAACGAAGCAAGGGAGGAATGGAAGAATGACGAAGAAGTGTGGGCACTTATTCGAAAGTTACAACAAGATTCCAGTACGTCTGATACATTTAGCTGGCAAAATGATTCGTTATGGTACAAAGATCGCTTATACCTCTGTAAGAATTCCCAGCTAAAACAAAAGATTCTTATGGAATTGCACACTTCTCCCTTAGGAGGGCACTCAGGATTTTTAAAAACTTACCACAGGGTTAAGAAGGAATTTTTTTGGGATGGCCTTAAATCAGATATTCAAAAGTTTGTGGCGGAATGTTTGGTTTGCCAACAAAATAAAGTTGAAACAATTAAGACACCGGGTCTATTACAACCTTTATCCATTCCAAGCCAACGTTGGGAGGAGGTTTCAATGGATTTTATCACAGGTTTACCCAAGTCTGAGGGAAAGAGTGTCATCATGGTGGTAGTTGACAGACTTACCAAGTATGCACACTTTTGTGCATTATCACATCCATTTAAAGCCAGTACAGTTTCTACTGCATTTATGGAAACAATTCAAAAGCTACATGGAAACCCAAAGATTATTGTAAGTGACAGAGATCCCATTTTCACTGGAAATTTTTGGACAGAATTATTTTCTTGTCTTGGTACTCAGTTAGCTCATAGCTCATCTTATCATCCTCAATCTGATGGGCAAACTGAGATAGTAAACAAATGTTTGGAAGGATATCTTCGTTGCTTTGTATCTGATAAACAGACACAATGGGTCAAATGGTTGCCTCTGGCTGAATGGTGGTATAACACTTCCTTCCATACAGCAACAAAAATGACCCCATTTATGGCACTTTATGGGTATCAACCACCATCCATCACATCATATTTAAGAGAAAATTCTAAGGTTCAGGCAGTGGAACATCACATCGAACATCAACAACAAGTCCTCCAACTCTTAAAGGATAACCTCGTGTTGGCACAGAATAGAATGAAACAACAGGCAGATCAACATCGCAGTGAAAGAAGTTTTGATGTAGGTGATTGGGTATTCCTACGGCTACAACCATATAAGCAAATGTCCCTCAAGCAAGCTAAGAAGGATAATAAATTATCACCAAAGTATTATGGTCCGTACAAGGTGTTGCAAAAGATTGGTACTATGGCATACAAATTGGAGCTTCCTGCAGCTTCTCGATTGCACCCAGTTTTCCATGTTTCATGTTTAAAGAAGGTTATAGGCGACAAGCTCCCAGTTCAAACAATATTGCCAGAACTTGACGAGGAAGGAAAAATTATATTGGAACCGGAAGCAGTCACAGAAACAAGAACTCGACAGCTACGAAATCGATCAATTTCAGAGTATCTTATCAAGTGGAAGAACTTATCCGCTGAAGATTCCACATGGGAGGATGAGAATTTTATGCAGAAGTATCCAGAACTACTCAAGCGTTGAGGACAACACTTTTTTGAAGGAGAGGGGCATGTTGGGTCCCTATAATACTAGTGATTACCCCATTACTATTGTAGTTATACCCCTTATTAATATTGTTGTGCCCCTATTGCCCCCATATTGTTATTACTGTGCCCCATAGAATCCCTCTATTGTTATTTTTGTGGCTTTATATTATTATTGTTAGGTCGGTTGGATTATATTGTGACTCCTTAGACTCCTATATATAGAAAGGAGGTTTTGTCATTTGAATCATCCAAGAATTGTTCATTTATGTAATGTAAAGGACGTTGCCCCCTCGAAGAGGCTGAATTCTAAGGCGTTGATCTATCTTTTCTATCTTTTCTTGAGTTGGTTTCATAACAAGATGGCAACCAGCAGCCCCTTGCAGCCACCAGATAGCTCACTCTACCAACATCTCCACCACCTGTGTAGTTCCCTGCTCTAGTTGATTGACAGTGATATGACATTAACTTTTATTTAGCCCTAAGGCCCGCACTTTATTCTTTGTGGACCTCAGGTTGAGGATCCAGACGCATGACTTTGTTATTAATGGATGTGATGGTTATGTATGTTCTCTATTGATATTATGATAATTGTAGCATTATTATTAATGGATGTGATGGTTATGTATGTTCTCTATTGATATTATGATAATTGTAGCATTAATGGTTATGTTGTTCTCTATTGATATTATGATGACGATAACATTAATAGTTATGTATGTTCTTTATTGATATTATGATGATTGTAGCATTAATGGTTATTAATGTTCTTTATTGATATTATGATGATGATAGCATTAAAGGATGTGTATGCTCTTTATTGATATCAAGATGATGATACCTTAGATGGATAGGTATGTTTTCTATTAATGTTACAATGATGATAGCTTTGATGGATAGGTATGTTTTGTATTGATGTTACGATGATGATAGCTTTGATGGATCCCATTGATGTTATGATGTTGATAACAATGATGGATGTGTCCCCTATGTTAGCTGCTTACATTAGTCATGGTTCACAATGAACAACAATGTGAATGACTAGGTCATGATTGATGATGTTATTATGACAATGACTAACAATGAGACTTTTTACTGATGATGACTGAGTATTACAGGAAACCACTAGAGGCACTCGCCTATGATGAGTTGACGACATTTAGTTTGATGGAAACTAATATTTTTGGCTCTGAAATTCTAAGTTCAGTTTGAAACTTACTATATATATTCTGATGATATGTTAGTGGTTGCAGGGCCAGGTTAGTCGTTTGGCCGAATGACTCACATATGGGTGATGGGGTTGTATAATTGGATGAAATTGCATGGGAGGGGTGGGACAATGTCCCTGATCTCACCCGCTAGCACTCCTGTTGTGACTTGCACTGGATAAGTTGAAACACCTTCGCCTTGAAGATCACAATGTCTTGGGGGCATGGTCCCAAATTTGGGTCGCTCATGAGGATTTTACTGGGGGGCGTGCATCAAGGTGGATTCCTTGATCCCCAGCACCATTAGTCTCACTATAGTGGGCAAAGAGATGATAGCGATCTATGTTGTTGCACCTAGACTTTCCCCTCGTAGCCACTGGATGCTTGAAGGGTAAGTGCAATGGCACCCTTGGAACTTCAAGGGAAGTTCTTGAAGGGCATGACCAACCAACTTGGCACCCTTGGCATCACAAATAAAATGTTAGGCGTGACACCCTTGGAACTTCAAGGGAAGTTCTTGAAAGGAACGACCAACTTGGCACCCTTGGAATAAAAAAAAAAATTAATAAATATAATCAAGATATGAAAACCCTGCAAATTCACATCAAGTGGTAAATGACGTTAGAACTTAGGCAAATAAATTAAGAATAAAACTTGGGGTAAGGGGAGCGAATAGGGAGAAATAAAATATTTTACCTTGAGAACTCTACCCTTCCTATGTTGGAAAATATTAGGTAGATAATGTACATAAAATACTTAATTAGGTAAAAGGGGGAAAGAGAGACATATATGTAAGTATAAAGATTAATCCTAAAATAATTAAACTTCATTAAGATAATAGGGTAGTGAATTAAAATAAGATTAATAAATTTATTTTGAGAGAAATTTAGAGAACCTCCATGTGGCAAGAGCCAACATAAGAATATCCATCTAAGAGACAAATTGAGTTAAATTAGGAAGTAGTTAGGGGACCAAATCTGAGACTTATCAATTGACTTTAGTAATGAACACAAATTAAGGAGTAGAAAAGGGGGATCAAGAGACAACTAGGAGAAGAAATAGGAAGCCTTGTTGGGGTGAGGAAAAATATTATTTTTTAATTAAAATATGAATAAATAATTTTGGATATCCTTGGCGAGAGGGTGACACATAGGTAGGTGAATAATCAAACTTTTGGATTAACAAAAATAATTAATTATGCATGAAATGCCAAGTGTCACCTATGAAGCCTCCTATAAAATAAGGGGCAAGCCATGGGAGAAAGGACTTTTTTACCCTATTGTTGGATGGATGAGACTATGTCAGGGTAGTGACTACGAGCTATAGTTGAGTTTGGTGAGGTAGAGGACTTTAGAGAGGGGACTCTTGAGCCAAGGAGTATTCACCTCTATCAACTGGCACATTTCCTCCATTGTACAACCCCATTACAGCTCGGGGGTCTGCGGGGAAGGAGAGTATCCAAGGAGTAGGTTGGAAGGTCAATCGATGGGTCACTACATTCGGATTAAGCATGTCAACATCCACACTTGGAGGCGAACGACAACAAGGGAGTGTAAATAACGGCAAGTCATGATTGAATCTCGTCTCTTGGTGAATGGTACTTATGTTATTTATAATGTTCTTTTATATGACTTCATTGTGCCTATAGTTAACAGCATGTAAAATAGATGATATTTGTAATGCAGTGAAATTCATGGATGTTTTATATAAATGCGTAATATTTTTGAGTTCCCAATACTATCTACTTATGCTTGTATTCGTAGTTTACTGTATTATTCTTTAAAATTAAAAATTAAAAAATATATATAAAATAAATAAAAATAAAGCATAGGGTTGGTCCCTACAACCTGGGCCATCCATTATGCACCCTCAACCACCTATCATGATCGTATGTTTGAAGGTGGACCTTCCAACCCTGAAGGTATGGTTGTCCTTATGTAGTTGGATATTTTTGCTTACTTATCATTGACACTTTTCGGCATGGATTGGTGGGGGGATTCGGTGGAAAGAATGGGCTTGATTTGTACTCTTGTGCCCATGTCCAACTTGGTGGTTAACCTTGTATCCTAGTCCCGTGGGATCTCCTTTATTGGTTGCTAGCTTTACTAGTGACACTACATGGGAAATCCTTATTATAGTTGCGAGGTTTCGCTTCCCGACACCACATACATCACTCCTCTTCATTCATTATAATCCATTTCCACATATTTCCCATCCGGGTCCACATTTGTTCATTGGGTCCACAAAGAGTTAGCCTACCCCTCCCATTGTCTACACTTTGGGTCGAGCCTGGAACTATGCCCTGGAGGTTTATGCAACTAAAAAGAAAGCAAAAAGCATAATTTGGCCACTCTCAACAGTGAATGTACCATAAAATGCAAAATATGGTCGGGAAATACAAATTTAGCACATGCGCAAAGGCTAACATGAGCTCTACCCCTATCATCATGGCCATCACCCTGGTTCCTAGGGCCCTTCATATTGGTTTATTGCATCATTAAGGAACCCATGATTATCCCAACCCCTAGGGGCGATGCACTGCCCAACCTTAAAGGGGTAATCATTTTTATATCTTACACATAATGTTCTCATTCCCTAGAGCTCGGAGCAGTTATAAAAGAAAAATCAATAAAAGGCAAAAGGCATATGAAGAAGGGTGGAAAAACAAAGGCTGAGGTAACTTACATACCACGATAGCTCCCTCCTACATCTATACACCCAAGTGTGGGCCTCCCTCATCATAGCTACCCTTGTACCATGGCATGTCGCTTGGAGCCTTCCCCGATGCCCCACTCTGTTCCATCATTACATCACATGACACCTGCCATATATGACGAATGTTCCATGGACCTGTTACTCCCTTAGAGGTTCAAACCACTTAGTAGGGTCATTGATTAGCCTCCTTGAACTTGGCGGCACCAATACACTCTAAAGCCCATTATGGAAGGGCATGCCACTATGAAGTGCCCACTTGGTTGCATGACTTGCAAACTCACATTAGGGGACTTTTGAGGTCTAAAATGGGCCTCCTAAGAAAGATGTACAACCAAAATAAACTTTATAAGAACCAATAGGATTCAAGATGGTGATGTCAACCATGGGGGATGATTCACCATTTTGGAATAAAAAAGTAAAAAGATTAAAAAATAATAAAATAATAAAACTACTTTTTCAACTTATATCCCTATGGGTTTACTCAAATTTCGAGCGAAAAAATTTGTTGGATGCATAATTTGATTTCTCATCCAAAGAGTACCCATGTTGCATACTTTCGATGGACCCTGCTATACGAAAAATGAGAAATACATGAAAAAACGTGATTGCAATCACATTTTTCATGTATTTCTCATTTTTCGTGTAGGAGGGTCCATCAAAAGTATGCAATGCAATCACGTTTTTCATGTATTTCTCAGTTTTCGTGTAGCAGGGTCTATCGAAAATATGCAAAACAGGTACTCCTTGGATGAGGAATCAAATTATGCATCCAACAAGTGTTTCCGCTCGAAATTTGAGTAAACCCATAAGGAGATAAGTTGAAAATACGAGTTGAAAAATACCTTTTTTCTTTTTTCCCTCTAAAATTTGATGATGTCATCTAATCTTATTTTATTATTTCCACTATTATTTTATAATTTCCTTAGGATGCCCATTTTAGACCTCAAAAATCCCCTAATGTTTTCTCAATAACACTAATGATTTGTTGTACTGAAAGGTGAGGAGACACATTAGATCTTATGCAGGATTGCAAGTGAGTCTTCATCTTAGTGTTTGGTCTCCCTATATAGGGTCTAAGCCCTCCACAGGGTCATATTGGCATTTACAAGGTGTGCATTGAGAGCCATGGGTCTCCATTATAACAAAAGATCAGATGGCCATGCTATGGGATCCTTCAGCACCACACATTGCTCGCTCGTGTTCCATTTATTTGATGATGATGATGCACCTGGACCACCTTGCCCAGCCAGCTACACCCTTGCACCACACACTTGGCAGTTGGTCCAGGGCCCAAATTGGGTTATGCCTCACCATGGGAGACAAAGGGAGGGCTTGAATCATTGTTCCAACCCTTGCAGATAGGATGCATGCTTATTCGAGTCAACCCCCACAGCCACTTAGGGGCACCATATGTCATTTGCTTGGAGATCAAGGGGGTCATCCCCTTCATCACTATTTTTGTAGCCTTTTCATTCCTTTGAGCACATGTTGGACTCTATTTGGCCTCCCAATGGCCCTCCTAGCTACTTGCCTATCATTTTGCCCTCTTGAGAGGTTTATTCTTCATATTATGGAGCTATTTGGTGGGCTTGTCACCAAAAGGTTGTTATTTGTACATTATTTTATTATTAGGGGCATCATTAGGCCTATTTAAGCAAGTAAAATCCCTTAAATGATCACATATATTGATGAGAGGTTCATTTCATTCCTCATCATCACTTGGATTTGTATCTCTTTGGAGAAAGAACTCGAAACTGCAATTTGATGGACGAATTGGATGTTAATTGATGCATTTTCATGTTTATATTGCTACTTGTCTTGGAGCTTCATTTTTGCAAGTCTAATGGATGGATATAGTCTTCTTGTCATGTAAGTGCTTCTTTTATGTGAAATTTTTCATGTAATTTGTCTAATGTATGGAACGTTATGCTTAATTAATTTGTGCCCTAATTGATGATGCGAAATATATAAACACTGGCTCATTGTATACATTATTCATCTTGGCAAGGATATCAAACAATTACTAGCAGTAGGTTAATCTTTTACACCTTGAAACTCCATTATTTTTCGCAGTGAAGTATAAATCCTTGTTCCCACCTTGTAGCTGCTTCTCTAGGGCATGCGAAGGTGCAATAAGGCTCCGTGAAAGAGCAAGAATTATAAATCAAAATCACTTTGACTCCATTCTCCTCAAAGGGTAAGGCACTAGTCTACAAGTCCTTGGTGATCACCATAAATTCTCCGCATTTCTTAAATTTTTAAGCCCTAACCCTTGAGGTCTCCTAGGGTATCAAGCGAAATTCATTTAAGCCATCCATTTGGAGATCGAGTTGGGCTACACTTGTGCTGGGGTTTTCTCTTGGTGCTCACAAATTTTGAAGCATTTTCCACAACTAGATTTGGAGATATCCCAAGCCCTAGCTCCAAAATCGTTCTTGTTCCTAGGTTTCCTTGGTTAGTGGCTTCCTCAAGGGTCATTGCACTAAAACTCGAGTGAAATCCATGTTTCGTTGACCCCCCTCTTCTCCCTTGCTTGGTCTAGATCCTTTATTTGAAGTTTCACCCGAGACCCTAGACTTTGCTTGGGTCCCCTTGGGCTTTGTGGTCCCATACCTTTATCGTTCATTATTTTACAAGGCCACCCGGAAACCTTCTTCCCTCAGGAATCTTAGGTCTAGGACATCCCTTATCAAGAAATATCTCTAATCCCTAGGTCTAGGCCTCCTTTAAGTCTTTCTTGGAGAGCCCCACACATTGCTTATAAAGCAAGCAAACCCCATCATTTGAGTCTCTCCTATGAATGGACTCTAGAAATCACTACCTATCTAATCATTGACATACCATACAAAGTGATTTCCCTCATACCGAGACTCCTCCCATTGGTGAAAGTTCGTAAAGAGTAGGGGACATCAACTAAGGTGACAATGGGTCATTGTCCCGTTGTCGCCATTTGGTCTAGTAGTTGTCCTTTAGGAACCCCTCCTAGGACTCCTGCTATATTGAGTGGTAACATTTTTGGTGTCATTGTCGGGGAAACGAGACGTGTCTCTTGTTCCCATACGACAATATTGACATATCATTTTGGCAAATCTATTGGAAGAACGAATCCCTAGTTCTTCATTGAACCCCAAATTTAATGCTTGTCGGGTGAAACAAGCATCTATCAAGGCATTGAAAATTCACCATAGCGACTCCACATCTGCTCTTTGAATGGTTGATTATGAAAAAGAAAATGTCCATAACCTTAGCCCCAAAAGCCTTCAAAGCCTATGGGAAAGATTGGATTTGCAAAATGAGGTTTGTGAGCAGATACGAGAACATGAAGATGAGGACTTCTTACTCAAATTCTATGATAAATCATAAGAGTAGGTTACACCTCTAAAGCATACAACAAGAATATGAAGAAAGCCCCACATATGACCTCTTCCCTGAGCTTGTCTATTATACTGGTGCATTCAATTCCTTGTGTCATAAGATTAAACAAAAAATATGGCTCAATACCTGATGAGGATTTGGATGACCAAGACGACCAAGAGAGTGAGGAAGATGTGGAGGAGTCATCAATTGCAAATTTGGAAATTAACAATTATAAACTTGAAAGCATCTCCCCTAAAGAAGAAGATGAGGATCTTGATCCTGAAAGCCTTCGGGTTTTGCAAGAAAGATGTTAGAAAATCAAAAAGGCAGAAAGATTTTCTTATATAGATAATTAGTTGTGATTCTTTTATCTTTATGTTCTTATTTTACCTTTTAGTTCATCAAGAAATTACCAAAACAATAGCACAAGGACAACAGATGTAGGCGGACAGCCAGGGCAAAACCCCTATCTGGATGAAAACCTAGTCAACAATTCTTCCTTCAATAGTTTCTTGAAATAATCCAAGACTATTGACCTAAACAAAGACTTCCTCCACACCAAGTCAACCCTCAATGCTTCTTGCAGATGATAACCCTTCAATAGCAACTTCGACCTAATAGCATCAACATGCAGTAGCAACTTCGACCCAGCAGCAGTAGCAGCAGCAGCTTCGACTAGACTAGGAAAACTTCGATCTCCCTTGATACACCTCATAAGTGAGTGAGAGTTCTCCCAAAATTTCTAACTTAAAGTATTCTATCTTCCTCCAAAAACTCGCACTTCTTTCCAACTCTTTTCCAATTTCGCACCTTCCCAGCTTCTAGATTTAGATATCAAACTATGTGTGAGAGAGTGAGATGCTCCAAATGAATTCGAACTGCCTTGTATATATAGCCTTCCAGTGAGGTTGATAAACCCTTCTTGAGACCAACTTGATCTTCTTGAGGATGACTTTGGTGTGGAGGAGACTAAATTCATTTTTGACTCAAAAATAATTCTTTTTACATGATTCAAAAGCCCAAGAAGGGTCTCTTTTAACGTACAATGACTCTAATGACTCAGAATAAATCCTAGAAGCCCTCAATGGGGACTTTGACCCAAAACAAGTTGACCCAAGCATGAAACCCATGCTTTAATAAGTCATAATAAAAATTATAAAAAAAAATCTTCATTCTTTTGATAAGTACATTTCATTGTGACTCAAATACATTTCTGAAGACCGAACCTAGTTACAAATTTCAACAAAAGAATGGTGGAATATGAAGAGTCTTGCAAGTGGCTTATGACCAGATGTAACACCAAGGATGTTGACAAATGTAACTAGGTTCAGTCTTCATACCCACATGTGTAATTATGATTTTATGTAATTGATGTAAAGAAGAAAATAAAATTATTTTTGCAATCATGGGTTTCATGATCAAGGAATTTTATTTTATAGTTAAGGCTTCCATCGTGAGCCTTTAGGATTGGTTATCATGTCATAAAGCCTATTGAGTCAATGTCAAAGTTTGAAGACCCATTTGAGCATATTATACATTGTAAAAAGTAAAGTTAATTGTGTCACAAACCCTCCAAGACCTTGTCACAAGCTCTCCTTCATGTCGGCCTTCAAAAAGAGAATAGGATGGCAAGTCAACCTATTTTGATGGACAGTCCACTACATATAGAGAGGACTCAACCTCCATTAAAACACAATTCGGTCAAGCACAAGAAGGATAGAAAAGAAGAGCAATGATCACGAGAAGAGTTATCTCATCCAACAAAGCAAGAAGGAAAGAAAGTCGAGTTGTTTTTGGCTCTGTTTGGTGCTAAATACCTCCACACGTGCGAAGGAAAGAAGTACCACCTACTACAGAAAAGGTCGAAGGTATCATTGTTGTCCAAGAGGCTAAATCAAAGAGGAAACTAGGCAAGTTTACAAGCCGAATTGTAGTAGAAAGTCATACCATCCAAGCGAAGGGAAAACAAGGTACAAAAGTTGGTCAAACATCCATCACACATGTTGCAACTAGGGTTTCTGAAGAGGCTGAGGATTGGAAGTCTGATCTAAGAAGCCAAAAATTTGAAGGATAGCCGAGAAGGAGGGAGAAGCAAGTAGTTTGACCATCATTGACTCAAGGAAGAAAGAGTTAAACTAAGAAGGCTTGTGACTTGGTCTTGGAGAGGTTGTTGTGTCAAGGGTCTTGGTCTTGGTATTCGTCAATTGAAGTCTCTATAAGAAGAAGAATTCGTTTTGGGTTTTCTTCTCAAGTTGGAGAGGTTTTGGCCCTAGATGATCACCTACATTTTGTGTCTCTTGTCTCTTTATTGTTCATGCTTTGGTAGTTGTTTGATGAAGAAAAACACTATAATAATCTAAGAAAAGAAAAAATCCTAATCCAATGAAGTAAAAAGCATTCACAAGCAGTTATCATAAAAGAGAAATCCCCTAATCCTAATGCCCTAGATTTCTCAACAAAGGGGAGAGGCTTTATATTATGAAATGTGAATATAACAAAAATCCCTCAAAGGATCTCTTCCTTGAAGTATGCTACCAAACTCACGTAAAGGAGACTTTAGATAGTATTCTTCGAGAAAAGAGGAAAGAGGAGGAGTTTTCCCTGCCTAGCAATGAGGATGATTCTAAAGATAAGCAAGCAAATGAGGAACCTATGGATGACCTTTGGACTGCAGATTGGGGAATTGGGTACGAAGATGGTATAAATGGAAGCCCTCTAGAGGTCCACAAGGATGAGCATGATGAAGTGGGGCCTCTCATTCAAGAAAGGGCGCTTGAAGATATGGATATTGTAGCTCCCTGTGAAGATGACATTTCTGATTTCTTATGCATTAATGAGGGAAAATGGGATGTGGGCAACCATCATTTTGACAGCGACCCTATCTATGATACTGACAAGGAAAATGAGGTTGAGGATGGTTTTCCCTTTCTTCGAGGCATTACTTACAATAATATACCTATTCACACCAGTGAAAGGGAGGATCATTGTTTTCCCATACATGAAGAAGGTTTGTGGGAAATGGATAGCCCCATTTATGATACCGATGATGACCCTAAAAAGAGCCCTACTTTCCCTTGCCTTCTCCAAGATCCCAACGACGTAGATGCATTATCTATGAGCCCTTGCTTTTCCCTTTCCCATACCATCACTGATATTGATGAACCCTTCCCCCCCCTGAGTATGATGTTGAGGAAGAGCCACTCATTAGATGTAACCCTTCTTCTCAGTTATACCCTCAGGATTATGAGCACACAATCATTGCCCCTTTTCAATGTAACCATCATATTGAGCAACCTACTTGTCGTGTCTCTCCATGTCATCGGTCCCCTTTTCATTCCATCATGATCATGAGGTGTCCATGAAGCATAGCGTGGTGAAGAATGATCGCGATAGGGAATTCTTGAGCTTGGTCATCCAATCCTATATTTTACTTGGGTCCTCTTGGGCTTCTTTGTGGTCCCATACCTTCATCGTTCATTATTTCACAAGACCACCTGGAAACCTTCTTCCCTCGGGCATCTTAGGTCTAGGACATCCCTTATCAAGAAATATCTCTAATCCCTAGGTCTAAGCCTCCTTTAAGCCTTTCTTGGAGAGTCCCACACCTTACTTCTAAAGCAAGCAAACCCCATCATTTGAGTCTCTCCTATGAATGGGCTTTAGAAATCACTACCTGTCCAATCATTGACTTACCATTCATAGCGATTTCCCTCATACCGAGACTCCTCCCATCGGTGAAAGTTCGTAAAGAGCAAGGGACATCGACTGAGGTGACAATGGATCCTTGTCCCGTTGTTTCCATTTGGTCTAGTAGTTGTCCCTTAGGAACCCCTCCTAGGACCCCTGCTAGATTGAGCGGTAACAGAACCTATTACCATGGTTGCTCCACAATCTAAACCCTCAAATGAGGTAAAAGAGGAAGAAATGAGGAAGATCACCCTCACTAATACCACACTCACGATTCTTCAGACTGTGGTGACAAAGGATATTGAGGTGAGGCAGACGCTTCCTTTAAGGGCCAGAAAAGATGGTGAAATCCCTGGAACCGAAGGGCATTTATTGTTGGATGTTAGATCACCAGAGCTCTCAAAGGAGATTCCACTTGTGCCGAGAGTAATTACTCTTGTGTATCAAACAAGTAGAGCCATTACCTGAGGAAGAAGGGGGATCAACTACCAGCTCAAACATGTTAATGAATCATGGTAAAAAAATATTGAAAACACTGGCACAGGTTGCCATTAGTTTTGAAGAGTATGAGGTGACTAGAATGTCTCATGTCAGCAAATTGAATGATGTCAGCAGCACAAGGAGCCCTCAATGTTTGAGGTAGAAGCATTGAGCTCTGTTATTTTTCTAATACCTAGCCACTAATTTAATAAAAATTCTGCAAAAAAGAAACTGAAAATTGAACTCCAAACGCAGAAAATTATAGCAACGGAAAATAAATTCATGAAGACACAAGCACACAATAAACAATACACCAGAAATTACCCAAGAAACTCCAACTGGGGAAAACTTGTCAACTTGTGTGTTTTATTATTCTACTCAACAAAAAAATAGGAAATTGATTACAAATATTGGGAAAAATTCCCCTTCAATTCGCTAACCCTCAACACATTTATTTGCGCACTTCTAACCAACTCGGCATCCCTGCATGCACAGTTGTACAGACTCGTATACGCTAATTCATCCCCTTTTGTGTAGGCTAACTCTACCCTAGAAGAGATGCACACTAGCTGAAGAATTCGCTAAGGCTATTCGGCCTCTCTCTCTGTTGTAATGCGTTGAACTGGAAACCTTTCTTCATTGATCTAAACACACAAGTCTCTAGTGCATAATGATATGCTAAGTTTGCACCCTTTCTCTCCTTATAAAGTCGACTCGGACTTCCATCTTTCTAAGTCAAAATTAAGAAAAAGTAAAATTGCACCTTAGCTTCACTTGTGGATCCCTCTGACAAATTTAGTGCGCTTCTAAATTTAGCAGAAGCCTTCCATCTCTAACTTCAATTAACACTCCCTCTTAGAGAGGAAAGTGTTTTGTACTACACCCAGTTTATCTTTGAAGTAGATGAATCTACCTCTTGCCAATGCCTTGGTCAAGATATCTGCTCTCTGCTCCTCTGTAGGCACGTACTGGAGTCTGACTTTACCCCTCTAAGCACAATCATTGATATGGTGGTACTAAATCTCGATGTGCTTGGAGCAATAATGAAATATTGGATATTCAAATAGCTTGATGTAGCTCTAATTATCACAGTTTATGACCGTGGGTTCCCACCTCTAACTGAACAACCCAACAAGGAGCTTCCTAAACCAAATAGCCTCGCAAGCTACCAGGTTGGCAACCATGTACTCAGCCTCAACTAAGCTCAGTGCCACTGATCTTTGCTTCTTACTTAACCAGGAAACAACTGTTGATCCAACACTGAAAGCACAGCCTGAAGTGCTCTTCCTGTCTGCTAAACCCCTTGCCCAATCTGCATCTATGAATCCCTAAAGACTCACTCCATCAACTTGCATATATAACGACCCATAATCTATTGTGCCCCTAAGATACCTCAACATGTGCTTGGCAGCAACCCAATGCACTTTGGTCGGCTCAACCATAAACAGGCTCAATTGGTGGACTGCAAAACAAATGTTTGATCATGTGTTCACCAGATACATCAACGACCCTATGAGCTGCCTATAGAGAGTAGCATCTACTCACTCACCTCTAGTAGCGTCCACCTTCCTCCAGTTTGTGACTAGAGGCATGGTCATGGGCTTACAATCCTGCATGTGGAACCTCTTGAGAATCTCTTGCATGTACCTACCCTATCCCAAGAATATCTCCCCATCACCCTACCAAACCTCCAGCCCAAGGAAATAATGCATCAACCCTATATCCTTCCTCTCAAACTCCTCTGCTATATCTCTCTTGTAGTTGTGAATGAGCTCCTCGTCCCCTATCAATATCAAATCGTCAACATATAACACAAGAATGAGAGGTTGGCCCTCAACCACAATATAGTATAGGTTAGGGTCAGCTTCACTCTTGGTGAAGCCCAATTCGAGAAGGTAGCTATCTATCTGGGCATACCATGCCCTTGGTGCCTGCTTGAGCCCATAAAGAGCTCTCTTCAGCCTGCAAACATGTGTGTCTTTGCTAAAAGTCTCAAACCCCTCAAGTTGCTCAACATATATCTCTTCCTCAACAATTCTATTAAGGAAGGTGATCTTCATGTCCATTTGGTGGATCTTCCACCCCATCTACGCTGCAATCACCAAAATATTCCTAATGGACGAATACCGGGCCATTGGTGTGAACGTCTTATCATAGTCTATCGCTACGACCTAAGAGAAACCTTTGGCCACAAATCTCACCTTACACTTCTCCACACTCCCATCAGTTGCATGCTTAATCTTGTACACCCATCGTGAACCAATCACTAATTTTCCAACTGGTCTTGGCACAATCTCCCAGACGTCATTCTGCATGATAGAGGAATACTCCACCATGGCATCTCACCATACCTGCTGAGAAGTTGCCTCCTTATAACAAGAAGGCTCTGAGTCTATCACCTCAGTCATAAGTGCCATGTACCCCGTATATCTTTGTGGTTGTTTACTCTGTTTGAATGTGGAGTTGGGGGCTCCAACTCTCTCCTAAACCTCCCTAATCAACTGATCTACCCACCTGGCTCGTCCTCTCCCTACACTGGGAGTCACTGGATGAGTGGGCAACTCTAGCTCTACTCTCTCCTCATGTTCTTGCGCCTTCTCCTCAATTGTGTGCTGCTTAGCCTGCCCAAAAATCAACTGTGATGAAGTCTAAGGAACTTGTGAAGCCTCCTACTTGGGAGCCTGTTGTCGCTCCTCCTATGTTGCACCCTACTCACGCTCTAAGGACTCCCTGAGAGCCCTCTCCTCCTCGAACTTCACATCGCACATGATCACTATCTTCCTGAGTGTTTGGGGCATACACCCTGTACGCCTTAGATGTCTCACTGTAACCCACGAAAATGCCCTTCTCTGTTGTGGGCTTCAGCTTCTTCCAACTATCTGAAGACATGTGGCAGTAAACAAGACTGCCAAAGATCTGAAAGTGAGACACATTAAGCTTCTTACCTGTGAAAGCCTCCTCTGGTGTGAATCTGCCTAGCACCCTATGTGGACTCTTGTTCTACAAAAAGACAGCAGTGTTGCATGTTTTTGCCCAAAGAAACATGGGTAATCCCTGGTCATGCAACATAGCCCTAACCGCTCCAACAATGCTCTGGTTCTTATGCTCAGCCACCCATTCTGCTAAGGGTTATGAGGTGTTGTGAGCTCTCTCCTAATGCTCTCCTTGGCACACAAGTCTCTAAAGGCCTTGGAGATATACTCCCCACCATTGTCTAACCTCAGCTCCTCGATTCTCCTATCAGTCTGGTTATCCACCAAGGCTTTGAACTCCACGAACTTTGAGAAGACTTCATCTTTCTTCTTCATGAAGAAGATCTGAATCTTTCTTGTGTGGTCATCAATGAAGGTGACATAATATCGGTATCACATCAGGGACGGAAAGGAAAATGGTCTGCATGCATCCGAATGTACCATCTCCAAGATGCTCTTGGCCCTATTGTCTCTATTGGGAAAGGATGTCTTGGCATACTTGCCAAGTGTGCAGCCCTTGCACATGTCATGTTGATATACATTGTACTATGGAAAGCATGTGGCAATCTCCCTCACCTATGCCAAAGCTTCCCAAGGTCACATCTATGCGCACTGATCTCTCTGTTCCTCAAGGCCTCAGTTGTCTCAAACTATAACCTGCAGAGGTTCTTCAACCTAACTCCATTTTGCTTAGCTACTATGGATTTGAAAGGCTTGAGAAAGGACTTTCTTCTGCTGAAGATAACCTCATAACCTTTGTTCTCCAGGGTTGAGATTGAAACAAGGTTTTTCTTCAACCCTAGGACATAGATGACATCTCTAAGGTAGAGACGATTCCCAAACTCCCTCTCAAACTTGACAGTGCCCACGCCTTGTGTAGCTCATACAAAGGATCCCATTTCCAACAATGTTGTTGAGTTTGGTGATGGACAATGTTGATCAGTGATATGTAGTAGGCTAATAGCTTGTAGCATGTTACTTTTTGTACTCTAAAGGTCATTTAGAGCATAGTTGGTATTTTGTTTCATATATGTATTGCACTTAGTGCTATTTTTCTATATTCACCCTCACATAATAACCAAACTTTGCATATTTTGTTTCTAATGGTTTGGAATCTTTAAAATGTATTATTTTTGTTAACAATTTAATATCTAATGTATTTTTGGTAAACTGATTCATAAACTATAAACTAGTCCAATTCCAATTTGACTCTAATCCAAGTCTCATCAAATCCTTGGTCAATTTCTAGTACTAGTCTAGGTTCATTACATTGAGAACAAACAATGCAAGTTGTGTATGAACAATGAGACCCCATTGTGGATGTTATTGTTTAATATATTGAGCAGTGTTTGAGCCAACTCTGAGGTCGTTATTAAGAAATTCTGAGTTGAGTTAATTATCTTCAACCCCAACGGCCCCTTTGTGGTTTGGAATAAGGTTATTGGATATGCTTCCATGACAGTGGAGATTGTTGTGTATTATTCCCTAATGCTTTATTGTCTGAATTTCAGTGGCTCTATGTGTGAAATAATGGCATTTGCTTTGGGTTTTAGTTGGGTCTACCATTTATCTTAGCCCACTGTTTGTGCAAAGGAGAGAGTACCACCCTCTAAAAAGGAAGGGGAAAGGGCCTCACAACCCTTTCTCAATAATCCCTCCATCTGCTCAAATCGTTCCTTGAGTTTTTCACCTCAACAAAAGTTCTTGTCAACACATCCTTAACAAGTATGTATACTTTGGTTGATACTTGGATATTTACCTGATTTTCCCATAGCTTTAGAAATAAGGAAACAGATCCAACATAATTATAAAAGATACACTTACAAAGCTTTTTCTATAATGATTATTGAGTTGCTATATGGACACACTACCAAAGCCCATCATAAAGGGACATAACAAGCAACCTAGAATCCCCAAGAATAACAATGGCCCAATAAGACACCCTACAGCATAAATGCAACCCTCTCCTAAATTTGTTTCCAACATTCACCAGTGATTTAACAATCCCAAAAATTGTGCTTGATTGATTCTAATTTCGAACATATGGGAAACTTATCATCTATGAAATTGATGAAGTTGCTCTTCAAGAGTTTAAATTTTGTCAACAATCCCTATTAAATAACCAAGCAAGAAAATGTTGGAAATACTAAGAGGGGGGGTGAATCAGTATTTCATTAATTAATCAATTTTAACCATCAACAAATCACAAAATTAACCATCCAGAAATGAACACATAAACAGAAGATTTGTCATTGGGAGAAAAATACTTTTAAATTTTCTTAATATATAAAAATAGTACAATCAAGTTTATCAACTCCAACTGAAACTTTCGTAGGCACCAACCTATGGGAGACACCAATCCCCCATCTGAGCACCAACTCAGTGAATTTGTGGGCACCAACCCACAGGAGACACCAATCTCCTAGCTGAGCACCAATTGAGCAAAATTCATGGGCACCAACCCAGCTTTAAGTTATTTGAATTTTTCGTCAATTGCTCCTTCCTCAGATGATCATCACTTCACCATGCAATCAGCAGATTTCCACTCTCAACTCTCATTATAGCCACTGTCCCACACTTGCCTTGTCTTCAATTGTCTTTAACTTATCTTTTGCAGCATGACCCCTGGTTCCATATGTGGTAAATCTTCAAACTTATGTAGCCAGAACAAATAGAAACAAGTCACAGGTCATCGCTATATATATCCGGACATCTGCTAGACTCTACCAATTGTTGGACTTCCACCGATATTCTATTTCTAACCAGAATCGCAAACTAGGTTACAACATCAACGTCAACTTCGCTGTTCAAGACAACTCATATTCCTTCAATGCCAGGTTCTTTTAATTTCGTCTCAGAACTCTTGTGGTTTAACCTCAGAATGCTTCGTTTAAATTCTCAGAATGCCTTATTCGTTAGAATGTTTGTTTCAATCTCAGCGCAATTCATCCTAAATGCGACTTTACCTCATCGCGATTTTACCTGTGTGATTTTACCTCAGCACAATTTACCTTAGCGCGATTTTACCTCAGCACAATTTTTCCTCAGTGTGATTTTACCTCAGCCTGATTTCTACTCAGTACGATTAAGGTTGTTACAGTAGGGCTTGGCCTACTTCATTCAAACATCAGTCAGCAAATTTTTACTGGTCGAGCCCTTATTTGGCTTCTTCCTTATAACAGCAAAACTTAGAAAATGTGCTCTAATCTGGACCTGCATAAATATCTCAAAGAATCCACTTGGTAGCTCAGCGAGTTGATTCTCCTCAGATCTGTGAATTAATTGTCCTACTTATTCTAGTCGAGAGGGCTATTTGGGGCCGACTTGTAATTCATGTGCATTTTATGCTGGAGCCAACATGAAACTAGGCGTCTATAATTTTGGGCTGACCTGTAATTTTAATATCTGTTCTAACTTTTAACACTGTCTTAAGGGTCGCCTTTAGGAGGCTGGAAATTGGAATGTATCAGATGGTCATGTCACCTGGAGGTTGTGTCCCCATAATCACACCATAGATTGTCAAACATTCTGGACAAGAGGGACAAGTTTTAAACCATTGTGTGATGTGTTCCAGTGAAACTGTACTTGATATATGAGAATGGCAGTGTTCCATAGCTAGGGATGATGGCTGCTGATTTGGGAAATATATGCATCTTCGAACACTCCTATAACACAAATCATTTACACTGTATTGTATTCCATCTGCTTCAAATGACAGAGAATAATCTTGACCATTTACTTTAAATAATACGCTAGCTGGGCAATCTAGCTTATTACTTCGTTGGCTGGCTCTAGACTCGAGCCATCTTGTCTTGACATTAATGACAACCTCTCAACAGAAAATATGCAACGCTTGCAAGAGAGTATGTCATACCAAACTTTACATAATATGTTAATCCAGCAAGATTCTATGTATGAGGACATCCGCCTAAGGTTCAATGTAGAAACCAACATGGAATTTTATGTGAAAGAAAGTACAACCGTCTACTATTATAATCACAGATTGGCCTATCACACACCCATCTCCAGCGTTTCCAAATAGGACCATTTATTGCAGCACTTCCCCATTTTCAAGGTTGCAAACTAAGAGAAAAAGGGATTTTTCTTTTACGGGATTTGGGGGATTCAGAAGCCAAAAATTGGATAGAGCATAAACCCTTAACCCGCACTGAAAAAATTATTATATAATCGACTTTGAAGCAGAAAATTATGGGTACCAGGGTCAGGCACTTCCTCCATCACAATGTTAAGCTTGTGTATGCAATCATAATGACCTACAAAAGGCTAGAAAAAGAAAAGTTAAACTTTGACGAAGAGAATATTACCACCCTGCTTTACCAACAAAGCAAATAGCTCATCATAACAATCTCATTTTTTAAACAAACCTTGTTAAAGCTTGAGCTACATTCATGATCAACATGCGATAAGAATGCATTTTAATCACATGTATACAAATGATTGATAAATGGTTGTTACTAATCGGTCCAAGAGGTCACATGCCTCACAATGTAAATGGTATCCATATCTTGATGAATAGTGGATGGTCAATACTTCAATGTGTTGATTTCTGTAGCATAGGATGTGCTCTAGCCTCAAGATTTTGCAGAGAGGCTAAGACACATTCATTCTCCAAGACCCAAAAATCGTTTGGGAAAATTCCACCTAGAGATGGTTTAATTAAAATAATTAATCAATTTTAATATATTCCTAAGTCTAAACTTAGGAAATGTGATTAATTAAAGGGTATTAATTAAATCTGCTGTGAATCTTCTATATAAAGACGAGGATCAACTCCCAGTTAATCTTAGCCTTTGATTATGTTTTAATCTTGGTCGTTGGTACTCCAACGAGAGATTATAAGAAGGAGCTTGATGGACACTTGGAGAACATATCGAGATAGTGAGATCTAGAGATCGAATTTCTCAAGAGTAGCAGCGCTGAGTTGCCAGAGAGAGATCAAGTGATCTTCTTGCAATGAGGGGCAGGGATAGTAGAGCGGAGGGGATTTTTCCAGTTCCAGAGAGTGCAAGGGAGAGAAGGCAACGAGAGGTACGCAGAGGCAGCACAGTGCCACACAAAGGCAGCGCAATGCTTCAGAGAGAGTCCGCAATTTTGGTGGGAGCAGTCGATATCTAGTGCCAGAAGCTGGGGTGTGAGACCAAAGGGCTAGAGAGTCGAGTTCCAATCAGCAAATCGATCAGCTGGAAGGGTGATGCAGCGCCTAGAAGTTGTGACGCAGTGACAGCATGAGCCCACGCAAAGACTGTGCAGAGGTAGCGTGGGGCTAGCCAACCAGAGCCTGGATCAGAGTCAGATCACCAGTGACAGTGTGAGAATATTTCTCACTACCTCTTTGCCAGTTTATTCTCTATATAAGATTCCCAGTTTGGGCATCTAAAGATTTGTACTTAAATTACTACTACATAATAATAAAACCCTCGGTTGCTGGACCGGTTTTCCCACATTAGGTTTTCCCAGGGACATTGGTCCAAAAACAACGGTGTAATTGTGTGTGTTTATTTCTCTCCTATGCAGTGTTTTGTTTCCGTAGTATATTATATTGTGAAGGCTACAATAGATTTTATTTCGATGTTTACTGTGTAACATTGTAAATAACTTGATTAAGAAATTAACAAGTAGGAGAAATCTAATCAGTTGTTGCAGTAGGGAATCGGGTCATCGATTTTTCACATGGTATCAGAGCACAAATCGTAAACCGAAGAGCTCAGAGTAGAAGAGGATAAGGAGGTTCGAATTTCTACATAGGCAGCAATCCGAAGCCCCAGAGGCAGCATACTTCCTTGGCCATAAGGGTCAGTTTTTTTTGGAAACTTTACTTCTCTAAGTGAGTCGACAGGGAATAAAATTTTCCAGCTCGAAGAGTACCAGAGGCAAAGGGAGTAGCAGTAGTTTCCTTGCAGAGCAGATCTTCAGCTAGGACACAGATTTTGTAGTAGTTTGCTAGTGCAAATAGCGTCATGAGGAAGAAAGAACACACACTGAGGGAATTCTTTCCTCAGGGGACTTCTAACCAAGAAGTTCGAATTTTCCTAGCAGAGCAGCAGTAGTTGTGTGCAGAGTTTCTGACTCCACAAGGGAGTGTGAATAGTTGGGCAATAGCTGCATAGAGGAGAAGAGGAGTTCGACATTTTCAGAGAGATGGCATCAACTGGATTGAGAGATCGAGATCAATTGGACAGAGCCTCCAACCATGTGATCTGGAAGGCTAGAATTTCCTACCTTCTAGATGAGCATGATGTCAAAACTTATATCGATAGTGTGGTAGTTGTACCCGCAGATGCAGATTTGCTTAAGAAATACAAGAAGGAGATGACAAAAGCTAAGAGGTTGATTCTTGATGGGGTTCAAGATCATGTGGTATCTCACATAACTGGCAAAGACACTGCCCAGCAGATGTGGGAAGCACTAGCTACGTTGTACGAAGGGTCTTCCGAGCAGCGGAAGATGTATATCGAGGAGAAGTTGAGATGCACGAGGATGTAGAAAGGGGAGCGTATAGACCCCTTCCTTACTAGGCTTCAGGATGTTCGGGATCAGCTAGCTTCAGTACGGTCATCGCCCCAGCCTACAGAGTTTGTACGATTAGCTCTGAACAGCGTTTCCGAAGAATGGAAATTTTTCTTTCAGAGTATCCTACGCAGAGAGAAACTGCCAGATTGGTAATGTGTGTGGGTTAATCTGCAGCAGGAGGAGATGAGGCGAGATCTGGAGAAGAGCACCATCAGTGGTGTCAGCTGCAGCAGTGGGACGAAGCAAGTAACGTAGGAGGAAGATGTAGCCCTCGCATCTAAGGGGCTGTAGGAGCAGCGCAAGTGGAAGAAGGACATTTCCCAGATCAGGTGCTTCAGGCGTGGTGAGTTTGGCCACTACAACACTCAATATCCTCTCAGAAAGAAGGACAAAGAGGAGAAGCAGGATCAACAGGCTACATCCACTGAGATCAACAAGTTGTCCTCCAGATTGGAGGAAGAGTTTGCCATGATCACCAAGTTACCTCCAGGGGTGAGGTGGGGTGATTTGGAGTTGTAGCCCTAGAGAGCTACAGGATGGGCAGGATTCTTAAGGAGGTCCACCTCATGAATCAATACCTTGCTACGGGAGACCATAGTATGCAGTAGCAGGATGGATTAGTGGCAGTTGGTGCAGTCAAGTGCCAGAGTGACAGATGCAGTAGCTAGTAGCAGTCAGAGACTGAGCAACGCAGAGCAGAGTTGGCAGCAGTGCAGTTGGCACAAAGCAGAGTCAGCAGCAGTGCAGAGGCTTCAATGACAGCGCGAAGTCTAGCAGTAGTCAGGACTCGGGTTATAGATGCATTATACTAACCACAGTTGGTTCAAGGTTTTGGATGTTTTTCCGTTGTAATTGTTGCAGTTGCAGCAGCAGCAGTTGGAGAAGTTTGCAGTGTTGGCAACAGTTCAGCAGGGGCCAACAGCAACACGGATGCAGCAATCAGAGTTGCGCAGTAGTTGATGGGCAACAGAGCCAGACATCAGCAGCGCAGTGAGAGATGGTGCAGAAACAGAGTGATGCTTCAGTGGGTTGCAGCGCTAGAGCACATTCCTCGCTAAGAGGGAGTGTTGATTTATGTAACATCGGATGTGCTCTAGTCTCGAGATTTTGCAGAGGGGCTAAGACATGCATTCTCCAAGACCCAGAAATCGTTTGGGAAAATTCCACCCAGAGATGGTTTAATTAAAATAATTAATCATTTTTAATGTATTCCTAAGTCTAAACTTAGGAAATGTGATTAATTAAAGGGTATTAATTAAATCTGGTGCGAATCTTCTAGATAAAGACGAGGATCAACTCCCAGTTAATCTTAGCCTTTGATTATGTTTTAATCTTGGTCGTTGGTGCTCCAACGAGAGATAATAAGAAGAAGCTTGATGGGCACTTTGAGAGAATATTGAGATAGTGAGATCTAGAGATCGAATTTCTCAAGAGTAGCAGCACTGAGTTGCCGAAGAGAGATCAAGTGATCTTCTTGCAGTGAGGGGCAGGGATAGTAGACCAGAGGGGATTTTTCCAGTTCCGGAGAGTGCAAGGCAAAGAAGGCAATGAGAGGTTCAGAGAGGCAACGTAGTGCCACACAGAGGCAGCGCAGTGCTTCAGAGGGTGTCCGCAATTTTGCTAGGAGCAGTCGAGATCTAGTGCCGAAAGCCGAAGTGTGAGACCGGAGGTCTAGAGAGTCGAGTTCCAGTCAACAAATCAATCAGTTGGAAGGGTGACACAGCTCCTAGAAGTTGTGACACAGTGATAGCGTGAGCCCATGCAGAGACTGCGCAGAGGCAACATGGGGCTAGCCATCCAGAGCCTGGATCAGAGTCAAATCGCCAGTGACAATGTGAGAATATTTCTCACTACCTCTTTGCCAATTTATTCTCTGTATCAGATTGTGAGTTTGGGCATCTAAAGATTTGTACTCAAATTACTACTACATAATAATAAAACCCTTAGTTGCTGCACCAGTTTTCCCACATTGGATTTTTTCCGGGGACATTGGTCCAAAAACAACGATGTAATTGTGTGTGTGTTTATTTCTCTCCTATGCAGTATTTTGTTTACGTAGTATTTTATATTGTGAAGGCTGCGGTAGATTTTATTTCGATGTTTACTGTATAACACTATAAATAACTTGATTCAGAAATTAACAAGTAGGAGAAATTGAATAAGTTGCTGTATTATGGAATCGGGTCACCGATTTTTCACACAATGCTTCCTTGATTGATAACTCCATGATGTTATCAATCTCAGCATTCTAAAATTATATGAAAATCAACCCAATTGTATGATGTTATCCATGTCTACGTTCTAAAATTAGATGAAGATACTTTCTTAATTGGAATCTATAACGTTATCAATGTCACCATTATAAAATCGTATGAAGATCAACCTAATTGTATGAATATTCAACCCAAGAAATAAATTAATTCAAAGGATGTCTTCCTTGGTTTCCATCCTCTGCTTCAAGTTGACACTATTTAGACGCTGTGGTCTTTAATACTGTCTACAGATAGTTCCATATGCGCATACAAAATGATAGTTTAGAGGATTTTGTGATGCAACTAACTTTTTCACCTTTTGGATAAATGGTATGGTGTGGTATAGTAAATTTATAGTCCCCAGCCAACGCTCAATTGCATGCATGGGACTGTTAGCCTTGATTTCGGGCATTATTGCAGTGTCTGCCTTCGGAGGAGATTTTTGCTGGTTATACTTAAAACTCCCACCCCTATAGTGGATTCAATCACAGGCCCCGATGGGAACCAAACCCCACTAGAACCACTTCAGCTACAGCACAAGGGTTTAATGGTTTTATAATGAGAGGAATCAATGGTAATCATCATTGACAAAGAATAGGTAATTGTATTTTTTAAATATGAACATTCAATCCCCACCAGAACCATTTAGCTACAGCACAAGGGTCTAATGGTTTTATAATGAGAGAATTAGTGATAACCATCATTAACAAAGAATGATGACTATATTTTTTAAACATGAACATTCAATAATAAATATTCCATTGGCAGTTGCATTAGCATGTATGATAAAAGTTTGACGTACTGGTCTTAGCCTTGTGTATTTCTGCAATTGTAATTTTAAGTGTATTGGTCAATTTTAAGTGTATATCTCATCTTGTATTGCAAACTACATACTGGTATATTACAAATTGTCAGGTCAATTAGGCCTAGTTTGGGAGGTTGTGAGGAGTGATATCCTCCCCACCAAGGTTCAATTCCTACAAGTCACATGTTGAGCATTTAATGAGTAATTGTTGTCATGGTTTTGAGCCATGTTGTTGACCTGGCCTTGTGCCCTGAAAATGCTATGGTTTACCCTAGGTAACGTCCTCAAAATGAAAAGAAGTTTGTACTCGCCTTGTCTTTTGTTGGCCTTCTGCATAGTGGTATTCACATACTTTGGATAAATTAATTAATTTAAAACTAAAACAGCTTTTTAATTTGAATGGAAAGATAAATTACATAGAAAAAACTAAATATAACTTTTTTATGTTTACATTTAATAAATTGATGTAATTTATTTTATTGTATATATATTTATATTAGAGCCTTAAGGGTGAGTTCAATTAGTTAAATCATCAGGAAAAAGCCATAGATCACCTATTCTGATCACATCTAGAAATTCCAGAGAAGAGAGAGATTCAACCATGAGATATTATTTTAAATTTTTTTCATTGTAAATCTCAACTTTTTATTTTCATACTCATCCGATATAAACTGGAGAATAGCACTTGTCTTGACACGATAAAAATCGATCAACCGGTCTTCCATCTGAACTAAAAGTTGTCATTCGATCATTTATTTAACTCATGCTAAGGCCGCGCTAATTTTGGAAGTTTTTCTATTCAGCATTTACTCTCTGAAGTGCTTTCATTAATGATTATGCTTCATTAATTCCACTCTGTCTTGTATCTTTTCACAGTCAATTTCTACATATGACTGATTTTAGTCAAATAAGGGATGGCTTGAAATTAAAATCATAATTATTCAGTGGCTGCCTTAAGACACCGCATATTTCCGTTGATGTTGTCTCGTTTCACACTCAATTTCTACAGATTACTGACTTATGCCTTCAGACACCGCAAATTTCATGCAAATGACACTAAAGATTTGGAAAGTACTCGGAACTCAGGTAAATAATTGAAAAGCTTACTTCCTCTTTTTCTATTTTTTTCACACTAAATGTCTACAGATTGACTGAATTTATGGAAATACTGCTTCCTCTGCTTTAAAGACACCGTAAGTTTTTAATCTATCTGAAAATACTCGCACTAGGCGGGATGATTGGATAACTTACTTGCCGCATTGCTGACAGTATCGCTGAGGCACGTCGTCCAGCACAACGATGGCCGCATTCGCGCAACTCAGACAAACACGGTGCCGCCGGTGATAACCTTTCAGGTGACTGATATCAGCCTCGCAGCTTGGCACCTGACAACGCAACACGACAATTTTGGCCCGTTTTCGGCTCAATTCCTCCTCCATGTTGTCCATTTCGGGGCAAGCACATGGCACCCGCCCCGCTAAGAAATTCGAGCAGGTAAGCCGAGGGTCCCGTTTGCGAATCCGCCCGGACGCAGCCTCCTTCTCATCTTCCTCCGCGTCGTGCGATTGATTCCTGGGAGATGCATTTTGCACCTCCCGTACCTGCTGAACTTCAAGGGCCTGGGAAGCTAATAACCGTTCATCCGAGAGATCTTCGGATTGCCAAGGCAAAATGTGACCAGGGAAAGAGCCGAGGGAGAAGTCCAAAACGCTGTCCCATTCCCAGTCCCCTGCATCTAAAGTCGAAGCCACGGGATCGTCCAGCAGATCCGCCATGGCTGCTCTTCTTTCTCCTCCTTGCGCTCTGCAGCTTCTGATTACATCAGGGTTTCAAATTGTCAGATTGTAAATGAGTTTTTCCACATCCAACTTTCTGCTGTTCTTCGAGGTTCGGTAGCTTAGGATTGACTTACTTTATTCCTACTCATCATTATATCTCGTGACTAAATTTTACTTAAATACTTTTCCCTTCAGTTTTATCTCATTAATTTATTATTTACTTTTCTAAGTTCGAGAGGTACTTCAATTTTTTTAGAAAGGGGGCGACGAAGACACTGTCAAGATGTGATATTTTTGGCCAATTTTCTGGGTCGTGGTGTTCAAGAGTAGGTTGGGTGGTTAGATTCACTCGATTCCTTTTCGCTGCCCTTTCATGTTTGTATGTTATGTATGCCCCACACAAACAATAACATCACACCTCACGATTATGCTTAGAATTGAATGTCGACATTATGTGTATTGCAAGGCTACCGACGGTCAACCTACACATGACAGATTAGGCGATAATTTGTTGCGATTATTAATCAACGAGGACACTCTGCCATGGAGTTAGCTTTGAAAATATTATTTTTTTGGACACTCTGCCATGGAGTTAGCTTTGAAAATATTATTTTTTTTTTGCTCTTTTACAACACAGCTAAAATTTTGTATGTATTGAAACTATTTTTTTTTATAAAAAATACCGTAATAGTATATAAGTGGAAATTAATGGAAATGAGATGATCATTATTTCTATGATGTGTCCAGAATTAAAAATACACAACTAATGATGTGTCCAGAATTAAAAATACCATAGTTGTGTATAAGTGAAAATGAGATGATCGTAATTTCTATAATGAGTATAGAATTGTTGCTTTATTGATGTGATTTAATATTTTAATAATTAGATTTTATTATATTTTGAATTTTTCTAAATTATTAAAATTTTAAATATAATTATTATTAACATAATATTTATAATAAGGAATTTTTAAAATTTTATTATATTAAAATATAATAATTTAAAATACTACGGTAGGGTGAGTAATAAAACTTTAAATAATAATTTAATATAAAATATATGAAAATTTAATTTAGTTGGTATGGTTTGCATTCTCGTAAATAATATCAATTACTCATTTACTTTATATTTGATTTGATGTAAAATATATAAAGAGTTTTTCTAATAAATTGTTATTCATTTATTTTATATTTGATTTGATGTAAAATATATGAAGGGTTTTTCTAATTAAATTGTTATATTTGACAAATAAATTTAATTATTAAAATTATTTATTTAATTAATATTATTATATTTTAATAAGTATTGATAATATTAGTTAATCTTTTATAATGATTAATTAATTTGTTTTTATATTAAAGTACTATTATTTTATTATATTTGATATGATAGAAATTATTTATTTAATTAATATTATTATAATTTTAATAAATATTAATAATATTAGTCAATCTTTTATAATAATTAACTAATTTAATATAAAATATATATGATGGGTAAATATAAGTTAAGATTATATATATATATATAATTTTTTATTATAAAATAATATATTTTTAAGTAATGAGTACATTCATGTTACTATTCTACTTTTAATAGAATTATTTTATAAGTATCATACAAACTAATATACTTGAATCCATGATACAAATCCTAAACGATACCATTTAAACTAGATTTTTTTAACTTGTAATATAATATTAAGTGATTATATAACATTGATTACTCTCAATATAATAAAAATTTATTTTATTGAAATTATTATTATTTCATTATATTTAGTAAAAAAAATAATATTGGGAACAATTATTTAGAGATTAGTAAACAATAACAATTTCAATAGCTTTCTTTTTTTTTTTTCTTTTTTCTTTCTTTTTTCTTTTTTCTTTTTTCTTTCTTTCTTTTTTTTTTTCTTTCTTTTTTTTTCAGCACGAAAAAAAACTGAATAATTGTATTCATAGGAGGAAAACAAAATACAAGTGCATTATCTCAGATATATTGTCTGAGAACTATGATTGACGGGGATTTGGCACTTACTATACCGATGACTAAAAATATTGGACCGTATGCAATCAATATTGGGATTGCTACATTCGATATGAAATCAATGGGATTTGCAAAATAACAAAAATTTGTTGAGCGGATACCTTAATAGAGAAGTTAACCTCTTGTGGAATTAAGAAATACATACCAGAAATTGGTTGTGTTGAGAATCATATGTCCTGAAAACAAAAATCTTGAACCTGGAAGCAGTGGTTGTCCGTTCTGATCTGCATCCGCCATATGCCTTGGGGAGCTGAAAGGCCCCTTTTAGGTGAATCCGCTTCATTATTTTGGTCCCTGTTAATGTGGGAGATGGAATAGTCCCGCCTGCTGTTCCACATCATTGCGATCCTGTCCAGCCATCCAACAAGGTGAAAGTTTTCTATATTGTGCTTTTGCAATACATGATCAATGATAAGCCTCGAATCTCCATAGATTTTCAAATTCGGGATATTGAGAAAATTGCAGAAAGAGAGGAGTCTCGTAGTGCCACCGCTTCAGCTTTATTGTTGGATCCCGAACTTGCATTCCAATTGATTTCAATGGCTTGATCCTTTACAATCCTGATGAAGACGCCGCATGCACATATTCCCTGTTGGGCAGCACCATTGAAGAAGGCGCATGGGGGGATCGTGGAGAATGTTATCAGGGGATCTCCTTCATTTCTAATTCTCTTTGAATTTGTCATTAGGCTTTTACCATAAGGGATCCTATTCATACCGTCCAAACCGAGGGAGTTGTAAAGAGATATAATTGAAGCGACCACCGATTTGTACATATCCTTCTTTGACCTGAATATTCTGTCATTGCGCCACTTCTATATAGCCCAAATGACCAGTAAGGGAATGGCTCTCTGTTCCTTATACATATTGCTCCATATCTTGAAAGCTTTAGAAACAGGAGAGAAGGAATATAGGGCAAAACCGTATTGATTTGCGATGTTCTGCCATATGGGAAGCACTTGGGGGCAGGTGAGGAAAATATGCAGGTTATATTCCGAGTTTTCCATGCACATAGGGCAGATTGCAGGCTTGTGCCAATTCTGCTTTTACAGGTTGTCCCATGTTAAGTTCCTATTGTTGAAAACCAACCATGCGAAGATGATGATCTTTGTGGGGCATCTGGATTTCCAAAAAATTGGGGGAAATATCTCTCGAGAATTGTCTTCCTTGGAATTCTTGAACTGTAGATATATATGTTTAACCTTCGCCGTCGCAGATCCGTCCATACCCTTCCATATACGATAATCTTTAAACGTGGAGCGATAAATACCCCGACCTCGCAGCTCTGTTATGACGTTATTCCATTGTTCCGCCATTTCCTGCTGGAGCTGGAGTTCGTATGCAGTTTTACATATGGGAATGGCCCCCTCCCAGGTTTTTATGGCGCTGGCCCAGAAAAAGATGCCCGGCTATGTAAGGCTCTCATCAGACTAGGGGAGATCTGTATTTTACCTGCCCCCCCAGCAAATACATCCATGTCGATCATAATTTTAGCACCCATTTGAAATCTCCAAATGAGGTTCTCTCTGAAGAATGGCTCGAGTCTCCTAAATCCTCTCCAAATGGAAGATTCATATGGGGATCCAATGGTGCTTTCCCTGATCCAAAACATTATATCCAAGTTGTTCATATATTTTGCACGGATGACCGAACTCCATAATGAATCCCCCATAATTGCCCTCCACAATGATTTACATAGAAGTGCTTTACTGAATTGGGCAATATCAAGAATGCCCCATTCGCCCATTTGCTTAGGCCGCGTCAGCACTGTTATTTTTGTTAGATGGAATTTGTGTTGATCCTTGTCACATCCCCATATAAAATTAGCGATCATCCTATTCAGGTTCTTTATAATAGTGGATGGAATGATGAACAGGTGTGCCCAATAAACCATTGTCTGGACAAGAACTGATTGTGTCAGGGTCATGCATCCGCCTTTTGTTAAACACTGATGCTCCCATGCAGTTATTTTCTTGTAGAATCGGTCATCAATCCAAATCCAATCCATAACCCAGTACCCCACAGCTTTCATATTGAAACCTAAATACTTTATATCGTGCTTGAGAGGGATGACTTGGATGTTATACATGCGAGAGAGGAATTGGATCAAATTTCCATCTATGTCCTCCACATAGAAGGAGGATTTCCCTTCATTAACTGTCATACCAGAAGCAGCTTGAAATCTGACCAGGATGTAATGTATGCGCAACCATGTTGCTCTGCACAGGATAGCCGCAATCAGTATGTCGTCGACAAAAAAATTGTGGGATGTGTTTATCCCTTTGCAGATAGGAAGAGGCCGACAGGTATTTGTATGTACCGCCTTCTTGATATGTAGGCTAAGAGAATCCATAATCAGAATGAAAAGGAGAGGAGACAAGGAGCATCCTTGTCTAAGACCCCTAACAGCTTTAAAAAAGTGGGTGGGGAATCCATTAATCAAAACAGCGTAATTTACCTCCTCCACACACGCCATAATCCACCTTGAACACCTGTGGTTGAGTCCAATCTTTGCAAGAAGACAGCGGATATAACCCCAATCCACGTTATCATACGCCCTTTTTAAATCAATTTTTAATAAGGCAGCTTCCAGATTCTTTGTATGCATTGAGTGTAGAGCTTCTTAGGTAAGGGCCACAACATCCATGATGTTTTGGTTCTTAAGAAAGCTGTGTTGTTCAAGGGAGAGATGCATGGATAACACATTCCTAATCCGCATGGCAATAATTTTAGAGATCGACTTGTATAGTACATTGCATAAAGAAATAGGACGGTATTCAGAGAAGCATGCCGAGTGAGATTTTTTAGGAATCAGAGCAATGGAAGTGGATATGATGCGGTGATTAATGTATCCATTAAGTCTAGATTCTTCAACCATATTTAGGATGTCGTCCTTGAACAAGTCGAAGAAATGGATGAAGAAATCTATAGTCCACTCGTCCAGCCCAGGGCATTTATCCTTCTGAAAGGATTTTAATGTTGTCAACAATTCCTCCTCCATGACTTCTGAATAGAGGGCTTCATTTTGACTTTCTTCGAACCTGGTGGGATACAACTCAATGCCCCATCGAATGTCTTCTATATGACTACCAATCTCTCTATTATATGCCCTGCTGAAATAATTAACCGCTTCTCGCGATATGTCCTCTTGAAGAAAAAGATCTTCCATCTTCATCTTTAATTTCCTAGATCATATTTTTCTATCTCCTCTTATTGGCGAACCTGTGGAAAAACTTGGTGTTTTTGTCACCCTCCTTGAGCCAAATGGCTCGGCTCTTCAGTCGCCAAGTAGATTCCTCCTCTGTCAAAATTTTCTGTTTCCTTTTTTCAAGACCCCAGATCTGTCTACGAATTTGTGAAGGAATGGCATCCCTTTTAAAATGGGAGGACAAGAGTTGCAGATCTTTATCAATGTCTTTCAGGTCCTTTATGTTGCGCTCAATTTTTTCTCGTTGCCACAACTTAACCTTGTTACGCAGCCTTGTCATGCGGGAAACAAAATCTGTTGAATTGCGCTGATTCGATCCATCATGAGGTTGCCACGACTCTTTGACAAAGTGGTTAAAATGCTCATCAGATAACCACGTTCGGTTGAATTTGAACGGGTATCCCAGTTTGATTACCTCATTGTTCCATTGAATATGTATCAGGCGGTGATCAAAGATGTGTGAAGGGTTGATTTTCATTTGCGGCAGCCCGAATCTTTCAATCAGTTTTTCATGGAGGATATATCTGTCCAGTCTTTTAGCCAAATATTCATCATTAGACCACCCATTATCCCAAGTGGGCCCTTTAAAATCTGGCTGTATGTCTACAAAATTGTTCTGGATCATTGCATTACGAATAATCCGTCCAATCGGGTCCATTCTCCTTCCATTGCCCCAAATCTCGTCGCTGCATAAGGTACTGTTAAAATCACCACCAATCAGCAGGGAATCCATATCAAAAAGTTCAGATGCTAGAAGTTTTTCCCAGAATGGATAACGCTGTCTATGTGGAGCATATATATTTAAAATGTGCACAGGATCTGGACAATTACGAAAATAAGCTAATATAAGAATGCCTGCAAAACATTGGAACGCAACAGCTTTGACCCACGAGGGATCCCATAGTACAGCCAGCCCGCCAGACAAACCTACAGCATCAGTGGCCACCATATGCCAAGTTGGGAACATTCGTCTGAAATAAGAAATGGTCTAGGAACAATCATGCATTGTTTCCTGAATCAAAAGCAAATTGGATTTTGAAGATCTAAAGAGGTCCTTAAGAGCCAAAAACTTACGGGTTGCTCCTAGGCCCCAAATATTCATAGACAAGATGTTATTCATTTCGCCCTTCAGATGGCCGACCAGCTCTAAGAGGCCCTTTTGCAGTGAAATCATCTGAAGCAATTTCTATCACTGGAATATCAATGAGATTGAGGTCCCTGGAAGTCGGATCCTTTTTCCCCATTCTCCCTCTAAAGTGTCTACTTCCCCGCTTATCTTTGCGACGAACAGTAATGTTACCGATGGATTTCGGACTAATGACCGGGGAAGGAGAACGGTCGGGTTTGTGTATGATGAGGGGCTTTAAGTTTAATGAGGCCCATTTCATGAGCAGATTAATGTCACAATCGATAGAGTTTTTTTCAGAGGAAGATGGCGGGGAAAAAGGAGAATTAGATTCCTGAATTACCTTTCCTTTAGGATCTTCTTGATGTACAAGAGAAGGTTCCATTGCATGGGGGGAAGGGGATGCAGCAGGGGACAAAGGAGAGGAAGAGACGTATAGAATGGAATGAGATGGCCCCCCCAAGGAAGATTTATCAATCGGAGGAGGAAGGGGAATGGCTATGTCCATAGAGAGTTTAGGAGGATGATGGGGCAAAGAGAAGCACTGATGAGATGCGAGTGGATCAAGGAGAGGCCGCAGAGGGAGCTTGGGCGAGGAAGCATCCCGGGGACAGCAAGCATCGGACCCACTATCCCGACCGAGCGGTGCAACTGATAATGAGCAGGGGCGCAAGGGACCAGAGGGTCTATTCCTAGGCGAGCCTGTACTTTGAGAGGACCAGGATTTTAGATTGAGTGGGCCCCGAAAAGGATCGACACTAAGAGGCAGAGTCGGATGTGCACTCATAGTTGAAATATCATCATTCCTCTTCAGCATGTTCTTATGACTGTGTTTATGAGGTTGTCTACACGGACATAACGAATGAAGGTGGACGGTCCTATGACACACAAAGAACCTGAATGGAATTCCCGAATAATCTAGTCGCTGATGGAATTTTAACGAATCCCAGTTTAGTTCAATCGATTCAGGGAAGCCACCTCTGAAACCCCTCTCGATGAGGACCCATGCAACACGTTTGACCTTTGCGCCTATGCATCTAGGATCCACATATATGAATCTTCTGACAGCGCTGCCAACTTTTTCAATCGATTCTTTGTTCCATAGCTCTATGGGAAGACCATGTAGTTTGAGCCAGATGTAATTGTTTAGAGGGGTGCTCTTGAGAGGATTAAATCCTAAGTACCACTTGTAGAGAGCCAGAAAGCTTCGATCCCGGACCCAAGGTTTATTGAAGATAATCTCAAGATCTTAGTCCCGAAGAAATGGAAGCTGAACCAGTCATTCATGAGTCTGAAAATTGTGGGGGAGTAGCCAAGCAGAGGAACCCATTTTACTGCTATCCAGGATCGAAATTGTGACTCATCCATCACCGAGAAATGCCATCGTCCCACTAAGGCTTGCTTCTGCAAGCTAGAAATCCTGTCAAGTAGCAGTGTCCCGTCCAGGTTGATGGCTTCAGGTGGAGGGGAAGATTTAATCGGCTGATTATGTTTACATTTCGGGCGAGAAGCAGAGTCATTGCCTTTGGGAGACAGGTGCTTCTAAGAAGCAGGAAAAATATCTGAGTATAGCGAGGCAACCCATTCATCGTTGGCATTTTGGCTGACATGGGTTTTCTCCGCCTCCAGGGTGGCATGCACCATTGCAGAAGCCACTGAATTGTCAGACGAAAAATCCATATCAATGGATTGCAACCGAGATCCCAAGGACCAAATCAATATTTCCCAGGATAGACCACTCAGACAAAGTACAACAAGGCTTATTCAATAAGTGGGAAAAAGCCAGGTGAATCAAGGGAGAGAGTACTTCCGCATCTAAAAAAGGATGGGATCGGATAGAGCATTTAAGAATATTGACGCCAGTGATGGATTCACTTACCCCCAGGTGTACCCCTTCTAACAGAGAGATATAAATGAGCCAACTATGTTCTATAGGAAAATAAGAAATGACAGTGAACATATCCACAAAAAGATCGAGAAGAGGATCCCTAAATAAATGCAGACAGGTGTGCATCAGCAACCAGAAAATTCAAATTATTTGGCACCGGAAAAAAGACAGGGGGATGTGACCAGTGTAGAATAGATCCTCAGGAGTTTGGACAGGCGATGCAACGACAGTAAATCTCATATATGCACCAGCATGGACCAATCCTTAGACGGAAATCCGAGCAAGGTTTGGAGATGATGAAAAAATTCTTAATGAACTTTAAAATGGTCCCCCAACACCCAAGAAATTCAGTCCCCGACATGTAGGAGAAACAAATGTAGTTATGATGGAAGAGATTGGATCACAAGCATTACCAAGCGGAAAACACCATGGTCGGTAGAGTCCACATACCATATTCACAAAAAAACCACAGAAAGAGTCCCCTCTCTCGTCCAAGAGAAAGTAGTAGAGCCTTGTTTGGATATTGGCAAAAGCCAAACGACGACGAAATAATGGCTGGAATAGCCACGTCCAGGGAGAACATGCAAGTGTTCGTCTCCAGATGTTCCTAGAGGAGAGTCAATATAGGGTGAGGCGCGACCTTCCATCCACCAATGGAAGTGCAATGGCTCCCCATGCCTCCATCTGTCGAGAGAAAAGGAGCTATACCATATCGCGAGGGGAAAGCAACACAGAGAGACTGAAAAAGTTACCTGGGGATGTATCAAATTTTTCGCCTCTTTTATTTATTAAATTGTAAAAATGGTTTTTTACAAAATTGAATTATATATATATATATATATATATATATATATATATATATATATATATATATATATATATATATATATATATATATTATATATATTATGAATGTATAATTACAATTTTATACATTTAATTACAATAATTATAATAGAAATATATTATTTTATATAAATTAATATATTAATGAATGTATAATTACAATTTTATACATTTAATTACAATAATTATAATAGAAATATTGTTGTTCTCAAAGTTGTCAAAGGTGGTGCTATGGTTATTCTTGATAAGGATGATTATCGTAGGAAGATGTTGGACCGCCTCCATAATAGCAAGAGCTACAGGAAACTCAACAAGGATCCCCTGAAGAAGATTGCCAAAAGTGTGGCCTTTTTTATAAAGGTCAGTAGCTCTTTCAGTCATAAGCTTAAAGAAAGTTTCCCTCTTACCCCTAGAATCTATGGCCTACCAAAAATTGATAAGGAATGGGCTCCTCTGAGACCCATTGTTAACATGATAGGAGGGCCAACTTATCTTCTTGCTAAATATTTAGCCCAGAATCTTAAGCCCCTTATTGGCCATACATAATCCTTCTTCAAGGACTCTGCATTGTTTGTCAATGAGTTAAAGAGTTTAAAGCTTGATCTAGATGAAAAGATTGTGAGTTTCGATGTGGCCTCCCGCTACACTAATATCCCTATCAACGAGGCCATTGAAGTCATCAAGCGCATTACAGATCCTGATACGACTAATTTAGTTGGTATTTATCGTACTTCTACTTTCTTTTCATTCGATGGGGAATTCTATGAGCAAACTTGCAATGTCGCCATGGGTTCCCCCCTCTCCCCTGTGGTAGCTAATCTATTCATGGAGGATTTCGAATCAAAGGCCTTAGCTTCTTCTCATCTTCTGCCTAAGATGTGGAAGAGGTTTGTGGATGACACTCATCTGGTCCCATGGTAAGGAAGAGCTGGAACTGTTTTTCCTCCATCTTAACAATTAATCTAGTTCCATAAAGTTCACCATGGAATTTGAAAGTAATGGTAGTCTTCCCTTCCTTGATGTCCTCCTCTCAAGGAATGATGACGACTCTTTTTCTCATCAGGTATTTCGTAAGAAAACTCATACGGAACATTATCTTCATGTTAATTCTCATCATTTCCCAGTTCAAAAGCTTGGTGTTCTCAACACCTTAGTGACTAGAGCTTTAAGAGTTTCTGATGACAACCATCTCAATGAAGAGAAAGCACATCTCCTAAGTGTTTTCTTTAATAATGGGTATAGTAAACACTAATGTACTAAGGCTTTTTGAGGTCATAGGGCTAAGAAAGATATCAATGATCGATTTTCTGATGTCCATCTTCCTTTTATCCAAGGGACCACTGACAAGATTACGAAGATCCTAAGGAAGCATAAGGTGGCTTCAACCTTTAGGCCTTTAAATACCATCCAGAGCTCCCTTAGATCTGTAAAAGACCCAATGGACCCCAAGAATATGAAGGGTGTTTACGTTATCCCATGCTCTTGTGGGACTCCCTACATTGGTGAGATTGGTTGCTCGATTAATCAAAGGATTCGTGAACATGTCGCTGACATCAAGCATGGCAGGACCCGCTCCTCTACTTTGGCAGAGCATGCAGATAAATCTAAGCATCACATATGCATTGAGGAGGCCCAAGTCGTTGCTAGGGTTAGTCATTTTCATCATCGTAAATTGAGGGAGGCCCTAGAAATCGAAAAAGGCCCAATAATTTGAATAGAGATGATGGTTGGATTATTAGTAGAAGTTGGATCCCTGTCCTGTCCTCCTAGTTTTTTAGGTTTCTTTTTGGGTTTATTTTGTTTGTTTATTTATCTGTGTAGGTATTGGTGTCTTTTTTATAATATTTGTTGTTGGTTTATTCTTCATTAGAGTTTATATTCTTGATCCTTTGTGTTTTCTTAAGTATTTTATTCGTTCTTAACTCCTTTTAGTATTTTTGTTATTTGCTCAGGACTAGAAAGGGGAACTCGGCTCTTATCCATGGCTTCCACTGATCCTGTTGCGGACACCGTCCCTGCCAAGCCCGTGGCGAATGAAGCTGTCAAAGCGGCTGAAGAAAAGCTCCTGAAGGAACCAAAGGAGAAAAAGGCGAAAAACCCGAAGGAAAAGAAGACGAAGGCTGCCAAGGGTTCTAAACCCCCGCCTGCACATCTCCCTTATTTCCAGAGGATTTCTGAAGCCACAGTGGCTTTGAAAGAGCGCGGCGGATCTAGCCCTCATGCGATAGCGAAGTACGGGAGCGAAAAGTTTAAATCTGATCTGCTCCCTGGGTTCAAGACGAAACTTAAGGCACAGTTCCAGAATCTGACAAATTCCGGCAAGCTAACCATAGTGAAAGGCTCTCATAAGCTTGAGGGATGCAAGAAGACGAGTAAGCCCAGCAAGGGTTTAGACAAAACCAAGCTGGATCTCCTGACCCAGATACGGGCGCCTTCATATTTCAAATCCAAGGAGGATGTGAGACAAGTGTTTGATGAAATGCCCAACCGAGATTTGATCTCAGAGAGGGATCTGAACCCAGCCTCTGCAAACCCGTGTGAGATGCAATGGTTAGAGAACGTATGGCCTTTGCTTGGCCCTACAGATTACAGAGTCGGGAGTTTCAGTGGAGCCTCGATTCCGTGCAAACCAAACTTGGCAATGAAAATTGCGTGCTGCCCTGTGAAGGAAAAGAAGGAACTCGATTACCCTAGGATCGGCACAAGCGTTTTGAGCGAGGGAGCTTTCTTCAGTAAAAATGGAGCTTTCAGGATGGAAAAACGCAGCTTATATTTAAGGTATGAAGGAAAAACCCATTTTATAGAATATCAGAATGTTGTTCTATTAATATATGATGTAGATCTGAGCACCTACATACCATGGGGCTCTGCCTGGGAGCCATTACCAAGGGACAGCCAGATCTGGAAACCCCATGGGATGGAAAAAATTAAAAAAACAGGGGATTGCCAGGGTAAAGATTGGATCCAGATCTTCATCAAACAAACAGGGGGCAGCCACTGCTGTATGCGACTCAGCAAAAATTCAAACATACAAGAGCTAAAAAACAAAATACAAATCCAACTTGGAATTCCCATAAGACACCAGAACCTGATATGTGCAGGGCGTAGCTTACAGGACCATCTTACTCTACAGGAATATGGGATCTGTCAGGATACAACCATATACCTTAATCTAAGACTGCGTGGAGGCTGCAATGGATCTGGCTCAAAGACCTCAGGCTCCTTTCGTGATGCAGTAAAGGGGAAGGGAAAGATGCAGGACAAACCAATGTTACCACCAGAACAACCTGGGCCACATATAGTAGAACAAAAACTGGAACATGCAATGCTCCAAGTTACTATACCGGAGGTAACTGCAATACACTCTGACTTCACAAAACATGTTGTAATATGTAGATTCAATGGTTTCTGGCCAAAATCAGATGCTTTACATCAATGGATACATTCCCGCTGGACACCAGAATGTAATATATACCTATGTTCAAAAGGTTTTTTCATTGTACAATTCCACACAGAGGAAGAAAGGGACAGCATCATCAATGAGGGGCCTTGGTTTTGGGGTAGTGCAGGTCTCTTTATTACCCCTTGGTTTGCTGATTTCGACCCAAATACTATGAAAATCACAACAACACCTGTTTGGGTGAGGCTTCACAACCTCCCATTACATCTCTGGCACCCCATAGTATTATATGCCATTGGGAATTCCTTGGGGAAACTCCTAAAAGTTGATGAAGACAGAAATAGCAGAGGGATATACACATTTGCCAGAATTTGCGTTGAAGTGGACTTGAGTCAGGGGCTGCCTGATAAAATATCATTAATCTATAATAACACTGAGAGGATACAACCCCTAGACTATGAAAACACAGCATTCAGATGCCGCAGCTGCCGGCAAACAGGACACCTTCAAAATTCTTGCCCACTGGCCAGAAATAATACAAAAGGAAACAAAAAACAGCCAAAAAAGCCAAATGGGTGGTTGAACACAGAACCGCTGGAAGAAGAGGACAATCAGCTAGAGCATAAAGTGAATCAAGAGGAACCGGATATAAATATGGAACAGAATGGTACACATGAAGAAAAAGCACCAGACCCGCAAATGGAGGACCATGTTCGGCAGCAGGAAACGCCACGGCCGGAAGCTAGTGGCAACAAAAGAACCCATGGATCAGAAGGATCAGAATCCGACAAAGAACCACCAGCGAACACGCAGGAATACTCACAGGCCATCATTGTTCCCCCTTCTGACTCACAGGGTTGGCGTAGGGTGGAGAAGAAGAAGGGCAGAAAAGTATAGGCTTTGATGTAATTGTAACTTTTTTTTTATTCTTTTTTCGAGTATACTTGTCCTATTCATGGACAGCTATCTGCATATGCTCTAAGCATCTACAAAATGTAATTTATTTCAATATGAATATAAATTACGACTTTTTTCTACGTGAAAAAAAAAAGTATTTTTGTTATTTGTTTAATGGGCCTTAACCTTATATTTTATTATTTAGTTTAATTAATTAATTATATTTTTTTATTTTTTTATTTACTTGTGTATATTTTTGTTTTATTTTATTTATTTTCCATTATTTATTTTATTTTATTTTATTTCCATTAATTATTTTTGTTTGTTATATGATCTTGTCTCCATTGGGGTCTTGACTCATTTTTATAATTTTTGACTTCCCTTCCTGTTTGGAGTTTGACTTTGATTTTTTTTCTCGTTAGGTATATTTTTTGATTTCTCATTAATAGAATTTTTTAATAATATTTTATTTTAATAAGTTAATTTAAACATTATTTTTCAAAAATTAGTAGTCTAATATAATAGTTACTTAATAATAAATGTTTTTAATAAATTAATATCATAATTTAAATATTGTTGAATTTGAATTTTTTTTTCTTGTTATATTTTATTATTATTTCCCATTAATAAATAAAAAAATGATTTTAATAAATTAATTTAAATAATATTTTCTAAAACTAGCCGTTTAATATAGTCGTTACTTAATAATATTTTTTTAATAAATTAATTTAAATAATATTTTCTAAAACTAGCCGTTTAATATAGTCGTTACTTAATAATATTTTTTTAATAAATTAATATCATAATTTAAATATTATTGACTTTGATTTTTTTATTTTTTTTATTCTTGTTAGTTATAGTTTTCGATTATTTCCCATTAATAGAATTTTTAATAATATTTGATTTTAATAAAATAATTTAAATATTATTTTTCAAAACTAGACGTTTAATATAGTCATTACTTAATAATATTTGTTAATATCATAATTTAAATATTATTTTTCAAAAATAGTCGTTATTTGAAATTATGGTCTTTACATTGCTCTTTATTTAAGTCATTGTCATGGTCTGTCTCTTCATTTGGCCCTGATGATGAACCGCACTGGTTGGTTCGCGTTGGCCAAAAAATTCTATTATGTGATTTCTACCAAAAAGACTTTTCGTAAAAAATGATATTGTAATACAACTAAAATGATATTACATTTAGTTGAAAAAGTAACATGAAGTGGATCCTCACAAATGGCTTTCATCTTAATTATAGGCACCTCAATGAGATGTCACTCCACGTGGAGGCCATGAACTAATTGGGGAAGAGACCCCTCTTCCAAGTACACTTTCTCGAGATCACCTACCATCCCTGTGAAAACCCTAGCTTAGGAAGAAGGGATAGAGAAGATTGTTAAGAATGACCGAAAGAACCCTCTTTCCAGACCAAAACATTTATCGTTTTATATGGGTTTTATATGGGTAAGGTGTCACTGAACACGACCTTATGCATAAATGGTATGTATCAAAATAAAAGAGTTTATGCATGTAAATGGTGTGTATCAAAACTAAAAGTCACCATAAAAGTAATGGAAGAGTTATTTTCAAAGTTAAAATCAATTCCCAAAGGAAACATGAGAAGAGATAGTTAATTTTATTATTATTTATTTATTTATTTTTTAATTATTTTATTGCTTTTTAAAAAGTGAATGATTAAATTTAAGTAATATTGATAATATTTATATATAATTTTTTTGGAAAATTTTATTAAAATTTTTGCATAATTTTACATGATTATATGATGGCTTTCTTTAGTCATGTACTCATATGCATATACATAGTAGTTCAAATTAGCAATAAATATATTATAATATCAAAACTACTATCTACTACACATATCAAGACCACATTTACACCCAATAAACCAAACTCGTGCCACTTACACCAAATGTGTCACATAAACCATGTAGATTAACATTTATGCTATATAGAGTGTTATACATGTATGGGGAGTATTCAACCTCATCCATGCAACACCAAGTCTACATAAGTTAAAAGGTGACCAATCTTCTTATTGATGATCCACCCATGTGGCCTCAAAACTTTTACAGACACAATCATTAGTCCTTTACAATAAATCAAAAAGTGAATATTGTGCTGGAATTAAATTGGCAAAAAAGATTGGGCATTACATACATTTATTTAACTTGATATTCAAGCTATTAAGAAGTGGAATGAGTATTTAATGGGCAAGGAAACTATTATCCACATTAATTGCTAGTTACTATAATATTTGTGAGACTAGAGTAAGCTTCAACAAACTAGACATTATAAATGGATGGGACTTTTGTAACAATTTCATCTAGTCATCAAATATAAGAAGGTCGGGACTAACAACTAAAATGATAATGTATCCAATTGAGAAAGTAACATGAAATGGGTCCTCGAAAATGTCTTTCATCATAATTATAGGCACCTCAATGAGATGCCACTCCACGTGGAGGCCATGTACTAAGTGGGAAAGAGGCTCTCTTCCAACTACACTTTCTTAAGATTGCCTACCATCCTTGTGAAAACCCTTACTTAAGAAGAAAGGATATAGAAGGTCGTTAAGAATGACTAAAAGAACCCTCTTTCTGAAGCAAAACATTTATCGTTTTACATTAGTAAGTGTCATTGAACAAGAATTGATGCATGTAAATGGTATGTATCAAAATAAAAGGTCATTCATAAAAATAATGCACATTTTCGTCTCGAAGAGTTATTTTGAAATTAAAATTAATTCCCAAGGGGAGAATGTGAAGGGATATTTAAATTTTTTCCCTTTTTCCATTTAAAATATTTTATTGTTTTATAAAAAGTGAATGATTAATTTAAGTAATATTGATCATATAATTATATTTTTGGGGGTGGATTTTATTAAAAAAATTGTGTTTTTTACATGATTATATGATTGTTTTCCTTAATCATGTACTCATATACATGTACATATTGGTTTAAATTAGCAATAAACATAATATTATATCAAAACTACTATCTACTACATATATCAAGACCACATTCACACCCAATATACTACACTTTTACCACTTACATCGCATGTATCACATAGACCATGGAGATTAACATTTATGCTATATAGATTGTTATAAATGTATGGGGACTACTCAACCTCATCCATGCAACACCAAATCAACATAAGTTAAAAGGTGACAAAGTCTTCTTACCGATGCTCCAACTATGTGGCCTCAAAACTTTTACACATACAATCATTAGACCTTTACAATAAGTCAAAAAGCGTTTATTGTGCGGGAACTAAATTAACAAAAAAATAGGGCACTACATATATTTATTTGATTTAATATTCACATTATTAAGAAGTGGAAACACTATTTGATGTGCAAGGAAACCATTATCCACACTAATCAATAGTCATTATAGTATTTGCATGACTAGAGTAAGCTTCAACAAACTAGACATTATAAGTGGATGGGGCTTTTGTAGCAATTTCATCTAGTAATCAAATAGAAGAAGGTCAACACTAACAAGTTTTCAAACATGCTTTCAAGACCACCCATATCAAAAGTTACACCTTTGGGAACTATTATTCACATGGAGCCTTTTACCCACGATGCATGCAAAGAGATATACATAGAAGATTAGGACTTTAAAGAGGTGTTTCAATAGTTACATATCCAAATTTGCAGAGAAGAAGGTGAGGGTAAGCTTGTTTTTCATCTTCAAAATGAGTTGCTCTACAAACTACACAAGCTTCTTATTCATAAAGGTGAATGATTGTAGTTTATTAGAGAGGGTCATCTAGGTTGCAAGACATTTTGGTGTTGGAAGTGTTGACGGTGTTAGACTCGCCAACGTTTAGGGGATCTCCCCGATATGAAGTCCCAATTAGACCTCACTTTGTTTGGTGTAGGAGTCCCATCCGGTATAAAGGCCCGGTTGTCGAATCCTTAAATATTTGCATTGGCTCTAACTGTCAACAAGAGAGAGAGATGCAATGGTGTCTTCGAAAACCAAGAAGGTATGCCTAGTGAGTGTTCAACTGTAAATGTGTCAAAGTTATTCTGCTGCGAAGAGGGGAGAAAAAGTGAGCCTCTAAGAGAGAGGTGATAGTACCACCCAAGAAGAGGCACACATGAATCAGAAAGATCTGTCGAACATCCAGCGGAATAATCCACAAGGGATGTGACGGTCGTTACAACCAACAAATGAGAAAGGTTTGTCTAATATCCCACAGAGTAGTCCATAAGGATGGGACAACAATAACAACCATTACATCACATTCTCAATAAGATAAGTACTAAAGCAACCGAAATAGTTCAACTGTGTTAACACATGTGAAAGCAAACATGAAGTATAAACATTTGCTGAACAATCTTACAAGCATTCATAATCCATGCATGAAGAACATGTTGGCCTTGAAGGCTTGTGTTATTAAGTAAAAGTTCCAAGACACATGTATACAATGAACATTAATAGCTCCATTAGTGGAGCGTTGGAGTCACTCCTTGCTCCCCAAAAGAAATAGCTTATCTCTCTAATGCTTTATGGGAGGATCCAAGGTGAAAAAACCTTTCCTCTTACAATGAGGGAGGATATATAACAATGAGGAGGTGATGCTTCACCTTCCTTGTGATTCTTCATCTACCCTCTGTTAGTTTTTGGTAGCATCAGAAGTGCTCTAGCCTTGAAAATTGATGGAGAAGCTAAGGCACATGAGTTCTAAAGAACCCAGTAACCATTTGGTAAAATTCCACCTGCATTGTATTCTATTAAAACAATTAATATTTTTTATGGAGTTTCTTAAGTCTAAACTTAGGGAAATTAAAATATTAATGGGTATTAACCAAAATATGGGTAAGAATGATCTAGAAGGCGAATCAAGTTATGTTTTAATCTTAGCTATTGATTAGATACTTAACCTCAGTCGTTGAAGACTGAACATGAAAAGTATAAAATGGAGGCTTGGGGTTCATTTGGAAACACACACAAAGAGATTGAGGAAATCGATTTTCTGAGGTGAGAAGTTCTCAGGAGGAAAATTGATCGGGGAGATCTTGCAGCAGAGGGGTAATGAGAAACTAAGAGGAATTTTTGGAGAATACAGAATAGATAGGCAGAGAGGCAACACAGTAGCTGGGAGAGATGATGCATAAAAGTTGCTTGTCACACAGAATCCAGAACCATCGGAACAGTCGAAACTGCTAGGAACTATCGGAACTGTCGGGAGCTGCCAAAGCAGCCGAGAGAGATGACGCAGAGACAGCGCGGTAGTCGAGAGAGCTGACGCAAAAAAATTGTCTATCATGCAGAATCCAGAACTACCGGAACAACCGAAACTGCTGGAACAACCAAGAGAGAGCTGCTAACGCAGAGCCAACACAGAAATTGTCGGGGTTAGCTAGTCTTGTGTTGGATCAACTGTAATTTTGATGGGTGAAGTGAGGTAAAACTCACTCACATTTTCTAACAATATTTTCTCCATAAATTATTGCTTGATGAGCATCCTAGAGTTGTATTCAGAGATTTCTCTTACATAATAATAAACCCTCAGAATTATTGCACTGGTTTTCCCGCATTGGGTTTTTTCATGGACTATCGTGTCCAAAAATAAGTGTGTCCTATGTATCTTGTTATTTTCTCAATTTTCTGTTTCATGAGATCAAATATTTAATTAGTGTAGGTTGCAAAAGTAATTTGCTTCAGTATTCAAAAGAATAACTTGGTTAATGTATATTAAAAATCAAGTAGGTGAAGTATATTCAGATTTGCTACAGTAGGGGTTCCTTCAGAGTGTAGGAATTTTCACATGGTATCAGAGGATTGATTTTGAAACAGGAAGAACAAATCTAGTATTGAGTAATGAGGCCAAAAGTTGCACTTGGCAACGATTTGAATCCCCTTGAAGGGATTGCGCAGTCCTTACCGGGAAGCAGATCTGAGGAAATCTCTCTCTGAGTGAGACGACAAAGAGATACAATTTCCAGTTCATGAATTTGTAGAGGCAGAGGGAGTGATGCAAAGCCTTGAAAAAGAGCTTGGGGCACAGTTTCTGTCGGGGCAAAAATCCGCTAGAAAAGAACGAAGACACAGCGGGGAATTTTCTCCTTAGAGAACTTTCTGCTAGAAAGTTCGAATTCCTCACTTGTTGAGCAATTGAGCAGTGACTAGAGGAGTCAGTTCGACATTTGGGTGAGATGGCATTGCATGGGCTCAGATATTAGGACAGGTTGGAAGGATCCTCCACTTATGTCATATGGAAGACCAGAATCTTAGTTGTTCTGGAGGAATATGATCTCGAGGCCTACGTCAAAAGTGTTGTAGTTGTTCCTACTAACAATGATCAAAGAAAGAAGTACAAGGCCGAGTAGGGGAAGGCAAAGAGGCTCATTCTCGATGGAGTTTGAAATCATGTGGTCTCACACTTGTAGGGCAAGGATACAGCCCGAGAGACATGGGAAGCATTTTCTTGTCTATATGAAGGCTCTTCCAAACAATGGAAGATGTATTTTGAGCAGAAGTTACAACGGACTTTGATGCAGAAAGGAGAAGGGGTGAACCTCTATCTTCAGCGTGTTCAGGACACTAGAGACCAGCTTGTTGCAGTGGGGTCCACTCCTCAGCCAACCGCGATGGTGAGGATAGCCTTGAATGGAGTCTCGAATGAATGGAAATTTTTTGTCCAAAGCATATCGGGCAGAGAAAAACTACCTTCATGGGAGGAGATGTGAGCGGCTCTTCAACAAGAGGAGTTAAGGAGGGACCTAATGAAGGTCAACCTCAATGGCAGCAATGGGAGTGGCACAAATATGAAGGAGGAGGAGGAAAACACAACTCTAGTATCGAAGGGACAGCAGAAGCCGAAGCGAAAAAAGGACATTTCGAAGGTGAAATGTTTCAATTTTGGCGAGATGGGCCACTATGCATCCTAGTGTCCTTTGAAGAAAAAGGATAAGGATGAGAAACATGATCCTAAGGCTGCTTCAACAGAGATTGATGAGGATGAGTTTGCCATGAGTGCCCACGCATCTCCAGGCGAGAGATGGGGCGATATTGAGCTAAAGTCGGGAGGACTACATGTGGGCAGGATCTTTGAGGAGTCCACCTCTTGGATCAATTCCTTGCTACGAGAGACCAAGATTTAGCACTAGCGAGATGGAATTAGTGTCAGATGATGCAATGGAGCGTTTGGAGGACAGATGCAGTAGCTGGGGACTAGAGACTGATCAACGGAGAGCAAGGTTGGCACAATGCAGGAGTTAGCAACAACGTAGAAGATTCAGAGGGTTAGAATCAACAACAGTTAGATTCGAACATTCATTGTATTATGTTGAACGCAGTTAAGTTCATCTAATTTTGGATGTTTTTCAGTTGCCTCTCTCAGCAACTGAGTTGTAGTACAGATGTAGTGTTAGCAGTGGTAGTGCTAACAACATAACAAATGTAGCATTTGAGAGGGAGTTGTAGTATAGATGCAGCAGTTGTAGTGGCAGTGTCATGGGCAACAATACAGTAGCAACAACAACATAGTGTTGGTGGAAGCAACAATGCAGAAAGGAGGTGCTTTAGAAACAGAGCAACATGCAGGTGAAAATTGTTGCTAGAGCACTTTCCTCGCTAAGAGGGAGTGTTAGTTTTTGGTAGCACCAGAAGTGCTCTAGCCTTGAAAATTGGTGAAGAAGCTAAGGCACATGAGTTCTAAAGAACACAGAAATCGTTTGGTCAAATTTCACCCAGATTATATTTTATTAAAATAATTAATATTTTTAATGGAGTTCCTAAGTCTAAACTTAAGGAAACTAAAATATTAATGGGTATTAATCAAAATATGGGTGAGAATGATCTACAAGGTGGATCAAGTCATGTTTTAATCATAGCCATTGATTAGGGACTTAATCTTGGTCGTTGAAGACTCAATAGGAAAAGTATAAAATAGAGGCTTGGGGTTCATTTGGAAACACACATAGAGAGATTGAGGAAATCGATTTTCTGAGGTGAGAAGTTCTCAGGAGGAAAATCGATTGGGGATATCTTGTAGCAAAGGGGAAATGAGAATCCTGGAGAAGGAATTTTTGAAAAATACAGAACATATAGGCAAAGAGAGCTCGCAGAAGGCAACGTAGTAGCCGGGAGAGTTGACGTAGAAAAGCTGCCTGTCACGCATAATCCATAACTACTGAAACTGTGAGGAACTGCCGAGAGAGCTGACACAGAGGTAGCGCAGTAGTCGGGAGAGATGACGTAGAAAAGTTGCATGTCATGCAGAATCCAGAACTACCGAACAATTGAAACTGTCGGGAACTGTCGGAACTACCGGGAGAGATGACGTAGAGGGCAAAGAAGGTGACGCAGAGCTAGCGCAAAAAGAGTCAAGGTTAGCCAGTCTTCTGCTGGATCAACCGAAATTCTACCGGGTGAAGTTGGTAAAACTCACTCAGATTTTCTGCCAATATTTTCTTTGTAAATGATTACTAGATGAGCATCATAGAGTTGTATTCAGATATTTCTCCTACATAATAATAAACCTTCAGAACTGTTGCACTGGTTTTCCCGCATTAGGTTTTTTCGGGGACTATTGTGTCCAAAAATAAGTGTGTCCTATGTATCTTTTTCTTTGCTCTGTTTTCTTTTTCATGAGATCAAATATTTAATTAGTGTAGGTTGCATAAGTAATTTGCTTCAGTATTCAGAAGAATAACTTGGTTAATGTATATTAAAAATCAAGTAGGGGAAGTAGATTCAGATTTGCTGCAGTAGGGGTTCCTTTAGGGTGTAGTAATTTTACACCCTCATCGTTGTTTGACTTCCTATGAATTTTCAACTTTACATGACTCTTTGTATTCCACACGTCCTTTGGACTTTCACTTTACAATACATTTCTGAAACACATGTTACATTATTGGCCACAAGGTGTGGCCTGTGACCACTCATGGCATGACATTGCTGACATGGATTGCTTGATGATGTGGCAATGTCAAGCCACTATTGCTGCTAAGTGTTGAATGTCTTCTTAAGAATGCTTTTTTTTTTCACCTTTGCTACGCTTGGTGATAAGGAATCTTCAATGATCTCAAGTCTTGAATGGCAGTCGCAAATTAGCGTCCCTTCTCTTTTCTTGATTAATCGGCTTGTGTGTTCAGCTACAAGTGTGTGTTTCAGCATGCTTCCCTCCTTCATCTCCTTCTTCATTATCTTGCCATGGCATGAGAGAAAGAGAGGTTGTTCCTTCAGAGAAGCACATAAAGACCTCTAATTTAGTTTTGCTTGTTTACATTTTCCCTTTCTCCTCTTCTACTAATTGGATAAGTGTGGAAACACCAAAACATAAAGAACCAAACATCGACACAAGGTTTCCCAAATAGACACAAGTTCATGGTTTGACCAAAACTCTCCATATGGACGGATCATATTTTTCGTCGGAACTTCATCGGAAAAAAGGCATAACCAACACAAGGAAGACGAACCAAAGGTTTAGCCAAATGTTGAAGTGTCACAAGACTCTTTTAGACTTCAGCCACACACATACTCAGAAGCCAAAACTCGTACAAGCACAACAATTATTCACATAACCAAAATAAAATAAAACAAACAACAAGAAAGATTATGTACATAGTGTAAGGGCACAACCCCTTGTTGTCATTGAAAATATTGTTTCAAGCCTTGGCCATTGGCATGGAGAGAGTCAATCTTCCCATCAAGTGATTGAAGACGATAAGTGTGTTTGCCAAGATTTTCATGCACTATGAATTGTCCAATCCACAGGGATTAAAACATAGTGTGTTTGTCTTTGTCCTCGTGGGCTTTATCCCACTTTAAGACTAAGCCACCCGCACTGAATTTGTTCTTCCCTGCAGACTTCTTGTCAAACCACCTCTTGATATGGTTCTAATGAAGTGAAAAAAATTTATTTTTCTTTTGGCCTTTCTTCATGTAGCTTGTGGAGGGTGTCCATCCTACATTGCAATAATAAACATGGCTTGCCTTGGGATTCTTGGGAAAGTTGGAGAGAAGGCAAGTAGATGTTGGGCAGGATGATGGCTTCCTTTCCATATACCAGGAAGTAAGGGAAGGTGTTCAAAGAGGGATTTGGCATGACTCAGACAACCCATAAAGCATTATTAAAGTGGAGTGCCAGTTTCGTTGCTCGGAGAATATGGCCTTTATGATGATACATACGAGGTTCTTATTTGTGGATTCAACAAGACCATTCCCCTGGGCATAATAATTAGTTGAACTTGACAAGTTTTTCATTCACTTAAATTCTATCTCTCCATAAATAAAATTTACGATGGAGCTACATGAGCATTCCTTTTTTAGACGTTCTAATCATCAAAAAAGAGGATGGCTCTTTGGGCCATAAGGTTTTCAAGAAGTCAACCCACACAGAAAATTACCTCCATGCTGATTCCCACCACCACCCAGCCCAGAAGTTTGGTGTTCTAAACACTCTTGCCATGAGAGCCCTTCGAATTTCTGACTCAGAGCATCTGAACGAAGAAAAGAAGCATTTAGTTTTAACTTTTAAGAGTATAGGCTACAAAGAGCAAGAAATTAAAAAAGCCATAGAGAAAGCTGAAAGAAAGTTGTTATCTCATGAGCCCAAGGCTCAAGACCAACCTCAATATGGTAAGGTTTTTCTTCCTTATATCCATGGAGTTACAGACAAAATCGCTAAAATCCTAAGAAAGAAAAACATTATCACGCATTTCTCAGCACCTGGTACTATCAGGCAAGGTTTGAAGTCTGTAAAAGATGATATTGACAATCATCAGCTTAAAGGAGTCTATAAAATAGATTGTTCTTGTGGAAAAAGCTACATTGGTGAAACAGGTCGCTCCCTCCAGACAAGGCTCAAGGAACATGGCGCTGATATTAGGAATGGAAGATCTCGTACTTCAGCCCTGGCAGAACACTCCTCAAAGACTAAGCACCATATCTGCCTAGAAAGCGCATCAATTATTGCAAGGGAAGAGCAGCATCAGAGACGAAAGATCAGAGAAGCACTTGAAATTATCAAGCATCCTCATAATCTGAACAGAGACAATGGTATGGAGATTAGCGGGAGCTGGCTTCCCTTGATCAGGGAAATCAAAATCGCCAACACATCCCCAGGTAAAGCATTCAATAGGTAAGTTATCCCTCTCCTTTTCTATTTTTATTAGTCAGTACCTTTTTATTAATATCAAAGTTGAAGAATTAGCATTAAAATACTATAATATATTGATTTCTATATAGCTATTAATTAATATATTAATTAATTATAATATTAATTATTTATAATTGTTAATATGATTTGGTTTAATATATTAGTTTAATTTATATAGAAATTAATATAGATTTCCCTAATATTTTTTAGAAATAACCTTTTTAATATAAAAATTAGCATTATAATGCTATAATATAATAATTTCGATATAACTATTAATTAATATATTAATTATTATATTAATCAATTATAAATATTTATTATTTATAATTGTTAATATGAAGTAGTTTAATATATTAATTTAATTTATATAGAAATTATTATATTTTAGTTCAATAAACTAATTTTAGTATTAGTTCAATTCCCTAATTTAATCTTTAGGTTATGAATTAATATATTAACTCTTCAATAAAAATTTTAATATAAAAATAAAAGTAATTTATTAAAATAAAATAAAATAAAATTATTATTCCAAGCCGACAGTATGTTGTTCCCTAAAATAGTATCCTCATTATTATTTATTCCCTAAGAAGCTCTTCTTTTATCATCATTCTAAAATCTTGATGATGGATCCCATTTGGGATTTGAAACGTTGGTATAAAAATGTTCATACTGTGGATTCTCTGGTCACTGATTCAAAAAAAAATAGTTGAATGTTTAAATACAATCCCATTTTGCAATGCAAAATCGTAAAGTCTTAACGATGAAAAGTATAATGCATCATCGAAAACAAGTGAAATAGGAATGCCAAACTTGGAAATGATGTTATGTTGAAGGAAATTAATGAGATCCTGATCATTCACCTGTTTGAGCGGAACTGCTTCTGTTGACCGCATGAATTTTTTTTTGGCTGTGAGAATATAGTGATGTTGTTTTGATGAATGCAGAAAGATTTATCCAATAATATCCAAGCCCCACTATTGAAAAGGTTCTTCCAGTACAATGGGGCAGTTGACTTCTTATTTTTGTCGCCACACCTCTGACAGACCTAACACTTGTGGGCGTAAGCATGAGCATCCTTGAATAATGTAGTCTAGTAAAAGTAGGCCCACATGACTATATGTGTTGTTTTGTTACCAAAGAAATGTCTCCCAGTTGGTCCGTTGTGGATATCACACAATACTTCTCTAAATCACGTGCTTCCAAACACTTGAGCATTACTGCATTATGGCGCTTTCTGAAAAGCACCTCATGCACCAACTGGTAAGATAATGCTTTGAGTCTAGGTGCCCTCTTTTTATGTCCGGATAGATGGGAGGGAACGGTGTGATGCTTAAGGTATTGGTGCACATTTGTGCACCAAGAGTTCATTACAGTAGTGGGGGAAGCTCACCCAACATTGTACATTTCGATTTCTTGCTCCCATCTTGAGAGATCTTCTTCTTCCTTTGCGTCCACTGCTTCTGCTGCTAGTCGACATAAATCGTGGCCCTTTATTGTGTGAGCTAGTTTGAACTCTAAGCCATATTCGTGTAAACCAATCATCGAGTTCGCTCTTCTCTCACTCAGATCTTGTTGAACAAACAATTATTTGACTGTTGGGTGGGGAACAAAGATAATACAATGATTTTTCAAGAGATAGGGTTGAAAGTGCTTCACCACCTTGTATACTGCATAAGCCTACTTGTCAATGGTGGGATAATTGAGTTCAGGTCCTTGAAGACTAGCGCTCATAAAATATATAAGTTTCTCATTATTTTGATCATCCTTTTGCATGAGCACAACAACAAGAGAAGTGTCAGAAGCAAAGGTGTAGAGAAAAAAATCTCTGCTGAAATCTGGGTTGTATAATGCAAGTGCTTTTGCAATAGCTTGCTTGATATGGGAAAACACGTTCTTTTCCTTCTTATCCCATTTGTAGATTGCATCCTTCTTCACCATCTCCTGTATTGGGTTGAGAATCTGAGTATAGTCGGAGATGAACTTATGGAGGAAGTTAATTTTCCCTAGAAAGGACTACATAGCTTTTTTGTTCACTGGGAAGGGAATCTGCATAATTTCTTTGACCCTCTCTAAGTCTACTTTGATCCCACTCTTAGCAATGATGTGGCCCAAGATATTACCCTCGAACACTGCAAAAATACTCTTTTTGGGATTGAGAGATATCTCGTATTTGCGACATCACTCAAAAAAATTCTTCAAGTGGCGTATGTGATCATATCTCTGCTTGGAAAACACTGTAAATCATCAAGATATACCACTATACTTTGTCCAATCAATCCTCGGAATTTGATGTCCATGGCACGCTGGTATGTAGCACCAACATTAATCAACCCAAATGACATTCGCTTAAATGTGAACGTGCCCCACTTTGTGCAGAAAGTCGTTTTAAGTCTATCAGGATCTAAGACTAGAACCTAGTTGTATCTTGAATATCCATGCAATAAAGAACATTTTTTACCACGATATTGTTTGCAATTTCTATTCCATAGAAGACACGAGGTAGTTATCTTTGTCTGAGGTGCGGTTTAGATTTCGGAAATCAACACATAAGAGGAATTACTCAGACTTCTTTCTTACCAAGACCAAGTTTGATACCCAGGTAGAATGTCACACTTTGCATATGATCCGAGCATCCAATGACACTCTTAAATCCTTTTGAATGATAAGTAATCATTTAGTGATCTTGCATGGCTTGGTGATAAGGAATCTTCAATGATCTCAAGTATTGAATGGTGATCGCAAACTAGTTTCCCTTCACTTTTCTTGATTGATTGACTTGTGTGTTCAGCTACAAGTGTGTCTTTCAGCATGCTTCCCTCCTTCATCTCCTTCTTCATCATCTTTCCCTGGAATGATAGAGTACCTACCATTTTAATTCACTCATGATGAGACAACATCACTCTGAAAACCACCTAGTCTAAGATAGTTCATTTTGATCCACTAAATGAGTCAGAACCAGGTGACAGGACTGGAAAGAGGGCTCAATGGCTGCGCATATATGCAATTCAAGCGACCAGGGGTGAGGCTTGAGCCTTGAGACTACGCAATGCACAGTTCAGGCTGGTCTAAGGCAAAAAATTGTGCAGTTTTGAGAGCAATGAGAGAGGCTGAGGGGATGGGCACTAAGAGGACATACTGCGTAGTTCCGGGAGACAAGGGAGGTTGGGATGTTATGCAACTACGCAGTTCAGAGGTTTAGGGAATGAGCTTAAGGTTTGTGATTTTGCAATGTGTAGTGAAGGCCAAGTTAGGAGGAAGGATTGCGCAATTCTAAAAGTCAAGGTTGGAGCTTGGGCACAGATACTATGTAGTGCAAAAATCCTAGGAGGCAAGAACTCCGCATTGCGTAGTGCCAAGGGGTAAGGTCACAACTAGAGGACTGAGACTGCGCAATGCACATCTCAAGGAGGTCGGGTGAAGCTAGGCTGCTTGGTCAGGAAGTTTTTTCGAGAATGGCTAAGTGTGGGATCGACGAGACAAATGTGAACAATGATAATTCTTCGACTATGATCACACACTTAGAATACTTTAACGACTCAATAACATATATCACCCATAAAACATGAACAATACATTTCCCTCCATGCAACAACTTTATGATAAGTTCTGACAAGTGCGACACTAAAAAGGATACACTTTGCAATGACTGTGACGACACTTATGCCATAGTGTTCAAAACTTTGGAAATGAGCGTGACAGATGATTACATGGTTAGAACAACTCATTTGCACAAAGATGACTTCTTTAAACCACCAGAAAAAGGTTTATGTAAATGGTGCGACAACGAACATGTGAAAAGACAACATTTTACCTGACTTGCAGAAGGGCGCAAAATACTTTAAGAAAGCAAATGAAATGAGTTTCAAAGTTTGCGATGGCGATAAACGAGACCAAGGAAGGCTCCAAAATTGGGTGTAGGCCAAAGTTTTGGAAGGTGTTGTAGGAACTACAACAGGAATTCAATTTGCAACTTACAAAAGTATGTGTATTAGCCTGTAATTCAAGAATATCTAACTTAGTATATTACATGATGTGTACTTTATTGTACTAGCAACCCTAGTAATAGAAAGCAAGGTGTATACCATCCCTTACCTACACCCCCTCAACCTTGGGGTAACATCTCCATGCATTTGTAGGTGGTTTGCCAACAACTAAGAAGGGACATGATTATTTATTCATGATAGTTGACAGGTTCAACGAGATGGCCATTCTTAAACCTTGTAAAATTACCATCAAATGACAATAAACAACAAACATGTTCTTTGGAAAAGTGTAGAATAGGGATAAATTAAAGATCAATTTTATCATATAAATTAAAATAATGTTTCATGTTCATAACCATTATATTTTAGAGCTTCATATTTAACTTTAATTAATAATCATATAAAAGCTTAATATTTACAATATATTTTTTCTAAGCTATCTATCTATCTATTTATGATCAACGTTATGTATAGGATATTAAAAATTTATATTACGAAACTATAGCGCATGCACACACACACACACACACACATAACCAGCATAGATCCATCTTAACTTCGGATCCATCAAGCGTCGATAGGAATCAAATATTTCAAGGTGCAAACCTTTCACAAGTTTTGCACTCAAAAGGAGGTTTGCATTTCGACATATTTTATCCCTCTCGACGCTTGTTTGACAACGGGGAGAAGTTAGCAAAGACATCACAAGAGAAGCATTGAAAAAAAAGAATAGGTAGATCCATTTACAAGTACAAGAGGCATTGCAGAATTCATAAGGCTCAACGTGATTAACAAAGAACTAAGAAAACATTTAAGGTGGGAGATATAATTTGGTTGCAAATTAGCAAAGAAATGTTATAGGGTCTTGATAAGAAGTTCAACACTCTAAAATATGGTCTTTTTGAAGAATTGAAGAAGGTTGGTGATAATTCCCATAGACTTAGTATAGCCCCATATATGTGCATTTACTTAATAGTGGATGTAGAAAATATGAAACTCTATTATCCTTCCAAGTTGGATAAAGAAATTAAGAAGTAGGTCATAACTATTGGTGAGCCCTGGTATTGCACCAAGAGTGTTGCAACTCCCAGAGGCTCCTCAACTCTATTTATCAACCCGAGGTTCATACAAAGTTCAAGGTGGCAGTGCTATATACACAGTAGATGGAATTCTACTCATGCCACCCTCAACTAGGTAATTTGATCATTAGGGCTCCAAGACCATTCTTTTACTGAATTTAGGGGAAATTAACTAATGAAAGTGCAAATCAAAAGCTAGCTCTAATGTAGAAAAAGTAAATGCTTTTCAAATCTAACTTGTGGATGCTACCAACTTGTACATGCTACTAAATGAATTCATGAAAGAACGCAAGAGCTACGCTACCTACAGAAAGGAAGCTACACTAATTACAATCAACCATCTAGCTATCAAATTCACTATTAAACAAGAAATTATGCTACCAACTAATTCACACTTGCATATAAAGTAATGTTCTACTTGTACCAAATATGTGATAAAGAAACTAATGCTATTATTTCCTGTAGTGAAAGAAAAAGGATGGTCGGAATGGCCTAGTTGCTACCTTTGATCATGGAGTCCAAGTTGGGGGGGTCAACTTACTTCTAACCTAAGTCAAACTTGCATTATAGGTCAAAACAAGGGAAAAGCGGGTTGCTACAGGCATGCTATAGGAAGCTACTACAGGATCCTGCATTGCTACAGGAAGGATGCCGAGAGGGTTTGGAAGGTAAGAACGATGAGATCAAGGGATGGCAAGGTGGATGGAGATTGTGGTGGATGGATGGAAGGTGACCAACACCCCTAGCCAAGCTCAACACTTCAAGAAGCCCAGTTTTGGACCAAGAGGGCTGCTCACAATGGCCTAAAAGAGAGAGCCCAAGAACAATGTTTGGTACTTATCAAAAGAGAGTGCATAATTCCTAGATGGAGATGGTGAAAAGGCCCCTTGCCTGTAGGTCCAAGAGTCCTACAACATCACATGCACATGCTCTCTTATGATTCACAAAATATCATAACCAATGGTGGAAAAGATGAGCTGAATTTAGAAACTATCTAACTTATGCCAAAAACTATGATCTATGCAATGAATCAACTTTTAAGCTACAACAATTATATGCAAACAAGATAACTAATGTAGACATCTTCCAATAAATCATCAACATAGTGTTTTTGGGCTGTGATTGTAGATTCCTCTAGTTAGGCTCCCATGAGATAGATGAGATAGAGGCAACAGTCGCAGGATTTTTGAGGATTTGTATTCTAATAAAATGCAACAATTAACAAACATTCTAAGCTAAAAAGGAATATTGATACACAAGAGGGACCTAAGCTGTTGGGGTTGGGCCCAAAGCCGAGAGCCTCGACCCTCAGAAACTAACTCAACGATGGATCAATAAGAAAATTCTCATTATCATTACAAAAATGTCAAATACATCACATAACAAGTCAAAAATAACAGTAACAAGTGCATGAACTCAATAGCTTCTTAGTTGAAAACAAAGTTCAAATCCTAATGAGCTCTTTGGCATGTTTATTTGTACAAAAGGGTAGCTACCAACAGATCCCTATAAAATAGGGATGTTTGTCTCCCAAAACTTGAGAAAGGTGGATCTATATATTCCTTAAACTACATTGGCTTGGTTGCCAATGACCTCATCCTGCTGGACTGCCAATGACTTCGAGTTGATGAGAGATAAAGTGGTGATCTTGGCTGATTGAAGGAGTTAAGGAGGTGAACGACCTCCTAGAATCTCTCCCTATTGTTTACTCTGAGCTCCTTCATTGAAATTATCTCAAAATTGCTCCAATTCTTGCATTTAAACCATATTAGGCCACGTGACATAGTAACACATATTTCACCCCTCACACTAAGCATAATATAACAAAAATTGTAAATAAATGTGAGAAATATATGATTTTAAAGTTGGAGGATGACATTTTGATCCTTCTGATATACTTATTGATGATCCTCATCATCACCCCCCTATTGAAGTTGTTGCTCATCCTCTAAGCAACTCAGTCATCTATGTCCATGTCTTTCATGGCCCTGGTGACCTCTCAGACATCCCAAGGCTCCTCAGATGGTGTGCCTTCTTGAGGATAGACGTCTGCATTATTTCTATTTATGTCCACTTCTTCCTCTCCTCTTCTTCATTTCTTCCTTCCTTCAGGCCTAGTAGCAAGGGTGGAGTGATCTTGAGTTCAATCCAGTTGATTTTTAATCTTTGCATGAGTCTTTTGTACTAGGGTGTCCTTTCCAATGCATTCCTCAACCTTTCAGGAGAGTGATACTTCATGATCTGGAGACTGTGGGGTAAGACATTCCATCTTATTTAGCAGGCTTGTTGGCTTTCTATCCCTAACAACTTGAGTGTGTCTTCAAATTCGAGATGGCCTGCTCTTGGATGATAAGGTATTTGGGTGCTAGATCAACATCATTGGAGATGATGCTATGATTTCTAATGACAACCATTGGGCTTATCTACTCTACCCTGATATATAGTGGTTCTTTTTCTTCCTTTTCCATTACTTTCTTTACCTCCTCAACTCTGTCCTCCTCATGAGTCATCCAAGATGCTAGGGACATCAATTGCATGTCCCCCAACTTTGCATTGGGATCCCAAATATTCATATTAGTCAAGGTGAGGTTATGCATGTAGAACTCAACCAATTTTTCTTTGTCTTCTATGCTACTTTGGTCACATAATTCAATGAATTGTTTGTAGTCTTGAAATGGCATGGATCCATGTTGTGCTAGGGTCTTGATTTGGAATTGCATCCACTGCTCTTTGAGAAAGAGTGCATAAGACTTGGATGGTTGTCTGCACTGTAATGCCTCCATGGAGAGGCTTGCCATTGTGGCTAGTTGGGTTTCCTTCTCCTGCAACTTCTCCCTCAACCATCTGTTTTCTTCTTGTAGTTGTTCCCTCATTGTGGACTCTTTCTCTCTTAGCTCACTTAATTCTTTGCCCATTTCAAGGACCTTTTCTTCCATGAGGCCCACATCTTCCACCTTTTTAGACTTAGCAATTTGCATCCATCTGTGGGTTCTTCCTCTTTCTGCTTCTAGTTCAAAGAAAAGTGGAATTGCAATTTTTGGGGAATAACTCTCCCTCCTTCAATGAATTTATAATAGGAGCTCAAACTAGGTTGTGGACTAGGCTCCTAGAGCTCTGGGAAGTCCTTCTCAAATGTTTTTGGGGAATCTACCCCCTCTTGTAGCTATTGTGTTACCTTCTTCCCCTCTTATTTCTCATTCTTCCCTTCCTGTAGCACCCTCTATTCTCCTTGAAACACACTTTGTTTTTCCTGTAGCATGCTTTTTTTTTTCCTGTATTGTGCTCTGTTCTTCTTGTAGCTTCCCCTTTCCTTTTTGTTGGAGGGTGGTAGATGTATTGGGTTGTTTAAAGGAGATTGATATAGTGGTGGGCCTCCTTACATATGTTATAGGAGTCTTTGATATGTTTTTTGGAGAGGTGACCTCTTCAACTTTTATTTCAGTGGGCCCCACCTCCTCTTTCTTACTTGGGGACTCTTCAATTGTGATAGGGGCCTTTGTGGGAGTTTGAGGCCTTCCTTGCTTGATCATAGTGCTTTTCCCAGTCTTAAAGTAGAGGGGAGATTGACTTTGCCTCTTCTTTTTGGGTTTGATTAGGGTGCTCAAGGTAGCTAAGGTGGCAGCTACCTCTTTTTCATTGGGTCCTGGAGACAAACTTGTTTTCTCTAGGGATACCCCTGCTTCTCTAGATTCAATAGTTTTTTCCAGGCTTGGCTTTTCCTATTGCTCCCCCTCTTCCTCTTCAACTTGCTTTTTTTCTACCTATGCCTTTGGTTCTTCCCATTTCCTCTCTGCATCTGTCTCTCTTTCCTCTTCTGCCTCTACCCCCTCTTCTTCTTCTTCCTTCCCCTCTCTTCCTCCAACACTAGAGGTTGGGGTCTCACCTGGTGTGAGGGTCTGTGTGTCAATGAAGGTCTCTCTATCCATATCAATGAATTTGGACCAAAGGACAAGGATCCTTAGTTTGTTCAAGGCATCCACCACTATCAGTTTAATGAGGCCATGGTGGCCTAGGTGTTGGTGTTTTCCCTCTCTCACTTTTTGACTCATGTCCCTGATGGACTGTAGGAGGAAGTATGGTACACTGAGTCTTTGAGCCAAGGGAAATTATGCTTGAAACCTTAGTTCATGGAGTAATCTAAAATGGTAAGCATAGACCACACCCAACCTTCCTTCATAGGAAATGTATTTTAGGATATGGTAGGCCACCCCATCCCAAGGATAGGTTAGGCTTACCCTTCTAACTCCATTCTTGTCTTCGATAGGTTTTTAAATTCACAATGAGGAAGTTCTTTTTAGTAGTGGCACTGGTGGTTTTATCTTCTCTGCCCCATTTGATCCCTAGGGGTAGGGTTGTCACCCTGCTAATTAGCTCAGGACTGATTAAAATAGCTAATCCCCTCACCATAGTGGTGGCATTGGCTTATGTATGAGAGTTTAGGGCCATGGAAAATTCATATGCAATGTCATCATCATATCCCTTCAACAATTCAAAGAATCCTAGCCACTGATGTCTTCTAAAAATGTCTAACACAGGAGGGTGGAGATGGATTCTTTTAGTGTCTGAGGGCTCCCTTCTATTAAATCCTCCCCCCATCTCTTTTCTATGTTTTCAACTAAGTGAAGGAGATATGCTTCTTGCAATAGCTCTAATGTGTAATTTAGTGGTAATAGAGAGGTGAAATATCTGGTTGATGATAATTGCCTATATCTCCTCTAATTTACAGCCAAAAAAGTTCTTTCATTTCATGGTTTGACTGATATTTCGTGTAGAATTTAGAGTGCACCAGCATACAAGTCATGGAAAAATTAAGGAGAGGGTGCACTTACTTTTTACCACATGGCATGGGATAAAGATAATAAATTGGAGAGCAGTTCGATCCTTGGCAAATTTTCTTCACCCTTTTAGCCTTCTTGTAGCAGTCTTTTGAGCTTCTTGTAGCATTTGCAGGCTTCCCGTAGCTTCCTCCTGTATAAATGGCAAAGCAGGGTTCGACTCTCCTCAATGGCACCTCGAGCTCATCCTCACCTTAATTATTTTTTAAATGAGCATAGGTGCAAGAGAATTCGAGCCCCAATACATAATATGACATTTTTGGATTAGGCTTGGAGCGTTGTGATGACTTGGCAGATACATGAGGTTTTTTTGGATCGTTGCCCCACTTGGAGTAATCATTCCCTCATCCCTTGTAATTAACATCCACTCTCTGTGATCCTAACTTGACTAATGTGACACCTCCATGTTGCATGAGTGCTCACAATCACCTTTTGTTTACTGACTAAAGGTGGCCAAGTTAATTGCCCACCTCCAGCGTATTAAAATATCTCCTCTCGACATTTGTACTTTTTTCGTTATTTACACATAGTGAGGAGATAAGAGTTTGCCATACATGTGCCTACCTCGTGATCGAATGATGTAAAAACGTGCATGCTGGAGCTGGACCTCTGTATTTTCATCAAGGGAGTTGACTTGTTGGGTTCTTTTCTTTCCTATGTAGATCTTCTTTGCTCTTTTTGGTATTTCACTGTTGTTGTTGCTATGTGTGTAGGTACCTTGCTGATGTCCAAGTTGTTGTTGCTGGTGGAGAATCCTGCTGAGAGTGGAATGACTACTGAATAGTGCCTCATGAGTTGGTATCACCCCCCTATTGATGAAAAAAATAAGATTATGGCTTTTTGTGATGTTTGCACACGCTGCTATAGGAGGAGGTTCTCTTCATATAGTAGTCCTTTTCTTCTCTCCTAGGGTCTTCAAATTGCATGTGGGTGATGAGAAAGGATGTAAAGGGTTTGGATGATGATGCTAGGACTCTGGGGGAGTGGTGTAAATTTTTGAAAATGGAGAGGATGTGCTTTGTGTGTTTCTCAAGAAATTTTTACAAGGTAAGACTTAGTGGAGGGATTTGAATGATAAATATCAAATTTTCTATGAACTGGGATGGATGAATGAAGTATAGATGGTGGACCATGGTTGGAGAACCTTACTTATCCTTGGAAAGGTCATGCTTGGTGGTCCTTTCATTCGAATTTCCCTCCTGTAGCTTTTCGGAGCCATCTTGTAGCACTACAGGAACTTCCTGTAGCAATCCAGAGAGGGGGTGAAATTTGAATTTTGAACTAATGGGATGATGGGGAGTGGTGAGCACATGAGTTTTTATGGTGGATATGGAGTGGATGGAGGGAGGAGTGGATATAATCTTGAGGATGTTGTCCCTATAGCTATGGAATCTGCCACTGTCTTCAAACTTGCAAAATGACAAAAAAAGAAGAAAGGTATGTTGTGGATCCATTTCTTAGGTTTTTTCTTTGTTTTTGTTTTCTTTTTTCTTTTTTTTTTTAGATGCACGAGTTGCCTAAGGAGAGGTTTTCAACCTGTATTCCTACCCTGGGTGCCTCAAGAGAGGTTTTCACCGTGGGACATTTATTTTTCTTCTTTTTCTTTACTCGTGGGCTGCCTCAGAGAGGTTTTCAACCCAAGAGTTGGCTCAGATGCATCATAAAGGTTTTCATCCAAGCATTTTATTATTTTTTTTCAAGTTAGTATCTAGAAATGTTATGGACTGGAAGTTATGACACTTCCAATCACAATGACCTTTATGCTGATGGTGCTAATGAATTCTTCCTTAGACATAGGTTTTCTGTATACCTTCAACCTGTAGCCATTGACAAGCAAGGGAATCCCTTCTTCATCAATGGTCCTGATTTGAATAGCTCCATTGTCATGACATTTCTCTATCAGGTATGGGCCTAACCATCTTGTCATCAAATTTCCTTTGAAATCATTGAACCTAGAGTCATATGATAAGGCCCAATCCCCTTCCTGAAAAACTTTGTCCTTGATATGCCATTCATGCCAGGCCTTCCTCTGCAATTGTATAACTTCAGTGTGTAGGAGGGTCTGAATTCTAAATTCATCCAAGCCATTCAAATGGAGCAGCCTCTCCTGTTGTGCTTTGGTGACATCTAAGTCCAATTGGGTTTCCATTCTCAAAGTATTATAATCAAACTCAATAGAGAGCAAAACTTTCTTTCCATAAACCAGATCATATCGAGTAAAACTAGTAGTTATTTTCCAAGCTGTGTTATAGGCCCAAGTGGCCTCCACTAATCTATCAGCCTAATCCCTCCTACTGCTGCTCACAATGTTGGTGAGGTTGCTCTCAAATGCCATATTTATAACCTCTACTTGTACATTTTCCTAATGATGATAGGTAGTAGATTTTATGTGTTTGATATGATGCGGCCTTAACAGATTCTCGATCAGATGTGATGTGAATTGAGCTCCCTGATCGGTGACTATCTCTTTGGGGTACCCAAATTTGTAAAACACATTCTCCCTTAAGAACACAATCACTTTCTCCTCTGTTGTTGCCTTGATAGCCTTTGTCTCAACCCACTTTGTCAATTAATCAGTGCACACAATGATGTACTTTTTCTGCCCTGATGGTGGATCAATTGGCTCATTGAAATCCATGCCCCACTTGTCAAATGGCTCTAAGGCCACCTGGGGTTGTAGGGACATTTCATCCATGGGTGTGAGTTCCCCATCCTCTGGCATTGATCACAACTACTGGTATACCTTCTTTCATGTTGGTGGAGAGTGGGCAATAATAGCCAGCTTGTAGAGCTTTGAAATTTGTTCTCTTGGCAGTAAAATGACCTCCACATGGCCCATCATGACAAGCTAAGAGGATGTCAAAGAATTCATTTTCCTTGACACATCTCCTTAATATTTGATCTGGTCCTAGTTTGAAGAAATTGCCCCCGATCCATGTGAAATGGGATCTCTTCGTTACAATTCTACCCTTCTCCCTAGATGACAGATTTGGAGGATATCTTGCAGCAACTAGGTAGTTGACTATGTCAACAGACCATGGAGAGGGCACTGAGATAGCAAATAAGTGCTCATCTGGAAGCTAATCATCGACCACCCCTTCATCACTTGCAGGCAAAGCAAGTCTAGATAGAAAATCTACAACTACATTTTATTTTCCTGGCTTGTCAATGATAGTTAAATCAAACTGTTATAACAACAGCAATGATCTAATGATTCGAGCATTCACATTAGGATTATTCATCAATTATTTGATAGTTTCAAGGTCAGTATGCACAAAAGTTTGGTATCCAGTGATGTAGTGTCCGAATTTTTTCAAGGAGTGTACAACAGCTAAGAGTTATTTCTCAGTTAGAGTGTAAATTAATTAACCTTAGACATATTTTTACTAATGAAGTAGATGGCATAAGGTAACTTACCATCTATTTGTCCTAAGGAATCCCCCACAACTTTGGCAGATGCATCAACATGGATACGGAAATGCAGAGCCCAATTTGGGCCCCTAAGTATGGGTGTAGTTGTTAATTTCTCTTTCAAGATCTCAAGGGCCCCTTGGCAGCTATCTGTCCAGCAGAATTTTGAGTCCTTGGACAGCAATCCAAATAATGGTGAGGCCACTTTGCTAAAGCCCTTGATAAACCTCCTATAGTGTCCAGCTAAGCCCAAGAAAATCCTAACATCCCTCTAATTTTGAGGAGTAGGGCCATTTTTAAGATGGCAATTTTGTTTGGGTCCACTTGTATTCCCTCCTGAGATATCGAATGGCCAAGGACAATCCTTGCATTCATTAAGAATTCACACTTCTCAAGACTAAGTGAGAGTTTCACTTCAATTGACTTCTTCAGGACTTTCCCAAGGCTAGAGAGAGCCTCTAGGAAGTCACACCCATAGGGAGTGAAATCATCCATGTAGATCTATATAGAGTTATGGACCAGCTCAACAAAGATGCTCAGAACTTCCCTTTGAAAAGTGGCAAGGGAATTACATAAACCAAAAGGAAGGACCCTATAAGCAAAAGTACCCCAAGGACATGTGAATATACTTTTGTCTTGGTCCTCAGGGTTGATCTAAATATGATTGTAACCATTGAATCCATCAAGGAAAGAGAAGAATTTCTTCCCTGCAAAACCATCTAAAACTTAATCAATGAAAGGTAAAGGGAAATGGTCTTTCTTGGTGGCTTTGTTTAGTTCTTTGTAATACACACAGATCCTCCACTTCCCATTCTTCTTTGGGACCAAAACTAGAGGGGACACCCACTTACTATCTGAGATGGGGTGTATGAACCCTGTATCCAACAACTTTTGCAACTCTTACTTTACTATGTCCTTGAGGGTTGGGTTCATTCTCCTCTGAGGTTGGTGCACAGTTTTTCTTCCGTCCTTGATGTAAATGTGATGAGTACAAACTTAAAGATGCACCCCATTCATTTCTTTATAGTTCCAAGCAAAAGCATCTAATTGTTCTCTTAGCATTTTGCACAATTTTTCTTCTTGGTTGGCTGAGAGAGAGGGGTTAATCTTCAAGGTTCTAGATGTACCAAATTCTACAACTTTGACATGTGTAAGACTTGGGTCAACTAAGCATAACTCAGTACAAGGATTACCTCAGATTCCTTCACAAGCTCAGCAAGAGGCATGGTGTTGGGGGGTTGGTTCTAGAGGATCTAGTCAATGAGGCCATCTTCATCAAGTCACCACCCTCTTATAACAACATCTAGGGTACAGATTGTATGGGATGTTGTATGATACACTTCATCTTCCTCCTCCTCCTCTAACCATAGGGGTAAGTCATGCTCAATGGATGGCTGAGCAGGAGGGTACAATACCAAATGTTTGGACAAATTCCCATTCTTAATGGTCATGTTCTTGGCTCTGCAACTAATGTAAGAATCAGCAGTGGCTAAGCATGGACTTCCCAAGATAAGAGGATAACCATTGAATTTGGTTTTTGGTTGGAGAACCAAGAAGTTAGTAGGACACTCCCAGTAGTCAATAGAGACCATTACATCCTCAACAACTCCCTCAGGATCCACTGTGGATTTATATGCAAGTTGCAACATTGTAGTGGTCTTTCTCAAGGATCTTTGGAGGTTTAATTTTAGCATGGTTTCTTTAGTCATCACATTGATGGTAGCCCCAAGATCAATTAGGGTATGATGGACAATGATGCCATCAAAGTGCACACCTACCACTGGACTTCTAGGGTCTATATATTTTTGACAAATCACTCTCCCCAGCATCAAACCAGATAATTAACCAATGACATTGATGGTGGGTGTGTCTCATTTTCTCCTCCTAGGGTATTTGAAACATTTCTCTTTGATAAGCTTATTGTAGATGGGAACATCTTTAATAGCTTGGAGGAGGGGCATTTTAACACACAAATTCTTCAATTCTCCTAGAAGTTCAGTCTCTTTTGGGGTGTACTGGTTAGAATGGATCAATCTCTCAGGAAAATGAGGTGGATGTGCTTAAGAGTTACTCTCTTCCTTTTCCTCTTCAAGCTCCTCAGGTGGAGATGGAGGTTGGTTGAGTTGAGACCTCCACCCTTGTGATGGGTTATTCCATTGAGGACGTGGATAAGCATATGGTTGAAATGGTTGATTGACGGGTTTTGGAGGATATTGAGGTGCATAAGGCTAAGAAGGAGGTGTGGACCATGATGGATAAGTGGAAGAGTACCAAGGTGGCAAGGGTGCATTCTGGTTAGGATGGTAATAAGAGTAGGATGCACCTTGCATGTCCTACTGGTATGGTTGAGGTCCTTGAGGCCTCCTTTGATTGATAAAATAGAGTTTCTCAGCCCCACCTTCTACCCATTGGTATACAACTTTTGATCCAAGCAAAGAGGGACATTTATCCGTGGCATGGTTTTCCTCACCGACCGAGCAGACCTCTTGACATTTAATGGACATTCATTTCTGGGTGCCTTATAGTGAAATTAGGGAAAAAAAGAGCTAAGGCCCACTCTGCTTCCTCTTGTCTCCTCTTGATCTGCATGGTATCCATTTGCAAAGAAAAGGTATGCAACGTTTCACTTTTAAAGTCCTCCAACATGTTTCCAATTTCATTCTTGATGGGAGTTGTGGATGGAGAGGAACTAACCAAAGCTTGAATAACACTACCTTTCTTCCTAGCAGCCTTAGAGTGGTTCTTGAACACTGTTTTGATGTCTTCATAGGATAACTGATAGATGTCTCCCCCAGACAGCTTATTGAGGTTTTCTAACATATACTCCCTGATCCCTCGGAGAAGAACTAACTTGAGTGATTCAGGATCAAGGGTGCATTTGTCCCTCCTATAACTGAGCTGGAATCTCTCCTCATAGTCCTTTTGTTGGCTTAGTGGGTCTTGACCCAGGTTTAGAGTTAATTTGACCAAACAAAACCCTACACTACTGGCCCTTTCAGCATTAACCTGCATAGCGTAGGCTGAAGTCTCACCCGAAGAAGTATGGGGGGATGATGGAACCAAGTTTCCACATCTAAAGATTAATGTGATGTCTTTTATTCCCCTATATCTACCTTCGCGTAGATGTATAAGCCCCTAAGGCTTGGTACTACAAGTTCACTTAAACGTCCTTTAGAACTTCGCAAAGGTCTACGATAGTTTTTTGCGGACCCTTAACAAATGGATCATCCACTTACATGCACCATAAAGCAACACTAGATCTGGGTTCACACAGATCTACTTAAGTATTCAATAAACATAACAAGATGTATTATAAGCTTCGCGTAAATACTTAACATGCATTGTGTATAGTTAGCAAAACTTATCCAATAGAGTCGCGCATTAATACATCATTATTTCATAAAGACAATATTCCATTACAACATATATCACAAACATAGATAACAAAAGTAAACATATAAACACATGAAATTCTCCAATAGTCTTCTTTATTGATCTTCAATATGAGGTTATAGACTCAAAACTTCCCTGCGCACTTAGCTGCAGGGGTCCACGCACTCAGTTGCGGACTCTACTCTAGGCCTCCGCGCACTCAGTTGCGGAGCCTTTTCCCTTCTATTTACTTGCTACTTACTTGCCCTTCTTTTCAGACGTAGACATAAGCATCCATCTCTATCTCTATATGACTTCGACTCTCTAAGACACACCTATTTATATCTTTTTACCTACAATCCCAAAACTGACTCAAAATTGACTCGACTTTACATAACCAGGGGGCTAAAACCCCTTTTGAATTCTAAGTATCTACGCACTCCGCATCCACAAATTACAAAGACTTTACACATTTTTAGCAAATTTTACATCAAAACTTGAGGTTTTAACCCCCAAAACTAACCCAGGGGACCCCATCCCAACAGGCCCCCAACACAAAGGTTGTGACTCACCCTCGAGTCACTCGGTTGGCATGGTGATCTTTCTGCAAATATCCCCCAGCTCCACCTATGCAACTACTACCTCAGCAATGCTCTCTGTAGCTGCCTACTTGACTTCTTCGATGAGCTGCTCTGTAGCTGATCCCTCCGCGGCCAGCTTGATCTTTTGCTGTGTTTGTTGTAAGCCCGTCAGCTTCTCCTGAATGTTGGTTGATACTTGGTAAGCTTCTTCTAACCAAGGTCCCAACCTAGCCTTAAGTATTGCCTCCTTCTTCTGAGCTGCTTCCACCTGTGCGAGGAGCTGCTTCCCCTCTCGCAACTTGGCGAGGTGCTGCACTATATCAATGGAGTGCATCATCGCCCTGACCTCGTCATACTGCTTCTAGAGCTCGCAAATCTCTATATTCAAGATCTGCAGGTTTGGATCTTCCTATAGAGTCGTTACCAACTCCATCGCCTGTTCAAACAAGGCCACATAGTCAATGGCTGCGACATCCAAAGTGGCGATCCATTCCTTGATGGCGGTTCCGCGTTGTTCCCTGACCTCGGGTGGAGTCATAGGCTATAGTTTGAGCTGGAACTCCATAATCTTCATACTGAGTTTGAATTGAACTCGCCCAACTTTTGCCTTCACCTCGCGTACTCCTGCAGCTAATTTTAGGATCTTAGCTTCCAGTTGTGCGTCCTCTGGGATGTGAAACTCTGACACTATTCTTCACGCCTCTAGCCTGGAACTCTATGCCTGGATTGTTTCCTTTTCCTTCAATGCCTATGTTTTCTCGGTGAACATCTGTTCGTTGTTCACCCTGTACTCACTGATCAAATTGAGAGCGTGTTGCTCCTGAGCTCTTAATTCCTCTGTTACTCCTGCCTGCAGCGCATGAAGAAATTCATTGGGGAGCATTGCAATGTTCAGTGCGATTTCCTTAAGGGTACTTAATATGACTCGGTCATCAACTGACTCCACGTGTAGGGACCCTTTCGGTAGAGCAACCGTGCGAAGGTCCAATGTCCTGACCAATTCTGCAACCTGACTCGTCCTCAGTGCTAGGCTCACTTGTGCGACGCTCGCTTGACCTGCACCCACCTGTATCATGCTAGTCTAGATCTGCAGCTCACACAGATCCTTCTAGACACTCCCCAGCGTCTGCATGTACTATTGCTTGAATTCTTGCAAAAGTTCGGTTGTAGTATCTTGAACTTTGTCGCCAATCTCATCGAGATTGTCCTCTGTCAAGATCATGGGATCAACCTGCGTTTTATCTAACTTTTTCTTCTTGCGGGGACCCTCCCACTACTCTTGTCCGCACTTTCTTAGCCAAAAGGGGGTGCTCTGCCCCTCATCTCCTTCACCGCCCTGTTCATATTATTCTTCCTTCTCTATCGTGGGCGAAGGGGATTTACCACTTCCCTATGAGTTTTGCTACTCCTGCTTAGCCTGCTCCTTAACAGCGCGCTGCTTTTCCATCCAAGCCTTCTTTGCGGCTTCCTTCTTCCGCTGTGCGGCTAACTTTTGCACAACTTGTTTTACTGCATCCTTCCTCTTCTTCTTAGCCGAGTTGCCCATGCCCTTACTAGTTCCGACATCCAAATCTGATGGGGTGTGCCACTCTCTTGGCCAACGCTTGATCACCTCCTGAATGTCATGATATGTGACCAAGTATGGTAAATTGTACCATTTTTGCTGAGGGTCCTTGCGCGCCTGAATGTAGATGCAATGGAAGTCAGCTTTAAATGTGGCATATGTTGCCAACTGCTGATACAAGGTTGGGGATAACCTTGGGCACTGGTTGATGGTCATGCGGAGGCTGGACTCCATCAACACCTAGAAAATCTTTGTTTCAGTGACCCATGAGGGGTCCTTCGTGGCCCACAAGGAGGTGAACTGTGCGGCCTCTGACAATCCTTCCTTCAACGGAGGAAACTAGTTGTCATACGACAGCTCCCATGTGACCAACACGATTGAGAGTAGCAACCACACATAGTGGAATGGTTTGATCTCATCCTGAACCTCACGACAATTTGCAAGGAATTCACTGCATAGGTACTGTTATCACCAAAATAGGACCCTGATAGGCTGCTGATCAGACTATCTCAGTGTAACTATTTCAAACCAATCTTTTGACTAAGGCTTAGCCTCCTTAGCCTGAGAGGGCTCTCTCAAAGGGTTATTGATTTTGACTATTAATAAGATGGCTGAGTCTTGTGGAATAACATCAACAAATATGAAGGCTGGACAAACATTAAACTAATTCCCATTGGGCCTATGGAGTCAATCATACTTCAGTAAATAATGAGACTGCCTTTACATAGAAGTCAGGGCATTTAGCATTTAGATGTTCAGAACACAACTCATATAAAACCACAGTTCATACATGCATACAGGGAGTCAGAGCATGATCAATGAATTTTGAGTGATTACACATATATGCAACTGTAAAATACATTAAGGAAAGAATAAATCGCACATTCTAAACATGGAAATCCCTCATGAATCCTGAGAAGAAAAACAACCAACTTATATTACTGAATTCTGTCTTTACATAAGCCAAAACAGTGCTCTGTTTTATAAAATATCCAACCCTTTGTACATCAGATGTTCTTCTATATATAGAGATCTTTACATGCTTGGATTCCTTCCTCCATCATGAGGGGAATTCGAATTTACCATCAGTGACACCTATTCTAACCATAAAACAAGACTTTAAATGCATTTGACACCTAACTAGCAGTCCTAGAGACCTAATACAACTAGGAGTGTAACTCCTTATTATGATTACAACAAACTTATCTAAACATTTAAAACATTCTTTGACACCTAACACTCCATGAAGTCGAATTTGATGAATCCTCCCACGTGGTCACCCAACTGCTGATGACAAACCCTAGACAAACCCTAGAAATTAGGGAACATGTTTCCCTGTTTTTAGGATTAGATACTTGAAAACCGGCACGTGGGACAGAGCCTTTATCTCTTCATCCATGACACATTTTATGAAACTGAAGGAGGTTTTTGTAGCCCATGTTTTCTAGAACAAAAACCTCTCTTGGTTTTTTAAAAAATTCCTCCATCTGTTCAGAATCTGTCCTTGAAAAACACGTGTCAAACAGGAAACTGTCCCTTGCTCTGTTCTGGCTGAAAAATAGGTCTTGGGACAGAGGTCATAACTTCTCGTAAAAAATGTATTTGGAAAAACTGAAGGAGGTTTTTGTGAAAAAATCTGTGCTTAACAAAAACCTCTCTTGGTTTTTTGAAACATCTTTTCTACCGCCCAGAATGAGTCTTTGAAAAACAGGTGTAAAACAGGAGATGAAAAACTGCACCTACAGCAGTTTCGTAGTGCAACTTTGGTCCTTCATTTCTCCCAGATCATAATGGATTTGAAGAAAGTGGAAGAGGTTTTTGTACTTTAGTATCTTAGGAATAAAAACCTCTTTCAATTTTCAGAGATGAGTTTTCAACTGCTCAGAAAATCTTCTGGAAGTTAACTAGTAAAACAATTTTTTATGCTGAAACAGGCTGCTACAGGGGTTTTGTAGCGCTATGAAAACACTGATTTCGTAGCGCAAAACAGGATTTTTACACTGTCTGCGCTACGAAAACGTGGATTCGTAGCTAGTTTCAAAATTTCTCCGAAATTATGTGAGATATGTCTTCTAAACACATGGTGAGGCTTCTAGGACATGGAATGAGGCTATCAAACTTTATTTGAAGATGGACATGAGACTCTAACCCTATGACTTAGACTCTAAAACATAAAAATGACTTCACCATGACTTGACCATGACTGATACAAGAATTGAGAAACCATGTAAGTTGTCCAAATTTTTTAAGGAAGTTTTAGAGTGATAACAGTGGCTCCACTAGGGATAGTGTGCCCTTGTGGTACATTAAGAACCTGTAGCTCCAGTGCCGCTATCCATCCTCTAGAAGACAACTTTGAACTTCTGCCCAATTTGCTCCTCAAGCCTTTAATTATTTCTGAATGAAGAATTCCAACTGCACCTACTGAAACAGATGCTCAGTCAACCTACCCTGAGCTTTATTTGCACATTCCTACCTACCCTATCAGCTGCAATCTCCACTTGTAGCTCAAGGAACATGAAACTTCCAATAAAGCCAATCAATTGTCCTTTCTGATATTGGAGGCTCTTGACTGCATTCAACCTCAAAATAACCATGATAGTGAGATGACCAAATCAAATTATAATGTACCTGATCTTCATAATGAAAATGAAAATGAAATACTGGTGTGCAAAGCTTTGCCATGTATTCACTTATAGGGTCAAAGAAGACATGATTATTTTGATGATCATCATAACACTCTAAATCTTCAGACAACTGATTCTCAACCAAAGACCCCTTTGATGTGCTATCCAACTGCCTTTTTGCATGATTCCCACAAACAATGTAATTTTCTTCATTATTATGATTACTCTTTGATGTAAGCTGCTGCAAGGAATTACAAAAATGAACAAACTTTTCCTCTGCCTGAGGGTTATAAAAAATTTCTTCCAGTATTTCTTCTTGTTGTGTGTAATCATTTTTATCTTCATTATGATTCGAAGACTGAGAATACTGCTGCATCTCTTCATTCATATCAAAGGATGAAACATGGTTTTCACAAGTAAACCCCTGCTGCTCTTCATGCTGCATTTCATGAGATGTTATACTTTCTTCTTGGTGCTGAAATGCATTGTTATGAAGAGCCTCTAAAATTTCTTCATCCATAAATTCATCATCATCATAACAATCCTCCAAGTATTGAATAAGACTTAAAGAATGTCTACAACAATCTTTGAGCAGCAATAAGGAAGGATAACATTCTTTATACATCTCATAGAATTCATCATGAAAACTAGCAAGCGAATATATTGAACCATTTTCCAAACTTTTATACCAAGACCATGCTTTTCCTTCTAAAGTGGTCATAAACATCTTCATGAGACAATCTTCAGGGAAATGAACCTTAAGACTGCGTACATGCATATGAAACCTAACCAAATGAAGAGCAGCATCATCTTTCTTTTCATCTTTGAATATTGGAAGATCCTCTAACCAATCAACCTTTGGCATAGGATTTGGAAAACCAGGGATATGAGACCGATTCATAGGAGCATACCTGGCATTCATTCTTGCAGTGTAACTCATCTTTTAACTTCATCAAGCTACTGATCTTCTGGCAGTGGAGTCACCTTCTAATTTCTTATTTGATGTGTGGAGTCGCCAAGGTAGTTTTGCAGCCTCAAAAACCTTCTGAGCTCCTGCTACCTTCAGAAGTTCAGCTTCATGATTTCGGGAATGAATAATCTTCGGACTCCCGGCAGACGCACCAAAATGTTATCACCAAAATAGGACCCTGATAGGCTGCTGATCAGACTATCTCAGTGTAACTATTTCAAACCAATCTTTTGACTAAGGCTTAGCCTCCTTAGCCTGAGAGGGCTCTCTCAAAGGGTTATTGATTTTGACTATTAATAAGATGGCTAACTCTTGTGGAATAACATCAACAAATATGAAGGCTGGACAAACATTAAACTAATTCCCATTGGGCCTATGGAGTCAATCATACTTCAGTAAATAATGAGACTGCCTTTACATAGAAGTCAGGGCATTTAGCATTTAGATGTTCAGAACACAACTCATATAAAACCACAGTTCATACATGCATACAGGAAGTCAGAGCATGATCAATGAATTCTGAGTGATTACACATATATGCAACTGTAAAATACATTAAGGAAAGAATAAATCACACATTCTAAACATGGAAATCCCTCATGAATCCTGAGAAGAAAAACAACCAACTTATATTACTGAATTCTGTCTTTACATAAGCCAAAACAGTACTCCGTTTTATAAAATATCCAACCCTTTGTACATCAGATGTTCTTCTATATATAGAGCTCTTTACATGCTTGGATTCCTTCCTCCATCATGAGGGGAATTCAAATTTACCATCAGTGACAGCTATTCTAACCATAAAACAAGACTTTAAATGCATTTGACACCTAACTAGCAGTCCTAGAAACCTAATACAACTAGGAGTGTAACTCCTTATTATGATTACAACAAACTTATCTAAACATTTAAAACATTCTTTGACACCTAACACCCCATGAAGTCGAATTTGATGAAGCCTCCCACGTGGTCACCCAACTGCTGATGACAAACCCTAGACAAACCCTAGAAATTAGGGAACATGTTTCCCTGTTTTTAGGATTAGATACTTGAAAACTGGCACGTGGGACAGAGCCTTTATCTCTTCATCCATGACACATTTTATGAAACTGAAGGAGGTTTTTGTAGCCCATGTTATCTAGAACAAAAACCTCTCTTGGTTTTTTAAAACATTCCTCCATCTGTTCAGAATCTGTCCTTGAAAAACACGTGTCAAACAGGAAACTGTCCCTTGCTCTGTTCTGGCTGAAAAATAGGTCTTGGGACAGAGGTCATAACTTCTCGTAAAAAATGTATTTGGAAAAACTGAAGGAGGTTTTTGTGAACCAATCTGTACTTAACAAAAACCTCTCTTGGTTTTTTGAAACATCTTTTCTACCGCCTAGAATGAGTCTTTGAAAAACAAGTGTAAAACAGGAGATGAAAAACTGCACCTACAGCAGTTTCGTAGCGAAACTTTGGTCCTTCATTTCTCCCAGATCATAATGGATTTGAAGAAAGTGGAAGAGGTTTTTGTACTTTAGTATCTTAGGAATAAAAACCTCTTTCAATTTTCAGAGATGAGTTTTCAACTGCTCAGAAAAGCTTCTGGAAGTTAACTAGTAAAACAGTTTTTCTGCTGAAACAGGCTGCTATAGGGGTTTCGTAGCGCTATGAAAACACTGATTTCGTAGCGCAAAACAGGATTTTTACACTGTCTGCGCTACGAAAATGTGGATTCGTAGCTAGTTTCAAAATTTCTCCGAAATTATGTGAGATATGTCTTCTAAACACATGGTGAGGCTTCTAGGACATGGAATGAGGCTATCAAACTTTATTTGAAGATGGAAATGAGACTCTAACCCTATGACTTAGACTCTAAAACATAAAAATGACTTCACCATGACTTGACCATGACTGATACAAGAATTGAGAAACCATGTAAGTTTTCCAAATTTTTTAAGGAAGTTTTACAGTGATAACAGGTACCGCGACTAGTTAAGCTACACACCCTTCATGCATTATGTAGCTAATGATACCACAGGCGCCAAAACTTCGTCCGTGCAACACTTTCTCATTACTTTTCCTTCCAGGATCTGTGTAGAAATCTGCACCGTGGGGTCGTTGATAGAAGTTATTGAACAAGCACGCGTCTTTTTCACAAGCACAAACTCCCTTTTCATCTTGTCCGCTAGATCTTTTTCTCCTGCCTTTCCACCAAACTCCTTGGTCAGATTCAAGCCCTCATGCAGCAGGTGCATGATCGTATGGATGAGCATGTCCGTGATGGGTATAAGCACCCATCGTGCACGAGAGTGAGTAATTGTCGTACACAGGTGTTATTGATAGTAGTATGGTGATAGTGGGGCACCCACAAGAGGTTCAATAGCCGGGAATTCTCCACTCAGTGGATCCATTCCACAGTCTCTAACTCGGTGACACCTGAATCCGGGTAGTAAACACGCTTCATATAATTTGTTGTTGCAAGGTGAGGGAACCTTTCATGGTCCGTCAGGTCCCAGTCTTCCATCTTTAGCAGGGGAATCCACGTGAGGCGCAGACCTTCAAAGGGAACCTGCTCCGGCAATAGGGGCGTAGAGATGATGAATTTGTCAGAATTCGGGTCCTTGGTGACCTTTTCCTTCCCTTTGTGTAGAGGGATGTAATAAGGTAACTTGGTAAAGGGCTCCACTCCCTTAGTGTCTATGTCCTCGGTGCCCTATCCCTCCTCAGCCTCCAAATCGATAACCCTTTCGGGCTACTTGTCCTTCTTTTTCTTTTGAGTGGTAGAATGTTTTCTGGGTGACTCACGCACTGGAACCAACCTCTTCTGCTTATCCTTTTTCTGCTTCTGGGTTTCTCTAATGGGTGTAGGCTTCGGCCTCAGTGACCTTGGTCTCGTAGGCACAGGCGCTGGAGATTCCACACTCACAACCTTTGGAGAAACTCCTTCCGACGTGACATCTCCCCTAGTGCTCATAGTCTCAGCAAGGCTTGGACCTAACATGGTGTCAAGGATAAACTTCTGGTTCAACTCTGGTAAATTGGCAAATGCTGGGCTCGCGACCAAATCCTCAAAGAACGAGCGGTTCATAAGAAACAGATAACACAACTCAAAAACTCTAAGTGTGCAAAGTGTTCTCTGTTGGGACAGCACGCGTAATTTATAGGGTTTTTTGAATTCAAATCCAATTGCTCCCCCAAAAATTCGATCATTAATGTTGTTTTGGTGGTAGATATTCAAAGATTTTAGCCTTAAATGTTGCCAGCCTGCTCCTCTTAACTGTCTTATGGCTGTCATATTACGAACAATGATTTTAACGGTCACTTTCTTGCTATGTTATGTGACACCTCCCTTCATAGTGCAGCTCCCTTCACATAGCTTCTTATACTCTAACTTCACCATTTTCCGCACGGCCACCTTCCGCGGAGTCCTCCTAGCCTAGTTCCGCGCTCCCTTACAACTACATGGAGCACTAAGACTGTCCTGTCGTCATATAATCATTAAGATTGATCCTCTGTATATGGCTTCAATCGGCTGCCATTCACCCTTCCCGGAAAAGGTTCTCCATTCAGCTTCGCAAGCTGAACTACGCCTCCATCTGTAATCTCTTTGATAACATATGGCCCAAGCTAGTGCATCTGAAATTTCCCTAGAAACTTAGTGAACTTGCTATCATACAATAAGACCAAATCATTTACCTTGAACGTGCACAACTTGATGTGTCGATCGTGCCATGCTTTTTCACGCTCCTTCTGTACTTGCTGATGGAATCTAGCCAAGAATCTGTCTTCTTCAAGCTCCATCAGTTGCACGAGCCGTTCTTCCAAGGCTTCGTGATCTGCCATACCTGTGAAAGCTGCTATGCGTAGACTAGGCACGATATATTCCATAGGCATCACAACTTCTACGCCATAGACCAATCTAAAAGGTGTATGACCTGTTAGCTTTTTGCAAGTAGTCCTGTATGCCCATAACACTACAGGTATGCGCACATCCCAGTCATTCTGCTGTGCGTTGCAAATCTTCGTCAGCGCGTTCTCCAAGATCTTATTAAAGGCCTCAATTGTTCCATTAGCCTGAGGATGATACGGTGTGCTCTTCTGATGATAAACTTGGAACTCTTTAGTCAACACGCTGATCGTTTCATTTAGGAAGTGCGTACCCCGATCACTCATCAACCCTTTCGGGCAGCAAAATCTGGATAACACATACTCAAACAAGAACTTCATTGTTGTAGCCCCTGTATAATCCTTCACTAGTTGTGCCTCCGCCCATCTGGTTAGATACTCTGTCGTAGTGATGATATAACGTGCACTTGTCCTCTTTCTTGGGGGCTGAATTGGGAAATCAATTGCCAATTTTTCAAATGGCTGCAACGATACTTCAGGATTCAGTGGCAACTCGTCCCTCCACGATGGTCTTCCCGTTTGTTGACATGCATCGCATGCCCTATAGTATGCTTTAGAATCTTTATGTAGCGTAGGCCACCACAACCCTGGGCGCAAAATCTTCTGCGCTGTCTCTTTTTTTTCATAATGTCCTCCTGCAGCCCCTCCATGAGCCTTAGTGAGGATGCTATTCCGTTCAAAATTTTGCACAAACCGTTGCAATATCTTGTCTATGCCCATCTTATACAAATGTCCTGCAATCACTGAGAAAACTGCCTCATGCACTACTAGTTCCTTCGTCTCTTGACTATTATATCCTTCCACGCTGTCCCTGTAGTAAAAAAGTGGATAATATTTGCAAAGTGGTTATCTGCTACGCGTACTATGAAGAGCTGTGCATTGGTGATGTGAAGAGAAATTGGGGGTTTAATCAAAATCCCTTTCCCTAAAAAAATCGATCTCGAGACCTGTGGGTTATGGCCCACAAGCCTTATCAGAAGTGGTTGTGAGGCTATAAGCCTTTGTAATCAGACCACAACACTTATTGGAGCTTTCTTTACATTAACGGGAGCCCATACGCTATCGGAAGCATTCTTGAGGCTGTTAAACCTTAAAACCATGGCTACAAATTTACCGGATTCCCTTTAATAATCCGAAAACATATATCTTAATGCAATACACAAGAAATAATGTGGCTGAACACATCAGCCCGATCTGAAATACCATTAACCCGACTACAAAAATTGTCGAGTCCGCACTCCATAACCTTTTCGTTGCACTGATCTTTGTCTTCTCCGAAACTCCGACTATCCGATTGTTGATTGGTCTATCGGCGACATCGCCACATCGCTCATCGACCATCGGCGTTCCATCGCACCATCGCTATCTCTTGATATCACTGATTTGCGATTAGCGATTTGATCGCAACCATCGATCCTGGTGTGATCCGATGGTTGTCGTTCAATCGCAATTCGCGATCGCATCATCATTTCGCTTCGTTTCAATGATTCCGTCAATGCGATATGAGCTCTCTGCTCCTCTACAATTTGATCCAGGCCGTTGATCTAAGAGATCTAACGGATCCTGTGTATCGTTTCTCTAGTCTCCTCTTGGACTTAATATCTTTCAATTGATGGATTTTACGCCTTTCTCAGGCTTTCCTTTGTCACCCTCTGTTAACACACGATAAAACAGTTATATATATAACAAAATTGAAAGGGAACATACTACACAACCATGCAGGAAACCCACAAAACACATATTTATTATACATAGCACAGTTACAATTCTAAGGCATTTCAACCTTAGCACGGGTTCTCCTCTCGACTACATTCAACACTCTGTTTACACCAATTCTATCTATATCACTTTGTCTCCTATATTGAATGCATAGGTTCATCACACATATATTTATATGAAAACATTAGATTGGATCACTGTGAAGCATCTGATCACATCCTTTCCTTGAATCGCTCAACTAAAGCCCTAAAGCTCACTACATGCATACATATGTGGCAGATAAAGTCTTCTAGAGACTTATCCATTCCATCTTTTTCTCCGTTTTAAAACAGATTTGTCCCTGTTTTGCTCCCTGGTCCACGTCCTCCTCTTTGCTCTGCTTTGGTTCCTCCATTAATTAAGGGTGCTGGATGCTCCTGCATCAAACTCCCGAGGCACAAAAATTTATGACCTCCTAGTCATATGCTCCTCCATGGCTTTAGCAATTCTACCCACAACTCTGTGGAATTTCCTTTATGATCTTTTGTGCGCTGCAACCAACCTCTACATTAACAGTCTTCCTCTGCTACACGATACCTCACCAAGCCCTCCTCACTTGGTCTTTTGGCATCCTTTAGGTTCTCTCCTCTGGAACCATATAAGCACTCCATGCTCTAGGTTTGCTGCAATATTCTCACCTTCGGTTGTCGTTCTTTGTGCGACAGTAAGACCATATCTCTCCAGCTCTATTAATTGTACCTCTTTCTCTATTGCTTGCACTCCTTCCTTCTCTTAAGAAATTCTTTAATCTTCCTTTGCATGCAGAATCTTCGTTGGCTCCGATACCAAATGATGGGAAGAGAAATTGGGTGTTTAATCAAAGTCCCTTTCCCTAAAAAAATCTATCCTGAGGCCTGTGGGTTATGGCCCACAAGCCTTATCGGAAGCGGTTGTGAGGCTATAAGCCTTTGTAATCGGACCACAACACTTATTGGAGCTTTCTTTACACTATCGAGATCCCATACGCTATCGGAAGCATTCTTGTGGCTCTTAAGCCTTAAAACCATGGCTACACATTTATCGGGATTCCCTTTAATAATTTGAAAACATATATCTTAATGCAATACACAGGAAATAATGTGGTTGAACACAGAAGTCGGATCTGAAATACCATTAACCCGACTACATAAATCGTTGGGTCTGCACTCCATAACCTATTCGCTACACTGATCTCTGCCTTCTCCGAAACTTTGACTATCCGATCGCCGATTGGTCTATCAGTGACATCGCCACATCGCTCATCGGCCATCGGCATTCCAATGCACCACCGCTATCTCTTGATCTCCTTGATATTCGATTTGATTGCAACCGTCGATCCTGGTCTGATCCGATGGTTGTCATTCAATCACAATTCGTGATTGCATCATCGTTTCGCTCCGTTCTAATATTGTTTCAATGATTCCGCCGATGTGATATGAGCTCTCTGCTCCTTTGCAATTTGATCCAGGCCGTTGATCTGACGGATCCTGTGTATCATTTCTCTAGCCTCCTCTTGGACTTAATATCTTTCAATTGATGGATTTTACGCCTTTCTCAGGCTTTCCTCTATCACACTCCGTCAACACACGATACAACAATTATATATATATAACAGAATTGAAAGGGAACATACTACACAGACACGCAGGAAACCCACAAAACACATATTTATTATACATAGCACAGTTACAATTCTAAGGCATTTCAGCCTTAGCACGGGTTCTCCTCTCGACTACATTTCAACACTCTGTTTACACCAATTCTATCTATATCACTCTGTCTCCTATATTGAACGCGCAAGTTCATCACACATATATTTATATGGAAACATTGGATCGGATCACTGTGAAGGATCCGATCACATCCTTTCCTTGAATCACTCAACTAAAGCCCTAAAGCTCGCTACATGCATACATATGTGGCAGATAAAGTCTTCTAGAGACTTATCCATTCCATCTTTTTCTCCGTTTTAAAACAGATTTGTCCCTATTTTTCTCCCTGGTCCACGTCCTCCTCTTCGCTCCACTTTGAATTGCTCCATTAATTAAGGGTGTTGGATGCTCTTGCATCAGTCGGGCAACCCTTCCTCCAAATTGGTAGGTTCCTCTCTTGTCTCTATCTGCAACATATGGTCAGGTCCTGCATTCAACCTCCCTGGCTTCACAACTACCTCAAATTCATACACTTGGAATAGAAACAACCATTGGCGGATCTTCCCCCCCCCCCCCCCCCCCCCCCAACATAGGCTTATTGACTAGGTATTTCAAGGCAGAATGATCTGTGTACATTTTGAAATGTCTGCCCAACAAGTAGTGCCTGAAATTTTGAAGCGTGCACACCATAACCAATCCTTCGTGCTCTGTTGTTGAGTAGTTCTTCTCGACCTTTGATAATTTCCTACTCATGAAGGCCATAGGGTGGTCCATCTCTCCTTCACCGCCCTGTGTCAGCACTGCTCCCAATGCAATGCACGAAGCATCGAAATGTAAATGGAATTCATTTTTCCAATCTGGGAAGACCAAAATTGGCACGCTGAGCATCTTCTCCTTCAATACATCCAAACTGCACTGAAATTCTTCATCCCAATAGAATGTAGCATCCTTCTTCAACAGTTTCTCCATGAGTGCGGTAATCTAAGCATAAGCCTTGATGAAATTTCGGTAATATCCTGTATGCACAAGCATTGCGCGCAACTGTTTGACACTTCTTGGGGCCTCCAAATTTACTATCACTGTGATCTTGGAAGGGTCCATCATCAACCCTTGCTTGCAAACCACATGACCCAAAAGGATTCCAAAGGGGACAAAATAGACACTTCTTTAGGTTTAGCGCGATCTAGTATCTGTGGCATGTATCCAACATCAGGCGCAGACATGTTACATGGCGCTTCACTAAGCCGAACACTATCTAGTTATCAAAATACACCTCCAAGAACTTATGGATAAACTCCTTAAACGCTGCTATAACTATGCAAGAGAATATCACTTGCGCATTCTTGAGTCCAAACGACATGACAATATACTGAAAACAACCCCATTCAGTCGCGAAGGTTGTTTTGCTCCTATCCTCTAGCACGATCTTGATCTGATGGTACCTCGAAAATCCATTAGTGAATGAGTAGGCCTCCTACCCTCCAATGTTATCCAATACCTCATCAGTAAACGATGATGGAAAAGGATCATGGACATAGGCATCATTAAGTTTCTTGAGATCTACAAAAATCCTTATTTCGCCCTTCTGTTTCTTCTCTTAAACCACCATCGGGCTCACCCAATCAGATTCCTCCATAGGTTCGATAATTCCTGCCTCAAGCATCTTATCCAACTTCAAGTGGACCTTTTCTTTGTATTTGGGATTAAGGCGATACAACCTCTGCTTAATGGCTTCGCGTTCGGTTTCAAAGTGATTTTCGTCACACCCAAGTCATCTATGATGCCTTTCGGGTCTGAAAATTTGGTAGGAAAAATATCATGGTACTCGTGGAGTAACTCAACAACTTATCCACTATGGAATCATCCCAGTAGTTCCTGATCTTCACAAATTTTGGCTCTGCTTCAGTACCAATGGTTACTTGCTTGGTTTTCAATGGTGCAGTGATATCCGGGTTCTCTATTTGCAGTCTTTCAACTTCATGATGGCCTTCTACCAATGGAATATTGATATTTATTGGATCTCCATCCTCGTCCTCAATGGTCACATTATAGCATTCCAGTGCATAGCTCAGCTGGGTGGTCCAATCGGGTTGAACCAACTCCAAAGGATCCTGCAGAATCCTAAGGATCGGTTCCTTAACCACCTGCAGAGCTTCATCAATGCATTCGAACCCATCTTCAAAACTGAAGGTCATTAAGAATCCTTCCCTTAATATATCCCACTCCATGGTGCCATGGCAGAGCTCCATTTCCATGTACCAATTCATAGGGATTGTATCCAAATTATGACAGAATAAGTGCACCCACTCCAGCTGCAGTTCCATTCCATAAACTTCAGTCCACTTCGCTAAATGATCGCACAGATCATTTTTCCCATTATCCTTCTCAGTCAGTAGAATTTTAGGATGACCAAATCGCAACCTCATCATCCTTCTGTAATCTAGCCATTCATCGAAGTTGTCCTTGTGTGTACCCCACCATCGTGTGGGCGTGTGCGCAACACCAAACCCAGTGCTGGGAAGCGATGATCCTTAGTGACTTCTCATTTAAAGCCATCCAAAAACTTATCCACATCAATTAAACCTTCATAGTAGGGTAAATTTCTATTTCTTACTTTCGATGACACACGACGTAGTGATTTAGTCATCATATTGCAGCACAACGTGGATACTTCATGGAGCCTATTCTGCCAATGCTCCAGTTCTTCATCTGAATCTGAGGTACAAGAAATTTCCCGGTCCCATGCAATCCGTCCATCAGCTGTTGGATTAATCCAGTCTTGATCTCGCGTAGTTATTTTGTAAATTTGATCCAAGTCATCATCACTTTCTTCATAGTCACGGACCGGTTCAGTATAGCGCGGTCCTTCCGTAGGGTCCAACGGTACTACAACCCAAAGTGATTTCCTCTCGAATGACATTGTTATTTTCTTCAATTTGATGTCTCCATTCATATCAATGGCCCAGTCAATTCTAATGAGTGCGGGGTATGGATTGTTGTCGTCAACAATTTCTATTACTTTAAAATCAGCTAGCGTGCTTGCATCTTCTATATCTACGTTGACTCCATGTAGTCATCCCATAGGGATGATCTTCTGCTAGTTCGCCATTTTCAGCTCTATCAGAGACCACTGCAGTGCAGGTCTCCCCATTCTCTCTAATGTCTGTTTAGGCAAAACGTTCACATCAGACCCCAGATCCAGAATAACCTGGTCGATCTCATAATCTCATATCTTCGCGATGAGCCTCATCTCATGCCCTGTTCTTGCCTTATGTTTGCCAATTTTTCTTAATACGCGGTGTCCATCAGCAGTGTTTTCTTTACTAGCACACTTGCTTATTAATTCCTGCAGGCCTTTCACAGCCTTGCTATTGCGCAGAAGTTTCATGCAGGTTTCTAAGTAAGTGGTAAGTATAGAGGGAGCGTGCTAGTTTCTAGTACTTTGTTCTGACTTCCTGAAGTAGATGCCTTAGCAAAGCTTTTCTTGGCCTCCATAATGTTTCCTAAACGTGCGTCAGATCAAAACCAACTTCCTTCTCTGGGGTCTTGCAAACCCATCTATTTTCTTCAAGCTGTTGTCCCTTATCATCCTCAGTTGTTTCTCCGCTTCTCAGCACGATATTGACATTCGGATCTTCCTCATAGGGCTCGAATCTCATCATTTGTAAGTTCTATGTAGGTTGTTGAGGCTACGCCTTTTTCTCCTGCATCTTAGTGATCAACACAGGGCATTCTTCTATAGTGTGGTCAAACTGGTTGCAGTATTGACATGACGAGCATGTATGATTCTGACACTCCCATGCATAGTGCCCTGGTGTTCCACAGTTATAGCAAATAACCTGACTGCGACCTCTACTAGGTCCTCCTCCTCCTCGGCCTCGTCCTCTTCCTTGATAACCTCCACGCGCTCCTCTGGTGCCCTGATCTGTAGGTCGAGCCTATGCTTGCATTCGGTAGGTAGGTGTTCTTTCCATCATAAGCTCATAGCTACGACAGTGGCACTCATTGTGCCCACCGATTTGTAGAATTCGCAGAACGATTGTTGTGGTGTATGAACGAACTTTTGCAGCAAATGACAATTATTTGTTACGTGTTTTCCAGCCACCTGACAAATAGTGCACCATAGCGCGAGCCCCGCACTCAGTCCTACTGGAGCTTCCTGCCTCAGGGGAATCGGTCTCCCTCCTACAATATAATTTGCGAAGACAAGGCAATGGTCTTTATCATGCCCCTGGTTCTTACATTTGAGGCACTAGACTTCCTCGCGCACCTCTGGCCTAGCCTCCTTCTCTTTTTTCAAGCTCTGCAATTCCAAGCAGAGGTTTTGCAACTACGAGTGAATCTACTAGACTCCCAAAGTCATGTCTTGAATAGGTGTCTTGTGCAATCTCATTATGATTTCCAAGGCTTCCGCCTGAGTTCCTATCTTCTGTTGTGACAAAGCAATCCTCAGGTGGGGCAGAAGTGAGGCTATAAACCACTCGCGGTGCTAACCATCTGTGAGATGCATATTAGCTTCGCGGATCACACATTTCAGCCTTTGATCTAACTCCCAAGGTGTCTCACCATCCCTCATCATGATTTCCTTAAATCCAACGACTCACTACGAGTTAGAATTAGGCTTACTAAACTCCTTGTTTAAATCATCCTTAGTATCTTCTAGCATCGCTAAAGGATGATCAACACAGTACTTAATATACCATGTCAGCGTGCGATCCTGCAGAGCAGTAACTAAGTGTGCCTTCTTTATGTTGTCATTAGTGATCTGCTGTGTGGTCCATACAACATTCACAACAAACCAAAACTAATCTGTATCTTTGCTTCCTATACCCTTGAAAATCAGCGGCTTTATTGAGTTCGATATATTAAACGGCGATGGTGGTGGCAGCGGTGTGGGCGAAGGTGTATGTTGTGGAGGTGAGGGTGGAGGTGGAGTGGATGGATGATGTATCCATAGAAAACCCTGTCTTATCAGTTGTACCGCACTCTGCGGTGAGGCTTGTGTCGTTCGCTCGTCGCCGCTTGAAGGAGGTCTGATCAACAGGCTATATTTAGGGTCTGCTCTCTCTCAATTTCTAAAGATCCATCCACTTCGCATAGATCCAAACATCAAGGCAACAACATAACCCGTTTCTCACACAAGAACATCTTAATCTAGGTATTCAAAGATCTTAGATACTTACCTCGTGGCCCCTTGAAGAAGAGTCGCTCTGCTTTGCTGTAGTTGAATGAGGTATCAACTATGAACTCTGTAACAAATCCTCCTATAATTCGATCAAGCCAATGGTCAATAGTGCGTGCGATCTTGTCTTCAAAATCTTCCAACTTTCGTACTAGCTTCAGAGTCCACACTGTTGGACCATCAAGGATCCACCTTGCTTGGCCATCTTCCAACTTAGCTATCCACTCGTATAGTTCGATTGGGAAGGTGCAGAAGAAAATTTCATGTATTTATGTGTACATATATTTGTCCAACCACTACTCCTTTGACAGGCGCGGATTCTTGTTCTCTTGCAACGTGAATTCGTGAATCTTCCTATGCAACCGCTTCTCAATTTTCTTCTTGGTCGGATTCCAGTGATGCGACATCACACATCTCCTTATGTAGATCCCAGTCCCAACAACAAAACCATTTTTTGTCTTAGTGGTTCCTGACCAGGGTTTAGAGTTAATTGCACCAAACAAATCCCTACACTACTGGCCCTTTCGGCATCAACCTGCGTAGCGCAAGCCGAAGTCTCACCCGAATTAGTATGGGGGGATGCTGGAACCAAGTTTCCACATCCAAAGATTAGTGTGATGTCTTTTATTGCCCTAGATTTGACTTCGCACAGATCTATAAGCCCTTAAGGCTTGGTACTGCAACTTCACTTAAGCAGCCTTTAGACCTTCGCGAAGGTCTACGATAGGTTTTTGCGGACCTTTAACAGACGGATCATCCACTTACGCGCACCATAAAGCAACCTAGATCTGGGTTTGCACAGATCTACTTAAGTATTCAATAAACATAACATGAGGTATTATAAGCTCCGCATAAATACTTAATATGCATTGTGTATAGTTAACAAAACTTATCCAATAGAGTCACGCATTAATAAATCATTATTTCATAAAGATAATATTCCATTACAACATATATCGCAAACATAGATAACAAAAGTAAATGGATAAACACATGAAATTCTCCAACAATCTTCTGTAGACTCAAAATTGCCCTGCACACTTAGCTGCAGGGGTCTGCGCACCCAGCTACGGACTCTACTCTAGGCCTCCGTGCACTCAGATGCAGAGCCTTTTCCCTTCTATCTACCTTATGCTTACTTTCCCTTCTTTTCAGACGTAGACATAAGCATCCATATTTATCTCTATATGCCTTAGACTCTCTAAGACACACCTATTTATAGCTTTTTACATACAATCCCATGGTCCGCGGACCATGGGTGGATCTCAAAACCGACTCGACTTTACATAACCAAGGGGCTAAAACCCCTTTTGACTTCTAACTATCTACATGCTCCGCATCCACAAATTGCGGAGACTTTACATATTTTTACCAAAATTTACATCAAAACTTGGGTTTTTAACCCCAAAACTGACCCAGGGGACCCCATCCCAACACCTCTAGGGATTAATTAGGTCCAAGAGTCATTCTAAAGATGTCTTCTTTGGTTTCCTTGGACCTGTAGTAGTCCCTGTACTTGTTATTAAAGGAATTTGAGCCCAAGTAGTGATGCTATACCCAGGTAGACCCATAAACCAGTGCAAGGATGCATCCTTAAGTGTAGATGGGAATAACTTGAACTTTTGTTCATCAGAGGTATAGTCATAGCTCCTACAGACAATAAAAAAACTCAAACATAAAAGTATTATGGTCCTCAAGGTTAAGCCATGGAAGTTAGGAAGGGTAGTAGGGCTTATATTCTTCTTTCTAACCTCTCCATTAGTCTCTTTGATTGGGAAAACCTCCTCATTCCTGTTTTCAACCACGGTTTGGGTTGGTGAAATGGGTTCTTCTTCTCCGCCAATAGGTTCTTCAAAAATCTCAGGTTGTTCACCTAATCGGTCTTCTAACTCCCCTATAGTCAGAGAGGGAAGCTCACAGTCACCGAAGAAGAGTGAAGGTTGATTGTTTGAGGGTGTGGGGGTGTTCGGTAAGAATTTTCCTTGAGTATCTCTATTCCTACGAGGTATGAAAGAAATTTTTTCTTCTTTTATGTGATTTTTTCAAAACTAAATGCAAAACATAAAATAATGCTTAAGCAGAAATAACATCTACCTAGACACCTCCCCGACAACAACGCCAAAAAGTGGTGAGCCCTCGTATTGCACCAAGAGTGCTGCAACTCCTAGGGGCTCCTCAACTCTATTTATCAACCTAGGGTTCATACAAACTTCCAGGTGACAATGCTATATACACAGTAGATGGAATTCTCATCATGCCACCCTCAACTAGGTCAGTTGATAATTAGGGCTCTAAGATCATTCTTCTACTGAATTAGGGGGGAATTAACTACTAAAAGTTCAAAAGCTAGCTCTAATGTAGAAAAAGTGATTTAGTTTCCAATCTAACTTGTGGATGCTACCAACTTGTAAATTCTACTGAATGAATGCATGAAAGAACACAAGATCTACGTTACCTGCAGAAAGGAAGCCACACTAATTGCAATCAACCATCTAGCCATCAAATTCACTTGTAAACATGAAATTATTCTACCAACTCATAACTCAAGATTTCATTCACCATCTATCTAATTCACACTTGCATATAAAGTAATGTTCTACTTGTTCCAAATATGTGACAAAGAAACTAATGTTATTCTCTCTTGTAGTGAAGGAAAAAGGATGGTTGGAATGGCCTAGATGCTACCTTTCATCATAGAGTCCAAGATGGGGGGTCAAACTACTTCTAACTTAAGTCAGATTGTATTATAGGGCAAAACATGTTGCTATAGGAAGCTTCTATAGGATCCCTGTAATTCTACAGGAAGACCTGTAATGCTATAGGAAGGCTGTCGAAAGGGTTTGGAAGGTAAGAATGATGAGATCAAGGGATGGAAAGGTGGATGGAGGTTGTGGTATATGGATGAAAGGTGACCAACACCCCTAGCCAAGCTCAACACTCCAGGAAGGCCAATGTTGGACCAAGAGGGTTGCTTACGGTGACCTAAAAGACAAAGCTCAAGAACAATGCTTGGGAATTATCAAAAGAGAGTGGAGAATTCCTGGATGGAGATGGTGAAAAAGACCCTTTCCTGCAGGTCCAATAGTCCTGCAACATCACATGTACATACTCTCTTATCATTCACAAAATATCATAACCAATGGTGGAAAAGATGAGTTGAATTCAGAAACTACATAACTTATGCCAAAAACTCTGATCTATGCAATGAATCAACTTCTAAGCTACAACAATTGTATGCAAACAAGATAATTAATGTAGGCCTTCTTCCAATAAATCATAAACAAGAAATCATTAACATAGTGTTTTTCAGTTGTGATTGTAGATTCCTCTAGTCAGGCTCCCATGAGAGAGATGAGAGAGAGGCAACAATCACAAGATTTTTGAGGAATTATATTCTAATAAAATGCAGCAACTAACAAACATTTTAAGCTAAAAAAGAATATCAATACACAAGAGGGACCTAAGCTACTGGGGTTGGGCTCAAACCCAAGAGTCTCAGCACTCTGAAACTAACTCAATGATGAACCAATAAGAAACTTCTCGTTATCATTGCAGAAATGTCAATTACATCAAATAACAAGTAAAAAATAGTAGTAACAAGTGCCTGAGCTCAATAATTAATTAGATGAAAACAAAGTTCAAATCCTAATCATCTCTTTGACATGTTTATTTATAAAAAAGGGTAGCTACCAACATGTCCCTAGAAAATATGGATGTTTGTTCCCCAAAACTTGAGAAAGGCGGATCTAGATCTTCCTTGCACTACACTGGTTTGGCTACCAATGACCTCGTCCTGCTTGGCTACCAATGACTTCGAGTTGATGAGAGATAAAGTGGTGATCTTAGCTGATTGAAGGAGTTAAGGAGGTGGACAACTTCCTAGAATCTCTGAGCTCTTACATTGAAATTATCTCAAAATTGCTCAAATTTATCCATTTAAACCATATTAGGCCACATGACATAGCAACACATCTTTAACCCCTCACACTAAGCATAACATATACCTATTGATGAGCCTCATCAAATACCATAGAGGAATTAGCAAAAGAAGCTTAGGCAAAGTTGTCAGAAGATATATTTTTCATGTTTTGAAGAAGTTTAGAACCACTAAAAATGGGCATCTTGACCTTTGGAAAACAAGGTTGAAAGGAAAACTTCCAATCAAGGCAAAATGGTACTCTAGGGAGAAGCTATAGAAATTTTTTCCTCACCTCATTCAACAAAATCTTTTGGCGACCAAAATCCTCTCTAAACGGGGAGATATGATCTAAAATGGATCATTATATCATTTTTCAACTATATTTTTACTTTATAGATAGAAAAATTAGAGGAATTTGCTTGAAGGGCCCATTTTAGTGGTAGTTACCAGTATAGTGATGTGGTTGTGAAACATTTTATAACTAGTTTAAGGCATAAAAAGGCACCTTTTACGGAGAAAATAAAAATAAAAAAAAAATGTTAGTGTAGTTGTTAACCCCTTGGTATTGTTCCGCACACCAAGAGTTTTCTTACAAATTGAAAAACACCTCAATTAGAGTTTGTACATAGAAGTTATGCCTCTTACAAGTTGACCCACCTTGTTGACTACCATGGTACAAGTAGAGGCCATGTCAATCCCATTACTCATGTATGGGGTTAGTAACACATGGAATCTCAAGAAGATTCTAAGATCTAAAACCATAATACCAATTGAGGGTTAAGGCGTGCATAAAATCTTACCTTAAACGATTATCAAACTATGTTACATATTATGCCCTTGGGAAAATGGTGTGGGTGGTTGATTTCATTTGCTTGTTCTTTCATTTTAGATTTTAGTCATTCATAAATTTGAACATTAAGCTAGTAATAACAACTATAATATCTTCCTCGATCGGGGTGAGACAATACAAGTTGGCGACGACGAGATTTATGCCTTTGACATGGATTTGAATAACAAGAAAGGCTGGTGGGCACAGAGCTTCCCACACACATTCTTTCCCATGTGTAAGATGGCGAGAAACAAAATTATCACCCAACATCGACACTTGGATAGACATGCATCTTGGTTACTCAACTTTTCCACAAGGAGTAAGGTAAGATTTCAGAGAATGCGTTAAAGGAATTCAATTTGTTCCGACTAGGGTATATGTGATTGGAAGGCGGTGCTCCAAGTTGCCTCGGGTTCAAACCATTCTTTGAAAAACTCTTCTTGTGGGTATGTTAACACAATTGAGCCCTCATATCATCATTTCATTGTAATCTGCTTGGGTTTTCGTGGTCTATTATGGATTTTATAGGACTCGAGTCCCTCGCTGGGAACTATCATGTATTTGCAGTAAATGTCGAGCCTGACCTTAGTGCTGGGCTAGTTGGAACCCTGAGGTTTAGGTTTAGCTATCTACTCCCTGTATATCGGTCTTTTGTTTAATTATGTCCTTTGGCACTTCTAGACCATCATGTCTATCATTGTGGTTGTCGAGGGTCGAGGGCTTCAGCCCAAATCCTCGAGTACCATTCAATTCTCTTGGCATGATTGTTTCTGGAGGGGTCTCCAAGGATTTTATCTATGCTTCCTTTCCGTAATTTTTATCTGGAACCCTGGTTTGTATGGGCACCCTATCACTGGTATGTATGGGAATTCCATGTTTGGAAATTTTAACTGTCTCACAAGGAACCGGGAAGATTCTTACCATGGAATTCACTCTTATGTTATTATTTCAATTGTATTTTCTCCCATAACTTTCATAGGACCATGTCTTAAACCTGTGTGGTGGTACCTATTTTATAGTCTCCCTCCAATTCTGGGGTTTGTTATAGGGAACCGTTGGTCAAGGGAGGAGTCATTAATCTCAAATATTTTGTGTCTTTCTCTGTATCTCAATAGTTGGTTTTAAGATATGGCATGATAGGACACCCTCCTGCAACGAAGAACCAAGGGGAGAAGAGGCCACAACAAAAAGAATGTCAATGGGAGGGAGTTGCCCAGATCTAGGTGGGCCAGAGGCAGGGGTCATAGAAAGACTCATAACTAAATCAAAAACAATTTTGATGCTTACTAGTCAAACACGCACCCCCAGGAAAGACAATTGATAGAAGGATGGGAAAAAGAAGTGTGTTAGTAGGTGGTGGATAATGAGGTAGAGTTGGAGGAATGGAAAACTTTCCTTCTAGACCTTGGACATACCAGAGGCCACAACACCCAATACCAGCAGACACTATATCTCTTTTGGATGACAAAAACCATCCTAGCAAAAGAAATTTCATCATCTCTTACAGGGAAGACCGAGTCAACAACTGAAATTCAGGATATTCATAAGGAATTTCAGCTTATTCAGCATCAGCTACAACAATAAATGTCTGGTTAGTCCGCAATGAAAGACACATTCCATGTATTCCACAAACTGAGTTGCAGGGATCCAGTGCCAAAGATCTAACACCAATTGAGTCCTCAGATGATTAGAATGTTTTATTGTTTAGTTATGTCAGTCAATTTTGACATGTATAGATGAACAATGAGTTGAAATGTTTTTTTTTTTTGTCATAAGGATATAGTTAGTAGGAGGTATAAGGACATTCATGTTACTAGTGCTTTACTAGACATTCTCATTTTTCTTAGATTTTGTATGCCTTATAATGCATTCAAATGGCCAACAGACCTGGTTTCCGAATGGGTAGGTTGAGGCCATACAACCATGGATTCTAATTTTTTATTGCCTACCTATTTTTGAAAATGGAATGAAAAGGATCTACCAAGCTTACAAAAAAAAAAAACTATAAGACCTAAGGAAATAAACTACATAATAAAATATTTTAGAATATTGCAAGAACTATTATGACAAATTGATCCAATGGAGTATCTCTTGAAAAGTAACTAGGTTGAGTCTTCATAATGAGATGTGTAATTGTGATTTTATGTAATTGATGAAAAAAAGAAAAGAAAATTATTATTGTGGTACTTGTCTCATGAGTTTCATGAGCAATGACTTCTATTTTTAGTGATGGCTCCCATTGTGAGCCTTTAGGATTTGTCATCTAGTCATAAAAATCAATTTGAGTCTATGTCATGTATGAAGGACCCTTCTCGGGCATATTACACTTGTTTATGAGTCAATAAAAATGTCAAGTAGCCCTCCAAGACCAAGAACAAGAATTAACCTCAAGTTGACTTCAAAGTGGAATTAATTATCTCTCCAACTAATGATCTGATAATGAGATCTAAGATAATTAATAAGGTATTACAAACTCATGTGCTTGGATTTGCCTATGTTATTTTATGCAATGGATCAACCAAATTGTGAAATACATAGGCTATGAAGCAGTAAAAGACTATAATAGACAAACACATAAAAGCACAACAAGTTTAATAAGGAGTTCACTCAATACTCCTGGGCTACATCTCCTGGTCCAACCTTCAGTGGTGGCCTCTCTATTATGTCTTCAAGCAGAGTTTTTACAATAGTATGAGCTCAATTTGAGACTCAATACACAACACATATAACAGTAAGAGTTTGCTTGAACCTCTCAAGCTTTCTCCGAGTACACAAACTCTTTGAATCACTCTCTGTCTCTATCTTAGCTCTGTCTCAGTACTGCCTTGAATAGTGCCTCTCCCTGTTTTCTCTCTGTCTATGGCTTTAAAGCCAATCTGGGCCGCCTGTTCGTTTCTCCTCCTCGGCTTTCAGTCTCTCGGTCTCTATTCACTCGAATCTATCTTCTAGCATTACACAATCATTGCATAATGCTTAAAGGGGAGGTGGCCATAGAAAATTTTAGGGGCGAATGTTCGCCCTTTGGCGAAATTAAGGGGTTTTAAATTTTTAGTGGGCGAATATTTTGTATCATAGCACATTTTTACAAATCACCTCAAATAGCCCACCTTATTTTAAGGGAGAGAGTAAAAAAGGTAAATTTAGCTCTTGAAACTAGGAGTTACAACCTTCCATTCGCCCATTTTCAAGAATAGGTTTTATTTAAGTGAATCATATGGGCCAAATACCATATTTATAAAAGAGTATGATAAATTAATAAAAATATAAATAAATGAGAGGTATGGTAAATAAATAAAACATTTTTTATATTTACTCCATAAGTCACCTTATATATATGCAAGGGTGTAAACAAATAAAAATATAAGTAAAGTGGAGGTATGGTAAATAAATAAAACATCTTTTTATACTTACTCTATGGTAAATAAATAAAAATATAAATAAACTAGATGTATGGTAAATAAATAAAACCTCTTTTTATATTTAGTCCATAACCCTTGTTCTATTTATGAAGGATGTTTTATTTAAGTGAATCCTATGGGCCAAACATCATATTTGTAAAAGAGGTATGGTAAATTAATAAAAATATAAATAAACGAGAGGTATGGTAAACAAATAAAACATTTTTTTATATTTACTCCAGAATAGATCCATTTTTACTCTGGATCTACTAACCCCCGAGAGGTATCAAATATCATGATATGCAAACTAGCATAGAGTGAAAAAATATTTGATCCCTCTGGGGGCTTGGTTAAAATAAAAAATAAAATAAAATTCAACTATTAATTTTATTAATTTTTATAAATTACTAATAGTAATTTTTTAAGCTCCAGGTTTATGATAACCCATGGTATTGACCCATGGTAATACCATGGTATTCATGTGAGCATAGACTATTTAAAGGGGATATTCTATCATCTTAGATCCATCTTAATTCTGGGTCTACCAAGTGCTTAGAGGGATAAATAGATTTCATCCCCCTAAGAGTGGTAGATATGGAGTTAAAATGGATATAGGTTGGTTTTTATGATAATGAAGATATTAAATAGACTTAGGAAATTATATTGTAAAAACATCTTAAGGTGAATGGTTAAAGCATAGACATTGGACAAGTATATTTGTATACTTCTGTTTTAAACTGAAACAAATCCAGGGCTAAAAGGAATGGATTGATTGCACTAGTCATCCTTCTATAACTTTCTAACATATGCTGGAGTAAACAGATTGTAATTTGGGTAATTTTTCTAACTGCAAACATGAACATACTTGTGTATTGGCAGGGTGGTTACGAGGTCCCTAGAAGTGATGAATTTGAATTTTTCTTGGTTTTATATATAGTATTAAGTTTTTTCTCATGCTTTCTGTGAATGACATGGGTGAATTTTATCCTACACCCACTAGGTTATCGATATGTAATTTCAGTAATTTTGATTTCAAAAGATATTTTAAAGAAATGCAATGATTTCATTTGTGTATTCAATAATTGTAATTTGGGTAATTTTTCTAACTGCAAACAGGAACATACTTGTGTATTGGCAGGGTGGTTACGAGGTCCCTAGAAGTGATGCATTTGAATTTTTCTTGGTTTTATATATAGTATTAATTTTTTTCTCATGCTTTCTGTGAATGACATGGGTGAATTTTATCCTACACCCACTAGGTTATCGATATGTAATTTCAGTAATTTTGATTTTAAAAGATATTTTAAAGAAATGCAATGATTTCATTTGTGTATTCAATAAACACAATATTCTAATGGAATTCTGCATTTGTGGTTTACCTATATAGATTCCATGGAGAAGTGTTAGTGGTGTGACATCAATTGTCCTCAAGCAAAGGCTTTAGTTTTACTCTTTTTGGAAGCAAATACTTTCTTCCAACATTTTTGAGTTCCATGAAAAATTTGAAAGTCCTAATAGTATTCAATTATGGGTTCAAGAGAGACATAGTATTCCATTATGGGTTAAAGAGATCCACACTGAATGATCTATCGGCCTTGTCTTCACTTAGTTTAAGACTATTCACTTGGAGAGCCTGCATGTGCCCCCACTTCAAGAGCATAGTAAAGTCATGTAGAACTTAGAGAAGCTATCTTTAAGCTTTTAGTGAAGAATGGAAAAATGTCTAGGTTCAATAAAAACCAGTCGAGCATTAAGCTTCCAACAATGCTAGATTTTAACCTGGAGCACTTTTGTGATTTGGAGGAGATGCCCCCTCGTATTTGTGACAAATCTTCAGTTGTGAATTGGACTATTACTAACTGTCATTTCCTTCGAAAGTTACCTGATGACTTGGGGAACCTCAACTCTTTAAGAATGTTAAGGAAGGAAAGAAAGTACATTATGCTAAGTTCTCTTATGCTTTTCAAGTTTTTCTTGGATATCTACAACGTTTCAGGCAAGAAAGTACATTCTGTTAATGAAAATTTGTCTTGATAGAAAGGCCCAATTTCAAATTCTAATGCTTTCAAAAAACATTGTATAACTGTAATGTTTCTAAAAGGAAATTATATTTTTTCAAATTAAGTATCATGATCCCATATTCCAACTTATTTTTCAGTAACCCATTAGGCTTTGTAGCTTTGAATAAATCCATGTCTTTTGATAAGATCCTCTTCCAAATTAGAACACAGTTTCCTTTTGGCAATAACCACATACAATGTCTTGATTTTGTTATTGAGAAAATAGAGGTTGTGAAACAAGCTTGTGCCATATAAGGACTTGATTAATTGATTATGTATCAATTATGGCTCTTGATGTAACAATGTCTTGATTTTGTTGCTTGAAAATAGAGGTTACACTTTACTATTTCACATAATTTCTTACAATATTTCCATAAGTATTGATTTGTAATCTCAGTCACTGAGGGATGATAGTAATGACAAAGGTAATATTCCATGGTTTGAAGTTACCCTCTTACTAAATATTTAAATATATCACCACAATTTAACTGTTAGTTAAAGGAATTGTACTTGATTTGTAAACAATTCATTGCTTCATTTATAGATTTTGAATTTTTCCCTTTTTTTATTTTTTTCTCAGATTTGGTATGAGATATCTTCCAATATTTGGGTTCACTAGTTTCCCCACCATAGCTATGAGGTTCAGATGCTATCATTAAATATTCTCAGAACATTACAACTTTTCTAGTAAGTGTACTTTGAAACCTTGTTGTTGCTTTTCCATGGTGTTAATGCAAATAAGCACTACAACTAGTGCCATTATTTAGATTAAGTGCCGAAATCTAGGTGGTCTTGTAATGATGGAGTGATTGTTTTCTATCTACTAAGGCCATATGCATTTTTATCTCTTATGTTGTCCTGAGATATTCAAATTCAGAATAAGAATTAAGGTCTATTTTCCACTATAGATTGCAGTCAGTTTCTTGAACATAATATATAGTAGATTATATTTTACTAATCAACTATGGATGTGATCCCTCATAGGAAAGGAAATTCAAAGTGACTTTGATTTCACATTGATTTGTGAAAACATCCACATGGGAAAGGAGTTCAAAGTGACACTGATTTGTCAAAATGGAGGCAAGAGAAAAGGAAACTTTGTATTCAACAATGTTCTTAATTTCATATGTACATGCACAAACATGTTAGTAGAAAATATTGAAGGGTTGCCTAAGTAATATTTTCCATTACACTACATTCTTTACAGCTTGTAAATAAATAACTCGGAACAATTCATTACACTACTTGTTATTCTTTATTAATCAATGGTTAAGATTTTGATATTGAACTGGCTAAGATTTTTCTTCCTTCTGTGAAATTGTGTGTTCTATAATGCTTCTTTTCCATTCACTATGTATAGCATATAAAGTGTGTCTAATGGAGTAGGAATATTGGAAAGTCTTGTGATCCTTGAACTATGTTACAAGGCAGAAACCCAACGGGGTAGGGTAGGTGCATCCCCACAGAGGGGTCACAAATACCAAAGTTGGTATTGGCTAGTGCCTTGAGCTAGAAAATTTCCTTTACCCTTGTATTAATAGTGAATCCAGAGAGGATTCTAATATTATCTTTATAAGATTTATATTAGTTAAGATTGATGAATAAAATTCATGAGACATGAGATAGGATGTCCTTGCAAGGTGGTTGTTGATTATTGGAAGCTATGATGGCCATTATGTCAGGCTAGGTGGTCGCACTCCCTTGATCGTGAGCATGATTGTGATCAAGATGGAAGAATTCATAGTCTAGATTGATTGTTTAGCAGTGATAATTAGTGGGCTCATTCACAAAAGCTTCTATTTCACTAATCCTTTTTATAGAATTGTCAGATTCAATTTCCAAAGGTTTTAATTACACTATAGAGTTGAGTTTTGAGAGAGTTGTGATTCACAGTGTTAAGTATAGCAGCTATGACACTTGAATGAAGACAAGCATAGTAGATGTATCAGACTCTGTTATAAGCTTACCTGCATATTATAAGGGACTTGGTTGGATTTTTTTATAATTTTATAAACAAGTTCCATTTCGTGGAAATGTGAAAAAATAGTGATATTTCCACCATGTGGCTCTTGTCATATATGGTTTTATACTTTTTCAAAAAATTCTTTAAGAGTTCACAATGCTAAGATTCACTAGGACCTTACAAAGTTTTATTATTTAGTGAAAGACTCACCAAGATCTTACAAGATTTTATAATTGAGTAAAATATTCGCCATGCCTGGTGAGAGATTCGCCAAAAAATTATATATACATATTATATTATTGATAAAATCGCCTTCCATTTTTCCTATATACCATGGAGATTCGCCCATTTATTATACATATAAATTTGGGGGGGGGGGGGGGGGTTCTTAAAATTTTCCCTAGAGGTGGCCACCTATTCTGCAACGTAAGAGTGCCTCGGGCCCTTGAAACCCTTCGGAATCTCGAACACGGTCGTTTTCCGCTAACACATGAAAATGCATTCTTGACTGTGAAATTCCGTCAAAACACAATTCATTTCAGACTTCAAAAGCCCTTAAATAAGGTTCCCCATTGTATTTTAGGAATATGTTAAAATTGCGAAAATGCATTAGAAACGGCTTTTCTCCGGACTTGAAACAATATATAATAGCCTTAAGGAACCCTTCGGGTTTGGCTTATCGCATCGACACTTCACCCCTTGTATTTCGTTTAATGAACGAAATACACAAAATACATTGGAAATGTATTTTCCGCGGATCTCAAATCTTATGAAATAATATTTATATAACCATCGAGTCTGGTTCATCGGATCGCAGATGTGTATGTGTATATGCCTACTCCTTCGTGTAGCCCCGATTTCCATATTGTGATGCGATTGATCATAATCACACATCACGATAACCCTGGGCCATTGTAAGCACTCTTGTAATCCCTGATAGTGATCCTGCGAGTTAACGTGGGCCGTCGATCTGTGCGCTTGATCAACGGTCCTAGTTGACTCTGCTAGTCGTCGTTGCAAGTGTGATGTAGTCTGCGCCAATATCCACTGTCTGCCTATGCCGATTGGGATTTCCGATCATATCTGGACCATTGATCAACCAGATCTGACAACTACTGTGCATCCATTGTTCATGCCTCCAATACTCTGTTTTTTCATGGTTTTCTCTTGCTTTTGCCTCCCGATAGTGTTTTTCCGCCATTCTAAGGGCTCATTTCATGCGATGGTTTTGATCTTTGGCATGATTTTTCGAGTTTTCAAGACTTAGAGAGTGTTCTTGGATCCATTTGGATTACGCCTTCCAACTGAAAAAGGATTTTGGACCACCAAAAGTTGGTTTTCAAGCATCGCTTAAGTGAGGATACAACTGCCTCAATTGCCCAATCTCTATTCATTTTGCATTGTTGGGTTTTGAACCTTGAGCCTGATTCTAAGGTACTTAACATCCCCTCTACGCGTGGTTCTCACCTTCCTGTCTAGAATTGTATCTTCCTGTAGCTCATTGAGATATTCAGGCAATATATCATCAACGGAAGGCAATTGACTTTGCTCATCGGGGTCTTCAAATAATGAAGGTTCAAACAGTGTTAAGTTTTCTGCATTTACCACTGAATAGATGTGCATGTATGCTGGCAGATCAAGGCAAAAAGTGTTCTCACCAATTTTCTCAAGTACCTTAAAAGGCCCATACCTTATTGGCTTCAACTTCTTTCCTTCACCTTGCATTCTGTCCTTGCTGATATACAGCCAGACTTGATCACCAACTTGGAAGTTGTGCTCCACCCGATGTTTATCATGCCTTGCCTTGTATTTGGCTTGGCTCTTTTCCAGCTGTTCCTACACTGCTTGGTGAATTTCTTGGATCTGTTCAATGAACCTGGTTGCTTTGTCCACATCACTGTGTCCAGCAACTGCTATGTCTTTTTCAAAGACAAAATCCAAGGGAGACCTTGGTATAAAACCAAAACAGGTCTCAAAAGGAGATCTCTGTGTAGAAGAATGTTTAGCATGGTTGTAAGCATGTTGCACATAACATAAATGTTCATCCCAAAGCTTGGGATGCTTGCTGCAATAACCCCTGAGCAACTAGATCACTATCCTGTTGACTACCTCTGTTTGGCCATCTGTTTGTGGGTGAAAGGTTGTGCTCTTCTTCAGTCTAGTGTCCATCAATTCCCACAGACTTGACCAAAACTTCCCAACAAATCGGGAGTCTCGTTCAGATATTATGGAAGTGGGTAACCCAAAATGCACTTAGACATTCTGAAAGAACAACTTCGCTATTTGTTCAGCTGTAATCTGCTTATTAAAAGGTATTAAAATACACATTTTGCTGAACCTATCCACAATAACATATAAATAGTCATGTCCCTTTCTAGATTTTGGCAATCCCCCAACAAAGTCCATGGAAATGCTTTCCCAAGGACGGGAAGGAACTAGAAATGGAGTGTACAAGCCTAGTTTTCTATTGCTGGGCTTGGTTTTAGCACACATGGTACACCCTCTTATATATCTAGAAACTGTTTCATGCATTTTTGGCCAATAGCAGTATCTTTGCAACTGTGCAACTGTTTTACTTACACCAAAATGACCTGATATCAAAGAAGTGTGTGCTTCCCTAATTATGTTGACTCTTTCAGTTTGTGGAATGAAAAACTTTCCCAAATGATACAAGAGTTGGTCCTTAACATAATAGTCCTATTCTTCTACTTTTTTTCCATGACATAAAGTTGCATATACATCCTTAAAATCTATATCTTGAGCATACTGTTCAATGTAGCTTTCATGCATTATTGAGTTATATTAAATATAGTAGATGCATTTATAATTGGTCTGGACAACATATCTACAAATTTATTGTGTATGCCCTTTTTATATTTGATAACTAAATGAAACTACTGTAGGAAACCCATCCACCTATGGTGCCTTGATTGCTACAATTTAGTTTCTGAGTGCAAGTACTGAAGTGGTTGATGATCAGTATGTATAATCGTTTCTTTTCCTATTAAGTAATGTTTCCACTTTTTCACACTTTGGACTAATAAATACAATTCTTTATCATATGTAGGATAATTAACTACTGCAGAATTAAAAGTCTCAGAATGGTAGCATATGGGTTTACCATGTTGCATCAACAATGCTCGCATGGCATAGTCACTGGCATCTGTTTCGATCTCAAATGGTCTTTGAAGATTTGGCAATGCTAGTACTGGTTCTGTACTAATTTTTTCTTTCAAGGTGTCGAAGGCTTTCTGCTATTTGCCTCCCCACTGAAACACCTTGTTCAATCATGTTAAAGCATGTAAGGGAGCTGCAATTAAGGAAAAGTTAGCAATAAACTTTCTCCAATACTATGCTGCTCCTATGAAGCTTCTAACTTCTGTAGCAGATTTGGGTTTAGGCTAGTTTACAATGATTGCAACCTTAGAGGGATTTATCTTCAATTCACCACCCCATACAATATGACCCAAATAATTCAAAGATGTTTTACCAAATTCACATTTTCATAATTTAACAGAGAGATTTTATTTTTTCAAAACATCTAGAGTCTGCTTTACATGCTTCAAATGTTCTTCCCATGTTTTACTGAAAACAAGAATGTCATCCAAATATACAAAATCATTAACAAAAGGCCTGAGTACATCATTCATAACTTGCATGAAAGTGGCAGGAGAATTAGTGAAGCCAAAAGGCATAACTAGCCATTCATACAGCGCTTGCTTTGTTTTGAAAGAAGTCTTCCATGCATCTTGCTCTGCTACTCTGACCTGACGGTAACCACTACGCAAGTCCAACTTGGAAAATTAAACAACTTCTTTCAACTGATCCAATAGATCATCAATGCGAGGAAGGGGATAACGATTCTTGATCGTTATTTTATTCAGTGCTCGGTAATCAATGCACATCCTCCACGAACCATCTTTCTTCCTCACCAACACGATTGGAGATCTGCATGGTGATGTGCTTGGTCTTATGAACCCTTTCTCAAGCAGCTCCTATACCTACTTCTTGATCTCTGCATTCTCTAAAGCGGATAACCTGTACATTCCGATGTTAGGCAATGGAGCATCTTCCTACAAATTAATATCATGTACAATTTCCCTTTTGGGTGGCAGACCTTTAGGTTCTTGAAATAGGATATCATATTCTGAAACAACTTTTTCTAAATCAACTTGCTGTTTAGCATCACAGCCTTCAAATTGGTTTTATCAGGTTTCTTTTCCTTTACAACCATTAGTAAAAATTGCTTGGATGAAATTACAATCCTTTTCATCTGCCCTGAGTTTATGAGAGTATAATTATTCTTGAGTTTATGAGCTCTTACAATATTTTCGATTCCATCTTTAACGAGTTGATACTTATTTTCAGCTCTATAGAAAATGGATTTTCTGTCATACAAGTAAGGACTTCCTAAAACAATTCCACATATATCCAAGGGAACGATATCTAACTCAACCTCATCTACAAATGCTGACCCAAAAGAAAACCTAAGTTTACATTGTCTAGTCACTTGTAGCTTTGCTTTATCACATACCCAACCTAATGGATATGGCTTCTTGTGAGGTGTTGTTAGTAGTCCCAATTTCTTTACAATTGCTTCAGAAATCAAGTTTACTTGTGAGCCACTATCAAACAAAGTACCAATCTCTTGATGCTTGGAAATAACTCTAATATGAAAAAGCTCATGTCTTTTCCTCTCATTTTCTTCACTATCAATAGTTTGTGTAGAATTACTAGTATATGCTTCAGAATTTTTACCTTTTATACCTATGGCTGCGATTGTTGTTTCATCACCTGAGTCTGACCCCAAATCTTTCTGCATAGCAACAACAATATTCTTCTTCTTGCCATCAAACTTCTTGGGTTTCAGCTCCAGATGCAAATACCAGCAATGTTCATCATCATGTCCATCCTTCTTGTAGTGAGTGCATGAAGGTTTGGCCTTTTGTACAATATTGGCCTTCCTCTCTTTCCATTTCTACTTCCTCTTTTCCTTGTTATTGCTTGCAGTGGGTTTTGATGATCCCCCAATCTCTGGGTTCACATTCTTTCCTCTAGCCTCTAGATGGGTAGCCTGAACAAATACCTCATCTATGCTAGTAGGGTTAAACATGAGAATGGTGTGCCTCAAAAAGCCGTGTAGACCACCTATATACTTTAACAAAGTTTCAAGTGAGTCTAAAGAAATGCCTAGAATCAAAGATCTTTTTCTAAATTCTTGGGTGTAGCTTTGTACACTTTGCCCTTTTAATTGGCGAGAGTTTGCCAACTCACCATAGCTTGCTGCATATAAGCTAGTGGATAGAATTGTTTTTAATTGCAGAAACAAATTCACTCCAGACAGAAAGAATTTTACCATGCTTCTTCAAGTCAGCTTGTGTCCTGCCTTCCCACCATACCAAGGTAGTTCCTCCAAGGTGTAGGCTGGCCAGCTGAATTTTACTCCTGTCTAAATTAATGCTCTGCACCCTACAATACACATCAATATGTCTAATCTAGTTATCTGGCTTCTCTGCATTTAATTCTCCATCATATATTGGCAAATCAAATTTAACATCTAATTTAATCAAAGATGTTTTGTTCTTTTTATTTTCAGGGCTATCAGGAGGTGTGGATAGAGGAGCCTCTTTTTCTATCCCTTTGACTTTAGAATGGCCATCTAGAAGAGATTCTTCTGTTCCTTTGTCTTTCTTGGAGGTTGAAGAATCTTCACTTCGACCTTTCTTGAATTCTCGATACATTTCTTCTACAATGGCTATCATGGTCATGAAACTGTCCATGAACTGAGAGTCTAATTCCAAGGGATTTTCTTCTGCCATTTTCCTCCTAGGATAGACTCTACCAATTTCTAGGTTAGCTTCAACCAGTTCTCCTTCTCCTAATTTTAGCTTTGACCAAGTTATCATTCACCAATCCAGCACAAGCTTGTCTAACCTTAGTAAACCTAAAGCTCTGATACCACTTGGTCTGATAATGAGATCTAAGATAATTAATAAGGTATTACTGACTCATGTGCATGGATTTGCCTATGTTATTTTATGCAATGGATCGATCAGATTGCGAAATACATAGACTATGAAGCAGTAAAAGACTATTATAAACAAACACATAAAAACACAACAAGTTTAATAAGGAGTTCACCCAATACTCTTGGGCTACATCTCCTGGTCCAACCTTTAGTGGTGGCCTCTCTATTATGTCTTCAAGCAGAGTTTTGACAAAAGAATGAGCTCAATTTGAGACTCAATACACAACATATATAACAGTAAGAGTTTGCTTGAACCTCTCAAGCTTTCTCTGAGTACACAGACTCTTTGAATCACTCTCTGTCTCTGTCTTAGCTCTGTCTCAGTATTGCCTTCAATACTGCCTCCCCCTATTTGCTCTCTGTCTATGGCTTTAAAGCTAATTTGGGATGCCTGTGCATTTCTCCTCCTCGACTTTCAGTCTCCCGGCCTCTGTCCGCTCGAATCACTCTTCTAGCGTTACACAATCATTGCATAACGCCTAAAGGGGGGGGGGGGGGGGGGTGGCCACCTATTCTGCAACGCAAGAATGCCTTGAGCCCTTGAAACCCTTCGGAATCCCAAACGTGGTCATTTTTCGCTAACACAGGAAAATGCATTCGCGACTGTGAAATTCCGCCAAAACACAGTTTATTTCAGACTTCAAAAGTCCTTAAATACGATTTATTTCTCTATCGGGTCTATCCTCCATTGCTATCGCAAGTCGCTTTGGCCTTGCTCCAAGGTTCCCCTTTGTATTTTAGGAATACGTTAAAAACTACGAAAATGCATTAAAAACGGCTTTTCTCCAGACTTGAAACAGTATATAATAGCCTTAAGGAACCCTTTCGAGTCCAGCTTATCGCATCGACGCTTCACAACGAAATACACAAAATACATTGGAAATTCTTTTTCCACGGATCTCAAATCTTATGAAATAATATTTATATAATCGTCGGGTCCAGTTCATCAGATCGCAGATGTGTATATGCCCGCTCCTCTGTGTAGCCCCGATTGCGATATCGTGATGCGATTGATTGCAATCGCACATAGCAATAACCTTGGGCCGTTGTAAGCGCTCTTGTAATCCCCGATAGTGATCCTGCGGGTTAACATGGGTCATTGATCTGCGAGCTTGATCGACGGTCCTAGTTGACTCCACCGGTCGTCGTCGCAAGTGTGATGTAGTTTGCGTCGATATCCACTGTCTACCTGTGCTGATTGTGATTGCCAATCAAATCTGGACCGTTGATCGACGAGATCTGACGGGCACTGTGCATCCATCGTTCACGCCTCCAATACTCTGTTTTTTCACGGTTTTCTCTTGTTTTTTCTCCCGATAGAGTTTTTCTGCCATTCTAAGGGCTCTTTTCATGCGATTGTTTTGATCTTTGGCATGATTTTTCGAGTTTTCAAGACTTAGAGAGTGTTCTTGGATCCATTTGGATCAACTAACATGTCGGCTCAACTTAATATCAATTTGGCTTATTTACCTTAGGAAACAACTATATATAGTACAATGCATCTTCATTTTAGGACAAAATTTTCGATGATCAAGTTTGAAGCATAAAAGTGTGAAGAACAACGAGGTAACTCATTATCAAGCGAAGGGAAGAGAAGTATAGTCCAGTCTCTTTCTGATTTGTTTTTGGGTTTATATTATCTATATGTGTGATGCAGCAAGAGCTTAGTTGCAGCAGAAGAAGCCAAGAAAGAGTAGCACTCCTCCTAGCCGAGTTGGAAGAAGGTCGAATCTAGAAGGGAGGCTGAGAGTCATGGAAAATTTTAGGGGCTAATGTTCGGTGGGCTAAGAAGGATAAATTTTAGAAGGAGAGGCATAGAGTGAGATAAGAAACTTCAAGAAGGCTGAGACAATAATTGGAAGAAGGTAAAGTCTAGAAGGAAGGTAGAGATAAGAAGAAGGTCAAGTCTAGATGGAAGGCCAAGATAAGAAGAAGGTAAAGTCTAGATGGGACACTGAAGGTTTGAAGCTAAATAAGGTCGAAGAAGAAGAGGAGTTGAGAAAAGGAAAGAAGCAGAAGGTTGACTATCGTTGTCAAAGGATCTCATCAAGAGAACTTGCCTTGGTCTTAGAGTGGAAAATAGGTCAAGGGTCGTGTAGAAATTCCCACTGTAGATCACTTGATAATGCAATATACTAAAGCAAAATACCAGATCTACTTCTACAACAAACTTGCGGAAGCTTAATAGATTTTGAGCAAGATCAATCAGAACACATATAACAGAGAAGAAGAAATCATACACATGAAACACAGAAGAATACTCTTCGGAAAGCCTCAGCTAAAAACCTCGATCTCTGTATTACCATACAAGTGGAAATATGTCCGGATTACACAAAGCTTTAGCTCACAAGCTATCCAACTTTCAGTACAATCCCTCTGCTGCTCATAGACAGTCAAAGGCTTCTCACAAACCTTCTCCTCTGCCCTCCAAGCCTCCTATTTCCTTGCATAGTTTCTCCTGGGGTCCAATGCTGCCACCTGTCTGTAATTACCTCACACACTGCTCACTAAACTCTAAAATAACTGCGCAATCCTGAAGGAGATAATTCCTTCTGCATGGATGAGTTTCCTATATAGGAAAAATCCTCCAAGTAATAATACACTGTCCCATCCTCTGATCTCAACTGGGTCTCTGACTAAATTGACATGCATGAGTTATTTATGAGAGAATATTCAGTTATATGAAGTGCAGCAGTTCCATGCATGCATGCATTAACTAACTGAACTCACAATTAGTTCCACAAACTGTTGGAACTAATCTAATTGGACTTAACTCAGTTAATTGAGCTAACTAATTACAACTCATCGTGATCTCCTTTAATTAAGGGATAACTTCCTCAATCAATGGAGAAACTGTTGCATGTCTTCACATAGACTTCATGTTTGATTTCCTACAACTAATTAACTCAAGATGAATTAATTAATTATTTTACAAACAGTTGCTAAGATCAAATTCAAATTTTAATTCTCAATTTTAGTTCAGGGACTAACTAAAATTGGAATGTATCCCAAAATGCTATTTATAGCAGTGATATTTTTAGAATTTCTATTTTATCATTCCTTGTTTCTATATCCAACACTAGTACCTGAGGTGCTATTTATAGCATTTCTATTTTTAGCATTTCTTGTTGCCATTTTCAACACTCCCTCCCAAAAAGAAAGACATTCAACTCGAACCCAATCCTGAACCTTTGGAATGTTCTGCATGCAACACTTCTCCCTAGTGTTGTTGCTCCAACAACTCTAGAAACAAAAAAATATCCAACCTGAATCAGAATGATGCCTTTGTCATCAAAGTCTCTAACTGTTATTGCCTCTGTCGACTGAAAACTTTTCACCTCTGTGCTCTTTAGTATCTGACTGCTCTAGCCTCTGTCACTTTGATCTCTGACTGCATCAATCACACTAATTCCTACTGCTGCATCCGTGTTTCTGCTGGTCCTATCTCCCAACATGCATCTGCACTAAACCTCCTCTCATCATGTTGCATCGTGCTGCCCACTGCTGCACTGCAACTCAGTTACTGAGAAGTAAGTAACTGATCTCCCAACTGACCTCCCTGTTGGGCTAGAAACATCCTTTGATGCTGAAGCTTCCTCTGCCGCTCCATCTGCATATGTCTCTACCCACTTAGCTAGTCCTACTACTCCTCATCAGGGCTCCCGTAGCAAGGTATAATCAAAGAGGTCGGGTACCTCAATGATCCTGCCCCTATTCCAGCCTTCTTGGGACTGTCACTCCTTATTGCTCCACCTCCGACCTGGAGGTATGGATGCATGTGATGCCTCTGCCCACTTGGCTCGAAATTTCCCCCTAATGGAGGTCTCTGCATGAGTGGATGCCTCCACTTGATCTCCTCTCGGCTTCTCCAATTGCTCCACAACCTCCTGAAGCTGCTTCACCAATTGTGGCTCCTCCACAATTGTCTGAGACTTTTTCTGGCACTACATGTTGAGAAGTAATGTACTCTCCCTCTCAACTACCAAGTCTCCAACAGTTGCCGTGCTCCTCAAGGCTTTGCATGCATCTTGAACCTCAAGAGCATACAGGTTCTTGACTCATGAACCGATCTACTTCACCTGTCTCGTGGTGATGTGTCTAAGGAAAACCTATCCCTTACTGAAGACTACATCATAGCCTTTGTCTTCCATCATTGCGATCGGTACCAAGTTTTTCTTCAGTTCTGGCACATACTTCACATCTGTCAAGGTAATACGAGCTCCATGCTCCCTCTGAAAAACAACTATGCCTGCTCCTGAGACACTATACTTTTCATCATTACCCATCGCTATGAGTATCTAGAGATCTTTCTCCTCCAAGGTATTGAACAAACTCTTATCGTCGGTCATGTGGAATGAAGCTCCACTGTCAAGAAACCAACCACATCCCACCATGGATGAAACCATGCATGTGATGAGAGTGAAATCCAACTTGAACTGTGAGGCCAGTGCCTCACCTTCTGATCCCTCCTTGGATCCCTTCTTGGATTTCTTCAATGGAAAATTTGTAGCAAAATGGCCCACCTCATGACAATGAAAGCATCACACTTTCGATTTGTCAAACTTATTCCCACCATAGGCAGAACTTGATTTGGGATGATAATCCTTCTCCTTCCCTTTCTTTGCCTTACTCTCTAAGGCACAATTTTCTTCATCCTCCTTGGATGAAGAACCATCTCTGGTGCTTCTTCTTATCTCCTCCTCCATCAGATCCGACCAAAGTCATTCCCAATCTTGCAGTTTCTCTCTTCCATTTACCGAGTCTTGGTAACTATGCCAGCTCTTAGGAAGACCGAGGAGAGCAAGACTCACCATGTCATCATTGTTTGTCGTGATCCCTACACTTCCAAGCTCATCCCTGTAGGCAGTGAGCTTGTTCGATATGTAGAGATCGTGTCGCCCTTTTCACACTTGATTTTCCGAAGCTTGTCTTTCAGCGCCAACTTCCTTTGATCGATGTTGTTCTGATATAGATCTTTCAATGTTTTCCACATTGAAAACGATGTCTCCTTCCCATGGAAGCTCAAGGCAATGTGGTCTCGAACTCCCTCCAGGAGGATTCTCCTCGCTCTAGCCACACATTTCTTCCATTCCGCCAATTCTGTAGCATTAGCCGTTGCTGGCTTGGGGACTTCTTGATCAATGAAGTCCTTTAGACCGTTGTCCTCTAATACTGCTTCCATGCGATCCTTCCAGGCTATATAATTCGAGCTACCATCAAGGGCATACTCGAGTCTTAAACCATTGAACGCCATTGGTGAAATTTGAGATGTGATAAGAATTCAAATTCTATAATTAGGAACTTGAAGCTTCGAACTTCTCCCTTCTTTGTATATTGTTCTTCGCTTTGATCACCTTTTCTCTGATACCATGTAGAAATTCCCACTGTAGATCACCTGATAATGCAATATACTAAAGCAAAATACTAGATCTACTTCTACAACAAACTTGCGGAAGCTTAATCAATTTTGAGAAAGATCAATAAGAAGACATATAACAGAGAAGAAGAAATCATACACATGAAACACAGAGGAATACTCTGGGGAAAGCCTCAGCTAAAAACCCCGATCTCTGTATTATCATACAAATGGAAATATGTCTGGATTACATAGAGATTTAGCTCACAAGATATCCAGATCTCAGTACAATCCCTCTGCTGCTCATAGACAGTCAAAGGCTTCTCACAAACCTTCTCCTCTGCCCTCCAAGCCTCCTATTTCCTTGCGCAGTTTCTCCTGGGGTCCAATGCTGCCACCTGTGTGTAATTACCTCACACACTGCTCACTAAACTCTAAAATAACTGCGCAATCATGAAGGAGATAATTCCTTCTACATGGATGAGTTTCCTATCTAGGAAAAATCCTCCAACTAATAATACATTGTCCCATCCTCTGATCTCAACTGGGTCTCTGACTGAACTAACATGCATGAGTTATTTATGAGAGAATATTCAGTTATATGAAGTGCATCAGTTACATGCATGCATGCATTAACTAACTGAACTCACAATTAGTTCCACAAACTGTTGGAACTAATCTAACTGGACTTAACTCAGTTAACTAAGCTAACTAGTTACAACTCAAAGTACAACTCATCCTGATCTCCTTTAATCAAGGGATAACTTCCTCAATCAATGGAGAAACTGTTGCATGTCTTCACATAGAATTCATGTTTGATTTCCTACAACTAATTAACTCAAGATGGATTAATTAATTATTTTACATACAACTGCTAAGATCAAATCTGAATTTTAATTCTCAATTTTATTTCAGGGACTAACTAAAATTGGAATGTATCCCAAAATGCTATTTATAGCAGTGCTATTTTAGCATTTCTGTTTTATCATTCCTTGTTGCTATATCCAACACTAGTACCCGAGATGCTATTTATAGCAATTCTATTTTTAGCATTTCTTATTGCCATTTTCAACAAGTCGTGGTCCTGGTATTCGTCTATTGGAATCTCTATAAGAAGAAGAATTTGTTCGGGTTTTCATCTCAAATAGTTAGAGGTTTTATCCCTGGCTGATAGCCTATATTCTGTGTCTCTTATCTCTTTATGGTTTATCAATTGGTAGCTGTTTGATGAAGAAGAACACTAATATCCTAAATAAAAGAAGATCCTAATCTAAAGAAGTAAAAAGTGCTCACAATAAGTTACTGATATAAGAAAAATCATTTAATTACTATGCCCTAGATTTATCAACATGGTATTTGACTAAGGTGACTAAGTCAAGGAAGGGCATCTTGTCAAGGGACACTCAAGGATAGAATCTCAAGGAAGGCATCAAAGAAAAGGTCATCTTGAAGTCAAAGGAGGCAACATAACCCTAGATCAAATAAGTCTACAAAGAAGTATTGGGATCATCATCAATAAGGAGAAGGAAGAAAACCCTACATCTACTGAAAATGTTTTGAAGACTATTCATCCAAAGGAAGCTAGATCAAAAGGCGATATCATCTCACTCTCTGTGGGATCAAGGACCCCTCTTGAATAAAGCTACCTTCATTAAGGAGAAGTTTTCTATCCTCTATATCATCATCAACATCAAGGAAACAACAAGAAGAAGGAGCATCCTATCAAGTAAGTATATTTATGTCCACATCTGAATCTGTCAAAATGTATTTTTGCAAGGAAAGCAATAAATTGGTTGGGGCTTCAAACTATCTTACATAGAAGAAAAGGATAGATCTGAATCTCATTGAAAATGAGGTTATGGAACATGTCAAAGGTTTTATCACTAAACCAAGAAACAAAGATGTTAAATCTCTTGCAAAGTTGTAAGACCATGTATGGGGGCTGACGCCTGCCCAGTGCCGGAAGGTTAAGGAAGTTGGTGACCTGATGACGGGGAAGCCAGCGACCGAAGCCCTGGTGAATGGCGGCCGTAACTATAACGGTCCTAAGGTAGCGGAATTCCTTGTCGGGTAAGTTCCGACCCGCACGAAAGGCATAACGATCTGGGCACTGTCTCGGAGAGAGACTCGGTGAAATATACATGTCTGTGAAGATGCAGACTACCTGCACCTGGACAAAAAGACCTTATGAAGCTTTACTGTTCCCTGGGATTGTCTTTGGGTTCTTCTTGCGCAGCTTAGGTGGAGGGCGAAGAAGGCCCCCTTCCGGGGGGGCCTGAGCCACCAGTGAGATACCACTCTGGAAGAGCTAGAATTCTAACCTTGCGTCAGGACCTACGGGCCAAGGGACAGTCTCAGGTAGACGGTTTCTATGGGGCGTAGGCCTCCCAAAAGGTAACGGAGGCGTGCAAAGGTTTCCTCGGGCCGGATGAAAATCCCCTCATCCCATATGTATCTAAACTTTAAACTTCAAAAGAAATTTATGAAAAACTGGTAGAGTTATATTCCGTAAGCAATGTTGGAGAAGTCATCTCATTAAGGCAATAACTCTACAAGCTGAAGATGTCTAGGGAAGATGGAATAGCCTCATGGTTTATGAGGATATATGAGATCCGAGATCAACTACAAGATTTGGGAGAAGTCATGCCTGATAGTGAAATGACTATAGTTGTATTAAATGCACTACCAGAGGATAGGGGTAACTTTACTTCAAGTATTTATGGGAAGAAAGAAGCTACTCTTTTCCAGGATCTATGGTCACTATTCAAGATTGAAGAATCTAAACTAAAGGCCAAATCTGATGTGGGAGCAGGTGAGCAAAGTTAAGCTGGTGCTACAATGACAAGAAGAAAAGGAAAATTTAGAAAGTCTGGTTCTTGGAAAAAGAAAAGGGACATGTCTAAAATTAAATTCTATGGGTGTCAGGAATATGGAAACTACAAAAGAGATTGTCCTAATGTAAAGAAGGACAAAAAAAGAGGAATAGAAGACGCCAATATCGCCAAAGAAGTAGAGGAAGCTGAACAGAAGAATTCTAAGAAAGAGGAAGTAAGAGATCTCTATTACTGAGATAGTCTTCCTCACCTAAGTTCTTCTCAAAATTCCTAAGTCTTTTGGCTATCATGATTCACTAAAAGGGATGCATCAAGGCATCATAGAAGCATTGAAATCAAGAGCTCGGGACATCATCATAGATAAGCATAAGAGATGGTTAGAATCTATGGAAGTCAAGGATATATCTATTGGGAATCTCATTGGGAACATAAGTGGAAAGGTCATCTAGTACAAAGTTTATCATACATCTTTCAAAATGAAACATCTGTTGATGGGGATACTCTAGATCCTCAAGATTGTCTTATGGAATCTCCATTAGAAGGTTCACCGATCATGAGGAAAAGCAAGTGTTTCATAAAGAATTCCAAAATTATGGAATTCATGGGATGATGGTATGCTGACATGAAAATGAAGTAGATCAGGGGATTGAAGCTCTTTCAATCAAGGAAGTTGTTGCAAGAAGTCTAAATGACCCAAAGGAAAATGAGGTATGTATGCTGACAGTCTATATTGAAAAGTCATGTCATATGGTTACAGGTGACATGGATCAATGATTTATCTTGAGAGGATGATCAAAACAAAGGATATCCTCCCTCAAATGGATGCAAGAATGCATGAGTCACACACTCACTAGATGAAATCAACATAATTTGTCCTCATATGAAGTCTGAGGTGGTTGACTACAATTGAGGAACTCTTATTGGAAGCTCCTAGGAATGAAATGTGTGAAGAAAGGAAGGAAGATATTGTGGAATATGTAACCATGGTAAAGGGAATCAACATCTAAAAGACCAATAATATTTGACTTTGATATATCCATGAAATATATGGAGACTTTGATGGAGTCTGAAAAAGAAAGAGACCCTTGACAATATATATCTTTGGGAGATGTGTGGATATGTATGCACGATGCTGATGAAAACTTGAAGATGTCATGATGAAATACCATCACAAAGGTAATGTTGCTTTTAATGTTCATTCTTTTATTTCTGAATAAATATCTGGATGGGTTTATGTAGGGATGCCAATGGAATATCTATGGATATATTCCACCACCAATGCACATGTAGTAGGATGAAATATAATTAAGTAAACATGGCATGGCATGAAGGAAGGCCAAATATGGCCTGATAGATCACTTTCCGATAATGACATGGCCGACTCATGGATGAAAGTGATGGATGGTCGATGCCCTATGTTGCAGTCCCAAACATGAAGACTCCTAGATAACGAAAAGAAGTTCATGACATCGTGAGGAGGAGTTCTTCAAGCAGTTGGTTGTCCCATTATCTCCACCTAAGGAGATGCTGTAGCTCCCTTATTAAGAGGGAGCATGGAAACAAGTTTCTTACTTGGAAGAAACTTGGAAATTCCTAAGCCAAGAGGGAACTTAGGTACATTCCTTCTATAGGAATGAGTACATTCCTTTACTGGAATAGATATGTCTTGCCTAATTTAGAGGAAGAGATAGACACATTATTCTTGTCTTCACTTGGGAAGACATAATGGAGGATTAGGTAAACATCTAGCATATGATACTCTTTGAGGATGAGTTAGGGCATCCAATATAAGAGTAGTCGTAGAGTACTAATATTATTTGAGGACTGGGAATCCAAGATAAGAATAATATTGGTGGAACACACCCTGAGAACTCGGGTGTGGTACGTTCTGAGAGAGACAATGATGAGGGTGTCTATACATCATTGGTCTTTCTAGCATTATGCTCAGATCTCATGGAGAGATAGAGTTGTTAGTCAAGGCCTTGCTATGTGACAAAGTTGGTTGATATGATGCTATATAGATGGGTTACCAATTCGACTCTTCTTATGAGAAATTCATCAAATTTGAGAATGACCAAGTACCATTATGAATACCTCCCTAGTTAAGAGGGAGTGTTAAAAAGTAACTAGGTTCGATCTTCATAATGACATGTGTAGTTATGATTTTATGTAATTGATGAAAAAAGGAAAAAGAAAATTATTATTGTAGTACTTGTCTCATGGGTTTCATGAGCAAGGAATTTTATTTGTAGTGATGGCTCCCATTGTGAGCCTTTAGGATTTTTCATCTAGTCATAAAAGTCAATTTGTGTCCATGTCATGTATGAAGGACCCTTCTTGGGCATATTAAACTTGTGTATGAGTCAATAAAAATGTCAAGTAGACCTCTAAGACCAAGCACAAGCATTAAGCTCAAGTAGTCTTCAAAGTGGAATTAATTATCTCTCTGAATGACATGTCAGCTCAACTTGATATCAAGTTGGCTTATTACCTTGGGAAACAACTATATATAGTACAATGCATCTTCATTTCAGGACATAATTTTCGGTGATCAAGTCTGAAGTAGAAAAGTGTGAAGAACAACAAGGTAGCTCATTATCAAACGAATGGAGGAGACATATAATTTGAGATCTTTTCTAATTTTTTTTTGGGTTTATATTATCTATACATGTGAGGCAGCAAGATCTTAGTTGCAATAGAGGAAGCCGAGAAAGAGTAGCACTCCTCCTAGACGAGTTGGAAGAAGGTCGAATCTAGAAGGGAGGCCGAGACAAGAATTGGAAGAAGGTAAAGTTTAGAAGGAAGGCCAAGATAAGAAGAAGGTCAAGTCCAGAAGGAAGGTTAGGATAAGAAGAAGGCCAAGTCTAGAAGGGAGGCTGAAAGTTTGAAGCTGAAGAAGGTCGAAGAAGAAGAGGAGTTGAGAAAAGGAAAGGAGAAGAAGGTTGACTATTGTTGTCAAAGGATCTCATCAATAGAACTTGTCTTGGTATGGAGTGGAAAATAGGTTAAGGGTCGTGGTATTGGTATTTGTCAATTGGAATCTCTATATGAAGAATAATTTGTTTGGGTTTTCCTCTCAAAGAGTGAGAGGTTTGGCTGTGGCTGATAGCCTGTGTTATGTGTCTATTGTCTCTTTATAGTTTATGCATTGGTAGTTGTTTGATGAAGAAGAACACTAATAACCTAAATAAAAGAAGATCCTAATCTAAAGAAGTAAAAATCACTCACAAGCAGTTACTAATAGAAGATAAATCACTTAATTACTATTCCCTAGATTTCTCAACAATATCCATGGTAGTTTTTATATCACACATAATCCTCTCTACATGGTTCATTAATGAATGGATTTTTGCACATCATTTCTCCCAAAACTATGATTTTTGGTGTTCGTAGCATAAGATAAAAGCGATTAACTCATTGGTACTACCCTTCTTATATCTAATCACTAAATGTAATCATTTTAGAAATCCCATCTGTATAATGTCTTACTTGCTAGAGCTTACTTTAACCCTACAAGCACTTTAGAGGTTGTTGGTCCAATATTCATGATGGTTTCCTTACCATACAAGGCATAGAGTTCCTTGTTATATAGGGGGTGTTTTAGTAATGCTCCAAGTAATAATTATGAATGATAATACACCAGACTCCCCTCTTGCATTAATACTGCCCCCATAGCTTACCCATTAGCATTAGTTTATGCTTCAAAAGACTTATGCATGTTAGGTATGTTATAACATGTTTCAACACTCTTGTAAACCAGATGCTCTTGTATGGCTTGGGCATCTCCCTTTCCCCTTGCAGACTTGAGTTGATCTTAAAAAAATGTTTTTCAAAATCCATACCCGACTCTTCTCGCTACAAAAGAGCTAAACATCTTTGCAAGGAAACAAGGGTTTCCTATAGACTGGGAGTGCAGGAGGCACAAGAAATATGTAGAATTGATATGGGGAATTTTGGGTGTAATATTGATACCTCTCATATGATATCCATTAGGCCTACCCAAGGGGTGTATATATACCACCTCAAATTGGTTATTTCAGTTAGGCCATGGGTTCCTATAGGTGGGCTTTCGGTAAAACCTGTAAACCCTGCCTAAAAAATAGCTTTTTATTTATTTTTTCAAATTTTAAAATGTTGTACGTGGATATAGTTCATAGGAACCATATATGTATGTGATTTTTTAGTGGGCAGAGTCGCGTATGGATTTTGAAAATCATTTTTTAAGATCAAGTTAAGTATACAAGGGGAAAGGGAGTTGCCCAATCCATACAAGAGCATATGGTCTACATGAGTGTTGAAAGATGCTATAACAAGGTATTAATAAATAAAGGCTTAACAAATCTTTTGCTTCAATTCTTAAAATTATTTATGTTGACTCTTGCCTCATTGGAAACTCCTACCACTAGCTTTTAGATTGTCAAGTGATGTCACCGTGATTAAAAATGATGCCATAAATTTTATTAACATTGGGTCACTCCCAAAAAAATTCTAAGTTATGTGGCATTAATAGGAGTGGAGCACTTAAGGATGGCCTCTATCTTTGTGTAATCAATTTTTATCTCACCACCACCAATCACATGTCCCAAGTACATGAAGGACTTGTTATCACCTAAAGTGTACATCTAAGGTGTTGTAACACCCTCCTCCCATATCTACACAAGCAACCGGCCAACCAGGGTAAACATGCGACGAGAGGCCACTATGGATAATATTCAACCTCCTTGGTGACTTTAAGGAAATGGAATTGAAAAAGCAATAAACTGAACAAGATCATAATCGGAATCCCATTAGTCATGACAGGTTTTTCGTCAAACATATCATCGATATGTAATCTACAGGTGTAAATAACAAAATTAAGTGTAGGGATCTCATACTTATCTAAGAATCGCTATGAACCATTGTTCCCTCATGCCATTTGCTGAAGTATCCTCGATTAAGTCATAGACACATTATCCATTCAGATACAAGTAGAAACATGCTGAGAGCCATACATAGTTGCTATCATAAAATGTCTACATAACCAACATAATAGGAACATGAATACAATAAACATATCAGCCATCAAATCCATAAATACATCAGTACCTTTAGAAATGAAAATCAAGGAATGGATTTCTCATTAATTAATGCAATGAACCAACCAAAGATGGGACTACCACGTTCCACCCGACCGTAGAATTGTTGACCCAAATCTCTCTTCATCCATTCACCCCCGTGCCATATTCCAAGCATGAATGTGGGATCTCATAGAACACATCAATCAAAACTCATCCAGGGCTTCTAGACTCTAGACGCCATCCACATCAACCCATTAAACAATGTTTACACCTCACAATTGGACATCACAAAAAAAACCATCATCAAATTGGTCTCCATCTAAGCCTTCCAGGGCTTCTAGAGCGTTTTTCCAACCAAGGCTTCTAGAACTAGTAACTCAACCCATAACTTATACAGGGTTTCCAGAGCATTTGTCCAGCCAGGGATTCCAGGACTAGTAACTCAACTCAAGATGTTATAGGGCTTCCAGAGCGTTTGTTCAACCAGGGCTTCCAGGACTAATAAATCAACCCAAGCTAAGGAAACATGAGAACCAACCAAAACAAAACAATGAAAGTAAATCCACAATCACCATGGCTATCTAGGAAATGGAAAGGCTAGGCAATCCATTGTCGATCCAGGCAATCCTCCATGCCAATCACAGATCACAACCAAGAAACCACATGCATGCCAAAATAGTGAAGAAATCATACATGCAACTCAGTGCCTGCAAGCAAATCTGATGTGGCTGCTGATGCCGATGCCTTTTTTCGCTTTCCTTCTCTTCCTTTTCCTTCTTGATCCAAGAATCCAAGTATGCCATAAACACCAAGAGTGCTCCAATAAAACTATAAGTCTCCAAGAGTATGAGAGCGAGAGAGAGAACAATGAGAGAGCTCCAAAACTGAACTGACAAAAGGTTCACTCTGAAAAGAAGAAGCTTGCTAACTGATCCTCAAAATCCCTTTTATTAATGAGGCCTCTATTTTCTTCATTTTCCTCCTCACATGTAGCCTGTGGCATTTCACCTCCTTTTTCTTCTAATTTCCATTATTTTCCTTCATTTTCCTCCTCACATGCAACCTGTGACCTTTCACCTCCTTTTTCTCCTATTTTCCATTATTTCATAATAAATGTGCCAAAATACCTTTTTGCCTCTTTAATGCCTTAGCCATTGCCTTTGCCAATTTCCTTAACCATAAATAACCAAATGAACACCCACTAGGATGTACTGCCCACCATTCAGCTTGGAATACGTGTCCCATCATCTGTGGTATTTATATATTTTTACATGGAATTTTCACTAGGGTTGTTACAAGCCCAGTGCTTAGAGTAGGGGTTGTCACCTATTCCCTACTCGCTTTGTTTAAGCTCTCTCCTAGATAAGATATGTGGGGTAGTCCCTAAAGATGGATGTCAGAGGAAAACTTGTTGTAACAACAAGCTATAAGAGACTAAGGGCAAGGAAATCACTTCTCTAGACAACTTGATTTAATGTTAATTGGCAAGTGAAATTATTAATATTAAGCAAGGTGAAAGTTAAAAGATAGATTCAATTAAATCAATATAACACCTGATGAGATTGTAAAGGTGAGAGACCAGTGCCTTAATGATAATGCTCAAATACAAATTAAATTACTTGCACAAAATAAACTATATGTCAAGTTACAAGACAAGCAATGCTGCAAGACAAGGTCAGTACAAGATATCAAAAGATTAAAACCATTGGATATATGAGCAATACGAGATAAATTTGCAATATAAAAAAGACTTATACCTCAAGTAAAGATGATAGTCAAGAAAAAATAGACTTGAAAATGACAAGCACAACAATGTAAGATTTGCAAGTGGAAAATGAGCTCAAAATACCAATCACAATAACCAATTGAAATGCAAAATGATGATGCAAGATCTACTTATGTGAGATGCAAGATCTTGGTAAAATTTAATTATATGCCTATTCTAACGGTGAATGCCTTCTCCTCAATTATCAAATCAGCTCTTAGAACAAGGTTGTTGGGAGAAGTGTTGGGGAAGGAGGCTAAGGCCTCATTAATGATACCTACCTAGGAATTATAGCAACCCAAGTTGCTCCATTCCTATAAGGGCTTGACCATAAGAGAACTACAAGGTCACTTGTTTTAACTGTTGTTTAAGGGTCAAACTTCTAAAATTGGATATGAAAAAGGTTGTCCTATCTTTCTATCAACCAATCTTATGCTTGGAGGTAAATTTTAACAATGAAAATTAAGATCTAAGATGCAAATGCAAATGCTCCAATGAGATTCAATGACAATAATGCTTCGGAAAGATCCAATCCACTTATAATCAAGATTCACTTATAAGCACAAGATAACGATAAGTGAAGAAAATAAAATATTACTCAATGAAACAATAGAAGTGCACTTAGATTAGATATTAGAGCAACGTCCCAATTTCCTTTAACAATAAATGCTTCTTAAGATGGCTTTACTTATATTAGACAATGGAAACAAGTAAAGTTGTGTAATGAAAGCACAAATTAATGATAGATGGAAAATGAGATTGCTAACAAGTTATTAGAGAGACTACTTTAAATATTCAATTGCAAGTGAAACAAACACAAGAGTTATTTCAAGTGTAATTAGATCAAATAGCCAATTAATGAATGCAACTAAAGAGATCAGATCTAAGCTATGATAACAATGAAACTAACATAGAAAGAAAAACAAGTTAGTAAGCTAGATATAAAGACAAAGGGAAAAGGAAAAGAGGATGCCTCCCTCTTAAATAAGGAGTCGAGATACCATCGGATTGAGATCCAAAGCTCCCTCAAAACATAAAGATATCTATTATTATGTCACAATAGAAGAATTCGTTTTGTCAAAGGGAAATTACTCTTCAACTCAAGGATAATTACAATGATGACAAAACTACACAAAACCATCTCCCTAAGATACAAAAAAACCAAATCAACTATCAATTGTGATTACAAACAATTCCAACAAGTTGATCCAACCCTCCAAAGGACCTCAACCTTCAACAAGAAATTATACCAATCAACAAAGATCACAACCTAAGTGAAGGAAGGTCTCTAAGATCTCACGACCTATTCAAAAAAATGATTTAATTTTTATTTAAAATTTACCAAATTTTTATGGTGATTTTCTTCAAGATCAAGGCTTGATTTACTTCAAAAAAAAATATGTTTCCTTATACTAGTAAGCCCTTCACACCAGTCAAAGAAGAGGCTCCTCTAGGAGCTCTTGACCTTGACGAAAAAGGCCTAAAAATATGCGACTCACTAAAAATATTTGTGGGTGATGTCAAGCCTTTGAAAATCAATTTTTATGCCAAGGATATATGGTAAAACCCTCCAAAAAATCGTTGAAACTCTTGCAAAATCACAAGTGTTAGCAAATAAATCGATGACAAGAGTTTTAAAGCCCTAGAGGGCTTGTGGCCAAAAGAAAAGAGGCCTATTATGCATGTGGCCCTCCCTGGTAAGAAGTCCCAATTAGACCTCCGACCATTTGGTGTAGGACTCCCAACAGTGGGTCGTAATGTAATGCCTTGACTGCGATGTCTCACAGAGGCAAGTAAGATAGCTCTATCAGTATTAAGGGTGTGACCGCTGCAGTGAGTCAAGGAAGGTGCATGAGAGGTTCTAACACAAGTGGGTTGAGATGAGGGTGAAGGTGAGCTCTAGGTTGAAAGGGATCAGTCCCAACTCGGCTAGGAACACACAACACAAAGGACATACACAGCTTCTGGTGGAGCAATCCACACAGATGCGACAGTCACAAAAAACAAGGTAAGATAACACGTACAACACTCACGGATTAGTCCGAATGAGTGCAACGGTTGTTACAACGAGATTCATATGAAAGGTATGTCTGATGTCTGACAGAGTAGTCGAGACGGATGGGACAACATTAACAACATATACAACACATTTCCATTAATAGATTATGCATTACAAAAAATGAAACAGTTCAGACGTAGAACACAATATGAACAACATAACAATATGAACTTGGTCTGATTTCTCTGCAAGTTGCCTCCTTGTTTGCACTCCACTTCTATCTCCAATAATTTGACTTTCAGGATGATTCTTTTATGTATATCTTGAGGGACCTTTTGAATGAGTCTCTTTCTTTTATAATTATGTTGACGGTGCTGGACCCACCAACATGTCCATGTCAAGGGGATCTCCTCGGTAAGAAGTCCCAATTAGACCTCAGACCGTTTGGTGTAGGAGTCCCAATAGTGGGTCGTAATGTAATTCCTAGACCGCGATGTCGCACATAGGCAAGTAAGATAGCTTTATCAGTAGCAAGGATGTGACTGCTGCAGTGAGTCAATGAAGGTGCATGAGAGGTTCTAACACAAGTGGGTTGAGATGAGGGTGGAGGTGAGTTCTAGGTTGAAAGGGATCAATCCCAACTTGGCTAGGAACACATAACACAAAGGACATACACAACTTCTGGTGGAGCAGTCCACACAGATGTGGCAGTCACACCAAACAAGGTAAGATACCACGTACAACACTCACATATCAGTCCAAACGAGTGCAATGGTTGTTACAGTGAGATTCATATGAAAGGTATGTTTAATTTCCGACAGAGTAGTTGAGACGGACATGACAACATTAACAACATATACAACACATTTCCATTAATAGATTATGTATTACAACAAATGAAACAGTTCAGATGTAGAACACAATATGAATAATTTATTTGGTTCAATATGTAACAACATAACAATATGAACTTGGTCTGATTTCTCTGCAAGTTGCCTCCTTGTTTGCACTCCTTCACTTTTATCTCCAATAATTTGACTTTCAGGATGATTCCTTTATGTATATCTTGAGGGACCTTTTGAATGAGTCTCTTTATTTTATAATTATGTTGACGCTGCTGGACCTGCCAACATGCCCATGTCAAGGGGATCTCCCTGGTAAGAAGTCCCAATTAGACCTCAGACTGTTTGGTGTAGGAGGCCCAATAGTGGGTTGTAATGTAATGCCTTGACCACGATGTCGCACATAGGCAAGTAAGATAGCTCTATCAGTAGCAAGGGTGTGACTACTGCAGCGAGTCAATGAAGGTGTATGAGAGGTTCTAACACAAGTGGGTTGAGATGAGGGTGGAGGTGAGTTCTAGGTTGAAAGGGATCAATCCCAACTCGGCTAGGAACACACAACACAAAGGACATACACAGCTTCTGGTGGAGCAGTCCACACATATGCGGCAGTCACAACAAACAAGGTAAGATAACACGTACAACACTCACAGATAAGTACGAACAAGTGCAACGGTTGTTACAGCGAGATTCATATGAAAGGTATGTCTGATTTCCGACAAAGTAGTCAAGATGGACGAGACAACATTAACAACATATACAACACATTTCCATTAATAGATTATGCATTACAACAAATGAAACAGTTCAGATGTAGAACACAATATGAACAATTTGTTTGGTTCAATATGTAACAACATAACACTATGAACTTGGTCTGATTTCTCTGCAAGTTACCTCCTTGTTTGCACTCCTTCACTTTTATCTCCAATAATTTGACTTTCAGGATGATTCTTTTATGTATATCTTGAGGGACCTTTTGAATGAGTCTCTTTCTTTTATAATTATGTTGACAGTGCTGGACTCACCAACATGTCCATGTCAAGGGGATCTCCCCAGTAAAAAGTTCCAATTAGACCTCAGACCATTTGGTGTAGGAGTCCCAATAGTGGGTCGTAATGTAATGCCTTGACCGTGATGTCGCACAGAGGAAAGTAAGATAGCTCTATCAGTGGCAAGGGTGTGACCACTGCAGTGAGTCAATGAAGGTGCATGAGAGGTTCTAACACAAGTGGGCTGAGATGAGGGTGAAGGTGAGTTCTAGGTTGAAAGGGATCAGTCCCAACTCGGCTAGGAACACACAACACAAAGGACATACACAACTTCTGGTGGAGCAGTGCACACGGATGCGACAGTCACAACAAACAAGGTAAGATAACACGTACAACATTCACAGATCAATCCGAATGAGTGTAATGATTGTTACAACAAGATTCATATGAAGGGTATGTCTGATGTCCGACAGAGTAGTCGAGACAGACGAGACAACATTAACAACATATACAACACATTTCCATTAATAGATTATGCATTACAACAAATGAAATAGTTTAGATGTAGAACACAATATGAAAAATTTATTTGTTTCAATATGTAACAACTTAACAATATGAACTTGGTCTGATTTCTCTGCAAGTTGCCTCCTTGCTTGCACTCCTTCACTTTTATCTCCAATAATTTGACTTTTAGGATGATTCTTTAAAGTATATCTTGAGGGACCTTTTGAATGAATCTCTTTCTTTTATAATTATGTTGACGGTGCTGGACTTGCCAACATGTCCATGTCAAGGGGATCCCCCCGGTAAGAAGTCCCAATTAGACCTCAGACCATTTGGTGTAGGAGTCCCAACTGTGGGTCGTAATCTAATGCCTTGACCGCAATGTCACATAGAGGCAAGTAAGATAGCTCTGTCAGTAGCAAGGGTGTGACCGCTAAAGTGAGTCAAGGAAGGTGCATGAGAGGTTCTAACACAAGTGGATTGAGATGAGGGTGGAGGTGAGTTCTAGGTTGAAAGGGATCAGTCCCAACTCGGATAGGAACACACAACACAAAGGACATACACAACTTCTGGTGGAGCAGTCCACACGGATGTGACAGTCACAACAAACAAGGTAAGATAACACGTAAAACACTCACAGATCAATCCAAACGAGTGCAACGGTTGTTACATGGAGATTCATATGAAAGGCATGTCTGATGTCTGGCAGAGTAGTCAAGACAGACGGGACAACATTAACAACATATACAACACATTTCCATTAATAGATTATGCATTACAACAAATGAAATAGTTCAGATGTAGAACACAGGTTAAAGCAACATGCATTTAAAGTGTTAAAGATTAGTCTTACAACAGATAAAATACATGTGTGAAAACGTGTTGGGTCTTATTATATAAAGAAGTGTAAGTTCCAATAATACAATACTTCCATGTAAACTTGCTTGCCCCAACAGTGAAACATTACAACCACATCCGCCTGCTCCTCCAAAGAGATGTACTAGCTCTGTGTAGTGGAGAATCCAAGGCGCATTACAATACTGTCCAAGGTTTCTTCAAGATAGACTTAATAGAAGCTTGGCTGACCAAAATCCTTTACAATGAGTTATGAGGGAATATTTATAGCAAAGGGTGGGGTGACCCTTGACATTACCCTTGTGATAGTTCAACTACCTTCATGAATCTTCACCTACTCTATGACTGCTACATCCAACTATTGACACTTGACTTACACTTGACATGACTCAACATTACAATGCACATGTACTCATGTGAGACAACATGGCTTGAGCAAGCCATGCAAGACATCAATGACACTCAATCCGCTGTGATGAGACCAACTCTTTGACATGCTTATGATGGTGTAGGTGATGAGCTGATGCCAAGCTTGGTCGTCCGTGATGGTGTGCATACACCTCATGGTGACTTCTTGCTGAAGCGAACTCTTACCTTTGTTACAACCGGTGCATTGGTTCGACCCCTTCATCAAACCTGTCTGCTAACATGCGCATGGTCTTCTTGGGTGCGTCTTAACTAGCAACACACTGATGCATAGTGTCCGTGATGATCTTCAAGTGTGTGTTGGTGGTCATGCGCATCAACTTGCCGAAGTACATGTTCAACTCTAGTTGGACTTGCTTCTTGTCTTCGCCTTGGTGAGTGTGATGAATGGGTTGGATTGCATGCGTGCCCAAAATGACATGCATACTGTTGAATCCCTTGCATGCGATCAACAACACTGTTCACCATGTCTGCTCTATGATAGCTGTTGGGATGGATCTTTAACTTGTACGGGTGTAATTTCATCCGTGAGTGCATGTTGTGCCCACTGCTATTCCTATTCCTGCTACAACTCATTCGCTTGTTTGTGCAGCTTCATGTTCTTCCTTGAGTTGTTGCTTCAACACATGCAACTCCTTCTTTGTTCCATTCTCTGTCTCCATATGATCTTCATGTCACGCCGTCACCTCATAGCCTGAGTCTCCAAAGTTGCTTTCTTCATTAATGGATCTACTTGAGCTTGCAACTTTGTTTCGCCTTCATGTTGTCAACAACCCTCCTCTTGCATTCGTTGCATCTGGTATGCTACCTTCAACTTCTGTTCATGATGTTGCTCACTATGATGCTGTTGTTGTCATATCTTTATGCCCGTGTCTACAAACAACTTTATGTCTTCGTGAGTAGGAAAGCTCATAGATACTTGATCGACTGCATCCCCGAGTGTGCTATGAACGGCGTCTTCGACTCTGCTCTCCCAGAACCATTGTACTTGTGTTGCTGAGAGGCGGATGAAAACATGTGATACCTAGAGACATTGCAACACTCATGGAAAGCAACCTATTAATCGAAAACCGAAATGAACTTGAGCATTGACTTGCAACATACCTGTGTGACTGATCATGAAGGTTACGCAATTTCGACCGGGAGGTCGAGAGACTGACTGCCAAGACCACGCAAGGTATAGTCCGGGCCATCATGAGGTTGATTGGCTGTTGGAACTATGCAATGCACAGTCCATCCTAACTGCTGACTGCTGGAATTGCGTAATGCGTAATTTCAGCTGGAAACGATTACAGGCTCAGTGACTGCATTGCACAATTTTTTGGGCCAGAAGTCACTATCCCTCAAGATTGCGCAAGGTAGGCCTGCGGAATAGCTGCTGGGTAGAAATGCACATTTATGGAGAGGAAGGTAGAGCCTTCCTTCTTAGGATTGTGCAATGTTGCCTTGGTGAGGCTCTTGGCGAGGCAGAGTCTGGGCCAAGGTTGGCCAGACTTGCCGACGGGTAACTGAATGCAAATGTGAATGCTAATGCATGTTGATACTAAGTGTAAGCATAAGTGAATGATCATGCATGCAAATGGTGAATGCCAAATTCAGAAAATGGAACAACATGCATGTAGGTGAGGCAAGTCACTGAGTTGATGACTGTTCGTGAAAAGCAGTTTCATGCATGCGAAAACAGTGAGATAGCAATGAAAACTGAAACGGTGCTAGGATAAGCCAGTATACATGTAAACGATAACAAGCATTCAAATAAATCAAGAAAACAGTACTCAAGGCATGGGAAGCGGGCTTGCCCCAAAACAGCTGAGCTGAATGTGCCGACTGCTCCTATATGTGATGTGGGATGTCAGAGCTACAAGGTTGATGTGAGGAATGAGCTCTACGACATCCGGTTGATGAGTTTTGATAACATCGAGGTTTTGACACGCATGCCACAAATCTAGGGAAAGTGACACTTGGTGGGAGGTTTCTGAAATGATCCTTGCATGTAACCTCCAACTGCTAAAAATAGATCCCTGAAACAAGGGATGCCTTTGCATGCTGCCTTGGGAGAAGCAACCCATGCATGCAAGTCTATTTTGCTTGGTCCCAAAGGGAACCAGTCAACTCAGCTACACATGCAAGAGGCTGTTCGACAGCTTGAAGGAAATGCACATTTCTGGTTGGGAGCTGGGCTGATTTCCCAGGATATTTGCACAATTTTTGGGCAGAGCAGTTGACTACTACCCAGATTTGCGCAAATTCTGGGCTGAGCAGCCCTGTTAGGGGAATTTGCGCAATTTCTACTTAGAGTGTTGGCTAGCAGAATTGCACAATTTCTGGAGGGAAGGCTGGTTGACCTCTAGAAATGCATAATTTTCTAGGGGAAGTTGCTCAACCTGCAGCTGGACCAAGTCTAGGTGAACAACCTGTGAGGGAAATGCATCAAGCTGTGATTGATAGGTTGCCTTTGTGCATGAAAAACACTAAAGCTTGTGAACTTGACGAAGCAAAGCAAGCTACTGTGAAAGGTTGGTAGGGAGACTCCAAAACAAGCTAAGGCAAAACTTTGGAGGGTGGTTGTAGCCACTACAAAAAATTATTCATCTTGTACTTCATTTTCTTTACTTTTGTGATGATGATGATATGGAAGATTGACAAAACTTCTTCTCTTATTCTTATTAGGTAGCTCTTCATCAAACTTTACATTTATGCATTCCACAATCTTATGTAGTCTTTTATTATAGCACTTGTATCCCTGTATTTTTGATGAATATCCCAAAAATATTCCCTCATCTGGTCGAGCATCAAACTTTTCTAGATTTTCATCATTATTTTTGATATAGCATTTACTCTTGAATACTTTAAAATGTTTGATTTAAGTTGGCTTACTATGCCATAGTTCATAAGATGTCTTATCATAGTTTGGTTTGAGATGTGCCTTATTGAGAATATGTACCGCTTCTTCCCAATAGGCTTGAGGAATGTTTCTTTCTTGCATAATGGATCTGGCCATTTGTTAAACATACCTATTTTGTCTCTCCACAACTCCATTCTATTGAGGTGTGTCTACAATAGTCTACTGTCATTTTATGCCAAGTTCATCCAACAAGTCTGCAAACTCATTTGAATTAAATTCACCTCCTCTGTTTGAGCTTATGCACTTTATCTTGCACCCTGTTTGATTTTTTACTAGTGCCTTGAACATTTTGAACTTCTCAAATGCTTATAACTTATTTCTAAGAAATTTCACCCAAGTAAACCTAGAATAGTCATCAATTATCAACATAAGGTATTTTTCTCCTCCTGGTGCTTCTTTCCTGGAAGGTCCACAAAAATCCATATGAAATAGCTGCAAAGGCTTACTACTTGACAATTTATCTTTGAATTTAAATGATGTCCATTTTTTTTTCCCATTTGACATGACTTGCAAGTATTCTTTTGAGGATTCTTTATTTTTGGTAGATCTCTGACTTCTCTTTTCTTACTAAGCTTGATGATGTGATAAAAATTAAGATGCCCCAATCTCCTATGCCATAGCCGAGATTCATCTTGTTTGCTAATATATCATTCTTTATTATCTTCCTTCAAAATATATACATTATTCTCTGTTCGAACTCCTTTAGCCAGAATCTTCCTAGTAGTTGTTGACTTGATTTCACAGTCTTGAGCTCTGAAGATAACATCACAACCTTTGTCACACATCTAACTTACACTCAACAAATTATGTTTTATACCATCTAAAAACAGTACATCCTAAGCCTTTCCTCTTCCATTATTGAGACTAAATGTGCCATTTCCTCTAATTCTTCCTGCTTCATCATTGCCAAATGTGACATTTCCAGTTTTATTTTCATCTAGGGATACAAACTTGCTTTTATCTCCTGTCACATGTCTAGAGTAGCCATTATCCACATACCATTTACTATTTCCATCTTGAGCATATAGATCTTGGTCACACTTATAAACTTTCTTCTCTTCCTTGTTCTTTATCCACTACATACATTCATATATTCTATAATTGTTCTAAGATGATGATCTATTGTCTTTATGCTGACACTGATATGACTTGTGCCAAAAGTTGTGACCATGGAAACATTTAGTGATATCAAGGAGAGGAGAAAATGCATTTTTGTTTAGATTCATGTATGTTTTGATGTTTGTGAATCTATTTTTAGCCTCACTTCTCTTAGAATTCCCTAGATCATATATTTTGAAATAAGCTCTACAATACATGGCTTTATGTCCTTTTTTTTTTATATAGTAGTAACAATACCCATAGAAGAAACTTCCGTACCTGGTAGTGGATGACATTTGTGGATATAACCATATTGGAATTTGAGAATCTTGTCTCCTAAAGAAGTATGTTCTCTGATAGTTTGTTGTTTGATTGTCCATTCGTTTTGTCCTATGCACTTTTCCGGCAGTGCTTCTTTGTTGCGATTCATTTGATTTTGGAGTGTTGCTCCATTTTTTTTTTCTTATATTGATGTGAACTATCATTATCTCCCTTGATATCTTTTACAAAATTAATTGCCTTTTTGTGGTTTGCCTTGGATTCAATGGATTCTCCTTCATAGCAAACCAAACCTTCATGAGTGGAGACCTATGATAATTTAATATCACATCCAATTTTTTGAGATCCTTTTATATGTTGAATATTCATGTTCAAATTAGTTTTCCCTTTTCCTATCCTCTTCTTCATAGTTACCACATATTCTTCCAATCTTTCACACTCCTGACTTTTCTCCTTTATTTGCTGCATCATAATGTCTTCCACCTTCTTTGCTTCTTCAAGTTCAACTTTCAACTTGATAATTTCTTCTGAATTCGATTCTTCTTTTACATATTTCAATAAGATCTCTTTCTTCTTTATATTCTTTTGTTTAAGCCTGTCTATTTCATCTAGGGCACTGATCAACTCCCCCTCAAGATCTACCTCACCTTCCTCTTCTTCTTCATATTCCTCACAATATTTTTCAAGTTCTTCCAAGGCCATCAACATGAATTCACTAGTTCCATCTTCACTAGAGGATTCATTGGAAATTTCAAATACACTGCTATCTTCTTGAGCATAGAATCTTTTCCTTTTAAACCTTTTCTCTTTCTGCATTTTATTAGACTTGTTCTTTTCTTTCCCTCTAGGTTGATTTTCTTCTTTCTTATAAGGACATTTGGAGGCATAATGCCCCACTCTTCCATAATTAAAACACTTAAATGGAAGTTTTCCTTTGTGTTTACCTATACCTTTCTTCAACCTTTTGACAAATTTTACTTCTCCTTCATCAGAACCTGAGCATGAAAATTCCTTTTTTTCTATAGACATTTGCCTTGAAAGTTGCATCTCTAGTGACTAACTTCCCTTTTGGAATTCTCATCTCATATGCCGTCAATGAACCAGGTAGTTGATCAATTTTCAAAGTCTCAAAATCTGCCGTCTCTTCAATAACTGAAACCATAAAATTGAACTTAGAAGGTAATGACCTCAATATGTTTTGAACTATTACACTTTCTTTAATATTTTCTCCTAGAACCATCATGAAATTTACAACTTCATCAACTCTTAAAAAGAACTTAGAAATATATTCATCTTCATTCATTTTTAAAGTCTCAAACTGCATTCTATATACTTGTAATTTGGCCACCTTTACCTTTTTATCTCCTTCATGAATATTTTCCAATTTAACCCAGATTTATTTAGTTGTTTAGTGATGCATTACTTTAATAAATTCAAACTCACATAATCCACTCAGAAGTACATTCATAGCTTTTGCATTAGCTATAAATTCCAGTTTGGCATCTTTGTCACTAGTCGTTTCCTTTGGTTCTTCATACCCTACCATCCAAAAACCCAAACTTCTACTCCAAGAGACATTAAATATGTCTTCATTCTCACTTTCTAGAAGGCATAGTTTGTACCAGTAAACAAGGGGGATTTATTTGTTGAGCATCCTTCCTGACTAGCCATTCTACTAATTTAGAACCTCCTTCCAGTTGTTAGACTGATACTGAAGGAGCAAGCTCTGATACCAATTGATATTTATATTTGGAAATTACTCGAGGGTGAATCAATAATTTTAAACTTAAATTTTTTCTCAATTTAATTTCTTCTTATGTAGCTAATGACTTATGTATATGCTTAATTATTAATGGTTTCCTTTGTAGTTACCAGAGAGAGACATTTGCAGATATACTTATTCAGAATTCAAAAGCATTCATACAAAATTCAAGAAACAATGCATGAAAACACTAGATATAAGTGTAAACCCATAAGGGAGAGAATCACAATTTTTTGGCTAAAAGTGATGTGAAGGCAAGCTCCTACTTCCCAATTACATTAGATTTTTGTAGGCTCTAACCTACAAGAGGATTCTACCTCAAGGAAGTTCCAAATCCCACAAATTTTTCTACGAGCTACAACCCATAGGAGGCTCCTACCTCAACATGCTACAACCTATTCTTTATCAAGCTACAACTTGAAAGAAGATTGCAATCTCCCAATCACAATACAAAGTCAAGTGTTTTGGTTACCTGATATTAATTTCTGCTCTATTGCGCATCTTCTTTGCTACTCTTCTTCAATTCCATTGCTCTTTTGCTGTTTCTCATGAACCCTCTCATATAAATTGATTAACACAAAAAATTCATTTTCCCATTAAAGAATATGTATTTTATAAGCATATCTTATTGGTTGTTTGTGTTCTTTGTAGGAATATGAAATGAGAAGTTGTCTCTTGATCTTCTAAATCTATTCACAATATGCCTCTTCATTTTCAAATCTGAAAAATCAGAGATTTGTAAAGTAAAATAGAGCTGAAATAATATAACTTAATAGTGATGATTACAAGAGACAAATCATATTTATATTATCTACATTTTCCAAACTTGTGTCATACATTTTTATATTCAATGAAAGCATATAATTTTAAGCTTGTGTCTCAAGATATTATGTTCCATTTTACATCAAGAGAACCAATCAACATATTTATTTAACAATGTTCAACCTTCAAATTAAATATTATAGCCTTTGCACATCATATCACTTTCAACCTTTGCATTCCAATCAATCTTGTAACAATGTAATTCAACATAAATTAATGTTAACACAATCAACACCAATCACTCAACCATGACCATTTTTCATCAATGTTGACATCACCAACAATCTATGCATGGTTGTTATTGTAAATACCACAATGAGCTGAGTTATAAAGCTCCAATAAGCGATATGGTGGTCATATTTTCATGTTTGTCATGTTGGTTTTTCTTTCAACAGGTTGTTATTGTAAATACTACATCGAGCTAAGTTATAAAGCTCCATGGGATATATGTTTTGGTTTTTAGCAGTCTTGTTGGTCATAGGCGTCATAGAATACCGAGGACGGTGTTCCCTAAGGGGGAGGGGTTTGTAACATCCTAGGTTAAAAGTTCATGCAATAAAGTTAATAAAGGAAAAATAAGATGAAGGTCATGGGACACGTATTCCAAGATGAATGTTGGGCAAAACATCCTAATAGGTGTCACTTTCGATTTATTAGGGCTAAGGAAATTAATAAAGGAAAAGAGGAATTAATTGGCATTTTATTTATGAAAATAAAGGAAAAAAGCAGAAAAACGAGATAAAAGGTCACATATTTGCATGAGAGGGAAATTGAAGGAAAAATAGAGGAAAATGAAGAAAATAGAGGCCTCTGATAAAAAATCTTTTGATGATTAGTTCACAACTTTTACTAGTTTACCTTTTGTCAATTCAATTTTGGAGATCTCTTATTCTCTCATACTATTGCACACTTAGAGAATTCTTGGGGCATTCTAGAATTGGAGAAAGCAAGCAAATGAAGGCAAAGGAAGGAAAAGGAAATAAAAGGACAAGCAAGGAAGTTTGGATCAAGTAGATTCAACACGAAGACTTTCACATAACAGGTTGCATGTGTGATTTCCTAGATGGTTTGTGAACGCATGGTGCATGGATTTGTGTATTTGGTTCTCTTACTATCATTGGCATGGGTTTTTTTGGGTGTGAAATTGGTTTCAAACTCACCTTTCCATCTCCAAATAGCCATGGTGTGATGGCGTTATTTTATTTGGTTGAGCTTTGGATTGCCAGAAGTTTTTGGATTTGGGTGAGGTGGTCTCAGGGAAATTCCCAAGGGTTGGGGGTGGAAGTGGTTTAATATATAGGAATCCCTCAATAGGTGGTTTGAGTCATCCAGTCTTGTTTTGTGCTTAGTGATCTCTTGATCGGTTTTCGCGGGATCACAGTAGCTTGAGGGTGGATGTGGTTTAATCTTCGGAAAGTACTGGTTTTTTACATTTCAGTTTGCTTATGTGATGTCTTAATTGATTTTGGTGAGATTGCGGGAGCATGAGGGTGGAGGTGGTTTAATATCCAGGAAGCCCTAGTTTTTTATGTCTTGAATCTCACATTCATGCTTGGAATAAGGCACATGGGTGATTGGATGAAAGAAAGAATTGGTTCAGCTCAATCTATGGTCAGGTGGTATGTGGAAGTCCCTAACTTGGTTGGATTTTGCATATGTTAATAATAGCTCTTTTCCTATTTTATTTCATGAGTACTTGAACTTATTATTATGTGGCTTTGATGGTTGTTCTATCATGGTTATTATTTTGGTTATATGTTGGTTATAAGCATGGTTCCATAACAAGTTCTAACTATGGCTCTTGACATGTTTTGATTAGCTGATGAATGATTATTGAATGAATGAGATAATAGATATTATTCCAACTATTATGAGAGGAAATTATACCTTCTTGATGATTCTTAGACAAGTTTTAGAACCCTATGTTTAGATAACATTCATTACCTATAGATTACATGTTCACGATATGTTTGATGAAATGATTCTCATGGTTAGGCATGGTTAGGTCAAGTATTTGATCAAGTTTTGTATGAATGGATTTGTATTGATTTTGTTTATCATGATGGAAAGTCTCATTGAGTTATGGGTAGTGGTCTGTAGGTTAGCCTGAAATGCTGTCTCAGAATCTTGGACCACATTCTTTGAACTGAAGAATTTGGGTCATAACCTCACCCAGGCAGGCTCGCACATGCAGTTGGAGGGCCTCAATTGCATGGAGGCCTTGTCATGCATGTGGTTAGGAGGCTAGGTCACTAAAAAGGAAATCCAACTCAGGGTTTGAGCACTTGGAGTGGTTGTTTAGCTCTTGGTTGTCTTGTAGCTTCTGAGGAAGGTCAATAAAGTTTTAGTTTGTCGACTTCACTTCCTTAACTATACTTAGGAGGTTGGGTCATTTCATAATAGAACTCAGATCATGTTTACCCTGATAGGCTGGTGAAATCGGGTAAATATGGGAGGGTCGGTTACAAAATACCTAGAGCACGATTTTAGTCTAGAAAGGAGACTTGAAAGTAAAAATATGGCTATTAGAAAATTGGCCATTAATAACTATAGAAAACATCATGCTCCTTCATCTATACCCACAAGGTTGACACCTCAATAAATTGATGAAATAAGAGAAAAGGGACTATGTTTCCACTGTGGTAACAAGTACAATAAGGGGCATAAATGTGATGAGAGGAAATTATTTAACATAGACCATTGAATATGGAGAAGATCAATAAGTAGAAATATCACAAGATCTAGAGCTATAAGAGACTACTTCAACAATATCTTCTCATGCATCGGCTAGTATCAATAATCCACAAGCCCTCAAGAGAGAAGGAAATATAAAAAAGAAAAATGTAACAATGTTTATTGATTTAGGTAATACCCATAACTTCATCAATTATAATTTGACAAAAAAATTTAGTTGCTTTGTATTTCCAACACCAAAATTTCAAGTAATGGTTGGAGATGGAGGTACCATAAATTTTTCATGGAAGTTCCATAGTATTAAGCTGAATATGGGGTAATATTTATTGGATATTCCCATGATAGCAATCAAAAGGGATGGTGCTAATGGTGTATTAGGGGTCTAATGTCTATACTCATTGGAAACAATTACCCTTAATTTTCAAGAAATTTTGATGATATTTCCATCATAAGGAAAGGAAATTGAGCTTAGAGGTATCCAAGTGAAACCCTATAAAGTGATAAGCTCTAACAACATGAGAAAATTTCTAAACATGGATACCATGGTGTAATTGCACATTGTGTTCATTAGAGTTTCAAACATCTATGTTATTTTCTCCAATGGATCTCCAAAAAGTTATCAACAATAATTATGAGGTATTTGGAGAGATTCCTACGGGTCTTCCACTTGCTCGAGATCATGAACATGAGATTCATTTAACTTGGAAGTGTACCACTTCACATTAGGTATTATAGGTATCCATATACAAAGAAGAGTGAGATTGAGTGTATGGTTCAAGAAATGTTAGAGGTTGACATCATTCAACCTAGGCAGAGTGCTTTCTCTTCACTAGCGGTGATGCTTATAAAAGAGGATGGTTCATGGCATATGTATCCAAATTATAAACATCTCAACAAAATGATAATCAAATATAAGTTTCCTATTTCCATCATTGATGAATAAGTAACTGAATTGCATGGAGTAATTTTATTTACTAAGTTGGATCTTCATTCTGTATATCATCAAATTAAAATGAACTAAGAATATATTCCCAAAATAACTCTTAGAACACATGACGGTCATTATGAGTTTTTGGTTATGTCATTTGGACTTACTAATAGACATTAAATATTTCAAGGCTTGATGAATTTTATTTTCAAACCCTTTCTTAGAAGATTTATTTTAGTATTTTTTGATGACATACTAGTCTACAACAAATCTCAGGAAGAGCATGTAGAATTGGGTCTTCACACTTTTAGAAGAGAAACAACCATATGAAAAACCTTCGAAGTGTGCCTTTTGTGTTAAATAAGTAGAATATTTGGTCATATTGCATCCCATGAAGGTATCAAAGTGGAACCTAACAAAATCAAAGCTATGGAGCAATGGCCAATCCTCAATATCTTGAATAAACTTAGAGGATTCTTAGGATTGGCAATATATTATAGTAGGTTTGTCAATAATTATGGCCAAATAGTAGAATATATAGTAAAATTATTGAAGAACACAACATTTTCTCAAATTAAAGAAGCTACCAAAGATTTTTAAAAGCTTAAATAGGGTACGTGAACAACTCCTATACTGGTCGCATCTTATTTTACAAAAACCTTCATTACGGAGTGTGATGCCTCAGACCGTGGCATTGATGCAATTTTAATGCAAGAAGGAAGACCCCCTATCTTTGAAAGTAGTGAACTTAATTGAAAGGACTTACTTAGACCCATATATGAAAAAGATATGTTGGCCATACTACATGCAATTAAGAAATGACACCCATACCTAATAGGAAAACATTTCAAAGTAAAAATATATCATGATAGTTTGAAGTACATCTTGGAACAAAGACTATCTTCAGAAGAACAACAAAAATGGGTTACAAAGATGCTAGGTTTATGATTTTGACTTTATATTAAAAAAAGGAAACAAAATATTGTGGCAGATGCACTCTTAAGGAAAGAGAAAGAAATAGAGGGCTTATTATGTGCTATTTCCATTCAACAATATGACTGGGTGGAAGAAGCAAGGATAGAATGAAAGCAAGATAAGAAGGTATCCAAGATAATTTAGCAACTACATGAAGATCTCGTTGCAATAGAAAACTTTATGTTGAAGAAAGATTTGTTGTGGTATCAATACCACTTATGTAAGAATTCTCAACTTAAACAGAAGTTCCTTTTGGAATTACACACTTCTCCTATATGAGGACATTCATGACTCTTCAAAACATACCATAGGATCAAGAAATATTTTCTTTTGGGAAAGGGCTTAAAGTAGGTATGCAAAAGTTTGTGACTGAATGTATAGTGTTCCAGTAGAAAAAGGGAGAAAACATGAAGACTCATAGCCTCCTAGAACCATTAACCATACCAAGCCAACATTGGGAAGAACTTTTAATGATTTTGTTACAAGTTTACCCGAAATTGAAGAAAATAATATCATTATGGTAGCAGTAGATCAAATGACAAAATATTCCCATTTTTGCTCTCTTTCTCATCCTTTTAAAGAAACTACATTGGTAGAAGCATTCATGGAAACAATCCATAAGATACATGGAATGCCAAATATTATTATAAGAGACAATGATACAATTTTCACTAGAAATTTCTGGATTAAGTTTTTTGGGTACTCAGTTGGCTCATAGATCATCTTACCATTCTCAATCCGATTGGAAAATTGAGATTGTGAATAAATATTTAGAAGGATATCTACATTAATTTTCACTTGATAAAAAAACACAATGGGTCAATTGGTTTCCCTTGGCAGAATGGTGGTAGACCATATCATTCCATACTTCATTAAAAATGTCCCCATTTATGGCACTTTATGGACATCATCCTCCATTTATCACATCACCCTTGAAAGGGGTTATAAAGGAAAAAGCGGCAGATAATCACATAGGGAACCAATAAGAGGCTATCAAACTATTGAAGGATAACTTGGTTATAACACAAAATAGGATGAAACAACAAGCATATCAACATCACAGTGAAAGGGAATTTGAAGTGGAGGATTGGGGATTTGTGAGACTATAACCATATAAATAGATGTCCCTAAATCAAGAAAAGAAGGACACTAAATTAGAACCATGGTGTTGTGACCCTTATAAGGTATTGCAAAGGATTGGAAGTATGGAATACACATTGAATTTGCCTCCATATTCACGTATACATACTTTATTCCATGTTTCTTACTTGATGAAGGTAATTGGTGACAAGATCCCAAACCAAACTATTTTACCAAAGATTAGTAAAGAAGAGAACATCATAGTATAACTAGAAACTATCTTGGAAACAAGGATTAGGTCGAGCAATTACTACGTACATCTTCAAATGGAAGAACTTATCAGTGGAAGAGGCAACATGTGAACATGAGCTGTTTATGCAGAAATACCCTCAATTATTCAAGTGTTGAGGACAACACTTGTCTAAAGGGGAGGGGCATGCGAATCCATATATAAGCCCAATGCTAATCTAATACCCCTTAATAAGCCTCATAAATTGAGTTATTTCATTTCTATTGTTACATTGTTATGTCAGCTAGAAACTTTCATTTTTCCATTTCATTATAATTGTACCCTCTCTCTCTCTCTCTCTCTCTCTCTCTCTCTCTCTCTCCTGAGAGGTAATTTATAGGTTTTGACCTATTGGAGGTAATTACCCCCAAAATATGAAAGCTTCCACTTGCGGTAGGCTATAACCTGATTGAGGCACTAACCTTGGAGATGGAAATATATGCTCACTATAGGCTACAACCTGATTGAGGCGCCAACATTTGTGATGAGAAAGCTCGAACAGAATTTAGGCTCCAACTTGATTGAGGCTATGAACTAAAGAATGACAAGGCTCCAACCTTGCTATAGGCTCCAACCAGATTAAGGATCCAACTTTGGTGGAGAAACCAACCTCCTTCTTCAACTTACTTGTGGACATCTATCTCATCTCATTTTCAAACTGGATCCACTGCCATTACAAAGCACTGAAATATAACGAGTATCATAATATACAATTTGTTGTCATTATCATAACTTGCACAATCATCACAACTTACACATATTATTTCTACCACTATCATTGTCATTGCAATATGTAAATACTGTTAACCATTATGCTGTGACAAAATTCATCTCTGTCATTTCTATTGGCTATGAATTTGCTACCCATACTCTCTACTTCAACCAATTCTTCAACCTGATCATTAAAATCCCTTCATGGAACCACTTTACCTCATATATTAAAAATACGTAGAACATGCTCATAGGCCGTCAAAACATACATAAAATATTTTGGCCATCAAATATGAGTCAAAACAACATCAAACCCTTCTAGTTGTATTCATTTCAAAACATTTATCATCCAACTTCTTCTAGAACTTAATTTGGACAAATAATGACTCCCAAAACTCACAAAGACCTTATCAAACCATCTACCAAATCAACTTTTCTACAAATACTCATTTTATAGGCATGTTCTACAAATTGACAAATCCCCAATGCTATATATACAAAATGACCACCAGTTGCCAACTAAATATTCAACAAAATGACTACATATATAAAAAGACTTTGACATGTTCATTGTCAAGAGTCAAACCCATGACCTCCAATGCATAGAGCACACAACTTACCAACTCCTCCCAATGATACCACTTGTAACAGAAAGTTGTGCCAATGATCTTATGGTAATGCCACTAAAATTAGCATGGGTCGATCTGTCGTGGTTCCTCAAAGCTTCCATTGTGGTGACCTTTCCATCATGCTACCAAGGTTAATAATATATATGAATTTTCACGTGGAAACCTTCTTGTCATGCTATTGGGGTTAATAATAATATATATGGAGTTTCACCACGATGACCTTGACCCTCATGCTATAGGGTCACTATGACATCTTGTTATAGAGTTTCCATTGTGGCAGCCTCACCCTCGTGCTATAGGGTGACCATAAATTTGTGCTACATAGTTTCCATTGTGGCAGCATCACCCTCATGCTACAATATACTGTGGTGGTCTTGCTCTCATGCTACAAGGTCAACAAAGTATGGAGTTTCCACTGTGTCAGAATGTTGTAACTAAGGCCATGACCAACGATATGTCGACACACTGCATGACCATAGATGTAATTTAATAGGGTTACGACTTTTTTGAGTCATAAAACCTTAGGCTTCAAGGATTTCATCAGTAATGAGCTCAAACTTTCACAACAAAACCAATAACCTAGATTGTAACCACTTTTTTGAATCAAACCATATATTAAGGATTTAAATAGAAGAATTATATGTTTGTTATCATTTTTTCATTGGATTGGAGCTTTGGTCACATTGTATATATATATATATATACACACACATAATGAGTAGACCCATGGTCATGAAGTCGACCAAGGTATGGTGCTTAATCCAGAGTTCCAATAATTCATATAAGTTGGTTGGCATTTCTAGAAACCATATGAATTAGAACTTAGGGTCTTTGGTCATTCCTTCGATGAAATCATCATGATGTCATTGATATACATGGAAGCCTGTGAGGGGTGCCACGTGTCACCCTATTTCAAACTTATTTCTGACCCAAAAATTCCACTAGTCACTGCCACGTGGAAGCCCCTAGTGGCACCATGTAAGCATGCTAATATCAGCAGGATCCATGTCATCATACAATAAAACACTGCCATGTGTCAACATCTTATTTCTCCTGACAAACTCATTAAACATCATGCTACTTTTCCTTCATTTGATCGTTGACTTGTTGGAGGTACCATTGATATGTTTAAAACATGCATGCCCTTTAACAACATTAAATAATGTGAATCTTTGCACACTTGAGGCCATTGATCTTTTCTATCAATAGTGGATCCTCCTGGAACTTGCTCACTGGATAACCCTTTTATAATTTGGGTTTGGCCCTATAGTTTCCCCTTTTGATTTGACCCAAATAATGTTGATTTTCAACATGCCATACTTCTCATCTAGGAGGAGTTTTTTTGAGTAGGATATACCATTGGAAAGGTATCAATGAACTCTACGTATCCATTCTATTTGTAGGATATTTTGAGTATCATAATTTCATTAAGAACTTGAATACATTCAAGCACCCATATCTTCATGTAATAAGACCTTGCGAAAGATACAATTGTCATATTACTTCACAAAGAGTCTTGTTGCTTCTTTCATCATCAAGGATGGTCCTGCTGCTACTATCCCGTACAACCCCTTTGACATTAGTCACATCTTGTTGTCATTAATGAAAACACCATGTGAAAAAATATCCCCCTTTGTCATTGATGGAAATGCCCCTAGACATTAATGGTCATTCTATGTCAAAACAAATCAAGAGCTCCTCCTAATGTGTTTATAATGTCTCCCTATAATGCTTGCAATCTCTCCCTATTCAAATTCCTGCTTCTGTTACATCTGTATGCAATCTCTCCCCCTTTGACATTAATGGCAATGGGTCATAGATGTATGTAAAAAGCTTCCATGGTGATGATCATGTATGATTTCCCAGATGATCCTATGGACTTGAATGAACCATGCTCCTTTCTTACTAACATATTGTCTCCCCCTAAGACCATGCTTCCCCTACTTGCTTGTGACTATTTTTATTCTCCTGCCGAAACCATAATTCCATTATTTTTGTACTCCTCCTAAGATCATGCTTTAACAATAACTAAGATCCCCCTGAGATCATGCTCTTTTCTTGATCTATAGGTACCTGTTATACCCCTGTATTTTATTTTTTATTTTTTACTTTTATTATTTTATTATTATTATTATTTTTTTTATTATTTTTATTTTTATTTTATTTATTTATTTATTTACATATGAGATATCATCATCAAATCATAGTCCACATACTACCTTCATACAATAATTTCTTCTTCAAGTTTTGATTCGAAAAATAGTGATATTGAAGTAACTTTCTCTAGAGGATTAGATATGTGGAATCTGACCTAATCGAGGTCCTCCTTGACCTCTTCTCCATCTGCCAATTTAATAGGAACTCTTTCTCTATTGAGCCATTTAAATTTGAGTTTGAAATCTTGTGTTGTATGAACGTCGTTGTGGAATATGTTATATTCAACATTGGGATTCAACTCTTGTGATAGAGGATGATTCATTCTTCTAACTTGGTCCATATGTTTCCATCTAGGTACCTAGTCATATACTTATACCTGACCATATAATTGGTCGAAAAATCCTATGCTTTGTGTCCAAACTTTGTGCATAAGAAATAATAGCCAAAGAACTTATTTTGATACTTGGATATAGAAGGAGATCTTGATCTTCTAAAGTTTCTTCTTGGAGGGGCTATGTTTCCTTGCTATTCATCCCTTGCATGTGCCATACTCATTTGTTGATTCCCAACACCTGTTCCAATGTTGCTTGTGGATGCTTTATGATGATCCACATCTAGTATGTTCTGCACTATTCTTGCTTATGGATCCTTTCTCTTCATTCTGATTCCTAGCATTATTATCCTTTTTGGAATTTCCTAGAATATCATTAAAGTGAAGATGCTTGGCCTGGTGTAATATTTCCTTTGAATCTTCAAGTGATTTTTTTCTTTATGCTCTAAATGTATGATCAATTTTCTTTCGATGATATTCATTTGATAAGCTTGGGGTAACATTGAAATTTGGTGGCTCACCTTCTTGGAAACCGAGGCTTGAATTGATAAGGGAAGAACTCTATATGCTAAGATTATGATCTAAGGTTTTTTTTATCACTGTGACAAACACCCTCCAAAATTTTGCCTACACTTGAATTTTGGAGCCTCCTTGTGATCTTATGATCTGTTGTTTAAATTTGTTCATAGTCACTTCATGATCGGTTGATGTTTTTTTAAAGACTCTTTATTGTTGAAACCACTTGCTTAAGCATCCTTATATTTTGATTCATTCATAAGCACACCCTTTCCTAGCAACATTAGTAGTCCATGTTTATCCTTGAAGAGAGGCTTGTGTAATATTAAGAGACAATGTGTGTCCCTTATAATACTAGTGTATTCCATTATTATTATTGTCATTGTAGCCCTTATTGTTATTTTTGTGCCCATGTTCTCCACATATTGTTATTATTGTACCCCATAAAAGCCCACTATTGTTATTGTTGTGACCTTACATTATTATTGTTATGTCAGCTTGACTATATTGTGACCTCTTAGACTCCTCTATATAGAAAGGAGGTCTTGTCATTTGTATCATCCAATAATTGTTAATTTGTGTAATTTAAAGGAGTTTTCCCCCTCGAAGAGCCTGATTTTGAAGTCGTTGATCTATAGTTTCTATCTTTTTGTGAGCTGGTTTCCTAACAATTGGTATCAGAGCTTTGGATTCTAGGGTTTCGCTAGTTCAAACAGGTCATCGTGGAATTTTCACTATAATGTTTTTTTTCTATGATGTTTCAGAAGTTAAAATTAAAACCCATTTGAGCTGAAATATTGATGAGCCTCGGGTACGAGTTTAAGATCTTGTCACGCTATATTTTTGGAGATATGATCTGTTAGCCTCTTGCTGTAGCAAGTTAATCATCTTTCATGATCGACATTTTTACATTCCAAATATGTCGTACTATGCATGCTGCAATGCTCCATATTTGCTACAGATGACCAGAGAAGTATCCATGAGAGTGTGCTAGTCTAAATGCCACTGCTGTGTTCCATTTTTGATGAGTTGATCCATTTTCATGAGTTTTCAGCTAAGGGAGGTCCAAACAGCTTAATCTTGGTCTCCCTAGGTTTCAATTTCCTGTTTTAGAATATAGAGAATAAACATTTGTCCAAACTGTTTAATCTTGGCAGATCTGTAGATAGGTAGAGAGACAAGGGTGCTCAACAGCTTAATCTGAGCCCCTGGATGCAATAAGTGTAGTTGTAGATAGGAGGACAACAAGAAGAAAAGAACAAAAAGCTGGGTATGCTAGTTCAAGTGCACCCAAACCAAAAAGAAGAGAAAATGCTAGGTGAGTAGGTTGGGTAGGTAGCTTTGTGGTTGCAGAATCATGGCTTGTGATCCATTTCATATTGTCAAGTGTTATATCTATCATATCACAAGTTGAAGGCAGTTGTTCAGTTGGAGGACTTCAAGCGAGGCATGTCTAACTTCCCCTTCCTCCTCTTTCCCCAAATCACTCACTAACTTCCCCTAAAGGGGTCAAGATCTGCTTGATACCTCTTAATTTCATCATTCTCCATATCCTCTGCCTTGGTGAAGATCTGCTTCACTAAAGGAATGTTCACACTTCTTCTATCAGTCATTTTCCGCCATTGATAGCCTAAGACATCATTCTTAGCGCTTTTTCTCATCATTATCATATTAACTACTAACTTTATTATGTAACTCCCTATCTCTTTACCCCTCCCCTACTAAAACTATGTATATAACTCCCTGTATACTTATCCCTTCCCCTTGGTTGAAAAATAACCATATATATCCTCGGGAATTGCTAAGTTTATCTGAAACTCAGCAAGAACCCTCATTGACCCCTCTAACCATCTTCCAATGCAAAAGGACTCATTCCTTTGCATAGTTTACCTTCATATGTATAAAAATCATCTCTTTGGCCTTGGTTTGCCTTTGTAAGGCATGAAACCCTCTTTGGCCACTAAACCCTCTCAAAACACATCACATTCCTCCTAAATGCCTTTGGACTCCTTCCAAGGCATGAAAGTTGCCAAAAACCATGCAAAAACCATGAAAAACCTTCAAAAAATGATAAAATTCTCCCTTTATGGCTATCGGACCCCTTCCGATGCCTTAGAATCCATCCGAAACACCAAAGGCTACCCCTCCGAATTCATTTTTTCCTTTGCATTTTAATAAAATGCATGCTCCGATGAGATAAAGATCTGTTTGATCCCCCTCCGATGCGATATCGCTATCGGGAGGGGGCAGTGGCATATATAAGCGAAAATGGCTAAGTCTCAAGGCATGGGGCATAGTGTCGATGGGCCGGACCCGAAAACACATAAAGTGGACCGGTAATAGTATATCGGGTCCGCGCAGTTCGGCGATTCCATATGTGTCGCCCTCTGGTCCCTCCGACTGCCGATTCGCCGACAGATCCAGGACCGTTGGATCGGGCCCCAGATTTGACGGCCCAGATCTTGTCGCGCGGCCCCCCACTTCGCATCGCCCCATATACTGCTCCGATTTGGCGGAGTCGATGAGTTATCAAATGCAGTGTTAAGGGTTTTCGGGTCCATGGACCCATTCCACTGTTAAAACCGCCGATTTGGGTTCCGCCAATGGGTCGGACCCGAAATAAAATAAAAAGGACCTGTAAAACTTATCGGGTCCCATGGGTTTCGGCGTTTCTATGTGGCAACCCCATGACCCTGCCGATAGCGAATTGCCGAGTTAATCTCAACCGCCCATTCAGGCCCAGAGATCAACGACCCATATTTAATCGCATCACTCCTATATGGCTCCGACCAGCGGAGCTGAAAAGTAATAAAGCGCGGCATAAAGGCATATCGGGTCCACTTACCCATTTTTACCAAGTCCGCCGATATGAAAGCTCCGATGGGCCGGACCCGACCTCCATAACGAAAGGGAATAAAAGCATTTCGGGTCCGCGACATTTCAGAGGTTTTATGTGTTGGGACCAATGGTCCGCCCCGATGCGATTTAGCGCCAGCCGTTGGATCGGCCCGCGCTGGATCCAACGACAAGCATTCAATCTTATGAACAGTAATCGCTCCCACCCCAATTTTGATGGATTTTCATGTTTAAAGCATTTTTTGCCTTATAAGAGGGAAAAGGGCCATTTTCTTTTAAACAGTTCGGCGCCCGTGCCCGCCCTGCCTCCAAAAGAAACATGGCATTCTTTAGTCCATATTTGATCACTCCAGGCCCGAAATAGCTCCAAATTACAGGATTTTGGCCTCGGCGTGCCTCCAGCATCCAGTCTTCCGCCAGTTAGCAGTTGTTCATCATTTTTAGTACCATTTTTGATCGGCCAGCGCCGATAGCATTCCAATGGCCACGGAAGCATTTGCAGCAGTTATTGTGCATTAAAAGGCAGAAGGGGGCGATGGGACAGCGTAAAGTGTATCAGAGGAAAGAGAAGGCTCAAGTGCATGTCAAAGGGTATCGGGAAAGCGACAGGCAGTATCAGTATTGCGGATTCAAAGTAGATGAAGGCAGAAAGGCCCCAGTAGTTATAGCAAAGCATCATTGAGCTGTAATGGCTCATCAACTCACAGATTTTGGCCATTTAAGGCAACAGGACCACTTGAAGGCAGATTAAAGGATTTCAACGCAGATTTATGACAAGTACAATGGTCCCAGTCGCATTCTGGAGCAGCGCTGCTTCCTTAATTACGCAATTATCACACAGAGGATAGCTCGTGGCTCAAGGCACTCTTTTAGTCCATTTTTGAAGCTGCAGGACCATGTGCAGCCCTAAAGAACCATTTTGATGAGGCTGCTCCCTCATGCGCAACCGTTTTAAGTTATTTCATGCATTTATTTCCAGCATAGATTAGGATCAATGACATTGACTGTACAGATCTCTTTTGATCTGTTTTCAGAGATATTTTTGAGATATTTTCCCCCTTGACAGCTGTTCAAGGGAAGTCTGTAGCTATTTTTCTTTCTATACCATCCTCTGCACAGTTTTAAGGGTTGGTTGGTCGATAACTTCCTCTAGACTTGCATTTTATTTTCTAAGAGTCTCTATAATCAAAGATCGCTGGAATGTTTGGGAGATGAACTGACTGTTGTGTTTTAATGACTGAAGAGTGACTATGGAATCCTAACGCTTCTACATAGCCCAATAAGTGTTTCTTATCTCTGTTTACAGTTTATATGTTTTATGCCATCATTGTTTCACTATCTAAATAGCGGAAAGAAAGAATAGTTCAGAGCTCACTTAGTTGTATTCTATTCTCAATTTCTGTGATTTATCTATGTTTTCCTCTGAATTAGTCCTGAATATGAATAATGATTCGCTCATATTTACAATAGTTCCTTCATGTATGAATGTTGTTTAGGAATCCTTGATTGCTCCTATATAAATGTTCATTCACCTTCCCTCTGTTAGCATAATGAAGCTACTTAGTTTCCTTTCATTCACTGACCTTCGTTCCATCTTTATTCTAGCTAGATATTGTTTTATGTGTAGCTATCCCGCTCTGTATTCCTCTTGTGACCAAGAAAACGCAACAACAAGCCTAATCCACGACTCCATGCCCAATGGTTTGAACTTCTCACACTATGCATCCCAACTCTGTTTGAAAGAATCCTCCATCCCACCAAAATCAAAACAAAACCCAAGAAAATCATAACTAACCTAAAATCAACCCAAAACAAAGCTAAATCATAAAGAGAGAGCCCTCTCTGATTGCAGGTAGGCTAGGACCTGCAGTCCAAAGATTGGTTTGTGGTTACCTCGGCCGTATCCTTTAAGGAGCTTTAAGGACAACCTGAGTGATAACATGATCCAAGGAAGTTAAGATTTTTGCAGGCTCTTGAATTATGTGTCAAACAAGTGACTTGGGGAAAATCGTCATAACTTTCTCTCTGAGCATCATATTGAAATTTCATAAAAATGTACAGAAAAAGGACAGACTATAGTTTTCTATATATTGGCTTTAGGTCCGAAGGTTGAAACTGTGAAACATGGCACTTCATACAAGTTCGCTCTACTAAACCATTCTATAATTAGTTCATCATGGGAGATTTGGAATAAATCTTTCTTGGAGAATCCAATCTTGATCAGAATTACGGGGTTGGAACGAGGACGTAGAGGGCTACTACAGGAGGAAATTTCATACCTTGGAGATCTGCAATTACTGAGATACAATTGATTTAATGTCGAGCTCTTACAAAGCCAAAAAAGGTGTGTAGTCTTTTTAAAAGTTTATATAAGTTTGGTTTGAGAAATTAGTTTGAAGAAATTCAAAGGAAATAGTGAAGCATAATTATCATTAATTGATGCCATGAAGAAAGAAAATGGAAACACCTAGTAAGCAACCTAAAATCTCTAACATGACTCATGAAAAAGAAGAAGAAATGCAACATGATATATCAAAATTATGAGACCAAGTGCAACAAATTTCACTCTCACAAAAAGTAATAGAAGCTAATATGGATGGTTTAAAGAAAGGCATGGAAGCTAATATGGATGGTTTAAAGAATGACATGGAAGCTAAGATGAATGGCATGGAAGCTAAGATGGATGGTATATAAGCAAAACTTAAAGGCAACATGGAATATTTGAAGATAGATTTGACAACGTTGCTACAAGAAATTCTTACTAATGGCGAAAGAGTAGTAAAGGAAACTCATGATGAGAACAAAAGAAATGTTAATCATGATTTCATAGACCCTAGCGTTGGATTGAAAACCCACCATGCTCCAAAAATATATATGAGGAATTTTGATGGCAAGGATATTGTAACATGGATACTAAAGATAGAGCAATATTTGCAACTTTATATTTGGAACCCAATCAGTTTGTATGGTATCGATGGCTTTTCTCTCGTAAACAAATTGTCGCTTGGGAAATTTTTACGGAAGAAATGATTGCACATTATGAGGATACAAAAAGCAACACATTTTTTAGCCAATTGATAAATCTCAAACAAAAAGGTTCAATGGTGGGGCACATTGAGGACTTCCAAAAATTGAATATAAAGGTAAAAGATATTCCAGAGGAGCATAGGATTGATATGTTCATAGGGACATTAAAGGATAACATCCAACATGAGGTTCGCATTTGGGAACTTGATTCATTGGAGAAGGAGTTTAGGTTGGCAAGAAAAATTGAAAGCAAAATTATGGCAACAAGGAAGCCTACCAATCACAACTATAAAGATGGAAGTGTTGTTTCCCCTAGCCTTCCACAACCTACAAGGTTGACACCACAACAATTAGAAGAAAAATTAGGAAGAGGGATTTGTTATAGTTGTAATAATAAATACACTAAAGGTCATAAGTGTGTCGAGAAGAAATTATTTTACATAGATTGTGAAGAGGAAGAAGAAAATGAACAACAAACATCAAAAGAAGAGGATACACACCAGGAACAAAGCCTAGAAGAAGAAATGAATCCGACCATATCTTTTAATGAATTGGCCGGAATAACCACTCCTCAAATTATCAAGATAGAAGGACATATCAAGAAGAAAAATGTAATAATGTTGATTGATTCGGCTAGTACCCATAATTTTATTCATTGTAAGATAGCGAAGGAATTGAATTGCTTCCTATATCTAGCACAAGAGTGTCAAGTGATGGTTATGTTATCACTTAAGAAATGATTTCTAAATTCAGAGCATCAGTTCTATTCCAAAGGATTGGTGTTAGCCTTGGTCTAGTCTTTCCATGGTTGCTTTAGTGTCTAAGATCTAGAAAAGAGTCTTGTTGGTATGGTCAAATAGGGTCAACACTCCATTTTTGCCCATCACTGGTCCTACATCACACGTTATTTCCATGTGTCAAGCTTGTGTCAAGGTTTACATTTTACATTTGTTCCTAAGTCATAATGTTAGATGGTGGTTAAGTCACATTTATGGTTTTTAGAGTCTAAGTCATAGGGTTAGAGTCTCATTTCCATCATCAAATAAAGCTCAACAACCTTGTTTTACACTTTATGGATCTCATATCATGTTTGAAAGTCATGTGTTTAGCCATTTTGAAATTTTTTTGAAACTTGCTACGAATCCATGTTTTCATAGCGCAGACAGTGTAAAAAACTAGTTTTGCACTACGAAATCACTGAACTAGGAGTTTTCGTAGCATGCTATGAAACCCCTGAAAAAGCCTGTTTCAGCATAAAAACTCTGTTTTTTGCTTTTACTAGTCAACTTCCAGAAGGTTTCCTGAGCAGCTGAGAACTCAATTTTGAAAACTGAAAGATGATTTTCTTCCTAACATGCTGAACTACAAAAACCTCTTTCAGTTTCGTCAAATTTGTTCTGAGGTGGGAGAAATTTATGGTTCAACTTGCGCTACAAAACTGCTAAAAGTCAAACTTTGTCTTCTGGTTTTAGCAGTTTTTTTCAAGATCAGTTTCTGATGACAGGAAAAGGTATTTTGAAATTCTAAGGGAGGTTTCTCTTCAAAAACTCTTCAGTTACACTAACCTATCTCACTTTCTTCATAAGTGTTTTCAGTTGGGAGATAATAAGCTTTCTTTGAGACCCTAATTTCAGAGAACGAATTTTTCCTATTTGACCGTGTTTTTCAAGGACAAATTCTGGACAGCGGGAGAAGTGTTTTAAAAAAACAAGAGCGATTTTTGTTCTAGACAACATGGAATACAAAAAACTCCTTCATTTTTGTAAAATATGTCATGAGTGAGAAGATAAGGGCTCTGTTCCACGTGCCATTTTCAAGGATCCTAAGCCTAAAAACAAGGAAACATGTTCCCTAATTTCTAGGGTTTGTCATCGGCAGTCAAGTGACAACGTGGGAGGCTTCATCAAATTAAACTTCATGAGGTTGCAGCTGTCAAAGAATGCTTTGAATGTTTAGATAAGGTTGTTGTAATCATAACAAGGAGTTGTACTCCTAATTGTATTAGGACTCTAGGACTGCTAGTTTGCTGTCATTTGTATTTAATAGTTTGTTTTATGGTTAGAATAGGTGTCACTCATAGAAAATTCGAATTCTCTTGATGAGGGATGAAGGAATACATGTTGTAAATGCTATATATAGAGCAAGAGGTCGGATTATCAAAGGGGTTGGAGACTTTTTGGCTCAGCTACTGCTCTATGTGCAGACTGTGTGTATTTTTAACCTAATGCAGAATTTCTACTTAGACAACTCAAGATTCATGAAGGGTTCTTGTATGTTCTTGTTTTGATGGCATCTTCCAATACTTACATTGCAGTGGTGTTTACTTATGATACTCAGAATTCATCAATGATGCTCTGACTTCCTTCATAGATAAACTAATTGTGTTTCACTGCTTTATATTTGCATTTCTGCACTTGAACTCTATAATGCCTTGACTTCCATGCTAGGTAGAATGTTATGGCTTCACTACTCAAGATTCAAAGAGAGGTTTTAATGTCCTATTGTCTCATGGCTTTCCTCTTTCACTTACTTGCAGTGGTATGAATACATGTTACTTAGAACTCATCAATGATGCTCTAACTTCCTTCATGTATCTATAAACTGTGTTTCCTTGCATTGTATTTTTGTTTTGTTGATGTATAAGAACTCTTTATGCCCTGACTTCATGTTAAGCTGATCTTGCTGTGGTACTGAAACATAATTTGACTCCATAGCCCAATGGTAGCCAACCTTCATCTTTCAACCTATAAACATATACAATCACAAACCATAGAGTTAGCCATCTATCCATATCTTTAATCAAAATCATTAACCCTTTGAGAGAGCCCTCTCAGGCTGAGGAGGCTAAGCCTTAGCTAAAAGATTGGTTTGAAATAGTTACACTGAGATAGTATGATCAGCAGCCTATCAAGGTCCTATTTGGTGATAACAGGTTACAAATGGAAGAACCATAAATTGCTATGGAAAGTGCCATAATCTCAAGTTATCCATGGGATAATATGTGTTGAATAGTCCAATGCTTTCCATTCAATGGGTGGTGCTGATGTTGTAGTAGGAGTCCAATGGCTAAAATATTTGGCTACGATAGCTTTTAATTTTCAAGAACTTTTCTTGATTTTTATTTTATTTTTTTTTAAAATTTAAAATTTTTATTTTTTTATTTTATTATTATTATTATTATTATTATTATTATTTTTTATTATTATTTTTATTTATTTTATTTTTATTTTTATTTTATTTTTATTTTTTTTTCAGAAGGAAAGGAAGTTGAATTAAGGGGCGTCACAGGGAAATCAGGAAATATAATCAGCTCTAACAGCTTGACAAAGCTTCTAAAGAAAGAAAAATGTGGCGTAATTACACAATTATGTTCGCTAGAGGTTTCCACGTCAAAATCATCTATTTCTCCATATCTCCAAAAAGTCTTGGACAATAATTCCAAGGTATTTGAGATTCCCAAAGGCCTCCCACCTATTTGTGATCATGATCATGCTATTCATTTGATTCCAAGAAGCGTTCCTCCAAACATTAGGCCTTACAGATATCCCTATGCCCAAAAGTGTGAAATTGAACGTATGGTTGCAGAAATGCTAGAGGCTGGTATAATTCAACCTAGTCAAGGTTTTTTCTCTGCTCCAGTAGTATTGGTGTACAAGAAGGATGGATCATGGTGCATGTGTCCAGATTATAGGGAGCTCAACAAGCTCACTATGAAAGATAAATTTCCCATTCATGTCATTGATGAATTATTGGATGAATTGCATGGAGCAATTTACTTCACCAAGTTGGACCTTCGTTTAGGATATCATTAAATTAGAATGAAGACTAAAGACGTTTTGAAAACAACATTTTTAGAACTCATGAGGGTCATTATGAATTTTTGGTCATGCCTTTTGGCCTTACCAATGCACCTTCTACATTTCAAGGTTTGATGAATTCCATTTTCAAACCCTTCCTTAGAAAAGTTGTGTTAGTATTTTTTTTATGATATACTAATCTACAACAAGTCTTGGAAGGATCATGTTCAACATGTTGATAGAGTGCTCAAACTATTGGAGGAGAAATAATTATATGCAAAACCTCCAAATGTTTCTTTGGAGTACAAGAGGTGTAATATTTAGGTCATATTGTATCTCATGAAGGTGTTAAGGTAGACCCTAGAAAAATTAAATCCATTAAGAAATGGAAAATCCCCACATCCATAAAGCACCTGCGAGGATTTCTCAGATTGACAGGGTATTATCGCAAGTCTATTAAGAATTATGGGAGAATAGCAGCTCCTCTAACAACATTACTGAAGAAAGATGCATTTTCTTTGATTCCAGAAGCAACGAAAGTCTTTGAACATCTTAAAGAGGAAATGTGCCAAGCACCGGTCTTAGCTACACCAAACTTCACAAAAACCTTTATTGTGGAATGTGATGCCTGAGGAAATGGAATTGGTGCTATTTTAATGCAAGAAGAAAGACCCATTTCTTTTGAAAGTCGTCCAATCAAAGGAAAGTATTTACACAAAGCTATTTATGAGAAGGAAATGTTGGCAATACTACATGCACTTAAGAAATGGAGACCTTACCTAATGGGAAGACACTTCAAGGTAAAAACAGATCATGATAGTCTTAAATACTTTTCAGAACAAACATTATCTTAAGAAGAGGAGCAAAAATGGGTCACAAAGATGTTGGGTTATGACTTTGAAATCATCTACAAAAAGGGGAAGCAAAATTTTGTTGCAGATGCACTCTCAAGAAAGGATGAGGATGTGGGAGCATTTATTTGTGCCATTTCTATTATCCAACCAGATTGTATAATGAAGAAAGGGATGAATGGAAGAATGATGAAGAAGTGTGGGCACTCATTCAAAAGTTACAACAAGACCACAGTACATATAATACATTTAGCTGGAAAAACGATTCGTTATGGTTCAAAGATCACTTATACCTTTTTAAGAATTCCCAACTCAAACAAAATATTCTTATGGAATTACACACCTCTCCCTTAGGAGGGCACTCAGGATTTTTTAAAATTACCACAGGGTTAAGAAGGATTTTTTTTGGGATGGCCTTAAATCTGATATTCAAAAGTTTGTGGAGGAATGTTTGGTTTTCCAACAAAGTAAAGTTGAAACAATTAAGACCCCAAGTCTATTAAAACCTTTATACATTCCAAGTAAACTTTGGAAGGATGTTTCAATGGATTTTATCACAGGGTTTACCCAAGTCCGAAGTAAAGAGTGTGATCATGGTGGTAGTTGATAGAATTACCAATTATGCACACTTTTGTGCATTATCTCATCCCTTTAAAACCAATACAATTGCTAATGCATTTATGGAAAAAATTTGAAAGCTACATTGAAACCCAAAGATTATTGTAAGCGATAAAGATCCCATTTTCACTGGAAATTTTTGGACATAATTATTTTCCTGTCTGGGTACTCAGTTAACTCATAGCTCATCGTATCATCCTCAATCTGATGGGAAAATTGAGATAGTGAACAAATGTTTGGAAGGATATCTCCGTTGCCTTGTATTTGATAAACAAACTTAATGGGTAAAATGGTTGCCTCTGGCTGAATGGTGGTATACCACTTCCTTCCATATTGTAGCAAAAATGACCCCATTTACGTCACTATGGATATCATCCATCATCCATCACATCATATTTAAGAGAAAATTCTAAGGTTCAAGCAGTGGAAGATCACATCGAGCATCAACAACAAGTTCTCCAACTCTTAAAGGATAACCGCACTTTGGCACAGAATATAATGAAAGAACAGGCAGATCAACATCACAACGAAAGAAGTTTTGATGTAGGTGACTGGGTATTTCTATGACTACAACCATGCAAAAAAAATTCCCTCAAGCAAGCTAAGAAGGATAATAAATTATCATCAAAGTATTATGGTCCGTACAAGGTGTTGCAAAAGATTGGCACTATGGCATACAAATTGGAGCTTCCTACAACTTTCCGAGTGCACCCAGTTTTCCATGTTTCATGCTTAAAGAAGGTTATAGGTGACAAGCTCCGAGTTCAAACAATATTGCCATAACTTGACGAGGAAGGAAAAATCATATTGGAACTTGAAGCAGTCACAGAAACAAGAACTCGATAGCTACAAAATCGATCAATTTCAGAGTATCTCATTAACTGGAAGAACTTACTCGTTGAAGATTACAATGGGAGGATGAGAATTTTATACAGAAGCATCCACAACTACTCAAGCGTTGAGGACAACACTTTTTTGAAGGAGAGGGGCATGTTAGGCCCATATAATACTAGTGTATTCCCTTATTATCATTGTCATTGTAGCCCTTATTGTTATTGTTGGGCCCATGTTGTCCCCATATTGTTATTGTTGTGCCGACTTGACTATATTGTGACCACTTAGAATCCTATATATAGAAAGGAGGTCTTGTCATTTGTATCATCCAATAATTGTTAATTTGTGTAATTTAAAGGAGGTTTTCCCCTCGAAGAGGCTAATTTTGAAGTCGTTGCTCTATCATTTCTATCTTTTTGTGAGCTGGTTTCATAACAAAGAGTGATTCCACAGTGCCTATTGGAAGTAACTGCACAACTCTTGACGATAGTGACTACAAAATCCTTGGTGATAGTGAAGGTGCAGTTCATAAAGACAGTGTTTGAGAGGCCTTTACTGATAGTCAATGCGCAATTCAAGCCAATAGTGAGTTTGTAGTTCCTTAAGTTAGTGTTGTTACACTTCTTAGTAGTAGCCATATCACTCTTGAATCCTAGTCTCCCGACATGCACTCATGAACCCTGATCCTTAGTTGCATGTATGCTCTCCTTGCATAAAGAGTCTACCATGGAGCTCACTCAAGATCGTCTTACACATTCGAGCTCTGTGCATTTTGGAGCATAAGGAGTATTCTATCACTCTTAGTTGCAACTGCACTATCCTTTGGGTGAGTTTCTCATTTGTTCCTTTTTCGTGCTTTTGTTTTTGTAAGTGTCACCTTCACTTTCGTGATTGTCGTTTTTGCTTGCTTTCACTTTCACAAGTGTTGCTTTATCTTTCTTTCACTTTCACAAGTTTTGATTTTTCTTTATTTCACTTTCGCATGTGTTGCTTTCACTTTCTTTAGATTTTGCAAGTGTCGTTTTCACGTATTCTTACTGTCACAAGTGTCAATTTTGATTGTTTTCACTCTTGCACGTGTCACTTTTGCCTATCTTTGATTATCTTGTTAAAGAATTTTCATGTACCAAAAGAGGCAGTTCTAGCACGCCGTATTAGCTGATCCTATCTATCATAAGAATATGCACTAGGCACTTTCCCATATCTTAGCACCTTTTTGGTTGCAATCAAAACTTGTGTTTCAATTTGTATTCTAAGTGTCATAAGCCTACATTTCAACTGTTGCACTCAGAAATAAGTGTCACTCTGTTGTCATTTCAAGGTATGGATGTTGATTTTGAGTATGATACATTCTATTAGGTTGTGTTCAATGGTATACATGTGCGAGATCACTATTCCAAAGCTTATTTGGCGTGTCTTGTTCTTTCTTGTTCCACTCATCCCACATTCAACCAATTTTGGAGATTCCCTTGTCCTTATCTCTTGCACACCTGGACTCCCAGTCAGTGGATGAGTGCATAACACATTTTTAGTGAGAAGTGACATATCCTTAACTCTTGCAAATGTGCACTGTGCCATCCTAAGGAAAACCTCCTTCACAAGTATATTTCATAATCTTGAAGCATAACCTCTCAAGTATTTACTGGTTACACTTTCTCATTGTGCATAACGTTAACCCTTGCCCACATCCATTGTGCACTATGCAATTCTATTGGACAGTGCAACCTACTCCTAATCAATGCTAAAGAGAACTACGTAATTCACTGAGTCTGTCCCTCAATCACTGTGGATTGCATAGTTACAATGGCTAGTCTTACAACTTCTATTGACGGAGACCCTGCATTTCACAATTCCTTACCTTTTCTTTCCTCCTAATGGGCATTGCATTATTCTAGCGAACAATGGGGTCATCCCTCAATCCATGTGAAGCTAAACTATGCAATCCTTACCTTCCCTTCCTCGAGCATTGCATATCCTCAGTTAACAAGCTCATCACCCTTGTCTCCTAGACTTGCCCAATACGTAGAACCTTGAAGAGCCTCTCCTTATTGTGCATTTCATAGTTCCAATGGAGAACGTGGTCATCCTTTGGTCACTGCTAAGCTCAACTGCGCAATTCCTAGTATCTATCTCTGAAAACCCTTGCCCATTATCCCATCATAGTTAGCATCTTCCATGAGCAAGAAAAGGTAGAATATATGGTTTTTAAACTGATGTTGACTTATCATGAGTGGACTTCATTTGTAGGTGTTATCATCTCAACATGGCAGGGTGATTGTGGGGGTGATTTTATGAATGATATATTGCCACAATATTAAATTATCAACTAGGGAATCATAATCAATAAAGCTGATGCACTATATGTGTTGATAACATGTAATTTCCTATGTCTGATGAGTATAACCTAGATAAAAACCAATACTAACTTCCTCACACAATTTGAAAGCAAAAATCAGAAACAAAATCTTAATAAGAAATGTAATCTAATGGTTCTTGCTTAGGTAACAAATCTGTCCATTTACAGGCTCATGTAGTGAAAAGATGGATTCAACTCCATTTTCTTGTAGCCACTGATCTCAATCACTATACTAGAATCAATTCACTGCATTCAAACATTAAACAAAGAAACCAGGACTAGTCTTGAAAGAAACTTTGAATTCTAGTACAAGAAATATATGACAAGAGTCTTCACTAACAACACATGTAGGTTGTTGTCATATGAAATAATTCTACGTTAAGTAATTATGAGAGAGGATCTAAAATGTTTTGTTGTTTTAAAAGTTTTTGGATGACCAATGTTATGAGAAGATTAAGGCAGGTGTTTAAACCTTATTAACACTAAATATTTAGAAAGGGTTGATTCTTTACCTCTGAACAATAATCTGATTTAAAATTGTGTGGAAGGTAGAGATGTAAGAGGATATGATCCCCTAAATAATCAAACTGAATTTTTAGTTAATCATAAGAAAACATGCAAGTAAGCATTGTTTACAATCCAACAAAATATATTTAATCTTATGAAGATGATTTACAATTTATGAATGTAGAGGATCTTACAAAGACCGACAGTCTAATAAAATAATCTCTAAAATATATTATAATTGGAGAGGGGGTTTAAGAGAGACTGATATTCAGTTTTCTCTTACCTAGTTTTCTCCATAAAAGCGTAAATACATGTAGAACAACAAAATGAAGTGAAAACATAAGAAAAACTTACAAAGTGACAAGCCGTTTGATGCAAATCCATATTCCTTTCATTAATGTGAAGCAATTTCAGTTTGATATAATTTTTCTTTAGAAAACTCATCCAAGGGTTCAACCCTTAATACATCGAATTTCTACTTATTTATAAAAAATATTTGGGTTCTAGAAACATCTAACTGATTTACAAAAATAGTACAAAAATGTAGGAATGCTTAAACTGTTGAGGTTGCTCGCACTATCTTCGAGGAAATTGTTAATGACTTGGCCCCAAAATGCATAGCCTTGCTGTCTGTCTGTTGGAAATAAAAAAATTTACTTGATAATATCACACAACTGATCCCACCTTTCATCGTTGGGTATAGAAAGATTTATTAACTTTCTATAAACTTCATCTACTTCAATATATTTCTCGAAAGTTGGCTTGTTGATGAAAATGTGCTTGATTTCATGTTTGATAGTTAAATCAAACTCTAAGGCTTCTATGAAAGCTTTACCTGTGACATGTCCTTTGATACCTACAAACTTGGATTTATCTTTTGCAATAGTGTAAAGTTTCTCACAGTAATCTTCCAAGTTGATTAATCTGTCATTAGGTGCTACTAACCCTTGCAATCCTCCTTGTTTCAGAAAATCAAATTTTGTATGAAATCTCTGGACAATATTTTCCAAAGTTTGTCACTTAGTCGCCAATCAAGCGTTTAAATTCCTTTTCTGCAATACCTTCTTGATTTCTAGGATGGTCTCTATCCTATTTGCAATCTGGATCTGTTCTAACTCTGATATAGTCTTTGAGTTCAACACTTTGATCATGGATGTAGCCTCAGCTAGTTTTTGTCCCACTGCTGTTCTCACTTGTTCAATGGTTGTTTGCACCTGTCAATTAACTCTTCTTGTTCAAAAATAATCTGAATGAATGGCTGAATTCAGTTATGGCATGATTTATATGCATCCAAATTCTTTCCTTGGCTTGGGCCAAGGTGTGAGCCATCAGTGACTAACTTTCTAATTTATCAATATTCTTGGCAAGTTGGTGAGATTTTTGCATCTCTTCCAACAAGAGGGCATCATTTTTTATTTTCTGTTCTTCTAGATTCTTTAGTTTTTGCTGGATCTTATCATTTTCTTGTCTCTAAAGAGACATGTCCTGCATAAATTTGTTCAAATCATCTGGTACTGACGTCGAATCCCCTATTGTCCCTGCAACTGTAATTGGTATGGTTGTTACTACAGATATAGTCAATTGTGCAACCACTTCTTTTTCCTTAAGGTGCTTCTCTATCTATTCCTCCATCTCCTTTATTTGTATATTTTGCTCAATGACCAATTTGAGCATGTCTTCTTTATGCTTTTCACTTTATTCTATCCCTTTTGTTTGTGGATCCTCTGTACAAGGTAACTTCAGCTGTTTCCTGAGCGCTGCTATGTTTGCATTCTTTTTCTTGAGGATCTCCTCCACTAAGTTGACATCACTAGGATCATAACCCAACTTGATCACCAAATCTTCCAATGATTTGATTTTAGTGTCCTTTGCTAATGAATAAATTTTCTCCAATTTTAATTGTGAGTGGACATTGGTGAGAGATGTATTTAACTTTGAAAGTGCCATAGCAGTATTTTTCATAGTGGAGAAAATCATTTCTCCAGACTATCTATGCATATCCATTTGATCAATGGGATGTATTTGATTTGAATCAAATGAGAAGGTAGTCTTCTTATAGTCTGAAGGGGTTTTCAGAGATGGTACTTGAGCCTGTAAGAATGCCATTTGGGTCATTCCTTTTTCACTATCAAATGTTGTTAACAACCTATGCTGGGAGGTAGAAGTCTGCTTCCAAAACTTAGCATAGGTGTTGGATTTGAGTGTTTCATTTTTCTACTAAATTTGCAAAAACTTACTGAAAATGTTGGGATCATAATGTTCACCCTATTCTATTGCCTCTGATTTCTTTAAAGGATTCTGTGAGGCTAAGGAGGTTGTGGTGTCAGGGAAGAGCTCCTTTGACCCTGTGGGAACCTGTAAACCAAACATAACAATAGTTTCTTGTTCTTCCTTATCCTGAATGGTGACATATTTGAGATGTTTCCTATGCTTTTTCTGTTGAATTATGAATTCTTGGGCACTTATTTCTGTACACTCTGAAGATGAAGATTCTTCTCTTTGCCTTTTTTCCTGTTTATCTTGAGGTACTAGAGTTTGGAGGGTGGTTGTAGATAGTATCTACTCTTCTGCTTCTTGTAGTGTATTTTCCTCCCATTGGTCTTGATTCATGAAATTCTCAATCTCCGGTCTAGGGTAATGATTATAAGTTGTGGTTTTTAGTTCCACCCTTAAATTAGAAATTATGCTGAATGAGTCGTATGACTAGGTGAAACTGGGCTGAAAATTGAATTGCTTGAGGATTGAGTCTGCCTCATCTCCTGTTGTTCTGTTTTTACATATGAATGGTCCCACTTGGGTCTTAATATTAAATTGTGATTTTCTTTTACCTAAGAAAAAATGGATTTCATCCATATTGATCATCTGCCTTATGTATTCCAGAGAGAAAATCCTCATTGAAACATATTTAGGTAGCTTGTAGGGAGCCAACTCACATCCATATACCCTAATCTCTTTATAATTCTGACATAGATACCGGTCTCTAGTTTTTGTCTTCTCACTCAGGTGAAAAACCCTTTTAATCTCCGAACTGATCCTTGGCTCACTCTGACTGCTAAGAAGCCCTGCAACTGTATGAACAAAACTATCTATGAAGTCTGCAAATTTAAACTCTGTTGATTTTTTCCTAACTAATGAAGTCCACTGTATCACTAATTGGTTGATTCCTTGATCATCTTGTTTATGTAAATTTATTGTAAACTTATCCCTTTTTGAAAAAGAAACATATAGACTAATATAGATGCATATTTAAACATGCCTTCTGTAGTAATATTCATCATTTGTTCATGCATATTATCAGCCAGAAATTAACTAAAACTAAACATGAATGCTGGCTTATTTTCATTAGAGAAAATAGATATAAAGCCTAGAATATACTCATCTACCCATTGGTCTGATTGATACCCTAAAAGGCAAAAAACTAAAGCAATAATCTCTTTGGATTTCTCTGGGAACATAGAAGTTGGATAAGGGGGATTTTTCTTGGGAATCTGAGAATCTGTTGGAAGGAAAATCTCAAAAATCTGGGCTCTATGAGTAAAGGTGAGCTTATGATACAAATCCATAAGGAAAACTACAGAAAAATGGCCGAGGGAGTCATTTTCAAGAATAAGCAACATCTGGTTTATGGTTTCAGGTGCAATTGAGACTAGAATGTCTCCATTTTGGTGTAGGAATTTACAGGGTAAGTTCCACAGAAAGAATACCAAAAGGACACCGCTCACAACCAGATCTCAAATCAATACACCAGTATTTTTGACGTGGTTAAAACCCTCAGAGTGCAAGGAGGGAAACAGTCCACGGCCTGTCCCAACGTGGGTACTACAGGCAATTTATTAATCAAAGAATGAAAATTTACATAAGCTTCTCTCATGCACGGATTACCCGAACAATGACCCTCCATGCGCTTTAAATAGAACTCATGGACCAATCGGGTGTCAAGCCACGGATCAAGTGTCGGTAATACCGAGGTGAGAGTGAACCGTCGGATCACTACATATCGTGACCGTCGGATTGTAAGTTACAAAATGTACAACGGTAAAGAAACACACTTTACCTAACTCTAACCTAACTCTATACTAGACCAAGATGAACTTAACTATATCCTATGTGTCGGAATATCCTAACATCCCCCCTTAAGAACAACTTGGGATAGGATTGAAGGATTTACAAATATGACACAATAGGAGAAGGAAGGAGGCACTAGAGCCTATCCCCCCTTAGTGACAACTTCCTGAACTCCAAGCATATATCGAAGTTTAGTGAACTTCGCCTCTGTGAGAGCCTTTGTGAAGATGTCTGCAACCTGATCATCTGTTGGACAATATTGCACTTCAAGAACATGGTCATGAATGAGCTTTCTGATGAAGTGCATGTGTAGTTCAATGTGTTTGCTGCGCTGATGCTGGACTGGATCTTTGCATAGCTGAATGGCACTTTGATTATCACACCAAAGTGTGGTGGGATGCTGCTGCTCAAAGCCAAACTCTGATAGGATCTGACGAAGCCACAAGGCTTCCTTACTAGCTTCCACGGCACCACGATACTCTGCTTCTGCTGACGAAAGAGAAATGGCAGCCTGTTTCTTACAAGCCCATGTAATAGGTCCTGAACCAAGAGTGAAGACATAACCGGCAGTAGACTTCCGATCATCATGGTCACCAGCCCAATCAGAATCAGTGAAACCAACTAGTAGAGGAGCTGCTTTGGCACTGTAATGAACCCCAAACTGTATTGTACCTCGAACATAACGAAGTATTCTTTTAGCTGCTTTCCAATGACTTTCACGAGGGTTTTGCATAAAACGAGCAACAAGGCCAACAACAAAGGAAAGATCAGGACGAGTATGGGTTAAATACAAGAGTTTTCCGACAAGTTGATGGTATAAGGTAGCATCTACTTCAGGAGAAGTACAAGAGACTGAAAGTTTGACTCCAGACTTAAAGGGAGAAGGGGCTGGCTTACAGTCTTCCATGTGAAAATGACGAAGAATATCACAAGCATACTTGGACTGGGAAAGGAAAATACCCTCTTGGGATTGCAAGACTTGAAGACCAAGAAAATAGTGTAAGTGTCCTAAGTCTGTCATTTCAAATTTCTTTTTAAGGCTGGACTTCACATGGTTTATAAGGTTGGGATCACTACCAGTAAGAATAAGATCATCAACATAAAGAACAAGGATGATAAGAGAGTTGCCCACTTTCTTGGTGTAGACAGTATTGTCAGAATGACACCTAGAAAAGCCAGATTCTAAAAGAAAGCTATCCATTTTGGCATACCAAGCCCGAGGAGCTTGCTTGAGGCCATAAAGGGATTTCTTAAGTCGACAAACAAGGCTAGAGTCTGTTTGTATGAAGCCAATGGGTTGTTCCATATAGATTTCTTCCTGCAAGTCCCCATGCAAGAAGGCAGATTTAACATCCATCTGATGGACTTCCCATTTTAAAGAGGCAGTAAGGGAAAGAACAAGGCGGGTGGAGTTCATTTTGGCAACAGGGGAAAAGGTTTCAGTGTAGTCAATGCCTTCAACCTGTGAAAAGCCCTTAGCAACGAGACGAGCTTTATGTTTATCAACTTTCCCATCTGGTCCATACTTGGTTCTGTAAACCCATTTACATCTAACAAGTTTGCGTCCCTTTGGTAGAGGAACAAGATCCCATGTATCATTTGTCATCAATGAATGATATTCTTCATTCATAGCTGCTTCCCAATGTGGATGGCCTGAAGCTTCTGCAAAAGTGTCAGGATCATGATTTACTGGAGCTTGAGCCAGTAAAGAAGAGGCTCTTTCAAACTGAGAATGTGTACGTCGCCGATCTGTAGGATCACCGGCAAGATCACCTGCTGCATCCCGAGTAGCACGGACCCATCTTGGAAGTTGAGGATCCTGAGAAGGTGGAGGAGGATTATCATCCTCGCTTTCATCATCTGAAGAAGAAATGTTTTCAAAGATAGAAGAGATAGGAAGAGGTGGCACATCCGCCGGACTAGGCTCGCAGACCGATTTGTTTTCATCAAATTTTACATCTCTTCTAATGATAACATTTTTGGACTTAAATGGAATAAGTCTATAACCTTTTACATCTTCAGAATATCCAACAAAAGTACATTTCTCACTCTTAGGTTCTAAAGCTTTATGCTTTTCATCTGGAATATGGGCCCATGCTTCACTTCCAAACACACGAAAGTGACTTACATCTGGTTTAATGGAACTCCAAGCTTCTTCTGGAGTGATATTCTCTAGAACCTTAGTAGGAGTGCGATTGATTATATAATTTGCACAATTAATTACTTCGGCCCAAAAACTAAGACTGAGTCCTTTAGATTGCAGCATACAATTAGCCATTTCCTTTAAGGTGCGATTTTTCCTTTCAGCTACACCATTTTGTTGTGGAGTGTATGGAACAATATGTTGCATTTGAATTCCATTTTCGGTGCAAAAGTTGATGAATGTGTTTTTAACATATTCTCCACCATTATCAGTTCTTAGCTTAAGAATTTGATGTCCAGATTGTTTTTCAACAAAGGCTTTGAAGGCCAAAAAGGTGTTAAATACTTCACTCTTGAGTTTTAAGAAGTATACCCAAGTGCGTCTGGAGAAATCATCAATGAAAGTTAAGAAGTACTTGCAGCCAGAGAATGAAGCAACAGGAAGAGGACCACATAAATCACTGTGCACAAGCTGTAAAGGGGCTGAGGCGTGCCAAGAGGCACGTTTGTCAAAACCAAGGATAATTTTAGGGGCGAATGTTCGCCCTTTGGCGAAATTAAGGGGTTTTAAATTTTTAGTGGGCGAATATTTTGTATCATAGTACATTTTTACAAATCACCTCAAATAGCCCACCTTATTTTAAGGCAGAGGGTAAAAAAGGTAAATTTAGCCCTTGAAATTAGGAGTTACAACCTTCCATTCGCCCATTTTCAAGAATAGGTTTTATTTAAGTGAATCCATTCGCCCATTTTCAAGAATAGGTTTTATTTAAATGAATCCTATGGGCCAAATACCATATTTATAAAAGAGGTATGGTAAATTAATAAAAATATAAATAAATGAGAGGTATGGTAAATAAATAAAACATTTTTTATATTTACTCCATAAGTCACCTTGTGTAAACAAATAAAAATATAAGTAAAGTGGAGGTACGGTAAATAAATAAAACGTCTTTTTATACTTACTCAAAAGGTATGGTAAATAAATAAAAATATAAATAAACTAGACGTATGGTAAATAAATAAAACCTCTTTTTATATTTAGTCCATAACCCTCGTTCTATTTATGAAGGGTCAAGAAAAAGGTTTTATTTAAGTGAATCCTATGGGCCAAATACCATATTTGTAACAGAGGTATGGTAAATTAATAAAAATATAAATAAACTAGAGGTATGGTAAACAAATAAAACATTTTTTTATATTTACTCCATAATTCACCTTATATTTACGAACACTCAAGGTGGGTGATTCAACAAAGGAAACGGAGAAACGATGGAGCTAGGGTTTACTCTGTGCAAGAACGCTTTCCTGGGTGCGGCCGCCTTGCCCCTGCCTGCTGTCGGCCTGAAGGGCTGCCATGGAGGCCATGAATCATGGCGGCAATGGAGGTCTCTTTACCACATGAATGCATCGTTCATGCGTGGTCTTCCTGGCTTACTCTTAGCACATGGGCTCTCGGAGTTATGCCCTCACCGGCAAACTGAAATGCTATGGACGCCCTGTTTCTAGTTGAAACAGACGGGTTTGGGGGCTCAAAGGCCGCAGTGGGTTTCCCTCCACAGTTTGAATCACGCACAGGAAGCGGGACAAGGGGAGTATGTACCCAATAGCGATTCAAGGCCTGAGTGGGGACTTTTGTTCGCCCAAGGTATACAGCAGGGGGTTGTGCCGGGAACTCCCGGAGGTTTTTCGAGCCCGGGGGTGGTCGCTGGACGGACTCCCTTTCTAATCGTTTCACTTGCCGTCATGGGCATTGATACTCTCTACCTGTTGGTTGCTGAGAACCTCGCTTATACAGAGGAGGTGATTTTTCGTATTTTCTTGAATCAAATTAATTATAGGATTACCATGAAGCAACAGACCTGCACATTGAACTTGGCAATGGAGGCTTGGACTCAAAATCTCTTGTATGCCAATATCTGTTCAGTGCGGCCCTCGGCGGCTTTTGCCCTTTCCTTTGACGCGCGCCCTGGGGGTTACAAGCGTGAGGAAGACACCAGATCCTAGGCAGATCATGGTACCGAATTAGAGCGGTGCTCTGCATCGACAGCCTGGCTACCATCTGGACAGCGAAAACCCAGCAAAGTAGCAAGGGGACGGTCCACAGAGGCTACTTATGAGCTGGGAGCAGAGACGGGGAATAACACAAATGAGACGCATAAAAACAGGGGAGCGAAGGAAATGACACAGATCACATATAACCCACAGAAGCTCACCCACAAAGCGGCTGAACACTACCAGGACGAAAACAGGATTCAAATTTTTATAAAATCTACTGAGGAAGGTCATCGATGCATGCGACTTCGTATGGGCTCAACCATACAAGAGCTTAAAAAAGAAATACAACAACAGCTTGGAATACCATCAAATCAACAGAACCTGATTTGCGCAGGACGATGTCTACAGGACCAGCATACTATTCAGGAATATGGGATCAGTCAAGATACAACCATACTTCTCAACCTAAGGTTGCGTGGTGGAAGCAAGGGCTCTGGTTCAAAGGCGCCAGCTTCATTCCGTGACGCAGTCAAGGGCAAAGAAAAAATGCAGAACAAACCAGTGACACTAACTGAGCTACCAGGCCCATATATAGTAGATCAAAAACTGGAATCCCCAAGGCTCCAAGTTTCAATGCCAGAGGTAACAGCTCTACACTCTGCCTTCACTAAAACTGCTATAATATGTAGATTCAATGGCTTCTGGCCAAAATCTGATGCTTTACATCAGTGGATTTATTCCAATTGGACTCCAGAATGCGATGTACATCTATGCTCAAAAGGCTTCTTCATTGTTAGCTTCCATACAGAAGAAGAAAGGGATAGTATCATTACTGAGGGGCCTTGGTTTTGGGGTAATGCTGGTCTTTTTGTTACCCCTTGGTTCGCTGATTTTGATGCAAACACTATGAAAATCACAACTATGCCGGTTTGGGTGCGGCTTCATAATCTCCCACTACATTTCTGGCATCACTTAGTTTTAGCAGCCATTGGGAATACCTTAGGGAAATTCATAAAAATGGACGAGGACAGATTAAGCAGAGGTATCTTCTCCTTCGCCAGAATTTGCGTTGAAGTGGATATGAGTCAGGGGCTGCCTGAACATATCACACTGAACTTCAACAACTCTCAGCGGCTTCAGCCCCTTGACTATGAAAATACCGCTTTCAGATGTCGCAGCTGCAGGCAAACAGGACACCTCCATTTTGACTGCCCCCTGGTTAAAAAGAATCCCAAAGGAAACAAGAACAGGAAAAAAAAGCCCAATGGTTGGCAACACACGGAACCGCTGGAAGAAGAGGACATACCTTCAGAACAGGCAGTCAACCAAGAGGAATCGGACACAAATATGGAACAGCAGGGTACACAAAAGGATATCTCCCCTGATCCTCATCCGGAACCGCCCCAATTTCAACCCCAGCAAAATCCCCAGCTGGATGTAGGGGGCATCAAAAGAACTCATGGTTCGGAAGGCTCTGAATCCGACAAGGAATCACCAGTGAACAATCTGGAATCCACGCGGGCTCTCATTGTTTCCTCCCCTGACACACAAGGTTGGCGTAGAGTGGAGAAGAAAAAGGGCCGCAAAGATTAGGATTGCGGCTATTTGTAAAATATTTTCTTTATATTTGTATCTGTCCTCCTCATGGACGGCTTTTTGCATATGCTACTAGCATCTACAACATGTAATTTTCTTCATTTTATGAATAAAATTACGAACTCTATTTTCCCCGGAAAAATATTTACGAACACTCAAGAAATGGCTTATATTTAGGTGAAACCTGTGGGAAAAATACTATGGGACAAATACCATGCACTAGATTGCTATTAATACCATGCAAAAAAACCATTATTAACCCTAATATTAGAATTAATAAAAATAAAAATGGCACATGGTATTGACCCATGGTATTCACCAAAATGGCACATGGTATTGACCCATGGTATTCACCTGGAATGTGGCCTATTTAAATGGGGCAATTAAACCAGCATAGATCCATTTTTACTCTTCTCTAAGAGTTCACAATGCTAAGATTCACTAGGACTTTACAAAGTTTTATTATTTAGTGAAAGACTCGCCAAGATCTTACAAGATTTTATAATTGAGTAAAATATTCGCCATCCCTGGTGAGAGATTCGCCAAAAAATTATATATACATATTATATTATTGATAAAATCGCCTTCCATTTTTCCTATATACCATGGAGATTCGCCCATTTATTATATTTATAAATTTAGGGGGGGTTCTTAAAATTTTCCCTGGTCAAAACTGTCCCGATGATGTTTTCCGAGTACACATCCGGAACAAACACCATCTCTGCAAGATACCATAGGAAGACCTGTCACCATATTTTCTTTACATAGATGCTGAAGGGAGCGATAGTTTAAGTGACCAAATCGCTCATGCCAAAGTTTGCTCACTTCATCATTATGAGCAACAAATACTGAGGGAAGATTTGATGACCCAAAGTTGTGAAACTTATACAACCTTTTGGAATCATCAGCAAGACCAGTAGCTAGAATCTGTTTAGGATCTTTTAGATCCTTGATTACAACATCATGAGGTGAAAATTCAACAATTTTACCTTCACCTGAATGAGTTATCTGATAGACAGATAGAAGGTTGCAGGATAAGGTTGGAACACATAATACATCATTAAACTGACCATTGTCTAGATGAACAGTTCCAGTTCCTACAAGATTAAGAGATCTATCATCACCAATATATATATTTTTGGTGTTACAATCATTTAAAGAAGAAAACATGGCTTGATTTTTGGCCATGTGACAAGAGGCTCCAGAATCAATGAGCCACTCATGAGAATGAGAAGAAGAAGAAGATACATTTAATGCATAACCAGACTGAGATGATTGATAATGACATGCAGAAAGTGCCATTCCGGAAGTTGAAGTTGAAGTAGGCTCCACATGGATTTTATGTTTCTTCATTGTGGCTTCCAAGGCTTCCATCTTCTTAAAGCATTTAGATTCTAAGTGGCCATCTCGATTACAAAAGTTACAATGTCTATCAGACTTCTTCCATTTGTTTTTATTGGTCTTATCATTTTGCTGAAATTATCCTTCATTTTGAGGCTGAGATGGTTTAGGACCATTCTTTTGAGGATATGACTTCTTAGGATTCTTTGAATTTGGTTGCTGCTGGGCGGCTAACGCTTTCGTGGAAGAGTTTCCAAGATTAAGAAGACCAAGGTGTAAGAGTTTTTCTTGTTCTCTTATTAAGGAATCACAAAAGGAGTCAAAGGAAGGGGCCTTGTATTCTTGTCCTTGACAAATGAAAGCTTCCCTTGTAGAATGGAAAGTGGAAACAAATACAGAGTAGGCTGGTCCCAACTTAGTAAGGATGGAATAAATAAGGTTACCATCTTCTTTATTAACTTTAACACCTTCCAAGAGATATCTAAGGGTCTTGAATTTGGACAAGAAATCTTCAATGCAAGAAAAATTATTAGGATCCAAAGTAAGCAGCTCATTTTCAAGTTGTTGGGCTCTAATTTCATTTTTAATTCCAAAAACTTTAGCAAGTTTTTCTAATGCTTCATGAGGAGTCTCAAGTTCTGCAATGTGGAATCTAAGATCAGGAGAAACAGACATCCCTATCAAACCACGTGCTTGATCTTGTCTATTTTCCCATTTTTCCGCCTTGTCTTCATCTTTTGGTTTCTTCTCTTGGTCTGTGGCTATTCTGTAGAGACCTTTACTTCTAAGTAAATCTCCCATGTAGGCTACCCATTGGAAGTAGTTAGTGCTGTCAAGAATGACTTGGCATGGACTTTCCATTTTTTTAAAAAAAACTGAAGCTGAAGATGCTGAAAGTAAGTGTTCCAATGGATAGATCTCGAAAAAATAGGCGGTTTTAAAAAAAACGGCTCTGAAAAAGGCTTCCGGATGAAGAAGTTATGGCTTTTTGAAAAAAAATTGTTGACGTTGCCGGCAAAGTGCGCGAATGTGCGGGAATGAAAAAATCCGCCCCCACAAAATGGAGACTTGAACCCAAGACCTCTACTCTCTTAAAATAGCTTTGAACCAATTGATCTATACAAAAAATTTGAGAGAGAGAGAGAGAGAGAGAGAGAGAGAGAGAGAGAGGGGGGGGGGGGGAGGGGGCCTTGGTTTGCGTGCTTGCCTTGAGAAAGCTCTTTTTCCCTACAAAACACAAAACACAAAACCCAACACGAATATGCAAAGAAAAACGAACCTTACGGCTCGAAAAAAAATCTCAAAGTTAGCTTTAGCCGAAAAACTAAATATTTTTCTCAATGTTTCTGATTTTCCGAGATCACACTAAGGTGCATGGAAAAGAGCATACGCATGAGAAAAATCCTTCCTTTCTGTTTCTGATTTGCCCAGATCGCACAGAGTCGCAGGGCAAAGAACATACGCAGAAATGAAAGGTATAGATCCAGTTAAAAAAAGGGCTAAATAAACTAAGACCGAAATAAGCAGAGAGAAAATAACAGTAAACTGCAAAAAAAACACTATATACCTCCCGATCTGAAAAATGACGCAGCTAGGGCTACCGGAAATCTTTTCGCGTGAAACGAAAGGGGTTCCTCACTGGAACAGATGCTCCGAACGCAACAGAGCAGTCCTCTCGGCCCGAAAGCAGTCAGAAACAACAGATCTAGGAAACGGCAGCCGCATGCAGTTCTACCGGCTTCAGATTTGGATCACCAACGGACGCGACCCTCAAATAGCTCTGATACCATGTAGGAATTTACAGGGTAAGTTCCACAGAAAGAATACCAAAAGGACACCGCTCACAACCAGATCTCAAATCAATACACCAGTATTTTTGACGTGGTTAAAACCCTCAGAGTGCAAGGAGGGAAACAGTCCACGGCCTGTCCCAACGTGGGTACTACAGGCAATTTATTAATCAAAGAATGAAAATTTACATAAGCTTCTCTCATGCACGGATTACCCGAACAATGACCCTCCATGCGCTTTAAATAGAACTCATGGACCAATCGGGTGTCAAGCCACGGATCAAGTGTCGGTAATACCGAGGTGAGAGTGAACCGTCGGATCACTACATATCGTGACCGTTGGATTGTAAGTTACAAAATGTACAACGGTAAAGAAACACACTTTACCTAACTCTAACCTAACTCTATACTAGACCAAGATGAACTTAACTATATCCTATGTGTCGGAATATCCTAACATTTGGGCCACAATGGTTCTTTGCAGTGGAATGTATCTAGCCTGGCACCACATGACAAGGTCAGGGAAATAGTGTGTCTATGGGAAAATGAACATAGGTAACCAGGGATTCCTAAAGGTTAATTTCATCTTGCTGATCTAGGTAGTTTTTCTTCAACCAGTGGTGTAATTCGAATAGGTCAAATTCACGCCCGGTGTCGGCAATCTTGTAATACTGGTATGGCAATGGCATATGGTCAAGGTCCAGGGTAGCAGAGGTTTTGAGGTTATCCTCACTCTTTGATTTGCTACTATAGGACTGGCCCTTTCCCTTTGGTGCCATGCCTGAGGAATTTGAAAAAGGAAAAAGAGGACAAAGCTTTGGCTTGAACAGATACCTCGATAAGCGATGCATATCTGTCAACGATAATGGGCTGTGAATTTGTTGAAATTGATAGGTGCTGGAAATAGTAGGGGTTGCGAGAGTTAAAAATCATACCTGCAATTAAGAATAGTAACAACACAGCTAGTAGAGTCACGCGGGATGAGACAAGGTGGATTTTATAGGACTTAGATCAATTACCGTTTTGGTTAGAACTGTTACAGAATGAGATTTAGATGTATTAATGGGAAACGAGAAACGAGAAATTTACAACGGATAATTGTATAACAGGTAAATGTAAATGAGAATATGTGGTGCGGTGTAATTAGCGGTAGGTGAAATAAGGGAGGTGACATGGTGACCATTCATGGGAGCGGAGGAGAGATAGGAAGATTTCGAGGGGGGGGGGGTAGTGGTATATGGTTTTGAGTGAGGGGGGTGCGAAGTCATGAGGAAACACCATGTTGCATGGGGTCCAGGAAAAACAATACCACTTTTCGGACCCCCCTGCTGTTAACGTGAAATGGGATGAGGCAATGCGAAGTTGTTTCCCCACCATTGATCTGGGAGGGGAATATCATCGCAGTTGAAAAGTGCCTTTGCGATATCACAAGCTGACAAAACATCTTGTCGTCTCTTGACCTTATAATACAACCCAATGCTTAATGCTTATTACAAATTTCTAATCATGTTTAAATGACATGATTAATTCATTATTTAACCAAGATTAATCTATCTAAAGCATGCTTAATATATCCTAAGGGCGAATTTGATCTAGCAAACCCCTTTTTATTTCCTAAGGTTACTTATAACCCTAATCTAGTGCATATAATGCAATTGACCAAGTTTAAATGCTTTGGTCACTTGTTCTCTAATCTATCCTATCTACTAATTTCAACCAAGATTAAACATATTGGTTGAATTATTTCCTAATCTAAAAACATAAATTTAAATATGTTTGATCATGATTATACAATATGATTCAAATAGGAATTATTTCTAGTGGCATTTGAGCTTGTTCACTTGTACACTTGTTTTTCTTTTCATGGGGTTCTTTTCATTATTATTTTTCAATTATTTCATATTTTCAGTGTTTTTTCAAATTTTTATTTTTATTTTTATTTGTTATACCCTCTTTTATAAATATCTAACTTATTAAAACCATTTATGTTACAACATCGGCTCCAATTGGGGACTGCTTCCTCCTGCAGGATGCAGAGAACTTGCAAATCCATGTGCCTTCTTCTCGGGGTAATGTGGTCTTTGTTGAAAACAATCACACATTGCTTAAAAATAAAACATTCCAGTGATGTACAAATGATGAATGAATGAATGAATCTCAATATTGTATATAATGCTTCAAGTATTTCCCATTGACAGGCAATGAGGAATATTGTCCTTCCAAGTTCTGCAAGATAAAAGTATTGTTTCCTTTAACTTCTGCAACGCTAAAAGGTCCAAACCAAAGATTATCAAACTTTCTATGTTTTCCTTTATCTTTCTTCCCTTCTAGCATGCCATCTTAATAATAAATATCCTTCTTTAAAATCTCTTTCTCTAGCCTTTCGTTCAAACATACTTTTCAGTTTGTTCTGATATTTCCGAAGCTTATATTGAATTTCATCTCTATTTTCATTAAGTTCTATAATCTAATTGATTCTCTTAGAAAAATCCTCAGGTCCTTCATTTACTTCTTGTAAAAATCTCATGACAGGAAAAGTTAGATGCGTAGGAAATATGGATTCTTTACCATAAACAAGCTAAAATGGAGATTTACCAGTTGACCTCTTTGTAGATATTCTGTTTGCCCAAACTGCATATATGAGATGGCTATCCCAACTCCTTTTGTGGTCTTCTAGTGTTTTTTTAATGACTTTAACCAACCTCTTGTTTGAAGACTCTGCCCATCCATTTCCCCGTGGATAGTAGGGGGTAGAATGATGCAACAAAATTTTGTATTTCTGACAAACTTCAATCATTTTGACACTGCTAAATGCTGCTGCATTATCTGTAACTATCTGTTGGGTGCATCCAAACCTAGTGTTCTAGCGGCTACAACCACCCTCCAAAATTTTGGCTCGCATGCAAATTTCAGAGCTTACCTCAGATCCTGTAATCAATTATCCTTGGTCGCTTGGGGGTAAGCTTATGATTTCAATCTCCCCTCCTTGATCTTAAGAGTTTCCTGTTTTCCCAACTTCATGCAGCATCTATCATCTTTGGGCATAGGGGTTTTTGTTTGCCATGCAAAGGTGATGTTGTTTTGCTTCAAGGGAATTATGTGCGTATGAGTGGTTGTCATCACATAGACATGTTTCACACTCACTTCACGCACTTTTTTCACGAAGGTTATTGCATCAAGAAAAGTATGTTTTATGCAGTATGGAAGGTCTATGTTGTGTCACTAAATGTCTGTGTGCAATCACAATCAAGTCCTATTATGTTTACATATGTTTCACTTATTTCACACTTAGCCATTTTCTCGAGCAACCTAGCCTCATCCAACTTCTTGGAACTGTGCGCTTTGCTTCTACAACCATCAAGCTTCCTCCCTTACCTGCAGAAACCCCATAGTGCGCAGAGACACCAAACTCCCTTACCTGCTGAAACCCCGCAGCGCATAAAGACCCCAACTAGCACTGCTCTCCAGAAATTCATAGAGCAGTACAACTACACTGCACTCAAAAATTGCGCAGAGGTGTCCTCCAAGAACCCCCATCCTGTCGCAGTATCATGTGCCTCAAAACTATGCAATGTTGTCCAAGCTACCCTGTTTGTCTTGCATGCAGAAACTGTGCAGACGTGCCTCCCAAGGTCTCATTATGACAACAGTCATAGTCCACTGAAATTGCGCAGATGTACCTCTTAGTGACTACAGGAAAATGTGACATGCTGAAATCGCTTCCATGGAGTTGAGGAGAAGGACCAAGGAACCAAGTAATGGAAAAGATCAGGACTGTATGAAAACTCCGTCAGATGCATGATCATCTTGAGGGTAAGTATGGTAAGTAAAAAACACCTTCTGAAGCACACCTCTTAGTTGAAGTTTGCAGAACGACTTGTCAATGTCGTATCATTCTGTCCTCAGTGACATGCATGTGTGCAAACACGAAAGGTCACTGTATATGTTTCTTCTACATTTCTTGCATCCTTTTCACTTGTTCGACCAACTATCCTCTTCGACAGGCTAATTGAATGTCATGCTTGTGACCTTGTTCTAGTGATGTTGAAGGTTGTGTTTGAGTTGTGTTCTCTATGTAAACATAAATCACACTCACACACGATGTTGTAAACACTGTGACGCAAGTGTCGTCATGGTCATCCGAATGTTTATCTCAAGTTTCGCACTTGTTGTTCCAACCCGTTGGTCAGTCACACTGAGTGTATGTTGTCTTGATGGTTCAAGGTATCTTGTCACTGAGTCATGTTGAGTGTATGTCCACAAGGTCATGCATGCACAAGTTAAATCGCTCACACAATTAGTCAATTTGTTAAAACTTTGTCGACCATACCTCCCTCCAATAGTCAGACCTTCATTGAGCTGCATTGTGCAATCTCAACTCTCAATGAGCATCTACTACTGCCCAGAATTGCGCAGAACTTGAGGCTGCTTCCTAGGTAGTCTGCACTGCGCAATATTGGATTCGACCCGACTGAACCTCACCCAGAACAAAGAAGAAGTTTCTCATCAAGCCATCTCAAGCTGCACTACCTGCAATAAACACCATCAAGCCTCTAGTTAGTTAACCAAATGGTTTGACCGGACAGTGACCTCGAGACTCACTCCTCTAAAAAATTGCGTAGAAGCTGCTAAGCATGCCCGCTTCTTCTAACTGAAGAAACTGCACAAACATGCCTGACAGACACCCGCTTCCTGTCATTGCATTGCCCTAAAACATTGTGCTATTTTTCTTGCCAGTCACCCTGTCAGCCGACCTGTTACTCATCCTAAAAACTACACAGTTTCCCGGCTGCCCAACATCCCACTCAACTCAGAAACTACGCAAGGATGTCCAGTAGGGCAACATCCCAACTCTGTAAAGTTATTTCCAGTAGCCTCCCGCAACCCGCTGCCAAGTCGCTAGAGAAATTGCGTAGTTTTCACTGCCAGTCTCCCTCTGCTGCTTGCACTATCTCCATGAAAAAATTGCGTAGATCCGCCCTCCAACCGAGCTAGATATCATAGACAGTTGCTGCTGATCTGGACTGCCCATGTCACCCTTACAGTGACCTCTGCGTAGTTTTCATGGACTCTGCATGGAGCTTGCATCCCAACTTGAAATTTTCCTTGTGCAGTTTCAGAGCCTTGTCCTCTCTCCCAGTCACCTGCATTCGAAAGCAAAAAACAATGCATCATGGTAGACTAGGAGATTTATGGATTTGATGTCGTCTCGTCATGAGTGATTTCAGATATAGGTACATGGATGAGATATGGCGTGATGACGAATGGGATGAACAAGGAGCACATGCTATAAGACTTGTTCGTGAACGAATGAAAACGCGAAGCATACCAAGTAGAAAGTGAAGGAGACGCATGCGCATGCATGAACATCAGGAGAACACCAAGACCATCAAAGACTTCACACACCTTTCTATGCGGAAGTGAAGCTATGATACACCAAGAACACACTCATCACTCAGCAACACTGCGGCTTGACATGGACACCACCATCAGCATGAACATACCAATACTCTCATGTCGAGTCATGTCATGAGTCATATCGGCCACATCACTATTGTGGGCCATACTGTTGTAATCAATGTAATGTAACGTGGAAGTCTAAGAGACCCACATGTAAAGTTGAAGAGTCATGTAAGTCAAACAGTCATTAGGGAAGTTGAACGGTTAAAAGGGTCAGTTTCACCCTTGGCTATATATACCCCTGATTTGTACATGCAAGGCACTTTTAATCTTGGCTCCTCCCACATAGCCTTGATAGTGTGTAATCTTTTCTTTGAGGAGCGAGTAATGGCTCTAATGAACCGCTATCGAGGTTAGTGATGTACTGGTGTACAGATGTGTCTTGGAACTTTCTCTTAATTCAGAAGCCCATTAACATTCCATCACGTTTTCACACATGTATTGTATTCGTTTGTAATACTATTCTTTGGACACTTGTAATGCATGTTGTTTTAACCTATATTAAGATAGTTGAACTATTTCGGTTGTTTTAGTACATATGTTATTGGAAATGTGTTGTATATTTTGTTAACACTGTCTTTCCTGTGTGGGCTATCCCACCGGAAACTCAAGAGATTCATTATTGTAAACTTGTTATAACGCCCGTTGCACTCGTGTGGACTATTCCGCTAGGTGTTGTACATGCTATTTGTTCACCCAGTGTTTGTGATTTCCATATCCGTGTGGACTACTCCACTGTAAGATGCACATGTCCTGTTGTGTTGTGTGTCTCTAGCATAGTTTGGACTATTCCCTTTCAACCTAAGACTCACTTCCACCCTCTGCCTCTATAGTGAAAGAACTTTGACACAAGTGGCACTAAGCACTCACTAGGAACATGAACCTCGTTGTTCGAAGACAAAGGAAACCGCTCTCACATGCTAACAAGAAAGAGATAAGGCATATATTTAAGATAATGGTAATTAGGCATTCATACCGGATGGGACTCCCACACCAAATGGTGTGAGTTCTAGTTGGGACTTCATATAGGGGAGATCCCCTGAATGTTGGCAGGTCTAGCATCGTCAACATTTCTGGCGCTAGAAGGAGGGCTAAATGATAAGCTGAGTCCTCACAATCTGTTTTGAATCTCCACATACTTATCATGACTAAACACAAAATTTCTCTTCCAGAGTGTATGTCTTATGGAAATGACTTTGAAATCTTGGAAGAGCTCTGGAATAAATTGTCACGTAAAACATACGATGGTGGAGGCCGATTAGCTTTGGTTAGACATGTGGTTGGCATTGTAGGCTCTTGTGAAAGGCATGAAACCTTTGAAGATTACATGACGTGCGTGCTGTTCACATACATGCTTCAAGGGCACCCACTGCATTGGTGTGCCACGCTGCACAAAAAATCTATTCACTCTCTTCCTCATTTGGTCACAGAGATAGACCGTTATTTCAATCATTTTGACCATAAAGCACTTAATAAAGAAAATCTAAAATTGCGGAAAGCACCTGATGAATCCGTTCAACAATTTCAGACATGCTTTTGTAATCTTGCATACCAATTTCCTAAAGATGAGATTGATTGGGAATTTCTCGATGGAAGAATTAAGTATCTTCTTTACATATCCAAAAATATGCAATTCTTAGAATCATTCAAACCCCTCCCAGCATACCTCGGTCTTAGAGATGCTAAATCTCAGAGGAACGAGGTCACTTTCACAAGTGACTGTCCATCCTCTTCTCATAAAACAGCTCTAGCTCCATAGTGCAAGGTGGGAGAAGGTGCACACACATCTGTTGAACTGTCACATCCTCCTACCCCACTTGCTCTCAATGCCTGTGCAGATTTTCCTTGCAAGCCTACTATTTGTCACGTTGATTCGTTCCCTCAACCTCTGTCCCCCCGTTCCATTGATCCTTCGGGTTGTACTGTCTTGGGTTCTTCCATTCCAAACTCCACACTTGTTGTGAACGAGGATCAAGTTGTTGACGAAGTTGGTGTTGTGTAGCCAACCTGCACTATCATGCATGATGAGTGTGTGCAGGAATCTAAAGAAGAACCTGCAGTGAAGGATGACTCCCTTCCATCCATGCCTGCTTCGCTCTAACCTGACATCCCTTGTGATTCTACCACTTTTGATTCTCCCTGTGAAAACTCATTTTCGAATGTTTCTAATTCTGATCATTGACAGGACACATCGGATGTCAGCCTATCATTACATTGCGGAGAGGACACATCTTCCTTGAAAATCCGTCCCATCTGTCATCTGTAATTTCTGAAAACACAAAGTGTGAACATCCTTGTTTCTCATCTACCCCTCTACACGATTCATCAAATCATGAGGATGCTGATGAACATCCTGAATTTTCTGATCGTGGTTGTAGTGGTATCTATACTTCTTCATTTGATCATGATGTTGATTCACTCATTGTTAATCTGTCTAAGCCATTGGTCTCCGATGATATACCTATTGAGGAAGTGGAAACCTCGTAGGTTGTCGAGGCACTTCAGCCTGGGCTAATGGTTATTTCAAGCATTCTTTGTCCTAAGGTTAATTCCACTTCCGACCAAAAAAATTTCGAAACACCCAAGGCTCCTCATCACTCTCTGCTTCACATTGCAGATCAACCAAACACCCAGATTTCGCTTCCTCCACTTGAACCACATGATCCCATCGCTCAAGATTTGGAGGAATATTACACAACGAGCATGCTTGCAAAGCATAAGCTATTGGTATTTATCATGTTTTCTCGTATGTCACAATCCAAAGAGTGTGTATGTTTATTGTTTGCACGTAGTGCGTCACAACACCATGGTACGTCTGTAGAATGTTTGTTTTGTGCATTCACTCTTTTCTATTCTATGGATGTTTTAGAACTTGGAGCATGTTTCTCTTCACTGACCTATCTTTCTTGTTCACTGGTTTACATGCATATCTTTATTGTTAACCATGCTTTCACCAACATGGGTCAGCCAATGCACTGGTGGTTGCATTGGAAATATCACTTCATATGAATAGGCCCATGCACTGTTTAGCATAGGAGTAGGAGTAGTCTTTGCTTCTCTCTTTGCTTTGCTTTCTAGTTTTCTTGTTTGTTTGCTTGCTTACTTGGTTTGTTTTGCTTGCTTTCTTTCCTTGCTTACTTGTTTTTCTCTCGCTTTAATGTTTGGCTCTCAAGACAAGCTGGTAAAATCTAAGAGGACTTGTACATCTATCAACATCTTGCTATATGTTGTCCTCTCTCTTTATGAAGAGCTTGTTGTCTTCAGTCGATGATGCCTTGACGGAAAATACGTTATGTTTAAAGTGAGAATTGGTGAAAACACAACACTTGCACTCTAACTAGCACCACCTACTCTAGTCGGTTGTTTTGGGTTAACCCTTCTCAGCTCAGTCAAGTAAAGTAAGGTGAGGGGGAAAACCTTAACAAGTATGTCAAAGATATACATAACATACTTCTCTGAAGGAACAAGCTCTTCCGCTCTCAATAAGTCGGGGTCCCACTTCCGCCTCTAAAATAAATAAGTGCCTATGCACAATTCTTTGAAAAAGGAAAAAATGAAAAAATGAAAATTCTGAAAAAATGAATAAGGTGAAAGAAGAGAAATGATTCCTATGCAGAGAGGTGATGCAACTAACTCCATCGGGGTACTGACCAGGCACGCTGGCAGCGGAGCGATGCTTGTGCTCCTGCGTGACTCCACTGGGGTATTGTCTAGGCCTATAGGCAGCGGAGCAATGCCAGAGATGAAATTTAAACTTTGACAGTCATATTACTTGTTTACCAATATACCCCTCATCCCAAATCGAAACAACTAAGTTGACTTGGCTTGGAATGTGTGCTGACCGATCAAGAGAATGGTAGGGACTACATCTGTCACACAAGCTAGTGCGGAAGCCATTGTGATCAATGAATTGAACAATACTTTCGGAAGGGTTAGACTCGCTTTTCATGAAACAAGGTCCATTCAAAGAGCTAGAGCTCTACCAGTGTGTCGCCAAGTGTTATAGCAGTTTCAACCACCCTCCAAAATTTTGGCTCGCATGCAAATTTTAGAGCCTACCTCGAATCCTGCGATCGATTATCCTTGGTCGCTTGTGGGTAAGCTAATGATTTCAAGGTCCCCTCCTTGATCTTAAGAGTTTCCCATGTTCTCATGTTCATGCATCATGTATCATCTTTGGACATAGGGGTTGTTGTTTTCCATGCAAAGGGGATGTTGTTTTTCTTCAAGGGAATTGTGTGTGTATGAGTGGTTGTCATCACATAGACATGTTTCACACTCACTTCACGCACTCTTGTCACAAAGGTTGTTGCATCAAGAAAAGTATGTCTTATGCATTTTGGATGGTCTATGTTATGTCACTAAGTGTCTGTGTGCGATAAAAGTCAAGTCATATCATGTTTACATATGTTACACTGATCTCACACTTAGCCATTTTCCCAAGCAACCTAGCCTCATCCAACTTCCTGGAATTGTGCACTTTGCTTCTGCAACCATCAAGCATCCTCCCTTACCTGATGAAAGCCTGTAGTGCGTAGAGACACCAACCTCCCTTGCCTGCTGAAACCCCACAGCCCGCAGAGACACCAACCTCCCTTGCCTCATCCAACGTTGTTCTTCAAAAATGCACAGAGCAGTCCAATTGCACTGAACTTAGAAATTGTGCATAGGTGTCCTACCAGGATCCCCATCCTATAACAATACCTCGTGCCTCAAAACTACACAATGTTGTCCAAGCTACCCTATCTGTCTTGCATGCAGAAACTGCGCAGACCGGCCTCCCAAGGTCTCATTTCGACAATAGTCAATGTCCGTTGTAATTGCGTAGATCTACATCTCAATGACTACAGGAAAAGGTGACATGCTAAAATCGCTTCCAAGGAGTTAAGGAGAAGGACCAAGGAACCAAGTAATGGAAAATATCATGACCACATGCAAACTTCGTCGAATGCATGATCATCTTGTGGGTAAGTATGGTAAGTAAAGAACACCTTCTGAAGCACACATCTTAGTTGAAGTGTGCAATATGCTTGTCAATGTCATATCATCCTGTCCTTAGTAACATGCATGTGCGCAAACACGAAAGGTCATTGTATGTGTTTCTTCTACATTTCTTGCTTCCTTTTCACTTGTTCGACCAACTGTTGTCTTCGGCATGCTGATTGCTATGTCATGCTTGTGACCTCGTTCTGGTGATGTTGAAGGTTGTGCTTGAGTTGTGTTCACTATGTAAACATCTATTGCACTCACACACGATGTTGTGAGCACTATCACGCAAGTGTCGTCACGGTCATCTGAATGTCTATATTAAGTGTCACGCTTGTCACTCGCACCCGTCAGTTAATCACACTGAGTGTATGTTGTCTTGATGGTTCAAGGTTTCTTTTCATTGAGTCATGATGAGTGTGTGTCCATAAGGTCATCCATGCACAAGTTCACTCACTCACACACTTAGTCATTTTGATTAGACTTTGTCGACTGGACCTCCCTCCTGTTAGTGTCGGTCTTGAAAGCCCTCCATCAGTGATCAAAGCTCTTTGCATTTGCATTAGTAGGTGTCTCATCAGTGTCAAAGTTTGCATCCCGTTAGGCATGCCATAACCCTGATGGAGGAGCTGGTCAATTCATACCCCTCTTGGCTTTGCTGGATCAGGTCATATCAGTCATTGAGTTTTTTTTTAAGCTTGTCTTGATGTGTCTTAATGTCAAAATTCTAGGTCTAGGGTTTTGGTCATTTGTCTCTGCAAGGTCATGTCTCTGAAAATCCTTGAGTCCCCAGCAAGCCAGAGGGAGGATGGTAAACATGTTCCTTTGATATTTTCATCATATACAGTTCATTTCTAACCTTGGATTTAAAAACTCTGTTTTTAAAGCCAAGGTCATGATAAATTTTGTAAAAAGAATAAATTTCCAAAAAGATTTCAAAAAGGTAGCAATAACCCTGGTCCCCTTGCCACAGTCCCTCAGATGATCTACCTGCAAAAAGAATCAAGTCAAAGCACTCAAAAAGTCAACTTCAGGATAAAGCAAACCAAAAAATCAGTGTTTTAAAAAGTGTCAAAATAGACTTTGTAAAGTGGGTTTATGGATGAAATTTTTTCAAATGAAGATTATAAAAGGTCATATTCCCTCCTTTCACTCTCATTGTGCATTTCAAAGCTTGCAAGAGAGGTTGTGAGAGAGTGATTGAAGAAAGGAGCGAAATTACAGTGTTTTCGGGCAGTTTGGTGGTGCGCGACCCGTTCAAGGAGGTGCGCGACCTGTTGGGCGGTGCGCGACCCGTCCAGACCCTTCCCGCAGTGCAAATTTACTATGGGCGCGACCCGTTGGGCGGTGCGCGACCCGTTGGGAAGCCTGCGCGACCCGTTCAGCTGTTTGCATTCAAACTTCAAACAAATTCCTCAATTTCCCTTCAACTCTTCTCAATCGGTCGAGGTAGGCTCTTTATGCATGGTTTTCAAGATTGGTGGTGAATGTAAGGTTGTGTGTTATGATTCTAACCTCAAAAATTGCAAATGAATGGATTGATATGGCTGCAATATTTGTATGCAAACTGTGTTAGGGTTTATGATGTTTCAAGTTGTTTTTCCTTTGATTCCTTTCCCTTCCTTCCCTCTTGCTCACACTCATATGTATATCATTTTTCCCCATGTCATTTTATCAATGAAATGAAAATCCCTTTACATCCCTAAATCACTAAAACTACAAACCCTACCCCTCTCCCAAAGTATCAAAAACAAAACAAAGTGAAACCCTAAATCCCCTTTACCATATACATGTAAAAAGCAAAGAAAAGATTCATGTGAAAACAATAGCCAATATTGGTGAATATATCAGCAAATTTTGTATATGGTTTCCCTATTTCCCTATTGATACATATATGCATATGTGCTCATGTTCACTTATATGTATGTTTTCCCATATGTAAAACTCTTTGCACATGATTTCCCTTATAAAAATGTGTTCCTATATGAATATGATTTGCAAAGCTTCCCTTAAAAACTTCCTGTTGTTGTTATATATTCTCATTCCTTGTTAAAAAAAATTCCCTCCCCTAACATTTCCCTCATGTTTGGTTCCCCTTGAAACAGCATAGATTTCAGCACTTTTGTAGGCAGAGACAACAATTTAGTTTGTCCACTTTGCTCCAAAACCATGTCAGAAACCGAAACTTATGAGCAAAGTGATGACCATTCATCATCTACAGAGGTTGAGGAACAGAGGAGGCCTCGTAGAGGAGGTAAGGGAGGACATCATAAGCGGGAGGAGCCTACTTCTCTGGCAGAATTACAGGCCTGTCCTTTGGCAGTGAATTGCTTCCAGTACATGTCTTGCTATCAGTTTTGTGAGAGGATCTCTCAGATTCAGCATCATAGAGAGTTGGCCCGCTTGTTTGTCTTACACCTCCATGATGGACATGTCACTCTTGCAGGGGTGAACTTCACATTGACACTTGAGGTGATCTCACAGGCTACAGGGATACCAAATGTGGGTGAGGTGTGGCCTAAGCGCAGATTACTTGATTTTGTTCACTTTGAGCCCTATGTCCGACCATCATTTGTGAGACTGTTGACGGGTGTTTTCCCCTTCAGATTTCTCCGGAGCGAGTATGCTCCCCTCATGAGACTTATTATGCATTACTTTACCTGTGAGGGCAGATTTTCACAGGTGTATTCATATCACATTCGCCTTTTGATGCATTTTACCAGAGTGAGGATGATGAACCTCTCGGTCTTCTTGTTTCATAACATTTAGAGGATGGTGCCCATGTTGTAGAGGAAAACCCCGGCTCAGCAGTACAGGAGCCTTTGTCACTATGGTTTGATCCAGCTCATAGTCTCTCATCAGTTGACTCAGCAGGGTATCTCATGGGAGGAGTTCATCTCCCGTGAGTTTTTCACAGTGCCACCTCAGCCACATCAGGAGGCCATTCATGAGGAGGGTGGACCATCTCAGCAGCCTGATGCTCCCGTCACCCGACATGTCAGCTCCACTCCTTTGGTCACCTATCAGAAAGGCCCAAGGGCCTTATTTGCAGCAGCTAAGCGAGTACTATCTCCACAGCAGGTGGAAGGGGTCTCGCCTTCATCTTCAGATCGACGAGTGTTATCTCCACATCAGGTGGAAGGGGCCTCGCTTTCTTCACTAGCACAGGTACTGCAGAGGGGCAAAGAGCCCATGATTCATGAGGATCCGGTGATTGATCTCGAGGCCAGTTCTCCTAGCCAAGAGGCAAAGGAGATCATTCAGCATCTCAGGGCCGAGAATGATGTTTTGCAGCGGAGACTCGAGGGTGCCCAATGGACCATCACTTATCTAGAGCAGCGGAACACACAGCTAGAGGAGGAGAAGGCGCTTGATGAGCTTTGGAGGATTCGTAGTGACCGAGTCCTAAACCGTAGGAGGCCCGGTGATCCATTGCCTGCTGACCGGGAGTCATTGCTCATTCAGGAGAATGCCCACTTAGAGAGGCTGTTGGCTAAGGCCAACCAAGAGAAGAAGCTGCTGAGAAACATGAAAAATCACTATTGGGCGAGGATGCATGTCTGCAAGGCTAAAATGAAAGTTTTTCAAAGGAGGTTGTCCGAGGCTCTTCGGCGGAAGAGGAAAACCAACCCACTCCATATCTTGGCTGAGGCATCCCTCAAGGATCATGGCACTCATTAGCATCAGCTACAGCACAAATCCCAAATTTTTTTTGAGAATTTTGGTATTTTTTGGAAATTTACAGGTTTTGGCTTCTCAACGGGTCTCACCCCCGGTGAGACCCTTTGCCATCGTAGCTCCGTTTTGCAAAAACTCAACATTTTTGGATTTTTCATGCAAATTTACACATGCCTATGGATGGACTTGAGTTTTTATGGAGTTTTGGGCCTCCAAAAGGTCAAAATACAGCCAAATTTTGACTTTCTGCCCCTTTTTTGAGCTGCAGAAGTAGCCTTGGGAGAATTGAATTTTGACTGGGTAAATGACCTCCAAATCCAAAAATTCCGGTTGGGTTGGAAAGTAGACTCAGAGACCTTTCCAACGAGCTATCCTGCACCTCATTATGACACCGGGAAGGCCTCCAAATAGGGCTGCAAAGTTTGCGACCCGTTGAGGAAGATGTGCGCGACCCGTTGAGGGAACTTTGCCAGATTTGACCAGTTCAGCCCAGAAAACGCAGTTTAGCTCCAGTTTGACTTTCTGAGGTGGATGGTGATCCTCTTGACTATACTTGTGGCACTTTTTGGATACTTTTACTCTTGTTTAACTCTTCTAGAAGATTCTTGCATGTAAAGGGTAAAAATTGAATGTATTAACTGGTTTCCAAGTTTATAGAGGCAAGTTGTTTTGACTGCCTATTTTGTAGTGCTTAGTTTAGAAGTGGTTCAAATAGCTCCTAGGATAGTGAGCTCGACCCATGGAGGCAGGGAAAGAGGTTAGATCATCTATATTATGTACTTTCTTGCTCATTTTCATGGTTGGACTCTTGAGGGAGAAGCTATCACTGTATTATTTCACTTGTATCTCTGCAATTTTTGGCTAAGGAAGACCAGGGTTTTGCAGTCATCTTTGGGATTCTTGTGGACTCATGTGTTGATGGTGTGTTTCTCCATGTTATTGTAAGCTTTGTTATGTGATTCATTTCCTTTCTATACTGCTGCATATTAAACAAATGAAGTGATAAAGTTAGAATTCATGCTTGCCATGCTCTACTTTTAAATTTGTTTAATTTCTATGTTTTCTACTGTCTAAAGAGAATTCAAATTCATTGTTTGCTCTCTTTAGCCTTCTTATCTTTCTTCCTAATCATCCACTTCAGCTAAAGACATCAATACAGGTTCCTACCTCGCCCCAAAGACTCCCCTGCAGAAACTGTGTCCAATCCCCGCACCCTAAATTGCAGCTCCTCAAATTGCCACCAAAAACCCCAAAAAACCCCCAAAATCAACCTTTATAACCAGTTTACTAGCCTAATATCAGTGTTACATTGTTGGTCATCTCATCCTGTTGAAAATCTACCGAGATTGACCGGAGAGAGCCTTCTCCTGCCCCGTAGGGCTAGCTACGAGGCTGAATGGTTTGATGTAGCTTTGAGATTTGCCTTTTTAGCCTGAGGTGAAATTTCAAGTGCTAACACCTCCAATAGATGAACCTTCACTGAGATGCAATGCGCAATGAGAATCTACTACTACCCAGAATTGTGCAAAACTTGAGGTTGATTCCTAGGTAGTCTGCACCGCGCAATCTTGGAGTTGACCTGACTAGCTGTCACCTAGAACAATGCAAAAGTTTCTCAACAAGCCATCTCAGTATGCGCTGCCCCCAAACAAGACCATCAAGCCTCCAGCTGGTCAACCAGAGGGTTTGACTGGGAAATGATCCCATGAACCACTCCTCCAAAAAATTGCACAAAAGCTCCCAAGCATGCTCGCTTCCGCTGACTGAAGAAACTACACAAACATGCCGAACAAACACCCACTTCCTGTCACTGCATTGCCCTAAAAAATTACGCACTTTTTCTAGCCAGTCACCTTGTCAGCCGACCTATTGCTCATCTTGAAAACTGCATAATTTTCATGAGTGGTCTCCTCGATGCCCAACATCCCGCTCAGCTCCAAAACCGTGCAAGGATGTCCATTAGTCCAGCCTCCCATCTCTCCGTATTTTTTTCTAGCAGCTTCCCACAACCCGCTAAGTGCTCCGCGGAGAATTTGTGCAGTTTTCACTTTCAGTTTCCCTATACTACCTGCAGTCTCTCCCTAAAAAAATTGCACAGATCTACCCTACAGCCGAGCCAAATCCCATAGGTAGTCACTACTGATCCGGACTTCCCATATCAACCTCCTAGTGACCTATGCGCAATTTTCATGGATAGTGGTTGGAGCCCGCATCCCAGCTTGAAATGTGCGTCATGCAGTTTCAGAACCTTGTCCTCTCTCCTGCTCACCTGCATCCGAAAGTGAAAAATAATGCATCATGGTAGAATAGGAGATTTTTGGATTTGATGTTATCTCGTCATGAGTGATTGCATATATAGGTACATGGATGAGACATGGCACGATGATGAATGGGATGAAAAAGGAGTGCATGCTAGAGGACTTGTTTGAGAATGGAAAAACACACAAAGAACACCAAGTAGAGACACATGCACATGCATGAACATCAAGCGAACACCAAGACCATCGAAGACTTCACACACCTTTCTATGCAGAGGTTAAGCTATGATACACCAAGAGCACACCCATCACTCAACAACACTGCGGCTCGACATGGACACCACCATCAACATGAACATACCAAAACTATCATGTCAAGTCATGTAATGAGTCATCTCAACCACATCAGTATTGTGGGCCATACTATTGTGATCAATGTAATGTAACATGGAAGTCAAAGAGACCCACATGTAAATTTGAAGAGTCATGTAAGTGATCTGAATTGGATCCATGAAAATTATCAGAGTTCTATGACTGTATCAAATCATGACAGACTTCAAAAACTTGTGAACAATGAGCTATCAAGAAGACCTCTGGACAGTGGTAGTTTGTAGCTAGCACGGAACGACGAGGAACTCGGTCAAAATGCACTGACCGAGGCCCATGGAGACCGCGCACTGGCACAAAACTAGCAAGTTAGGAATCTCAGATTAGAAAATAGAGGCCGTTTCTGATGCATGATTAACGTGAAGCGCTAATCGCGCATCGCTGGGCAAAACCCCTCGATAAGGAAAATCCCTGAGTGCACGGTTACAAGGGAAGCCATAGAATCATGGGAAAAGCGCTAAAACCGAAGGCGGGTCCCGCGCTCCAAAACCGACAGAATATTTGAGGCGTTTTGAGCGATAAGCAGGTTTGTCAGGAGAACGAGCGATTCCATACATTGGACGACGCGTGTCTAGCGGATGAGAGATAAAAACACTCTCATCGTGGGCTAACATTTGAGCAAGTCAACCACGTGATAAGAGCGATAACTATAGGATCTGGAGGCCCCAGATCTAACGACGGAGATTGTGCCCGATGGGAAACTGGATTTGGAGGGAGAAAATAAGCTACAACGCATAAGGTTTGAAGTTTGATTCGACCACTAACCTGGTGGATGAATCATTTCACAAGGTAACCGGAATACCGAATCGTCGAGGAAGAGCTGGCGCTCAGTTCGTGAAGGGACAAGTGGCCACCTCCCTGTGAGACGTTACACAATGGCTATGACGCAGAGGCAGGGAATTCCTAGCAGACAACAACAAGCGATCAAAAGAGGTAGAAGAGGAAGAGAATAGTCAAGGGACGGATTGGATTTAAGCCATGGACAGACAGAGAATAAGGAACAAGGAAGAAGAGACAGTGAGAGGAGAAGAGACAGCGAGATACAGAGACAGAGGTAGAGAATCGAGCTGACCTGCAGAGCTAAGGTAGCATTGAGCAGACAGAACTAGGCTTTAGAGGTTCAAGAAATCCCTGTGAGGATATCTGTCGGGGAACTGAGTAGCAAATTAGACTCATCCCATTAAGATCAGTTGAGGTCGAGACTTGGTAAGGAGGAGTCTGTGCACTCTAGTGGCTTGGGGAATCCAAGAACCACCCTACTAAGCATCACCTGTTCCAGGAGACTCAAATTGAGCTCCTCATTGTAAAAACTCTGCTTCAAGATGCAATAAAAGAAGGCCACCATTGAAATATGGACCAGAGACATAGCCCAAGAGGATTGGGTGAACTCCTTATTAAATTTTGTTGTGCTCTGTTTTGCTTGCTGTGTTTCTCTTACTGTTTCCCAGTGTCTATGTATTTTTCAATCTTATCGATCCATTGCCTAAGGTAACATAGACACACACCAACACATGAGTTTGTAACACCTTCATTAATTAATTAACTGAGATCACTCATGAGTGATTTTCAGATCAAGTGGTATCAGAGCCCTAGGTTGTTAAGGTTAGACAAGCTTGTGCTAGATTTAGCTGTTGAATGCTAACTAGATCAAAGCTCAAATTAGGAGAAGGAGAGTTGGTCGAAACTAATCCTGAGATTGGAAGAGTCTATCCTTAGAAGATGATGTCAGAGGAAGGTTCTGTGGGGCCAGACCCTCAATTCATAGATAGTTTCCTAGCCATAACGTCCATGGTAGAGGAAATGTAAAAGGATTTAAGAAAACATAAGGACAAAGACTCATCAGGCTCCAAACAAGATAAAGGAGAAGAAGAGTCTCTCTTCCATGACCACTCAAAAGGCAAAGGGAAAGAGGAAAGCTTTATCACACCTCCTAATAGCCCTGAACATAAAAATAAGACATCTTTGATTAAACTAGATGTTAAATCTGATTTACCAATATATGATGGAGAGTTGAATGCAGAAAAGCTGGACAATTAGATTAGACAAATTGATGTTTATTGTAGAGTGTAGAGTATTGATTCAGACAAGAGCAAGATTCAGCTGGAAAGCCTACGCCTTAGAGGCACTGCCTTGCTTTGGTGCGAAGGCAGGACCCAAGCTGACATGAAGAGACATGGTAAGACTATTTCTGTCTAGAATTTGTTTCTGCAATCAAAAAGCAGTTCTATCCATTAGCCTACATGCAACAAGCCATGATGAGCTGGCAAACTCTTCGACAGTTGAAAGGGCAAAGTGTACAAGGTTACACCCAAGAATTTAGAAATAGAGCATTGATTCTAGGAATCTCATTAGACTCACTTAAGACTCTGTTGAAGTACATCGATGGTCTACACAGCTACATGAGGCACACTATCCTCATGTTTAATCCCACTAGTATAGATGAGGTATCTATTCAAGCTACACATCTAGAAGCTAGAGGAAAGAATGGAAACCCAGAAGTTGGGGGATCATCCCAACCCACTGCAAGCAAGAATTAGGAGAAAAGAAAAAAGAAATGGAATGCAAGGAAGGCCAATACTGCACAAAAGAGCAAGTATTCATGCACTCAATGTAAGAAGGATGGGCATGATGATGAGCACTGTTGGATTCTGCATCCGGAGCTGAGACCTAAGAAGTTTGAGGGCAAGAAGAAGAAAACTACTGTAGCTATTCAGAAAGATTTGGGGTCAGACTCAGGAGATGAAACAACCATTGCATCCACAGGTATAAAAGGTAAGAATTTTGAAGCATCTACTAGTAATTCTGCACAATCTACTATTGATGAAGAAAATGAGAGAAAAAGACATGAGCTTTTCCATATTCGAGTTATTTCTAAACATCAAAAGATTGATACTTGGTTTGATAGTGGCTCACAAGTAAATTTAATTTCTAAAGAAATTGTAAAGAAATTGGGATTATTGACTACACCTCACAAGAAACCATACCCATTAGGATGGTTAAATGATAAAGCACAACTACAAGTGACTAGACAATGCAAACTCAAGTTTTCTTTTGGGTTAACATTTGTAGATGAGGTTGAGTTAGACATAATTCCTTTGGATATATGTGGAATTGTTTTGCGAAGCCCCTACTTGTATGACAGAAAAGCTATTTTCTATAGAGCTGAGAACAAGTATCTAATCGTTAAAGATGGAATCAAATACTTTGTAAGAGCTCATAAGCTCGAGAATAATTATACTCTCATAAACTTAGGGCAGGTGAAATGAATGATAAATTCATGCAAACAATTTTTACTGATGGTTGTAAAGGAAAAGAAACCTGATAAAACCAATTTATTTGAGGGCTGTGATGCTAAACAACAAGCTGATTTAGAAAGAGTTGTTTCAGGGTATGATATCTTGTTTCAAGAACCTAAAGGTTTGCCACCCAAAAAGGAAATAGTGCATGAAATTAATTTGCAGCAAGATGCTCCATTGCCTAAAATTGGAATGTACAGGTTGTTCACTTTAGAGAATGTTGAAATCAAGAAGCAGGTGCAGGAGTTGCTCGAGAAGGGGTTCATTAGACCTAGCACATCACCATGTGGATCTCCAATCGTTTTGGTGAGAAAGAAAGATGGCTTGTGGAGAATGTGCATTGATTACCGAGCACTGAATAAGATAACAATAAAAAATCGTTATCCCCTTCCTCGCATAGATGATCTATTAGATCAATTGAAAGAAGTTGTTTATTTTTCCAAGTTAGACTTGCATAGTGGATATCATCAGGTCAGAGTTGCAGAACAAGATGCATGGAAGACTGCTTTCAAAACAAAGCAGGGATTGTATGAGTGGCTGGTTATGCCTTTTGGCTTAACTAATGCTCTTGCTACTTTCATGAGAATAATGAATGATGTTCTCAGACCTTTTTCTTAATGATTTTGTTATTGTATATATGGATGACATTTTGATATTTAACAAAACATGGGAAGAACATTTAAAGCATGTTAAGCAGACACTAGATTTTCTGAAAAAAGAAAAACTTTATGTTAAACTCTCAAAATGTGAATTTGGCAAAACATCTTTGAATTATTTGGGACATATAGTAGGGGGTGGTGAATTGAAGATAGATCCCTCTAAGGTGGCAGTCACTGTAAACTGGCCTAAACCCAAATCTGCGACAGAAATTAGGAGCTTCTTAGGAGTAACACAATATTGGAGAAAGTTCATTTCTAACTTTTCCTTAATTGCAACTCCCTTACATGCTTTAACAGGATTGAACAAGGTGTTTCAGTGGAGAGGCAAACAACATAAAGCCTTCGACACCTTGAAAGAAAAGATTAGTACCGCACCAATACTAGCACTGCCTGATCTTCAAAGACCCTTTGAGATACAAACATATGCCAGTGACTATGCCATGGGAGAAGTGTTGATACAACACGATAAACCCATATGTTATCATTCTGAGACATTTAATTTTGCAGTAGTTAACTATCCTACATATGATAAAGAATTGTATGCATTAGTACAGAGTGTGAAAAAGTGGAAACATTACTTAATGGGCAAAGAGACAGTTATACATACTGATTATCAACCACTTCAATATCTACACTCCCAAACTAAGTTACAACAATCAAGATACTATAGATGGATGGGTTTTCTACAATAGTTTCATCTAGTCATCAGATATAAAAAGTGCATACACAATAAAGTTGCAGATATGTTATCTAGACCCATTATAAATGCATCTACTATACTTAAGCATAATTTTGTGCTACATGAGAGATACATTGAACAATATGCTCAAGATATATATTTCAAAGATGTATATGCAACTTTAAGTCAAGGCAAACGAGTAGAATGTTGGCATTATGACACAGGTTTGGCACTATGACACAGGTGTTGTCCTTGATGGAAACTCCCTCAGACGACAGACCACAGTTCAGGCTCTCAGAATAAAGGAAAAAGAGATATACGCAGGTTCCTCTTAGCCAAGTCGCGTATACACACGGGATCACCGATCAAAAAGCGCGTATACATATGCATGCACTTTCATGCAAGGAAAAGTGCGTACATGTGGGAAAACTTGTTTTTTGATCCATGGTATTTAGTCCTTGGTATTTGGACCTATGGTTTTGGACCATGGTATCTCGTTCGAAGTGTTGAACCCAGGTATTGGGTCCATGGTATTGGTTCTCTATGGTTTTGGACCATGGTATTGAGTAAGGCCTAAGACTATAAAAGGGGAAGGAGATCACTAGGCAAAGGCATTCACTCATGCATTGAATATCTTATGAAGAGTAAGATCTAGAATTGGGTTATGGTGCATAGCTGGATTTGAACCAAGGAAGAACCTGAGCAATAGAAGAAGGATAAGTTCTATTGTTGGGTCAAGATCTTAAGGGTTGAATAGTAGTATCTTTGTGTGATTTTGATCTATTATATTTGGCGCATGACTTGATCTATAAATCTGATAATATGGGTATAACTGATGTCTAAATAGTGAAAAGGGTAAATTATCTTTTATAGATCTATACACAGGTTCGACACAGCAGAGGCACGTATACATGCTGGTTCAATAAGTCAAAATAGAGTATACACTGGTTGGCCTTAATACAGAAGCGTATGCATGCAGGTTCTACATATTGAAGTAGCGTACGTCTCATGAAATATGTTTTAGCTACTTCCGTTTATTGCTGCAGTTTTCTGGGTTTATGATTGGTTTTTGGTTACAACATTCAGAAAAGTGATTGTTTGATTCAGTTTTGGTTGGTGCAAAGGAGATTGGTTGATATAGATGTATTTGATGTTTTGTTATTGATGGATCCAATCTGAAAATTTATGAAACGTGGTCCCTGGAAGAAAAGAGAAGGTTGTAGCCTTATGTAGGTCAGCATCTATGTACTAGTACATCAGCTAGTACAAGAGCTAAGGGGGTTGTAGCTCCCTTCCAGGAGAAGATGGAAAACGAGAAAAGGTTGTAGCCTTCTGCAGGTAGAAGCCTGCATACTGGTATAAGACTGCACCAGTATAGAAATATTGTAAAAAGAAGTTTCTTATTAAAAAGAAGATAGAGACGAATTGCAGCAGGTGGTTTTCACCCACATTGAGTTTCCACCTTATGTCTTGTGTCCATGTGTGTGATGATCTGTTCTGTTTTACTGCACCTGTTTACTGTTCTTATGGTTAATGAAGTTCTTATGCACTGATTAAAGATCAACATTTAATGAATAATAAGTTTACTGATATATGTTGGTTGTTTTAGACACAATAGCGTATATACATAGTTTCCCATAACTGAAGTAGCGTATACAAATATGATTGTGAAATGAAAAATAATTGATTTAATAATACTGATTTACCCCCCCTTCTCAGTATTATTTCCAACAATTGGAATCAGAGCCGGTCCTTCAGAAGAAGCTTGATCGCTTGAAGGAAGATCTATCATCATGAGCAACTACGAAAAAGAGGCATCTATCAGGCCACCAATATTTGATGGGAGCAACTTCGTCTATTGGAAGGTAAGAATTAGAGCCTATCTTCAATCTCTTGGTACAAAAGTTTGGGATATCGTGGAAGCAGGATACACATTTCCGTCAGCAACTCCTACAGATATGACTGGTAAGAAGTAGTATGAAACAAATGCAATGGCTGTTGATACTCTATTAGGGAGTTTATCTCAATTAGAATTTGTTAAGGTTATGCAGCTCAAAACCGCAAAAGAAATATGGGACAAGATCGTTCTGAGCTATGAAGGAGACAATCAGGTAAAACGTGCAAAACTACAAACACTCAGAATTCAATATGAAAATATTAGAATACACAATGATGAAAGTGTGGCTAATTATTTCTTACATATAGATGAGATTGTTAATCGTATGAAAAAATTGGGTGAAGAAATAAAAGAAGTTACTTTGGTTGAAAAGGTGCTAAGATATTTGTCTTCTAAGTTTGAATCAAAAGTTTCTGCCATAGAAGAAAAGCAGGATCTACAGAGCATTACCATGTCATAGCTACACGGAATCCTAACTGCTTTCGAAATGAGAAAAGGGGGACCATCAGACAGGAGAGAAGCCGCATTCAAAGCTTCAGGAAAAGGAGATTACAATGAGTCAGGACATATGTCAGAAGGAGAGGAAGAATCAAACTTTGTCAAGAACCTTCAATGGGGTTCTGGAAGATTCAGAGGTAAGCTACCTTTCAAATGCTTTGCTTGTGGAAGAGTCGGTCACTATGCAGCCAAGTGTCCTCATAAAGATAAGCTTGACAAAGGTAAGGAACCAGTTAGATGGAACAAAAAACATAATGTAAGTAAGAAGAGCTATTATACTCATGAAGACAGTGATGGATTTTCAATTAGTGATGAAGATGAGCAATGTAATGATTATAGACTTTTGATGGCTTTTGAAGATGATGATTTCTTGGATGCTATAGATGAAGATGATCTCTATGAAGAAATTTCTAAACTTAAAATTTGTTTAGAAGAAAAGAGTATGATCATAGATACTCTGACATTCCAACTTGCTGAAAGGGAAAAACACAATGAAAAGTTAGAATGTGAAATTGTGGGACTTAGAAAAGATCTTTAGAAAAGAAAAGCTCTTAATCTTAGATTTTCTAAAGGGTCTGAAACTTTAGATGAGATTATCAAAGTGCAGCATTCTCCTCTAATCAAGACAGGTCTTGGATATTCTAAAGAAGCATCTCAAGCACAGAAGCCATCCACCTCCAAAAGTTATCTTGATGCAACAAGGAGAAGTGAATTGGTTGACAATCGACAACAAAGGCATAAAACAGATCACCAGGTAAATCAGGGTCAATCTACTTCAAGGATGAACAAAGATCACCAAGTAAATTGGGGGCAATCTACTTGAAGGATGATCAAAAGCTACAAACCACCGCAGGTAAATCATTCTCAATTTGCCTCAAGAATGAATGTCTATAGAAACTACAATCACGTGGACAATAGGTTTAATAATCGAAGGAATTTCTTTAACGGACAATGTTTCTCTTGTCATAACTTTGGACACAAAGTAGCTCAATGTGTTGCCTACAAGACCATCATGACCAGAGAAGCACGAAATCAAGGGAGTGTGACTGTAATCATGAAAAGAACCTACAATAACTTTTTTGTTCTTGAAAATGAAATAGAATGTTCTATTTGTAACAAATTCGGTCATGAAGATTCTGAATGCAGGAGTAGGTTTCGGCAAACAACTCAAAAGGAGCAAGCTTCATTGAGTCCCAAAACATGGAGAAAGAAAGAACCACAACCAGAAAGATGTGGTATAGCCTTATATGTGGAAGGACAGGAACATCAGTGGTACATTGACAATGGATGCGCGAAACATATGACAGGTGATAAAGAAAAACTTCAGTCATATATTGCTTTAGAAAAGGAAAGGAAGGTCTCATTTGGAAATGACACCCCTGCAATCATAAAAGGTAAAGGTTCTGTTCTGTTGAAAGAAAAGGTCAAAGCTGGAAATGTTATGTATGTTGATGGCTTAAAGCATTATCTATTGAGTGTCAGTCAAATGTGTGATCAAGGAAATGAGGTAATATTTTGATCAAATGGATGTATTATTCGTGAGCTTGATACAGAGGAAACAGTGATCAAAGGTATAAGAACTCTAAATAATTTATACATACTCAAGAGAGGACAAGAACAATGCTATCTAAGCAAGAATGATGAACATTGCCTATGGTACAAAATATTGGGGCATCTAATCTTCTCTCAGATGAGGAAAGCATGCAAATATTAGGCGGTTCATGATCTCCCTGACATCAGAATTTCAAAAAATACAATATGAAAATCATGTTAGTTTGGTGAGCAAACCAGAACTAATTTCCCTGAGAAGGAAGGATCAGCTAGTAAGCCACTTGAACTTGTCCATACTGATGTATGTGGTCCATCCAGGGAAAGGTCACCTTGAGGAGAAGAATACTTCATATTGTTCATTGATGACTTTTCCAGGATGTGTTGGATAGGACTTCTGAAGCATAAAGGTGAATCTTTTGAAAAGTTAAAAGCATTCAAAGCCTTGGTTGAAAACGAATCAGATCGCAAAATCAAATGCCTCAGGTCCGATCGAGGAGGGGAATTTACCTCGGATGAATTTTCGACTTTTGTGAAGAACATGGAATAAGAAGGGAATTCTCTACTGCAAGGACTCCTCAACAAAATGGAGTAGTAGAAAGGATGAACAGAACGGTTCAACAAATGGCTCATGCTATGTTTGATGAGTCTAGAACTCCTGCAACCTTCTAGGGTGAAGCTGCATTTGCTGTTGTTACTATCCTCAACAAGACAAACATCTGGGTAAACAACACTCAAACTCCTCATGAACTTTGGTATGGTAAGAATCCTAAGGTAAAATACTTCAAAATTTTTGGAAGCAAATGTTACATCAAAAGGACTGATGAAAACCTTGGCAAGTTTGAACCTAGAGCATATGAAGGCATTCTCCTTGGTTACTCTCCCCAAAGCAAAGGATATAAGTGTTACAATAAAAGACTTGGAAAAATTGTTGAAAGTACTGATGTAGTGGTTGATGAAGAAGGAAACAATCCAAGGCAAGTAAAATCCTGTAAGGACCATATCCAGACTGTGTACATTTTTTTTTTTTAGCAAATACAACCAGAAAAGAAACACATTGAAATTCAAATTTATTTAACACACACGTTCCTGCCACTCATTTCAGGAAACATATCATAACATTTTCATACTTTTAACTAAGATCAATAGTAATGAAATACATATGTACCGTTCACCAGAAGGCGAGACTCCACTTGCTCTGCTGTTGCTGGTATTCCCTTGTAGCTAGTCACCTCCGCGAGTGAATGATGACGCACTTGATCCGAATGCGAAGACCCACTGGTTAACCTCCCAGCCTACTCCTTGGGTACTCTTCTTCCCCGAGCTGCAATGGGGTTTTACAATGGAGGAAAGCACTAGCTGGTAGAGGAGAGCACACCTTGGCTCCAGAGTCCCCTCTCTAAAATCCTCTACCTCACCAAACTCACTATAGCTTCGTAATCACTGCTCTGACATCATCTCATCCATCCAACAATAGGGTTCCCAAAAGTCCCTTCTCCCATGGCTTGCCCCTTCTTTTATAGGAGTCCTCAAGGTGACACTTGTCATGTCATGCATAATTAATTATTTTTTTATAATTTAAGAGCTTGATTATTCACCCACCCATGTGTCATTCTCACATCAAGGGTCGCCCAAAATTATTTACTTAAATTTTTATTGAAAACTAATATTTTCCTCACCTCAACAAGATTCCTATTTCTTCTCCTAGTTGTCTCTTTATTTCCACCCCCTTTTATTCCTTAATTTGTGTTCATTACTTGAAGTCAATTAATTAGTCAAGATTTTATCCCCAATCTACTCCCTAATTTAACTCAGGTTATCTCCTAGATGGATATTCTTACGTTGGTTGTTGACACATGGAGCTTCTCTACATTTCTCTAAATTTAATTTATTATTCTCATTTTAACTCACCTTCCTCTTTTCTTAATTAGGTTTAAATTAGTTTAGGATTAATCTTTATCCTTACCATTATGTTTGTCTTTCCCCTTTTTCCTAATTAAACCACATAATCTTCCTAGTATTTTCCAAATGGGAAGGGTATAGTTTTTAAGGTACTCCATTTTAATTCTTACTATGATCCTCCTTATTCCAAGTTTTATTTTTGATTTAATTACATTGGTTTCTAATCATCATTTACCCTTGATGTAAATTTACCTAGTTTTCATTCCTTGCTTATATTTATTTATTATTATTTATTTTTAATGATTCCAAGGATGCCAAGTTTGGTTGTGCCCTTCAAGAACTTCCCTAGAAGTTCCAAGGGTGCCACACCTAATAGTTTATTTGTGATGCCAAGGGTGCCAGTTTGATTGTGCCCTTCAAGAACTTCCCTAGAAGTTCCAAGGGTGCCACACCTACTAGTTTATTTGTGATGCCAAGGGTGCCAAGCTGGTCGTGCCCTTCAAGAAATTCCCCTGAAGTTCTAAGGGTGCCACACCACTTGCCCTTCAAGCATCCAGTGACTACAAGGGGAAAGTATAGTGCAACGTCATAGACTACTATCATCTCCTATGTTTCCTGATATAGTGAGACTAATGGTGTCGGGGATCAAGGAATCTGCCTTGATGCGCGCCCCCTGGTAAAGTCCTCATGAGCGACCCAACTTTGGGACCTGCCCTCATGGCATCGTGATCTTCAAGGCGAAGGTGTTTCGTCCCTTCCAGCCCAAGTCACAGCGGGAGTGCTAGTGGGTGAGATCAGGGACTCTGTCCCACCCCTCCCATGTAGTTCCATCCACCTGTACAACCCCATCACCGATATGTGGGTCATTCGGTCAAGCAACTAATCTGTGCCTGCAACCATTAACATATCATCAGAATATAGTTAAACATATATGGCAAATTTCAAGATCAACTTAGACTTTAAAAGATAAAATAATATGAATTTTCATCAAACCAGGTGTCATCGACATGTCATATGCGAGTGCCTCTGATGGTTTCCTGCCATACTCAATAATCATCAGTAACAAGGTTTCTCAATGTTAGTCATTATCATAATAGCATCATTAACAATTCCTGGTCATTCACATCATTGTCCATTGTAAGTCTGAACTAACGAAAGTAGGTAACATAGGGGACACATCCCTCATCATAAATTCAAATAGAGACCAACTTAACTATTTAATGTTGCAATCATCAGAATACTGATAGATAAGATACATAACCATTCATGCTATCATAATATCAATGGAAAGTATTCATAAACATCACAACCATGACTATCTCAATCGCTAATAATAGTGTCATGTGTCCGGATCCTCAACCTGAGGTCCTCAAAGAATAAAGTGTCTAAGATAATGTCATATTAAGGTCAGGAGACTAGAGTGGGCACTACATACACCCCCTCTTAACAATGGACTTTGTCCCGAAGTCCTTAGAACATAAAGGAGAAACGACAACACATAATCTTAGGAACCCTTCGTGAAACTCTTGCCAACCTTCTGGTGGGCAGGTTATAATTTTCCCGAGGTATCTATACCGCGAATTCTGTTATAACTAAAGGACTATATCAGTGATCATTGCAACCCATAATTATTTATGTATTAAGAAACAACAAAACAAGAAGCAGGACAATCACAATCAATATTCATCTCATGTTACAAATTAATATATGATGCATTCAACCAAGTGAAGTCATTCACACACAGTACTCCTGTAGCCTCTAATTAGTTGTTCATTTCAAACTACGTCTACAAGACCCTATAAGTGACAATATCGGGGACAATACACAAAGTGATTTGTATGATCATCATTGCATATGGTAGATTTCACTATCATAGATGTTGCAATAATATTGTCATAGAAGAAAAGATCGTATAAATTATCCATATGCTTGATATTTTTCAAAAAGTTTTAATTTCTAAGTTATCCCTTCTGATAATTCTGTAATATTTTCCCCCAATATCTCAATAAGTGTCATTTTGGACCCTTGTCAGTATATTCCCTAAAATCATAATTGTAGCATTGTATTTAGGCCATAGGCGGAAAATGTCGAAAGAGGTGGAAAAGTAAGAATAAGAAATTCAAATGGTGAACTTAAGCTCACAAGCTAGTAAAAGATGAAGGACTTTGATGTCAAAAGTGCTAAAATTTTAAAATATTCTTATTAGCAATTGTAAATAAATATATAATTAGATACATTACAAAGCAAGTGATTGTGCGTCAAGATGTAGTGCTCTATGAATAGTTCCTAGGAGTTCATCCAACCAAGAAACTCTTTGAAACATCACCACATTACTTACTTATAGATAATATCCTAGTAAGTAATGATGTTAGTGTCTCAACTAGTTAGAGATGATGCGGCACGTGACCTAGCAATGGAAGAATCTAAACATGCAGTCAATAATATATTGAGCATTGAATTGGGCATAAAGAAGAATACTCTAAGTAAGGAAGTCAAACTTGGCTACAGGGAGTCAACAATAAGTACTCACAAGTTTTCAATGCCCAATTAAGCAAGTGTGAGCCGAAAACTCAGTAAGCACCACTATCAAGTAAAAAAAAAAACTAAAAAGGGTCATCTGAATTGGGGCAAGATTTTTTTTTTTTTTTTTTCTCTGAGGTTTTGTCCAGTCCAAGTTGTACTTTCCTCTCCAGTTTCCCCAAGTCATTCACTGAGCCAAGTCTTGCTACTACAACCATAGATGTATTCTTTATGATCAATTACAATGAACTATGCAAATGGAAACAAAAAAATATATAATAATTCATCCATAATTGAATCCTCAAAGATAAAAGGGATATCTAGACCAATGTGCATCTCAATAGAAGTTTAAATTTTGAAACAGCATGCCAGAAGAAGAGAGCAAACTAGAATAAAGCTGCATTCCTTACCCAATATATATAAGATATGTCTAATCAGAAATTGAATATATTAGGAATGTAACCTACGTAACAAAACTTTAGATAGAATGGGTGGTCAGAGAATTCAGTCAGATCAGTAAGTTTACCTGGCATAAATGCAGGGCTGTGTCATCAGGAGCTTCTATTGTTAAATGAAGATTCCTTGAACAACCAAATCTGCAGTATTTCCTTTTGTTCATGGTGTATATATTCCAAATTTGGAACCCAGAAAGTCCAAGAGGAGCCGTAGGAATTTACAGCTTTGGCTGCAGAGAGAATGTGTATAACATATGGACATTTGAGAGTTAGTAATTAACCGGAATTTGTAGGAAAGAGCGAGTGAGAAACAGAAGGTGCTTTTCTTTTTTGTGGAAATACTTCCAACTGTAGATCTCAGAAGAAGACCATCTGCATATACAATGATCTATCAGAGTATGAATGTCCTCTATGCAGAGTTGGCAACTTCGGATGGGAAATCTCGAGCCACATCAAATTTTATGACCTGCATCTTGTTTTCCTGCGGATGTTTTCAACTCATCCATGTGAAGTTAGAAAATAATTTGCTCGTGCATATCTTCTGAAAAGTAATGCACTGTATATAGTCACTCCATTGTCCCTCATGTACTGTCATAACTGAACATACAATTTCCTACCAAAAATACTTGAGATCGAGGTTTCTTGTAAAGAATTCATCTAAGAGCAAAATCAGAAGTAAATAAAATCACATGGTACCTTGAATAAAGAACAACTAATTTCCCAACAATAAATAATGAATGCTGAGATAAAGAATACTGGTCACTTGAGGGTCTGTTGCTAACAAGAAAGCTAGTAGAGTTGCATTCATGTCAGATTGAATGTCTCAGTAGACAAGGAATGCAGCAGTAGATGTGTTACACTAAAATTTGTCACCATGACTATTTGCAGTCAGTATGGCTCCATCAATTGTCATACTGTCCTCCTTGGCAAGTCTTATACCTCTGCTCCTCATGTCAAACTCCAAGAAAGAGAGAAAGTCTTTAAAAAGTCAATATAACTCTGGTTACACAGTTTCTCTTACCCTTACCTGCGTGTACGCACCTCAAGTTCATAATACCTGCGTACTTGTACGCTCTGTCTGTAAAGGGGTGGGTGCGTACTCCTGTAAAGGTCAAAAGGCGCAAGTTTTACTTCAAAAAACTTACTTGTGGTCGATTCTAGAGCATTCTAGAAGATGGTTTGACGTGGATTGAGCGCCTCCAGATGGTTCATGCATCCCAATGAAAGAGGAACTTATCCCATGAAGAGGGGAGCTATCCCTTTGAAAGAGGAGCTTATCCCATTGATGGTGGACCTGATTAACTTCCTCCAAAGCATTATAAATACAGGCATTGGGCCAGAGGGAGGGGAGGTTGAAAGCTGAACATTCCTAAGGGTAGATGCTGCTGAAATTAGGACTCCCTTTTAGAGCTTGAGAGGAGAGATTCCCATCCTTTCTTAGCTTCATTTGGAAGTGGGTGAGCTGATCAAAGTAAAGGAGAACTCTTGCTGGACCTTGGGAGGGACCTGCATAACACCAAGGCACTGGTTGTAATGGTTTCTTTTGTTTCCAATTAATACAATTAAGTTCATTTTTCTCAACACGTTGTTATATATAATTTGTTTCATATACTCCTTGGTCTTTATGATGAATATGTTTTATTATATGAGTTATTCAGGTGCTATGTAATCGTTTGCTTGTTAGTGAATGTAGGCTTCAAGGAGAAGGAGCTCATCTGGATCGGAGAGGCTTGGCTGCTACAAATAGCGTTGGACTAGAGGTAAGCCTTAAACACCTGGTTGCTTTTATTTTAAATGCATATTTAGGGAAAGATAGTGCTTGATTGTCTTGTTTGTCACTAGAAAGCCTTAGCTTCTAGGGAGGTCGGTTTTGTCCGCAAAATTGACTGTTTCCGCATGACAAAATGGCGACTCCCGCTGGGGAATCCATGGATTTGATTGATTTCTCTTTTGATTGATACTTTGATTTGAGAAACTTTGATTTCTTTCTGGTTTTTGACTGATTGACTGTGAATTTGGGTGGAATAGCTTAGGGTTGAGTTAGTTTTTATTTTTCTTGATTTTGAGAGCAGTATGCACCCTCTGTGTTAAGCACAGTGCGTACCTGTACGCACTTCTGCTTTGTACACAGAGCGTGGCCGCACCTGTGCAAACAGGCTGCCTGCGTACCCTGTCAAAAGTTTAGAAATTTTCCATTTTTTCCTTTTTACCCATTAGATTTTGTTTATAGTTTATTTTTTGCTGCCCAGATCCATTGGTTACCTGTCAAAAGTTTTCATCTAAGCTTGTTTCATTAGCATCAAGGGTTTTAGTGAAGTTCATAGAAATTCTAGCCCTAGGTTTGATTTTTGTATTGGTCTTGTAGTGGCTCTGGCTTTAGAAGTTGTAAAAACCTTGGATATTCCTGGTCTTTTCAGTCTTCTTAGGAGTCAGACCTTTCGTAAAATCACCTTTGTTTGAGAAACCTACCGTTGTGTTGTCTCTTTGCGGAATTTCGAGAAGGCTTGTTTGTTAAGCTGTGAATTTCATTCTTAAGAAAAAGAACAAAAGCTTTTTATTTTTGTTTTTGACTAGTTTATGATTCTGCATGAATTAGTCCTTGGTTGAATTGTAACTGAGTAAAACATCCTGGAATTATATTTTGTAGGCTTTTACCTCATTAGATTTGCTTTTAGGTAAATTTCTCTTAGATTTGCTTTTAGGTAAATTTCTCTTAGATTTTCATAGATCTTAAAATTGATTTTTGTTAAGTAGTTTTTCATGCTTTGTTAAAATAGAAAAAAAATACAAAATCTCTTTTGAAAAAAGTTTGTTTTAGTAGCGTTTGAAGGCTTTGAAAAGAGAAAGGAAGTTTTCGTGAAATAATTAGTGGTCATGTGTTGTGTGCTTTGGAAAAGATAAAGAGATTGTTTCTTTGATTTTCATTGCCAAGAAAGTTGTCTTTATAAATTTTGCATTCTCCAACTCTCTTAGCTAGGGAATTCATTGAAAAGGAAAGGTAGTTTAAATCATCTTAGGTGCATCTTTTTAGTGGATTTGAGTCGAGTCTACACACCATCAGTTTCATCTCCACTACCTTTTGTCCTAAAGAAAAGCCATAAAATTAACGCTTAAAGTAAAATTAATTTAGTAACTTTTTATTTACTAGGGCTCTGAAACACCAACATAGATCAAGCTAGTGTCTTGGAGTAGGAGAGTAATTAACTCTCCAAGACAGCAAAACCAAACAAGTAGCTTATCTTGCAGTAGGATAAATCCAATAGTTACATTTATGCTCTGGGAAAGCTCCTCTTAAAGGAGAAGCACGAGATCGTGTTCGAACCAGTGAGGGGATCAATCCTCCTTCATTGGGAACGATGCCAGATATGCACGTACTACAAACGGTAAACCTCGGATTAACCATTGTCGAGGAGCCTGGGGTCACTTGTCGGTAAACCTTGGATTATTGTCAAGGAGCCGACAAGGGGATTGAGCTTGTTACTCTGCCCTTGCATGCTATCGGGTCGTAGACTGTTCCCCCAGGTATGTTTGTTGCTGTTGGTAACCTTAGTGACTATTATCTTTAGGATTCTACCCAAGGTGACGGTGGAGGGAAGATCCCACTGTACCTGGAGCAGATGTCGGCTAGACTCACTTGGATTTTCTGGGGGGTTCACTTCACTCGAGACGGTTAAAGTGGAGGAACTTGTGTCAGTCTATTCATTAAGCAGGTTGCCGGGGTAACTGTTCCACCCGCCACTTCTGTACTGAATTCTGCGATGTTGGATTTCATCACCAACTAGTGTTTTCGGTCCGGAAGGTTACTGTTTGTGTGTGGTTTGACGCCCTAGATTCTTTAGGCGTGTGATTCGAATTTATTTGGTTCTTTAGAGACTTTAGGTGGTTTGCTTTGATATTTTACTTTGTTTGCGTGTGCAGTAGTTAAAAGTTTTAACTGTGGCTGAATTACCGAGACAATCCCGTAGACTTCGGGGCCAGTCTCCTGAGGTTGTAACCGTGGTCGATTTGTTGAGGAAGTGCCGTAGACTTCGGGGCCAACCTCTTGAAGACGTCCCGGGTCATTACGAAGGTTTGAAAGTCCTCGTAACTCCCAGTGGCAGTAAAGTAGGTTCACCTGAAGAAGGAGAGTCTTCGTTGGTAGTTCATCCTGATTACCAAACTCTAGAAACAGGTTATAATCCTGAAGCTATTTCGGTTTTCGAACTTGCTGGTAGTTTTTCATCTACTAGTGATATAGGCGAAGAACCTGAGATATCTGAACCTGTTACTCCAACATCGGGGTTAGTCTCTCCAACTTCTAATGCTCCTGATTCACCTAGGGTAGAAAGATTCATCACCGAAAATCTTTCTTCTGGTTTGATAGCTATTGAAGAACTTGCTCTGGAAGAAGAAATAGGCATCCCTATCCCTGAAAATCAACCTACTATTGATCTAAGGGAGCGTGAATCAATTTTTTACAGTCCACCTAGAAGTACTACTTGGTATCTTTCTCTAACTAATTATTTGGACAACTCAGGGTTAAGTTTTTCACCACCTCGTGCTCCTTATCCACCTAGAGGTCTTTATACTCCCGTAAATATGTCAGGTCAGTCGTCCATGTTTACTCAATCGCCTGAATCTTTTTTGTACGACGGTCCTTCTGTTCCCTCTGGGTATCAGTCACTTTCTGGTACTTTTGCGGGAGCATCTCCTCAACCCATTGAACATGGGTTATTAACTGGAAACAATGGTAATAAACCGTTGAGCGTAGAAAACATTCTCATGATGTCAGGTTCTATTCCCAATTCTCAACCTCAAGGTGGCCAGTTACCGCCTGGGGGGCAGCCTCAATTAACGCCTGGGGGGCAACCTCAAGGTACACAAATTGTGTCTGGGGGGCAACCTCAAGGACAGTATGTACCCATGGTGCAGTACATTCCTCAAGGTCAAACCCAACCTCAATATGTACCCCAAGGTCAACCTCAGTATCAATTTATACCTCAAGGTCAACCCCAGTATCAGTACATGCCTCAAGGGTATCTACCCCAAGGTCAGTACTCGAACCAAGGTTTCCAACCACCCCAAGGTCAATCTTATGTTCAAGGTATGGGAAATGTACCTTTCAATTATCAATCCTACCCTCAATCCGGTTATGGATCTCAATATCCTCAACCTGTTATGGGTCAATACCCCGGAATGAACATAGTGTGGGATCCATCACAAATTCAACAGGTGTTGCAGCCAAATGTACAGTTGTCATCTTAAACTGGACAACCCTTAGTTTCTGGTTCACCCCAGCAACCTGTCCAGTCTAATATTAAAACTTTTGTACCTTCGGTAGTTTCTCAGTCTGGGCCTGTTTCGCCTCGTACTCCATCTCAAACGACTGCTGCAACTGCCGCAACATCTGTTCAATCTACCCCACTTACTTCTGGAGTATCGACAGCTCCGGTTTCTACTGTCTCCGTATCTACTCCTCAGACATCTTTACCATCGTCTGGATCCACGATTCAAACTACGGTTCAGATGCCTGTAGGACAACCTGGTTTAAGTACGGTTGTCACAAGTCAACCACAATTCACTTATAAACCGTACCAGGGACAGTACCAATTCGGTCCTGTTTTCCAGCAGCCAGTTTACCAGTATCAACCGTATCCTGGGTACACTTATCAACAACCACAGCAACCCCAGTACGGTCCGGTTAATCCTGGTTTTCCAGGAGGATACAATATCCCGAACGCGATTCCCATTCCTAGTTATCCTGGATATCCTCCTCCTGGGACTGGTCTCGTGACCTAGAGTTTTAGGGATCCTAATCGACAGTTACCGTTTATCGCAACTTTGGACTTACCAGACTTGTCGCGCCTAACGAACGATCCAATAAATTATCTTCCGTTTTGGCCGCTAATGCCGAATAAGTTGCCCAGTGACATTCCCAAGTTTGAAGGTAAGCCTGGAGAGGACCCGTCGAATCATGTGATGACTTACCACCTCTGGTGTGCCTCTAATTCCATCTCGGATGATTCGATCTGCTTACGTCTTTTCCAGCGCACTCTCATTGGTCTTGCGGCCAAGTGGTACATTGAGTTACCACGGGCCTCTTTTTATAATTTTAGCCAGTTAGCTACCTCGTTTTTAACTCATTTTCAGTTGCCGGTCAGATATGATAATGGCACGGAGTTACTAACTTCATTAAAACAATCGACGTCCACTTATATTTCCGATCATATTCATGAATGGAGACGTCGAAGGCGGTTAGTGAAAGTTTTTATCCCGGACCAGATCTTAGCTGAATGGTTTGTTAAATCATTGTTACCGAAGATTACTGAAGACGTAGCTAAGGCCGGAGTAGTTACTGAGGAGCAAGTGATTGCTCAAGCGCAGTACCTTGACTTAGTTTATACTCAGTCAGGTACGTTACACGAAAAGATCCCAGATCTTCCTAAGTCAAATCAAATCGCTGCTGCTCCTTCGGGATCTCATGCTGCTGATGGCATGATTGGTACGGTGAACACTAAAAGTAAGAAGAAGTCTTCCAAGAACTCTTCTCCTATTATAACCTTACCAGAATCCCCGACAGGAGATTCTTCTGCCGAGGTTTCTGCCGATATTCACGCTGTAGAATCATCTACAGCTAAATCAAAATCCGGTGGAAAAAAGAAAGGCAAGAAGAAGAATAAAGCAGACAAAACTCCAAAGGAGAAAACTGAAAAGTCGGAATCCAATGATGAAAAGCGCAAACCTCGTTATCCATGTTTTATTTGTGAAGAGGATCACTTTACAAGAGATTGCCCTCATCGAGCAGAGGTTGCGAAAATCGTCAAAGGTTCCCAAACTCCTGCTGTTTTGAAAGATCCATTTCCAAAGCAGGATAGTAAGATGATAGGTTCTTCCTCGAGTGCCAGTGAAGAACCCATATTGATGATGTCCCATGTAAGGATTGTGACTCGATCGCAAGATTATGGTAGTAAAAGTCCCGGTGATGGCAAAGAAGCAGAATCTTCTCATTCTAATCCATCAACCTCAGCTCCCGGTTCCGATCCACTACAGATCGAGAAACCTAACCCGGACTTAGTAATAAAACCGCCCGCCAAGGGTATACTTCGAAAGTCTGCTTTCAATCCACATGTGAGAGCGGCGCAAAATTATAACATTGTTGAGGACTTAGCTGTTTCACCCTCAGCAATGTCGGCTTTGGAAGTGCTGCAATCATGCCCAGCACAACGCAAATTACTTTTGTCGGCTATAGGAGCTGTTGATGTTCAGGACTCGAACCTAATAATCTTTGATCTAGAAAATAGTACACCGCATTTGCCTCATCAAATGGCTTTCCAGATCCCAGTGATAGTAAAAAACAGGCCTATTCATCGGACTGTAATTGATGAGGGAGCTTCCACGTGTATTATGTCGATACAGTGTTGGAGATCGCTTGGTTCTCCTTCACTAAATCAATCCCCGACAATTCTTAAGGCCTTTGATGGCCTTGGGTTTCATCCTTTTGGCATTGTACAGGATTTGCCTATAGGGGTTAAAGGAAAAATCGTTAGTCTAGATGTGGAGGTGGTTGATGCCCCTCTAGACTACAACCTTCTTTTGGGTCGAAGTTGGTCTTACGCTATGACATCGGTCGTTTCGTCGGTCTTCCGAGTAATAAAGTTTCCACATAATGGCAAGATCGTAACAATAGACCAGCTGGCTTACTTTTCATCCGACCCATCCTCTTCAGAGAGTATTCAACATGTCGGTAAAATGACTATCCCATATAAGGATGTTGGAGTAGGATTAGTTAAAGATGCCGGTTTACTGGGAACTTTTCCTTTTCCTCCAATCAACGCATTGTCTTCGTTTGCATCCATTCATATGATTACATCAGACACCATTGTTTATGACGATCCTTGGATCGTTCCTTCTGAATCTGAGATAGACTCATTTGGTGATGCTATGCCGTTGAGTCCATATGAAATTGCCTATGAAGTCGTGCAGTCTTTTACCGACCTGTGTTCAACCAAAATCGACTTAATGAATGTGGTCTGTGAAGAATCACTTTTCACATCAACCTCGGAGTTAATAGCGTTTCCTGAAGTTGTGTCATCTGACGAGCAACTTCGTGAAGTCCTATATGTAGACGATTTACCATGGGAAGATCTCCATCACAGATCTTCGTTTTTACCTGAGGATGATCGTTTTGAAAATGATTTCTCATCAATTTTTACAGCTGAATATGTCAAGGAAGCTCAGAATCCCATGAAACATCCTGATTCAGAGCTCAATTTGGGAAATATCTCTCGAACTATTCCCATTGACATTTCGGTTAAGCCTGGAATTATTGAAAACATTCATATAGGTGCCTCGTGTACAGATGATGAAATTCAAATATATAAGGCCCTATTTCAAGAATTCCGCGACGTGTTTGCCTGGTCCTATGAGGAAATGCCAGGAATTGATCCCGCGATTGTTGTCCATGAGATCAAGACTTACCCGGACACTAAACCCGTCCGGCAACGTTTGCGTCAGATTCACCCACGAAAAGCGGCTGCAATTAAAGCAGAAGTTGAAAAGCTGTTGAAAGCAGGTTTCATTTATCCGATCCCGTTAACGGATTGGGTATCGAATATTGTTCCGGTTAACAAAAAATAGGGAACAATAAGAATATGCATCGATTATAGGGACATTAATCGAGCTTGTCCAAAGGACAACTACCCAACACCCTATATCGATCAAATAATTGATGATTGTGCCGACAGTGAAATATTTTCCTTTATGGACGGTTTTTTCCGGTTACAATCAAATCAATATTCTACCTGCCGATCAACCAAAAACGGCTTTCATTTGTCCATGGGGGACATTTGCTTATTGCAAATTACCTTTTGGGCTTAAGAATGCCGGAGCAACTTTTCAAAGGGCGATGTCTTATGCGTTTCATGACATCAAACACATTGTGCAACCGTATCTCGATGATTTGCCTGCTCATTCATTACATCGAGCTGACCACCTTGTCCATTTACGAGCAATCTTCATGAGGTGTAGGCATTATCGTATTCGGTTGAACCCACACAAATGTGTCTTATGTATAGAAGTGGGTCGATTACTGGGATTTGTAGTTTCGAAAGCCGGTAGAAGCTATCATCAAATTGCCTCCTCCTTCGAGTCTTCGCCAACTCCAAAGTTTGTAGGGGAAAGCAAACTTTTTACGACGATTCATTCCTAACTACGCCGAGGTTAAAAAGGGTTTTACACGGTTGTTGAAAAAGAATGCTCAATTCTCTTGGGATGAGATAGCTCAGAAATCTTTTGATGCACTTAAGCACGCGTTGACCCATGCACCGTTGCTGCATCCTCCCAACTACAACCAGGATTACTTTTTGTATCTCGCCGCCTCCCATTCCACCATTGGAATGGTCTTAGTTCAGGAAGATGAATTCGGAACGGAACATGTGATATATTACCTTAGTCGGACGTTAAATCCAACTGAGCTAAAATACTCACATGTGGAGAAATTGGCATTGGCAGCCGTTCAAGTTGTCCAACGTTTTCGTCACTACATTTTACTTCGTAAAACTACAGTCATTTCGGATTGCAACCCTATGATCTACATTTTGACTAAACAATTGCTAGGGGGCAAGTACTCTAAATGGATTGTTATCCTGCAAGAGTTCGACTTGGAGTTTGAGAAATCTAAGTCTAAGAAATCTATAGTTTTTGCAGAGTTAATGTGTGACTTCCCGCGTGCTGACACAGAAACTGTGGCAGAGGAGCCCATTGTGGACGAATCTTTGTTTCTAATCAGCACTTTAGATCCATGGTATGGGGATATCGTCGTCTATCTCCAGACCCAATCCTTTCGGCCCGAAGTTTCAAAGACGGAACGTCGGAAAATTCGATTCCAGTCCCAACAATACAAAATTATTGGAGATACTCTTTATCGCCGTGGGGCGGACTTGGTTTTTCGACGTTGCTTAACTCACGAAGAAGCTGAAAGGGTTTTAAATGACTGTCACTCTGGAGCGTGTGGCGGTCATATGTCTGGGTATGCCACAGCCCAAAAGATATTGCGCGCTGGCTACTTCTGGCCGTCCTTGTTTCAAGATTGTATTACTGCGGTCCGAAAATGCCACAACTGTCAAGTGTTTGATCGAAAGATGCGCGCACCGCCTACTCCTCTCCACCCTATAATTGCCGTTGGGCCTTTTGCCAAATGGGGTATCGATTTTATTACATGTAACCCTCACTCGGCCGGGGGGCATGCGTATATCATCCTCGCCGGTAGATTATTTTACTAAGTGGGCCGAGGCGATGCCTACATTCGAGGCAGACGGCAAGACAGCTGCAATTTTCGTGTTCAATCATATAATTGCTAGGTTTGGTGTAACATAAGCGATAATCACTGACCATGGGCGCCATTTTCGAAACATTATGATGACAGAACTTATAGGCCAGCTTGGTTTGCGTCACGATAGTTCAACTCCTTATTATCCACAAGCGAATGGTCTGGTTGAGTCCATCAACAAAGTTTTAGTTATCATGATCCGAAGAATCATTGGTATTCATCGGTCGAATTGGCACAACATGTTATTTTCAGCGCTTTGGGCGTACCGAACCTCAGTGAAAACATCAACAGGGTTCACTCCTTTCCAACTAGTTTATGGTTTGGAAGCTGTGCTACCCATTGAATGTGAAATCCCGTCACTGCAAATGGCCATCGAGTTACTTCCAGCTACTTCCGAAGAGGAAAAGCGTTTATTATACTTAGCTCAATTAGATGAGAATCGACGTGATGCTGCATTGGCGATCGAGACTCACGCAAAACGTATGAAAGCTCAGTATGATCGAAATGTGACCCCTCGAAATTTTTCGGAAGGAGACCTAGTGTTATTATATGATCAAGCTAATGATAAATTAGGTGCTGGAAAATTCGTTCCTATGTGGCATGGGCCCTATATTGTCAAGCGAAAGCTAGCAAAAGGGGCCTATGAGCTGGTAGACTTTGACGGGGACTCTTTAGGTAAACCCAGAAATGGTATTTACTTGAAGAGTATTATGCTTAAATGATGGGCATGGAGAATTTTTAGTTAGGTTAGTTTTTCTTTCTAGCTGGTGTGTTTGTTAGTTTAGACAGTGTGCTTAGCTTAGAAAGTGTGTTTTTGTCATTATTCTGGCTTATCTTGGTTTTACTCTTGATATTGCAGATGTCGATGCCTCTCCAAACATACATTGGATTTGCTGATGGTGCTTGTCGTAGTACACAGAATATCTCTTCCGCAGCTTGGGTTATCTATTCGCCCTCTGACGAGTTAATTTCTATGCATGGGGTGAGCCTTAGTCAAACAACAAACAACATTGCCGAATACAGTGCAGTGATTGAGTTATTGTCTGAATCTATTTCATTTGGGATTCGGAGTTTGATAGTGAGGTTAGATTCTGAACTCGTTGTATTACAACTTAATAGAGTGTATGCCATTAGAAATCCAGTGTTATTAAGGTTATTTTTGAGAGTGCGTCTCTTGGAACGTGAGTTTGATTACATTGAATATCAGCATATTCCAAGGTCTTTAAATACATTAGCAGATGCAATTGCTTCTCGAATGTTAAATAGACATTTGCAATAATCATACATGTAAATTTAAAACCATTTCATAACATGATTTACAAGATAAGCCGGTAATAATGATATATATAGATAGGAGTGTGTCAAAAATACATCGTCTTCGATCATAGGTTGAAAAACACCTTATGATCGGCAAAAATGATAAGTACAAAAAACCAAAATGTCACATGTGTCTACAAAACGACCATCCAATCACTGGTGATGATCTCTATATGACACCACTGCACGGGCCACCCTACACAAGAACCTCCTAAAAGGTCCTGGGACCCCGACTACATAGCGCTGAAGCCTGATAGGAATATCATCTATGGTAGTCTCCGGTATATCTGCTGTAAGACGCTCTAGGTCATGTTCCAACTCAGCTAAAGTCTCTGTAGCCTCGTCCTGTGGGGCCGGTGCCGCTGCAACTGGTAGTCTCCTCTCGAAAGGCCGGAGATTGGCTGGATGACGTGGGCCTACATCTGCATTTTGACAATTATTACTATCAGTTTTGAGACGATATAAAAGCAAACAAAAAAATAGATAGTTTAAAAACTTGTGGAAAATGAAGTTACCTGTATCATCCCATTGTTCTCCCGGTGGAAGAACCATGTCTGGATCTCCACGAAAATCAACTCCGGCATAAGGAAAATCCTGTATAGAAAAGACCTGGTCCTCTAACCAGTGAAAGTACTCCGGAGTAAATCGGACAACCTCCGTCCCCTCATCAGGATGACGGGCCATAACCGCAACCCATCGCATCAATTTGGGCTCTCGAGGAAGCCCAACACCAACAGTGAGCTGCTGTGGGATCAGCATCGGAACCCTCTCTAAGCCAAAACTCACAACTAAAGGCCCATAACCAAAAGTCTTCAGCTGTCCGTTTTTGGCTCTAGTCAGTTGGCCTTTTATATTGGCCAACACAGCATCACACCAGTTGAAAATGGTACCTCGATAGCAATCAATCGCCATCCGCATCTGGGATCCAGTGGCAATGTGTAAAGCGGCAGCCCCGCAAAGTTTGGTAACTGTAAAGGCAATCACCATAAGTTCAGGACGGGATATAGTTTTGATCTCTATCCCCTTCTCCTGAGTCCGAGTGTTACACCACTCTAGTCGGAGACTAGCGATGGACTGACCACCCGGCCTAGTCCCGAACAGAGTCAAGTGTTCCCCTCTCTTGGGCAAACCAGTCAGAAAGTAGATATCTGCGGGCTCCATCTCGAGCTGGTGCCCTCAAATATAAAAACACTGGTCCTGAATGTTCCATCTTTCTACCATCCACTCTAGAAATCTCACTTGGGCCCTCATGCCAGGTATGGCCCAGTATTTATAAAGGCGCATGCCTTCAAAGCATCAATTGACGGTTGATGATTAATGGCGGCCAAATCAACATCTTCGTGCTCTCTCGCGCCAATCAAGCATGGTGAACAATCTACACACCAGAAAACATCCATTAGATTCCATAAAATAAAAAAAAATTGGTCCAATTTGGAGAATTTGGGGTTTGAAAACTCGTTTCGTGGGGCACGCACCCCGCCTTTAGGAACAGAGCGTGGGTATGCAGGTTCCCTTAGGGCAAGGTGCGTACGCCCAACATTTTCCCAACTGCGAAAATGTCGGGGTATGCGGGTCCCTAGTGTGGCACCTGCGTACCCCGAAAGGCGGTTCTTGAAACCCCAAAACCTCCAAAAAATGAAATCTAGGGCCTAAAAAAGAATTCTAAATGGATGAAAATGAAGAGGAGGATGTTGAAAATTACCTGGAAGAGACGGCGTTCGATTTCGACGGTCGGATTCTCCGCAATGTCCACGGGAAGTTTCTTGCCAAAAGCCCTTTTTCTCTCCTCAACAGTAAAATGGTAAAAATGAATTGGTAAAAGCCCTTTTTATAGGTTTTTTGGGTAAATAAATGGTAAATTTGTTTATTTTTCACCATGAAAAGATATTTTTCAAAGTATTTTTATCTATCTTCAACAGGTATGAGTAATGTGTTGGTTTTTGTGCAGGATAAAGGATTTTCAGGGAAAATTGTCATTTTTTACAAACAAAAACATTAGAGTCATCTTTAAGCCCTTTTCTGACTCCTAAAACATGAAAAGATTGCCGAGCGTTTATTTTACACTCGTTAAAACGGAATTAAAAGACGGTCCTCTTATAGCCCTTTTCTGACCGTAAAAACATGAAAAGATTGTCGGATTTTTGTCGTTTCAAATTCGATATTGGAAATAAAACGACGTGTCCTTGATCGCTTTTTAGTTTTCAGGTCAGAGACACTAATCATGAAAGTACTCCTTGGTCGTAAAGATCAAGCGGTTCTCTCAAGTATTATTTTATACTTTTTCGGGCTTGGGAGACACAAATTTACGAAAAAGGTCAACCCTGGAGTCTTCTTAAGTTTTTTCAGACTCTCTAAAATTAAAAAACACCGAGTTTCTCCTATACTGGACTCGTTAAAATTTCACAGTAAAGGACCTGTTCGATTACAAACAGGAACGGATCACTCCTTCTTAGGGTTCGAATCTAAACTAAGTTGGACTCATCCGAAGGATGAGCTTATAATCAAGCAGATGTTATCCTCCTCAAGCTTGTAAAAAAATAAAGAGGTACTTGCCAGAAATGGTGGGGGAAAAGAGAGAAAAATGAGCCTATTTGTTATCCTTTGTCTCAGAAAAACCTTATCACCACTCTTGAACACGACACTCTTCATTCACCTGGGTTGGGAAATCCTTTGCCTAATAGTTGATCAAACCACATTGAAAATCTTCAGCCGGTTTCAGGGTATTAACTTTGGGTCAATTGTCACCAAGCCATCTGTTGTGTCGTTATGTGTTCAAGAGGTCAATGCAAATAAACCATTCATCTGCAAAATACCTGTCATCCATCTTGACCATCCCTGAGTCAGTCCTTACAGCTACATTTCTTCAACTTGAACTATGATTTCGTGTTGTGGGCTTGCCTACGACGGATCGCTTTCTATCGACATCAGCACATTATCTATAAAGATGATCTAGGAATCTTCAGTACCTTGAAATCTGCATGCCTCAATGGCAGGTTTCTCGCCTTTGACGACGGTTTACATCATTGAATTTCGATCGAAGGATTCCGTGACATGTTCGACATCAACACATCTACTCACATCTCATGGATTGTACTGGGTACTTTGAGAACCATTGACATCACTGGTGGTCTCTCTCACACTTGTTAACAGTTTACATCATCGACTGGTAATCAAGTGGTTTCTACCATGTTCGACATCAACTCATTTATTCGCATGGATAGAATCGTACTATTTCGGGAAGCGGAAATGAAGACCCTGGATCTAGTTTCCACCATCCAGGCTGCGAGGAGTTTTGTATTCATTATATAGTAGACTAATCATAAACAGATGGCTGCGTCCATACTGTGTCTACATGAGTCTATGATTATGATGTACTGCGAAATCATTCCTATATCAGAGCAGTAGTTAGTTTGTTAGTTAAAGTTTTTGATCTGAGTATGGGAATGCCTACCTCAGCGATGATATGATCTCATATATGTATTTTGTGTTGAATATTTGCAGGTTCCAACTGGGCTCTCCACAAGATAATCCATGAAATGATAAAGTGCTTCACCCTTCCTAGATGATATAAAACCCTAATCTACTACAGGCTTCGCACTTTAGGGGGCAATCTGTTACACTAAAATTTGTCACCATGACTATTTGCAGTCAGTATGGCTCCATCAATTGTCATACTGTCCTCCTTGACAAGTCTTATACCTCTGATCCTCATGTCAAACTCCAAGAAAGAGAGAAAGTCTTTAAAAAGTCAATATAACTCTGGTTACGCAGTTTCTCTTACCCTTACCTGCGTGTACGCACCTCAAGTTCATAATACCTGCGTACTTGTACGCTCTGTTTGTAAAGGGGTGGGTGCGTACTCCTGTAAAGGTCAAAAGGCGCAAGTTTTACTTCAAAAAACTTACTTGTGGTCGATTCTAGAGCATTCTAGAAGATGGTTTGACGTGGATTGAGCGCCTCCAGATGGTTCATGCATCCCAATGAAAGAGGAACTTATCCCATGAAGAGGGGAGCTATCCCTTTGAAAGAGGAGCTTATCCCATTGATGGTGGACCTGATTAACTTCCTCCAAAGCATTATAAATACAGGCATTGGGCCAGAGGGAGGGGAGGTTGAAAGCTGAACATTCCTAAGGGTAGATGCTGCTGAAATTAGGACTCCCTTTTAGAGCTTGAGAGGAGAGATTCCCATCCTTTCTTAGCTTCATTTGGAAGTGGGTGAGCTGATCAAAGTAAAGGAGAACTCTTGCTGGACCTTGGGAGGGACCTGCACAACACCAAGGCACTGGTTGTAATGGTTTCTTTTGTTTCCAATTAATACAATTAAGTTCATTTTTCTCAACAAGTTGTTATATATAATTTGTTTCATATACTCCTTGGTCTTTATGATGAATATATTTTATTATATGAGTTATTCAGGTGCTATGTAATCGTTTTCTTGTTAGTGAATGCAGGCTTCAAGGAGAAGGAGCTCATCTGGATCGGAGAGGCTTGGCTGCTACAAACAGCGTTGGACTAGAGGTAAGCCTTAAACACCTGGTTGCTTTTATTTTAAATGCATATTTAGGGAAATATAGTGCTTGATTGTCTTGTTTGTCACTAGAAAGCCTTAGCTTCTAGGGAGGTCAGTTTTGTCCGCAAAATTGACTGTTTACGCATGACAAGATGAAAATTGCCATGGGTGAAATTTAGTGGTAGATGTGAGATCCAATCAATCTGTAGCCAAGACTGGCTGATAAAAGTGTTGCTCTAGCAAAAATAGGACTTGTTTTGCCAAACTAAATGCTGTAATTTTCATCAGATAATTTATTTTACCATGTTGAATGATCTGCCATGCCAATAAATAATTACTAGTTTTGTAAGAGGCACGTTACAAGTAAATGGTTAATGTTCTTTGAACTAAATCAATTGCTTGAATATTCCCCATCTCTTTCCAGGTAGTGTGTGTGAGTGAGAGTGAATGTTATAGTAGTGAACATCATAGTCCCCACCATAAATTCTTTGGAGCTCCTTTGTTGTGGCCACCAAAAAGGAAAGAACCAGTGTTGGTTACACTGGAAGGCTGCACTTGTGCCACAATTATCACCGTTCTCTCAATGGTAACAGATTCAATGTGCCTCTAGAGTGGTGCTTCTATAGCCCATCAATCCCCCCATCACCTCTAATATAGCCATAGAACATTAGCACCTTACGGTGTCAAGATGACGAAATGTGAATTACCAAATCTAAGAACCTAAAGGAATGCAGACCAAATGTGGCAAGCACCTTTCCAGAGTAACCTCCTAAAGTTCTTGAGAGCCTTCTTATAAAGCTTGATTTCCAAATTTTGCAAAATACACCCCTGGAAACAGAGAAAAAGAAATCAAAACCCATTTCCTAATAATTCATGATTTCCCCATCCATTTTCATTTTATCAACCAACATGTAGCCACACATTAAAAACATCAAAAACCCTTGTAGGATCTCTGATAATGACAAGTTTAACTACAAGTAAATTGTTAACTTTACAGTGTGGAAGCTGCTGAAAGTAAGAAGATAAGGGTGCTGACACCAGTTTTGCCGGTAAAACTCACCACAAATAGACACTAGGACCTTACTTCAATATTTACTTGCAGCTTGTTCTAACCTGACAAGTGCCCTCTTATGATGCTTGTATAGGCGATTGGATTCTGCTATTGCAGAAAAGGACTCATCCTCGCCAGGGTCCAAATCCATATCCAGTATCATGGCTTCAACATCAGAAAACTGTGGCAATTCTTCGTCACTATCTGAAAACTGATCATGTTGACTTCCTGGAAATGGATGTACTGCTGCCTCTTCAGAGTACAAAATTTGAGAATCCTTATATCCAACATCAATAAGAGAAAGGGACTCATCTTGATAGACTTGCGCTATATTATCTTGAGTGACTTCAAATTTTAAAGGTCTAGTAAAGTCAACAGAGCCATCATGTAGAGGACCTTCAATTGATTCGTATGAGGGTAACATATCAATTTTATCACCAGAATTGTTTTCCACTACCGAAGGTGCTGTTGAAATCCCTTCTTGTAAACCATTTGTCAGAACAGTGGTGAAAGTTGTAGAAGATGGAATTCCAGGATTGCAATCCTCTTTTCTTGCAACCTCCTCTTGACAAACTACAGATGGTGCAGTGAACTCAAACACCTCCGTTTTAATTCCATTATAACCAATACAAGACTTGTTGTTTTCCTCATCTTTTAAGGCTGCCGGCCGCAATTCATTTTCTGCCTCCATAAGCTTTTCTAATGTTTCATGCTCTTTCTTCACAATACCTGATCCTGAATAAGGAGGCCTTTGGTTGGCCGGCATGCCTTTAGCTGTCAGGGACCCTCCTGCACTAATTTGCTCAGTGTAACTGAACTGAAAAGCAGCCGATATAGGTGAGAGCTCCTGATAAGCTAGTGGAACAAAGTCATCATTGCAAGGCACATCAGTGTCCTCTGTGTTCAATGTGCAAACCATGGGTCCATGAACAAACAGAAGTGGCTGACAGGTGTCATGAAAAGTGAATGATGCTCCTCCTAACTTAGCTGCATCATTCTTCCACTCTTGACTGACTTGTGTAGGAACAGCTGACATGCGTGGAGATGCTGACACAATGTCAAGATCTCGAGATTGCTCACAGACTGATTTTTCTGATACAGAGTTGGCTAAACTATCTGCAGCTTTGATGTCCAGACACTCTGAAGGTTTAGGTTGGAGCTCAACTTTTACAGGAGTACATGAATTATTATAGCCTATATTCAGGCATCTCACCTTATCTAACATATCATGTCCATCCCCCAATCCATACACATGGGCCCCTTCACTACTGGTAGGCAATGTAGGTTTTAACCCTGTACAAAAATTACCTGCATACGAATTCTTAAACAAAGAAAATAAACAATGCGAGAGCATAACCCATAAAACACATATGCACAGAGATTTTTCCCTGGATCCCAAAACCGGGACTACCAGCTTGATTTTTCATTATGTTCCTTTCAATGTTACAATACATATTTATACATGCCGAAGCATCCAATACCATGGACCGAAAACCATCGCGTCCAAAAAACATGTGTGAAAATCATGCACAAAACCATAGGTGGGTCAACCCAACCTAACATATGGTCCAAAACCAAAATTTTCTGGGGCGCTGCCCCGGACCCCATAAAGTGGGGTTACGAGTGCCCTTCAAACCCCCTATTAACTATGTGGAAAGAATATAACACAACCCAACAATCTCCCACTTGTTGTTTTCTTTCCACAGGGGGCCACAGGAGAGCTTAGTCATTTTTTCAGCCCTGAGATTCCCATTGCTTCTCTACATCAAGAGAACTTCTCAGAGCTCACAGATTTTGTCAATGCATCTGCAGTATTCTTCAAAGTGTCCACCTTTACCAGCAACACCTTTCTGTCTTCTATCATATCCCTCACAAAGTGATACTGAACATCAATGTGCTTTGTCTTTGAATGATAAGCAGGGTTCTTTGCCAAGAAAATTGCACTTTGGCTGTCACAGTCTATTCTTATAGCTCCCTGTACTAACCCCATACTTGAACACAATCTCTACAACCAAACTGCTTCCTTGCTTGCATGAGTGGCTACCATGTATTCTGCCTCTGTAGTTGATAGTGCCACTACAGATTGTTTCTTACTCATCCAACTGACTGCACCTCCAAATAGGTTAAACACATACCCACTTGTAGATCTTCTCTGATCCAGATCTCCAGCCCAGTCTGCATCAACAAAGCCATGAATATCCAACACTCTGTCCAATCCTGGTGTTCCTTGGTAGCACAAACCATAATCACTAGTGCCACGCAAATACCTGAAAACCCGCTTCACTGCTGTCCAGTGCTCCTTCTCAGGTTTTGACATAAACCTGCTCAATACTCCCACTGCATGTGCAATGTCTGGTCTAGTACAGACCATTGCATACATCAGGCTACCCACTACACTTGCATATGGAACACGGGACATGTCCTCTTCCTTTCTTGTGTCTTGGGACACTGTTCAGCAGATAACCTCACACCTACAGGAATAGGAACCTTCACCGGTTTACTATCCTGCATATTAAACCTCTGGAGTATTGTCTCGACATACTTCCTCTGGTTTAACCAGAGCTTCCTCTTTGACCGATCTCTTTTAATTTCCATGCCCAAAATATAGTTTGCAGCACCAAGATCTTTCATGTCGAATTTGGAGGACAATTGGGTCTTCAAATCCTGGATAATTTCTTTGTCATTTCCAACCAGCAACATATCATCCACATACAAGACCAGATAAATAATACGGTCACCAATTAATTTAAAATACACACAATGATCTGCTTTGCTTCTGGTGAAGCCAAGTCCCTGTATAAATCTATCAAATTTCTGATACCACATCCTTGGTGACTGTTTTAACCCATACAGAGACTTCTTTAACTTGCATACCAGTTCTTTCTTACCCTTCACCGCAAAGCCTTTAGGTTGCTTCATGTAGATTTCCTCTTCCAAATCCCCATGAAGAAATGTTATCTTCACATCCATCTGTTCTACCTCAAAATCAAAAGCAGTAGCAACAGATAAAAGTAATCTAATAGAAGTTACCTTGGCAACAAGAGAAAAAATATCACCAAAATCAATTCCTGGCACCTGGGAATAACCTTTTGCTACCAACCGAGCTTTGTATTTCTCCACCTTTCCTTCTGCATTTGTCTTCTTCTTGAACACCCATTTGCTGCCAATGGGTTTCCTTCCAGCCGACAACTCCACCAGATCCCAAGCCTCATTTTTGTGCAAAGATGCCATTTCATCGACCATGGCCTCTTTCCAGAGTTTTCCATCCTCTGAATCCACTGCTTCCTTCACAGTTCTGGGATCATTATCAGTAACAGACAAAGCAAAATTTGAACTGAAAGCAAATGGACTATACCTTTCTGGCTGCCTTCTTTCTCGAACTGATCTTCTCACAGCCGGAGTTTGTGGCTCTTCATCTTCTGATTCCTCCTCTGCTGCAGAGTCTGATTCTTCCTCCTTTGGCTCAAACTCTATCTTCTCAGGTTCCTGTGGTTGGACTTCATGTTGAATAACATCTTTTACCTCTCTGAACAACACATCTCGGCTGTACACAACCTTCCGTGTGACTGGGTTCCAAAGCTTATAACCCTTTAAACCATCCTTATACCCAATAAAGATGCACTTTTCAGATTTACTATCCAACTTGGTTCGTTTCTCCTTTGGAACATGTACATATGCATCACATCCAAATACCCTTAGATGTGAAAGAGAGGGTTTCTTACCAGTCCATACTTCTTGTGGAGTCTTATCCTCCAACGCTGATGAAGGTGATCTGTTGATCAGGTAACATGTAGTATCCACCGCCTCTGCCCAGAATTCATGTCCTAACCCGGCACCACTGAGCATGCTTCTTGCCCTTTCCATCAACGTCTTGTTCATTCTTTCTGCGACTCCATTTTGCTGAGGTGTATATGGAGTAGTCTTCTGCCGTGCTATACCACACTTCTTAAAAAATTCTTCAAATTCCTTGCTGCAAAATTCTCCACCATTATCTGTCCTCAACACCTTTATCTTCTTCTCTGTCTGATTTTCCACCAGAGCCTTAAATTCTTTAAACCTGTCAAAGACTTTAGATTTCTTCTTAAGAAAATATATCCATGTATTCCTTGAGAAGTCATCTATGAATGATACATAGTACACAGACTTACCCAGTGATGGAACCTTCACAGGTCCAAACACATCACTGTGCACAAGCTCTAATATCTGTTTCGTCCTCTTACCACCAGAGGGGAAACTCACCCGATTCTGCTTCCCATATACACAATTTTCACAGAAATCAAAATCCAGAGAGCTATTATTCATACCTTCTACCATACCTTTACCATGAAGTATTCGAAGGTCCTTCTCTCCAATATGTCCAAGCCTTTGATGCCAAAACATGGTCTTCTCTCCAGAGACCACTAGATTCTCTACTCCATTTTCAGGAACCATAGAACTATTGCACCCATCAACAACAGTGCTACCTTGCAGCTTGTATAGAGTTCCAATCCGAACTCCCCGCATTAATATCAGTGCTCCTCGAACCATCTTGCAGGTATCTTTCTCGAACACCGTCTTTACACATGCATCATCCAACTTGCTTACAGAAATCAGATTTCTGGCCAATGCAGGAATATGTAGAACACCCGGAAGTGTTCTAACCCTTCCACCTTGCAACTTCAACTTTACTTTTCCCCGACCAATGATTCTAGCCTTCCTATCATCTCCTAAGAAGACATCACCACCATCGTATTTCTCATACTCGCAGAACCACTCTCTATGGGGAGTGAAGTGAAAGGATGCACCTGAGTCAATCAACCATGCCTCATGATCTACATGTGTACTTGAAGAAGCCAAGTACACATCCCCACCTTCATCTGAGGTGGTTTTCACCTCTGCAGAAGGAGCATCATCAGATCCCTTTCCTTTATCAGGAGCTTTAGATTTACAATCCCTTCTGAAGTGCCCTTCCTTTACGCATTTCTAGCACACCACCTTTGTAGGTTTTCCTGGAGATTTAGATCTCCCTCTAGATTTAGATCTCCCACTCGATGACTTATTTTTGTTTCTGTTCTGGGACCGTCTTCGTACAGACAAGGCATCACCATTCTGGTTGTCCATATTTTTCCGTCTCATCTCCTCCGTCAGCAAGGCTGAGACTATTTCATCAAACTGCAAAGCAGTTGCATTGCTACCTATTACAATAACCAGACTATCCCACGAATCTGGTAGAGAACACAACAGACTGATGCACTTATCTTCATCTGAAATTTTAATATCAACAGATAATAACTGACTTACCACAGTATTAAACGCATTTAGATGCTCTGTCACCGAGTCTCCATCTTTCATCCTCAGGTTATACAGCTTTTTCTGCAGGAACAGTTTATTCACCAGAGACTTAGATTGGTACAAAGTCCCTAACTTGACCCACAAAGCCTTTGCCGTAGCTTCCCCTGATACATTCAGCAATACTGAATCCGAGACACATAATTGTATTGTGCTCTTTGCCTTCCGATCCAACTTCTTCCATTCTTCATCGGTCACTCCCGATGGTTTAGTACCCAGATCTACTGCGATCCACTGATCTTTATCCACCAACAGATCCTCCATCTTGAGTTTCCACAACTCAAAATTCTGACCATTGAACTTCTCAATCTCTATCTTTCCATTGCTCGCCATCTTCTTTCACCACCAGAATCGATCTCGCAGATCTCCCACTGAACAGGGTCTACCACAGGCCCGAGCGAAACCCTTCAGCAACAAAGGCGTCCCCTTGAAGCCAAAACAACTCTGATACCAAATGTAGGTTTTAACCCTGTACAGAAATTACCTGCATACGAATTCTTAAACAAAGAAAATAAACAATGCGAGAGCATAACCCATAAAACACATATGCACAAAGATTTTTCCCTGGATCCCAAAACCGGGACTACCAGCTTGATTTTTCATTATGTTCCTTTCAATGTTACAATACATATTTATACATGCCGAAGCATCCAATACCATGGACCGAAAACCATCGCGTCCAATACCATGGACCGAAAACCATCGCATCCAAAAACATGTGCGAAAATCATGCACAAAACCATAGGTGGGTCCGCCCAACCTAACATATGGTCCAAAATCAAAATTTTCCGGGGCGCTGCCCCGGACCCCATAAAGTGGGGTTACGGGTGCCCTTCAAACCCCCTATTAACTACGTGGAAAGAATATAACACAACCGAACAGGCAAGAATTGAAAAGCTGAATGTTCAAGAGATTCATGTTATGGCTCCATAACTAAGGATTGTTCCAATCCTTCACTTGAAAGATGAATATATTCTTTAGTAGTGGAGGAGTTCAACATTAAACATCCATCTCTCTGGGGTTCTTTCAGTCCACGGCCATCTGCTTCATCATCAACACCTTTAATCTATTCATCAACATTGTCTTTCATACCAGCAATCATGGAAGGCATTAAAAACACATCATCAACTTCCCAATCTCTGATGGTTGGCTGTGACAACATATCTAAAGTTGAAGCATTTTCTGCTGAAGCTTCTTGCATATTTTGTGTTCTAACAAATCTAGTGTCAATAGTCTTACAGTCACCAGGATTGTGATCAAACACCGGCACTGAGCTCACAATAGGCACATTGTCAGCGGTTAAAGCAGTCTTTGTTGCATCCGAGGGCATCCTAGATTCTACAATATATGGCATGTGATGGATTGTAGCTGCACTCTCCACAATAGCTTGCGGCATATCTTCAACCAACTGATTAACATTCTCCACACACATATGCTCATTTTCACCACCTACAACTGTGTCACTAAGAATATTAGAAGGATCGTGCCTTGAAAAGCCATAACAACCATTAGTTGTAAAAGCACTTCCAACAGCTTCAACATCCCTGGTGGCTAAAAACTAACCATCTGAGAAAAAGTTCTATCTTCAATATCAAGACTTGAGCCTGAAAACCCAAAAGAGGGAGCAACAGCTGTTCCTTCCATATCAACTGTGGCAGGACACACTGCATCAATTGTTGCAGCTACTTCCTGAAAATCTTCGTTTGCACTACCAATACAAGTAACAACACTTTCATTTGCAAAAAAAACAATTATCATCTAGAGACAAAATTCTTTCTGCATCAATTCTCTTTCTCATGTTATAGTAACGATTACGTACACTTTCAGGTCTTTGCTTTCGAACAAACTCTTCATTACTCTTCAACTTGCTAGATCGAGTTGGTTTTGAAAGTTCCATCTGTGACAGTTCAAACTCAACCATACGAGCAACAACCTTTGCTGATATCTCCGGAATATAAAGGAGAGCATGCCACCATTCCTGCAGTTCTTAGATTGTAAAGCGACAAGAAAAGCGTACAACCCCTTTTGCAAGAGCCTCCAAAGCTGCACTTGCCTCAACTGCATTCTTGAGTAACAAATCATCTTCTGTGGTCCATATGCTGAAATCAGGAGGGCAGATTTCTGACATCTTTTCATGTACTGAAACCATTTAAGATTTGCCACAAGAATTTGCTAGAGCTGTCTCGACTTCCTTCCACTCATCTATTTTAGGCAAAAATCATGGGAGATCGGGCCTCACAGAAGGAATGGCTGGAACTGCATAGCTCGTAAACCAGTCTTGGTGGTCTGGAAGGGTTGTTTCTAGAAGCGCCTCACCTATTAATGCTCCACGATACTCCCGAGCATAGTGGAGTTAAGAAATATATCAATGTAGATAGTCTAGTACACAAGTGCATGTGGAGGATAGATAATCTAATCTATGACGTGGGCAAAGCCGATTAACTTTTGAACTCCTCCTCACACTGTAAGTGCCAACTGTATTAATGAAAAGGATTTATCGAGACTCCACTTAATTCACATACAGGATTTATGGAGTCACGGCCACAGGCAGAAAGCCGAATACAGTAAGCGAAGAAGTGGCAGGTCTGACCAGAGACGAGGGTTTATCTGCAATCAAGCCGTCCTCTGCAGATCATTTATTCGCGCTCTGTCACCTCCAAATCACTTAATTTGCTAAGGGAGTTTGTTTTGAAGAGAAACCGCAAAAAGCCAAACCCGAAGGCAAATACCCAAAGCCGAATACAGTAAGCGAAGAAGTTGCAGGTCTGAGCAGAGACGAGGGGTTTGTTTTGAAAAGAAACCGCAAGAAGAAATTAAAGAGCAATCGTAGCTGCCGTGAAGCAACGCGCGAGGGCAATTTTAAAAATTTCAAAACAGGGTTGTTCGAAAGGGTCTTTTAAAGCAAAGCCGATACATGCATGGGCCCATAGGCCTCAAGGGTTCAACATAGCTCTGATACCAAGTGTAAGGACCATATCCAGTCTGTGTACATTTTTTTTAGCAAATACAACCAGAAAAGAAACACATTGAAATTCAAATTTATTTAACACACACATTCCTGCCACTCATTTCAGGAAACATATCATAACATTTTCATACTTTTAACTAAGATCAATAGTAATGAAATACATATGTACCGTTCACCAGAAGGCGAGACTCCACTTGCTCTGCTGTTGCTGGTATTCCCTTGTAGCTGGTCACCTCCGCGAGTGAATGATGACGCACTTGATCCGAATAAGAAGACCCACCGGTTAACCTCCCAGTCTACTCCTTGGGTACTCTTCTTCCCCGAGCTGCAATGGGGTTGTACAATGGAGGAAAGCACTAGCTGGTAGAGGAGAGCACACCTTGGCTCCAGAGTCCCCTCTCTAAAATCCTCTACCTCACCAAACTCACTATAGCTTCGTAATCACTGCTCTGACATCATCTCATCCATCCAAAAATAGGGTTCCCAAAAATCCCTTCTCCCATGGCTTGCCCCTTCTTTTATAGGAGTCCTCAAGGTGACACTTGTCATGTCATGCATAATTAATTATTTTTTTATAATTTAATAGCTTGATTATTCACCCACCCATGTGTCATTCTCACATCAAGGGTCTCCCAAAATTATTTACTTAAATTTTTATTGAAAACTAATATTTTCCTCACCTCAACAAGATTCCTATTTCTTCTCCTAGTTGTCTCTTTATTCCCCCCCCTTTTATTCCTTAATTTGTGTTCATTACTTGAAGTCAATTAATGAGTCAAGATTTTATCCCTAATCTACTCCCTAATTTAACTCAGGTTATCTCCTAGATGGATATTCTTATGTTGGTTGTTGACACATGGAGCTTCTCTACATTTCTCTAAATTTAATTTATTGTTCTCATTTTAACTCACCTTCCTCTTTTCTTAATTAGGTTTAAATTGTTGGCATTATGATTCAAGTGTTGTCCTTGATGGCAACTCACTCAGTGGATGGTACAGGTGCTCAGAGGTTAGTACAGGTGATGGCAACTTAATCAGAAGACAGATCTCAGTACAGCATGCCAAGGAAGCTCATACACGCTGTTTCGTTAAGCCCAAGTCGCGTGTACACGCTAGTTCGATTCAGAAAAAGCGCGTGTATGTGGAAAGGTTCCTTTGGTTCATGGTGGTTAGTCCTTGGAAGTTGTGCCTATGATTTCGGACCATTATGTCTCGACGGGCGTGTCGATCCCTAGTTTTAAAGTTGATGGTATTGTGTTACTATGGTTTTGGCTCTTGGTATTGAGAAAGGCCTAAGGCTATATAAGGAGAAGAAGATCATTAGGCAAGATCATCTTTTGACAAGGCATGAATATCTAAGAAAGAAAGAGATCTGATATGCAGGTTCTGAGTTGCATGATCTAAGCCAAGGAGAGATCACATCGGTTAATGGAAGACTAGATCTAAGGATAGATCGGGATCTAATGGTTTGAAATGCACTATCATGATATGGTTGATTATGCGTATTTCTAGATCTGCATATTGTCGCAATGTTACGTTCTGAGTCTAACTAATGTCTGGTACAACTGCAAATTGAGAAAGTTTATTTTTAGATCTGTATGCAGGTTGGCTTCGGTAAAAGAGCGTGTATACGCGGGTTCTGCTCATTAAAGTAGCGTATATCTTTTGAAGCTTGATTTGGGTTTACAGTGGGGTCTGACTGTTATTGCAGAGTTCTGTAGTCTGCTCTGTGTTCTGGTAACTGGTGATTGACAGGGTTCAGTGGTTCAGTGATTCAAAGTTTGGTTGTTTTATGCTTCAATGATCTGTTGTGGAAATTAAATGAATTGTGGTCTTCAGATTGTAATGTTGTGCTTCAGGAATATCCAAGTCTGAAAATGTATGAAAAGTGATACCTGGAAGAAGGAAGATTGTAGGTCAGCACCTACGTACTAGTATCTTGGCTAGTACAAGAGCAAAGGGGGTTGGAGCTCCCTTCCAAGGAAGTTTGGAGAACGAGAGAAGGTTGAAGCCTTCTGCAGGTTGTAGCCTGCGTACTGGTATAAGGCTGCACCAGTACAAAAGATTGTAAACTGAAGTTTCATATTAAGAAAGATAGAGACAACTTGCAGCAGGTGGTTTTCACCCACATTGGGTTTCCACCTTATATCTTGGTGTTCATGTGTGTGGCTTTTTATCTGTTCTGTTATACTGCACATGTTTACTGTTAATATGATGAATAATGTCCTGATGCACTTAATTGAAGAATAAGCTAACTAAATTGTGAGTTTTCTGCTTATACGCTGTTTTACTTCGTCACAGTAGCGTGTACACGCTGGTTCACTTAACTGAAGTAGCGTATATGTTTCTGGGCATTTGAAAAGTTTGATTAATCTGATAATACTGATTCACCCCCCCTCTCAGTATTATTTCCAACAATTGGTATCAGAGCAGGTCCTTCAGAGAAGCTTGATCGCTTGAAGGAAGATCATTCATCATGAGCAACTACGAGAAAGAAGCATCAATCAGGCCACCGGTTTTTGATGGAACAAATTTCAATTATTGGAAGGTAAGAGTTACTGCATATCTTCAATCTCTTGGTACAGAAGTTTGGGACATTGTAGAAACAGGCTATGTTTTTCCTTCAGCTACTCCTACAGATCCAGCTGAGAAAAAGGCATATGAAACAAATGCAAAAGCAGTCAGTACTCTATTAGGAAGTATATCTCAAACAGAATTCATGAAGGTCATGCACTTCAAATCAGCAAAAGAAATATGGGACAAAATGATCACTAGCTATGAAGGAGATGAACAGGTAAAGCAAGCTAAACTTCAAACACTCAGGATTCAATATGAGACTCTCAAGATGTATAATGATGAAAGTGTGGCTAATTATTTTCTTCGGGTAGATGAGATTGTTAATTGTATGAAAAATTTGGGTGAAGAAATAAGAGAAACTATAGTAGTTCAAAAGATTCTAAGATCTTTATCCCCCAAGTTTGAATCTAAAGTATCTGCAATAGAAGAAAAAGAAAATCTCCGTGTTCTCACTATGTCTCAGCTACATGGAATTCTAACCGCTTATGAAATGAGAAAGGGAGGTCCATCTGACAGAAGGGAAGCTGCTTTTAAGGCATCAGGAAAAGAAGATTACTATGAAGCAAGCCATGTTCCAGAAGAAGAGGAAGAAGAATCAAATTTTGTCAGAAATCTTCAAAGGGGTTCTGGAAGGTTCAGAGGTAAGCTACCTTTCAAATGCTTTGCTTGTGGGAAAGTAGGTCATTATGCTGCAAAATGTCCTTATAAGGATAAAGGAAAAGAACCTGCTAGATGGAACAAGAAACAAAGTGCAAATAGGAAAAGCTACTACACCCATGAAGATAGTGATGGCTTATCAAACAGTGATGAAGATGAACAAGGTAATAAATATAAGCTGTTAATGGCATTTGAAGATGATGATTATGAGGATGCTATAGATGTGGATAATCTCTATAATGAAATCACTAGACTCAAGAGAGGCATAGAAGAAAAGAATGTGATCATTGATACTTTGCAATTTCAGATTGATGAAAAGGAAAAACATCTTGAAAAACTAGAAGGTGAAATTGTTGGTCTCAGAAAAGAAATTGAGAAAACAAAAGCTATTAATCTTAAATTTGTCAAAGGATCTGAAACTTTGGATGAGATTATCAGTGTGCAGCGGTCTCCTCTAAACAAGACAGGTTTGGGCTATAATGGAGAAACCTCTCAAGCATCCACCTCAAAAAGTTATCTTGATGCAGCAAGAGGAAATGAGCGGAAGAACAATGAAGATAATCAGGTAAAGCAGGGACGAGTTACAAACAGAAACTATCAGGGACAATCCTCCTTAAGGATGAACAAAAGCTACAACCAACCACAGGTAAAATCTTCTCAGTTTGGCTCAAGAATAGATGAAAATAGAAATTACAATCAGTTGGCTGGTAGATTCAATAACCGCAGAAGCTTCTTCAATGGACAATGCTTTTCTTGCCACAACTTTGGTCACAGAGCAGCTCAATGTGTTGCATATAAAACAATCATGACTAGGGAAGCTCAAAAACAAAGAAGTATGACAGGGATTACAAAAAGGACCTATAACAACTTTTCGGTGCTTGAAAATGAAGTTGAATGTTCTATTTGCAATAATTTTGGTCATAAAGACTCTGAATGCAGGAGCAGGTTTCAGGAGAAAAAGGAACAAGCCACAAGCACCAAAACATGGAGAATAAAGGAACCTCAAACAGAAAGATGTGGGATAGCATTTTATGCAGAAGGACAGGAAAATCTATGGTACATTGACAGTGGATGTTCGAAACATATGACAGGTGATAAAGAAAAACTTGAATCTTATTCTACTTTAGAAAAGGGAAAGAAAGTTTCTTTTGGAAATGATACTCCTGCAACTATAAAAGGAAAAGGTATTGCTCCTTTGAAAGAAAAGGTCAAGGCTGGAAATGTTTTGTATGTTGATGGATTGAAGCATAATCTTCTAAGTGTCAGCCAGATGTGTGATCAAAAAACAGAGGTTATTTTCAGATCGAATGGATGTCTTGTTCGTGATCTTGATACAGGTAAAACAGTTCTCAAAGGCAAAAGAACTCCAAATAATCTGTACATATTTGAAGAAGGACAACAACAATGCTATCTTAGCAAGGATGAAGAGCACTGGTTATGGCATCGAAGGTTGGGACATCTAAGCTTCTCACAAATAAGGAAAGCATGCAAATATCAGGCAGTTCGCGATCTTCCAGATATCAAAATTCCAGACAACACCATATGCAAATCTTGTCAGTTTGGAAAGCAGACCAGAACTAACTTTCCAGAGAAGGAAGGATCAGCTAGCTTGCCTCTTGAGCTAGTCCATACAGATGTATGTGGTCCATTTAGGAAAAGGACACCTCGAGGAGAAGAATATCTGATATTATTCATTGATGATTTCTCAAGGTTTGTTTGGTTAGGGCTTATGAAGCACAAAGATGAAGCATTCGAAAAATTCAAATCCTTCAAAGCATTGGCTGAAAATGAATCAGGACACAAAATCAAGTGCCTCAGATCTGACAGAGGTGGGGAGTTCACATCAAATGAATTTTTTGATTTCTGCGATGAACATGGGATAAGAAGAGAATTCTCTACAGCTAGAACTCCTCAGCAAAATGGGGTTGTGGAAAGAATGAACAGAACTATCCAACAAATGGCTCGTGCTATGCTCGATGAATCAGGTACTCCTGCAACCTTCTGGGGAGAAGCCGCACATGCTGCTGTTATCATTCTTAACAAAACAAATGTCCGAGTAAACAGCACTCAAACACCTCATGAGCTTTGGAGTGGTAAAACTCCTTCCGTGAAGCATTTCAAAATCTTTGGGAGCAAATGTTATATTAAGAATACTGATGAGCAACTTGGCAAACTTGAACCTAGAGCAGATGAGGGCATTCTTCTTGGTTATTCTCCACATAGCAAAGCATACAAGTGCTACAATAAAAGACTTGGCAGAATTGTTGACAGTATTGATATAGTGGTTGATGAGAAGGGATATATTCCTAGGCAAGTTCATCATGAAGAAGATGAAGGTTACTCTCAAAGGCGAAATGATGAAGAAGAAGAACCTCAAGAGGAAGAAGAATCTCAAGAAGAACCAGAGGAGCAGACAAGAATAGAAGAGAAGACTCCATCCAGATATGTCCAAAAGAATCATCCAGAAACTCAGATTGTGGGGCAGAAAGAAGCAGGAGTACAAACAAGAAGGACACTTGCAGAAGCTTCAAGCTACTTGGCTCTACTCTCCTCCATTGAACCACAAAATGTGAAAGAAGCATGCAAAGATGAATGTTGGGTCAAAGCAATGGATGAAGAACTTGAGCAAATCGAAAGGAACAACACTTGGGAATTAGTTCCTAGACCAAAAGATAAGAATGTAATAGGAACAAAATGGGTCTTCAAGAATAAGTTAAATGAAAATGGAGAAGTAATTAGAAACAAGGCCAGACTTGTTTGTAAAGGGTATGCACAGCAAGAAGGAATAGATTTTGAAGAGACCTTTGCTCCTGTGGCAAGACTAGAGGCCATCCGAATGTTCCTTGCTCTCTCAAGCTTTCAAAACTTCAAGGTATTTCAAATGGACGTGAAATCAGCCTTCCTGAATGGAGACTTAGAAGAAGAAGTATATATTGAGCAGCCAGATGGGTTCATTCTTGGGAATGATCCAAACCTTGTATGCAGATTGAAAAAGGCTCTCTATGGGCTCAAACAAGCTCCAAGGGCTTGGTACTATCGGTTGGACAAATATCTTCACCAACAAGGCTTTTCAAAAGGATCAGCAGATAGCAATCTCTATATAAAAGTTGAAAATAACAAATTGCTAATTCTTGTTGTTTATGTAGATGATATTATTTTTGGCAGCAATGAAGAGACTATGAGTCAAAACTTTGCCTTGGTTATGCAGAAAGAATTCGAAATGTCACTTCTTGGAGAATTGACATATTTTCTTGGATTGCAAATCCAACAAAATGAAGGAGGTATCTTCTTGTCTCAAACCAAATACCTCAAGCAGATCTTGAAGAAGTATGGCATGGAAGAGTCAAAACCAGTATGTACACCCATGGTTACAGGATGCAGCCTCAGTGCAAATGATGAATCAGCAGCAGTCCACCAACCCACTTATAGATCCATGATTGGGAGTTTGCTTTATTTGACAGGTACTCGACCAGATATTACACATGCAGTAGGAATGGTTGGAAGATTTCAAGCCAACCCAAAGGAAACTCATCTTCAGGCAGTCAAAAGAATCTTCAAATATCTTCAAGGGACCCAAAACTATGGCTTATGGTATCCTAGAAATACAGATCTCACTCTTCATGCTTACACAGATGCAGATTGGGCTGGAAGTGTGGATGATAGGAAAAGCACAAGTGGTGGTGCTTTCTTCATGGGTTCCAGATTAGTATCTTGGTTCAGCAAGAAACAAAGTTCGATTGCCTTATCTACAGCTGAAGCAGAATATGTGGCTGCAGCATCTTGTTGCACACAACTTCTTTGGATGATGCAGACCTTGCAGGACTTTCAAATCACTTGCACTCCACCTGTCTCTATCTTATGTGATAATACAAGTGCAATCAGCATTTCAAAGAATCCAGTCATGCACTCAAAGACCAAGCACATACCAATCAAGTACCATTTTCTTCGGGAACAAGTGCTTGAGCAGAAGGTCAAGTTGGAGTATGTTCCTTCTAAGGAGCAAGTTGCTGATATTCTCACAAAACCACTGCCCAGGGAAACTTTTGAATATCTCAGACAAAAGCTGGGAGTAGTTAATGCTTCATCCTGTTGTTGAAATTTGTTTGTTCTACAGAAAAGTTGGTATACGCAGGTTACGGAAGGGATATGAGCGTATACACGCGGATTCATGCTGGGTAAGTCGCGTGTATGCTGGACGCTTGTTGCAGAAAGAATATCCGCGTACATACGCTGTTTTATACAGGATAAAACGCGTATATGAAGTTCTGAACAGCAAGGGAAAACTCTGAAGTTCTGAACAGCAATAGGAATGTCAGAATTATTCAGGCACAGTTTCAGGGAGTGCAACAGGCACAGGTTCAGGGGGAGCAGCTCAAAAGTCTCATAAAGCATTGTTGGCATTCAGATGTTTTTGGTTGTTGGTTTCAGGAGAAGGAGCTCAGAAAGAAATTTTAGTTGCTGATCTAACAAGATGTTTATCAGATGCTGCTGATGTCTTTCCTAAGTCTTGGTCTAGATCTGTTGTCTCTATGTCATGTATCTCTCTTGTCTCTTTTATGGTGTCAAGGTCATGTAACGGCCTTTGTTGGTTTCCCCACTATGCCTGGGATGAATGCTGTCATATAATTGGTTGTTTCTGATATGTTATGGTTGTATGTATTGAGTCCTTTGGTGATAGAAAGGTCCCATATGGTGGATAAGTCTTGGTTCTTGTTGAAGAACATCTTTTGCAGATCTGGCCTTACTGTCAGGGGGAGCACGAGTCAGCACAGCCAAGCAGAGGTATCAGCATGTCCTCAGGGGGAGCATAGCCCTTTGCCCTTGATGTCAAAGGGGGAGAGTGACTTGGTGTGGTGGTTGCCATCAAGTTCAAAGGGGGAGATTGTTGGCATTATGATTCAAGTGTTGTCCTTGATGGCAACTCACTCAGTGGATGGTACAGGTGCTCAGAGGTTAGTATAGGTGATGGCAACTTAATCAGAAGACAGATCTCAGTACAGCATGCCAAGGAAGCTCATACACGCTGTTTCGTTAAGCCCAAGTCGCGTGTACACGCTAGTTCGATTCAGAAAAAGCGCGTGTATGTGGAAAGGTTCCTTTGGTTCATGGTGGTTAGTCCTTGGAAGTTGTGCCTATGATTTCGGACCATTATGTCTCGACGGGCGTGTCGATCCCTAGTTTTAAAGTTGATGGTATTGTGTTACTATGGTTTTGGCTCTTGGTATTGAGAAAGGCCTAAGGCTATATAAGGAGAAGAAGATCATTAGGCAAGATCATCTTTTGACAAGGCATGAATATCTAAGAAAGAAAGAGATCTGATATGCAGGTTCTGAGTTGCATGATCTAAGCCAAGGAGAGATCACATCGGTTAATGGAAGACTAGATCTAAGGATAGATCGGGATCTAATGGTTTGAAATGCACTATCATGATATGGTTGATTATGCGTATTTCTAGATCTGCATATTGTCGCAATGTTACGTTCTGAGTCTAACTAATGTCTGGTACAGCTGCAAATTGAGAAAGTTTATTTTTAGATCTGTACGCAGGTTGGCTTCGGTAAAAGAGCGTGTATACGCGGGTTCTGCTCATTAAAGTAGCGTATATCTTTTGAAGCTTGATTTGGGTTTACAGTGGGGTCTGACTGTTATTGCAGAGTTCTGTAGTCTGCTCTGTGTTCTGGTAACTGGTGATTGACAGGGTTCAGTGGTTCAGTGATTCAAAGTTTGGTTGTTTTATGCTTCAATGATCTGTTGTGGAAATTGAATGAATTGTGGTCTTCAGATTGTAATGTTGTGCTTCAGGAATATCCAAGTCTGAAAATGTATGAAAAGTGATACCTGGAAGAAGGAAGATTGTAGGTCAGCACCTACGTACTAGTATCTTGGCTAGTACAAGAGCAAAGGGGGTTGGAGCTCCCTTCCAAGGAAGTTTGGAGAACGAGAGAAGGTTGAAGCCTTCTGCAGGTTGTAGCCTGCGTACTGGTATAAGGCTGCACCAGTACAAAAGATTGTAAACTGAAGTTTCATATTAAGAAAGATAGAGACAACTTGCAGCAGGTGGTTTTCACCCACATTGGGTTTCCACCTTATATCTTGGTGTTCATGTGTGTGGCTTTTTATCTGTTCTGTTATACTGCACATGTTTACTGTTAATATGATGAATAATGTCCTGATGCACTTAATTGAAGAATAAGCTAACTAAATTGTGAGTTTTCTGCTTATACGCTGTTTTACTTCGTCACAGTAGCGTGTACACGCTGGTTCACTTAACTGAAGTAGCGTATATGTTTCTGGGCATTTGAAAAGTTTGATTAATCTGATAATACTGATTCACCCCCCCTCTCAGTATTATTTCCAACATAAATTAGTTTAGGATTAATCTTTATCCTTACCATTATGTTTGTCTTTCCCCTTTTTCCTAATTAAACCACATAATCTTCCTAGTATTTTCCAAATGGGAAGGGTAGAGTTTTTAAGGTACTCCATTTTAATTCTTCCTATGATCCTCCTTATTCCAAGTTTTATTTTTGAATTAATTACATTGGTTTCTAATCATCATTTACCCTTGATGTAAATTTACCTAGTTTTCATTCCTTGCTTATATTTATTTATTATTATTTATTTTTAATGATTCCAAGGATGCCAAGTTTGGTTGTGCCCTTCAAGAACTTCCCTAGAAGTTCCAAGGGTGCCACACCTAATAGTTTATTTGTGATGCCAAGGGTGCCAGTTTGGTTGTGCCCTTCAAGAACTTCCCTAGAAGTTCCAAGGGTGCCACACCTACTAGTTTATTTGTGATGCCAAGGGTGCCAAGCTGGTCGTGCCATTCAAGAAATTCCCTTGAAGTTCCAAGGGTGCCACACCACTTGCCCTTCAAGCATCCAGTGACTACAAGGGGAAAGTATAGTGCAACGTCATAGACTACTATCATCTCTTATGTTGCCTGCTATAGTGAGACTAATGGTGTCGGGGATCAAGGGATCCACCTCGATGCGCGCCCCCCGGTAAAGTCCTCATGAGTGACCCAACTTTGGGACCTGCCCTCATGGCATCGTGATCTTCAAGGCGAAGGTGTTTCGTCCCTTCCAGCCCAAGTCACGGCGGGAGTGCTATTGGGTGAGATCAGGGACTCTGTCCCACCCCTCCCATGTAATTCCATCCACCTGTACAACCCCATCACCCATATGTGGGTCATTCGGTCAAGCAACTAGTCTGTGCCTGCAACCATTAACATATCATCAGAATATAGTTAAACATATATGGCAGATTTCAAGATCGACTTAGACTTTAAAATATAAAATAATATGAATTCTCATCAAACCAGGTGTCATCGACATGTCATATGCGAGTGTCTCTGATGGTTTCCTGCCATACTCAATAATCATCAGTAACAAGGTTTCTCAATGTTAGTCATTATCATAATAGCATCATTAACAATTCCTGGTCATTCACATCATTGTCCATTGTAATTCTGAACTAACGAAAGTAGGTAACATAGGGGACACATCCCTCATCATAAATTCAAATAGAGACCAACTTAACTATTTAATGTTGCAATCATCAGAATACTGATAGATAAGATACATAACCATTCATGCTATAATAATATCAATGGAAAGCATTCATAAACATCACAACCATGACTATCTCAATCGCTAATAATAGTGTCATGTGTCCGGATCCTCAACCTGAGGTCCTCAAAGAATAAAGTGTCTAAGATAATGTCATATTAAGGTCAGGAGACTAGAGTGGGCACTGCAAATCCGAAGATTTTGAAGATGATGAGGACTATCCTTCAACATCAAATCAGACTTATGATGAAGAAGAAACCTATGAAGCACCGGAAGAACATATAAGGGTAGAAGAAAAGACTCCATCTAGGTATGTCTAGAAGAATCATCCAGAGACTCAAATTTTGGAGAAGAAAGAGGCAGGTGTACAAACAAGAAGAACTATTTCAGAAGCTTCAAGCTATCTAGCATTGCTCTCCTCCACTGAACCCCGAAATGTAAGTGAAGCATGCAAAGATGAATGCTGGGTCAAGGTCATGAATGAAGAACTTGAGCAGATTGAAAAGAATAACACTTGGGAGTTGGTTCCTAGACCAAATGATAAGAATGTCATAGGGACAAAATGGATATTCAAAAATAAGTTGAATGAGAATGGAGATGTTATTAGAAACAAGGCCAGACTTGTTTGTAAAGGGTATGCTCAACATGAAGGCATAGACTTTGAAGAAACTTTTGCACCAGTTGCTAGACTTGATGCCATAAGAATGTTTCTTGCTCTTTCTAGCTTTTAGGAGTTCAAAGTATATCAAATGGATGTGAAATCTGCTATTCTAAATGGAGACTTAGAAGAAGAAGTGTACATTGAGCAACCAGATGGATTCATCCTTGGAAATTATCCAAAACTTGTATGCAGACTCAAAAAGGCTCTCTATGGCCTTAAACAGGCTCCAAGGGCTTGGTATTTTTGGTTGGACAAATACCTCCATCAACAAGGTTTTTCAAAAGGATCAACAGATAGCAATCTATATATATATATATATATATATAGATATATATAAACTGATAATGATAAATTACTAATACTTGTTGTGTATGTTGATGATATCATCTTTGGTAGCAATGAAGAAGCCATGAGTCAAAACTTCGCTTTGGTGATGCAGAAAGAATTTGAAATGTCCTTACTTGGTGAGCTCACATATTTTCTTGGTTTACAAGTCCAACAAAACAAAGACGGTATTTTTCTATCACAAACCAAGTATCTCAAGCAGATCTTGAAGAAATATGGGATGGAGGACTCGAAACCAGTATGTACCCCTATGGTAACAGGATGTAGCCTCAGCGCAAATGATGAATCAACAACAGTACATCAACCAACCTATAGATCCATGATTGGTAGTCTGCTCTATTTGACAGGTACCCAACTAGACATCATGCGTGCAGTGGGAATAGTTGGAAGATTCTAGGCAAATCCAAAGGAAGCACACCTTTAGGCAGTTAAGAGCATTTTTAAATATCTTCAAGGAACGCAAAATTATAGCTTATGGTATCCTAGGGACACAGATCTCACACTTCATGCATATACAGATGCAGATTGGGTAGGAAGCGTGGATGACAGAAAAAACACTAGTGGTGGTGCATTCTTTATGGGTTCCAGATTAGTATCTTGGTTCAACAAGAAACAAAGCTCAATTACATTATCTACAGCTGAACCAAAATATGTGGTTGCCGCATCTTGCTGCACACAACTCCTTTGGATGATGCAAACATTGCAAGACATTCAAATCACTTGTACTCCACCTATCTCCATTTTTTGTGATAATACAAGTGCAATCAGTATTTCAAAGAATACAGTCATGCATTCGAAGACCAAGCACATACCTATCAAATATCATTTTCTCCAGGAACAAGTTCTTGAACAAAAGGTCAAATTGGAGTATGTTCCCTCCAAGGAACAGGTTGCTGATATATTCACCAAACCACTGCCCAGGGAGACATTTGAATATCTCAGACAAAAGATGGGAGTAGTTGATGCATCATCTTGTTGTTGAAATTATCTGTTTCAGAGAGTAGTGGTTGTACGCGAGTTTGATGAAGCATATCCGTGTACATACACGTATTTCTGTGGATATAGTCGCGTATATGTTGGTTTGAAGACAAATGATGGAGCTAGACTCTGGATGAAAATAGTCTATTATGGGTCTGACAGAGACCATCTGGCACAAGTTCAAGGGGAGCATATACTTCTAATAATGCATTTTTGTTATTATCTTTGAAGATCTTGGTTCATTTTCTTTCAGGTGGAACAGGTGCAGAGGGAGATCATGGTTGTTGGTCTTGATGATGGTTGATAGATGCTGCTGATGACTATCATAGTCTTGTCTTAGATAATTAGTCTCTATGTCATGTATTTCTTGAATTATCAAGGTCATGTAATGACCTATGTTGGTTTCCCCACTATTCCTGGGATGGATGATGTAATGTTCTTGTTTTATCATGTGTAAGCTTTTGGTGGATCCCCACTTGGTTGGGTGGATGAGTCTATCTTGGTATATCCCCTCTTGGTTGGGATATGGATGTATGTATGGGTATTTGGTGATAGGAAGGTCATTTATGATGTATAAAGTCATGTTTCTTCTTGTAGAACATCTTTTTCCAGACCTTGCCTACAGTCAGGGGGAGCATGGACAGTACAACAGAGCAAAGATTTCAACACATACTTAGGGGGAGCATCACCCTTTGCCCTTGATGACAAGGGGGGAGAATGACTTTGAGTGACTTTGGGTTGCCATCAAGTCCAAAGGGGGAGATTGTTGGCATTATGACATAGGTTTGGAACTATGACATAGGTGTTGTCCTTAATGGCAACTCCCTTAGATGATAGACCATAGTTCAGGCTCTCAGAATAAAGGAAAAAGAGATATATGTAGGTTCCTCTTAGCCATGTCGCGTATACATGCGGGATCACCGATCAAAAGGCGCGTATACGTATGGACACACTTTCATGCAAGGAAAAGCGTGTACATGTGGGAAAGCTTATTTTTTGGTCCATGGTATTTAGTCCTTGGTATTTGGACCTATGGTTTTGGACCATGGTATCTCGTCCGAAGTGTTGAACCCAGGTATTGGGTCCATGGTATTGATTCTCTATGGTTTTGGACCATGGTATTGAGTAAGGCCTAAGACTATAAAGGGGAAGGAGATCATTAGGCAAAGGCATTCACTCATGCATTGAATATCTTATGAAGAGTAAGATCTAGAATTGGGTTATGGTGCATAGCTGGATTTGAACCAAGGAGGAACCTGAGCGATAGAAGAAGGATAAGTTCTATTGTTGGGTCAAGATCTTAAGAGTTGAATAGTAGTATCTTTGTGTGATTTTGATCTGTTATATTTGGTGCATGACTTGATCTATAAATCTGATAATCTGGGTATAACTGATGTCTGAATAGTGAAAAGGGTAAATTATCTTTTATATATCTGTACGTAGGTTTAGCACAACAGTGGCGCGTATACACGTTGGTTCAATAAGTCAAAACAACATATACACTAGTTGGCCTTAATACAGAAGCGTATGCACGCAGGTTCTACATATTGAAGTAGCATACGTCTCATGAAATATGTTTTAGCTACTTCTGTTTATTTCTGTAGTGTTCTGGGTTCAGGATTGGTTTCTGGTTACTGTTAATGTATTCTGGTTACAACATTCAGAAAAGTGATTGTTTGATTCAGTTTTGGTTGGTTCAAAGGAGATTGGTTGATGCCGATGTATTTGATGTTTTGTTATTGATGGATCTAGTCTGAAAATTTATGAAACGTGGTCCCTGGAAGAAAAGAGAAGGTTGTAGCCTTCTGTAGGTCAGCACCTACGTACTAGTACATCAACTAGTACAAGAGCTAAGGGGGTTGTAGCTCCCTTCCAGGAGAAGCTGGAAAATGAGAGAAGGTTGTAGCCTTCTGCAGGTAGAAGCCTGCGTACTGGAATAAGACTGCACCAGTATAGAAATATTGTAAAAAGAATTTTCTTATTAAAAAGAAGATAGAGACAAATTGCAGTAGGTGGGTTTCACCCACATTGGGTTTCCAACTTTTATCTTGTGTCCATGTGTGTGATGATCTGTTCTGTTTTACTGCACATGTTTACTGTTCTTATGGTTAATGAAGTTCTGATGCACTAATTAAAGATCAACATTTAATGAATCATAAGTTTACTGATATACGCTAGTTGCTTTAGACACAGTAGTGTATATACGCAATTTCCCATAACTGAAGTAGCGTATACAAATCTGATTTTGAAATGAAAAATAATTGATTTAATAATATTGATTCACCCCCCCTCTCAGTATTATTTCCAACATAGAAGAATTGGATTATCATGTAAAGGACCGACTCCTATATCATTGTGGGAAGCTATGCATTCCACAAACTGAAAGAGTAAATATAATTCGAGAAGCACACACTTCTCTAATATCAGGTCACTTTGGGGTAAGTAAAATAGTTGCATAACTGCAAAGATTTTGTTATTGGCCAAAAATGAATGAGACAGTTTCTAGATATGTAAGAGGGTGTATTATGTGTGCTAAAAGCAAGACCAACAGTAGAAAACTAGGCTTGTACACTCCATTACCAGTTCCTTCTCATCCTTGCGAAAGTGTTTCCATGGAATTCATTGGAGGACTGCCTAAATCTAGGAAAGGTCATGATTGTCTGTATGTTATTGTGGATAGGTTCAACAAAATGTGTATTTTGATACCTTGTAATAAACATATTACAGCTGAACAAACTACAAAACTGTTCTTTCAACATCTAAGGGTTCATTTTGGATTACCCACTTCCATTGTATCTGATCGAGACATCCGATTTGTGGGGAAGTTTTAGTCAAGTCTATGGGAACTGATGGACACCAAACTAAAGAAAAGAACAACTTTTCATCCACAAACCAATGACCAGACAGAAGTAGTCAACAAGACGGTGATCCAGTTACTCAGGGGATATTGTAGCAAACATCCTAAGCTTTGGGATGAACATTTGTATTATGTGCAGCATGCTTACAACAGAGTGAAACATTCTTCTACACAAAGATATCCTTTCGAGACCTGTTTCGGTTTCACACCAAGGTCTCCTTTGGATTTTGTCTTTGGTAAGGACACAACAGTTGAGGGACACAACGATGTGGATAGGGCAACTAGGTTCATTGAACAAATCCAGGAGATCCACCAGGAAGTACGGGAACAACTGGAAAAGGGTCAGGCTAAATATAAGGCAAGGCATGACAAGCATTAGATGGAGCATAGTTTCCAAGTTGGTGACCAAGTCTGGCTGTATATCAGCAAGGACAGGATGCAAGGTGAAGGTAAAAAGCTAAAACCTATCAGGTATGGACCTTTCAAGATACTTGAGAAAATTGGTGAGAATGCATTTCGCCTTGATCTACCAGCTTACATGCACATCTACTCAGTCGTGAATGGAGAGAGCTTGATATTATTTGAACCTTCACTAATTGAGGATCCTGAAGAATAGAGTCAATTGCCTTCTATTGATGACCTGTTACCTGAATATCTTAATGAATCGTAGGAAGACACAGTTCTGGACAGGAAGGTGAGGACGACACACAGGGGAGATGTTGAGTACCTCAGAGTTTGGCTCAAGGGTTCAAAGCCAAGTAGTGCAAAGTGGATAGAGATTGGACAAGTGAGACAATTGTACCCTCACTTAGTTGATGCTTGAAAATCAACTTTTAGTGGTCCAAAAGTTTTTTTTAGTGGGAAGGCCGTGATCGGAATTGGATCCATGAAAATTATCAGAGTTCTATGGATGTATCAAATCATGAAAAACTTCAAAAACTTGTGAACAATGAGCTATCAGGAATATCTCTGGACAATGGTAGTTTGTAGCCAACATGAAACGACGAGGCATAGTGGTGAAAAACTAGAAAGTTAGGAAGCTCAGATCAGAAAACAAAGGCCGTTTCTGATGCGCTGCGCATCGCTGGGAAAAACCCCTCGAGAAGGAAAAGCCTCAAGTACATGGTCACAAGGGAGGCCGAAGAACTGTGGGAAAAGTGCTAAAACTGAAGGCAGGTCCCACACTCCAAAAGTGGTGGAATATTGGAAACGTTTCGGGCAGCAAGCGGGTTTGTCAGGAGAACAAGCGATTCCATACATTGGATGACGCGTGTTCGGTGGATGAGAGAGAAAACCGCTCTCATCGTGGGCTAACGTTTGAGCAATTCAATTGCGCGATAAGAGCGATAATCATAGGATCTAGAGGCCCCAGATCTAATGACGGAGATTGCACCCGATGGGAAACTAGATTTAGAGGGAGAAAACAAGCTACAACGCATAAGGTTTGAAGTCTGATTCGACCGCTGACCTGGCAGATGAATCATTTCACAAGGTAACTGAAATACCAAACTGTCGAGGAAGAGCTGGCGCTCAGTTCATGAAGGGACAAGTGGCCCCCTCCCTGTCAGATGTTACACAATGGCGTTGATGCAGAGGCAGGGAATTCCAAGTGGAAAACAACAGGTGATCCGAAGAGGCAGAAGAGGAAGTGAACAGTCAAGGGGCGGATTGGCTTTAAGCCATAGATAGACAGAGAACAAGGAACAAGGAAGAAGAGATAGTGAGAGGAGAAGAGACAACGAGACAGAGAGACAGAAGCAGAGAAGCGAGCTGACCTGCAGAGCTAAGGCATCATCGAGTAGACAAAATCAGGCTTGAGAGGTTCAAGCAATCCCTGTAAGGATATCTGTCGGGGAATTGAGTACCAAATTGGACTCATCCCATTAAGACTAGTTGAGGTTGAGACTTGGTAAGGGGGAGTCTGTGCACTCTAGTGGCTTGGGGAATCCAATAACCACCCTACTAAGCATCATCTGTTTCAGGAGACTCAAATTGAGCTCCTCATTGTAAAAACTTTGCTTCAAGATGCAATAAAAGAAGGACACCACTGAAAGCTGGATCGGAGACGTAGCCCTGCAGGATTGGGTGAACTTCTTATTAACTTTTGTTGTGTTCTATTTTGCTTGCTGTGTTTCTCTTACTGTTTCTCAGTGTCTGTGTATTTTGCAATCTTATCGATCTGTTGCTTAAGGTAACATAGACACACACCAGCACATGAGTCTGTAACACCTTCATTAATTCATTAACTGAGATCACTCACGAGTGATTTTCAGATCAGTAAGTCAAACAATCATGAGGGAATTAGAACAATCACAACGGTCAGTTTCACCCTTGGCTATATATACCAATCATTTGTACATTCAAGGCACTTTTCACCTTGGATCCTCCTACATAGTCTTGAGAGTCTGTAATATTTTCTTTAAGGAGCGAGCAGTGGCTCCAACGCCTCGCTATCGGGGTTAGTGATGTAATGGTGTATGTATAGTCTTGTAACTTTCACCTAATTCAGAAGCCTGTTAATAGGCCAACACATTTTCACACGTATTGTATTCGTTTGTAAGACTATTCTTTGGATGCTTGTAATGCATATTGTTTTAACCTGTATTAAGACAATTTAACTATTTCGGTTGTTTTAGTACATATGCTATTGGAAATGTGTTGTATTAGTTGTTAACATTGTCTCACTCGTGTGGGCTATCCCGCTGGACACTCAACATATTCATTCTTGTAAACTTGTTATAATGCTCGTTGCACTTGTGTGGACTATTTCGCTGGGTGTTGTACGTGCTATCTGTTCACCCTGTGTTTGTTACTACCACATACGTGTGGAGTACTCCACCAGAAGCTGCACATGTCCTGTTGTGTTGTGTTTCTCTAGTAGAGTTGGGACTATTCCCTTTCAACCTGAGACACACTTCCACCCTCTCCCTCTGCAGTGAAAGAACTTTGACACAAGTGGCACTAAGCACTCACTAGGCACGTGAACCTCATTGTTCAAAGACAAAGCAAGCCACTCTCATGTGTTAACAAGCAAGAGCTAAGGAATATATTTAAGATAATGGAAATTGGGCCATCGTACTTGATGGGACTCCTACACCAAACGATGTGAGGTCTAGTTGGGACTTCATTATTAGGGAGATCCCCTGAATGTTGGTGGGTCCAATGCCGTCAACACCTAGATAGTATATTTTCTTCAATAAATTTAATATCTATAGTGTTAGTTGCATTCCTAACAGGAATTGCCTCTACCAATTTAGTAAAGTAATATATGGTAGTTAATATCCATTTATGCTCGCTGCTTAATGCTGAATGAATTTCTCTAATGAAATCCAGTCCCCACTATAGGAAAGTTGCTTGAACTAGTACTGGAACTAAAGGAAGTGCTGCTAATATTTGCTTTCCATCAAAAATTTGAGATTGGGTACAACTTCTAACCTTTTCTCCTACTTGTGCAAAAAATGTCGGCCAATAAAATCTTGCTCTCAAAATTTTATATGTTGTAGCTCTCCAAACATAGTCTCCTCCACAAATATCTGCATGAAATTGATCAATAGTTCCTTCTATCTCGCTTTCTGTCAAGCAAAGAAAAAGAATATTGAGTGGATCTTTCCAATACATATTTGCATTAATGATACAATATTTTATGGCCTTCAACTTTAGTGTCTTGCATTGATTCTTTGTAAATTTAGATGGATGTTGGGTATATGACCAAAGTCCCACATTGACTAGAGGTGGGGAGGATCATGGATATATAAGGATGGACAAATATCTCCATTGGTACGAGGCCTTTTGGGGTAAGTCCAAAAGCAAATCCATGAGGGCTTAGGCCCAAAGTGGACAATATCATACCATTGTGGAGATATGTGGTGTTCAGAGAGTCCTTACAAGTGGTATCGGAGCCATGCCCCGAAGTTAGACAAGTGGATGAATCCTCGGAATACCGAACGAAGGTGGTGGGCCCCGGTAATATCACGATGGGATCCATGGATGAGCTCGGTTAGACATGTGGTGTGCTCCGGATTCTTCATGGACGTGTCTTGGTCCCAACACGGTGAAGAGGAGTTGACCTGGGATAGAGCAAGCTCTCGAGGCAGGTGGTGCTCCATGTAAGGCGTGTGCTTCCAATGCATTGGAGCGGAGAATCCTGGTTGGTAGAGAGTGGACAAATGGATAATCGTTTGAGGGGAGGCTCGATGGTCCTTTGTTCGAGGGGAGGATTGTTGGGTATACGAACAAAGTCCCACATTGACTAGAGGTGGGGAGGATCATGGGATATATAAGGATGGACAAATATCTCCATTGGTATGAGGCCTTTTGGGGTAAGTCCAAAAGCAAATCCATGAGGGCTTAGGCCCAAAGTGGACAATATCATACCATTGTGGAGATATGTGGTGTTCAGAGAGTCCTTACAAGATTAGCTCCAGGTTGTTGGGAGAGAGTTATGCATCCTCTCACATCAAATTTAGGATGCATTAACTCTCTCCCAACAACCTGGAGCTAATCTAGCAACAAATTCCTATTGTTGTCACCTACTGAGATTTTTGCCTATTTTATTTAAAACGGAAAATCTCAACAATGGACACTCAAAATCTCTAAGAAAATGTACAATATCAGTGTACCATTCAGATAACAAGAATTTATCATCAATATGAATAGGAGTTGATTGAATTGAAGATGAAGGTTCTTGTGGATTCTTCTCTACTGAAGTTTGAGAAGGTTCTTGTGGATTCTTCTCTGCTAAAGTTTGAGAAGGTTCTTGTGGATTCTTCTTTGCTAAAATTTGAGAAGGTTCTTGTGGATTCTTCTCTGCTAAAGTTTGAGAAGGTTCTTGTGGATTCTTCTCTGTTGAAATTTGAGAAGGTTCTTGTGGATTCTTCTCTACTGAAGTTTGAGAAGGTTCTTGTGGATTCTTCTTTGCTGAAATTTCCAAAACATAATTTATTCCCAAAACTTTACAATTTGACTCAGCTAAGAGTTTAGCCAAACCTTGACCTTTTACCAACTTTGTAGTTTTGATAATGAGATCAAATTCTAATATCTTAGTAATCCATCTTCCTCTTCTTCCATCGGTATCAGGTTGAGTTAATACAATTTTAACAACACTATTGGGAACATAGGCAATAATGGAAGAATGAAGGACATAGACTCTAAAAGATTTTAAGGCTTGAACTAAGGAATATGCTTGTTTTTCAATAATATCATATTTGAGTTCAAAATCTCTCATAAATTTACTGAAAAAGGCAATAGGCTGGTCATCTCCATTCTCATTCTTTTGTAAAAGAACAACAACTAAGGTGGTTTCAGAGGCAAAGGAAAAAATGCTAAATGGTTCAGAATAGCTTGGATTGACCAATATTGGGGATTCAGAAATAACTTTTTTAATCTGGTCAAAATCACATTTGGCTGGAATTGTCCATTTGACTTCATGATTTTTCCTCAAGATATTAGTGATATCCTTGACTATTTCAACATAATTAGGTATAAATCTCCTTAAAGTTTATTTTTCCAAGAAAATCCTGAATTTCATTTTTATTCCTTGGTAATGAAAGTGCTTGGATAACTAAAAGTCTTTTGGGATCAATGACCACTCCTTCCTTAGAAATAATATGGCCAAGAAATTTTCCTTCTTTAATTGCAAGTAGGGACCTTTTGGGATTGAGTGATATCCCAAAGTTCCTACACTTGTCAAAAACTTTCTTCAAGTTCTTTAAATGTTTTTGATCATAATTAGAAAATACAGTTAGATCATCAATATAAATTACCACAAGTTTATTTGTCTTACCCATGAATGCTAAATCCATAGCTCTTTGAAAGGTAGCTCCAACATTGGTTAATTTTAAAGGCATCCTTGCATACATAAATGTACCCCAAGGAGTTGTGAATGTTGTATTTTCTCTATCTTATGGGCTCACCATGATCTGATTGTATCTAGAAAAACCATCTAACATAGAAATTCTATTAGCACCTGAAACGTTTTGAAGCAATTGGTCCATCTTGGGTAATGGATAATTATCTTTCAAAGATGATTTATTTAAGTTCCTGAAATCTACACACAATCTGATTTCACCATTTTTCTTTCTTACTGGAACTAAATTTGCTACCCAATCAGAATACCTCAATGGAACTATGATCTTGGCATCAAGTAGTTTTTTAAGTTCTTTCTCAATGGTAGGAAGAAGGACTGGATTAATTCTCCTTAACTTTTGCTTAAAAGGTTTAGCTTCTGGTTTTAAAGGGATTTTATGTTCAATGAGTGTTGTATCATATGTCTTCAACTCATTATAAGACCAAGCAAAAACATATTTATAAGCTTTATGAAGATCTATATATTTATCTTTCACTTCCATTGGTAGAGATGCAAAGATTTTAATATTTCTGATTTCTTCCGAAGTTCCAATATTACATTCTTCAATATCTTCTTTAGGTGAATTTGATAATGGATTTTTAGGAACATCATTGTGGTCAAACAATTTTCAAGAGGAACCAAGTCCTTAGGAATGAAATTGTTACATAATTGAATGATGTTATGATCACTAATTCTTGAGTCCAATTGTGAAGTTTGATTTTCTTGATTCAACTCATTATAATCCAACTGTTCTTCTTCAATTTGTAAGGCTGAAAATTCATCAATTACTTGTAAACAATACTTCAACTGTTCATCATAATCAAATATTTGCCAATGTTTAAGATTATCAGGAATTGAAGGCCTATATTTAACTTGAATTTGATATTTCATGAGCATTTGATCAGGAATTTTAAAAGAACTAGCTTAAACATCTAAAGAATCTACATGAATATTCTCATTCCTTGGAATAATAGTGATGTTAAACGCTTGAAAGAAATCATCCACTGAGTCCCATACCTCATTTCTATAAGATCTAAATCTAGGATGTTTTGTTTGACAAATATTCCTTGTTTAACAATGAGTTCTATGTCACTAAATACTCTTAGATTTTTCACTTTAATTTTTGTTAATTCCAATCCTAGAAGCAAGGCTTCATATTCTGCTACATTATTTGTAACATCAAATTCAAGCTTATAGGATTGAGTTATATTCTCTTTGTCTGGTGAAAGTAGTACAACACCAACTCCAACTCCTTCCTTTTAACAAGAACCATCGAAGTATAACCTCCAAATATAAGTCTTAATAGCCTTTGGTTTATCTAAAATGTTTTCAATGCTAAGCTGAGTGTTTTGTAAGTTATTTGATGATAATTCAAAACATCCAAAATCTTGATCTACGACATAAATGGGATGATTTCTTGCTTGATCTGATTTGAAAACAATATTAATGAATCTTACCTCTCTTTATAACCTAAGATGTTCACCCCCATATACAAGAATGATAGCATAAGACATCCATTTGAAGACTTCCTCCTAATTTGGCACAACAAGATCTTGATAATAACATGCCAAATTTAGGAGGAATACTAGTAACTACAATGTCTAATACCACACTCTTAACAAGGTTTTGAGCTAAATTGACCACTAGATCCTTTATAAGTCCAAGACATGGTACTTTCTTGGAATCAAAAGTATATAGATCCTAATAAGATTGGGTGAATTCTAATTGAAGTCGATCCATAGTTACCTTTGGCATCAAATTATGGGAGGCTTCAAAATCTAACATGCAGTTTTATAATAAAAAATAATGAACTTTTAAAGTGACATAGAAGGGTGGTACAATTTCCTCAATCATATCTGAGCTGGGACCAAAGACTACTGAATATTTTTCATCTTGTAAGCTTATTACATCTCCTTCAGCATCAACACTTGTTGACTAGATCCATTTTGAAACTTGATTTTTATAACCTGGATTCTTTGAAAGTTTAGACAAAGGAATGGGTATTTTGACTCTTTCTAATTCCTTTTCAACATTGAAAGTGGTTAGAACAATTTTATCAATTGAAGTTGTTTCATTTGGCTGATTCAATGGTTGGATTGTTGTTGTTTGAGATTCAATAGATTTAATTTGTGGTTCATTTACAATGGGATTTTTAGGAGGTCTACCAGGCCCTGACCTTGGTCTTAAATCATATCTTCTATTCAATTATGCAATTAAAAACTCAAAAAAGGCCTGATATTTTGAAACTTGTGAGTTTTCTTGATCTTGCTGAGAATATTGATTTAGAGGAAGAGAGACAATAGCATTTTGAACAGATGAATGATCAAGATTATTGATATCCTCAGTAATCAAAGGGCTAGTGTCTTCAGGTTGTTGATCATCAATCATTAATGGAGGTTGAATTTGTTGATCAACATTTGGTCTTTGTAAGATTTGGGGTTGGGGAGGTCTCCTATATTGAGTTTGAGGTCTAGCAGTAGTTTGTTGAATTGTTCTAGGCTGAGCTTCTATTTTTGAAATCATATTTGAAAGGTTTCTATGCAATGAAGTGATTTCATCTATATTTTGATCTTCATTTTTATTTTTTGAGGATGAACCCTCTTCCTTGAATTTCATTTTCCTTTCAGCTTTTTATGCTTTAGAATTAAGTTTAGCCGATGCTACCCTATTAGCTTCAACTTCTATGGCATTTGTTTGCATGTCTTCTAAGGTATGAGATGTTCTTTCCCTAAGCATAACTGAAAAATCATCTTCAAATGTTTTGGAAAATATAACTTTGGTTGCTGCTACTGTTGGTTTGCAGTTAGGTGGCATTTTATGATAAAGTTTATTAAATCTCTTTATGAAATCAGCCACTGGCTCACTAGGGTTTCTTTTCAATTCTTCAAATTCTGTAAGAAAATACACATGATCCTTCTTAATCCCCCATTGATTCTTAAATATGGTAGTTAATTCATTCCAAGTTTGGATAGAATTTGGTCTAAGTTGTCTAAACCAAATTATGACATTCCCTTCTAGTGATTGAGGAAACAATCTCTTATACATATTTTCATGTTCAATATTCATGTTATCAACAAAGTCCAAGAAGGCAGCTACATGGTCTTCAACAAAGAAACCAATTTCTCCATTAAACTTAGGTAGGTGTTTTAAATACCCATCAGGAAAATTATTGAGTATATTAGGAAGTTGTAAAGCAACATACCTAGCTTGAACAATAGGTTGAAAGGCATCCATACTTGAAGATGAAGATGAATTAGTAGAATATGTGGTAGAGGATGATGAAATTGTAGGTGAAGATGGAGGTGTAAAAGTAGGTGGAGGAGGAAAAGAGGGTGGATTATTTCTTAAATTTTTTAAATGTGTTTGAATGACTAACTTCTTGACCTTTGTTTCAACTTCTTCTTTGGTTTCAAACAAAGGATTTGAATATATAAAAAAAAGTTTCCTCAGGTTGGGCAGAAGTAGATGGAAGAGTATAAACAATTGGAGAGATAAAATTAGTAGGTTTTAACTCAGGTAAATGTACATACAATTCTTCTTCTGACTTAGGTGATTATGAAGGTATTTCAGGAATTTGATATGATTCCAGTGAATGGACTAAAAGCGCTGACTGCATACAAACTCCTTTGGATAGTAATTCTAATACCCTAGATGTTAAGTTAGCCAAATGTAAAGGAGATGGAATAGATCTAAAGGGATCAGAGGCTGAAATATCCTTAGGTTGTAGCAGTACAGAAAAAGAGGAAGAAGCTTCAAGTCTTCTTCTTAAAGAGGCTTCTCTTCCAAGTCTCTCTGGATCAGATAATGGAGAAACAATTTCAGAATGAGAATGAGATATGGTGTGTTTTGAAGGATCCAGTTTGGGTTTGTGAAGTCGTGAGGTGAAAATTTTTAACCTACTAGTCCTTTATTCACCTTAAAGGAAAAGTTCTATCGTTGGCCTAGGGAAAATAATTCAAGTTTCATTCCCCGACAATGACACCAATCTAATTTTGTCCTCTAAGATAATTCTAGGTTAAGTAATTATGCCAGAGCATATAAAACGTTTTGTTTTTTTAAATTTTTTTGGATGACCAATGTAATGAGCAGATTAAGGCAGGTGTTTAAACCTTATTAATACTAAATATTTAGAAAGGGCTGATTCTTTACCTCTAAACAATAATTTGATTTAAAAGTGTGTGGAAGGAAAAGATGTAAGAGGCTATGATCCCCTAAACACTCAAACTGAATTTTTAGTTAATCATAAGAAAGCATGCAAGTAAACAATGTTTACAACCCAACAAAATATATTTAATCTTACAAAGATGATTGACAATTTATGAATGTAGAGGAGCTTATAAAGAAAAAAAAGTCCAATAGACTAATCTCTAAAATAGATTATAACTTCAGAGGGGGTTTAAGATACACTGACATTCAATTTTCTCTTACCTAATTTTCTTCATAAAAACTTAAATACATGTAGAACAACAAAATGAAGTGAAAACATAAGAAAAAATCACAAAGTGACCAGTTGTTTGAAGCAAATCTAGAATCCTTTCATTAATGTGAAGAAATTTCAGTTTGATACAATTCTACTTTAGAAAACTCATCCAAGGGTTCAACCCTTAATACATCGAATTGCTAATTATCTATACAAAATATTTGGATTCTAGAAACATCTCACCGATTTTCAAAATAGTACAAAAATGCAGGAATGTTTAAACTGTTGAGGTTGCTGGCACTATTTTCAAAGAAATTGTTGATGACTTGGCCAAAAATTGTGCTATCATGTTGTCTTTCTGTTGGAGATAATTTTTTTTACTCGATAGTACCACACAACTGATCCCACCTTTCATCATTGGGTATATAAAGATTTATTAGCTTTCTATAAAATTCATCTACTTCATTATATTTCGCAAAAGTTGGATGAAAATGTGCTTGATTTCATGTTTGATAGTTAAATCAAACTCCAAGGTTTCTATGAAAGAGTTACCTGTGACATGTCCTTTGATACCTACAAACTTGGATTTATCTGTTGCAATAGTGTAAAGTTTCTCACAGTAATCTTCCAAGTTGATTAATCTGTCATTGGGTGCTACTAACCCTAGCAATCCTCTTTGATTCAATAAATTAAATTTAGTATGAAATCTCTGGACAACATTTTCTAGAGTTTGACACTTAGTCTCCAACTAAGTCATTAAATTCCTTTTCTGCAATACCTTCTTGATTTCTAGGATGGTCTCTGTCCTATCTGCAATCTGGATCTGCTCTAACTCTGATCTAGTCTTTGAGTTCAACACTTTGATCATGGATGTAGCCTCAGCTGGTTTTTGTCCCAGTGCTATTCTGACTTGTTCAATGGCTATTTTGCACTTGTCAATTAACTCTTCTTGTTAAAAAATAATCTGAATGAATGGCCAAATATCAATTATGGCATGATTTATATCCAACCAAATTATTTCCTTAGCTTGGGCCAAGGTGTGAGCCATCAGTGACTGATTTTCTAATTGATCAATCATCTTGGCAAGTTGGTGAGTTTTTTGCATCTCTTCCACCAAGAGGGTATCCTTTTTTATTTTCTGTGCTTCTAGATTATTTAGTTTTTGCTAGAGCTTACCATTTTATTGTCTCTGAAGAGACAGGTCTTGGATAAATTTTTTCAAATCATTTGGTATGATGTCGAATCCCCTGCTGTCCCTACAACTGCAATTGGTATGAATTTAACTGGAGCTATAGTCAATTGTGCAACCTCTTGTTTTTCCTTAAGTAACTTCTCTATATGTTCTTCCATCTCATTTATATGTATATTTTTCTCAATGATCAATTTGAGCATGTCTTCTTTATGCTACTCACTTTCTCTTATCTCTTTTCTTTATGGATCCTCTATAGAAGGTAACTTCAACTGTTTCCTGAGCGTTGCTATGTCTACATTCTTTTTCTTGAGGATCTCCTCCACTGCGTTGACATCACTGGGATCATAACCCAGTTTGATCACCAAATCTTCCAATGTTTTGATTTTAGTGTCCTTTGCTAATGAAGAAATTTTCTCCGATTTTAATTGTGGCTGAACATTGGTGAGAGATGTCTTTAACTTTGAAAGTGCCATAGCAGTATTTGTCATAGTGGAGAGAATCATTTCTCCAGATTGTCTATGTATATCCATTTGATCAATGGGATGGATTTGCTTTGCATAAAATGAGAAGATAATATTCTTATAGTCTGAAGGGGTTTTTGGAGATGGTACTTGATCCTGTAAGAATTCCATTTGGATCTTTCCTTTTCCACTATTAAATGCTGTTAACAACCTATGCTGGGAGGTAGAAGTATGCTTCCAAAACTGAACATATGTGCTAGATTTGAGTGTTTCAGTTTTTTTGCTTAATTTGGAAAAACTTACTGAAAATATTGGGATCATCATGTTCACCCAATTCTGTTGACTATGATTTTTCTGAAGGATTCTGTGAGGCCGAGGACGATGGGGTATCAGGGAAGAGCTCCTTTGACCCTATGGGAATCTATAAACCAAACATGGCAATAGTTTCTTGTTCTTCCTCAATCTAAATGGTGACATCTTTGAGACATGTCCTCTTCTTTTTCAGTTGAATGATGAATTCTTGGGAACTTATTTTTATACATGTTGAATATGAATTTTCTTCTCTTTTCCTTTTTCCCTGTGTATCTTGAGGTACTGGAGTTTGGAGGGTGGTTGTAGATAGTATCTTCTCTTCTGCTTCTTGTAGTGTATTTTCCTCTCACTGGTCTTGATTCATGAACTTCTCGATCTCTGGTATGGGGGTATGATTATAAGCTGTGGTTTTTAGTTATACCCTTAAACTAGAAATTATGTTGAATGGGTCATATGACCAGGTGAAACTGGGTTGAAAATTGAATTGCTTGAGGATTGAGTCTACCTCATCTCCTACTATTCTGGTATTACATATGAATGGTCCCACTTGGGTCTTTATCTTAAATTGTGATTTTCTTTTACGTGAGACAAAATTATTTCATCCATATTGACCATTTGCCTTATGTATTCCAGAGATAAAATCCTCATTGGAACATATTTAGGCAGCTTGTAGGGAGCCAACTCACATCCATATACCCTATCTCTGTATAATTTTGGTATAGATACCAGTCTCCAGTTTTTTTTTGCTCACTCAGGTGCAAAACCCATTTAATCTTAAAATTGATCCTTGGATCACTTGGCTGCTAAGAAGCCCTGTAACTGTATGAACAAAAATGTCTATGAAGTCTGCAAATTTAAACTATGTTGAGTTTTTCCTGACCAATGAAGTACACTGTATCACTGATTGTTTAATGCCTTGATCATCTTATTTATGAAAAGTTATTAGAAACTTATCTCTATAGTATACCTAGGGAGGATAGTATGGGGTATATAGGGAGGCACCCTAGGGAATAATGTAATAATGGGATGGGTCATAGTAATAAATAAAGTGGTTAACCCGTATCATGCAAGGGACCAAGTAGTTAGCAATAATGTAATAAGCCCATTGTATTAGATAGATGGTATTGATGGAACCATGGTAATGACCCATGGTATTGTATGTATGAGGCCTATATAGAGGCTAGAGACTTCCCACTGAGAGATGTCAAGGAATATTGTATGAACAAGCATATGGCTTGTGGAGTGTTCTCCTTCCTTAAGGAGAGAATGTATGGTGTTGCCCTACCTTAAGAGTTTTGATAAATAAAGAAGCATTTCTATCTATATTCAAATTTGGTTATTTTTGGTGATTATTTACAGTTATTGGGTATATTGGTATCATTTCATATATTCGCAGGTCAGATCTATAACAAGTGGTATCAAAGCACTTTCTTGGGCAAAGAGGAGTTTTTTTTTTTTTTTTTTTTTTTTTTTTTTTTTTTTTTCAACAGGAATTTTTGGGCGGCGAGTTTGCAAATCAAATCTGTACATTCTAGTGCAAAATTTGTAGAATCTAATTGCAGATCTAGGTTGTTTGCAAAAAAATACTCAATTTGGAAAAAAAAGTCGATTGAATCGGACTCCAGATGAGGGAGATATTTCTGATTTAAAAATCAGCTGTGTTACAGACATTTTTCGGGGCGACGAGTTTGTAGATTAGATCTGTACGTTCTGGGGCAACATTTGTAGAATCTAATTGCAGATCTGGGTTCTTTGCGAAAAATACCCAATTTCAAAAAAAACATCGGTCGAATTGGAGTCCGTATGAGGGAGATATCGCTGATTTAATATCAACTATTTTTTCAGAATTTTTTGTGATGGCGGGACAGTTGCAGCGCGAATATGAAATTCCAGTGCCTAGATTAGCATTTCTATCACATGGGAGGCTGCAGAATGGTCTTTCCATTTCCTAAAACATGTCAATATTGCTCAAAATCTTTATTATGACCTGTTTTTGGAAATGGAATGATCATTTTGCATCTTCCCATGTGATAGAAATCCCGATCTAGGCACTAGAATTTCAAATTCGCGCTGCAACTCTCCTGCCGTCACAAAAATTTCTAAAAAAAGAGTTGATTTTAAGTCAGCGATAACTCCCTCATCCGGACTCCGATTCGACCGATTTTTTTTGAAATTGGATTTTTTTTGGCAAAGAACCCAGATTTGCAATTAGATTCTACAAATTTTGCACCAGAACGTATAAATCTGATCTGCAAGCTCGCTGCCCCAAAAAATTTCTGCAACACAACTGATTTTTAAATCAATGATGTCTCCCTCACCCAGAGTCCAATTCGGTCGATTTTTTTTTGAAGTTGGGTATTTTTCGCAGAGAACCCAGATATGCAATTAGATTCTACAAATTTTGAACCAAAATGTACAGATCTGATCTGCAAACTCGCCGCCCCAAAATATTCTGCAACACAACTGATTTTTAAATCACCGATATCTCCTTCATCCGTACTCCGATTCGGCTGATTTTTTTTTCAAATTGGATATTTTTCACAAAAAACCCAGATATGCAATTAGATTCTGCAAATTTTGCACCAGAAATTACAGATCTGATCTGCAAACTCACTGCCCAAAAAATTCCTGCAAAAAAAAAATTTCTCCACTTTGCCTAAGAAAGTGCTCTGATACCACTTGTAATAGATCTGACTTGAAAATATATGAGAATACAAATATACCCAGAAATAATAAGATCGAAATAGATAGAAAATGCTTTGATCAAAATCCTTAAGGTGGGGTAACACCATACATTCACTCCTTAAGGAAGGGGAACACTCCATAGGCCATATGCTTGTTCATACAATATTCCTTGACATCTCTCAATGGGGAGTCTCTAGCCTCTATATAGGCCTCATATATACAATACCATGGGTCATTACCATGGTTTCCTCAATACCATCTATCTAATACAATGGGCTTATTAAATTATTGCTAATTATGTGTGGTCCCTTACATGATACGGGTTAACCACTTTATTTATTACTATGGCCCATCCCATTATTACATTATTCCCTTGGGTACCTCTCTATGTACCCCATACTATCTCTCTCAGATATACTACAATCTCCTTACTGAAAATTAAACATATAGACTAATACAGATGCATATTTAAACATGTCTTCTATGGTAATCTTCATCATTTGTTCATGCATATTATCAGCCAGAAATTGAATAAAATTAAACATGAATGATGACTTATGTTCATTAGAGAAAATAGATAGAAAACCTAGAATAGGCTCATTTACCCCCTGGTCTGATTAATACCCTAAAAGGAAAGAAACTAAAACAATAATCTGTTGGGCTTTCTCTGGGAACATAGAAGCTGGATAAGGGGGGATTTTTCTTAGGAAGCTAAGAATATTCTGGAAGGAAAATATTGAAAATCTGGGCTCTTTAAGGAAAGGTGAGCTTATGATACAAATCCATAAGGACAACTGCAGAAAAATGGTTGAGGGAGTCATTTTCAGGAATAAGCAACATTTGGTTTATGGTTTCAGGTGCAATTGAGACCAGAATGTCTCCATTTTAGGCCACAATGGTTCTTTGCAGTGGATTGTATCTATCTTGTCACCACATGACAAGGTCAAGGAAATAGTGTGTCTATGGGAAAATGAATATGGGTAATAGAGATTCCCAAAGGTTAATTTCATCTCGCTGGTCTAGGTAGTTTTGCTTCAACCAATGGTGTAATTTGAATAGGTCGAATTCACACTCGGTGTCGGCAATCTTGTAATACTGGTCTGCCAATGGCATATGGTCAGGGTCCAAGGTAGCATAGGTTTTGAGTTTATCCTCACTCTTTGATTTGCTAATAGAGGATTGGCCCTTTCCCTTTGGCGCCATGCCTAAGGAATTTGAAAAAGGAAAAGGAGGATAGAGCTTCAGCTTGAATATGTACCTGGATAAGCGATGAATTCCTGTCAACGATAGTGGGCTTTGAATTTATTGAGGTTGGCAGGTGCTGGCAATAGTAGGGGTTGCGAGTGCTGAAAATCGTACTTGCATTTAAGAATAGTAACGAAGCAGCTAGGAGAGTCGCACGGGATGAGATGAGGTGGATTTTGTAGGACTTAGATCAATTACCGTTGCGGTTAGAACCGTTCTAGAATGAGATTTAGATGTATTAATGGGAAACATGAAATTTTCAACGGATAAGTGTATAACGGGTAAATGGCAACGAGAATAGGTGGTGAGCAAATGATAGAATGACAAGTGGCATGGTGTAATTAGTGGTAGGTGAAATACGAGAGGTGACATGGTGACCGTTGGCAGGAGTGGAGGAGAGATAAGCAGATTTTAGAGGGGGGGTAGTGGTATATGTTTTTTAGCGAGGGGGATGCGAAGTCATGAGGAAATGCCATGTTGCCTAGGGTCCAGGAAAAACAATATTGCTTTTCGGACCCCCCCACTTCCTGTTAACGGGAAATGGGATGCGGGGGTGCGAATTTGTTTCCCAGCCATTGATCTGAGCAGGGAAAACAATGGCGGTTGAGAAGTGCCTTTGAGATATCACAAGCCGACAAAACATCTTGTCGTCTCCTGACCTTATAATACAACCCAATGCTTAATGCTTATTACAAATTTCTAATCATGTTTAAATGACATGATTGGTTCATTATTTAACCAAGATTAATCTATCAAAAGCATGATTAATATATCCTAAGGGCACATTTGATCTAACAAGCCCTCTTTTTATTTCCTAAGGTTACTTATAACCCTATTCTAGTGCATATAATGCAATTGACCAAGTTTAAATGCTTTGGTCACTTGTTCTATAATCTATCCTATCTACTAATTTCAACCAAGATTAAACATGTTGGTTGAATTATTTCCTAATCTAAAAACATAAATTTAAATATGTTTGATCATGATTATACAATATGATTCAAATAGGAATTATTTATAATGGCATTTGAGCTTGCTCACTTGTACACTTGTTTTTATTTTCATTATTTTTTTTCAAATTTTTTCATATTTTCATTCTTTTATTCTATTTTTTGTTTTTTATTTTTACTTTTTATACCCTCTTTTATAAATGTCTAACTTATTAAAACCATTTATGTTAGAACATAGGTGAATGGTGAGATCTCTGATCTTAGCTTCCTTATTCTTCAAAATGACAATAAACCATTATGTGTGCAGCTTAAGAAATAAAGTTTTCATTCATAAAACTAATGAGCTTTCACTCAGAAATTACTTACATGAAACAAGACTAAAATAACATCAAATACTTAAAACTACATAAAAAAAACTATATGCATAATAACTATAATAAGAACTTTCCTTGATGGCTTCAGTGGGCCCTTGTCGAGCTAACAAGTAAATCTTAAAGAACTTACAAAGCTAAAGAATTCAACAACACATTGAATTCATCAATTACTGCTCATATTATTGATTTCAAAGAAAGATTACAAAATCAAGTCTCCAGCATAATAATAAAGTTAAAACTCTGTTTCTCTATATTTCTCTAATCTCCCTCTAATCTCTCATCTCTAGCTATCGTCTACAAGCCTTCTCTTATAGAGAAATGGCGTTACATCAAGGCTTAATAAAATAGTAACAAATCATACAAAATATTACAGTTTAGCTCTTTTACATATTCAGCTTCATCCTCATGACACACAATGCATGAGGAGGAAGCATATCTTGATTTGTTGTAACAAAATGATGCCTTTGATCAATAATTTCCTCAGCCTCATTGAAGACAGTTCGCTCAACCACCGAACCTGGAAAGTAGGATCTGGTACCGGAATAATACAGTCAATGTAGGTAGTACCAGATCAACACAGTTAACATAGGTAGTACCGGATCAACACAATTAACGTAGGTACTACTAGATCAACATAGGTGTTGGATTGTAGGTACCAGATGAACACGGGTATCAGATTGCTGTTGTTGGTGCCGAATCGCGGTGGTTGGTGCCTGATGTGCGCAGATGCTGGATCGCTGCTGTTGGTGCAGGATGAGCGCAGGTACACGGTTGAATGTGGGTCAACGGGAACACGGGTAACTATTGCCGGGTAGTTGATAGGAAAATGCACAGGTATCAGATGAAAGCACGAGGACCAAATTGAAAATGCTGATACCAGATAAGCAGGAGTGGTAGTACTGGATCGATAATGCTGGTACCAGATGAGTAGGAGCACGAGTACCAGATTAATACACTGGTATCAGATGTGTAGAAGCACAGTCTAAACGTCTATGTGAGCCAATCCAATTAATTAGAGAGTAGAAATGATCAATAATTCTATTTCTACTACAAGAGAACATAAAAACCATGCTTTAAAATATAAATTACCTCATATATACACAAGGAGGCTAAAAGTCATGTTTTTGAAGAAGGTAGACAAATGGTGAGTAGATTTCGAGGTAAAGTAGGTAAAAAATAGAAGACAATATGGGGTATGAAAGGCATCAAAAAGGAGACTCAACAACGATTCTCAAAGTAGGTTATCAAGGTGTGGTTACAAGAAGGAACTTGTGAAGAAGAAGCAAAAGGAGGAACCATCATGAAGAACATGAAAGAATCCTTGACCATGACAGAGAGATGGCAACTCATGCTGACATGGAAAGTTCCAGCACTTATCTAGACCCTTTGGAGGGTGAACATGAAGTACAAATTATATCTCTCATGAATAATTGAAGACACAACAACGAAGAGAAGAGCTTGGAATTTATGCACTATGAGGTCTTATGTCACTGTTGCCAAGTCATGGCTTCTCAAAGTCTCATCACAAAAGTCATATGTGCCAATTTATTTTGCCACATCATTTGTGGAATGTAATTATGATTTAAAATTGAGAAAATGTAAAATGTGTGGAAGCCAAAGGGTCCCACATGGAATGTGAAAATTCAATAGTAAGTTCTAAAGTTACGTAGGAGCTCAAAGGCCACATAGGAATTCAAAAATTAATAGTAGAATCTTAAGAGTCATGAGGGAAGTTGAGAGTCATATGGGAGGCGGAGAGTCACCTCATTTGTTATAAATACACTCTCATAGCTCACGAGAAGGGACTTGAGATTTTTCACCTGGCTTCTCTAGCTCAACATAGGACAAAATATCATTCTTTGGAGGAGCAAGTGGTGACTTAATGTTCCACTATTGGAGCTAGTGTTGCATCGTTGTAATCATGTATCTTGGGACTTTCACTTAATATATGAAGCTATGAGAGCCAACACACTTTAATGCATATGTCATGAATGATTATAAGACTATTATTTCTTTTTTTGCGACATATGTTTATGTTAACACATACTAATGAAATGAACTATTTCATTGGCTTTGGTATGCATCTCGTTGAATGTGCGTTGTTATTTTCTTTTATCATCATTGTTAGCTTGTGAACTACTTTTCAGGTTAATAAAATATTATTTCCATGCTCTTGTGTGTCTCTTTTAGGATATTACTATTAGTTTTCTTTTAGAGGCTCACTCTCTCTTTCCCCTCCATAGAAGTACCTTATATACATTGCAATTTTATGCCTCATTGTGTCAACTTACTTGCTTGTTTCGAAGGTTGTTTGTACAATCTCTTATGTTAATAATTGCATCCAAGGAAAATCCCTAAGAGTAATGGTGGTCGGGCCTATCACTTGAATGGGGCTCCCACTCCAAATGGTGTTAGGTCTAATTGGGACATCATACCGGGGATACCCATTTGTTGGTGGATTTCCAACAATGTCATTCTATCCCCTTGTTGAATTTTGAATTAAGATGCTCCAATTCTTCTCTTAAGAGTACAACTTCCTCTTATAGTCTTTCACATATTTGTTCTTTCTCATTTAGCTCTTCAAACAAAATCTCCTTTACCATTTTTTCTTCTTCTAGTTCAACTTTGAGAGCAACTATCACCTTTTTGTTATGATCCAGGGGCATCTAAGCCGTCAAAATCACTCAAGGATCACACCCTGCTTGGGCCACACTAGCCCTTAACATGACTAGATTTTCTACCATTGAGTTTTGAACTATTGACCTTTACACCATGGAGTGCTTTAATATAACATCCCACCACCATCTATTGTATGCCTTGTGGGCTTATTAGAAATAATTTATTAAAAATAGGGATATAAATTTTTTGATGGTGCATTATATGTAAAGGAATGTGAGGTATATTGTTTATGTTTTGTTGTTTTACTTTATAAGTTTGAAAAGAATGGGACGCTATTAAGCCTTAGATTTCTACTGCTCCAACATGGGGGCTAACCACCCGGTCCGGACCTTAAAGCAAGCTCCTTTTCCGTTTGAAGTGGTGGCTCTGACTGGGGATGATGGGACCAATTTCCGAGTGTGGGTTTTAAAATGAGAGTGGGTGGTTTTCAAGCGATTGCAATAAGGACAATGATAACTAAATGGCCTATTCTATCATGCAAATATCTAGATAACTTAATCTAATATAAACCTAGGAATTTTTGTGTGATATGTGATCTAAAAAGATATCTGTTTAACATGTGATAATAAAGATCAATCACACATTAAACAGAGGTGATAACGTGTAAAGATAATTTCTTTGAATAAATAGTTAGTCAAAGAAATGTATAAACTATATCACATATATCTGATGATTATATATGAAAATAAACAATTTCAGCTAGTCATCATATAGTAGTGAAATTAACGCATAACAGAAAGAACATATCTCATATACAATTCATGAAAACAAAGTGTTATAAATAATTAAACAGAAACATAACTAATCATACAAGATAGAAGTACAATATGTGTGAAGTTCTGCTCATTTGACTAATGACATAGATCAACTCCTTTCTTTAGATCAAATTATCTTCCAAGTATACAATAGTGCATCAACAAAGGAAAGCAGTTTGATATTTAAAAGAAACTACCATGTTCGATAATTTCATCAAGGCATTCACAAATTTACAGAAGTGCATTCTTTCCAAATGTTTTTGATAAAATTCTAGACCCTTCTCTAAATGCATGAGAAGGGTATAAATACTATTCTAACTAATGTTCAAAAATATATTATACAAAACTTTGAGGAGGTTTCAAACAACCTTCCTCTTAACTAGTCAACTAACTCTAAAAATAAAAGTGACTTGATGAGGAGAGGTTATAATGATGACTTACTGTCTGCCAGAGTATCTTTTAAATTGCATATATCGACCATCGGTTTCACTTGAGGAGGTGCTCCAAACTGTGTTCTGACCTTTCCTACGAAAATAACATCTGTGAGAGGTGGCATCATTCGTTGAGTTGAATGGAGTGAGTAGTTGAGGGTCATGATTTGGCTGTGTGGCTTGACAAGGTATTGCCAATATGCCTCCCAGTTAGTCTTTGCTAACTTTGCGATTGCTTCCCTTTGGATTTCCGCTCTTTCCTTCTAGCTTTTATGCAAGTCATTTAAATTTGGCAGTATTTTCGGGTTACCTTCTTTCACTAGGTTGGTGGCATGCAAAGTGTGGTTTACTGCTTTTACTATGTTCTTTGACACCCCTGCTACTCTTGCCACTGCTAATTCAGCTTGCTTGATCCGCGCATCCCAATCCGTGAATAGAATGTCCTTATGTGTCTCCTCAATCTCGGGAAGATTAGCTCTCCTTCCTTCTTCTGTTTCTTGCCATTCAATGAATTCTGAGATCCTTGTATTTAAATCATTAAATTCAGTTCTTTGGTAAATCAACTTATCTATTAACTGATCACTGGTGATCAGATAAGGAGCAGTATGCGACATTCTTTGGCAAAATTGCTCTTGCTGCTTTGATAAGAGGGAATTTAGCTCTAGTGCCTCTTTGATGAATTCATCAACAATAGGGACATCTTCATATTTTTCCATGCCTTCTTGCAATTCTTGAATTTGTGTGTTATTCACAACAATGTCTACTTAATGGCTTATCTTTAACACTTCCATATTCTGCTGCAATTGAGCGATTTGTTTAGTAGCTTGCTGGTTCACATTTGCTTTTTTAATTTGCAGCTATTGCTCGAGCCGCACTATCTTCTCTTCCTTATCCCTTAACAAAATAGATATCTTTGTAGCTTTATCCATGGTGGCAGTTGCATATGCCCCTGTAAACTGCGATAATTTGGTCAAATTTTCAGCTAGATTGGAAGGAATATCCTTCCAGACTAAGTCCATTGGCTCATTCCCAGGTGGGATCTCGGGTGTCTCTACCCTCCTTCTTTTCCTTTGTCTCCTTACTACAGCGTTGTGAAGTGGGCTGTAGAACACATCTAAAGGAGGAATTTCAGTCACCTTTAGGACAATTTCTAATGTGGGCAAAGCATGAATGATTTCTGTCTACTGCGAAGCTGTCCCTTGTTCATCCATCGGATCAAACTCTGTAATTTTATAGGTATGTAGAGGAGTGTGATATTTCGTGGTTTCCTAGGCATTTTTTGTCTTAGGAGTGTCTTGTGGTTTTTTATTGAATTGGTCCCACTCCTCTAAACTGTTGCTTTTGATCTCAGAACCGGTATCTTTAGTCAAGTCACTTATAACCTGATTTTCGACTGACCTCTTGTTGGATTCCGCCGTGTTCTCTGTGTCTTGGGATTTCCCTATATCCAGTGCTTTCCTTGTGTCCACTTGAGACTCAATGCAAGAAATTGGTCCCTCGCTGTTGACAGTTACACTGGGTGTAGGTTTGTCCTCGATTTTTAACAAATGCAATGGAATTATTTTGATCCTTTTGTTTCTGAATTCCTGAAAGCTTTCAAAATCTTCAGGACTCAGATTTTCCCTTGTCCACTCAAACGCTTGTTCGAATGATTGAGCTAACTGTAAAAGGTCTTCAGAATTATTAGCCTCATGGTTAAAGGGCTTAACCTTCACCATAGTAATAATATTATGTACTATTTTGTCTGGATCAAATTGCCTTTTCGATAGAGTATGGAGCCTGAGGCTCTCTAGGCTTAGTGATTCCTTGGTTGCATGGTTAAAATTTGCTAATGAAAAGGAACCACACCGAATGGGAAAAGATGGCCACAATGACTTTTTGTTATCTTTTAGGGTCTTGGTCAAGCCTTTTCCCACAGTCTGGTGGGCTATTTCTCTTGCTAATAGTTTATCAGAGACATACAAAGGGAGGACATGGGGGTCCGCTGTCTGACCAAAAACCCTAATGTATGTAAACCATTTTTCAACAAAATACTTGCCTACTACGAGAAGATCTATAGCGGCTTCTTTGGAAAACCTGGGGGATTTCTTATTAAAAATCAATTGATGCAATGGTAAAATAACAACATGGCATACTTTATAAAAATGGGGTATATAATGGGATTCCCAAATCTGTTTATGGTTGAGATGGATAGGGTAGGGGTCCTACAAAGTCCATTTCCAACCCATGATTGGAAATTTAGTGCAGAAACAGATGGCATCCATGATGTATGCACTGAAATAAAATGGAGGAAGCTTCTTTGTGGAGGAGGATCTCTTCTGACGATACTCAGAAATGGCAGTGGCTAGGTTATCAGATAGGATAGTGGCCCAATTCATTATGTGGGAATTGACATAGACACCAATTAAAGGAATCCATTCTATGGAAAACTTAGCATTATTAGGAATCCATATAACGTACATAACATAGCAACTACATAGTTGTAGGGGTTTGCTAAGGAGGCTACAGGATACATACTCGTTTTATCATATTTGAACTTGTTCTCCAGTACCCTCCAGCCCTGGATCATCTTGAAAGGTTATTCATTTTTATTTGCAAAGTTGGCCAGGTATGACTTGTCATATATGTCCTGAGGGTCAGGTATATGGTACATTTGCTTCAGGTCTTCAGCTTTGAATGACCCCATGAGCTCCATCCTCTAGTTCCTAAATTCCCTATCTTCAATAATGAGATTTTCCACCACCCACCTAATCATATCAATATATGGGAGTATTTTCTTTCTTACTCCTATTTTGTGAAAGAAGGAACATGCAACATCTTTGAATTGGACTCTCGAAGGTTTTATTGAGTTAGTCCTTGCCTTTATGATAGTAATTTTGGGATGCTCATCTTCAAGCCTGTTGTATATGACTTCCCATGATGTCGCTCCCCCATCAGCGCTGCAAATTGTATCAGAGAATATAGGTGACATTTCAAATAGCTCAGATTGTGTAATGCTCTTCTTTTTTTGCTTTTGCATCACCTTTCGCAATGAAATGTCTTTTGAAGCTTGCCTGAAACTGCCTAAAATGGAAGAGATATATAAGTAGACGCTATAGGGCAATTAAGTTTGAAAGCTCTCTGAAATGACTTTGAATCATGGGAAGATTTTGAACGAGATATTTAGCGTTAACTAGCCATAACTTGAAACATCATTACCTCTCCTCGGGCTGCTAAACATTAATTACCCTGTCAAACCACTCATTATTATATTAAAACATAGTAACTTCCCACGCTTCATGCTTTATTCGCGCATCACAACTTTTAAACGTTGTAATATAGCATTGCCTGGAGATAATGCGAAATGCGATTGCGAAAATCACAATATCACATTTTGCAAATCGTTAAAGGATGACACAATGGCATGCATTATTTATTTGCAACTCTGCAAAGTGCAATCGCATGTTCTCAAGGCGTTCTGATCGAAATATCGCAGTGAGGGGTTTCATCGCATATCACATTTCAGGATTTACTTAAAGATGTTTATAATTATCACATGGAAAACTGCGAAATGCGATTTGCGATAAAGATCCTAAGCTTGGGTTGTTTTCTAAGGGTTTCAAGGCAATTTCTTAGAGTTAGGATTTATTTTTCAAAGACTAAAAAATTTAAAAAGGGTCCCCATTTATATGTCAAATATCAACTATTACTCGTATAAATGGGGGGGTTGTTACATAGTACAACAGATGCTTAAGGGAGATTTTGTGTGGCAGACACTTAATTTATGAAGGTTTTATTAAATGGTGTAATAATAATATTATATTGATCAAAATTCTGTGATTAAATTGAAGGTCAATTTTTTCTCTTGTCGATGTGTCAGATGACTTTCATGAAGACCCAACAAATTTAAAGAGTTTAAAATTAGTTCAAAATGTAGTGCTTCCTTACCTAAGGATAATCGTGATGATTTATCCTTTGGAAAATTAGAGGCTTAAAAAGAAGGAAGAAATGGGATGTCTTCATCCTTTCATTTGATAGCCCCATGTCTCAGCTACATCCAATACTTTATGAAATCTAAAATGGAGCTCATTCTTTCATTTGATAGTCTTATCTCTTAGCCACATCCATCACTTTAGGGAATCTACAACAGAGGAAATTTACCAATTTTTTATATACCCCTGTATTTCCAATTTGATCCAAGAACTATTGCAAAATCTTGCTCGCTTTATTACTTGGTTAATAGTTTTGGCATATCACTTTCTATTTTTATTATTATTTCTCATAAAAAAATTGTCGTAAGATTCTTTTTCATATCTCCCTATCGGACATGCGAAAACCAATTGGAGATAACCCAATGTGACATTTGGAGGGAATTGTTTGGACATTGATGACTAGGTGAGGAGTTGGCAAACAAAGGATAAAATTTTATAGTCTCTAGAAACGACACAAAATTCCGTGACTCTCTATGCTTAATACATGAACAATATTGGGGAGGTTATCTTTATAAATATGTTGAAGCATATACTACTATGTATGATTGATTGAAATATGGACTTGTAGATCACTAAGATACACCTTCAACATAATCGACCACTTCTGAAATGTGAACTTATGAAAGCCATAACTTGAACGGATGTTGAAATCGAGCAAAGGAGAACTCGTTGGTAAGCTAGAATCATGAAGAACATGTTGGAAGCATTTCCATGGATAAAATTATAGATGTCATTTGAGAAAATTAAAAGAACACTTATGACCATTTTAGGGCTATCACCAAATTATTTTTGAAAATGATATTATCAAAAAAATAATTCTAAAATATCTAGAGACCCAATTCAAAGGACGAATTCCTGACTTCATATTTTCAAAATGGATCTTCTTTTGGTTAAATAAAAGAGGAAAAACCTATCTTTCAAGTAGTTGCAAAGACAAAGAGAAGATTATAAAGGGAAAAAATCACATCCAGAAAAGCGGTGGGAATTTTTGTTGAAGACGAGTTTGCCTTTCCAGAAATTGTGAATCAACCTACTGAACTTCCCCCCTGATCTATGCTTCAACATTCATATTTCCATTAGGTTTTTCATCTATGCTCAACAACATGAAGATCTAGGCCTAATTATGTATTCTCATCTCTTCCAAGCACTTCATATTGTATTTTTAGTCTAGGGGAGCAAGATCCCTTCTTGTAAATAAGAAAAATGCAACGTAATTTTGATTTGTCAAGTTGTAATTTAAGAGGCTATTTCAGTTTAAAACAATTCTAAATTTATCACATTGGGCTATTATTGTTACTTTTTCCCATAAAGAGCTATTCAAGTTTCATGTTGCAAGCATGAGTTTGTATGGTGGGGCATCAATTGATTCTTGTGCAATTGAGGCTTTACAAACTCATTTATTCTAATGCATGCAGTCCATTAAAGTTGTTTGAAGACCTATCAATTTTATATTTTATTTTGATATTTAAAGTCATAGTTTATTCTTGATTCACATTATTTTAAAGAGCAAGGTAAAATACTTGTTGAAGACAAACCCTAGTACATCAAATATTTATTTTCATATTTCTTGTGTGTGTAATGACTAAATATGTTGTATGACAGCTTTGTTGGAAGATTTTTTGGGGTTTTATATTTGGAAGTCAACTACTACATTCATCTAAGACCATAATAAGAATCTTCCATATATAAAATATGAGTACCACCTCTCTAAAAGTGAAGGAGGGATCTTGATAAGTTCTTTGAGATTTTTATAGGAGGTTGACACCAATCCTTAATGAAAAATGAGTTCAACATCTTACCATTAACAAGTTTAAAGCTCTTTCATTGACTACTAGGTGGGAATATGGCTAGCTTGCAATGCTCAAATTTTTGAAAGAATATTTGATCCATTCAATGTGCCATTTAAAGCATCTTCATTCTTGAAAGGTTTAAGCATAATGCCAAATATTTTTTAAGGTAGATTTGTTCCATTCATTCAATGTGCCATTCAGAGTATGTTCATTCTTGAAGGGTTTGAGAAAAAAGCTAAAGAGAAGCCAAATAAACATATTGCAATGGAACAAATTGACAAATATGGTTCTTGCTAAAGGGATTCTCTACACTATGGAATCATGATGATTAATTCATGAAGTTTAAAGTTGGTTTAGGTAGGGACACCAATAATCTTGTAGAACCTATGGATTTCATGTTAATGTTAATGTTAGTCGTTAAAAAAGAAAAGAAAAAGAATATGAATACTAATAGTGTTTCAAAAGTTATGAAGCGATGAGGGTATTTTGGAGCTCTGCAACCGTAATGGTCATGTGGCCATGAGGTAGGCGGTGCAGAAAACCTCGAAAACAGATAGACAAGTGGCACTGAAACCAAGAGAGTACAATCATGACAGAGGAAGACAAGAGGGGAGAGACCCCCTCCTATAGATATGCAGCGACATGAGAAGGAATGAGCAACAACAAACTGGAGAAGGAAATAAAGACACAAGGACCTGTCCTTGGAGCAAGATGGCAGACATGAAGCAAAGGCAAATGTTTACCATGTGGAGTGGAAAAACCAAGATTTGTTATCCCCATGAATAAACTCGAGCACTACAGAAGCTATATGAAGGACCACACATTAATATGCAAGTTCATCGGCATATGGCCGTCAGAAAAAGACCTAACAAGATGGATACAACAGAAATGGCAACCCTGAGGCCACATAGAGCTGAAGCTAGGCACATAAGGCTTCTTTATGGTAATCTTCTCAAACCTGCAAGATAAAGAAAGAGTGTTTGAAAATGGTCCATATTTTCATAATAATGCAAGTTTATTCATGAGGTATTGGGAGGAATGTTACAACCCTGATACAGAGAAATTCCTAGCAGCTCCAGTGTGGGTAAGACTGTTTGGATTACCAATGGATTTCTGGGACCCTGAGATTCTGGAAGGAATAGGTAATACCATAGGAAGCTTTGTCAAAATAGTTGAATCAACAAAGAAGGGAAGATATACCTCTTATGCAAGAATCTGTGTCTATATGAACATAGTGAACCCTATTCCAGGGGCAGTGGAGCTAGAATACCATGAGGAGGTGTGGCAGCAGGCACTGGACTACGAGCACATCCCCTTCCGATGCAGAAAATGCCATGAATATGGGCACCTTTACAAGGAATGCCCCCTTAATGCAGAAGAGGAAGAACGGAAGAGCAAGCAACAAAGGAAATATCAAGAAGATAATGACGGGTTTCAGGAGATAAAATATAGGAAAAAACCCACAAAGGAAACCCCTAAGGAAGGAAGAAAAGAAAAACCAACCAAAACAAATAAGGCAAATAGGTTTGAAATCCTACAGGTAGAAGAAGAAGATCAAGAGATCCGAGTAATGGATTATCAAGAGGAAAAAGAACAGGGAGGCAGACTAAGCCAAGACGCAAACAACACAAAGCAAAAAACCCAAAGTGAAACAACATAAAAGGTAGGAAAGGAAAAGGAGGAGAACCAGGAAAATGAAGTAATGGAAATAGATACTAGTAAAGGGGAAGATCCAACGACAGAAGAAGAAATCCAAAGGAAACTTATGGACAAATGGAGACACTTGGATGAAAGGTTTATCCCAGAAGAGGATAAAAAATTATACAAGGAAACCTTCCAAAAATATAAAGAAAAACAAGATCAGGGAAACACAGGAATGAATGAGCAACTAGGCATACAACCAGAAAATAACCAAGATCAACAAAGTAAAGTGAAAGGAGGGAAAAAAAGAGGTAGAAGGAATCTTCAGGAGTCAATACAGGTTATGGGAGAAATGCTAGTTAATACGGGAAGAGTAGTACCGCTCTCAACGGTCTTCCACCAAACAACCCCAACCAACCAATGATAATTACATCTTAGAACATTCGAGGTCTTAATAGCAAAGGTAAGCAAAGATACCTAGAAGAAAGGATCAAAAGAGAAAAACCCCAAATTATGTTGTTACAAGAAATAAAAATAAGAGGGGCAAAATGGAGGAGATTCTAAAAAAAGCAAACCTACATATGAATGTATGACAATTGATGCAAAAGGTAGTGCGAGGGGAATTGCAATCCTATGGAACCCTGTAGAAGTCACAGTAGACTATTGGATAGGAATGAAAAGGATCCTTTCAAGGAGATTCAGACTTATAGGCCACAAGGGCTAGTTCTTGGTCTCAGCGGTTTATGGACCTCATATAACAATAGAAAGAGGAAACTTCCTCCTCCAAATGCAACAGTTAGGAAACATGCACACAAAAAAATTGTGGTTGATAGCAGGTGATTTTAATATGACAACTTCAAAAGAGGAAAAGAAGGGGGGATTGCAATGGGAAGAACCAGACATGGAAAGATTTAGAGAAACACAGTCAGCTCTAAAAATGATTGATATACATACCATTAATGGAAAATTCACTTGGAACAACCAAAGAGGAGGAAGTAAGAAGATAGCATCCAGGCTCGATAGGTTTCTAGAAACATAACACTTTATAGGGAGAGACATTTTCTATGAAGCGACAATCCTTCCATGCCAAGGATCAGACCATTGGCCCATAAAACTAGAAATTGCCATGAATAGCCAAAATCAGAACAAACCCTTCAGGTTTGAAGCTTTTTGGTTGCGAGACCCAACCTTCATAGAAAAATGGAGCAATGGTGGCAGAACAATGAGATTGAAATAAAAGGAAGGAACAAGATGCATACCCTCTAATTAAGATTAAAGGAGATAACATACAAAATAAAGAAATGGAATAGAGACGAATTTGGAAATATTCAAAAATACCAAGAAAAGCTTCAGACATACATGAAAAGAATACAACAGAAAATAATAGAAGAGTGGAGAACAGAGGAACTAGCTAAGGAAGAAGGAGTGGTACTAAACAGGCTGGAGGAAAGAAGAAAATAGGAGGAAATTTTATGGAGTCAGAAGTCAAGAGTACAATGGCTGAAAGAGGGGGAAAGAAATATGAAATTCTTCCATAGAGCCATGCAGCGACATAGATAGCAGAATAGAATATTTTCTCTAAGAGATAACTAAGGCAACAGGTTAACTCAGAAAGAGGAGATGGAGAGGTTGTTGATACAACACTTCAAAGGAATCCTGACTAAGATGCAAAGAAATAGAGAAGAGGAGATAGCAAAAATAAGTCAATATATAACTAGAAGGGTGATTCGAGAACATGGCACTCCTAAGGGTGATAACTGAAAAATAGGTAGAAGAGACAGTGAAGACAATGGCAAAGAACAAAGCCCCAGGACCAGAATTCTTCCAAGAAACTTGGAGCTTTATGAAGCAAGACATTGTAAATGTTGTGGAAGAATCAAGATGTACGAAAAGAATGCGCCCAACTTGGAATGCAACTTTCCTAGCATTGATCTCGAAGCTAGAAAATGTTGATGAACCTCAAGGTTTTAGACCAATAGAATTATGTAATGTAATTTAAAAAATCCTAGCCACCATAATGGTGAATAGATTAAAATCTATCCTTCCATAATTGATTTCAGAGGAACAAACAGGGTTCGTGAAAGGGAGACAGATAGTGGATGGAATCATAGTTGCACAAGAGGCGATCCATTCACTGAAGAATTCAAGACACAAAGGAATGATGATCAAACTCGACCTAGCCAAAGCTTACGACAAGCTAAGCTGGGAATATCTCCAGAAAATCCTAAAAGCTTACGGGTTCGATGATAGATGGATAGAATGGATAATGTCTATGATCACCACTCCAAGTATGTCCATAATGCTAAATGGGACCCCTACAGAAACTTTTAAACCGTCCAGAGGGCTTAGACAAGGGGACCCTCTTTCCCCATTCCTGTTCATAATAGCTGCTGATGGTCTGGGTAGACTAATAAAAGCAAGAGTGAGTAGTGGAAAGCTAAAAGGCCTTAGATTGTGGGGAGAAGAACTAACCATTACACATCAACAATTCATTGATGATGTCATGATGTATGGACAAGCCAATCTAAAGGAATCAAAGCAATTACTGGAAATCCTTGAAGATTTTACAAAAGCATCAAGTACAGAGATAAATAAAGATAAAATAGAAATCTTCTTCTTTAATACCCCAATGATTTCCCAATCATTCCTAGCTAGAACAATGGGGTTCCGAATAGGGAAGTTCCCCACCAAATATCTAGGTGTCCAGCTTAGTGATAAGCAAAATAGAATTGCTAACTGGGGAGGTTTGATAGGGAAAATTCAAAAAAGAATGGACAACTGGACGTTCAGAACTCTGAACACCCCGAGTCGCCTCATTCTCCTTAAGTCGGTCCTCCAATCAATGCCAATATACCAAATGACCAGCCAAGCTATTCCAAAAACAATATGCCAAAAAATGGTGGAAATTTTCAAAAAATTTCTATGGCAAGGAACAAACAAAACTAAAAAGTGGGTGCTGCTTTCATGGAAATGGCTGAGAAAATCTCTAACAGAAGGAGGATTAGGGTTGTGAGATCCATATATTCTAAACCAAGTAATGGGTGCAAAACTATGGTGGAGATGGATACAAGGAGGAGAAGATCTATGGAAGACATTGTGGGAAAAGAAATATGAGATGGCAAGATCCCCTGAAGGAAAATTGAGAAGCCAATCAGAAAAGAAAGGCTCCACAATTTGGAACCTAGCAAGGTCAAATAGAGACTTGATAAGAGAACATAGTTTCTGGGAAATCAAGGAAGGCGACAAAGAAAACTTCTGGAGTGAGGCATGGCAACAGAGAGAAACCCTCCACCAACAACCTCAACTCCAAGATATTCATCAATTCACCACCCAAATGGAGGAAGACGCAGCCAGGAACTACTGGTTGCCTAAAAGGGACAGATACTGGAGAAAATGGAAAATGAAAAAGGACTGGCAAGAAGCACTAGAAACAGAACAGTGGGCAAATTACAAAAAGGAGATGGAGACAAGGAAAATTTCAGTCAAAGAAGGAACAAATATTATAAGATGGGGAAAATGCATCAAAGGAATGTTTACGACAACAGAAGGATATTACATAAAGGCTGGTAGCACCAGCAACCCGGAAATCAAAAAATGGGATAGAATCTGGAAAATGAAAACTTGGCCAAAGATAGCGCTATTTACCTAGATACTATCCCATGGGTGAGCCTTAACCTGGGACCAGTTGAGAACAAAGGGGATGCAAGGTCCATCGCGCTACGTCCTATGCCAGGAACATGAATAAACAGTGGAACACCTGACCAACGCCTGTCGAGTTAGCAATACCTTGTGGCAAAACCACCAACAACTCTTTGAGATTAGCGACAGAGATACAAGTAGCATAACTACAACTGTAGAGAAATGGAGGAGTAAACCGTACCGTAATGCAATCTTGAATAGAGCCTGGAATCTATCCATAGGGTTCCTCCTGTCATGCCCCCAGGTTGGCGGTAGTCTTTCAACTGCGCTTGGCGAGGTGCGGCACCATTGAACACTTTCTTTTCACCAATACTTATGTTCGTGGACTACGCCTAGCCACTTATCCTACTTAGTTTGTGTTTCACAACTAAGTATTATTAATGTTTCCTTTATACCAATGAACACCCATACATATTCATTATCATCGGCAATTATAAACGAAGAATACAATTGCACAGTATAAAGGGAGGGGCAACTCCCTGAACAATGAGTCTACCCAAATAATATATTATACAAATTTACAAGTTTACAAAGCTTTACAAGTATACTTGGAAACACCAAGTTTCATACTTAGCCAATTTTACAACTTCGTCACACCACCCTGTGACAACCAAGATTTCCTTGCCCAAGGCAGGCGGGTGCGCCCTCACACGAGCTTCCTTCCGCACTTCACAATCGAACCTTGTTGACGGGCGGGCGACCTCACCCGAGTCACCCTTCGTTCACCTTCGCATGGTGGGCAGGCGACCTTACCCGAGTCACCAAGACACCCATGTGTTTGCCTTCACACAACGGGCAGGCGCTCACCTGAGCTACCCAAGAACCCATGCACGACCGGGCACCCACGCCTACACTTGTGCACGCCTTGCACAATCGGGTGCCCTCGCTTTCGTTCAACCGGCGGGTGTTCCTCGCCCTACGCCTTCGTTAAGACTTCGTGCACCTCAAGCGGCCTGCCCAAGACTTGGGCGCATACGACCTGCGCCTATCTCCTTGCTGCGGCCCTTTATTTGCGCACTACTTCATAGAAGACTCTCGCTTTAATGCTTGAGCGATGCCTCCAAGTGCCATTCTCCATCGCTAATATATACGCTCATCACACGGTCGTGTTATCCCCTCAGCTGACCCGTGCAATTCATCAACCAACACTTTTCCATCGCATTTCTATGTGGTCGGCCCGTTGGCCAACTCTCCAACGCGATCCATCAACCGTCGGCTTGACTTAGGTGAATGCCCACGCTGTCCACCATATAAACACATAACCGTTCTCAACACTTCGCATTATTTTCCAAGTCGCTCGTGCGCTCTCCTTCGCACTTCGCACTAACGGACGAGTTATGAACCGCAGGTCCTTACATCCTCCTCCACCTGAAATCGTTGTCGTCATCGACAACATACCATCCTATTAGCCATCCATCAAGATCAATATCAACAACTGTCTTGTCCTCGGTCCATGATGTCAACTCCTCCACATACTGCAAACATCCCTGCAACATATGTAGAACTACCATCTCCATCATGTGTCATCCCATCCTGTGAACTGTCCTCCTTGTCTGCCTGATGCCAACATCTCTCCGTGCACTTCCGGACCCCATGTTTGAACTAGTTGGGTAGCTAATCCAACTGTCACGCTCAAGCCATGAGAGTGAACATCTTTATGCCTTCACCAGTCTATCTCGGATTCTGCCACATCCTGGACTCACCAAGAATCTCTCCCATGCTCAGGTCCATGGAAACTCGATCCCATCTGCAACATGTTGTGATGATTGATGTCGAACCATCCTTGCACCATCTATCATACCTACTCAACCTGTTTTAAGGACTCACTACCATGAGCAGCTAACAATGAGCCCCATCTTCTTTGCCATCTAAGAAGATGTAGAGGGAGTAGAGCCTAAAGGCTCACCCTCACTAATAATCTCAATCCATCTATCAGGATTCTGTATCTCCATCCTTTGTAGATAAGTGACCGGATCCTCCTCTCGGACATTCGGCCTCACTTAAGCCTCCTCATCGTCATCATCATCCTCAACCACTTCTAGCCTTCTTGACAAATCCAAGATACTATCAGAAAGTGTCCTGATGACTAATGACTGCTCGGTAAGCTTTGTCTCAACCGTAGACAACCACTTACTCATGTCTTCCATGTGATTCTCATCCTCCATTTGCATCACTGCCAACTTACAATCAGGCCTTGTCACGCCAATGGTTGGAACACCAATGGGTACATCTTCCCTTCCATCGTAAATGTATAGATTCTTCAAATGTGGAACAATCATAGCATCGAATTGTTTCAAGAATTCCATCTGCAGCACAACTTCATAGTCATCAATCCGCACTATAGTGAAGTCGACTTTCCCAATCCACTCACCTAGTGTTGTGTCCACTTTTTTAGCTACACCAAGAACACAATCAGGAGGATAATTCACTGTCTTCATTTGTGCCTTCACCGATACAAACTTCAGCCCAATCCTTCTCGCAGTATCTTCACCCATGAAGTTGTGAGTAGCCCCACTATCCACCATAGTGAGAATATCAGCACCCCCAATATTCATCCGAACATACTCCAAACTATTCCTCTCAGGATCCCTCTGAGAGATCACCTCTGTAGCAGTAGCAGCACCAAGTATCTGCATCATCCCCACAGAAGTTTCTTCATTCTTTGCATTAGATTGTGAACCTAAGAACCCATGCACAACCGCACAACCAGGTGCCCACACCTACACCCGTGCACGCCTTGCACAACCAGGCGCCCTCGCCTTCATTCAACCAGCAAGCGTTCCTCGCCCTATGCCTTCGTTCAGACTTCGTGCACCTTAAGCGGCTTGCCCAAGACTTGGGCGCATATGACCTGCGGCTATCTCCTTGCTATGACCCTTTATCTGCACACTACTTCATAGAAGACTCTTGCTTTAATGCTTGAGCGATGCCTCCAAGTGCCATTCTCCATCGCTAATATATACGCTCATCACACGGTCGTGTTATCCCCTCGGCCAACCCGTGCAATTCATCAACCAACGCTTTTGCATCGCATTTCTATGTGGTCGGCCTGTCGGCTAACTCTCCAACGTGATCCATCAACCGTCATCTTGATTTAGGTGAACGTCCACGCTGTCCACCATATAAACACTTAACCATTCTCAACACTTCGCATTATTTTCCAAGTCGCTCGTGCGCTCTCTTTCACAGTTCGCACCGACGGACGAGTTATGAACCGTAGGTCCTTACACCTCCTGTGGAACATATGGAAAGCAAGAAATCGGTTGATATTCAAGGAAGACAGAAAAGTTAAGAAGGAAATATGGAGCCAAATAGTACAGAACATAAGAGAAACCATAATCCCCAAGAAGTGGAATGACGAAGACTAGAAGGAAGACCAAATGGAGACACATGTTCTAAACCAATTGCAAATCAAAATAAGAACCACAGACATGGTGGGAAGAAAACATCAGACTGGAAAAACTGGAGAAGACGACCGCTACAGGAACCCGCCACAGGGATTCACAAAATTAAACTTTGACAAAGCGGCAAAAGGGAATCTAGGGGAGGCGGGTATAGGAGGAATTTTCAGGGATGACAGAGGTAGAACTCGATGGTTCTATGTGATGGACTGTGGAAACACATCAAATAACGAGGAAAAATTCCATGCGTTGAACAAGGGGATAGAAATAGCTATCCGAGAAGGGTATCAAAAACTCCAGATAGAAGGAGATTCGAAGCTCGTGATAGTCACACTCAAACAATTACAACATGGAGCACCAATAGAGAAGCTGAGTCAAAGCTAGCGGACTGCATGGATAATTAAAAAAATAAGCCAACAATTGAGAAGGATAGCCTACATATTACCTTCCCATGTGAGACGAAAAGGAAATTCTCCTGCAGACTACCTAGCGAACTGGGGATGTCGGAAAGGAGATCAGCAACTGGATGCTAGCACGGAAGAGCTCCACCAAAAATAGGATATGGAGCAATTGATCCAAATGATAGAACAAGACACGATTAAGAGCGAGCATCTAGAGAATTCGGTCGAAAAAGACTAGAGCGGAGAGGGAAAAGGACAGATGCAGGAGGAACAATACAAGACAGAGGTGGAGCAGGACAGGGTAAGATCGGAGTTTGGTAGGATGACGGAGGAGGGTAGAGGAAGGACAATCCCCGAGAGTACGGGGGCAGAGATGGAAAGGAATGGAAGAGGAGAGGGCAGGACAACAAAATCGAGGATGGACAGCGTAATAATGACAAGTGGCAGGGCAGAGTCAGTGATCTGATGGCAAAAGCAGCTAGGAGAGGAATGAAGTTAATGTAGGGCAGTGGTGAGGACAAGAGGGGAGCATCCCAAGGTAGGAGGGAAGGGAGGCGTGCTAAGGAAAAACAGGACAGTTGGTGGTAAAGATAAGAGGTGGAATGAAAAAGGAATAAAGTCTAAGGAAAAGGGGAAAGAGGTAATATGCATGCAAATGAGAATGAAGAAAGGTGACAAGAAAGAAATAGCAGGCAGCAAAAAGAAGCAAAAGGCGGAAGCAAGGCGAAGCATGGTAAGAGGGTATGTGATGTATCTAGCCCTAAACTCTGATAGTGTAAATTGTTTAAGAAGTAGGTTAGGAATGCAGTATGGTAAGCATACCTGGTATTATCACTTCAATTATAATAGCAATCTTAGAGGTTTGAAAGGAAATCATTCCGAAGAGTTCCTGGTTGCTAGGGACGGAGAGACAGTTAGGAGAGATGGCGAGCAAAATGAGCACAAGGGTCTATCTGAACCAAACTCTACCAACACCCACCTTAGAATAGAGGTCCTAGCATACTACATACTAGGGAAAGGAAATACTGTAGAAAGTAGTCCTGTAGTCCTGGAGGAGGGTAGCGGGGAAAGGAAAAACCATAACCCCTGGGGGATGGAGTTGCACCCTAGGGGGAGGGTAGAAAACTCAGCCAGAAGAAACCCGGCCGGCAAACCTGAGAAAACAAGGCTAAGGGGAGGCCTCAATAGCCCAATTCGCACCATGGGCGAGCCCTCGGGTGAGAAGAGGCAAAACAAGCAGAAGTGGGATCCCTGCATGGGATGGGAAATCACCCCATGACCCAAAGAATTATCAAAGCCAAAGCCAAATTCAGTAGGGTGGGAAGCTAGAGGCCAGAAACCCAGAGGGTGGGAAATCAAAGGTTGGGAAACCAGAGGTGGGAGGGGAGAAAATCCACGAAAAATAATGTAAACTTAAATGATACGACTGAGATATGTGTTGATTCTATGATAGGTATCACAACAGAACAGGGTAAGACCGTGAAACAAGACAAAGAGCAACAGGGAAAACGTGATAAAGGCCAAGCTGAAAGAAGAATGGCTCGCAGGAGAAGCAGGAGGACAGTCAAGAAAGAAGAAGGCACTAGTAGCCATGGAAAGAAAAGGGGTAGGAAGCCTGACGGAGATCACATGAAGACGATTATTGACTCATACATGGAACGAAATCTGAAGGAAGTTAGGGATCAGATTTGGAGTTGGAAGGGAGATCTAAGAGATAACATTAGATGCAGAGACATACCCATGGACGAATGGGAAAGAATGTTGTAGGACCCTGGGACAACAAATGGAAGACAATCGCTATTCAAAAAGACCCTACAACAGTACTGGATCATGAAACACGTTGTGGCTCGGGCCATGACTCTCCACCACGAACACATGGAAGGAGAAGTTTTGGACAAACAGGAAAGCATCAAGGAGAAGGACCCGGTCCGTGTGAAACTTCTCAAGGAAATAGTGACCATACAGATACAGACTTACTGGAACAATCTCGCCCTAGGAAGGATTGAACAGACCCTGACAGCGATCAAGTGGAAACTGGAACAGAAACGCGAGCTGCCAGGCCCCAGTGCAAAGGCAACAATTCCGATAGCATCCTTTGATGAGGATTAATCTAGAGATCTAGATAGTTTTGTTTTTTGACTTTTGAATTCGATGAAGGATATAAGCATGTTTGTTTTGATCTTTAGCGATATTAGTAGAGACAGTCAACACAGGAACAAAAGATGGCTTATCATGAACTTATTCAAATTTTAGAATGGTTTTAATTCTGACCGGTGATCACCTAGTTTCCTTCAGGTAGGTGACTACCCGGAGAATATGGATGTAAAAAACTTTTGAAAATAGTTAATACATAGAGTTCTACAATTATAGGAAGAACTCCGGCGTAAATCACATGTAGAAAGACCTTTGTCGACGCGTTTCGAACCAACCAGTGTGGTTCATCGTCAGGACAAGTTGAAGAAACAGATCCAGCTTTGCATGTTAAATAGTCTGAGCAGAGCCTCCAACGGCTTTGCATTTGAAATTTTTAATGAAAAAAGGAATATTGGTATATGCATTGCCTTTTGCATTGTGAAATGTGAAGATACACAAGAAAGTTTAACTTATAAAAATATCCAACCTTATTATTTTAATAAGAATGTCCAAAATTATTATATTATTATTAAAGTGTGTGTTGTTATGTGTGTCACCCGTTCACAACATTCCATTGGAATTTGCGCATAAATCCTAACTTGTCTATGTCTCACTTTTATTATATGAGTTTTCTCCATTCTCTAGACATGACAACCATTACAATTTAAAATTTATTGTCATTGCAGAAGTACAATTCATTCAGAAATAAGAAATGAACAATATCAACCAATTAAATGTGAGAAAATATATTGAAATAATAAAAAATTAAAATTAAACTATTACAAAAATATACAATTTTTTAATTAAAGTTAAATTAATATGAAGAAAAGTAAATGTGTTATAATAATAACATATATTTGTATTTAATAATTAAACCATAAAAATTAAATAAATAAATAATCTTTTAATTAAAGTTTCTTATAATGAAATAAATTACATGTGGTTAATAATGTATGAAGATAAAAATCCATGCTTTATTCGTTAAAGACAAACCCTAGAATATCCCAAGCAAAGTCTTAACTTTTAAGACAAGTGTGAATATAATAATCATACTAAGTACAATAATAACTTCCCGAGACTCAAAATCAATAATCAATATAAAGTGAATATCATTAATATTGTGAGTATTCCTACAAGTGTAATTATTATATATATAAAATAATGCCACACTTTCACAGCACATATAAAATAAAACAATACCCAGCTCTACACACTAATTTTTAAAACTCTTCATAATTTTTATTATTTATACTTCACAAATGCTATTTTTATCATAAAATTTTATACACTAATGTGGTAAAAAACGAGAGTTATTCTTTGTTTAAATAATAATAAAACGAGAAGAAAAACTTCTACGGAATCTTGGGACTTCAGTGTCTCCTCATGAGTAAGGTACGAATTGTGGGAAGGGAGACGCAACATGTCGACATTGGATCGCTAATACGACATGCGGCGTCATTCAGCGATGGACGCTCTTGTATTTTAATGTGTACAACTCGACAAATATTATTATTATGATATCTACAACCAACAAACTTTTCTGACGTAAGTTATGCTTTTTTCTCTTTTGTATTCCTCTTATCGACTAAAAATGATTTTTTTTTGTATTTTTTTATTGGATTAAAATGATTGAAAAGATTTTTCATTTATGAGATGTAGATTAGTGGGTTTGTATGGTTACTGTTCAAATTTCATTGAGAAAGGTTGAGGAAAGAAGTTAGTTTGGGGGAATTAAACTTCTCAAAAGGGAGAAGTCATAGGTTCAAATTTCATTGAGAAAGGTTGAGGAAGGAAGTTACTTTGGGGGAATTAAACTTTCCAAAAGGGTGTCCAGAGTCTCGCACAATCTATCTTGGTAATAAGCATCATATAGCCTCACACAATCTTGGCGATTGTTGGTAAATCGGTCTTCTTCCATCCAATAAACGAGCTAGCCCTAGCTTGAGCTCAACCTAGTCACACACTATATATATATATATAAATTCTTCCATCCAATAAACGGACTAGCCCCAGCGTGAGCTCAACCTAGTCACAATAATTTTATATATATATATAGTCACTATATATATATATATATTTTAAATAACTTTTTTGAAGGAAAAATGATAAGAGGGGTATTCTTCATATTTTGTTTTATTTAATTTAGTTGCTAATTAGTAGTGGGATGATTATTATTGAGTATTATATTTGAAAATAAGTTAATTTATCATTTATATTCAAAAAATTATATTCTTTTGGGATAATAGAGTCTCACTCTTGTCATATTTTTGGATTTTCAAGTACTAACACGTTTTGAGAAAGACAAGATCTTAATCAAGTTAAAAAGCAATTTTAAATGATATTCTAAAAGAAGTTTTTATTTTCCTCATATTTTTATATTTTCCTATCATACTAATAAAAAAATCATAATTTTATCATTTATCACCAAATACATTTTTAATTATAAAATATTTTTATAAATATCTTAAAAAGTTACTCATAAAATAATAATAAAATGTACATCAATCTCCCTAAACAACATTGAGTAGGCTTGCACAAAACCCCTTTATAATTATACATATAGAGACACTTCAAACATTAGAGATGTTAGATAAAAAGACCATGAAAATATTAAATGGATTGGCTATCCACGTTATTTTAAACCAACCGAATTTACCATCTAAATATGATTCAATTTTTGAAACACTATTTTTTTTTTAAACATTGTAGAACTCTTGTTGAATTGAGGCTTCTGTGATCCATAATAGTTTTAATGCTGACCGGTGGTCATCTGGTTTCCTTCAGGTAGGTGACTACCCGGAGAATATGGATGTAAAAAACTTTTGAAAATAGTTAATACATAGAGTTCTACAATTATAGGAAGAACTTCGGCGTAAATCACATCTAGAAAGACCTTTGTCGACGCGTTTTGAACCAACCAATGTGCTTCATCATCAGGACAAGTTGAAGAAACAAATCCAGCTTTGCATGTTAAATAGTTTGAGTAGAGCCTCCATTAGTCAAGATAACTCTTGTTTTTTACCATATTAGTCTATAAAATTTTATAATAAAAATAGTATTTGTGAAGTATAAATAGTAAAAATTATGAAGAGTTTTAAAAATTAGTGTGTAGAGCTGGGTATTGCTTTATTTTATATGTGTTGTGAAAGTGTGGCATTATTTTATATATAATAATTACACTGGTAGGAATACTCACATTATTAATGATATTCACTTTATATTGATTTTGAGTCTCGGGAAGTTATTATTGTACTTAGTATGATTATTATATTCACAGTTGTCTTAAAAGTTAACTCTTTGCTTGGGATATTTTAGGGTTTGTTTTTAACGAATAAAGCATGGATTTTTATCTTCATACATTATTAACCACATGTAATTTATTTCATTATAAGAAACTTTAGTTAAAATATTATTATTTATTTAATTTTTATGGTTTAATTATTAAATATAAATATATGTTATTATAACACATTTACTTTTCTTTCTATTAATTTAACTTTGACTAAAAAAATGGTATATTTTTGTAATAGTTTAATTTTAATTTTTTTATTATCTAAATATATTTTCTCATGTTTAATTGGTTGATATTGTTCACTTCTTGTTTCTGAATGAATTGTACTTCTGCAATGACGACAAATTTTAAATTGTAATGGTTGTCATGTCTAGAGAATGGAGAAAACCCACATAATAAAAGCGAGACATGGACAAGTTAGGATTTATGTGCAAATTCCAATGAAATGTTGTGAACGGGTGACGCCCATACCAACACACACTTTAATAATAATATAATAATTTTGGACATTCTTATTAAAATAATAAGGTTGGATATTTTTATAAGTTAAACTTTCTTGTGTATCTTCACATTTCACAATGCAAAAGGCAATGCATATACCGATATTCCTTTTTTCATTAAAAATTTCAAATGCAATATTGGTTTATAAATGTATTTTGTTTTTTTTCTTCGAAAAAAATCCACAATGACATTAATTGCGAATTTTATTTAAAGGCCACAAGTTAAAAACAAAATACATATTTTTAAAGAGTTTTTATGTGATTGTTTATTATTTTTTTTGCAAGTCAAAGTTCTATTCATTCATAAAAAAAGGAGTACATCAGTTTCAAAATGTAGGTAGTCTCACCCTGACTAGGTTTGTTGACTACTGTGATTAGCATATGAAAAAGAAACGAAAGAATAACTAGAGACATAGTCCACAATTTAGGAGGCCAAAAGCGCCAGAAAACATAAAACAAGCAAAACACCTGTAACCATGATTGGTCATTTGGAGTAATTTAAGTAGGATTGTACAAAGCAGTTCTGGAGGAGGAGGAGGGCGGAAGGAGCACCATACATGCTCCTCGAAGTGCACCATTTATGACTCCTGCTTCTCCACCTTCTCTGCTAGTAAATTCTGACTACGCCATATCGCCACGACTCGTTCCCAAACATGACATTGGAAGTAATGCATCTTGTTCAATGTAGCAATGAGCACTACATGGTCTTCCTGTCGCACCCTCTCCGAGGTTTCCAGGTGGTCCAATATAGACTGGATCAAATCCCGACAATTATCTAGACAACAATGATGATCTGCCATGCCTCCACGCTCAGGTTGTCTCGCTTTCCCCTAGCTACCAGCACCCCTTTGCCGAGTCCCCCCACCCCTCTTTGGAGTCTGTGGGGTGCTCCCCCCATGACCAACCGATGGACCACCACAACCACCACGACCTCGAGAAGCTGCCCGACCTGCTTTGCTAGTGGTGTGACCACCCCGATCAGAGTTTGGAGATGCTTCTACCACCATTGCCACATGCAAATGAGATCCTTGCCCTCCCGGATTGGTTGAAATTCGCTTGGTCAGAGGGAGGGAATGAGCGTTGTGCAACTCCAAATGCATCATAGCAAGGCTACCCACACCTGAATTATGACTACAGGGAAGCCCCCCAACTACACTGGAAGAGAATTAACCATTTTGTCCTAGGTAGCTGCCAGACACCAAGAACCCAGACCAAATGTGAAACTATTAACCAACAATTCGCAGACCCCAGCCCCTCACAAGCATAACACTAACCAGAAGCCTTGAGAGCAGACACCCCACCACCATGGGAGACCTTTACAAATGCGGAACCCCATGGGAGAGCCACTTAGAAGAGGAAACTTGCTACCCTGAAGATACAAAAGAGAGCCAAAAGCTCGAATACCCAACCACCCACTATTAAGCTCACAGGTCGACCCAATTATTGTGTGTCGAGCCCTTATCCTTCTCAGAGAAGCCAGAGGCCACCCACAAGAAAAGAAAACAACCAATTTAGTAACCCTGACGCTGAGGATGGGGCACCAACGACAGAAACCCCACCAATCCCAGTGAGGATGCTAGACACAAAGTTTCACACTGCTATCCGAGCTCAAGCTTCAACCAACAAACCGCCACAATAACTAAATCACTTGCCATAACAGAGGTTCACCACCTTCCATATACCCTCGATGATCATCCGCTCCCTCTCCCAACAAGGGTGATGGGAAATTAACATGCCCGACATTAACATTACCTATACTAAGAACACCATGAGAGGACGGGGAGGCTGGCCCCCGCATTGTCGGCCAAGCATCTGACATCATCGTCCACGCGTCTGACATCATTGTCCATGCGTAGGAGTGATTGCCTCTTTCTCACCCCATCAGGGATTGATTGTTTATTATTTTATTAGCAATAATATATATATATATATATATATATATATATATATATATATATATATATATATATATATATATATATATATATATATATATATATATATATAATATAATAATAAATATATAAAAAATCATGCAAACTTTTTTAACTACAAAATTATTGGAGAAAAGCAACTCATGTAAATTGTTTTAATTTCAAAATTATAAATGTTTTTTCAAACTTAATTTTTTTATTAAACGTTAAGGTTATAAATATTTTTATTTTATTATTAAAAGGTTTAACTGTCATATCATTTACAATAGTACATTTATTCATGCATGTAGTTGATAGTACTTATAATATTAATCAAATTAATGTTTTATCACGATTTATGATAGCATTGTCTAATGGTCAATATTTAAATATTATTATATTTAGAAAAATAATTTAGCAAGTGGTTTGATTGCACTCATTTATTTGAAGTGACTTTATATGCTTAACCTATGAAAACTAATCTATGACTCTTGACATTAAATCAGGGAATAACATCCCCAATTGGAATCATCTATTGCAATTAGGTTTAACATAATAATTTTCTTAATTTTGCCATAATCTCAATTATAATTTCAAAATTTTAAATTTTAAAATATCATAGAATCATATATTTATTTAAAAAAATGGAATAAAAATAATTTATTATTTACCCAAAGAATATGTATATATGTGTGTGTGGAGTTTAACAACCGAGCATAAAAATATTTATTACAATGCTTTATTGATGTATAATATCAATAAATATTATAGGTTGTGAATATCAAATGTCCAAAAAATCATAACTTATTTCCTATGAGACTTGTTTATATGACTTTTTTAATTATTCATTTTAATTAAAATCCCATAAAGGACATAACTACTTTTCTATATAACTAATATTAAATATATTTTTAAAAATTCCATAAAAGAGAAATCCCTACCATCCTCTTAATAATTAAATTAAAATTATAAAATCCCTATTCCAATTCACTATAAATATAGACAATTTTTGACATAATAATAGTATTATTTTTGACATAATAGTATTATTACTTTTTGCATAAGAGGCATTGTTACATAGTTATTGCATAGTTTAAAAATTACATGGAGATACAAAACCGATTCAATGTGATATTATTACATAGGTTTTCCTGAAATTTTGATCATACACGTTAATGCAAATTTTTTTACATCTTTATCAGAAAGCTATTCCCATTTGAATAAAAGAAAATGCATATATGTGAAGTTTGGGAAATTCCATAAACATATATATATGGTGAATCAATTGTTAAATACAAGTTAAAACGATGTGAAATCTCTCAATTACATATGTTAGAACTCCAAAATTTGATTTGTGGTTGGAAACTTGAATTGAACTGATAAGAGCCCACTCATTAATGTATTGTCTTATGCATTGATTTGATTCAAAGAATTAGTATACATTCCCAACATTTAGAAACAAAGAAATATGTTTTCATTTAGTGTATATAATTTGTCTTGCCTTGAATTTTATGTTCACGGTTTTTATTTATAAAAATAAATTTTGAAATATATTAGAAATATGAACAATTGGAACATAAAAATATATTTTGATTTAGTATATATATATATTTTGTATTGCCTTAAATTTTATGTTGACCATTTTTATTTATAGAAATATTTTTCCAAATTTAATAATATAAATTATTATTTTTAAATTTAATAATTTTAATTGATTCAAATTAAATTTAAATATAAAATAATTATAGTTTAAATGTAGATTAACCATATAATATATTTTTATAAATTTTAAAAAATCATTTCATTTTATATTTATCTAATCAATGTTCAAAAATTCATTATCTATCTATCAAATTGCAATGTTACTATATTTAATCTAAGCGACACATACTAGTCACTATGTAGCACTAGTTTATTTATAAGTCTTTTTGTTTTGAGATCATAGGTTTATTAAGAAGTTAAGAGTTAGGTTAATTTTTCCATTCTAAAGTCAATTTAGTTTTGAAAGAAGTTCCTCTATCTTGGATATTTTTGTTTCACTATCCCAATTGTTAAGGTAGATTGCAAAGGAGATATAAGCCCTATCAAATAACTAATCAACATTGAACCTTGCTTACATTGTAGTGCACCACTTTGCTAGAATTATAGTTTTATTATAATGTATTACTCATTTCTTTTCAATCTTAAATATTAAGAAAATGTTGATTGTTTTTACTAGTCAAAGTCTTAAAGACAACATTTTACCGAAAATAATCCCCCCTTCCTTTTTATAGAGGTGACACTCTTCTTTAAGTAAAGACAAAAATGCAGATATAAAATGCTTGAGACATGACCAAGCTTTATATGGAATGAATATTAGCAATAATATAGTACAACATTCACATAAGCATAAATAAAGTTGTAAATTCATCAAACATCATTTTCCAACATAAGAGAAAGTAAAACATCATACATTTAGATAGATGAAATAAAGATGGAACACATTTGAATAGAAATTTAAAGGATAATTGCATTAGAATTCATAGGGATGAAATAAGTTACAAACTTGTAATCTTAAACTTATATTTCAAGGTCAAAAGATCAAACTAAGTAGAACTCTTGCTAGTTCTTTGTGGAACCTTTACAAAATATACAAATGTTTAAATAGATTTTATAATGCATGAGAAATTGAAACGTGTTCGTCCATTTAAGGAATAAGAAGGGGCTGTCGCGGACCATATATATAGGAAAAGAGACTTGGAAGTGAAAATAAATTCTAGTAAGGAATCAACCTTAACATTGAAAAATACTCTAAAATGAGAAGATTGGATGATTACTAACTAAGAGGAAATAATAAAGGGAAAGAGAGACCAAAATAGACACTTTACTTACGATGCTAGAAAATGACCCGTTGTTCATTGAATGTTGCCTCTCTTAAATAATGGATGCCAGTTGAAGACCTAACCATATGAACAATGGATAAAATATCTTGATTTTATTATGTTCTCCAGGGCATATTTTGGCCACCGCTCGACGTACTCTCGTAATAATGAAATCATCATCTTGTAATTTAGTCGAATTTTGAATAACTCATTTTTGATTTCCTTTAAGTCATGGCCCATTTGATGTATCATCGTCGATCAATATTCATTTTTATTTACAAAATGAATTCATAAATTTACAATTTCTTCCTCGGGGAAATCAACAAGGTTGTTGAAGTAATTACCCTATGTAACCTTTAGTACATCCACACATTCTTGAATCCATAGTAAGTTAGGGCTCTCCAACTCTTTAGTCACATCAATTAACTTAAGGAATAAGTCACTCATTTTCGCCTTGATATTATCACATTTGGATACCATATTTTGGAGTACGTGAATCCTCTCTAAACAACAAGCCTTCAACTATTTCATTCTATTATGGGACGATATATTTTTCTCTCTCCTTTGAGCCTTGTTCAAGTTCGAAACTTTAGTAATGGAGGTGGTTAAAGTTTGTAAAATTTCTCATCATTTTCCAAATCTCTATGTAAATTTTCCATGAAGGTGTTAATCCTTGTAGATAAAATAGTTACAATTACTGAAAAGTGGCTACATGTATAAAAAAAAAGTCTTGTTCTTAGTAGGAGGGGATAAAAAAAAGAAGGTAGTTTTGATCAATGAATGTTGATCAACTTTCATCTCCAACTGTGGGATAGTGTCCCCCTATAGTTTACTGAGAATCCAAAGAGTCTTTTTTTCATAAGGTAAATGGGGTCAAAAATAAAAATGAAATTGGAAATTAGGCTTGTAAAAAATATGAGAATGATGAAATATATATATAGAAAAAAGAAGGAAGAGAATATACAATTAGGGATGATGGATTGTCATAAGAAGAAGTGTTTGAGATGCTACCTATTAACAAGAAAGTTTTGAGTAGTACCATTCATATATTTGAGTAAATAGGAATTGAAGCCACAAAATTTTGATTTAGTACAATCCAATCTAAAGAGATTTTAATTTTGTATGAAGAATTTTCTTTTTACTTATTCTGAAGAAAAACCAATTAATCTTTACAAAAATACTTTAAGGTAGAATTCCAATTAAAATTTCTTTTATCAACTTCTTGTCTCTTCTATATATTTGTCATTTCATGTATTCATTTCTCTTTTAGTTGATGATCTGGATTGGATTATTATATTATTTTTCATCCATCTCAGTGCTTTGAGTGGAAAATGTGGAGGATTCGACTCACAAGACCATTTTTACCGGGGGGACCCGATTTAGCAAATTGGGGGCTAAAACCTTTTGGGATCATTTTGAGGCATAAAATGATATTTTTACGGGGACAAAAATTTGCTACTTTAGTGTAACACCTTTTTTTCCTATTCCACACACAAACACATTTCTAACAATGCAAGAATTACTTAATTAGAGTCCATATGCAAAATTTATGCAACTTGAAAATTGACCTTTCTGTTTTCACCACCATAATTCAAGAGAGTGCCACTTCAGACCCCATAACTCATGGAAAAAGGGATAGCCATGTGATTATGATGAAGAATATTCTAGAACATTCTCTATTATAAGTCTAGTTAAGATTTTAGGGAGTCAACCCTAACCCCCAGTAGGTTGTCAGGTTATGTTATAACAAGGCCACTAGGAGGAAAATGGGTTCCATTATTCTCAAGTGCATTTGTTCCAGAGATGAGTAGAGTAGCTAAAAGGGATAAGGAGAGAACACATAGAGAGAATTTTTGCATTGTGTGAGCCCATTGGCCATAGGCCTTACTTCTTTGTACTCACATCCATTTTCTATTTAGAAAAAAAGAGAAGAATGACCTCTAGGTTTTTTCCCAAGAGGGTTTTCAAGGTTATATATTGTGTCAAATCATGGTTTGTGAGTTTTTATTTGACTGTTCTCTATTTTTTGCATAATTATAATTTGCATGCATATGCAATAAACAATAATTTATAGATCCAGAAAACCAAAGATAAATAAATCCTCATAGTGTAGATTTCAGGTATTTTTTTAAGTATAAGTTATCAGATCTATTGTAATGAACTATCCAATGGAATATCCATGGAAATTTATGGATCAATTGAAGGATTTGATAATATAGTGTTTGGAGTGGAGTGATCCCTTTTTAGTCATCAATCCTAGTATTAGGGGAATTTTTAGGTCTAAAATGGGTCTTCTAAGAAAATTATAAAATAATGGTGGAAATAATAAAATTATATTACATTACGTCATCAAATTTTAGAGGGGAAAAAAAAACTATTTTTTTTCAACTCGTATTTTCAACTTATCTCCCTATGGGTTTACTAAAGTTTCGAGCAAAAACACTCGCTGGATGCATAATTTGATTCCTCATCCAAGGAGTACCATGTTCCATACTTTTGATGGACCCTGCTACACAAAAAATGAGAAATACATGAAAAACATGATTGCAATCACATTTTTTTCATGTATTTCTCATATTTCATGTAGCAGGGTCCATCGAAAGTATGAAACATTGGTACTCCTTGGATGACGAATAACATTTGCATCCAACGAGTACTCCCACTCGAAATTTGAGTAAAACCTTAGGGAGATAAGTCGAAAATATGAGTTGAAAAAGTAGTTTTATTATTTTATTAGTTTTTAATCTTTTTACTTTTTTACTCCAAAAATGGTGAATCATCCCCCATGGTTGACATCATCATTTTGAATCCTCTTGGTTCTTATAACGTTTTTTTTGGTTGTACATTTTTGTTAGGAGGCCCATTTTAGACCTCAGAATTCCCCTAATGTGGCAATAACTAAGCATTCGGTTCCAAATGTTTGGCAACCTTGCTTCTTTTCCATATATAGGTGTATAAGGTGAATTCTCCGTGCTCCTCTTTAGAGTAATTCTGCTTGTCCAAAGAGCATCCAATGGTTTTGTGCCAATACATATCACTTGTAGAAATTATTTTCTTAAAATTTTGAATCAAGAACTTGTTGGTTGATTCAACATAATCATTTCCTTGAGGACAATAATTTGGTTGTTATCCCATTAACATGTCACAATCCCATTAGAACCAAATAAATTTTGATCCTATAAAAATAGAACCATATGTTATGCATTTCTTTGTGATTCCAAATCAAGACATGATATTTTCTTTCAAGAATTGTATTAAATGTTTTGAATCAACAACTTTCAACGATATTGATTCAAGTCATTTTGTGAAATAATCGGTAGCAATCAATATGTAAGAATGACCTTTACAAATTTAAAATTCATTGGAACAATGACATCCAAAACCCACTATATGAATGGGCCTTCTACAAAAGTATGTTCCAATGCCATTGACACTCCATTCTTCCTGCGAATTTTTGGAAAGGAACACATTTTCTGATCATAACATAAGCATATTTAAATGATGTTGATTAATAAAATCCAATTCTAATAATCTTGTGAGCAGTTAGCATGGGAATGAGGTTCCCACCACAATCTCCTTCATGTAATTCTTGAAGAATTTGTTGAGCTCTTGAAGGTTTTAAACATCTTAGTAACACACCATAAAAAATTCTCTTAAATAAGACTCCATAGATCAAGCAATAATTATTACCTTTCATTTTCAGTGATATTCTTTCTTTTAAAGTCATTCCTTTTGGGAATTGTCCATATTTTAAATAAAACACAATATCCTTATACCATTCAAATGTTGTAATAGTGAGATGTTCTTCAACATTAGTAGGAGAAAATGTTTATAACTTCAATACTAGTGATCAATTTGCATAACCCTTGTCCATTTATCACTTTGAAAGGTTTTATTTTAACATCACACTCTTGTAACTTTGCTAGCTATTTTTCCTATCTTCGTTATTTGAATTGGCAATTGAGCATGATTTTTATAGGGGAAAGTGGCACATAAGTAATGACATGTGTTGAAAAAATGTAAGCTCTAAAGTGGGCTACAAATTTCACTCAGGAAATAACTTGCTTTTCTATATTAGAATATTTCAACTCGTAGTCATGTAATGGTTTACTTATACATGAAATAGGAAGTTCATCTCCATATGTTCCTGTTGAGAGAGCATGGAGGCAATGATCTCTTCCAGAGGAAAAGAAAAAAGTATAAAGTCTCTATCAAAATCTAGAATTGATAATACTGGTGCTGTGATGATTGGTTGGTTGATGTTTGTGAAAGCCATTTCTGATTTTGGAGTCCATTCAAGTATTTGATCCTTCTTCAATAATTTATTTATCGTTTACTATTGAAGTATGGTCTATAACAATTCTCCAAACAAAGTTTATTTTCCCAAAAAATGATTGCACTTGTTTGCAAGAAGTGGGGAGCAATACTTTTTTTATGGCTTTAATTCTATCTGAGCCAACATAAATCCCCCCTTTTCTCATAATATGATCCAAGAAATTTCTATTTGATATAATGAACAATGATTTTTATGGATTAAGAGATATTCCATATAATCTGCAATGTTGAAACACTCGCCTTAGATGTTTGATATTGCATTGTCTTAGTTTTGAATGAATAGCAAGATCATCTTGATAATTGACTCTAAACATCCCTATCATATCCTTAAATGCATGATCCATGGCCCTTTGTAACGTAGCTCCAAAATTTTTCAACCCAAAGGGCATCCTTGCATATGCAAATGTTCCCCATGGTGTTATGAAAGTAGTTTTATGTCTATCATATTTAGCAACACACACTTAATTATATCCTGAGAATCCATCTAACATTCACATCAATGCAGAACTAGTAACTTGTTGAAGTAGGAATTCCATATTTGGAAGCGGCTAATTGTCTTTCACAGATGCTTTAGTAAGATCACAAAAATCAACAAAGAGATGGTTTTCTCCATTTTTCTTCCTTACTACTACTAGATTAGAAATCATAGAGTGTGTTATTGGAAAATGATACCGACCTTCTTCATTTTTTCTATTTCTAATTTGACAAGAGTTTGAACTTTGGGTTTAAGATTATTTTCATTTTCCTAAAAGGCATAATGCCTTCTTTAAGTGGTATTATATGTTAAAAAAGGGACTTGTCATATTCTTTCAAATCATCACAAGTCTGTGCAAAACCATCCTGAAATTATTTAATAGATTGAGATATTGTTGAATTACTTTATTAACATAGTTGGTTCCTAGATTCAAATACTTTAGTGTCTCTACGAGACGATGTTGATTTTTTGAATCTTCTAGATTTTCGTCAAGGAGGATTCTTTATTTAGATTATCATTATTTGTCTTGTCATCTCTTGTAAATAAAGATTCCAATATTGTGTACTTCTTTAGAAGAGATGGTTTCCTTGAATTTTCATTTAAGCTATCTTTCAAAGTTCTTCAGTTTCTTGAGTTTTTAACAATGTATTTTCTGCATCATACATAAATTTACTTGACATGATGATAGTTTTCAAGAACTTTCCAGTAGTCTTCATTATTTGGTATAGCTGGTCAAAATATTGTCTTGACATGAAAATAATTTTGGGCCTTAGCATTATCTAGATTGAATAAAGAGGATGCAACTACGAGCGAATCAACCATTTGATTTTTTTCTTGTGGAACAAACGATATGTTAAAAGCGCTGAAATGTTGAAAAATGTCTCATGATCTTTTAGCATACAACTTTAGCCATTCTTTCTTGATATTATACTTCTTCTTGATATGATTTATGACTAACATAAAGTATCCTCGAACAATTAGGTCATTGATATGGATTTGTGTGGCAAGAGTCAATCCTTGAATTAATGCCTCATACTCAACTTCATTATTTGTCCATGGAAAAATTTAATTCCTCATCCAAGGAGTACCAATGCTGCATACTTTTGATGGACCCTGCTACACAAAAAGTGAGAAATACATGGAAAAACGTGATTGTAATCATGTTTTTTAATGTATTTCTCACTTTTCATGTAGCAAATTCCAGTGAAAGTATGCAACATGGGTACTCCTTGGATGAGGAATTAAGTTCTGCATCCATGGAGTGCTCCCACTCAAAATTTGAGTAAAACCATAGGGAGATAAGTTGAAAATATGAGATGAAAAAGTAGTTTTTTTTACCTCTAAAATTTGATGATGTAACCTAACCTTATTTTATTATTTCCACTATTATTTTATAATACTCCTTAGGAGGCCCATTTTAGACCTCAAAATTTCTCTAATGCTCCTTCCATCGTCCTTATCATTAACAAGCACAAGGACTACTTTGCTAGTCCATCCTTCTCACTTTGCTTCCTTCATATGTATGTGCAACATTCACTGACAAGTACGACCAAGTAAAATACAAGTACAAGAGCATGATAATTACCTAGAGTTTCATGGTTCTCATAGAGGGTATTATCGTAGAATTCTTAGACACAAACCCTAAACTCCTTGATATTTCCCTTAAAAACATCAACCCTAGGGTTTCGATGTCCTATCCTAGATTTCATTTCTATCCTCACTCAAGTTAACCGTATACCCTATATTATATGCAAACCCTAGAAGTCAATAGCTAGGGTTTCTATGAGGGAACAATTAGATTAGGGTTAGGGTTTTTCACTTAACTAGGGTTTTCTCGTCCAAGTCCCATCTAGGCTTACTAGATATCAAAACATTCAAAGGTCATAAACCCTAGACTCTAGCCATACAAAGAATGCGATAAAACCCTAATTACATAACAAACCCTTTATAACTTTGAAGTGCACATAGAACCAATTTTTACATACCTCAAAGATTTGATGACCCATTCTTTTCAACAAAAGTTCCCATACCTTTTGTCTTGAATAACCTTCTGTATAAAGCTTGGTCAAATTGTCTCATCCAATTTTTCCTCCATTATAGGCTTGTTCCAAGATTATTGACAATATACAATAGTCTTTCAAGATGCTCTTCCCAAGGTACCAATCTACTGCTCCTTTAGAATTCTGGTTAGAAATTGCAGCAAGTGCTTATACAAATATTCAAACTAGACCTCTATTATAGCTCCTTTCTTCAAGCAAGTTTTGAATGGTATTCTACAATTCCTCCTCACTTTGTCATCTTTTAGAAAGAGGTTTTTTGCCTCTATCTGAAGTTTTCACCATACTTTTGGCCCTTAAACTAGGGCTTCCAGTAACCATAAAAAATAGTAGGTCTAACATTTCTCAAAAGATGCAAACTGTATCCTCTTTAGGATGCCATACTTTCTTGAACTATAGGACTACTTCTATCCTTTGATTTCATAAGAAATGAGGTTATATCTCTTGGCTTATGTTATCAAAACTTTTCAATGTTTCTGAAGTTTGCATGGTGACTTGGCCCTTGTGGTTAGGGCTTGCAAAGGCCTCACAAACATGCCTAAGAATATCTTCCACAAATGCGTTCCTTTCTTTTATTTGAGGGGAATTATTCACTAGCTCAATAGTCCTAATATGAACTATTTTAAGGCCTAACGACCCCTCCAAACAATCCACTACATGACCCTCTCTTTTTCTATAATCTTTAATAAATGTGACCTGATCTTGCCACCAAGTATTACAAAGACAACCTAGAAATACAAGCCTTCTGTGATGTATAGACTAGCCCTTCAAACATATATTGATGCCATGAGTTGAATATGAAACCATCAAATCAGATTACAGTGGAATTTAAGTGCCCAATCTTTCCTTTGATCCACATTCAACCTTCTGCACTTCCTTGGTCTTGTACTAGAACAATTCGACCTTGTAGACAATCCATTATTTTGGCCTACTGGAGCAAGGCAACACCTTTCCAGTGATATTCCAATTGCCTATATCCTTAACCTTAACTTTTATATGTTGGAAATTTATTAGGGAAACATGATAATTCATCTTTTCCTTTCTTAGATAGTTAATTGTCACATTATGTTTATCTTTTTAATTATGCTTATGATCTTATCATCATATAATTTCCAAAACAATAAAGATCACATGAACATAAGATATAGGCTCCAAACCAGGGAAAACCCCTCCAAGGGGAAAACCCATAAAGAACTTCACTTCTTATAAAATTGACTTCAAAAGGGACTTCTAAGGCAAAAAAAAAAAAACTAGACCAAGCCTCCCACCAAGTCAAGCAACCAATCTCTAAGGATAGTGAACCAAAATCTCTTCATGATTAGGGCTCTTCTAGCCTTTTGAGCTTGCCAAACTAGCCTGCAATACCTCTTGAAACTTTGGACCTAAGGTAACCCTAGAAATCTCTAGGGCACTCGCACATGTGACTAGAAAAGGGCAAATTTCAGACTTCTGAAATTTTTTAAGGCTTGTTCTTTGCTTCATTATCCTTCTCCTTTCTTTTCAAGGCCTTCATACCTTGCTTCCAACTTCAGATAGAGTTCAAGAGATGTATGCTTGTGTATCTTCAAATGGGTTGATGTGCCTCCTTTTTATAGCATTCCAAGAGGCTTGAATAGCCCTCTCTAGGCCAACTTCTACTTGGCTGGATGATTTGGTCTTCAGAGCCTGCTAGACACTTCTAAATTCAAAAATAATTTTCCTTTTCTTGATACAAGTGACCGCAAGAGACTTTTACAATATGACAAGGAATCTTAACTCATGACAAACCCTAGGAGCATTCAATGGATGCTTGACCTAGTGAAAAATAACTTGAGCATGAAACCCATGCTTTACAAATAATTTTTCTTTTATTATTTAGATACTTTTCTTTCTTATTTTCATAGATACATAATAATTACATCATGTCAAGAGTCACATGACAATTAAGAATACTGAAACTAGTTACATTCTTCAACAAACTCTCCTCCCACCATGATTGAATTGTGGTTATGAACTGTGGGTTTGATGGACTTTGGTATGTTGTTTCTTCTTATACTTAGTGCTCCTTCCATTCTGATTCTCCATATGTTTTATTTTTCTGCTTAATTCTCAGGTACCAGTCTATAATGGTTCCCCAAGTAGGACAATGGGTGACAAAATTGTTGTGCTCCACCAAAGCTATAGAGTTGGTAAGCTAGGGACACTACTAGAACATTCTAATGGTCTCGCTCACTTGATATCAATCAATGCCTTAATATTTTTATGGAGGAGTTCAAGCAAGAGAGAGGCTATATTTTTTATGAGGAAATGACATATATGGTTTAGCATTTAATCAATGACCCAAGCACCAAAAAGAATTGGGAAATAAAGTATCATTAGATCCTTGAGCTTTACTGACACATGCAATCCTCAAGGCTTGATCCCTTCAAGCCAATGAAGTGAGACACTTAAATCCTCATCAATGGCTCAGTCATCTGGAAAAACAATCATCTCTGCTGGTAAACATATGCATATGGTTAGCCAAAAAAACATGGAGGAGTTTTAGTCTCTATTGCTACTGGTAGCTCAAAGGAAAACCCTATAGAGGTTTCCACTAGTCCCTCCACCTAATTCGTGACTTTTCTACTTTTTTTAGCTCTCATAGTCTTAAATTTGGTTCTCTGGCTTCTCTATTCTTTTTGTTTACAATCTTATTATAGCTACTCCTTACTATTGTTGATAACACTAGCCTAGTTTCTTATATGGTAGGATGACAACAAGTATTTTGATGCTAAACCTTCATTCTCAATCTTGGTTTCCCCATGGGCAAGCACATAATCATTTTATGGTCTATGGTTCATACATTTGATGATATATCTCTAGTTTTTAACTGTCGTAATGCATATAGATTTTGTAACTACTATAGGACTATCAAACTTCACAAAACATCATACATGTACAATCATATATTTTATATTATAAAGTGATAGAAATTGATAGTAAACTTACAAAAAAGAAATGCTAACTTGTATTATTTAAATTATAATTTTGAGTATTTAGATAGATTAAAATTATAACTATATGCAGATTTTCATAATTAGTTATCATGAAAGACCATAATACTTATGATTAAAATTACCAAAATCAATGAAAGATGATGAGTGGAATGTCCACCCATAAGGAAAAACCATAATACTTATGATTAAAATTAAAATCAATGTGTGATTACAAATCACAACTATTAATATAATAACACAATATACCCCATTTTATATATTTATTAAATTAAAAATAATATATTTAATTAATTAAAAGTATTTTTATTAACTTATAAGTAATTAATTAAAAGCAATTTAAATAACGAGAAAGAAAAATTCTAACATATTTATTTTTAATAAATTGATTATATATATATATAAACCTCGCAGAGAAATTAAAAAAACTAATTTTAATTTTGAAATATTTTTTTTTAAGAAAAGGGCTAGTTCCCAAACAGACGCTTAATCCGGCCCTTTTTGGGGTAGAAAAAACAAAAAAAACAAAAAAACTATCACCTATCTCGCACTGGATGCCTAAAATACATCATATAACTCACAGAAATTAAAAAACACTAATTTTAATTTTATGTTTGAGATGCTCTTATACTCTGAATCTTTTCTTACAAAAGTTGAATGGTAAAGTGATGTAATTATTGATGCGAACGGGCCCGTGGTTTGACCTAGCTTTATGAAAAGGGTTACAAAGTGGGTGAAGATACTTAGGGGCATTTGATCTCGCTTTTAGCAAGGTTCTTTCAATTGATTTCGATAATTACGAGCGCACTTTGAATAACTTTTAGTCGTTTGAATAAGAGTTGAAAAGGTTCCTCTCGAGGAAACAAACATCAATATTAACCTTGAAAACAATTAAAACCTATTAATTATGAAAAGTGAGATGATAAATCATGTGTATATAAAGTCATTTTAATAAAAGAACAAAAGGCAAACATATGTTCAAATATTGCAAGGTGCAAGTGGGTATCTAAAGATCCCCCAATCATGAGCAATGAGTTAAATGCCCCCATCTAAGATAATGCTTTATTTACTTTAAAGATGGTATATGGTTCTACTTTTCTTTAACTTTAATGAAGTTAAAAGGCTCATGAGTAATGAGTTAAATGCCCCCACCGAAGATAATGCTTTATTTACTTTAAAGATGGTATATGGTTCTACTTTTCTCTAAAAGGATCATTAAAAAAGGAAAGAAAAAGAAAGATAAATTTAATGGAGAGAAAAAGAAAGATAAATTTAATAGAGAGAAAAAGAAGAAAGTGCATGAAGTCTTTCGATGAGTAATACAATAACGAATATTATATATCTAAGCCAATTAACACATCCCACTTTATTTATGAAAGTTGATAAATGAGGGCGAGAAGAGAAGGGGTGGTCCTAAGGTAGAATCAAGAAAGATTTTGTTTGAGATTAAGGAGGAGTTAGACACATAGCGAAGCTTGAGAGAAGAGGGAAGAACTACACAATCTTAAATGTAGAAATGCATCCAACCTATGGAGATGAACTTAAAGAAAGGATTCTAGAAGGTTTGAGATGAATAGACAATAGAAAAGAAATAAAAATCCAAGGCAAGGTCTACCAAGGAAAATAAGACCGATATGGAAATAAAAGAGCCCCATAATCGAAGTAATAAGGGGCTCATTATAGACAATTTGGTTAGAAGAGGTTAAGGCTTATGATTAAAACAAGAGATTAGAGGTGACAATCCTGTGTGGCATAATCGTTGCATACGAGGCACTAGCATGATTTGTGTGACCTATTGCTATAACATGCCTAATGGCCTAATTATGTTGTAATCAATGTTATGGTATAGAAACTATAGGTAAATAGAACTTATCAAGGGAATTAACATTGGTATATTGAACCAAACAGGATATGGCGGAGTCATAAGAGATTACCAAGGTAAGCCCCTCATATCATTCTTTGGTTCAATAGGTTGGAATACCAATAACGCAACGGAATTGGAAGGCCTATGGAGAGGACTAACTCTAGCACAGGAGCAAAAGCTCTTCCCTCTGATAGTTGAAGGGGACTCCCAAATTCTTATCAATATGGCATTAAAAATTCAACAGGGATCCCCGGTACAGAGGGTCAGCAGTAGCTGGAGAATGGCCACTAGATTGGAGCGTCTTCAATAATGGATCAACAACAACCAAGCTATCTCCTTCAAGCATATCCGAAGAGAAGGGAACAAACTAGCAGATTTTCTTGCCAATATTGGCGTGGACAGTGGGAAAGAATTCTTTGCAGGAACACTACAAGACATAGCCTTGGAGAACCAACTTTCTACCTTCCATTCCATATTAACAAGAGATATGCAGTCAGGACAAGAACCACACCCGGATGCGGGTGTCAACATGAGAAGTTAATGTCACTGCACGAGCATATGGTAGCGGGCGAGGTGATAGGCTGGCGCAAGCGGCATAAGGAGGGCATTTATGGTTCATTAATGCCGGCATGCTATCAAGCTACGCTGGGGGAGGAGATCAGTATGAGCGACGCCGGCATGGGACGCCATCGTAGAGCAAGTAGGTGACTTTTGTCAGTGCATCAAGTCCCATTAATGAGGAATTGGGTGAACAGCAAGTGCGGTAAGTACTTCAGGATGATGAGATCTAGATCTATATCAATTGCCCAGAGCCCGACACTCTCTCTGGCTCATTCTAGCAGAGATATCCCAGGTCGTATTGGTTCACAGGAGTTAGGTACAGAGCCAAGCATTTGGAGGCCATCAGCGCTCCACCGAAACCTGCAACAGGTCGGCCTCATCTGCTTATCTCTTCTTGCTAGTATGGCTCGACCTCGTGGTGGTTCCCGAAGGGGAAGAAATTCAGGCACACGGGGGAGGGTTAGAGGAAGGGGAGGTCCTGCTCCTCGACGCTTCTCCCGGCTTGTCTCAGTCTCACCTGCTTCTCCACCTTCCGACCACTCTGGTCCATCCCACTCCAGTTCTTTCCACACCTCCCGCTACACTTTCAAGAGCAAGATTCACAAGCCTTCTATCTCTGCCACTATCACGGTCATCTTCTCAGAGGAAGAAGATGACCTTCCTGGCTCTGCCGAACATTCATTTGATCGAAATCTCTCCCAGAACTCCAAGGACACTCAAGGAGGCAGGGTAGAGGTTACCCCCAATCTTCCAGAGATGCAGCGAGATGAAGGTCATGAAGAGGATGAAGGTCTTCAACAAACTCCCTCACACGAGGAGGTCATTTTCTGTGGACCGGCGCAGTTCTCCGGCACTGTTCTGTATCCGGTGATGCCTCCTGGTCGCAGCATTACGGACGTTGAAGACAATGTAATGATTGATTGGGTCAGTTCTCCGGGCAAAGCCAATAGCGACGATGCAGAGTTACCACCTCGGGCAGAATCAATCAACGACGAGGATTGATGGAGAAGATCAGACGGCGGAGGAGGATTTCAGAAGGCCTTTTTTGGCGGAACTTTACGCCCCGAAAAGTCAGACTTGATGACGTCAGGCGAAAGCCACGCGTCAACAGGAGGCTTTATCGGGCTTGTCCTTACGGAAACCGCTCGTTGGTCGACGGCGGTCCGATAAAATGGTGGTTTTTGTTATGCGGTTTTGTGCTGCCGCTGATGTCCTCGTCAGCGTTTTGTCATTGTAATGCTCTATCGTCCTCTTGTTTGTGCTTTTTGGTGGTGATGTATAGGGATATCGAGTCCTGGGCTCTCGTTTTTATTTATGTAAACAAATAGTCAAGCGCCGAGGGCTGGAATTTTTTAGACAGAGGGCTGGCTTTAGCCCCCTAAGAGGTTGCTACCTCTTTGTAAATATTTTTCTCTTTTCTTTTCTTAATAGAATAGTCTTTACTCAGAAAAAAAAAAAAAAAAAAAAAAAAAAAAAAAAAAAAAAAAAAAAAAAAAACATTGCATATAACATATTAATTGATTTCCAATGTACAAGTGCAACCATTCACCACAAAGCATCATATTCTTTTGATTATACATGGATAAGAGCAACTAGTACATTGGAAATTATAACAACACATATAAAATATTTTCCTATATAATTTAATTACAATCTTTATGGTTATGGCATCTTTTGTGATACCCATAAATCCATTTACAATAATTTGACACAACAAAAGTTTAATTTATAGAATAAACGCATAATTATGCCTTCTACATCATTAATCATAGCTACAATAAGTTCAGAACCCGCATATAGATATTTATTAAACAACCAATAAATCAATCCAGAGACAATGATAAATTATAGCCTTGCATTCTTCCTAAGTAAGAATGTTTTCACCAAATACAACAATACCCAAAAACATTAATATTTAACAAATATTAATCAAAGGCTAAATTACTTAGCTATTAGAAGAGTGCAATTAGCCAAATAGCTCGATGAGAGAGTTATTCCTCCTATCCATAGGCATTAACACATGTGGGTGCCACCTTGTGTCTGGCAATGAAACAAAAAAGGAAAATATACTAGCTATGGCTTTGGTTTTCCTCACTCAGGCCAAGTTCTAAATATTATAATCAAGGGATAACACATAAGACCCTTCTTATTGTAGCACTTCTACCCAACCATTGTATTCCCCCCCCTCAACCTTGCATAACATAAGGAATGGGATCACCTTCTATACTAAACAATCCCTTAGGCTATCCCTTTTTCCTCCAATGCTCCATTACATGATGGTTATGGAATCTTTGATGGGAACTAAGGAATTACAATTAACTTAGCCATTACCCATAAGACTAATCAAGGCTTATAAATTCATTCATGGTGACAAACTATGGAAACATTTCCCCTTAGCAAATACACTCTTAAGATTAGCACAAATGGATGATAGAATGAATGATAATTTTTCCCTCAAGTCGAGAGAGACCATCCTAAAATCTTGCGTGAAGAGCACGCGCCTTCCCTTAAACCTAGGGAACATAACATAAAGTGCATGAAAAATGATATGAAGGATTAGGAGATAACCACTTGGCATCTACAATAAAATATAATTTATTTGACTTCCGCTACTTCTTTGCTTGTTGGTTCTTTTCCCCATGGTCTTTCTAGGAAGTTATCACTCCCAATCCAAATTATTTTGTATATTATTAATATTTATATGAATTCCAATCTAATCAAAATGGTAAATCATTTAACAACAAACTCATACATTATGTCAAATGTTCATATGGGGGTATTGTCTTCCTCCCTGCCTTGGAATAACACCATCCTTAGTTTCCCCGTTTACAACAAAAGTTTAATTTATAGAATAGAAGCATAATTATGCCTTCTACTTCATTAATCATAGCTACAACAAGTTCAAAATCTTCATATAAATATTTATTAAACAAAAATCAATCCAAAGATAATGACAAATTCTAGCCTTGCATTCTTTCTCAGTAAGAATGTTTTCACCCAATACAACAATACTCAAAAGCACTAATATTTAACAAATATTAATCAAAGGCTAAATTACTTAGCCATTAGAAGAGTGCACTTGGACAAATAACTCTATGAGAGAGTTTTTCCTCTTATTCATAGGCATTAGCACATGTAGGTGCCACCTTGTGTCTAGCAATGAAACAACAAGGGAAAATATACCAACTATGGCTTTGATTTTCCTCACTTAGCCCAAGTTCTAAATATTATAAACCCAGGAATAACACATAAGAATATTCTTATTGTAGCACTCCTACCCAACCAATGTATCCCCCCCCCCGCCTTCAACCCTGCATAATATAAGGAATGTGATCCCCTTCTATACTAAACAATCCCTTAGGCTATCCCTTTTTCCTCCAATGCTCCATTACATGATGGCTATGGAATCTTTGATGTTGGGAACTAAGGAATTGCAATTAACTTAGCCATTACCCATAAAACCAATCATGGCTTCTAAATTTATTCATGGTGACAAACTATGGCAACATTTCACCTTAGTAAAATGCACTCTTAGCATTAGCACACATGGATGATAGAATGAATGATGATTTTTCTCTCAAGTTGAGAGAGACCATCCTAAAATATTGCATGAAGAGCATGTTCCTTCCCTTAAATCTAGGGAACATAACATAAAGTGCATGCCAAATGATATGAAGGATTAGGAGATAACCACTTGGAATCTATAATAAAATATAATTTATTTGACTTCCCCTACTTCTTTGCTTGTTGATTCTTTCCCCCATAGTCCTTCTAGGAAGTTATCACTCTAAATCCAAATTATTTTTTATGTTATTAATATCTATATGAATTCCAAGCTAACAAAAATGGTAAATCATTTAACAACAAACTCATACATTATGTCAAATGTTCATATGGGGGTATTATATTCCTCCCTGCCTTGGAATAACACAATCCTTAGCTTCCCCATTTACAATAATAAAATAATGTCTTCATTCTTCAACTACACCTACAACAACTATCATGTGAACATGCATGCCATAGCCATTCTTGTCCATCAATTATATTTTCCATAGGAAATTTTCAAATTCTTAGTTAAAATATTTGTATTCATAACATAATATAGAGCATGAGATTAACCCTAATACTTATCTATATGATTATTTCTATGCTCCAGTTGGTTGCCATGGGTGAGAGTTCAATTCATTATCTTTTTTGACACACCTTCCTTGATCCCAACAACATGCTGTTATGAAACTAGCTCAAGAAAAGATAGAAAAGATAGATCAACACCTTAGAATTCAGCCTCTTCGAGGGGGCAACCTCCTTTACATTACATAAATGAACAATTCTTGGATGATACAAATGAAAAGACCTCCTTTCTATATATAGGAGTCTAAGGGGTCATAACATAATCAGAGCCGACATAACAATAATAATGTAAGGGCACAATAATAACAATAGTGGGCTTCTATGGGGCACAATAGTAACAATATGGGCGCTAAATGGGTACATCAATATAATAAGTGGGTTGTACTAATAACAATAAGGGGTTACACTAATAGTATAGGGGCCTAACATGCCCCTCTCCTTCAAAAAGCGTTGTCCGCAATGCTTGAGTAGTTCTTGATGCTTCTGTATAAAATTCTTGTCCTCCCATGTGGAATCTTCAATGGGTAAGTTCTTCCACTTGATGAGATACTCTGAAATTGATTGATTTCGTAGCTGTCGGGTTCTTGTTTTTGTGACTGCTCCAGGTTCCAATATGATTTTTCCTTCCTCTTCAATTTCTGGCAATATTGTTTGAATTGGGATCTTTTGCAACTTTTGAATAAGTGGCCATACTTCTTCGTCCTTCTTCCATTCATCCCTTGCTTCGTTTATCCAATCTGGTTGGATAATAGAAATAACACAAAACAATGCTTCCACATCCTCATCCTTTCTTGAGAGTGCATCTGCCACCACATTTTGCTTCCCTTTTTGTAGATGATTTCAAAGTCATAACCCAACTTCTTTGTGACCCACTTTGTTGCTCTTCAGAGGATAATCTTTGTTCTAAAAAGTATTTAAGGCTATCATGATCCATTTTTACCTTGAAGTGTCTTCCCATTAGGTAGGGTCGCCATTTCTTAAGTGCATGGAGTATTGCCAATATTTCCTTCTCATAAATAGCTTTGTGTAAAAACTTTCCCTTGATTGGACAACTTTCAAAAGCAATGGGTCTTTCATCTTGCATTAAAATAGCACCAATTCCATTTCCTGAAGCATCACATTCCACAATAAAGGTTTTTGTGAAGTCTGGTGTAGCTAAGACCGGTGCTTGGCACATTACCTCTTTAAGTTGCTCGAAGGCCTTTGTTGCTTCTAGAGTCCATGAAAATGCATCTTTCTTCAATAATGTTGTTAGAGGTGCTGCTATTATCCCATAATTCTTAACAAACTTGCGATAATACCCTGTCAACCCGAGAAATCCTCACAGATGCTTTATGGATGTGGGGATTTTCCATTCCTTAATGGCTTTAATTTTGCTAGGGTCTACCTTAACTCCTTCATGAGATACAATATGACCCAGATATTCCACCTCTTGTACTCCAAAGAAACATTTGGATCTTTTTGCATATAATTGTTTCTCCTCCAATAATTGTAGCACCTTGTCAACATGTTCAACATGATCCTTCCAAGACTTGCTATAAATTAGTATATCATCAAAAAATACTAACACAAATTTTCTAAGGAATGGTTTGAAAATGGAATTCATCAAACCTTGAAATGTTGAAGGTGCATTGGTAAGGCCAAAAGGCATGACCAAAAATTCATAATGACCCTCATGAGTTCTAAATGTTGTTTTCGGAATGTCTTCAGTCTTCATTTTGATTTGATGATATCTTGAATGAAGATCCAACTTGGTGAAGTAAATTGATCCATGCAATTCATCAATGTCTGGAATGGGAAACTTATCTTTAATAGTGAGCTTTTTGAGCTCCCTATAATCCGGACACATGATCCATGATCCATCCTTCTTGTGCACCAATACTACTGGAGTAGAGAAATAACTTTGACTCAGTTGAATTATACCAGCCTCTAGCATTTCTGCAACCATACGTTCAATTTCACTCTTTTGGGCATAGGGATATCTATATGGCATGATGTTTGGAGGAACACTTCCTAGAATCAGATGAATAGCATGATCATGATCACGAATAGGTGGGAGACCTTTGGGAGTCTCAAATACCTTGGAATGATTGTCCAAGACTTTTTGGGGATCTGGAGAAATAAATGATACCAATGTGGAAACATCTAGCGAACATAATTGTGCAATTACACCTCTTTGTTCCTTTTTTAGAAGCTTTGTCATACCGTTAGAGCTTATTATCTTTCCCGGTTTCCCTACAATACCCCTTAATTCAATTTCCTTTCCTTCCACAGGAAATTTCATGAAAAGTTCTTGAAAATTAAAAGCTATTGTACCCAAGGATTGTAGCCATTGGACTCCTAGTACAACATCAACACCTCCCATTAGAATGGAAAGCATTGGGCTAGTCAATACATATTCTCCCATGGATAGCTTGATATTATGGCACTTTCTAGAGCAATTTATTGTTCCTCCATTTGCAACCATCACTTGACACTTTGGTGCTGGATATAAGAAGCAATTCAATTCTTTTGCTACCTTACAATGAATAAAATTGTGGGTACTTCCTCAATCAATCAAACTTATTACCTTTTTCTTCTTGATTTTTCATTCTATCTTGATGGTTTGAGGAGTGGTAATTCCTACCAATGCATTACAAGATATGGTCGGATTCATTTCTTGTTTATCTAGGCTTTGTTCCTGGAGTATATCCTCTTCTTTTGACCTTCTTGCTCCTTTTCTTCTTCCTCTTCACAATCTATGTAGAATAATTTCTTCTCAACACACTTATGACCTTTAGTGTATTTGCTATCACAACTGTAACAAAGCCCCTTTTCTCTTTTTTCTTCCAATTATTGTGGTGTCAACCTTATAGGTTGTGGAAGACTAGGGGCAACAACACTTCCATATTTATAGTTGTGAGTGGTATGCTTCCTGGTTGTCATAATTTTTCTTTCCATTTTTCTTGCTAATCTGAATGCCTTCTCTAATAAATCAGGTTCCCAAAGGCAAACATCATGTTGGATATTATCCTTTAAAGTCCCTATGAACACATCAATCCTATGATCCTCTGGAATATTTTTTACCCTTATGTTCAATTTTTGGAACTCCTCAATGTGCTCCATTATTGAACCACTTTGTTTGAGACTTATCAATTGGCTAAAAAAAGTGTTGCTTTTTGTATCCTCATAATGTGCTGTAAATTCTTTCGTAAAAATTGCCCAAGTGATAAATTGTTTACAAGAGCAAAGCCATTGATACCATAAAACTGATTTGGTTCCAAATATAAAGTTGCAATACATACCTTTTGTGTGTTTTGCACATTATTGAGATCGAAAAATTGCTCCATCTGTAATATCCATGTTGCAGGATCCTTGCCATCAAACTTCCTCATATCGATTTTTGGAATATGGTGGGTCTTCGATCCAACATTAGAGTCTATGGAATCATGATTAACATTTCTTTTGTTCTCATCATGAGTTTCCTTTACTACCCTTTCACCATTAGTGACCATTTCTTGTAGCAACTTATTCATATTTATCTTCAATTCTTCCATCTTATCGTCCATGCCATCAATTTTAGCGTCCATTCCATTCATCTTAGCTTCCATGCCATTCATCTTAGCTTCTACGCCTTTCTTTAAACAATCCATCTTAGCTTCTACACCTTTCTTTAAACCATCCATCTTAGCTTCTACATCTTTCCTTAAACCATCCATCTTAGATTCTGTTGCTTTTTGTGCAAGTGACACTTGTTGCACTTGGTCTCGTAATTTTGATATATAATGTTGCATTTCTTCCTCTTCTTCATAAGTCATGCTAGAGCTTTCAGGTTGCTTACTAGGTGTTTGCATTTTCTTTCCTCGGGGCATCAAGTACCAATTCAAACTAACTTTTCAAACCAAGCTTATGCAAAAATTTAAAAAGAAACTACACACCTTTTTTCACTTTGTAGAAGCTTGATATTGAATTTGATGTATCTCTACAATTTTGGATCATCCAGTTTTGAAATTGCGACCTGTAGTATCCCTCTGTTTCCTCTTTCCAATGCCACCAGTCTGATCCAAGTTGGATTATCCAAGGAAGAGTTATGCACAATCTCCCAAGATGACCTGATTATAGACTAGTTCAATAGAGAGAACTTGTACGACGTGCCACGAGTCACTATTTCAAACTTTGGATCTGAAAAAGATATACAAGAAACTATAATCCGTCCTCTTTCTGTACCTTCTTACGAAATTTCTATCCGATGCACAGAGATAAAGTTATGATGATTTTCCCTAGGTCACCTGTTTGGAATGTAATTCAGGAGTCTGCAAAAAGACCAACTTCCTCAGATCATATCTCCGCAAATATAGCGCAAAAAGCTCTGAAATTCAGACCCAAGATTCAGTGCGATTTCTTCTCAAATGGGTTTTTTTTAGCTTATGAAATGTCACAGAAAAAAGTTATAGCAAAAATGCCACGATGACCTGTTTGGAGCAGCGAAACCCTAGAATCCAAAGCTCTGATACCAAATGTTATGAAACCAACTCAAGAAAAGATAGAAAAGATAGATCAACGCCTTAGAATTCAGTCTCTTCGAGGGGGAAACCTCCTTTACATTACATAAATGAACAATTCTTGGATGATACAAATGAAAAGACCTGCTTTCTATATATAGGAGTCTAAGGGGTCATAACATAATCAGAGTCGACATAGCAATAATAATATAAGGGCACAATAATAACAATAGTGGCCTTCTATGAGGCACAATAGTAACAATATGGGCACTACATGGGTACATCAATATAATAAGTGGGTTGTACTAATAACAATAAGGGGTTACACTAGTAGTATAGGGGTCTAACACATGCAATATGAATCTCTCACACTAGATTCATTCAAGTTTCCTCTTCCCTACAAAACCACTTAACCTTCTAGGTTTGGCCATCCACTTCTCTACTAAATAGTCTTTGAAGTGATCCATCTTGCCAAGGACTTGACATGCAAGAGTTTCACTATTAGGACAACTCGTTTATAATCTCGAATCAACCAATAACTTATGGCGAGGCATATCACAAGTTCTAGTGTCATCATATTAGCCTCCCCCCTAAGCTTTCTAGCTTACAATAACCATCATTGGTGCTAAACAGGTAGATCCACCATCCACTTATGTCTTAAACATGTACAAATATTATGAGTTAATTCTTTATCTATAAATTAGTTTTGGAGTAAATTAGTATAGTAATTAGATTCTAAATCACACAATAATTTCCACATAATACTTAGATTTCAATTGTATAGGTAAGTATCTTGGTCTTTTTTATGGCTTACTTTACTTTCATATCTAAGAAATTTCTTTTTGTAACTTTGTTTTCCCAATAGTGCTTTTATGTAGTTAAATATAACATAACTACTTAAGCATGCAACCTTTCACTAACATCCACAATAGCTTATGAAATTATCTTAGAATTATAAGATATCAAGAATACAATTAATTCCAGTGGTTAACATATAAATTGCAATGAAATATAACACAAGCATTCATTCACATAATACAATTTTGACATACATGTATGCATAACCATAGCTTGCACACTTCCAATATATTGTTATTGTTATTATGTTGGTTTATTTGTTTTGTTTTGTAGGGTACCTTCCCCCCTTTCCACTATGTTTATTGTTATTATTGCTTAATTGTTAATTGGTTTTGATTTATTATTACTGTTTGATTGATCAATTTAATTTATTTGTTTTTATTTTATGTTATGCACCGTTACATCACACTCGATACAACATTATCATGCTGTGAATTCTACAATGATGAGCTGGAAGGCTTATCCAACACCTTTTTGCATCATCTAGCCACCTCCCAAATACTTTCTCAACCATCTATATACCTTCCACTTCAATGAAAGTACAATATCAGAGACAAAATCTATCAACACTCTTCAATGTTTATAAGAAGGTCATATTCAAAGACACCAATACAAGTAGGGAGATAATTGGATACTTGTGTAGTGCTATAACCTACCCATATCCAAACAACACTATCCTCACACATGGCTATCTCACATGGTATTTACTTTGACAACAAGATCATATGTCTCGATTCACTTTGGTTATTAATTCATATCCAACATAACATGACATGACATGGCAGTTTATCTTAGGTAAATGCATTAAAATTAATTAAGCAATCTTTATGCATTCAATGCTTCTTACCTTTAATACATCCAACCTAGGTATTATTCATACAAATGCAATCAAACAACATAAACATATCAATTTCTAATATCAAATCATGATTGAAGGAATTCTTAAGTAATTTCCCTTAAGCATATATGCAATATAAACATAACCAAATCCATACTTACATGTCTGCAAACAACAACTCTAATGTTACTTAATCACTTGGTGTCTTGTGGATGCTTATATAATCCTTTCACTAATATTTTTATTAGAAATTTATTGTCATTATCCTTTCTTCACAAGGTTAATTGTGATATATAGTAGTATTATCAATATCTTCAACCATGCTCTTGACCATTTCTAGTTACATAACCATCATCAATCACATTTAATTATCTTGCCATACTTATGGCATATGTAACAACATGCTAAAGACTAACCAATATGCAACACCATATATTCTCAAGCATATCTATTTTCACTCCATCACATAATGTCTCTCAATATGTCCACCAATGCATATGCATTCTAACTATTTTATTCTCTTTGAGCATCCCATGCTTTAATTGTCGACATATAGAACCTAGGGAAATATAAATCAAATAGTAAGAGAAGAGTCAAGGAATTTCCCCTCATAATACCTCTTCATAGCATAACATTCTACAACAATTTTTATACATTCACAACCTTTAATTACATTCACCCTTTGTTGCTACAAACAATTCCTTAGCATCCTGCAACTTCCATTGTTGTCTCACGTCGCCTTCATCTCACATATGGTTATGATGATAATTTTTGCCTTTGTTTTGAGCTTCATTTGCATTTTGTGATCTCTATGAATTAATACTCCATTTTTGTTAAGCACTTTCCGTCCAAACCAAACCGACCAATCCATTATAAGCTTACAATTTTCTTTCTTTTCTTGGTCAAAATTGCCCCAACATTAAATTTATTGATAGAAGTTTCTAACACTTTTTAGCATTGCAATTATGCCATTCCAACTTTATATGAGATCAGTTCAAAGTCCTTTCTATTTTGCAACCAGTGTCAAGCTTAAAGTAACATCCCACTTCATATGGCTTATTTATATTTCTCATCTGGAAGTAACTTCAACTTTTATATTATTCTTAGATTTTCTAACCAATAATTTGTAATGGATACACCATTCTCTCTCTCTCCCCCCCCCCATTGGGTAACATGCTTGGGGAAAACCCTTAAGTATTTCCTCTCATTTTGAGGAAGGTACCCACCGTAAAGCTTACAATCTTCATTACACAAGGTCGATAAAAAACAAGGCTCAAATCCATTACAATGATATAATAACCAAGATGTCAACATGTCACTTGTGGGAATTGAACTTAGATGGCAAGAATAAAAATCATTCCTCCCGAACACCTAGGTTAAACCCAATTGACATCACCCAACATTATCTAACTTCATCGCATCCAAAAATTCACATGTACTACTAGAATCATTTCATAAATGCTATAATATATTCCAATAGTTTAAGCATCCATCCTATGTGATCTGATGCCCTTTCTTGTATTCTTTGTGTGTATTCTCTTTTTCTTAGGTTTTCAAGCTATGCTTTTTTTGAGCGGGCCAACATCTTGGGATTCTGTCTATCATTTCTACATTATTCTATATGAATATTTCCCTACTTCCCTCTTCTCTAATCAGTTTTTTTTCTTAATGAAGGATTTAGATCTGGATTTAAAATTTCAGTATAAAAAAATGGCTACTAGGGCTTTTCTAGAAAATTATACAACAAAAAAAGCTTCATCTTAGTGTTTCGATACTCCACTCAAATTTTGGATTGATATGGAATATTCAACTTTTCACCTTTTTCACTTTTTCCTAACTTGAAAATTCTAACATAAATTGATATTTTCTAAATGGTGCAAACTAGAAAATTTTCACTTAAACAAATTTGTCTAGATTATTGAGGAGATTAGATATCGACTTGGAATATTTTTCTAGATTTACTATCTTTGGTCACTTTTTCTCCATTTTCAATTTCAAAAACTGTTAAAAAGTCTCATGGAATTGTGGATTTAGTATTATTTCTTTAACCGTGCTCCTTTTTTTTGGAATTTAGTGAAACATATAATTGGCTTTCTTCATGCTTGCTTATATTCCATATTTCTTGAAATTCATCACCAATGGAGTTGTGAGTTTAAAGTACTATATCATTCTTTGGAAATTGTACTCTTCCAAATTTTAAGGACTTGGTGTTGAATTTGCAAAATATTCCTCATTAATACATTGATGTTCATTGAAAACTTTAACTCCATTTGAGTTCATATCCTCAAGCTATGCTACATATTGTACTATTGACATGACATGTCATGTGGACTCTATGCTAATGTAGTAATGGTCTCCTGTGTGTCATCACATTAACTTGCCATGTCACCTTATATATACAAGCATTCCATCGATGCCCATGTCAACATGGTTTATTACCTTATCATACCCCCATAAAAAGGTTATATGTGTGTGTGGGGGGTCTTTGGGCATTATTGTGGCCTCAAATTATCCACGTGGCACAATCTCTAATACTGATGTGACTAGGGGTCCCCCTCTATCCTTAAATTTGCATGTTATCTATGGTGGTGTCTCATATAATCACATGGCACACATATACCAATTATATAGGTTGGACTTATAGGTATTTAACCATTACTTATGCAATTATTGTGGCGCTGAAAATTTGGTTTCCAAAACAAATTTTTGAGCTCCACAAATCGCTTAACACCATTCTCCAATACCACTCTTTTATGATTCCATTGTTGTTTCCACATTTAATGTGGATTCCACTTGTCTACCTACTCCCACCTAGAATTATTTTGTCCATGCATCAAATAGGGCCCACTTCAATAAACACACCTTATTACTATTCCTTATCTCCATTTACTTGGAAAAGTGTATTTAAATTAGCTCTAAATTTGATGCTTGGCCTTTGACTACACCATCAGAATAGATAAAAATTATGTGTGGGTCCTTAATCATTATTGTGTCCTCGAATTATTCATCTAGCACAATCTCCAATATTGACATGACTAGGGGTCCCCCTATGTTCTTACAATTCACATGTTCTTTGTGGAGGTGTCTTGTCTAAACATGTGGCATCCATCTAGAAATTGTATATGTTGTGTTATGAAACCAGCTCACAAAAAGATAGTAAAGATATATCAACGCCTTAGAAATAAGCCTCTTCGAGGGGGCAACCTCCTTTACATTACACAAATGAACAATTCTTAGATTATCCAAATGATAAGACCTCCTTTCTATATATAGGAGTCTAAGGGGTCATAATATAATCAGAGCCGACATAACAATAATAATGTAAGGGCACAATAATAACAATATGGGAACTACATGGGCACAAAAATATAATAAGGGGGTTTTACTAATAACAATAAGGGGTTACACTAGTAGTATAGGGACCTAACATGCCCCTCTCCTTCAAAAAGTGTTGTCCTCAACGCTCGAGTAGTTCTTGATGCTTCTGTATAAAGTTATTATCCTCCCATGTGAAATCTTCAACGAGTATGTTCTTCCACTTGATGAGATACTCTAAAATTGATTGATTTCGTAGTTGTCGGGTTCTTGTTTCTATGACTGCTCCAGGCTCTAATATGATTTTTTCTTCCTCGTTAAGTTGTGGCAATTGTTTGAACTAGGATCTTCTGCAAATTTTGAATGAGTGGTGTTAAGATTTGGTATGTTCTATGCTAGAGCAATTTATTTAAATTTTCACTCTTAGCAATCACATCAGCATTAAGATAAACTGCAGATAGAACATAAATATAAATCGCAGAAGACAAGCCAAAGCAAGAGGACACAAGATATGGCGCGAGCCAGGGACAAACCCCACAATGTGTGGGGAAACCCTTTGATCAAATCTTATTTTATCTTCAAAGTTCAGCAAAGAGAGAGAGAGAGAGAGAGTACAATTACAATAGAAGTCAACACTTTGACTTTTGATATCTGAAGACATATTTCTTCAACTATCCTTATGATGTTCGTACATCATGCTGCCCTGATCATCAGTATGCTGCTCCTTACTTAATGTGCCCATTATGCTGCTTCTTTCATCATCATGATCTGAGATTGTTTATCCTTATCATTCTTATTATGTTGAGACTGTGTCCTTTTACTGGCATGCCAAGGATCTCTTGACCATCATCGAAACCTATTTCGATATCAGAGTTATGTAACTACTAACATAATCTTCATTGAGCCAAGAGAATAGATCTGTCACTGCTGTTCATTGTGTTTGGGCTGCTACAGGTGTGCCACTGAGGTTTATATACCAAGACAATATGGTACCCTCATCCGAGTTCTTCTCTACTTCAAGTCATAGGTATGCCGAGAGTGTATTTGGTCCAGAACTTCAGTCAACACTGCGTCCTCATCACAATTTAATTGGTGACATAATTGTGTGTCCACAACTTCACTGTCTCCTCATAACTACGTCTATCGTTAGTGTAAATCGGGAAATTTCAGGGACAAGAGGATCTTCAGTGTTTGGGACACTTAGAAGAGAGAATATTGACAATAGTATCTGGGAAATTGTATGTGCAGGGTACCATTTCTCCTTCAAAACCTCAAGACAGACGTTGCCATTACAGTTAATGTTTGGATGATAAACTTTTGTCCGGAAAGTAACTTTGGGAGGCTTGAAAGGGTAATCTCGAGGGATGTGGATGTCTATCCTAAAAATTCCCCCAGTAAATGGGGTGTCAGATGGCCCCATAATATGTGCCTGCCAGTGAGATATATCATCTCCTACGGGTCCAACACTGCTACAGAATGACGACAGATTTTTCTGTAAATCCTGAAGCTCCTTCATTATACGCTTACTCGCCATTGCTTTCCAAACTTGTGCGCCTCACAACCCTCTGTAACTCACACGTACCGTGTTCTTGATTTGAATACGATCCACCCGAAACAGATTCTGAGATTAGATGTTAGAAGGTCTTTAGAAATCGATGACGTTGTGCGAGTATGCCTGTACAGATCCGAATGTAGTTATAGACTGTTGTGCGAGTATGCCTGTACAGATCCGAATGTAGTTATAGACTGTTGTGCGAGTATGCCTGTACAGATCCGAATGTAGTTATAGACTGTTACAGGAATCTACTGCATCAAAGATATGTCGAGGTTGTCATGATTATGCCGAGAATGTATACCGAGACTGCTACAGGAATCTACTTATGCCAATACAGTATTCTTATCCGAGATCTGTCTCATCGATCCGAGTTTTGTGCCTTCAATTCATAGGTATCCCAAGGTGAGATCTCTGCTCCAGAACTTCGATCAATTTTGAGTCATTATCAAGATCTGGCCATGACTATGCTGAGTGTAGATTAGCTTGGGTTCTTCTGCTCCTTATACCCATCCGAGGTAGTAGTTGAACCCTAGATTTATCTCTCCATTTATGCAGATCTCTGCTCCTTCAATCATCTGAAAATTCAGAGAGGAATGCGAGTTTTTCTTTATCTTCTTAAGCTACGTCAACAAGTCTCTATGTACAACGTATAAGGTCTCCTCTTGAACAACATATAAGTAATTGACTGCGTTGGATCAGCTAGGGCATCATCTGCAGCTAGGGCTCCTTCTTAGGCCAGTGTATTCTTTTGGTTCTCTCCTTCTCCAAAAACCCAGACGTGGAGAGGAGATCACCTCAAGAATACGTGTGTGTAAATGATATCAAATCCTCATCTATTTATACCAAAATGAGGATGATGAATAGACACGTCGGTTGGGCTTCTAGAGCCTACATAAGAGCTGGTCGGCTTGACTATAATTACATAAACAAAATAAATTCATATCTCCATAAATACTTATCGGAATCGGATGATCTTTGGATCAATCCTACACCTCTCGACGAGAGGGATTCAATAAAATTATTAGCTGCCATAAATAAGTTGACCCACATGGAGTTTTTTCCCTAGTTGCCAATTTAACACTCCCTCTCAACTAGGGGAAACTCCATTTGCTGATCCATATGTCCGACTGTACTATCTCTGCCATCAGTGCCCTGCACTGCTCTGCCCATCTTTGTTCAGCTCTGCTGGCTCTGCTCTACTCTACTCAGCTCTGCTGGCTTTGCTAGCTCTGCTCTGCTTTGCTCAGCTCTGCTGGCTTTGCTAGCTCTGCTCTGCTATGCTCAGCTCTGCTGGCTCTGCTCTGCTCTGCTCAGCTTTGCTGAACTATGAAGAAGAAGAAGAATTGATCGAGAATGTCTCATACCATTATTCACTGACCCGAAGTCAGACTCAGAGTGCGTAACACTGGTCCCAGACTAGTCTCAACCGACCCAAAGTAAGCATCATAGTAGGTACGCTCTCACTGGTCCCAGACTAGTCTTGCACTGACACGAAGTCAGTCTCGGAGTATGTACCACCGGTCCCAGACCAGTCTCAACCGACCCGAAGTCAGCGTCATAGTATGTACAACTCCTACCACTGGTCCCAGACCAGTATCATTGATCCCAGATCAATAGAGTACATCCTAGCGTAGTGAGTACGGTAGATACAATGATGCGTCCATCGGTACTACTATGGTCCCTAACTTCATTTCTCTGCTCATTGATTAGATAAGAGGTACTTCCCATGAGTCCCAGATTGCATGGGTAGGATGCCTCGACAGGAGAACTTAATCAATCCTGTCCTCACAGGAGAACACATCAATCCTGCTACAATCGCCATGGAGAACACATCAATCCAGGCTGCCATGGAGAACACATCAATCCTGCTACAATCGCCATGGAGAACACATCAATCCAGGCCTCACAGGAGAACACATCAATCCTGCTACAATCGCCATGGAGAACACATCAATCCAGGCCTCACAGGAGAACTAATCATCCTGCTACACAAGAGAGCGAATCATCTTGTTCCAGCATGCACCACCAGGGGAGGGTGAGTCACCCTGTGGTCGTACGTTGCTCCAATAGAACTGCAAGCCCCCCAAAGCTCCCAGAGCTCAATGTATGCAGGACCCTTTTACAAAGGTCTCTCGATGACTCCAAGTCGTTCGGGAAAATCACAAATTTGATCTTTCCTCAGGGCTTTGTCCTGTACATCATCTTAGTGCGATGGAGCCTCCTTGATCATCGACTTACCATATCCCAAATCAGGCAGTATTTGATGTCTATCTGCTGGAGCAATTGTCGAATATGAGATTCCTCAATAATCGAATCCCACCTTTAGTTGTCACAGAGAATCACAGTGGTATTCATCATGTGTACAAACAGCTCACTGAAGAGTTTCAACAACGAGACTGCCTCACAAAAGGCCATGCTATCAGCAATGTATTCTGCTCAGAGTCACCGACTTCTGCTTCCTGCTCATCCAGGATATCGAGGCAGATTCCAAAGAGAAACAACACTGAGAAGTGCTCTAGTGATCCTCCATACTTCCTTCCCACTCATCATTCGAATAATCATGTGGTTTCATATTTCCGGTAGTGTATCTTAATTCATGAGAGATTGTGCCTTGAAGATATCTTAGAAGATTCTTGGCACCAATCTAGTGAAGCTCAACCAAATATGAGCTCACCATGCTAACTGCAACTCAGATGTCCGGACGGAGGTTCTCCAAGAACATCAACGCGAATGAGTTTATGAAACTCAGAGGCATTTCCCAAATCTAGTCTGACATCATTACCATATAACTTCTGAAAGTTAAGATCCTCGAGGCAGTCACAAGATTGCAGCTTATCTTCACACATTCAGAGTCCAACTCCCTCTATCTCCTATAAATGAGAGGGTCTACACCTGTCAGACATAGGTGCCGGTACGAGAGGTTTATCATCCACAACCTTCGAGTAAAGGTTTGGATTGGTTTCACTCCTAGTGAATCTCAGCGGCATTAGACAGCTATCAATCCTCTCATATTATGCCTGAGGTGTTTTTCTTCAAGCCATAGAGGGCTTTCTTCCACCTGAATACATGAGATTCCTTGATCATGATTCTCAGACTCCTCGTGTTGTTCCAAACCTGTGAACCTACTGCATGAGGGGAATGGTACCCTTATAATATTTTCCTTTGGTGCATTTCAGACATGTACCTTCATGCTTCCTTTTGAATTCAGGCATCCTAGTCACCATTTGACTCACAGACCTCTAGAGCTGAGTCAATGGACATGGTCCCCAGTGGACTTCCTGCAACTTGATACAACCCTGAACTCAAAAACATCTTTAAAAAAATCTATTTTCAAACACGTACCTTTCCATCGATAAGTGCCACCTTGTAACCTTTGACTTCCATTTCCGAGATGGACACCAGGTTCAATCAGGTACATAAAAGAGATTTTGGGGTTCCTTGCTTTCCTGGAAGAGTCGACCATTTCCTTGATGACCTGCATTACCAGTCATTCTTTTGATCATTGAAGATGTCCCAAGAATGATTGTTATCTTCATCAAGAGATATGTCTTGGCCATTCGAACACTCCTTCGCATAACGACCGAACTTATTTCAACAAGGCATCCACCTTTCCTTCCACCCTTAGATCCGAACTTCCCAATGAAGTGATCTTAAGATGGACCATCATAATCTTCCGCTGCGCCATTCTGATGACATTCTCTACTTTGACTTCACCCTAGGTGAATTATGAGGAACCCATTGATCCTTCTGTCTTGTCCCAACTGTCTTCAGTGATTGCTCTTTCACTCTTGCTTGGGCATTGTATTCACCTCAGCTCTGATACCATGTTAAGATTTGGTATGTTCTATGCTAGAGAAATTTATTTAAATTTTCACTGTTAGCAATCACATCAGCATTAAGATAAACTGCAGATAGAACATAAATATAAATCGCAGAAGACAAGCCAGGGCAAGAGGACACAAGATATGGCGCGAGCCAGGGACAAACCACACAATGTGTGGGGAAACCCTTTGATCAAATCTTCTTTTATCTTCAAAGTTCAGCACAGAGAGAGAGAGAGAGAGAGAGAGAGAGAGAGTAAAATTACAATAGAAGTCAACACTTTGACTTTTGATATTTGAAGACATATTGCTTCAACTATCCTTATGCTGTTCGTACATCATGCTGCCCTGATCATCAGTATGTTGCTCCTTACTTAATGTGCCCATTATGCTGCTTCTTTCATCATCATGATCTAAGATTGTTTATCCTTATCATTCTTATTATGTTGAGACTGTGTCCTTTTACTGGCATGCCAAGGATCTCTTGACCATCATCGAAACCTATTTCGATATCAGAGTTATGTAACTACTAACATAATCTTCATTGAGCCAAGAGAATAGATCTGTCACTGCTGTTCATTGTGTTTGGGCTGCTACAGGTATGCCACCGAGGTTTATATACCAAGACAATATGGTACCCTCGTCCGAGAACTTCTCTACTTCAAGTCATAGGTATGCCGAGAGTGTATTTGGTCCAGAACTTCAGTCAACACTGCGTCCTCATCACAATTTAATTGGTGCCATAATTGTGTGTCCACAACTTCACTGTCTCCTCATAACTACGCCTATCGTTAGTGTAAATCGGGCAATTTCAGGGACAAGAGGATCTTCAGTGTTTGGGACACTTAGAAGAGAGAATATTGACAGCAGTATCTAGGAAATTGTATGTGCAGGGCACCATTTCTCCTTCAAAACCTCAAGACAGACGTTGCCATTACAATTAATGTTTAGATGATAAACTTTTGTCTGGAAAGTAACTTTAGGAGGCTTGAACGGGTAATCTCGAGGGATGTGGATGTCTATCCTAAAAATTCCCCCAGTAAATGGGGTGTCAGATGGCCCCATAATATGTGCCTGCCAGTGAGATATATCATCTCCTACGGGTCCAACGCTGCTACAAAATGACGGCAGATTTTTCTATAAATCCTGAAGCTCCTTCATTATACGCTTACTCGCCATTGCTTTCCAAACTTGTGCGCCTCACAACCCTCTGTAACTCACACGTACCGTGTTCTTGATTTGAATACGATCCACCCGAAACAGATTCTGAGATTAGATGTTAGAAGGTCTTTAGAAATCGATGATGTTGTGCGAGTATGCCTGTACAGATCCGAATGTAGTCATATACTGTTACAGGAATCTACTGCATCAAAGATATGTCGAGGTTGTCATGATTATGCCGAAAATATATACCGAGACTGCTACATGAATCTACTTATGCCAATACAGTATTCTTATCCGAGATCTGTCTCATCGATCTGAGTTTTGTGCCTTCAATTCATAGGTATCCCAAGGTAAGATCTCTGCTCCAGAACTTCGATCAATTTTGCGTCATTATCAAGATCTGGCCATGACTATGCCGAGTGTAGATTAGCTTGGGTTCTTCTGCTCCTTATACCCATCCGAGGTAGTAGTTGAACCCTAGATTTATCTCTCCATTTATGCAGATCTCTGCTCCTTCAATCACCTGAAAATTCAGAGAGGAATGCGAGTTTTTCTTTATCTTCTTAAGCTACATCAACAAGTCTCTATGTACAGCATATAAGGTCTCCTCCTGAACAACGTATAAGTAATTGACTGCATTGGATCAACTAGGGCATCATCTGCAGTTAGGGCTCCTTCTTAGGCCAGCGTATTCTTTTGGTTCTCTCCTTCTCCAAAAACCCAGACGTGGAGAGGACATCACCTCAAGAATACGTGTGTGTAAATGATATCAAATCCTCATCTATTTATACCAAAGTGAGGATGATGAATAGACACGTCGGTTGGGCTTCTAGACCCTACATAAGAGCTGGTTGGCTTGACTATAATTACATAAACAAAATAAATCCATATCTCCATAAATACTTATCGGAATCGGATGATCTTTGGATCAATCCTACACCTCTCGAGGAGAGGGATCCAATAAAATTATCAGCTGCCATAAATAAGCTGACCCACATGGAGTTTTTGCCCTAGTTGCCAATTTAACAAGTGGCCACACTTCTTCTTCATTCTTCTATTCATCCCTTGCTTCATTTATCCAATCTGGTTGGATAATAGAAATAACACAAAACAATTCTTCCACATCCTCATCCTTTCTTAAGAGTGCATCTGCAACAAAAATTTTCTTCCCTTTTTTTTAGAGGATGTCAACATCATAACCCAACATATTTGTGACCCATTTTTTCTGTTCTTCTAAAGATAATATTTGTTCTAAAAAGTATTTAAAACTATCATGATGCATTTTTACCTTGAAGTGTCCTCCCATTGGGTAAGTTCACCATTTCTTAAGTGCATGTAGTATTGCCAACATTTCCTTCTCACAAATAGCTTGCTTGAGATGTAGTTGTAAAATTACCCAATCACCTACATCAAAAGTTTTTTCACTGTGATGTTGATCTACCTGTTGTTTCATTCGATTCTGCACCAAAGTGGTGTTATCCTTTAAAAGTCGGAGAACTTGTTGTTGATGCTCAATGTGATCTTTCACTGCTTAAACCTTTTTCTTCTTGATATGTCCTTCTATCTTGAGAGTTTGAGGAGTGGTAATTTCTTCCAATGTTTTAGAAGATATGGCCAGATTCATTTCTTGATGCTCGATGTGATCTTTCACTTTTTGAACATTTTTCTTCTTGATATGTCCTTCTATGTTGATAATTTGAGGAGTGGTAATTTCAGCCAATGCATTACAAGATATGGTTGGATTCATTTCTTCTTTCTCGATGTGATATTTCACTTCTTGATATGTCCTTCTATCTTAAGAGTTTTAGGAGTAGTAATTCTTTCCAATGCTTTACAAGATATGGTTGGATTCATTTCTTCTTTCTCTGGGGTTGGTTCCTGGAGTATATACTCCTCTTTTGACGTTTCTTGATCCTTTTCTTCCTCCTCTTCAGAATCAAGGTAAAATAATTTATTTTCAGCATACTTATGACCTTTAATGTATTTGTTATCACAATTGTAACAAAGCCCTTTTTCTCCTTTTTCTTCCAATTGTTGTGGTGTAACCCTTGTAGGTTATGGAAGGCTAGGGGAAACAACATTTCTATCTTTATAGTTATGAGGGGTAGACTTCCTTGTTGCCATAATTTTGCTTTGCACTTTTCTTCCCAACCTGAATGCCTTCTCCAGTGAACAGGTTCCCAAAGACGAACCTCACGTTGAATGTTATCCTTTAAAGTCCCTATGGAGACATCAATCCTCTGCTTCTCTTGAATATCATTTTTCCTTATATTCAATTTTTGAAAGTCCTCAATGTGCTCTGCCATTGAACACTTCTGTTTGAGATTTATCAATTGGCTAAAGAAGGTGTTAATCTTTGTATCCACATAATGTGTTATCATTGCCTTTGTGAAAATTGACCACATGACAAGTGGTTTACGAGAACAAAGCCATTTATACCAAAAAAATTGATTCGGTTCTAAATAATTACATGCAATACATACCTTTTGTAACAATGGTACACCATGTAGATCAAAATATTTCTCCATCTGTAGTATCCAATTTACCGGATCCTTGCCACCAAACTTCCTCATTTTGCTTTTTCTTGATTTTAGGACCTCGATCTTGAAATGACTATAATTCTGTAATTTCAGATCTTCCAGTTCTGAAATCGCGACCTGCAGTAGTCCTCTACGTCCTCTTTCAAATGCCACCAGTCTAATCGAAATTGGATTCTCCAAGAAAGATTTATGCACAATCTCCCAAGATGCCCTGATTATACCCTTTTTCAGAATAGAAAACTTGTATGACGTGCCAAGTGTCACTGTTTTGACCTTCGGATCTGAAAAATATATACAAAAAACTACAGTCCATCCTCTTTCTGTAACTTCTTACGAAATTTCAATCCGATTCTCAGAGAGAAAGTTATGATGATTTTCCCAAGGTCACCTGTTTGGAATGTAATTCAAGGGTCTGCAAAAACCCTAACTTCCTCAGCTTATATCTCCGAAAATATAGCGAGATAGGATCTGAAATTTGGAGCCGAGGTTCAGACTGATTTTGCCTCAAACCAGTTTCTTTTTTAGCTTTTGAAACTTCGTAGCGAAAGAGTTACAACAATAATTCCAGGATGACCTGTTTTAGATGAAATTATGGAGCTTGCAAAAACTCTAACTTCCTCAAATCATATCTCCGCAAATATAGCGCGAAAATATATGAAATTTGGATGCGAGTTTCAGATCGATTTATTCTTAAATGGGTTTCTTTTGTAGATTCTGCAACTTCGTAGTGAAAAAGTTATAGCAAAAATGCCACAATGACCTGTTTGGAGCGGCGAAAACCTAGAATCCAAAGCTCCGATACCAAATGTTATGAAACCAGCTCACAAAAATATAGGTAAGATAGATCAACGCCTTAGAATTCAGCCTCTTCGAGGGGGAAACCTCCTTTACATTACACAAATGAACAATTCTTGGATGATACAAATGACAAGACCTCCTTTCTATATATAGGAGTCTAAGGGGTCATAATATAATCAGAGCCGACATAACAATAATAATGTAAGGGCACAATAATAATAATAGTGGGCTTCTATGGGGCACAATAGTAACAATATGGGGACTACATGGGTACAAAAATATAATAAGGGGGTTGTACTAATAACAATAAGGGGTTACACTAGTAGTAAAGGGGCCTAACACATTGAACCTATAGGTCTTTAATAGGACCTTGCCCTCCATAAATATAAACCCCTCCTATACATGTCACTTTCATGGCCATTACAAAACTCAATTTCTGATTTCCAATTCTCGGGCTCCACAAATCACTTACTAACATTCGCTAATAACACTATTCTATGCTTCCACCATGGTTTCCACCATATATTGTGGCTTCCTCCTATTTGATTCCCCCCACCAAGCACAAGTTATTCCATGCCATCAAATATATTCCACTTCTGTAAATCTATGGTCTCATTATGGTTGTTTGATTTATAAATTATCATGGATATTACACTAGACAATTGGTAATAACGTATTTGATAAAAATAAACTAAAATATGTGCTATGAAGGTTAAAGTTCCTTTTGATTCTACATTTATTAATTACTGTTTTTTTTGCTTATGCATAGAATAGAAAAAATGCACAAGATAGATTAAAAAAAATACAATCACACACCATCCATAATGAACACAAAGATATGCTAGAGGAAACCCTTACTGGAGAAAACTTAGTTAGAAGATGAGGATGTTCTTCTCTCTTTTCTCTAGTATGGTAATAATGCAAATAAAAAGGAGAAGACACTCCCCATGGAGTTATATGAGACCGATGGCCTATTTTTCTTTTACAGAACACTAACCCCCTCCATTATTCTCTCTAATTCCCACTCCCGTTTATCCTTCTCTACTATAGAACAAGACACAATAACATAGAATGGAACCACTACTCTTCCTATTAGCACGATTTTGACAAAGTCCAAAATCCAACAAGGGGTCAGGTTTAAATTCTTAAACTCTCAATTAGAGTTATAAATTTAACCCTTCTAGAGTCTTCTACATATTGCACATGTGGATAACACCTTTTGCATGAATAGCAGGGTTGACATGGCATCCTCTTGAACCATGGTGGTCAAACTAGAAGGTAAACTTATTTGAGGAATAACTTTCGCATATGAATTACGATTGATTTATTTCTTGTACCATTGGAAAGATATCTAAGTGTAGAATAGGACTATCATTTCTATCACATGAAAGAGTTTTTATCCCAAAAAAACTTCATTTAATGAATCAAAATGGCATTAGAAGGTTTCTGACCCTAATTCTCCAAACTAGGACTTATCAATTAAAATGACCTTGCAAGATGATTCCTCTAATTTTTTCGATCTAAAAGTATTGAGATAGATGAAAAATGATATAAGGATCTAATTTGATTAATATTCCTTATCTATTTTTACTTGGAAATTAATATTTGAATTTCCTCTATATTTGATGCTTGGCCTTTGGTTACATCATTAATAATTTGATGCTTGGATTTTAGTTGCATCATTGACAACTTGAAAACCATAACCATTGTGAATTCCACCATGGCCTAGAAATGGACATTTTTATTAAATTCAGAATTTGCCCGTTTCTCCTTTGAAATGAAGTTCGTAGTTCATGTTGATAACTAGTATGATTCCATTCATAATTTTTATATTATTTCAAAAATACTATTTAAGAATTTCAAAACCATGGATTCCCTAGTTACAATGATCCATATTGGGTCATTATATTGTTTTTTATCCATATCAATGATTTCAGAGTGGAAAAAGTGGAGGAATAAGCTTACATGACCATTTTCACTAGCATGACCCAATTTGGCGAATTGGGGTTTGAAGCCTTTCAAGAGCATTTTGAGGCATTACATATTATCTTTTGGCGGAAAAATTTTGTTTCTTTAGTGCATTACATTTTTCTCTTATTCTACACAAAAATACCTTGCCAATGGTGCAAAAATCGTCTCAATCAGAGTTCGTATGCAAAATTTATGCCACTCGAAATTTGACCTTCTTGTTTTGTCCACCATAATTTGAGAGGATGAAACATCTACCCCATTACACATGGAAAAGGGGCTAGCCATGTGATCACGATGAAGAGGAATCTATAAGAGTCAATGTTGTAACTCCACTTAAGAGTTGAAGGAGTGAAACTTAACCACAATTAGGCTATTAGGTTATTTTATAACTGAGCCACTAGGAGGAAAATGGGCTCCATTCTTTTCAAGTGCATTTTGTTCCATAGACGAACACAATAGCCGAGAGGGATAGGGAGAGGGAACACAAAGAGGATTTTTTCAATGTATAATCCCACAAGCTCCATGCCTTACTTCTTTGTACTCGCAACCATTTTCTATTTAGAGAAAGAGAGTAGAGTGATCGTACCTTCCAGCTGGGTTCTCTCCCAAAAGAGTTTCTTGGGTTATATCTTGTGTCAAATTGTGGTTTGTGAGTTTTTATTTCGTTTTTTCTATTTTTTGCATAATTATAACATGCATGCAGACACAATAAATATTATTTTTCAAATACATAATCTAAAGAGAAATAAACCCTCTTAGTGCAGATTTTGGATTTTTAAGTATAATTTATCAGATATGTTGTGACGAACTATCCAGTGGAATATCCATGACAATTTATGAATCATATTGGTATCAAAGCAAGTTTCTATGGGTATATTGTGGATATTTGTGGGGGATCTAGATCAGAAAGCCATAATTCATAAAACCCTACTAATGACCAACATTTTGTGAATAGCCCTCATGATCTTGCAAAGGAGAGGTTTTCATGGTTGGAAGCACAAGTTGCCAGTATAAATCGTAATATCGTTGTCCTCATGGAGGTCTTTAATAATAAGCTCAAGCTAGGTGAAGAATATGGGGTTTTTGTTGGGATGGGGTCCCCTGGGTCAATTTTGAGGCAAAAGCCCAAGTTTTGATGTAAAAAGAGGTAAAGTCTCCACAAATTGTGGTCACGGAGTGCGTAGCTAGTAAGAAATAAAAAAGGGTTTTACCCTTTTATGAAAATTGAGTCGGCTTTTGAAGATCTACCCATGGTCTGCGGACCATGGAATTGTATAAATAGGTGTGTCTTAGGGATGTCTAAGAAAAGTAAGAAGAAGTCTATGGGTACAAGCGAAGAAGTCTTATGCAAAAGTAGAAGTATTAGAGGAGGAAAAGGCTCTATAGGTGAGTGCACAAAGACCTAGAGTAGTGTTCGCAACTGAGTGCGTGGACCCTTGTAGCTGAGTGCGCAACGAAGTTTTGAGTCTGTAAGCTTAACTGAATATCAATAAGGAAGATTGTTGCAGAATTTCTTGTGTTTTATCTATTACCTTCTGTTATGTATGAATGCGCTTTATGCTATGATGAATAATGGTTTTATGAAATAATGATGTATTGATGCGCAACTTTACTTGTTCTACATTGTTATCTGAACGCAATTAATGTTAAGTGATTACGCGAAGATTATAACGCTTTTTGTTAAAGTTATCCAACACTTAAGTGGATCTGAGCAAATAATGGTCTAAGGGTAATCTAAAGCGCATGTAAGTAGCTAATTGACCTGTTCAAGGTCTGCAAAAGCCAATCGTAGACCTTCGCAGAGGTCTAGAGGCCGATTGGAGGAAGTTACAACAATAGGCTACATGAGTATAGAGGTCTGTGCGAAGGCAGATCTAGGTCGCCAAAAGGACATCACCCTAATCTTTGGGTGCAAAAACTTGGTTCCAACATCCCCCCATACTACATCAGGTGAGACTTCAGTTTGTGCACCGCGGATTGATGCCGAAAGGTCCAATAGTGTAGGGAATTTTTTGCCGAACTAATTCTAAACCTAGGTCAGGACCCCCTAAGCCAACAAATGGTTTTGTTTCCAGGACAGGGATTTGCATAAAGAGATGTGTGATGTCGCATCACTGAAATCCGACCAATAAGGAAATTTAGAAGTGGTTGGATAGAAATATCCATGAATTTGCGGCGCAAGAAAACAGGAATTCATGCCTAACAAAAGAACAGTGGTTGGACATATATTTGTACATAGAAATACATGAAATCTTCTTCTACACCTTCCCGGTTGAACTATATGAGTGGATCGCTAAATTGGCACACAACCAAGGAAACTGGAGGCTTGACTGTCTGATAGTGTGGACCCCAGAGATCGTGCGGAGGTTGGAATCTTCTGAAGATAAGATCACGCACGTAGTTGATCACTGACTTGATCGAGTCATTAGAGGATTTGTTACAGAGTTTGCAGTTGATACCTTTGTCAGTTACAACGAAGTAGAGCGACGCTTCTTCAAGGGACTGCGAGGTAAGTACTTGAGATCTTTGAATACTTGGATTAAGATGCTCTTGTGTGAAAATCGGGTTATTGCATTACCTTGATGTTTGTATCTACGCGAAGTGGATGAAGATTTAAAAATCAAGGAAAAACAGGTCCTGAATATGGTCCATTGATTGGACCTCCTTCAAGTGACGATGAGGGAGAAACGCAGGATTCACCACAGCGCATTGTACAGTTGATAAGGTAGGGTTATCTACGGATACCTCATCTGCCCACACCACCTCCACCTTCACCTCCACAACATACACCTTCACCCACACCACCACCACCTCCGCCGCTAGTCAACATGTCGAATACGATGAAGTTGTCGGTTTTCAAGGGCTTAGGAAGTGAGGATCCAGATCAGTTTTGGTTTGTTACGAAGGTTGTGTGGACAACACAAAAAATTACGGATGATAATATAAAGAAGGCGCAGTTGGTTATCACTTTGCAGGATTACGCTCTGACATGGTACATTAAGTATTGCACTGATAACCCGCCGACATCGTTAGCAGACACTCAGACTGCTCTGAACAAAGAATTCGGTAAGCCTAAGTGTGAATCGCAATCAGTAATTGGATTTAAGGAAATCATGATGAGGCCCAACGAAATGCCCTGGGAATTAGATCAAAGATTGAAGTTCCAGATCCGCGAAGCTAATATGAATCTCATGGATAGCCAACACCACGAATGGTTTGTAGCCTTACTCCTGCCCCACCTAAGGGTTGCTTTATCACAACAAAAGATAGGAAACCATGAGGAAGCCCTAGAAATTGTGATGAGATTGCATGAAACGCATATTCAGGACGCTTATTTAGGAGTTCAACATATTCACGCGGAGTTGCATAACATTTGCTTGGAGTTGGAGAGCTTGAAAAAGGAAAGAGTAGCTCGGCCGGAGGTACGCAAAGAAGTTTGGTGTCTCAAGTGTAAAAACCAGGGGCATGATAAATATCATTGCCCCGTCTTCGCGAATTACATCACAGGAGGGGGGCCTATGCCCCTAAGGCAAGATGTCCAGCAGGATCAAGTGTGGGGCCCACGCTATGGTGCACTATTTGTCAAGTAGCCAGAAAACATATAACATAAAATTTCCATTTGCTGCAAAATTTTATACAGACACCACAACAATTGTTCTAAAATTTTTGCAAATCGATAGGCCACGATGAGCGCCACTGTCGGAGCTCTGAATTAATGATGGAGAGGACGCCTACATATTGAATGCAAGCAAAAAATTGGTCTTTGGAGCAGGATGTTGGGGGAATGCGCAGAGGATATCAGGGGCACAGACGAGGACCTGGTAGGGGTCGGGGGCAAGTCATTTGTTACAATTGTGGAACGCCATGACACTATGCGCGGGAGTGTACGAATCATACACGCCCCTCATGTCAATACTGTACTCAGTTTGACCACACAATTGAAGAATGTCCTATGCTGATGACCAAGATGCAAAAGAAGAAGGCGCGGCCTCAACATCCTACCCAAAACTTACAGATGATGAGGGCCGAGCCCTGCGAAGAGGACCTAAATGTGAATATCATCCTCCGAAGCGAGATCATAACTCATGATGATAAGGGAAAGCATGGTGAAGAAGGTGGATGGGTCCGCAAGGCTCTAGAAAAGGAGGTTGGGTCTGATCTAGAGCGCGCAAAGGAAACGTTCATGGAAGCCAAGAAAAGCTTCGCTGAGGCCTCTACCTCAGGAAGTCAGGACAAAGTGCTTGCAGAGGTTGACCCCTATGTGCTTACCACCTTCTTGGAGACTTGTATGAAACTATTGTGTGATAGCAAGGCTGTAAAAGGGCTACAAGAGTTGATAAACAAATGTGTTGGTAAGGATAATACTTCTGATGGACCCTACATAGTCAAAAAGATCGGTAAGCATAAGGCAAGAACAAGGCGCGAGATGAGGCTTACTACACAAATAGGAGACTATGAAATAGACCAGGTTATTTTGGATTTGGGGTCTGACGCGAACGTATTGCCTAAACAAACCTGGGAGAGAATGGGGAGACCTGCGCTGCAGTGGTCTCTGATTCAACTGAGGATGGTGAACTAGCAGAAGATTATCCCTATGGGACGATTGCAGGGAGTTACCGTAGATATAGAAGGTGCAAGCGCGCTGGCTGATTTTGAAGTAATAGAGATTGTTGATGATAGCAATCCATACCCCGCACTCCTGGGAATTGATTGGGCTATCGACATGAATGGGGTCATCAATTTGAAGAAGCGGACAATGTCGTTTGAAAGGAAATCGCTCTGTGTTGTAGTACCATTGGACCCTGCAGAAGGACCGTGCTATACTGAACCGGTTCATGACTATGAGGAAAGTGATGATGATTTGGATCATATCTATAAAATAATAGCGCAAGACCAAGACTGGGTTAATCCGACAGCTAATGGACAAATTGCATGGAACCGCGAAAGTCCCTGTACCTTGGATTTAGACGAAGAGTTGGAACATTGGCAAAACAGGCTGCATGAAGTATCCACAGTACGCTACAACATGATGACCAAATCGCTGCACTGTGTGTCATTGGAGGTGAGAAATTTTCCTTATTACGATGGTTTAATTGATGTAGATAAATTTTTGGATGCTTTTGAAAGAGAAGTTCTAGAGGATTACTGATTTCAGGCATTGGACTAGGCACTGTGCGCTACGCCCGCTCGGTGGTGGGGTATGCACAAAGACAACTTTGATGAGTGGCGCAATCATAGAAGGATGATGAGAACGTGATTTGGTTCCCCTAAAGTACGGGTAACTAAGAAGTATGATGGAAGGAATGATCCACATGATCATTTTGCCAAATGGACTAAGGTATATGGAACAGAGTTGCAACCGGAATGGGTGCATTTATTCTGTCACACTATTGACATAATCCATATGAATTGGTATTTGGAAACAGAGCTCTGCTGCAGCATCGCAAAGTGGGATGTCTTAAGAGAAGGGTTCGTGAGGACATTCAGCTTTGAAGACGGGTTCGAAAGAATTTATGAGGCGCTGCAGGTGATTAAGGTAAAGATCTTTTGAATCTCGCAAGATCCTTTGGAATTGATTCAACCAGATTCGAGCACCCAGCTGTGTTATGCACTGGAATGCTATAATATGATTGCTGAAGCGGATGATGAGGATCTAATGAGTATTAACATCCCCAAAACAGAAGGCCACTATGGGGTGGAGGGACGGTAGATAGATAATCCAGACATCACCGTGCCATTGAAAACTAGGAAAGTAAACATTGGCAGAGAGGCGGAGCTGAAGTTTGCAAAGATTGGGGATTACTAGGATGATGCTACCGTAGATAAAGTCGTTGAGTTGCTCCGCGAATATCAGGATTTATTCCCTACAAAATTTCCAGACTTAAAAGGCATCATAGGCAATTTGGGAGTGATGAAAATAACTCTGAAACCAGACACAAAGCCTATTAAGCAGAGGCCATATCACCTTAATCCCAAATACAAGGAAAAGGTCCGCTTGGAGTTGGATAAGATACTTGAAGCAGGTATTATTGAACCAATGGAGGAATCTGATTGGGTGAATCCAATGGTAGTTTAGGAAAAGAATCAGAAGGATGAAATAAGGATTTGCGTAGATCTAAGAAAGCTTAACTATGCCTATGTCCATGATCCTTTCCCGACACCATTTATTAACGAGGTCGTGGACAATGTTGGAGGACATGAGGCCTATTCATTTACTGATGGATTCCCTTGATACCATCAGATCAAGATCGTGCCAGAAGACAGGAGTAAAACAACCTTCGCGACAGAATGGGGTTGCTTTCAGCATACAACGATGCCCTTTGGACTCAAGAATGCATCGACAATATTCTCTCGCGTAGTCATCACAACGTTTAAAGAGTTTATTCACAAATTTTGGGAGGTTTATTTCAATGACTGGAAAGTGTTTGGGCTAGTCAAGTGCCATGTAGACATTCTACGCTTAATGTTGGATATGTGCTGAAGTTATTAGATTGTGCTGAACCTAAAGAAATGCTTGTTTTGTGTCCCCTTTGGGATTTTGCTGGGTCATGTGGTATGCAGGCAAGGACTCATGGTGGAATCTACCAAGATCGTAGTAATAATCAATTTGGAAGCCCTAAGGAGTGTTAAACAGTTGCGTGCAACATTGGGCCATACCAGGTATTATCGAAAGTTTATCAAGGCTTATGCTCAGATCACCACACCGATGGAGAGGTTGCTAAAGAAAGACGCTACATTCTAATGGAATGAAGAATGTCAACGCAGTCTGGATGTTTTGAAGGAGAAAATGGTTACCACGCCAATCTTGGTCTTCCCACTGGAAGAAAGAATTCCATGTGCATGTTGATGCCTCGTGTATTGCATTGGGAGCAATGCTGACACAGGTTGGCGAGGGAGAACTAGATCACCCTATAGCATTTGCAAGAAGAAAATTGTCAAAGGATGAGAAGAATTACTCCACAATAGAGTGTGAGGGATTGGCTATGGTGTACGTGCTCCAAAAGTTCATGCACTATCTGTTGGGCGGACATTTCAAGATGTACACAGATCACTCCGCCTTGAAGTACCTAGTCAATAAGCCTGTGTTGGGGGGGGGGAATATGCAAATGGCTATTGTTATTCCAAGAATATGATTTTGAGGTAATTATGAAGCCAAGAAAGTTGAATGCAGTACCTGAGCATATGTCGTGCATTGAGACAAGAGAGAAGCCTACTAATTTGGAGGAAGGGTTGCCCGATGCACAGCTCTTTGCGGTGCGTGTAGCAGATAACCACTTCGCAGATATTATCCACTTCTTGACTACAGGGACAACTCTAGAAGGGTACACTAGTTAGCAGAAGAAAGAGTTGGTGGTGCACGCGGTCGATTTCTCAGTAATTGTAGGCCATTTGTATAAGATGGGATCGGACGAGATACTTCAACGATATGTGCCTGATTTTGAACAAAATAGTATCCTCGCTGAAGCTCATGGAGGAGCTGCGGGAGGACATTATGCAAGGAAAGCAACAACGCAGAAGGTTTTGCGCGTTGGGTTGTGGTGGTTGACGCTGCATAAAGATTCTAAAGCATATTGTAAGGCATGTGATGCATGTCAAAGAACAGGCAGGCCTTCGCGGAGGGATGAGCTGCCACTGAATCCACATGTGTCATTGTAGGCATTTGAAAAATGGGAAATTAATTTTGTAGGACTGATTAAGCCCCAGGTAAGAAAATAGGTGCGTGCTACATCATCACCGTGATAGAATATTTGACCAGATGGGCGGAGGCATAGCCTGTGAAACACTGTACAGGGGCAAAAATGGCAAAGTTTTTGTTTAAATATGTGTTGACCAGGTTCGGTTGCCCGAATGTATTGATGAGCAACCACGATGCATGTTTTCTCAATGAAACATTCAATGTGCTGACAAAAGAGTTCCAGGTTTACCATCAAAAGAGTACGCCATATCATCCTCAGGCCAATGGAACAGTTGAGGCTTTCAATAAGATATTGGAGAATGCGTTGAAGAATATTTACAACGCGCACCGAAATGATTGGGACATGTGCGTACTAGCGGTGTTATGTGCATACAGAACTACTTGCAAAAAGCTAACAGGTCAGATGCCTTCCCGATTGGTTTATGGGGTAGAGGCTGTAATGCTGATGGAATATATTATGTCGAGTCTACGCATAGCGGCTTTCATAGGAATTGCAGACCGCAGAGCCTTAGAAGAATGGCTCGCGCAGCTAATGGAGCTCCAAGAGGATAGGTTTCTGGTTGGATTTCAACATCAGGTTCAGAAGGAACGCGAAAAAGCTTGGCATGATCGACACATCAAATTGCGAACCTTCAAGGTAAATGACCTAGTTTTATTATATGATAGCAAGTTCGATAAGTGTCCGGGAAAGTTTCAGATGCACTGGCTGGGGCTATATGTCGTTAACAAAATTACAGATGGTGGCGCAGTTGAACTCGCAAAGTTGAATGGAGAACCATTTTTTGGAAGGGTAAATGGAAGTCGGTTGAAGCCATACACAGGGGATCCGGCTCAATGAATACATGATGGCAGGAAAGTCTTAGCACCCCAGGCAGCTGCAAGGGAGTGCGGGACTATAAACTAAACTGCCCAGATGGTGGAACTACGTGATAGAGGGGCTGTGCGAAAAAAGGTGATGTCACAATGTTAGAAGGTGCGCGAAGGGAGTTGCGTTATGAGGGGAGATACCACACAACACAGCGAGAAAATGATTGACCGTTACAGTCACTGTTCATGATTTGACATCTAGGAGATGGTTAAGAGGAGAGAGGGGGGGGTGGCATTTAAGGCATTTAAGGCTGAAATCTTTGAAGATCTGCCGCCAAATCAGCATTTATGGATGGATTTTGGGGGGAATGGTCGAATTTGAATTTGAATTCGCCTATAAATTACGCGTGGCCGTCCAGCAGAGAACACTTTGCATCCTTAGAATTTTTGAACTGTGCTGTGCGTTGTTTTTGAATCCTCAGTTTTTCATAGATTTAGTCACGAGCTCTATGTTTGGCATGTTACCTAAGGATAGCTAGAAGTTCATTCTCAGCACCATGTCTGGACCAGGTGAGACTGCAAGCATTGGAGGAACTGTTGCCTCCGAGGGAGCGACTCCGGAAGTTGTAAGCATGGAGGTTCCGGCTCCAGAGCCTACGACACTGAGGTCGCCTAAGTTGAAGCCTACACCGGTGTGTGAGCATCCCAAGCCCAAGAAAGACAAGCATAAGAGGCCAATGCCGGTGCGTGAGTCACCGAGGAAGCACTCTGCTACCTAGGCTCAGAAGAAAGTTAAACAATCGGTGAAGGATAAGGGGAAAGTTGTGGATTTGGAGGCTGAAGAGGGCGCAAAGGATATATATGCTAAGGGCGAGGAACCCATCTCCAAACTACCAGATTGCATCCCTATGCATAAGGGAAAGTTGAAGGTCACTAAGGACCCAGATGTAGGGAAATTCCTCCTAAATACACCCCTGCTACCAGAAGGCATCACCTTTGAACGCCCGCGTCTGGCGCGGATTCCCTATTTGAAAATGGAAGATTTGGATTTGGCGGACCATGAGAGGTTCCTCCACCTCGCGACAAAGAACTACATGAAGTGGGTGTACTATAAAGAATACAGTTTCACCGCGTTGGAGCCAGTCGAGTGGATTCACAGAGTGAATTAGTCGGGGTTGCTAAACTTGCTGTGGGTGCCCCACTACCACCACTCCAACATCAATATCATCATTATCAAGCAATTGTTGACCCTGGTACATGATGGATGTTTGTGGCTGAGTGCACCAATCCCAATTATAGACATGTTGATCCATCAGATCATGCTCCTGCCACATTTAGGCTTGAATCTGGCCAAGGAGTTTGGCGGAAAAACCAGTGAGCGTGACCTAATAGAAAGGATGAAGGAGAAGTTAAAGCTAGTTAAGAAGTCATGCGGGTAATCTATCACGTCTATCACCGACCCCACAGTGCAAGTTGCCACATAGATCCTCACTGGTAAGGTCATGAGGAAATGCCACGCGGACGAGCTTCCGGCGCCAGTAATCTTGTTAGCTGCACAGTGCGCGAAAGGTGTGCAATATAACTAGTCGCGCTACCTCTGTAGCGAGTTCCTTGCGAATTGTCATGAGGCTGAAGATGAGAGAAAAACCTTCCACTATGCGTGGTTGTTGCTCTACATTGTGCTAGTAGCTTAGGAGCTACTAGAGGACAACCCGTTTCCTCCCTTGGAGAAAGGATTATCGGAGGCTGTGCGTTTTGCCTCCCTTTGGGCCACAAGGGACTCCGCGTGGGTCACGGAGACGAAATTTTTCTGGGTGTTGATGAAGGAGAGAATTCGCATGACCATCAACTAGAAGCCATGGTTGTCCCCAACTGTGTTTGAATAGTTATCAGGGTATGCAGAGTTTAAGGCAGACTTCCACTGCATATATATCAGGGTGTAGGAGGATCCGCAGCAGAAGTGGTTTGATTTGCCTTCTCTTGCCACAGACGATGCTATTCAGGAGGTTATCAAGCAATGGTTGGAAGATTGGCATTCTCCATCAGATTTGGTTGCAGGCTCTAGCAAAGGCGTGGGGAGTTCCCCGGAGAAGAAAAAGAAGGCGACAACAAAGCAGGCGATCTAGCAGTTGGCTGAGAAGTGCAGAAAGGAGACTGAGGAGAAGGTTTGACTTGAAAAATAGTGAGCTGCAAAGCAGTGGGCTGAACAAGAACAACACGACTCTGAGTGGAGTAGTAAATCCCCTTCGCCCCAGACCAAGGAAGAGGAGAAGTTGGAGCAGGGAGGTGGCAGAGATGAAGAACAGAGCACTCCATTTTTGGTGAAGAGATACAGGGAACAACAGAAGCAGGGGCCCCAGAAAAAGTTGAAAGCAACAAAGCCACCACTAGATCCCATCACGCTCATAGAAGGCGATCTTGACGATACCAGAGATAAAGTGCGCGATACTATAGCGGAACTGTTGTAGAAGTTCGGAAAAAAGCACCTGTAGTCGATGGGTACTCTTTAGAAGGATTTGCGCGAGCTGCAGATCCATACCAATAAGATCCAGGTGGGTGTAGGGCAGTGAGCGCCGCACAAACAAGTCTGGCATCGGGGACCAGTCAGGCTGCCGAGATAGTAGATTTGTGGACCTCCGAGAAGTCGAGCTACCGAAAGGGTTATTGAGCGCAAAATCGGCTGATGACGATGTCATCGTCGGTACTCTAGAGAACATTGGCCTCAACCTCGCAGTGCTCCCCAACGAGTAGATTCACATGCTGCAAGAAAGTGTGACAGCGGAGTTATGAGCACGGGAGCAGCGCGCTCTCAGCCTAATCAGTGAATATCGGGTGAAGAATGAGAAGATGTTCGCTGAGAAGGTAGAGGCATTGAAGAAAAAGGAGACAATCCAGGTGCAGAGCGCCCAGCTAGCGGCCATGGTGGAAAAAGCATGCATGATAGTGGCAGAGTTGCACATACCAGAGGAAGCACCGCTTGAGGCCAAGATCAGGAAGCTTGCAACGGGTGTCTGCGATGCCAAGACAGAAGTGGCCTGAGTTCAGTTCAAGCTCAACCTGAAAATCACAGAACTGGAGCTCAGGTCACAGCCTTCAACCCCACCAGAAGTTAGGGAACAACGCGAAGCTGCTGTTAAGGATGGAATAACTACTGTCGATGCCACGGTAGTGGACTGCACAACACTGTTTGAGTAGGCCATGGAAGTAGTGACAACCCTGCAGGAAGATCCCAACCTGCAGAGATTAAAGATAGAGTCCCGCGAGCTTCAGCAGTGGTATGAAGAAGTGCGAGTGACGACACACACAGTGGCTATAGCGCAGTGCCTTGCCAAGTTGCAGGATGGCAAGAAACTCCTTGCACAAGTGGAAGTTGTGCAGAAAAAAGAGGCAGTCCTTAAGGCGTGGTTCGACCCTTGGTTGGAAGAAGCCTACCAAATCTTCGACAACATACAAGATAAGTTGGCGAACCTGCAGCTTACACAACAGAAGATCAAGCAGGACAACGAAGGACCGGCCATAGAACAAATGGTCGAACAGGTGAAGCAGGCAACCACACAGAGCACGACTGAAGTAGCAGTGGTTCAAGTGGAACTGTGGGATCTTTGCAACAAGATCTTCGTGCCAGCTGAGTGACTCGAGGGCAAGTCACGATCTTTGTGTTGGGGGCTTGTTGGGATGGGGTCCCCTGGGTCAATTTTGGGGAAAAAGACTAAGTTTTGATGTAAAAAGATGTCAAGTCTCCACAAATTGTGGTCGCAGAGCACGTAGTTAGTAAGAAATCATAAAGGGTTTTACCCTTCTTTTATGAAAATTGAGTCGACTTTTGAAGATCTACCCATGGTCCACGAACCATGAAATTGTATAAATAGGTGCGTCTTAGGGATGTCTAAGAAAAGTAAGAAGAAGTCTATGGGTACAAGCGAAGAAGTCTAGCGTAGAAGTAGAAGTCTTAGAGGAGGAAAAGGCTCTGCAGTTGAGTGCACAGAGGCCTAGAGTAGTGTCCGCAGCTGAGTGCGTGGACCCCTGCAGCTGAGTGCGCAGGGAAGTTTTGAGTCTGTAAGCTTAACTGAATATCAATAAAGAATATTGTCACAAAAATTCTTGTGTTTTATCTATTACCTTCTATTATGTATGAATGCGCTTTATGTTGTGATGAATAATGGTTTTATGAAATAATGATGTATTGATGCGCGACTTTACTTGTTCTACATGTTTATCTAAATGCAATTAATGTTAAGTGATTACGTGAAGCTTATAACGATTTCTGTTAAAGTTATCCAACACTTAAGTGGATTTGAGCAAATAATGGTCTAAGGGTAATCTAAAGCATGCATAAGTAGCTAATTGACCTAGTCAAGGCCCGCAAAAGCCAATCGTAGACTTCGCGGAATTCTAGAGGCCAAATGGAGGAAGTTACAACAATAGGTTACAAGTGTATAAAGGTTTGCGCGAAGGCAGATCTAGGTCAAGAAAAGGAAATCACACTGATCTATGGGTGCAGAAACTTGGTTTCAACGTCCCTCCATATGGCTTCGGGTGAGACTTTAGTTCACGCACTGCAGATTGATGCCGAAAGGGCCAGTAGTGTAGGGATTTGTTTGGCACAACTAACTCTGAACCTGGGTCAAGACCCACTATGCCAACAATTTCTAATGTAGAGGCCTGATCAAAGGTGATATTAGGAGACTGTGAAGAAATAAAGAATGAGTTGAAGAAAGGACCCAAAAAAATCAACCTAGTTTGAGTGCTATGAACCATTCACAGTCCTTGTTCAAAATGTAGGAGAATATTGATATCAAGGCATATCAAGGTGAGATTTATGCTCTAAATCTAAATTTTTGGTTGTACCAATTAGAAGTTTATGGAAGAAAAAAAGATTTCATTTGCACGGCTAAAATTAGAGAGTCGTGCCCTAACCTGGTGGGAAAGCCACACAAAGACCTTGAGGTTGGAGGGATATCCTCTAGTGACTAAGTGGGAGGAATTGAAAACCATCATAAAGCCATAATTTTACCCTATTAGGTATGTAGAGGAACAATGGATATGGTGGCACTACTTTAGGCATAAGCAGGGGCAATGTACAAGAATACACCACAAAGTTAAGAAACATGGAAATAATGCTAGGTATCTCCCCATATAATCTAGATGTACTTCTCAAGTATTTGGGGTTTCGACAAAACCATATAAAAAGCAAGTGATGTTATTCAAGCCAATATCAATGGACAAGGCTTGTTAATAGGGACAATACTTGGAGAACAAAGGCCAAAAGAAAGGGAAATCAAGTGGATGGAAGGAAAAGGAGCACCAAGATGCTTCTAAGGAGAGGAGGAAGAAGTGGAAAGGGGGGATATATGAAAATACAATAGCCATAGCACACCAGTGTAAAGATACCAACAACTACTATAACATTGATGGTCATACAAAGATGAAATCTCGAAAGTTGCATTTGAAGTGTAACTCGAAGAACAAAATGAGAGATAATAAGAAGAATAATCTCATGGCTACTGATTGGAGAAACCATATTGAAAGTAGCTTAGGCATGGATGATAAGATCATCTTCACATTAGTGGAGAAGGAGATGACTCTAAGTAGCCTTCAACAACAGGAAGAGAAAAAAATGACAAAACACTTCCACATAAAGATACAAGTAAATAAGACAAAGATTGATGTTATGTTTGACTTAGGTTCTAAGGTGAATCTCATTGCAGAAAAGTTGGTGGAAAAATTGGGATTGGAAGTTTGTGATCATCCAAGCCCATATCCATTGGGATGGGTAAATAATGATGTTGAGTTAAAGGTAACAAAATAGTGCAAAATTAAATTTGTTATTAGTGTTGATTTTCTTGATGAAGTATAACTAGATGTAGTTCCCCTTGAGGTATGTTGGGTGGTTTTTGGAAGTCCCTATATGTACATGTGATATGTGATCTTCATGAAAAGTGCCAACCAATACCAATTTTTCAAGGATGGAAAATCGTTCACCATCAACATACACAAATTAAAGTAAAAAATTTCACTAGTAAGTGCCAACCAAGCCAAGAAACCGATCAATCTAGAAATATTTTTTTTTTACTGTTATTAAGAGATAATTAGTTTATACAAGAGTCAATGAGAGAAAAAGCATCCATGGATGGGTGTACTAAGAAACAAAAACAACAACTAGAAGAGTTGCTACATGTATATAAGGATGTGTTATGGGAGTATAAATGGTTATCACCTAAGGGAAGTGGAGCAGGAGAACCAACTATTGTTGGACTCCCCATTACCAAACATTGGTTGTAAAGGTAGTTTGCTATAGAAGAAATTGAGGTGAAGAAATAATTGTAACAACTACTTGAATAGGGTGTCATTCGACCAAGTACATCACCTTTTGGGTCGTCCATAATCATAGTGCCAAAAAAGGATGGGACTTAAAGGATGTGTATTCATTACACGGTGTTGAACAAAATCATCTTGAAGAATAGGTACCCCTTGCCCAATATTGATGATTTATTGGATCAGTGTAGCAAGAAAAATACTTCACTAATATGGAATTAAAGGTGCCCCTTGCATGTCACCAAGTTTGAGTTAGAGAAGAAGATACCTTGAAGGTTGCCTTAAAAAAAAGGCAAGGTTTGTGTGAGTGGTTAGTCCTACCATTTGGCCTATACAATGCACCAACTATATTTATGAGGTTAACAAATGATATATTGCACCCCTTTATATATTCATTTGTTACTGTCTATTTGGATGATATACTAGTATATAGTGTTACCTAGGAGGAGGACACATCACATTTGATGTAGGTGCTGGAGACATTAAAGAAGCACTAACTGCTATAAAATATCAAGAAGTGTGAGTTTGGACAATGATCTTTGGTGTATCTGGTGTATGCGATAGGTGGAGGAGAGCTAAAGATAAATCCTACCAAGATGGAGACCATCATAAAATAGCCAGTTCCTACTAATGTTTCTGAGGTTAGGAGTTTTGTTATGGTGGAACAATAACCAATATTTTAGTGGTAGCAACACCAATACATGCCATAACAACAAGTGGAAAGAGTTTCTAGTGGAGAAATGTTTAACAAAGGTCCTTTGAGGAATTAAAGAAGAATACCAATCAAGCACCAATTATGGCATCACCAAAATTGTAGAAACACTTCAAAGTGGAGAAAAATACAAGTGGGTATACTATGGGAGAAGTCTTGACGCATGGAGGAAGGCTTGTATGCTATCATTCTAAAGTATTTCATGGGGCAATTCTCAACTACCCTGTCTAAGACAAGGAGCAATATGCCCTAGTGCAATATGTAAAGAAGTGGAACCACTATCTGATGGGAAAGGAGACCTTCATCCACATATATCACCAACCACTATAGTACCTATAGGCCCAAAGTAAGCTACAACATACTAGTAATTACAAGTGGATTGGTTTTCTACAACAATTTCATTTAGTGATCAAGTACAAGAAGGAAAGCACAAATAAGTTGGCTAACATGCTTTCAAGGCCACTCACATCAAATATCACAACTTTGGAAACTCTAATACACATGAACCATTCATCCATGATGCATACAAAGAGGCATATTCAGAGGATGAGGACTTCAGGGAGGTGTTTCAATAGTTATAGAGTTAAATTCATGTGCATGATGGTGAAGACATAATTGACTACCATATTTAGGACAATTTAATCTACAAGTTGGATAAGTTATGTGTTCCTAAAGGTGAGAAATTGTAGATAATTATATAGGCTCACACCTCTAATGTTGCAAGGAAATTTGGTGTATGGAAGATAGTGGCCAACTTGCATAGGCATGTGCATTGTCTAAGATGAAGGAACATGTAGCCAGGTTCATAAGAGAATGCATGTTTTGTTGTACCAACTCATCCTTGAGAAAGAACTTCCATGGACTTTGTGGGAGTCTTACAAAAAACAAGGAAGGGACATGACTACTTGTTCATGGTAGTTGATACATTCAACAAAATGTGCATTCTAATGCTTTGTAAAAAGACCATCAGTGGGAAATAAGTAGTGAACTTCTTCTTTGGACAAGTCTGGGTGCACCCTGGGATATCGAGGAGCATTATTTTAGATAGGAACACGGGATTTCTTGGTGCATTTTGAACTAAATTATGGGATAATATGGATATGAATTTGAAGAGGTCTATACCATTCCATCCACAGATATATGGGTAGACATAACAGTCAACATGAAGTTAGTGCAACTTTTGAGGGGTTACAATTAGAAGCATCCAAATAATTGGGATGTAAATATGGTTTATATACAACACTCCTATAACATAGAAATCCATACTTCTACTGGTAAGTCCCCATTCAAAACTTGTTTAGGATATTTTCCACCTTCACCTTTGGATATTACATATGGGAAACAAGGAGGAGTAAGGGAGAATCTTAGAGGGTGAAAAATTTGTTGAGAAGATTAGGCAGATCCATATACAAGTATAAGAGAAACTATAGAAGTCATAGGGAAAAAAATAAGGCTAGGCATGATCAACACAAAACATAGAAGTTTTTCAAGGTGGGAGACAAAGTATGGTTACAATTGAACAAAGAGAGGCTATAGGGTCTCGGTAAGAAAATAAAGGCTTTGTGGTATAGTCCCTTTGAGATACTAGAAAAGGTGGGAGATAATGCCTATAGACTCAGTCTACCCATACATGCGTATTTACTCATTTGTTAATATGAAGAATCTAAAACACTATGGCCTTTCATGTTAGATCAGGAAGATGGATAGGTCCTACATTTTGTAAAGGATTTGGAACCAAATGTTTAGGGAGAGTTGAAAAAAGATATCTCTTTTTGTAGAATAGGTCTAGAAATATGAGACAAGGGTAACATGACCTTTGGTAGATTGGGTTGAAATGACAACTTCTAGGAAAAGCTAAATGCTACACTTGAGAGAATGTGGAGGAAAAAATTCTTCACCTCATTCAATAGATGCTTTTGGGGAGGTGTGATCAGGATTGGATCACTATATTTTTTTTCATCAGTCTCGATGCTCTTAGAGTGGAAAAAGTGGAGGAATAAGCTGATAGGACCATTTTTTCTAGCGAGACCTAGTTTGGAAAATTGGGGTCTAAAGCCTATTGGGAGCACTTTGAGGCATCAAATAATGTTATTTTGGGGGTAACACTTTGTCACTTTAATGTTGAACCTTTAATTTCTATTCTACACACAAATAACTTTGCAATGGTGCAAGAATCGCCTCAATATGAGTTTGTATGTAAAAGTTATGCCACTTATAAGTTGGCCTTCCTATTTTGTCCAGCATAATTCAAGAGGATGCCATGTCAAATCCATTACTCTTGGGAAATTGACTAGCCATGTGACAATGACGAATAAGAATTTAGAATATTCAATGTTGTAAGTCCAGTTAAGAGTTGAAGGAGTCAAACCTAACCACTAGTAGGCTATCGGGCTATGTTATAGCATGGTCATTGAGAGGAAAAGGGGTTCCATTATTTTTGAGTGCATTTTGTTTCATACATGAAAAAAATAGCCGAGAGGGATAGGGAGAGAGAAAACATAGAGGATTTTTTCACTGTAGAAGCCCACGGGCCATATACCTTACTTCTTTGTACTCACAACCATTTTCTATTCAAAGAAAGAGAGAAGAGCGACCTCACCTTCTAGCTAGGTTTTCTCCTAAAAGTGTTTTAGAGGTTATATATTTTTTCAAATTGTAGTTTGTGAGTTTTTATTTCATTGTTCTATATTTTATGCATAATTATAGCATTCATGTATACATAATAAATAATAATTTATAGATCCAAAAATCTAAAGAGAAATAAACCCTCATATTGTAGATTTCGAACTTTTAAGTATAATTTAGCAGATCTATTGTGACAAACTATATAGTGGAATATCCATAGCAATTTATGGATCATACATGTTTTATACACTTCTTCTTCATGGACATTTTATTAAGCAAATATATTTCAAACCACAATTTTTGTCATAGTAATCTAGCTTGAGTTTTGTAACCATTACTCCAACATTTGTAGACTTCAAGTACTTTTCCAAAATTTCCCATTAGTATTACATCAAACACTTCACATGTACAATTTTATTTCTAGCCCATGCAATGCTAATGCTATAACCAATAGCTCTAATGACATATTGTAATGTAATTAGTTGCCTAGTTAAGTGGTAATCTACATTATGACAATAATTTGTATGCAAATAGAACTTAACAACATAAATAACGTTGCCTATAATATATCAATTGATTACCCATGTACACATTCAACCATTCAACATAAATAATCTTATTCTTGATTATTCATGGAATAATAACAACTAGTACATCAAAAATGTAGTGCCCGCTCTAGTTGACTGACAGTGATATGACACAAACATTTATTTAGCCATAAGGCCCACACTTTATTCTTTGAGGACCTCAGGTTGAGGATCCGGGCACTTGACACTATTATTAGTGATTGAGATATTCATGGTTGTGATGTTTATGAATGCTTTCCATTGATATTATGATAGCATGAATGGTTATGTATCTTATCTATTGGTGTTCTGATGATTGCAACATTAAATAGTTAAGTTTGGTCTCTAGTTGAATTTATGATGATGAGGGTAGTAAAGAATATGTATGCTCTCTACTAAAAGCATGATGATGATAAATTTGATGGATAGGTATATTTCTATTTGCTGTTACGATGTTGATAGATTAATAAATATGTATTTTTCCATTGATGTTTAATGATGATAGCCATGATGGATGTGTACCTACTTTCTTTAGTTCAGGCTTACAATGGACAATGATGTGAATGACTAGGAATTGTCAATGATGCTATTATGACAATGACTAACATTGAGAAACCTTGTTACTGATGATTATTGAGTATGGCAGGAAACCATCAGAGGCACTCGCATATGACGAGTTGAGGACACCTGGTTTGATGAAAATTCATATTATTTTTATATTTGAAAGTCTAAGTCGATCTTGAAATCTACCATATATGTTTAACTATATTCTGATGATATGTTAATGGTTGCAGGCACAGATTAGTTGCTTGACCGAATGACTCACATATGGGTGATGGGGTTGTACAAGTGGATGGAACTACATGGGAGGGGTGGGACAGAGTCCCTGATCTCACCCACTAGCACTCTTGCCGTGACTTGGGTTGGAAGGGTTGAAACACCTTCGCCTTGAAGATCACGATGCCATGAGGGCAGGTCCCAAAGTTGGGTCGCTCATGAGGACTTTACCGGGGGGCGCGCATCAAGGCGGATTCCTTGATCCCCGACACCATTAGTCTCACTATAGCAGGCAACATAAGAGATGATAGTAGTCTATGACGTTGCACTATAATTTCCCCGCGTAGTCACTGGATGTTTGAAGGGCAAGTGGTGTGGCACCCTTGGAACTTCAGGGGAATTTCTTGAAGGGCACGACCAACTTGGCACCCTTGGCATCACAAATAAACTATTAGGTGTGGCACCCTTGGAACTTCTAGGGAAGTTCTTGAAGGGCACAACCAAACTGGCACCCTTGACATCACAAATAAACTGTTAGGTGTGGCACCCTTGGAACTTCTAGGGAAGTTCTTGAAGGGCACAACCAAACTTGGCACCCTTGGAATCTTTAAAAATAAATAATAATAAATGAATATAAGCAAGGAATGAAAACTAGGTAAATTTATATCAAGGGTAAATGATGATTAGAAACCAATGTAATTAAATCAAAAATAAAACTTGGAATAAGGAGGATCATAGGAAGAATTAAAATAGAGTACCTTAAAAACTCTATCCTTCCCATGTTGGAAAGTACTAGGAAGATTATGTGGTTTAATTAGGAAAAAGGGGAAAGACAAACATAATTGTAAGGATAAAGATTAATCCTAAACTAATTTAAACCTAATTAAGAAAAGAGGAAGGTGAATTAAAATGAGAATAATAAATTAAATTTAGAGAAATGTAGAGAAGCTCCATGTGTCAACAACCAACATAAGAATACCCATCTAAGAGATAACCTGAGTTAAATTAGGGAGTAGATTGGGGATAAAATCTTGACTCATTAATTGACTTCAAGTAATGAACACAAATTAAGGAATAAAAGGGGGGAATAAAGAGACAACTAGGAGAAGAAATAGGAATCTTGTTGAGGTGAGGAAAATATTAGTTTTAAATAAAAAGTTAAGTAAATAATTTTGGGTGACCCTTGATGAGAGAGTGACACATGGGTGGGTGAATAATCAAACTATTGAATTAAAAAAATATATATAATTATACATGACATGCCAAGTGTCATCTAGGAGGACTCTTATAAAAGAAGGGGCAAGCCATAGGAGAAAGGACTTTTTTGGGAACCCTATTGTTGGATGGATGAGATGTTGTCAGAGCAGTGATTACGAAGCTATAGTGAGTTTGGTGAGGTAGAGGATTTTTAGAGAGGGGACTCTTGAGCCAAGGTGTGCTCTCCTCTACTAGCTAGTGCTTTCCTCCATTGTACAACCCCATTGCAGCTCGGGGGTCCGCGGGGAAGAAGAGTACCCAAGGAATAGGCTGGGAGGTTAACCGATGGGTCTTCGCATTCGGATCAAGTGTGTCATAATTCACTCGTGGAGGTGACCAGCTACAAGGGAATACCAACAACAACAGAGCAAGTGGAGTCTCGCATTCTGGTGAATGGTACATATGTATTTCTCTACTATTGATCTTAGTTAAAAGTATGAAAATGTTATGATATGTTTCTTGAAATGAGTGGCAGGAATGTGTGTGCTAGATAAATTTGAATTTCAATGCGTTTCTTTTCTGGTTGTATTTGCTGAAAAAAAAAAAAAAAAAAAAAAAAAAATATATATATATATATATATATATATATATATATATATATATATATAGTCTCGATATCTGGTCCTTAGAAAAAACTACAACAACATGCAAATCAAGTCTTTTCTGATATAAATTAATTACATTCTTCATCATTGTGGCATGTGGCATTTTTTGTGATACCCGCAATGCCATTTACAAACATTTGACACAAATATATATATATATATATATATATATATATATATATATATATATATATATATATATATATTATGCATTTTATATTACCAATCATATCTATAACAACTTCAATATTTGCATATAAGGATTTACCAATCAACCCATAATACACATCTCTTGAGACAGAGCCAAATTCCAGCTTTGCATTCTTCCAAGTAATCACATATTCATCAAATACAACACTCACCACATGAATTAATCTTCAACAAATAAAAATTAAATAATAAATTGATTATTTGTTAGAAGAATGCACTTGGGGAAATAGCTTCATTAGGGCATTTTTCCTCCTAGCCATAGGCACCATCCTATGTGCGTACCACTTTTTAAGTTGGGAAATGAAACAAGGGTAAATTTATTGATTATGGCTCTTGTTTTCATCACCTGGCCCAAATTCTAAACATTACAACCAAGGAATAACATATCATACCCATCTTACAATAACACTCCCTATCAATCAACCTCTATTTTCCCTTCAACATTGCACAACACAAGGAATGAGATCCTGTTATGTACTAAACAATCCTTTAGGTTATCCTCCTTTCCTCTAGTGCTCCATTACAAGCTTGCAAGGGAAATCTAATGTTGGTCACTATGGAATATTAATTGTAACTCAACGATTACCAATAAACTCAATCATTGCTTCTAAATTCATTTATGGAAAAAAATTATGGCAACATTTACCCTTAATAGAATAGACTCTTGTTGATGTGTTTTCTTGTCACCCATCAACTCAAGTGATTTCCATTCATATATGATCAAAAGGGAAATCAACTTTTAAAATTTGGTTAGTGCTATATGACTCTCAGTTATTGATCATGAAGACATGACAAGTATTTAGTAATTCATTTAGGATGTTGTAGTTCTTTTTCATTGAGGCCAACATGGATATTTTTTTTTTAAATAAAAAGAGTACCAAAAGGAAGGAATTTTTCTATCATAATCCTATCATTGGATGGTCCTATGTGTCACCTTTGTCCAACATTTTACAACATTCTAAAAAGATCATATGCCTCATATATCACCATATTCCCCATGTCCATTTCTATCCATTCCCAATTATCATTATTTCCATTGTTATTTCCTTTATCCCCTTTCCCATCCATTTATACATGTTATTCATTTTCCCCATGTATTTTTGGATTTTTGACTAGGTGATATTTTCTTGTGGCATTACTCTACCCCTCACATTATTTACCTTACCTTCACTTTCCTATTTACTTAGTCATTTTCTACTTTATTTTACCTTTTTTACTTAGCCATTTTACTGAATTATTCATTTTTCACTTTCTCCCTCTTCTTCTTTACATAGCCATTTTTTGTAAATATGGGTTGCAACAAAGCCTTTTATCTATTTTGAAGTTTGCAAGCCTGCAAATTTGTTGCATATAAAATATGCCACATTTCCACAACCACTAAATTGCACCTACATTTACACCATCACTAAATTTCACACCAACCTTTTTAGTCAGCCATTTTAATAAAGTATTCATTCTCCTTTTTCTCCCCCTCGTTTATGTAGCCATTTTTCACAAATGCAGGTTGTGGCAAGGCCGTTTGTCTATTTCCAAGTTTGCAACCCTACAAGTCCATTACTACAATGCACTTGCATTTATTCAATCACCAAATTGCACCTAGATTTCCACAATTTCCAAATTGCACCCCTCGTCACTCAATTTGCACCTTCATGACTTACCATGTGATTTTCCATACTTAATCAATGTTATCTTATCCTAGCACTTAGAATATTTTCATTATTTTTACCTACCCATTTAGCTTTATTTACTTTCACCCATCTGCATTATTTTAGAGACTTAGACTATTTTCATGCATTCTCATATCCTAAGTTTCTACCCACCTTTTGTCAACCTCATATTCCTAAAGTTTATGTAGTTAGTTAGTCTCCATAGGACAATAAAGTTATTCTAGATATGTATTTTTCCTAAAATAATAAAGTTAATTCTAGAAGTATTATATTCTCTAGAATATTGATAGCCCTTGTCACATCCTTGTCACAATGGGCATCCTTGATTTTTTGATCAAGGATACATGACATGTTGAGATGATGCTAGAGAGGTTATATATATGTTATGCCTCTCACCCATTATGTAATGCTTTTTCTCTGATCAATAAAATTATATGTTTGAGGACACAATTTTTTGTAAAACCAAACTTTAGATACAATTATCTATTTATCGATGTTTATTTTCTGTTCTATTATATTGTTCAAAAAATGTATGATGTGGATTGAAGCATAGTTGGACTTCCTATTGAATAGACATTAGTTAAATGTAGTCTTGCAAGTTGTGAGTCAAGTTTGACCACTATATGACAAATTCCATGAGAAATAACGTCAGACAATAGCTTGATCATTGTGTTATACTCTGCAATGTTATTGGTAGAGCGACTAATACAAATCCCTTGTAAACTCACTAACTCGCCACTCGGAGAATAAATAGTCCACACTGCGAAGGAAAGGTTCCGAGTATTATGACTAGCACCATCAACATAACCAACAAATGGTTGAAGGGATGCCAATACCTGCAAATCAAATGTAAAACAAGATTAACAAAGACAGTAGGAAACTTCGAAGGAGAACACACTGCAAACACACTCACACACCTATACAATATGTACACAATGACTACACAAAGATGATCTAAGCATATAATTTCTCAAGGTACAACCCATTTCTAGGTTGCGCCAAGGGGATTCCATCAAAATCAATGTGCTCGTAAGCCCCTTTCGTAAGAACACGTTTATCTATGTACAGGTTTGACCACATTGGTTCGAACTTCCCAACCCCTAGCTTATCGGCTTCTTGATCATACAAAAGGACTAGATCACCTTTCGAGAAGGCACAAGGTTTAACATTATTGTCATATTTTGCTTTGATACATCTCTTGTGGGCCTCATTGGCCATCACGACATTGCACCAGGTTTCATCTAAATGTGCTAGATGCAAGAGACGATCTTCTTCTGTGGAAGTTGCGGGGAGGAGTTCAACAACAAGCTTCAGAGATGGAATCTCGCATTTGATAGGAAGGATTTCCTCTAGACCATACACCAATTGAAAAGGTGTGAATCTAGTGGCTGTCCAGAGAGAGGTTCGATATGCCCACAAGGTTACATAAAGGATGAGGTGCCAATCTGATTTATGGATCCCTATCATGTGTTGTAGCATTATTTTCAAAACTTTGTTAATAGATTCTACTTGCCCATTTTCCTGTGGGTAATAGGGAGTTGAGTTGTCATGTTGAAGGCCCAACTTGGCAGTAAGTTTAGACATCATGTGATTTCAAAAATGTTTCCCATGGTTTGTAACAATGGCTTGTGGTACACCAAACCTAGCAATGACATGATTAAAAGGAAAAAGGCAGTTTTTTCACTGGTGTTATTATATGTAGGCATCGCCTCGAGCCACTTGGTAAAATAATCTACCGCCACAATGATGTAGCCATGCTCCCGGTCGAGCGAGGGTTACATGTCATAAAGTTAATTCCCCATTTCACGAAGGGTTGAACGACGATAAAAAGATGTAATGGAGAAGGCAGAGCATGAGTTTTATGATCATAGATCTGGTAGGCGTGGCAATTTTGAACTGCGCTGACGCAATCGGGAGACATAGTAGGCCAAAAGTAACCAACACGTAAAATATTTTTTTTTTGCAGCATAGTCGAAAATATTTCCACCACATGCCCCAACATGGCATTCTTTTAGAGCTTTCTCAACCTCCTCATGGGTGAGGCACCTTCTAAAAATAGTATTGATACCATGACGATAAAGGGTGTCACAAATTATAATATAATTTTTAGCCTCATATTGAATACGCCATTGTTCAGAGCAAGAGGTATTGAACCAAGAAGTCTGAGTCTACAGATAGATGATGATATCTCCATACCAAGGATTAGATGAATTGATAAAAAACAACAACTCGTCAGGAATGGAATCATCAAATGTAGCTTCAGTTTTAGATGAGGGAAGGTTGTAGATTAGTTTGAAAAAGACTAAGGATTTCTTGGATTTGGAATTGATGAATTCCAAATCGAATTCCTAGAGAATAACAATCCATTTGGAATACTTTCCTCCCAACAATTATTGTGACAAGGTGTACCTTATGGGGTTGCAATCAGAAACAACCATAGTCTTGTGAAGCAGAATGTAGTGGCAAAAATTTTGGACAACTTGGACAACTGCTAAAGCTAACTTTTCAACATGACTGTATTTGATTTATGTGTCATTTAAGTTCAGACTCAAATAATAAATGGGATGTTTGACCCTACGTCAGCTTCTTGGAACAATACCATGGTAATAGTAGTAACTGCAATGGTGAGATACAATAAATAATCACATTGATAATCTGTGGGATGTCATCCCAGTGGAAGGGAATCCCATTTTTTGGCAATCAAGTAAATCCTTTAGTCAATTCAACATAGTTGGGAACAAATCTTCGTAGAACCTTGGAGGCATTGTAATTGAACAAGCGAGGAAGGAGCAACAAAATCGAGGATCACCTGGACTTTAAGTGAATCAATACGAATTTGTTGCTTCGACACGATGAAGCCGAGAAGTTGACCGGATTGAAAAAAAAACACACATTTGTGTGGATTTAGCTTGATATTATAATGTTGATAACGTAAGAATATAGCCCTGAGATGCATCAGGTGATCCGCACAATGTTTTGAGTGGGAAGTTAAGTCATCCAAATAGGGTTATACAATGTTCTTAATGTCGTGGAAGGCATAATTCATAGTCCTTTGAAAAGTGACCCCAACATTTTTCAAACCGAAAGGGAGCTTTCGATAGGAAAACATGCCCCATGGACAAATGAATGTGGTTTTAAGTTGGTCTGATAAGAGGACGTTGATTTGGTTGTAGCTGGAAAAACCATCCATAAACGAAAAAAAATTTGCTTCCAGCACAATCATCAACAATCTAGTCAATAAACAAGGTGGGATAGTTGTCCTTCAGACAAGCACGACTAATATCCCGATAATCGACACATACACGAATTGTGCCTTGTTTTTTCATGATAGGAACAATATTCGAGACCCAATTAGTAAGAGGGACTGGGTAAATGAAACCAGCCCACAAAAGTTTGTCAACTTCTGCTTCAATAACAACAACGTTCTTAGGATGGACTGGACGTAAGCGCTGCTGAACTGGCTTAGCATCTGGATAGGTTTTGATTTCATGTACAAGAATATTTGGATCAATACCTAACATCTCTTCATATGTCCAAGGAAAAACGTCTCGAAATTCCTGGAAAAGGGATTTATATATCTTGATCTTTTCGGGAGAGCAAGTGGCACCAATATGCACATTCTCGACAATTCTGAGTTTAATCGAAATATCAAGAGGAATAGTCTCTTCAATATTCAATAAATTATTCTCAGAATCGATGTCATGAATTGATAGGGAATTCGTAGATATGTCAATGACATTGGACGAATAGATATCACGAAGATTATCCTCAGAGGTATCAAGCAGGGAGGAATGATGATGATTATCGTCCCACAACACATCATCTGAAATCATGATTTCCATGATGCTTTCATGTGTGGAGAATGTACTAGAGAAAGGATAAGAAGACGAACCACAATCTTGGGAATGATCGACCAAATCTATCGAGGAGGAGAAAGTGGAATGTGTCGAATAGGCCGAATATATAGCTTCATATTTGAGCTCAATGGGATTGAGCGACATGCGTCACCAAATGTATCAATATTAGAAGTATCTGGTACTATCCAAGGATCAAATGGAATAGTACAAGAATAGATCATGTTAATAAAGACAACTGGGTTCGTGTCGTCGAGAGGAGGAAGGGAAAAAGGTTCCCATCAAAGTGGAATCTTTAAGCAGTCCAACTCCGACATGTTGATAAAAATGTTTGGATTCACCCACAAGAGGGAAGCTTCCAGTGACTTGAGAATTACTGGCAAAAAGGTGAGCTGAACAATGGCCACAATGCCCCCCTAGTGAGGGAAAGAAACCATTCTAAAATAATCCATGGCATAAATCCATGTATGGCCTAGTAAAAGGTTATAATCCAATGGTCCATCTATAACTTCAACTTCTACTGACATCATTTTGCCAGCTAATTCCACTTGTAACGAATTCAAAATTTTGTAAGGCTTGAAGCCTCTTCCATCAAAGGCTTTGAGAGTAGTGGGTGATTGGTTGAGTTGAGGAGAACCAATAACCTTCCAAAAAGAAAGTGACATGATACAGGTTGAAGCTCCTTCGTCCACAATTGTCTGATGGATGGTCTTACTTCGAACAACAACTTGGATCATAAAATCCAATTGCAGTGGACTTTTGGGTGTATTATTTTCATGATTAAAGACTACCAAACTAGAATCCGAAGGATCAATGCCCCCAATTGCAGCAAGTAAAGCCTTCTTCTTGGTGGTACAATTCTGCAAAACCTCGAGAGTTGACATAGTTGAAGGAGCTTGAGCCAAATCCTCAACTATGTTATAGTTTTTGTGCAGCTCTCGCACAGGGATTACATGTTGATTTGTGAATAACGCCCTTAGGAGGTTTAATAGTTAATTTGGTTGGAACCACATTTGGAGAGGGATCCAAAGTGGATGAGGTAGAACTGGCAGGTCGATGAGTAGCCTTACCAGTCAAGGGATTCATATTACCATATTCCTTATTTCTTGTAGCCACCATAACTTCATTTTTTGTTTGGTGGAGGAAATCATCATAGTCGAGGAAGAGGAAGATGGATCTCGAGCAACCATGTTTTTCTCCTAATTAGGAAAGAGATCTGTTAACACAAGAAGAAAAACATATGAATTAAGGAATTGATTTACTTTCACCCAATGTGGGCAGTGTCGAGTGAAGTATTCCTCATTACAGATTAAGCAACGATAACGAAGTTTTTGCTTTTCGTCAAGAGATGAGTTATTTTGTTTGTCCCACGAAGGATTATATTTCTTCTTTTTTCTTTTTCCTTTCTTCTTACTTCTTTGTTGTTGATATTTTCCTTTCATGGATTGTACGACATTAATCTCGGAAGTAGAATTCGTAGGAGTAGTGGAGGATGCATTTTGAGTAGCCACGATGGGAGATGAACCAGACAGTTTACTCACTAAATATTGGCTAGAAAAACCAATCACACCATCATTGACATGTGATTATTTATAGGGAGGTGGGGGAACAACGTTTTGAGGTCTCAAATCATTGGGTATTTTAGTGTAGAGCGGGCCAGATTGAGTGTAAACGAGATCAACGTATTGGGCATGAGAAACTACTTGCTCTTCAGTGACAACATCGCCTTTAGTAATGTCTTCAGTTATGGGTGCTAACAAAGACTTAGTGAACCATTCTACTGATAACTGATCAAGAATGAAGGTTTTGACCAATGTTATTTGGGAGCAAGAGCGAAAGCGGGGAGCGGGAGCGAAAAAGGGTGCGGGAGCGACATTTTCAGAAGCTCCTGGTTTGGGAGAAAATCCTGGAGCGTTTTTTTTATATAATATGTATCTTTTTTATATTTTTATATTTTGATACATATATGTCAACAAAAACACGTAGAATGATGAATTAGACATAAAAAACATAGATTAAACCATATCACAACAATCATATAGAAGTTATAATCTTCATCAACCACGTCCAAAAGTTAGTAAGATAGTAACATACAACATATTGAGTCTCATGATTCATCAATCTTAAAGTTTCAATATTTAAAAATTCAATATATAACATTTATCATCATTGATCACCAAAGTTGTACCTGTAATCTAAGTGTAACCATTACAACAAATAATATCTAACATGAAATGAAATGTTATAAAATGAAATGAAACAACTTTCAACTTTCAATGGTCATGAAGCATCATATTCATAATTCATTACTGATGAGTTATAATTGCCAACTTCAAACTTAAATTGTCAAAAATTCTTTAAAAAATATCATAATAAATATGAAAGAGTCAACAGTTATAAAAACTACTAGAAACTAGAAAAGACAAGTAAATCTATTATCTATTGCTTATGCTTGGGCCTCTTGCCACCACAAGAAATGTCTAATTTTTTAGCCTTGTTGGAAAATCAGGATCTTTGTCATTAATATCACCCTCTAAGCATTAACATAAGATAGAAAAAGCATAGCATGTCAAGTCAATATTTAGTTTGAGTGATGCGTACCTTTTTAGGAGGGTCATGATAGAGGAGTTCGACAACCAATGTGTTATGGAACCAGCTCAAGAAAAGATAGAAAAGAAAGATCAACGCCTTATAATTCAGCCTCTTCGAGGGGGAAACCTCCTTTACATTACATAAATGAACAATTCTTGGATGATACAAATGAAAAGACCTCCTTTCTATATATAGGAGTCTAAGGGGTTATAACATAATCAGAGCCGACATAACAATAATAATGTAAGGGCATAATAATAACAATAGTGGGCTTCTATGGGGCACAATAGTAACAATATGAGCACTACATGGGTACATCAATATAATAAGTGGGTTATACTAATAACAATAAGGGGTTACACTAGTAGTATAGGGGCCTAACATGCCCCTCTCCTTCAAAAAGCGTTGTCCTCAACGCTTGAGTAGTTCTTGATGCTTCTATATAAAATTCTTGTCCTCCCATGTGGAATATTCAGCAGGTAAGTTCTTCCACTTGATGAGATACTCTGAAATTGATTGATTTCGTAGCTGTCGGGCTCTTGTTTCTGTGACTGCTCCAGGTTCCAATATGATTTTTCCTTCCTCTTCAATTTCTGGCAATATTGCTTGAATTGGGATCTTTTGCAACTTTTGAATAAGTGGCCATACTTCTTCGTTCTTCTTCCATTCATCCGTTGCTTCGTTTATCCAATTTGGTTGGATAATATAAATAGCACAAAACCATGCTTCCACATCCTCATCCTTGAAGTGTCTTCCCATTCGGTAAGGTCGCCATTTTTTAAGTGCATGTAGTATTGCCAACATTTCCTTCTCATAAATAGCTTGCTTGAGATGTAGCAGTAAAAATACCCAATCACTTACATCAAAACATTTTTCACTACGATGTTGATCTACCTGTTGTTTCATTTGATTTTGCACCGAAGTGGCGTTATCCTTTAAAAGTTGGAGAACTTGTTGTTGATGCTCGATATGATCTTTCTCTGCTTGAACCTTTTTCTTCTTGATATGTCCTTCTATCTTTTGAGGAGTGGTAATTTCTTCCAGTCCTTTACAAGATATGGTCGGATTCATTTCTTGATGCTCGATGTGATCTTTCACTTCTTGAACATTTTTCTTCTTGATGTGTCCTTCTATCTTGATAATTTGAGGAGTGGTAATTTCATCCATTGAATTACAAGATATGGTTGGATTCATTTCTTCTTTCTAGATGTGATCTTTCACTTCTTGCACCTTTTTCTTCTTGATATGTCCTTCTATCTTGAGAGTTTGAGGAGTGGTAATTCTTGCCAATGCTTTACAAGATATGGTTTGATTCATTTCTTCTTTCTCTGGGGTGGTGTCCTGACGTATATCCTCTTCTTTTGATGTTTCTTGATCCTTTTCTTCCTCCTCTTCATATTCTATGTAAAATAATTTCTTCTCAGCACACCTATGACCTTTAGTGCATTTGCTATCACAATTGTAACAAAGCTCTTTTTCTCTTTTTTCTTCCAATTGTTGTGGTGTAACCCTTGTAGGTTGTGGAAGGCTGGGAGAAACAACACTTCCATCTTTATAGTTGTGAGGGGTATGCTTCCTGGTTTCCATAATTTTGCTTTCCATTATGTCACAAAGCCCTTTTACTCTTTCCAATTGTTGTGGTGTTGCTCTAAAGAAGGTGTTACTCTTTGTATCCTCATAATGTGCTATCATTTCCTCCGTGAAAATTGACCACGTAACAAGTTTTTTACGAGAACAAAGCCCTTTGTACCATAAAAATTGATCCGGTTCTAAATATGAAGATGCAATACATACATTTTGTAACAGTTGTACACCATGTATATCAAAATATTGCTCCATCTGAAGTATCCCGTTTACCGGATCCTTGCCATCAAACTTCCTCATCTTGCTTTTTCTTGATTTTAGGAGCTCTACCTTGAAACGACTGTAACTCTATACTTTCAGATCTTTAAGTTCTGAAATTGCGACCTGTAGTAGCCCTCTGTGTCCTCTTTCCAATGCCACAAGTCTGATCCAAATTGGATTCTCCAAGAAAGAGTTATGCACAATCTCCCGCAGTGACCTGATTATAGACTAGTTCAGTAGAGCGAACTTGTATGAAGTGCCACGTGTCACTGTTTCAACCTTTGACTCTGAAAAATATATAAACAGAAACTACAGTCCGTCCTCTTTCTGTACCTTCTTACAAAATTTCAATCCAATACTCAGAAAGAAAGTTATGACGATTTTCCCCAAGTCACCTGTTTTGAGTGTAATTCAGGAGTCTGCAAAAAGACCAACTTCCTCAGATCATATCTCCGAAAATATCGCGTAAAAATCTCTAACATTCGGACCCAAGGTTCAACATCAATTCTTCTCAAATGGGTTTTTTTTTTACGACTTTTGAAACGTCACAGAAAAAAAGTTATAGCGAAAATGCCACGATGACTTGTTTGGAGCAGCGAAACCTTAGAATCCAAAGCTCTGATACCAAATGTTATGGAACCAGCTCAAGAAAAGATAGAAAAGAAAGATCAACGCCTTAGAATTCAGCCTCTTCGAGGGGGCAACCTCCTTTACATTACATAAATGAACAATTCTTGGATGATACAAATGAAAAGACCTCCTTTCTATATATAGGAGTCTAAGGGGTTATAACATAATCAGAGCCGACATAACAATAATAATGTAAGGGCATAATAATAACAATAGTGGGCTTCTATGGGGCACAATAGTAACAATATGAGCACTACATGGGTACATCAATATAATAAGTGGGTTATACTAATAACAATAAGGGGTTACACTAGTAGTATAGGGGCCTAACACAATGTCACTAACATCAAGGTACATAGAGGGATTGGTGCTCTTGATTAAATATGAGTTCCATACTCTAATACATGGCAATCCAATGGAAACATTGCAATCATGAAATCCTAAAAAACTGATGAGTCTGCTGGATTTTGAATGAAATCTAAAATTCTACTTTCTCCATATGAAATCCAATGAGGTTGGAACCACTCTCAAACATCCTGAGTCATTTCATGGTAATGTTAAAAATTTAAGTAAAAGGATGAAAATGAAGATTAAGAAGAATGTCACTTTTACTTTAAGAATTTAACATTACCATGAATCACGTATCAATACTAGGGCCATAGACTTGATCATTAAGCTGCCACACTCAAAACTTATTTGTTTCTTTGAAAAAAAATTGCATTTGGAACATCATTACAAAAACACTTTTTCAAAAAAGGCAAAATGCTCCCAAAAAGGTAGGGAGCATTTTTTTTAGAGAGTGTGCTCTCGACCCGCTCCCAACCCATTGCGTGGATTGGGAGTGGGATCGGGGGAGGAGGCGTTCGCCCGCAACACTGGTTTTGACCAAATGATGGTGTTGTCGCCACTCATGAATATGATTAGAAATGTGAATGGATTCGAACTATTTAAAATTTGTCAAAATATCGGTTCCAGTTTCATAACGAATGGGCAGATGAAAATGGGTTAAGGACGTGGTTGCTAAGGCACTGAAATTGTTGAACGAAGCTCATGGAAATTCAATGTACCACTTTGTTGTCGTAGCGGTAAGTGTCTGCTGGAAAATATGTAAATGGATAGAATCATCATTTACAAATTTCGATGAACACCGTAAATGATATGTCATAACATGCATAGACGAGTCTTCTCCAGGATTTCCATTGAATTTCGCAATATCACTTGACAATTTTGTAGAAATGATCGGCCACCAAGGAGAGTGACAAATGGGATCATTCATAAGCCGGGTTAGAGCTGGAAATTCAAGGGTTTCTACAAATGGAAAATGCCAATTAAAGTCCAATGGATGGTATCATAGGTAAGATGGAATGGTTTTACCAACATGTATCTGCGCTCCTAGATAAGGAGATTTTGGTAGCCTAGATAAACATAACCTTGTTTCCTAGTTCTGGGATAACCTTGAAAGGGTCGAAACGTCTGGGTTTGAATTTGTTGACCTTGGTAAGGCATTTGAGGAATACATGATATGGTTTCCCCGAGGGATTTTGCATCATCCCTATGCAAGATTGGTCGGTTGTTCCTGTGCCATGCCATGTACAGGTTGATTCATTTTCATTTGAGGAAAATCTCGACTAAGCGATGGAGGCTCGGTAAGTGGGACTTGAGAATTCCCATATACTGACGAAATAGGTTGAGTTAGAGGTGCAACATGCATAGGTTGACTTACTTGAGATAAAGCTTGAACATGTTGAGAAATAGGTTGGCAAGTAGGAACCTGGGACACAAGTGGAACATTTTGAGAAGTTTGAATTTGATTTACAAATGTGTGAGGTTGTATGGGAAATGTAGGATGCCAAGGGTTGGAAGTAATTCCTAAATATTGGGAACTCATATAGGGTAGAGTACCAACTTACAGTATTTGATTAGGATATTGGAACATTCCAACAATAGGTTTCCTCCCTACTAAAAGAAAGGAGGAATATGGAGGAAATTTCCCTCTTGGAGGAGGGTACCTAGTGTAAGGTGGAGTGGGTTGTTGTAGATGTCCATATCCATTGATATTTTTGCTCCATTGAAGGTTGGTATGGAGGAAGAAGAGAATATTGTGTAGTGCCCATAGAAGAAGTACTAGATGGCATTCCAGAAGAGGATGACATAGGATAAGTCCATGGACTGGATGTTGCACTAGAGAAGGTACCAGATAATGATTGGTAACTAGGTGGAATGAACGGGCCACCATATAAATGTACTTCTGGTGATGTTGCAAACATGGCAGTGGCTGCAACATTGGTGGTCTCGTTCATAGTGGTAAATGAGGGTTGAGAAACCATAGCAGACTCAGTCATGGTTAAATTTCCCAAAGAATATTGCCAAAGGGAAACTCAAGGGTGAGTTGAAAAGAGGAGAACTAGACAAAGGAGCTTGTATCGGAGTATGAGGAGGAGGGACTTGATAGAGATGAAGCCCTCTTAAATGAATAGGAGAAGAAGGCCAAGACTCTTCTTAAAGAATTTCCTCAATACTCAGAATACCCGGTGGAAGTTGTTCACCGTTGGGTGTATGGATTGTGGTTGAGTCAAAGACAAAGGAAGAGAAGAGGAAGGGCCAGAAGCAAGAGGTATAGTTAAATGAGGTTCGTCAGTTTGTATAACCTCAGGTTGCAATCTATCTGAGTCAAGAAACTCAGGTTCAATAACCTTAGGTAATAAAGTTTTACGTGCTTCTGTTTTGACTGTGTCAGACTCACTAGCTAGTAGAGAAGTGATCTCGGGTTCAATACTCACAGGAAGAGATAATTTTGGTTGGTCAATCTCGGATGTAGGTCTAAAAGTGGTAACTTTTGAACCACTGGATTCGATAGTTTGTGATTTTTTGTTCATTTGACAACATCAAGGAGTTTCCTCAGGAGGTAAATGAGGAAATATTTACATCCTTCGTGAACAACAAGGTTGTTGGGGTTGTTCTTCCACGATGGTTTAGTAAATTTTAGAAATTAACAACAAAAAATAAACCAAAAATGGGTAACTTTGCAAAAGGGTTTACCAAGAAACTATGAACTGTAATATACCACCTTTGAAAACCAAGGATTCATGTACAGACAGGAAATCTACCTGAATGTTGTGTTCAATGTATCATAGTGTACAAGGCGTCCGAATCGGTTACCTAAAGCAAGATAGAAACCTAGTGGGGACTTTCAAAATATATCCGAAGGTACGTGGAAGTGCAGTCCATAGTAGTGAAATCTAATGTGTAACTGTATGATGAGAGCGTTCCCATATAATTTTCATGTGTGGATCGCTATCCAATATACCCGAAAGTACATGGAGGATGATCCTATACACTTACATACATGGAACGAGATATCAGCCCCGGAATGTAACAACGACAAAAAATGACAACTCCTACATCTAAAGACACCAAAACATGTCTCGAACATAGACCTCTAAATGTTTATGTTAATGTTCCAAATCCTCCTTAAGATTGATTTAGTAAATTTTAGAGTTTATCCTTAATTAAGTTTTAGATTTCAAGGCTCACCATGAGTTCACCTGAATTCCCTACAATGCAATCTAAGAAATATTTTCTTTTCAATGAAAATCTATTTACGGGAGGGAAGAAACAAAGAGTAATGTAGCACACAAAATGAAACAAAGAAAGTTTCCTAAGTATATTTCCCTAATGCAACTATTCCAATTTCCAAATTTACACAAAACCCTACATGCAAATAATGAAAAATATTTCTTTTTCTTTCCTCTTAATCTTCAAATGCTATGAAAACTAACATGCAACTAGATCATTAACAAGAGAAATCACACAAGATTATCATTGTAATATCAGTTTATTCAAACCAATCAATGATAAAGCAACAATTTGCAAGAGACCTAATTGACAAGAGAAAATAAAAATTCAAAAAATTCTTATCAAAGGCTAACAAAGCCAAAATCAAATGTAATAGAGGCTTTTCGGAGACAAGGACACACTAAAAGACACAAGGAAAACTTGCTGGACAAAATAAAATCAGAGAGCAAGATAGGAATGCAATTTTTTGCATCTTACAGAAATTAGTGTAGGTGCAGAACATGCACCGGTGCATTGTAGTGCAGGTACAAAGAAGGAGGAAGTGTGCTGAAGCACTCTATCTCTAGATCAGGGAATGCGTTGGGTCTATTTCGGCCAAAGCACGGCACAAAAACCAAATCAAGCTCAAAACAAGGTTTTCCCAAGGTCAATCAATGTTTGAGTGAGTCAATCAAGATCATTTTAAGAGGTGAAAAATATGCTAAGGTCAAGGAAATCACTAAGGGAGGAATTGTCCCCAGTATGGTTGCTAATTTTTTATGCATAATTTTCACAATTGCAAACAAAGGTGAATTCCCTAGGTCTAGTGGACTAATCTAGAACAACAGAAGACAAAAATCATGAAGTTTTCCTTAGAGAAATTAGAGTATGGGAGAGAAACCTACCTCGAATCTATAGCAAGCCTTCCTTTCCTCCTTGCTTGTAAGCTCCAAGTTCTATAATTAGAACCTACACGCATGACTAAAAGAAGCAAAGGATCCACAAAATCCATGTAGCATAATCTAAAATCTCTATCCAATCAATCGACATGGCATCCAAATACATGAGTGCAAAGATGACACAACAAATATAGGCAAACATGATACTCTTTGTATTAATAAATATAGGAAAGAGTTTACAACCATAAATAGAAGTTGATCTTGTAGATGTCTCCCCAAGTTTACTTGTCTTGCTTTGTCACAAAGCGCACCTCAACATCAACCCTAATGCATGAATATGGTGACTCATTTAGGCTCAAAGCAGCAACATGAGGGCACTATTATTGAAAAATGAAATTAACTTGATTGTAGTGATGTAGACTTTGCTTTGAAATGCTGGAGTTTGCAGATTCATGAACTTGATTGTATTTGAGTGAATTTGTTTGTTGAGGTAGAATGCTGATGTTGAAAACTTTGATTATTTGTTGTAGTGACGCAAATGCATGTGTTGAGCTTAATTATCCTTCCTTGCAACTATTTTGTTACAAGTGTTGTGCTTGCTTGCATTGAACTTTATGTGTATTAAATGAGATCATTTATGTGTCAAAACTAGACACAAATCAAAATTCAACAACATGAAGCATGCACCATCATCAATACACTCTTCATGTACCTAAGATCCCCTTATTCAATTTCGGGCAGATCTAGGACACAATCACCACAAAAAATGATATCTTTATTAATCTTTGGAGTACATCATATTTCACATTGACAACATCATCATGGAATATTCTCAAAGTTCCAGAACTTTTTAAAAGAAAAATTTCTTCAAAACTGACTCAACCTCCTAGAAGTAAAAATATTCACTTATCTCTCCAGATTTACAAAACACTTATAGCTCCAAACTTACAAAACAAATCACCTTATCACTCCATACAATCACTTTAAAAAATACTTTTCTAATGCAAATTATTAGTCCACACAATCACTTTAAAAATTAATTTTCTAATCCACCTTATTCCTCCAAAAGCATTATTTTCTAATCCCTTTTTTAAAAATGCTTTTACATTCATCCCATTAAATTATGAACATTACCAAGACACTCCAAAGTGATGTAACATTTCCTTTAAAGTGATTTATGAAGACACTTCAAAAAAGATTTATCGTTTGTGCATGTAAAAGTATATGCACCATACACCATAAGCTTTATGTATGTTATTCGTTGGAGAGAAAAAGTGAGAGGGTGCGTAAATAACCTTTAAGGATACTACAGGTAATCAACGATTTTGTTGAGCTTTGAACTCCAAGCTCACTGTAAACTCCACGCTTAAAATTGCTTTTTTTTTTTTATGAAACCATAGAATAAAAGTGACTTACCAAATCGTATCCGCATAAAATGTTTTGACAGAACATGACATGTCTAAAGTTCTTGCCTGTATCAACGAACTAGTGGTTGCATTTTAGAGATTATTTTCCACCAGAGAAACGAAGCGGAGAGAACAGCCAGAGCTCGCAGTCAGCCATGGCGTTACTGTAAGAGGCAAGAAAGTGGGTCTTTCATTTCTTGAGGAAAGCCTGCCGTTCCATATCCTCACAACTTCAGTTAATTTGCTGACATAAATAGTCCCAGCAGGAACAACTTCTTGTTGCAACCTCCTCGATTGGAAGATTCCACCACTGAATTCACCGATGTTTGAGTAGTTTTTTTTTTAATGCGTTGAAACTGGACTTCTTTCAGCAGTTTTAGCCAAAATTCGTTCAAGAACGAAGACCACAAGAGACTTTAAGGTCACACGAGATCATAATATCACTTTCCACTCTTGAATTTACTAATTCAAAGACGAATTTTCCAGACTTTCTTCTGACTCATACCAAGAGCTGCGTTACTCCACTTCTGTTTTAGTGGTGATTTCTTGAGTGATGGAATGCATCAACACTGGAAAACATTTCCTCATTATGAAATTAAACACAATAACATTCTCTGGAATCCTTTTCCCAAGGCGACATCCCACAGTTTAGAAGAAATAATTGCCGGTCGTGGCATGCCACTATCAGGACGCATTTAACTTTTTGTGCACCGAATTAATTCAAGAAAAATCTAATCTATCCATACCTTTACAAAACACAGTATCTCGGAGGCAAAATCGATAGCAAAAGCGTGCCAATGTCAACAGGATATTTCACAACGTTTAGGCATATTTCTTTCACTGCACTTCACTATGGCACCGCGCTTCCAATGTGTCTTTTACCCTGTTGTCACGCGAATTTTCTGTTAATTATTCTGTGCTACTCTTTATCTACATAATTGACGATCAACAATGATTTCTGCTAGCTTTCCCATGCCGCTCCGATCTCCCCACGTTGATCCACAAGTCAGCAATTTTTTAGAGACAATGGCTCTGTGACAGAAATCAACACAATGCAAAATTCCAAATTTTGGCTCTTATACCACATATTGAAAAATGAAATTAACTCAAATAGATTACAAAAAACACACATAAAAACCAGACACAAAATATTGGCGGAATAGACTAAAGCCTCATGCTTCTTCAGGGATTCTCTCTCATTTTCATTCCCAAAATAATTGAATATAGTGTTACAAATAAATAGATGTGAGACAGTGTCTCAAGATAGTGCGTGCTATCTTAGACACCTTTGGTTGAGATAATTTCTCCTTTGGTTGAGATATTTTCTCACCAGACACACACCAATATAGGAGTTACCTAAACTAACTCCTATCTTAGAGGAACAACCCAAGAGTTAGGCACAAAATATTTAATTTATTTATTTATTTTTGGATTTATTATTGTTTTATGAGAGAGGCTAACATTCCCCCCTTCAATGATAAATCCAAAATAAGAACGATGAACCATCTTCCAAGTTCTCATGTTGATCCTCAAAAACATTGCCTGAAAAAACTGCCAAATCTGGGTGCTGAAGAAACTGCAATATGAAGAGACTGAGTTAGCTGCATGACTGATTCATCTCAGAGGAATGCTTGACAACTCCATCATGTTCCAAGCCGCAAAAGGATCCAACTGTCCTTTGCTTGAAAACAACATTCGGTGTCCACTGACACAATTTGATGAATGCCCATTGGCTGAAGATGTCAAAAAACAACTCAATGTTGCTTTTGCTATGATGAAAGTTGATCATTGCTGCTTTGGCTGTTGATCGCCCACTAGCGAATTTTCTGATGCTCATTGTTGATGACAAATTCCCACTGGCTGATAAAGATGCCCACTGGCTGCTTCGCTGATGTTTTCGAGACTTTCAGTCTGACAACTACTTGTCAATTTCATTGGCATTTTCCCTCCTTTGTCAGCTGAAAGGAGAGACAATCTTCTCCAAAATATATTTGAACTCCCCCCCTTCAGGTGTAGGAGAGTTTCACTGTTGTACTCCCTTTTTCAACTGCATGAGAGTACCATCATCGGTTCACTGCTGGCTGCAATATGTGTGATTGTAGTCGGTTGTAGAACTGAGACAATCTTTTGACTATGGATGACCATTCCCAAGGATCGATCCATTCATAATGTATCTTCAATCTTCCTGATTTTTGTTGGTTGCGACATTTTTCTGAGGAATGGTTGGGCTTGCCACAATGGCAACAAGGATGGAGATCAAAACACTTATCTTCCATATGATCAATTCTTTGACAATGAGAACATTTCGGTGGGACTTCAACTTCAGGTTGCGTGCAATTTTGTTTCTTTGCAACTTTCTCAGAATTTGCTGAGGTGTGTTGTGCAAGAAATCCTGCACTGATGAACTTAATTGGCTTGGAATAATTTGGGATATGTAAGTTGGTGTCATCAGTGACATATCCTAAGCCTCGTCGATTCTTGTTATTTTGAATTTCTTCCCAGGGCTTGATGATGGGTTTGGAAGAAATTTGAATTTGATCATGAACAACTTCGACACTTGAAGTTGTTTGGATGAGTGACTTATCATCTGGATGGTTCAAACACTGGAAAGTATCACTCTTTTCTTGCAATTCATTCCTTTGAAGTTTCGATTCAAGTTGAAGAAACTCAATGGTTTCATGTGTTTGTTGTAGATGCCGTGAAAGATCAGCAAGAGTTTCTTTGTTGATGTGCACCATGTCTTCATCATTGGAGATGGTCAAACTGTGAAGAATGTTTAACCACTGAATATGTTGCACCATCTGAACTTGCTCACTTGAAGTCATGCTCTCTTGGTGTAGATGTCGTGCTTTGAACTGTTTCACTTGATTTTGTTACTTGAATGATAGGCTTGCTTGCTATGGGACTTGAATGGCACACTCGCTTGATTTGTTGCTTATTGCACTTGCTGGGAACACTTGTTAGAGTTGTAGAACTTTGTTATTTAGGCTCTGGAATTCACGCTCGCTTGTTGACGATCGCGTTTGTGTGAACGCTCACTTGCCTTACTTGATGACTTCACGCTCACTTGAATGAATAGCCACGCTCTCTTGATGTCGATCTCAACTTTCTGGATTGGTGTTAGAGTTGAACTTGTTTGGTTGCTTTGATGGTTGTTGCAATGAACTTCACTTTGGCTCGCTTGAAGGTTTGAACTTTATACTGTTTTGACGCAAATTGCTTGAATGAATACTCACGCTCGCTTGTAGGAGATGTGAACTTGTTGTTTGTTTCATTTAGAGTTAAAACTCGTGGACTCACTTGAGTGTGCTTTAAAGGAAGGGTGTTGAACACTGTCAAAAATGCACCCAAAAAAGCTTACAATGATTTCAATGACTCATTACAATGAATTCAATTTGACTCAATTCAAGACTTGGGTGTCGGTTTCAACCGAGAATGCACCCTTACAATTCAATGTAATTTGAGTTTGATTACAAGTTCAATAATGTTGATGATTGTTAGCCTCCTGCTGCAGCAGGTTAATCATCTTTCATGATCGACAATTTTACATGCCAAATATTTCGTGCTATGCATGCTGCAATGCTCCATATTTGCTACAGAGGGCCAAAAAGTATCCACAAGAGTAGGCTGGTCTAAGGGCCACTGTTGTGTTCCAATTTTGATTAAGCAATCCATTTTTGGTTTGAGGCAGTTTTTCAGTTGGAGGTACTCAGGTTGGAGTTCACTAACATCTTTTTTTCTCATCACCCTTATTATGTAACTCCCTATTAGTTTTTCCCTCCCCCTATTAAAATCATGTATATAATTCCCCCTATGTAAATACCCCTCCCTGGCATTATAGCCATACTTTCTACTAAGTCCGGGAAATCTCAGTCCATCTGGGACTATTTTTAGCCCATCCGAGTCATTGAGGAACTAGTTTGACATCTGGTCAGCTAGCAACCTCTCCCTTAACCCTAAAAACCCCCAAAAAACCCACATTCCGCCCCTAACCCAAAGTTCCTGCACATAAACATTAACCCGCGCCTTTATTTAACCCCGCAAACCCGTTTTCCTAAGTCTATAACCCGCCGCGCATATTAAATTTGGAATATTCCTGTGAATATTCCTGCTCGTTAACCCCATATCCCGTCGCGTCCGCCACTAGCCGTCCGATCCACAGCCCCGTAGATCTATGGCTGGCGGGCATCCTTATCCCCGACGCGCCCGGCCTTTAACGTTCGGGAGTTCGGCAGTTTTGCCGCCGTACTCCCGCCACACGTCAGGCGCCGGGCTGTGGCGGAGCCCCTCCCTCCAAAACCGCCATCCCCCATAAGCGGTGCACCACATACCGCTTACCGCCCGGTGACGTCACCAGCCCACATCACCCCTGCATAGTCAACAGCCCATGTCACCCCCCTTGTACAGTCACCCGATCAGTCACCAGCCCACGTGGCCTCCTGCCACGTCATCGACCGTACATGATGACGTCATACTGACGTCATCCCGCCACATTGCCATGCTGACGTCATGCTAATGTCACCCGCCGTACAATGCTGACATCATGCTGACGTCATCAACCCTTTTTTGACGCAGAGGCGCGAAAGTCGCACTTCGGAGCCCCGGAATCGAATTTTGAGGCAGGATTTTTTGGGCCAAAATGGAGAATCTTCAGGGAATCTTTAAGGAATCTTCGCTCCATGCAACCCCAGGAAGCCCGAAAAGGCGCAGAAATGATCAGTTTTCTTCACAGAGCATACCAAAATGATCAGAAGACAATTCCAGATGATACAGAGGCCGAACAACGGCCATTTACTGGTGATTAGACACGCAGCACAGCAGATCAGCAGCCCAGATTTTGTCAGAGAGTATCAGTGGAAGAAAGGACGCCAGAAAAAATCAGTCATGATTTTTTAGGGGCTCGAGGCACCTGAACATTGATGAAGCCCCCAGAAAATCAAATTGATAAGCATCAGCCCATCCTTGCTTTCAAATCACCGTCAAGACATTTAAGGCACCAGGACAGCAAGAAAGCATAAACCCATACCCATTTATTGTAGAAAGCACTGCAGCAAGCCACTGAGGACAACATCATTCATTCAGTTTTGACACATCGGCCCTAAGCACGGCCCGAGACATTCTTTGCATTTATTTCTAGATAGGATTAGGTTAAGTAGTCATTTTTATGACCTAATTAGGTCAAGATGTAATAAAGGAACTCTGCAGAGAGTTTTGCCCTATATATACCACCCTCTGTATAGTTTTAAGGGTGGGTCAATTGATAATTTTCGCTAGAGACTCGCTGTGTATACCTGAATTTTTCTGTAATCAAAGATTGCTTAAAGCTTGGAGAGCAAACTGTCTGTTGTTGATGAATGTGTTGAAGAGTTGAAGATGGAATTCCTACGTTGCGGCCTGAAGCAATAAGTGCCTCTTATCTTTGTTTATGTGTTTGCCATTATCTAAATAGCAGGAAAAAAGAATAGCCTAGAATTAGTTTAAATACTCTCTATGCTCAATTCCTGTTGTTTCTTGATGTTTTCTTCTGAATGAATTGGTTATGAACATTGAATTCCTTCTGGCTCATGTTTACCCCAGTTCACCTGTGCTGGCCAATTATCTAGGGATTCTTAACTGCTCCTAGGTAGTGCCTTGTTGTTTCCTCTGCTAATCTGTTGGAGAGATTCTTAACTGCCTCTCTTTCTTTAGCATTCTTGCCATCCCTTGAAACCTGAAAGTTGCTTCTGCTTCAGTTATCTTGCTCCATTTTCCCCTCACTGTTATTAAGGAAAGACAGCAGCAGTTCCCCCTCCTCGACTCCACGCCCAATGGTTTGAAACATTTAGACTATACTCAGCCTCTCTACCTGAAAGTGTCAGTTTTCCCACCAAAACTCAATCAAAACCCTTGTGCATCATAACTAGCCTAAAATCACCCCCTTCAACAAAGCTAAATCATAAAGAGAGAGCCCTCTCTGACTGCAGGCAGGCTAGGGCCTGCAGTCCAAAGTTGGTTTGTGGTTACCTCGGCCGTATCCCTTTAGGAGTCAAAAGGGACAACCTGAGTGATAACATAATGGCGACTCCGCTGGGGAAATGAATCATGTGTCTATTAGTGTGAATCCTCAATTTTGACCAGTTCGCCTCGTTTTCTGGAGAAAGTGTTCCTTTTCTTCAGGGTTTTTCATGTTCAGCTCTGATCTGTGACGGTGGACAGAGATCAGGCACTTTAAGGTTACATCATCCACCTGGCGACTCCACATCATCCTCATAATAAAGACTCCGCTGGAGAAATGAACCCGAAGGAATTATATAAGCAGATCAGGTTCTTGATTTGGATGATCATCCAAGAGACCATGTTCTTTCTCTTGCACCAAATTTTGTTGTGCATATTGTACTTTAAAAGCGATTTTATGTCATATTTTTGTGTTTTTCCTTTGGAAGAGATTGTTGAAAAGCCTCCTTGCACATCAGAGCAGCAACTTTCAAATGTTGTTGAAGATCATCATACAGTCAAGGAGGAAACAAAAATAGAGCCATTGAATATCAGATTGAGGAGGACCCAGAAGCAGAAGCATATGACCAGATGATCCAAGTGGATCCCCTGCCTCTTTGTTCTCAGCCATCTGAATTATTCAAAGAAGAAGAAGACCAGCAGCCCGCACAGATCAGTCCGGCCCTATTCGAGCCAGATTGTAATAAATTACAAGCACCTCTGCAAGTACCGAATGACCTATCCGCTGGCAGGCAGAATAATGAAAGAGATCAGTGCACGTCGCCATCAACAGGCTGTGAGGCTCTGTATCGAGTTGTCAATGATCTCCCGACTCCAAGGCATGGTAGTGATCCTGAACCTTTGTACAGTTCTTTAATTCAGCCAAAAAATTGTATATATATGTTGCAAGATAGTTTTGTGCAGTATTTAAGCACCGCAAAGGAGGTCAGTAGCTTCCTGATCTTCTCAAAGATTGACAAAGCCATAACAAATTGCAAAATCTCAGTTGATGTCACTAGCAAGCATAAGCAGCAAAGCCCACTCATGTTATTATTACTTAAGTGGCTGCATTGGTTATTTCACTTCACCTAACAGCAAAGTAAGTGCTGGTTAGGGTAGGTAGGTAGGTAGGATCAATAAGGCAGCCAACCAAGAGAAATTTGCAGAACACAGTAACAGTTGAATACAAGGCAGTTTGACCTGTTGTTTTTGACTTTTCACAAGGAAAAGCCATCCCCAAGTGGAGCCACTGTTAGCCTCCTGCTGCAGCAAGTTAATCATCTTTCATGATCGACAGTTTTACATGTCAAATATGTCGTGCTATGCATGCTGCAATGCTCCATATTTGCTACAGATGGCCAAAAAGTATCCACAAGAGTAGGCTGGTCTAAGGGCCACTGTTGTATTCCAATTTTGATTAAGCAATCCATTTTTGGTTTGAGGCAGTTTTTCAGTTGGAGGTACTCAGGTTGGAGTTCACTAACATCTTTTTTTTCATCACCCTTATTATGTAACTCCCTATTAGTTTTTCCCTCCCCCTATTAAAATCATGTATATAATTCCCCCTATGTAAATACCCCTCCCTGGCATTATAGCCATACTTTCTACTAAGTCCGGGAAATCTCAGTCCATCTGGGACTGTTTTTAGCCCATCCGAGTCATTAAGGAACTAGTTTGACATCTGGTCAGCTAGCAACCTCTCCCTTAACCCTAAAAACCCCCAAAAAACCCACATTCCGCCCCTAACCCAAAGTTCCTGCGCATAAACATTAACCCGCGCCTTTATTTAACCCCGCAAACCCGTTTTCCTAAGTCTATAACCCGCCGCGCATATTAAATTCGAAATATTCATGTGAATATTCCCGCCCGTTAACCCCATATCCCGTCGCGTCCGCCGCTAGCCATCCGATCCACAGCCCCGCAGATCTACGGCTGGCGGGCATCCTTATCCCCGACGCGCCCGACCTTTAACGTCCGGGAGTTCGGCGGTTTTGCCACTGTACTCCCGCCACGCGTCAGGCGCCGGGCTATGGCGGAGCCCCTCCCTCCAAAACCGCCATCCCCCATAAGCGGTGCGCCACATACCGCTTACCGCCCGGTGACGTCAACAGCCCATGTCACCCCTGCACAGTCAACAGCCCACGTCACCCCCCTTGTACAGTCACCCGATCAGTCACCAGCCCACGTGGCCTCCTGCCACATCATCGACCGTACGTGATGACGTCATGCTGACGCCATCCCGCCACGTCGCCATGCTGACGTCATGCTAACGTCACCCGCCGTACAATGCTGACATCATGCTGATGTCATCAACCCTTTTTTGACGCAGAGGCGCGAAAGTCGCACTTCGGAGCCCCGGAATCGAATTCTGAGGCAGGATTTTTTGGGCCAAAATGGAGAATCTTCAGGGAATCTTTAAGGAATCTTCGCTCCATGCAGCCCCAGGAAGCCCGAAAAGGCGCAGAAATGATCAGTTTTCTTCACAGAGCATACCAAAATGATCAGAAGACAATTCCAGATGATACAGAGGCCGAACAGTAGCCATTTACTGGTGATTAGACACACAGCACAGCAGATCAGCAGCCCAGATTTTGTCAGAGAGTATCAGTGGAAGAAAGGACGCCAGAAAGAATCAGTCATGATTTTTTAGGGGCTCGAGGCACCTGAACATTGATGAAGCCCCCAGAAAATAAAATCGATAAGCATCATCCCATCCTTGCTTTCAAATCACCGTCAAGACATTTAAGGCACTAGGACAGCAAGAAAGCATAAACCCATACCCATTTATTGCAGAAAGCACTGCAGCAAGCCACCGAGGACAGCATCATTCATTCAGTTTTGACACATCGGCCCTGAGCATGGCCCGAGACATTCTTTGCATTTATTTCTAGATAGGATTAGGTCAAGTAGTCATTTTTATGACCTAATTAGGTCAAGATGTAATAAAGGAACTCTGCAAAGAGTTTTGCCCTATATATACCACCCTCTGTATAGTTTTAAGGGTGGGTCAATTGATAATTTTCGCTAGAGACTCGCTGTGTATACCTGAATTTTTCTGTAATCAAAGATTGCTTAAAGCTTGGAGAGCGAACTATCTGTTGTTGATGAATGTGTTGAAGAGTTGAAGATGGAATTCCTGCACTGCGGCCTGAAGCAATAAGTGCCTCTTATCTTTGTTTATGTGTTTGCCATTATCTAAATAGCAGGAAAAAAGAATAGCCTAGAATTAGTTTAAATACTCTCTATGCTCAATTCCTGCTGTTTCTTGATGTTTTCTTCTGAATGAATTGGTTATGAACATTGAATTCCTTCTGGCTCATGTTTACCCCAGTTCACCTATGCTGGCCAATTATCTAGGGATTCTTAACTGCTCCTAGGTAGCGCCTTGTTGTTTCCTCTGCTAATCTGTTGGAGAGATTCTTAACTGCCTCTCTTTCTTTAGCATTCTTGTCATCCCTTGAAACCTGAAAGTTGCTTCTGCTTCAGTTATCTTGCTCCATTTTCCCCTCACTGTTATTAAGGAAAGACAGCAGTAGTTCCCCCTCCTCGACTCCACGCCCAATGGTTTGAAACATTCAAACTATACTCAGCCTCTCTACCTGAAAGTGTCAATTTTCCCACCAAAATTCAATCAAAACCCTTGTGCATCATAACTAGCCTAAAATCACCCCCTTCAACAAAGCTAAATCATAAAGAGAGAACCCTCTCTGACTGCAGGCAGGCTAGGGCCTGCAGTCCAAAGTTGGTTTGTGGTTACCTCGGCCGTATCCCTTTAGGAGTCAAAAAGGACAACCTGAGTGATAATAATGATGATGCTCAATTTTCATTCCCAAAATAATTGAATATAGTGTTACAAATAAATAGATGAGAGACAGTGTCTCAAGATAGTGCGTGCTATCTTAGACACCTTTGGTTGAGATAATTTCTCACCAGACACACACCAATATAGGAGTTACCTAAACTAACTCTGTTATGAAACCAGCTCACAAAAAGATAGAAAAGAGAGATCCACGCCTTAGAATTCAGCCTCTTCGAGGGGGCAACCTCCTTTACATTACATAAATGAACAATTCTTGGATGATACAAATGAAAATACCTCCTTTCTATATATAGGAGTCTAAGTGGTCCCAATACAATCAAAGCCTACATAACAATAATATTGTAGGGCACAAAAATAACAATAGTGGGCTTCTATGTGGCACAATAGTAACCATATGGGCACTACATGGGTACATCAATAAATAAGGGGTATAACTACAATAGTAATGGGGTAATCACTAGTATTATAGGGACCCAACATGCCCCTCTCCTTCAAAAAAGTGTTGTCCTCAACGCTTGAGTAGTTCAGGATACTTCTGCATAAAATTCTCATCCTCCCATGTGGAATCTTCAGCGGATAAGTTCTTCCACTTGATAAGGTACTCTGAAATTGATCGATTTCGTAGCTGTCGAGTTCTTGTTTCTATAACTGCTTCCGGTTCCAATATAATTTTTCCTTCTTCGTCAAGTTCTGGCAATATTGTTTGAACTGGGAGCTTGTCGCCTATAACCTTCTTTAAGCATGAAACATGGAAAACTGGGTGCAATCGAGAAGCTGCAGGAAGCTCCAATTTGTATGCCATAGTACCAATCTTTTGCAACACCTTGTACGGACCATAATACTTTGGTGATAATTTATTATCCTTCTTAGCTTGCTTAAGGGACATTTGCTTATATGGTTGTAGCCGTAGGAATACCCAATCACCTACATCAAAACTTCTTTCACTGCGATGCTGATCTGCCTGTTGTTTCATTCTATTCTGTGCCAACACAAGGTTATCCTTTAAGAGTTGGAGGACTTGTTGTTGATGTTCGATGTGATGTTCCACTGCCTGAACCTTAGAATTTTCTCTTAAATATGATGTGATGGATGGTGGTTGATACCCATAAAGTGCCATAAATGGGGTCATTTTTGTTGCTGTATGAAAGGAAGTGTTATACCACCATTCAGCCAGAGGCAACCATTTGACCCATTGTGTCTGTTTATCAGATACAAAGCAACGAAGATATCCTTCCAAACATTTGTTTACTATCTCAGTTTGCCCATCAGATTGAGGATGATAAGATGAGCTATGAGCTAACTGAGTACCAAGACAAGAAAATAATTCTGTCCAAAAATTTCCAGTGAAAATGGGATCTCTGTCACTTACAATAATCTTTGGGTTTCCATGTAGCTTTTGAATTGTTTCCATAAATGCAGTAGAAACTGTACTGGCTTTAAATGGATGTGATAATGCACAAAAGTGTGCATACTTGGTAAGTCTGTCAACTACCACCATGATGACACTCTTTCCCTCAGACTTGGGTAAACCTGTGATAAAATCCATTGATACCTCCTCCCAACGTTGGCTTGGAATGGATAAAGGTTGTAATAGACCCGGTGTCTTAATTGTTTCAACTTTATTTTGTTGGCAAACCAAACATTCTGCCACAAACTTTTGAATATCTGATTTAAGGCCATCCCAAAAAAATTCCTTCTTAACCCTGTGGTAAGTTTTTAAAAATCCTGAGTGCCCTCCTAAGGGAGAAGTGTGCAATTCCATAAGAATCTTTTGTTTTAGCTGGGAATTCTTACAGAGGTATAAGCGATCTTTGTACCATAACGAATCATTTTTCCAGCTAAATGTATCAGACGTACTGGAATCTTGTTGTAGCTTTCGAATAAGTGCCCACACTTCTTCGTCATTCTTCCATTCCTCCCTTGCTTCATTTATCCAATCTGGTTGGATGATAGAAATAGCGCACAACAATGCTTCCACATCCTCATCCTTTCTTGAGAGTGCATCTGCCACCACATTTTGCTTCCCTTTTTTGTAGATGATTTCAAAGTCATAACCCAACATCTTTGTGACCCACTTTTGTTGCTCTTCAGAGGATAATCTTTGTTCTAAAAAGTATTTAAGGCTATCATGATCTGTTTTTACCTTGAAGTGTCTTCCCATTAGGTAGGGTCGCCATTTCTTAAGTGCATGGAGTATTGCCAACATTTCCTTCTCATAAATAGCTTTGCTTAGAAACTTTCCCTTGATTGGACGACTTTCAAAAGCAATGGGTCTTTCATCTTGCATTAGAACAGCACCAATTCCATTTCCTGAAGCATCACATTCCACAATAAAGGTTTTTGTGAAGTCCGGTGTAGCTAAGACCGGTGCTTGGCACATTGCCTCTTTAAGATGTTCAAAGGCCTTTGTTGCTTCCGGAGTCCATGAAAATGCATCTTTCTTCAATAATGTTGTTAGAGGTGCTGCTATTCTCCCATAATTCTTAACAAACTTGCGATAATACCCTGTCAACCCAAGAAATCCTCGCAAATGCTTTATGGATGTGGGGATTTTCCATTCCTTAATGGCTTTAATTTTGCTAGGGTCTACCTTAACTCCTTCATGAGATACAATATGACCCAAATATTCCACCTCCTGGACTCCAAAGAAACATTTGGATCTTTTGGCATATAATTGTTTCTCTTCCAATAGTTGTAGCACCCTGTCAACATGTTCAACATGATCCTTCCAAGACTTGCTGTAGATAAGTATATCATCAAAAAATACTAACACAAATTTTCTAAGGAATGGTTTGAAAATTGAATTCATCAAACCTTGAAATGTTGAAGGTGCATTGGTAAGGCCAAAAGGCATGACCAAAAATTCATAATGACCCTCATGAGTTCTAAATGCCGTTTTCGGAATGTCTTCAATCTTCATTCTGATTTGATGATATCCTGAACGAAGATCCAACTTGGTGAAGTAAATTGATCCATGCAATTCATCCAGTAATTCATCAATGACAGGAATGGGGAACTTATCTTTAATAGTGAGCTTGTTGAGCTCCCTATAATCTGGACACATGCGCCATGATCCATCCTTCTTGTGCACCAATACTACTGGAGCAGAGAAAGAACTTTGACTCGGTTGAATTATACCAGCCTCTAGCATTTCTGCAACCATACGTTCAATTTCACTTTTTTGGACATAGGGATATCTGTACGGCCTGATGTTTGGAGGAACACTTCCTGGAATCAGATGAATAGCATGATCATGATCACGCATAGGTGGGAGACCTTTGGGAGTCTCAAATACCTTGGAATGATTGTCCAGGACTTTTTGGAGATCTGGAGAAATAGATGATTCTAATGTGGAAACATCTAGCGAACATAATTGTGCAATTACACCCCTTTGCTGCTTTTTTAGAAGCTTTGTCATACCATTAGAGCTGATTATCTTTCCTGGTTTCCCTGCAATACCCCTTAATTCAACTTCCTTTCCTTCCACAGAAAATTTCATGAAAAGTTCTTGAAAATTAAAAGCTATTGTACCCAAGGATTGTAGCCATTGGACTCCTAGTACAACATCAGCACCTCCCATTGGAATGGAAAGCATTGGGCTAGTCAATACATATTCTCCCATGGATAGCTTGATATTATGGCACTTTCCAGAGCAATTTATTGTTCCTCCATTTGCAATCATCACTTGACACTCTGGTGCTGGATATAGGAAGCAATTCAATTCTTTTGCTACCCTACAATGAATAAAATTGTGGGTGCTTCCTGAATCAATCAACACTATCACCTTTTTCTTCTTGATTTGTCCTTCTATCTTGATGGTTTGAGGAGTGGTAATTCCCGCCAATGCATTACAAGATATGGTTGGATTTATTTGTTCTTCATCTAGGCTTTGTTCCTGGAGTATATCTTCTTCTTTTGACCTTTCTTGCTCCTTTTCTTCTTCCTCTTCACAATCTATGTAGAATAATTTCTTCTCACCACACTTATGACCCTTTGTGTATTTGCTATCACAATTGTAACAAAGCCCTTTTGCTCTTTTTTCTTCCAATTGTTGTGGTGTCAACCTTGTAGGTTGTGGAAGACTATGGGCAACAACACCTCCATCTTTATAGTTGTGAATGGTATGCTTCCTAGTTGCCATAATTTTGCTTTCCATTTTTCTTGCTAACCTGAATGCCTTCTCTAATGAATCAGGTTCCCAAAGGCGAACATCATGTTGGATATTATCCTTTAAAGACCCTATGAACACATCAATCCTATGCTGCTCTGGAATATCTTTTACCCTTATGTTCAATTTTTGGAACTCTTCAATGTGCTCCATTATTGAACCCTTTTGTTTGAGACTTATCAATTGGCTAAAAAAAGTGTTGTTTTTTGTATCCTCATAATGTGCTATCAATTCTTCCGTAAAAATTGCCCAAGTGATAAATTTTTTACGAGAGCAAAGCCATTGATACCATACAAATTGATTTGGTTCCAAATATAAAGTTGCCATACGTACCTTTTGTGTGTTTTGCACATTATTGAGATCAAAGAACTGCTCCATCTGTAATATCCATGTGGCGGGATCCTTCCCATCAAACTTCCTCATATCGATTTTTGGAATATGGTGGGTCTTCGATCCAACATTAGAATCTATGGAATCATGATTAACATTACTTTTGTTCACATCATGAGTTTCCTTTACAACCTTTTCACCATTAGTAAGTATCTCTTGTAGAAAATTTGTCAAATCTGTCTTCAAATCTGCCATGTCTGTCTTCAAATCTGTCTTCAAACTTGCCATGTCTTTCTTCAAATCTGTCTTCAAATCAGTCTTCAAATCATCCATCTTAGCTTCCATGCCCTATATCTTAGCATCTGTTAGCTTTTGTGAGCGTGACATTTGTTGCACTTGTTCTTGTAATTTTGATATATCATGTAGCATTTCTTCCTCTTCTTCATGAGTCATGCTAGAGCTTTCAGGTTCCTTACTAGGCGTTTGCATTTTCTTTCCTCGGGGCATCAGTTACCAATAATAATGCTTTACTAGGCCCTTTGAATTCCTTCAAACCAAGCTTATGCAAAAATAAAAAATAAAAACTACACACCTTTTTTTTTTTACTTTGTAGAAGCCTGATATTGAATCTGATGTACCTCTGTAATTTTGAATCATCCAATTCTGAAATTGTGATTTGTAGTAGCTTTCTGTGTCCTCTTTCCAATGCCACTAGTCTGAACCAAATTGGATTCTCCAAGAAAGAGTTATGCACAATCTCCCGCAGTGACCTTTTTTGAGTGTAATTCAGGAGTCTGCAAAAAGACCAACTTCCGCAGATCATATCTCCGAAAATATTGCGCGAAAAGATCTGTTTGGAGCAGCGAAACCCTAGAATCCAAAGCTCTGATACCAAATGTTATGAAACCAGCTCACAAAAAGATAGAAAAGAGAGATCCACGCCTTAGAATTCAGCCTCTTCGAGGGGGCAACCTCCTTTACATTACATAAATGAACAATTCTTGGATGATACAAATGAAAATACCTCCTTTCTATATATAGGAGTCTAAGTGGTCCCAATACAATCAAAGCCTACATAACAATAATATTGTAGGGCACAACAATAACAATAGTGGGCTTCTATGTGGCACAATAGTAACCATATGGGCACTACATGGGTACATCAATATAAATAAGGGGTATAACTACAATAGTAATGGGGTAATCACTAGTATTATAGGGACCCAACAAACTCCTATCTTAGAGGAACAACCCAAGAGTTAGGCACAAATGCCTAACTTGGAATATTTAATTAATTTATTTATTTTTGGATTTATTATTGTTTTATGAGAGAGGCTAACAACTATCAATCACCAAAAGCCGATCCAGGCCTTATGAAAGGTAGTAAATTTATAGGATGAATGTGGTAGTTTGGGAATTCTTATCCAATTACTAATCTAGGCTTGAGATCCACTTAAGAGGGGAAGATGAGCTCAAAGGACAAGAGATAAGGTGTCCAAGGTAGGATTCGAGCTCTTTATCCATGGTAAATAGTTAAAACTACCTTGGAAGCTTCTGGAAGAGGAAGCTTCAGAAATATTTTTTATTTTTCTCAAATTTTTAGAATCAATGCACCTATAGAAGGGAGCAACAAGTGTTGATCAATGTTGGCTAATAGGTATGCAACATGTGCTAAATGCAGGTGGCTAAATAGGTAAGGTGCGTTGGGGCTAAAAACAATGTTTTTGAGCTAATTGTCCCACAACTCAGAGTTTTTGGAGAACTGATGCTTAAGGCTTTGTGAAGAGGTTATGACAAACTGTTCAAAGATGTTGATTGATCCAATTTGTAGGCCTATCAACCAAATGTGACAAAATGGCTTGTAACAAATACCTTAACTGTTGATTGGCACCAGAGGACTGAACTTGCTGAGAAACTACTAGAAACTTGTAACTTTAAATAGCCAATACCCCAAGGGAAAACATATTTATGTAACAATATGCAAACTAGGGTGAATTGAAAAGATGTATTGAAAAACACAACAAGGTGCACCTAATGGGTAGTCTGAACTGTAGAATGAGTCCAAAAATGAAAATTCTTACTGAATGGAATGGAGGGTACAATGATGTAGATGAAGATGTCCTGATCCCAACGTCATTGGCAGTTTTGTGAAAGGAGATTATTGGCTCCTAAACAAGCCACTAAGAAAATGAAAAAAATGGCCATATATAAGGGTGGGGGGCTAATATGACACCTCATTTGTACTTTGTGGACGTGGACTCTAGAGTAGAGCCCACAAGCCTTTTCATCCATTACGGTCAACTAGTGCACGAGGAGGTACATGTTAGTCACCGTGACATCCCCTTTGTCAATTCAATAGTTTAGGGTAGGTAGGCCATACAACATGGTCTATATGGGCATTTTTAGGAAAAGAAGTAGAAAACCATGCAAGTGACTAGGAGATAGTCGCATAAGGTCACACACGTTTGTGGTGCACAGACATACGAGGGATGTGGTTAGGGTTAAAACGATCACACAATACATGTGAATGTGAAGAAAATAGGCACAAGGCCTCCGGGCCAAAAGCAACGTGGGTAGAGAGTAAACAAATGCACAGTATGCGTGAATGTGGGGGAAACAGTCATGCCATCTGCATGATTGTATGAGAAACACACATGCAAATCCTTTGTTGAGGACCTCGTGGAGAAAGGCTTAACAATTGCGTGAATGGTGCAACTGTATAGGGAATAAGTGTGTGACATCTACGTCCCTGTGTTGGTGATAGACACGTGACCACACGCCTATTTAGGAAACAAAAACGCGGGCTACCAAAAAGGTAGGCTTTTGGCATTGGGGTTAATTTTTTTGTTTTGTCTTTTCTCTTTGGGCATGATGGCTACATGGCAATAACGTTATTGGGATCGAGTACACACGACGATGGCCGTTGATGCACAAACATGTAGTTAGCTTGCGAGATGGGGGTTGTTGAAGTGTGTTTAGAACCCCATGCTTAGGTCGTAGGAGGACTTCTTGCGATTTTTATTAGTCAATGGAGGCCTGAGCGACAAGTTTTCGACATTTGAGGTAAAAATCTAGCATTCACCACGAAGGTGGACATTTACATCGTCATAGGGTTGGTACCTCGAGGCGAGGTTCTAACAACATAGCTCCCTCATGGAGGGGTGGGATTGACTGCATGGGCCCATTAGCACTTCGGGGATGACACATTTGAGTAGGGGGCATCCATATTACGTTGATTATGGATTTGGAGGGGCAAGCTGCAACATCGATGATAGGGCACTTGATGGGGTCAGGAGCCCCCAACCGAATCACATGGATCTAGATTGTAGTGTTGGATAGGGTGTGGGCATGTATCTTCTTTGATTGGGTTGGCTTCCTCCATTGGAGTATGACAGCGCAGCTGACGCAGGTGGCCCATAGGCAGATGAGCATCTTTTGCTACAAGAGCATATTGTGAAACATTCTTTATGAGAGGGTGGTGATGCTGAGACCGGTGATACTGGTGGTGCCTGGGCCACCAAGGAAGCCCCAGATTCAAAGGTAGCCCCCCTTGATGCCCTGAGTAGGTGGGGGAGAGGCTGAGCGATAAAGGTTTCCCATAACTGAGCGTTGGTTTCAGTCCAACCCTCAACTGATTCTAAAGTTTCCATATGTGGGGGTGGACTTCATGGGAGATCCAAAGATGGGATTTCAACATTTTATAGTTTGTACATGTGTTGATTTATGATGTATATTATGCTAATATGATGTATGTTTGCTTGCAGATGTTGGGCCGTGCGGGTGCCCTTTGGGCATGTTTGTGAGCGTTGATCCTCGGCGACTTGGTGGGGTTGGTATTGTTGCAGAGTAGCGATGCTAGAGAGATGATAGAGGAGAGGATCCTACAGCGTGACTGGAGATTGGTGGACCTGTAGAGGGCGGGGGGAGGTTCCAGTGCTTCGGGCAGAGGTTGAGAGGCTACGAGCCCAGGTAGAGGATGTTGAGGATGCATGGGATCACTTGAAAAATATCCTCAAAGGGATGCTTGATGCTGGATGGGCGATGTTGGGGGAGGAGGTCATTGAGAGGATGATGACACGGGATAGAGCGCGAAGCTTGATCCTCGACAAGGTGGCAGTGGCATCGACTATTGCACTAACGATATTGGATCTAGCACAAGGTGAGGAAGGAGGGCCTCTAACAGGTGCAGGTGGTGCAGGGGGCATTGATCCCTGACCTTAGATGTAGGACTTACATGTACTAGGGGAACCACCTGTTATGAGGATGCACCCCTTTTTTATGACTCATTGTTTTGGTTATGACTAACGGATATATATATATTTTTGGATGATATATATATATATATATATATGTGAGTTTTTTTTAGGCTCTCACGATGTGTTTTTATGTATTATGCGTGCATACATGTGATGTGCTTTGCATTTTATTAATGGATATGTTTATTATTCTTTATATGTCTTGATGATGATATATATGTGATGCATGCCAATCTAGGATTTGATTAACAATGTAGTCAACTATATGATTTTGATTTCTTGGTATATGTGAAAATGTGATATGATCAAAACGACGTGCTAACCTTTGTGCATGTAGGTATTTCCAGAAAAATAAAGGCTCACATATCCTGAAGGTTATGTTTAGCTGCGAAACAACGAGCTGGGAATCAAGGAAAATGTGCATATCACTAATACTTAGCTACAAGGAATCGACCAAGAGGCCCATGACGACATTGTATTCGACTTGATTATTAGTGGATGACCCAAAGCAGAGGCCATTTTGGTGGAGAATCCTTTGATCAAGAGAGTATATGGCCCAGGCTGCTGCAGTGAGATTTTGCGACCATCGAGAAGCACTGTTAGCGAACCCATGGTGGTAAGATGACACATGATCCACCTGTGACAAAGGGTGAGAGTATGGATTTTTACAATACATCCATGATGAGGTGATCATCATAAAAATAAGTCAAGGTGCATGTTTCTACATCATAAGGCTTAAGTGAGGGTTATGGGAATAATTTTTTAAGGTAGAGCCTGTTGACGGGGTCTTTGAGACATGTCCCATCAGGCTCTGCCAACATGTAGGTGTATTTTAATAGACAATGTTTAATGATGTAAGGTCCTTTCCATAAGGTCTCGAACTTGTCCAGTCCTAGTGATTCCTTGGTAACGTTGAACTGAAGTACAAGATATCCCTCATTAAATGTGCAAGGAGTGATGTTGTGATCAAAAGACACTTTGATTCTCTTTTTATGGGCTTTATTGTGTTGGAGGGATTCACACCGACTTCCATTGACATATTCCAGTTGTACTAGTCGATGTTCTAGGAATGAAGTTTCTGGGAGAAGCTCAATGGCAGTGCATAAGGTAGGAATCTCACACTCTATCAGGAGCATGACTTTGACACTGTATACTAGGTGGAAAGGAGTAAAGCCTGTGGGTGTTTTGGTCGATGTGTGGTATGCCCAGAAGGTGGAAAATAGCATGTGATGCCAATTGGTTTTGTGCTTGTTCGCCATACATTGTAACATCGCCTTGGGGGTTTGGTTGACAACTTCTAGCTGGTCGTTAAACTGCGGGTAGTACGGGGAATAAAACTCATGTGAGAAGTTGTTGTTGCTACGACAATGACCCTCCAATTTGTTTTCCTAAATCAATTTTGGAGCCTACGTGAATTGTTGTTCCAAGCTACCTAGTGTCGTCACATTAATTGATTTTCTATTCTTATTTTTTCTCTAAGTGTCGCATCCTCTTAAGTCAATGTTTTTTAAGTGTCGTAAACTTACATTTAGGAGTGCTTGTATTATCTTGTCTAAGGATAGGTGAAGTCATAAATTTTATTGACTTAGAAACTAGCATTTTTTTCCATGCACACACACAAAAAGCAAACAAAAGTAAAGAAAAACACTTTTAAAGAAAAATCACACTTCAAGATCATGAAGAATTGCTCTCATGTTGAGCGCACTCCTTCAAGATGAACAACTGTGCCCTGCTTGGAGCACACTCCTTCATGCTCATCAGTCGCCCTCACTCGAGCACACTCCTTCATGCTTAGCCAGTCGCCCTCACTTGAGCACACTCCTTCATGCTCAACCAATCGCCCTCACTCGAGCACACTCCTTTAAAACAAAGACATGAAACACTTTTAAAGAAAAAGCACACTTCAAGATCATGAAAAGTTGCTCTCATGTTGAGCGCACTCCTTCAAGATGAACAATTATGCCCTGCTTGGAGCACAATCCTTCATGCTCAGCAGTTGCCCTCACTCAAGCACACTCCTTCATGCTCAGCCAGTTGCCCTCACTCGAGCACACTCCTTCGAAACAAAGACATGCACGCTTCCAAACTCATGCATGCGCTTTCTTGTTGCATGTCGGTGCACTCCTAGAAAATAGGAGCCCAGTTCATTTCACTTAATTAACTCATTCACTCGTCGATAAGTGGAGAGCATGCATAGTATGTATTTGCATATAATCTATTTATAATCAACCTAGTTAATCATTTTTTCTCATAATCATTCTCATATGGGTTGGATGCACATCTATGGATCAAGAAGCTCTTCGTCGATCTTCATTCCAAGTAAGTTTTGCATATTGATTCTATTGGTTTCGTTTGTTGTTTTTCCATCAATCTTGCTTTCCTTGCTGGAATTTCTTTTATTTTCAGTTTATTTACTGGCATTTCAGTTCATTATTGCTTCTACAAGTGTTAAATTGTTCTTGCAGGGGTGACTCTTCATATTGTAATCATGATTACGACAAAATCTATAAAACTTGTAGATCTTTCCTCTCAACATTTATATCATTCTATCTGTTGTTGGACTTTTCCTTGAGCCATTCCAAGATAGAGCATACTTCTGGAAGCAAAGACTTGACTAACTCAAAAAATTGCACCCAAAAAAGACAATTTTTCCTCAAGAGCGCACTGTGTTGTCACAAAGAATTGCCCCCTCCTTGAGCACATGAGCACACCCTGAAGGCTTGAGTGTTTTTCCTTTCATCTCTTCAACATGCGCCCTTGCGTCCTGCTTGTCATCATAAGCACATGAGCGCACCTTGAAGGCCCGAAGGCCTGAAGCCTAACCTCTTCGTCTCTTCGGAGTGCGCCCTTGTGCCCTCTTAGTCTCTTTGAGTGCATGAGCACACCTTGAAGGCTCGAATGATTTTCCTTCATGCTTCGTTAGTGCACCTTGCTCCCTTGATGATCTATCCCTCTTTCTTGAGCGCATGAGGACACCTCAAAGCCTCAAATGACCCTTGAACTTCCCTTCATGATCTGATAGTGCAAACTCCTTGTTTTTATACATATTTCCTGCTTGAACAAGTAGTTGTGTCTCGTCGTCTATAGGCTTATATTATCATTTACATTTGATGGCTCTTTGAATATGATTTTCTAAGTTACTTCCTATAATGGATAGAATATTTCATAAAGCTAATGTTTGTCGCCATGAGTGTGCTTCCACATACAGGTGTTTGAGTTGCCAGTCTCTTTACTCTTTCATCATCTATTGGAACAATGCCTCCCTCTACACGTCGAGTAGCCTCCAAAGAAGCCTCATAACCAAGAAATGAAGAAGAAGTAGAAGCTAAAAAGCCTATCATCCCCATTCTTGCAGATACACAGTGATCCATATAAAATTCCACTGAGCTCATGCGGAAAGACATCAAAGACACATTCATGTAGAAAAAATTCTCTAAAAACTTAGAAGATTTGGAAGTATACATTAATATCAAGTGGTCCAAGATACACAAGACTGCGTGCAGGTTCCTAGGCATTCCTTGTGCAGAACTGATTGAATGGATTCTTATACACATGGATGACTCTGGTTTGGTTCTTCATAGTTAAAGCGGTGGTCAACTCACCACCTATTATGGAGAAGACATGCAAACCTATTATAAGATGAAAAATTCCACTAAATATGCCAATAACAAATTTTACACTAGATGGGTTGATCTTAACACAAGTGACATCATTAAATCTTGGTGTCGAGAGCCTGCTAAGTTTCGACACCACCCATCTATAGTTTACCCGACCAGGATTCTCATAGATGTATATCAATATCTCATCACTATGTGTTATAGGTTGCACGAGCGAAAGAACACTGAAGTATTTGAAGAGAACTTGATATATATGCTCAACATGGTGGTCACCCGTGGCAAAGTCTTCAATTAGGAAAATATACTATCTTTTGAGTTGCAACACCACATTGGGTAGGCTAAAGCATCTTTGAGGTCAAACCAGGCACCATAGTTCTACATGTCTTCATTTCTATTAGATGGGATCTATGCATGATATGCATTCCCAAGAATGTATGGGAACTAGACCCCACAAGATAAGTTTCCAATTTACTTCCACTGCAGGGTGTTGTCTGACTTGAGTTTGAGAGGAGCATATGACAGGTTGGCAAAGCATTTCTTTGCAGTCATATTCCATATGATATATGAGATCGATCCTCCTTGCATGACTGACCAAGTGAAGGAGTCATTACATGATATCGCGGATTGGTTTGCTGCGCCTGAAGGTACATACATCCAATCCTTTGGATGTCAGATTTATCCTCATCTCATTCCATGATAAGTAACTAATAAGGTCGTCATGCCAGAAGTGGCTTATTGGTTGAATAAAGGGTTATCTAGAGTCCTTCATAGAAGGAAGAAAGCCCCATCGCCCACTTTCCCTTTGAGGATTAGATTGTATGAGCTAAAGAGCCATAAGGTGACAGAGGAAAATATTCAGGAGCTAGACCACTTGCACTTTGTAGTTAAGGACTTTGGATATGATCCTAGGAGAGTGTGCAAGCAGCATTGTGACATGATTGGTTTCAATTGGGGATATTCATTAATGTCTACTGCAGAAGATGAGAAGGTGAAGAAATGGTACAATGCAGTAAGAAAGACACATCCAGGAATTGAACCCAATTCCCCTCAAGTTTCACTAGCCCAAGACATACAGGTGTAGGAGGAACTGCAAACAACTGCTCAAGCAAAGAATGTATCTCCCAGGAAATGGATCAAGCATGATTCGACAGGAGAAAGTAGTAGGAAATGGAAAGTTTAATCTTTGACCAAAGAAGCTATTTAAATCAAACAGGAAAAGAGAGAATTAGAGGCAAAGGTGCAACAAGAAGAAGAGGAGAAGAGGAGGCAAGAAGAGTTGCTCAAGAAGCAGTGGGAAGAAGAAGAGGAAAGGAGGAGAGTAGAAGAAGAGAGACAAAGGAAGTCACAGGAGGAGGAAGAAACACAGAGGCTAGAGGAAGAACAATTGACTCAGGAGATAGAAGAAGAGTTGGAGGAAGATGATACCATCCAACCCATAGATGATGAACCAGGTTCTCTAGCAGAACCTCCTCTTACGGGTGGCCATATCCCATTTAACGAAATGAGATTCACACCTCCACCTAAAGACAAAGTCATGGATGTGTGTAAAGTTATGTTTGATTAGCTTAAGAAAAGGATTGTGCAGCAAAGGCAAAGATACTTCCAAAACAATCCTCAAAATCCAGTCTTTGTATCCACAAAAAAGGTGATAATTGTTAATACTAGGAGGAATCCCTGGGCAATCATGGCAGCTAATGTTTCTTTTGTTGCAACACAAGACAACTCTGAATATCTGTTGAATGATAATGCACGACTTAGGAAGGATTTGGTTGCAGTAAAGAAACAAGAGGAACATATCACTGCGGAAAATGATCAACTATCTTCCCACAACTTTAACATGGCAAAATGACAGTCAACCATACAGGAGGAATTGGGGCCAGAGGATACCATAGCGAAATTGTATGATGAAATGATACTTCTACAACAAGTAGTGGCACCCCTTGTTGGATTCAGGAGAAAGCACAAGAAGTCTTAAAGCTCATGAAAGTGGCAAACAATGTTGTTGATCAACTCCAAGAATGGGTTGCCGAATATTTGGATGTTCCACAACAATTGGTTAGAAACAACAAGATTGCCACAAAGATTGACAGAGTAACTCGCAACTACATTTGTCTTAGAGAACAATCGGCTAATACCATTGTTTCTTATGGTCAACTGCACAACGGTTTTGAGTCTCTAGCATGAAAACATGGGATGCCTTCAATAGGATCACTTGAATAAATAAGAGGCAGGGAAATCATCTTTCAAGAAATAAGGCAGTACATAGAACAAATCAAGCAAGCATCGGAACAAGAAGGCTTGGAGATCACTAAAGAAATTATACTACAATATGTCATCGCACTAGTCAAATCTCACATGAAACTATGATGGATATGAAATAGTGTGTTGGAAATACTGACCCGGGGGGGGTGAAGGGTGACTCAATATTCCTTAGCAATTAGCACTTTTAAATATTTTCAAAGCATTAGTCAATCTTCAATTATTCTTAATGTTTATGCAGTACTAACAATAAATAAAAGAACACAGTAGAGACAATAATTTTAAGTGGACAACCCCCTCCGGGTCAAAAACCACCGAACACTTTTCTAATAAATTTTTTAATCTTCAGCCCCAACTGAAATGAAAGCAACAACTTCCTAGAATTCTAGAAAAGAATTCTTCTCTAGCTCTCGTTGGAAGGATGCCCCAATGCCCTGGTTTCTTTAGTAGTCAACTGAATGGATGCCTCAACATCCTAGACCAACCTACCACCCTGAAGTGTGCACAAGCTCCAACCTGTAGGCAACTTCATACACCAACCTAACACTTCCCCGCCACCCTATAATGACCAAAAATGAGACAAGAGTGTGGACTCTCGTACCAAGGACAATGATCCACGATACAATACGATTTACAATGATTTTCTTGTACTTGACTAAACAACAATCACACTATGACCTGCAACCCAACATCATCCCAACAAAGACTCCTATACCTCCCAATAATGCCTTATCGACTCTAGGCAGATTGACTCTTTTGCAATAATGACTCTTCCAATGATGACATTTTTACAAATGACTCTTTTACAACTTTACAATGATGACTCTTGGCCTTGACACTTCTTCACAATATACGGATGGCTGTCATGTCTTCAAAGGGCGTCCCATTGCAATGCTTCCTTTGATTTGATACTTCTGCTCTTGAATTCTTACTTGAAGTTGCACTTGAATCTTCTTCTACCTACATGCAAAATTTGCTTGACGAAACCGATCCCAAAACAAAACAAAATACCCTTCAACTTACATATGCCTGCAAAACACATGTAAGCGCATAATAATGAATAAATAGAAATTAAAATTACAATGCATACCTAAAGTGTGTTTTTCACTTTTGTTGTTGACTTGTTTCAGTAGTAGAAAAAGATTCCCACTCTTGATATAGGCCTGGATTCTATGCAAGACTATATCCAAAACTGACCTAAAGATATATACAATAAAAACCGATGACATACCCTAGACTTGTGATGGACCAAGTTCTAAGTACAACAATAGAGACCATTCCATCAACTATGAAAAGACAAGTAACATGAACTTACAACATCATATAGATTTAGCAAACTTGCTGTAGCGTCAAGAATGTGTAGTATCAAGAATAGGACATCTGAAAAACTAATTATGACATATAGAGACATAGAGATATAACCGAGACACTGTATATACTTACATTGTCTTGCAAAAACATATGTCAGAGATGATACTCAAAATTCAAATGTAAACACTAATCATACATACCTTGCTGTAGGAGACTTACCCTTGACTGTTGATGTGCGGTCCTTACTGCAGTGATCCTTGAATTTATGTTTTTTCTTTCCATCTAGGAGCTCTATATTGAATCTGTTGTATCTATGTAATTTTAGATCTCCAGGGTCTGAAACTCCATCCTGTGGTAGCCCTCTAAGTCCTCTTTCCAACCCCACAATTTTGATCAAGATTGGATTCTTCAAGAAAGAGTTATGCCCAATCTCCCCCGATGACCTGATTATATACTAGTTCAATAGAGCGAACTTGTACGAAGTGCCATGTAATAGTCCAAAGTAAATATAATATTAATTCCCTAATTAAAATCATAATCAAACAAATAATCACATACATATATTACCTGTGATCGAAATCTGCCAAATGGCAACAAGGTTTTGGGGACGACTCTCCACCCAACCGTAGGCTCAATTGTGCAAGGATTTGCTATAACTGACCACCCCCGAGCCCTCAATCAACGTACTACTGCCACTGACTCCTAGGTCTTAAAACACCATTCTCCCAAGAGAATGAAAGATAGAAACTTGGAAAGATGGAATGCCTCCCATCCTCCTCACCCTCTAATAAATAGAGCAAACATCGGATGGGGAACCACATGCACACACTCCAAGCGTCTACATGCAACTTTGATTTTTAGCTTTCTTTACTTTTATTTAGCTTTCTTGTTTTATTTTTTCCTTTTTCCTGCTTTTCTTGTGTTATTTCTATTTATTCTTATTTATAGAATAACCATTTTTTTATTTTTATTATTATTTATTATTTATTTTGTATATATTTTTAATATCATTTATGATTTATTATTTTTATTATTTAAGTGATTTATTATTTATTTTTATTTACTTCATGTTGCCAACACCCTCTGTTGGACTAGTATAACTAGCAGGCATCGAAAGTCCCCAACAACTCGAGAAATCTCAAGGAATCTCTGTCCTTTTTCCCACTTTCGGCACCAGGCATAAGCCTGACCCGGTCTGTATCCTAGTCCAAGGCTGGCCCCAAGGTTCGCGCCTGACTCAGACCTAATCTGCCCCAAGGCAAGCATCCGGTCCGGTACTCAATGATCCCGTGCATCTCGCAGGCTAGCCCACTCCCTCCACAACTACTAAGGCGCACAACCCCAGGCATCAAAGTCCTTTACATCCCTTCTAGACTTCGTCATCCCAATCCAATAACAGGCACCTAGCCTAGAACATCAGGCACTTGGCCTCCTCAAGATGGTCTCATAACTCTTCAAGAGCTATCCATCAAGAGCTATACACAAGACAAAGGAACCGCTGGCATATGTAGTGTTGATTGAGTTTTGTCCCCAGCCCATATGGTGTTACTTATTCTCCCTCGTGCGTATGGGCTCGCACGAGATCATCAAATAAACGGCCCTCTCGACCCATTTGTGGAGTCCTGTGAATCATCACACCTCAACATGCATCCAATGCATTAACCATACCATCATAGTATCATAGGAAATAATCCACATGCCAAGTCTTGCATGTCATCATGAGAACGTTCATCTTTGTTAATCGTAACATTATGAATAATAACGAACTGCATGCTCATGCATGTCATAGATTTGTACGCAACTATCGCATGCTTCAGTTATACCATCAACATAATTATATCAAAGACATATCATGACTTCACATAATTGAACCACATGTCAATAATCCTCATATTATAGCATCATAATTCCTATGCCACGTTATGCATATCATATCCATCATGAGTATTGAACATTAAATACCTATCATCACGTAGTAAATGAATATGTCAATATACCTTGACATAACGTCATAATACCTGTGCATATCGCTATTATCATATGGATACATTATCACTATAAGAACCATATGTACATCATTATCTTCCTACCATGATATCATGAAACATATGTTTTCATCAAGTTGTCAATTACTTTTCAATAATCATTTCCACTTCTTTCTACTAGGTAGCTGATCATTTACCCCATCGGTATAATCATCTAAGTACATGAACCTCATGATCTTGAGTCTTAATGTCTCATTATACCATCATTATTTAAATCCAAATTAAAATCCCTTGGTTTTACATCCAATTACCCTTTGGCTTACTGATTCCAATACCGCTATATGCAATTGTATATAAACACTATTTCATCATGATTTAACTTTATATCATGCTTAATTTACTTGTATGAGGATTTGTTGATCCATGTTGACTTATTTAACAATTAGCACTTCATGCACAAAATATTTTCTTATCTCGTCGAGTTCGTCAAGTTCGTATCTCAATACCACTTGATTGCTTTATCATAAATTCACCCTTCCTCAAGTTGGGCAAAAGACTCTTTCTTATTAAATAGTATCATTATTTTAGATTTTGAAACAGTTGGAAACACTACTATCATCATTGTCCATGAAAACTTAAATGTGAGGTGTTATGTGGAAACAACCTCTTTTAACGTTATGGGAAGTCCTACTCATGAAATAATGAGTGAAAATTAGTCAAGGACAACCTCTATTAATTGACTTTCACTTCTTTTGTCATTATGTACGCAATCCTTCTCAAGGTATCCTTATAAAATTTCTAGCAACATTAAGATAGCTACCAAGTGTAATCTTCTTATCTTTTCCTGTTTTAAGATAAAATCTCTTGATCCTTCATCTTGTTATCCATAATTCATTCATATAGTTAGTCACTTATGGAAAACTTTACAATGTGGCTCTCCCATTGTTATAGATGTTGTTATGCACACAACTTATCTTCTCCATTCTATTTTATCATACCTTACAGGTTCCTAAAAATGACCTCCATGATTTTTCAACTTCACTAGTTGATTGTCAATATTTTCTTCTTTATGTGCATCATCCTCTTATAGTGATACGTTTAGAGTACCAAGTTATGATTATACCAAACTCTTCCATTATGTTCTAAAATAGGTTGTCTCTTCTTACTAATTTCTTACCCTTGTTGTGATACTTCTTCTCTACCACCTTAAGCATCTGACCCAAGTTGGCCATAATCACATGAACTATCATTAGTTATCATCCTTTTAGAAGAAAAATGCAAGTTTCTCCTTTCCATTTCTCCTTAGACAACTTTATCCACTATATGCAATTATACTCATCATCTAAACTGAAATCCAAATCTGTACGATTTGCCACTGAGACTAAAATATACCATCCTGTGGTTTATATATATATACTGCAAACCCAACTGATTACTCAAGAATGAAGGGGACTTCAATGGTAGCTTGATGATGTTTAATAAATGATATGAGTAGTAAATGAGCAGATACATGTAATCTGAATGGCAATTGCAATGCTTTATTAGAAGATCATATTGAGAGAATTGTGTTCTTGCAATAATAGACCAGAGAAATGCCAAGCAATTGCTATCGCTAAAGGACAATGAGAATAGCAATCCAACCCAAATAATTAGTGAATAGTATGATCAACATTCAAGGAATGTTATCTCTGTGTTTTTAGATCAGATTGAACAATAAAATAATGAACAGATGCAAGTGAACAACGATCAGCTAAAGGTAATAAGATATCAGAGTTTATCCATTGTGAATTGGAACAGATTTCACTATTTTAGAGCACTTTAATTGGTGACAATTTCAACTTCAATTATCCAATTACTTCAAGTGCTATGTAAACTGTGTTGTAAAATGAACCGGTGGTGAGTAGTTACACCAGCATTAAAGATTTGTTACAAAAACATGCCAGTATACCATATCAATAGTGTGATCTTTCAGAGAATTATACATCGTCAATTATGGGTAGATTATCACCATCAAGATTATAAGATTATATACTTTTCCAATGAATCAATGAGTCATAATAAAACTATATCTTAATTATGTGACTCATTTAGAATTTCGCTTTGTTATATGGTTGTAATGGAGAGAGCTATGCAAGCACAAACAACTCAAAAAAATGAGATAGTGGTTTTACCATGTAATGAGATTCTAATGAGAGTAGAGAACCACCGAGGAAAGGACCGGTATCCAAACCAAATAATCTGTTGTCTATAATGATGCATGAGAAAACCAATGAGGAACTAATGAGTGCACCAAACTTTAACTTATACCAGCCAAACACTTACAGTTGATCCTCCAAAACAAATGGTGATACCCCTTGAATTTCAGGTCTCACTTATTTAATATCAGAGTTTTGTAATGATTCTTAAGAAATAAGCTAGTTGTAGCTAATTTAACAAGTATATCAGTCTACCAAAGCCAGATCAGTTATCAAAATGTGATGAAAAAGAAAGTTGATGAACTGTAAAGAAAAGAAGGTTGATCTAGAGACCTTGTACGAGAAATAAAAACACTACTGTAACTCAAGATTCATCACTGAAGAAGCATAAAATAAGAACCAATATACTCAATAATAATTATTATCAAAGTCTAATAAGGTTAATAAGTTATCCTTATTATCAGAGTTTATGAGTTTAATAAGATATATTTTTATCATAAATCATCAACAATCACAATACTTAAACCATAAATTACAATAATTAAACCATAAATTATCAACAATCACAAATTTTGTAGTATAAAACCATGGAAAACATGAGTTAGAAGGTAATAATGATGTCAGAATAAAACTTAGAGAATTGTCTCAATGTAAAATCCAAATTCGAATGACTAAAGCTTAAGAATATTGGTGGCATTATTGTGTTAAGAAGGTACTTGAATTTCGAAAGAAATTTATTCATCATTATATGTCACACCAATATTAATTCTACAGATTCATGATTTTTAAGGATAAAGATAAATTGAAATTTTGTGTTGTAGAGTGAAATATTTAAGTATCTGTTTAAGCAATCATAACTTATGTTAGAAGAATTAAATGGATTGCTTTTAACAAAATAAATTGTTAAACAAATTTATTGAATGTATATTGAAATTCTTATGGCTATTAAATGATTACTCTAAGGGAATTTAAGAAATCAAACAATCGAAGAAATATTCCACACCAGAACAAGAAGAGACACCGCCAACCAACCCAAAACCAGACCGGATGACTGGGAAGGTTATCCCTCCCCAACACAAAATAAAATCATTTTATTAATTATATGGCCTACTTGCAAGTGCACCCCCGAAGGCAACACCATATCAAATCCCTTAAATTACAATACATTTAGCCATATTAATTTCCGGGATAAGACATAAAATTCCCTGCATGTGTATAAAAACCCAATACATCATATTAAACACAAGCAAAGGTGCAACATTTTTGCTGCTATAACTGATACACCTGTTACATCTGCTAACTTCTGATATCTCATAAACGGAGATGATGCTCGCCTGAATAAGAAATGCTCAATTGAAAGCATAGAATGAGGGGTCATATTGCACAACAACGACCAATGTTTATCGATCAAGACAACATAATGTGTGGGAGGTCTATAGCAAATATGGATTCAGACCTTACGAGAAAGGGGGAAACTCAAATAATTTCAATACGACTGTAGGCCGAGGGAAAGTAATAACAAATCTTCTAATATTGCCATACCAGAAAAAAAGGGATGGAAGAATTTCTATAGTCTTAATGCTATTTTCCAGAGTGATGAAGTCGCTGCAATCAGATACGGATGTACACATCGCATATCACATTTTTCACTTCTTCTTTTTTTGTCTCGCCTGCTAGAAGACCCGAAAACCGACAGACGCGCTCCATCATCAAAGCCACTCTGAAGTATTGAAGACCATCATCAAAGCCAATTGAAAAGTTGGGTGTGAATACAATACCAGTTCATTCATTTCTTTAAAGCTACGGGGATAGCAGTTCTTATTGATGAATTGGAGAAGTTGAAACAACCTTTGAGTAATGCTCTCAGGGAAGAGCTTGCAGAACGGGAGAGGGAATACGTGGATTCTGTTCTCAAAAGACTAGATGAAGATGGCGACTCTACAAGTGGTAAGGGACACAGTTCTGTAACTGATAAAGAACACAGCTTCACCGATGATGGAGGCTTAAATAATGAGTATTCTGATGGAAAAGGAATTATGACAAATGGATGCTCCGAAGAGTCTAGAAAGGGCCACGACGAGAGTTCTGCAGTGGAGCAATGTATTCTGTGTAATTATAATACCGAGCAGATCCAAACATATATTGGAACACTGAGAAAATCTGTGCAAACTAATATCAATTTGAATGGCATGTGCCAGAAGCTTCTAAGGTTGTCAGATGATCATCCAGTTGCAAAACCAAATCGAGTTATGACCTCATATAATGATGAATTTCTTACATCAGAATTAGACAGACAAGTTTTTCTCATAAAAGAACAAGATTAAGGGTTAGATGCGCTTAGTGCGAGTGTTGAGAGACTTGGCGTGTTGGTCTCGCATTACATGAGGAGCTCATGGGACAGGAAAGAATTATGGGTCTCTTGATATAATTTCCATTGCAGACCTCTTGAAGGTTTTGTATTTTGCAAAATTATTCAATGTCACGGAGGATGCTACAGATCATCTCCGAGAAGAAGATATTGATGCATAATCGATGATTGGATCATTTATGACATCGAGGCCACCTAATGCAACTACTTCACACAAGGATGCCTTTCATATTTGTGTACATCATGCAAGGAAGTGGTTGTGCGACTCGGACCAGCCCATTCATCCTTATAAGAATTTGAGGGAGAGACTGAACAGGATTCTTGACAAAAAAAAAAAAAAATCCCGGACAAAAATGAGCCTGCAAACAATGGCTAACGAATTAATGAAAACAAATCAGAATTGCGGAAATCTAGAAACATCGATTCCAAATTTCAGTTTCCATGGAAATTACTTGTAGGAAAATAAGCATCCTGTGACTTTCAGAAAAAACAAGTTAAATATTCCGACAATTTTTTTTATTTTTTTTTAGATGCCCATAGGCCCTAAGGGTTGAGCCCCACTCTGATACCATATGTAACAGTCCAAAGTAAATATAAAGTTAATTTCATAATTAAAATCATAATCAAACAAATAAGCACATACCTAATTACCTGCGATCAAAGTCTGCCAAATGACAACAAGGTTTTGGGAACGACTCTCCACCCAACCGTAGGCTTAATTGTGCAAGGATTTGCTACAACTAGCCACCTCCGAGCCCTCAATCAACGTACTAATGCCAGTGACTCCTAGGTCTTAGAACACCATTCTACCAAGAGAATGAAAGATAGAAACTCGGAAAGATGGAATGCCTCCCATCCTCCTCACCCTCTAATAAATAGAGCAAACATTGGATGGGGAACCACATGCACACACTCCATGTGTCTACATGCGACTTTAATTTTTAGCTTTCTTTACTTTTCTTTTGATGTTTTAGTTTTCTTGTTTTATTTCTTTTCTTTTCTTTAGCTTTCTTGTTTTATTTTCTTCATTTCCTGCTTTTCTTGTGTTATTTCTATTTATTCTTATTTAGAGAATAACCATTTTTTATTTTTATTTATTATTTATTATTTATTTTGTATATATTTTAATATCATTTATGATTTATTATTTTTATTATTTAAGTGATTTATTATTTATATTATTTATTATTTATTATTAAGGGGAGGGATATTACATGCCACGTGTCACTGTTGTGACCTTAGGTCCTGAAAACGCTACTCAACAAACTACAGTCCGTCCTCTTTCTCTGACTATTTACGAAATTTGAATCCAATGCTCAGAGAGAAAGTTATGATGATTTTACCAATGTCACTTGTTTGACATGGAATTCAAGAGCCTGCAAAAACCCTAACTTCCTCATATCATATTTCCGAACATATAGTGAATCAAGATCTGAAATTTGGTTAAGAGGTTCATCACAATTTTGGCTCAAATGGGTTTTAATTTAAGCTTCTGAAGCTTCGCAAAAACAAAGTTATAGCGAAAATGTCACAATGACCTGTTTGAAGCCACAAAATCCCTACTAGAGGAGGATATGAGGGTCATTATTTATATGAATGTCTTGAGTTGAGAGGGTCCTCAACAAGTGAACATTTGAGGGGAAAAAAGATTTATTAATTATTGACTATTCAATTACCACAACCAATTATGAGTGCCATTCCAAAACCCCATAGGGTTTTAGCCCACTAACTGGGGTTACTAACTCAAACATGAATATCTCTCAAACCGTGAAGAATTACTTGGCATGCCATATATCAATGGAAACATCTCGATGAGTAGAAGATCCTTGACTCAAAATAGAGTAAGTTGTCAAGTCAAATTCCCATGCAATATCAGGGTAGCTCTTGGCGCTGCTTGGGTTGACATCAATGACAACCACTAATCAACAATCTCCCCCTTTGGCATTGATAGCAACACAAGTACCCCCCCTGTGATTATGACACCTCTTCCTACTACCTTCTCTCCCCCCTTGTCATCAATGGCAAAGGGTAACTCCCCCTGACAAACAGCCATCTTGCAGACCTGTACACACCTCCACTCTCCTTTCTACTCGAGTAGATAAGAGAAAGAGTCTAATGAAAACTTGGGAGAATCCCAAGCTTTTGGCGAAGATACTCAAATGCTTCACGAGGTAATGGTTTGGTAAAGATGTCAGCAATTTGTTCCTTTGTGCCAACATATTCAAGTTTGATATTCTTTTCAGCGACCTGCTCTCTAACGAAATGATATTTAATCGGAATGTGCTTCGTTTTGGAATGCATCACAGGATTCTTAGAGATACTGATGGCGTTGGTGTTATCGCAAAATATGGGAATAGGCTCATCGAACTTGACTTGAAGATCTTGCAAAGTTTTCTTCATCCAAAGAACTTGAGTACAACAAGTTGTTGCCACGACATATTCTGCTTCTGTTGTGGATAACGAGATTGAAGACTGCTTTTTACTTAACCATGAAACAAGAAAACCACCTAGATAGAATGTTGCTCCATTGGTACTCTTACGATCATCAACACTTCCTGTCCAATCTGCATCTGTATAAGCTTGGATGACTAGATCATTTCCTTTGGGATACCATAGACCATATTTCGTTATGCCCTTAAGATACCGAAGAATTCTTTTGACGACAATAATATGAGATTCTTTTGGTGCTGCTTGGAATCTTGCTACTTGTTCAACTGCCTACATCACAAGAGGTCAGGAGGTTGTCACATATAAGAGACTATCAATCATGGATCTATACAACCTTTGGTCCACATCCTTTGATGAAATTTCTAAGGTTAACTTGCAATATGTTACCATGGGGGTAAGGACTGGCTTGCAATCTTCCATCTGGAATTTCTTGAGCATTTATTTGATGTACTTGGTTTGATATATGAATATTCCTTTATCCTGCTGAGAAATCTAAAGCCATAAAAAGTATTTCAGTTCGATAATCATAGACATTTCAAACTCACTTTGCATTTTGTGGCAAATTATTTACTTAATCTGTCATCACTGCTTCCAAAGATTATACCATCCACATATACTTCGATAATTTTTAGGTTATCTCGATCCACTTTCACATAAAGATTGTTGTTAGTGCTTCCTTTCTTGAATCCCTGTTGATGTATATATTCGTCAAGATGAGCATACCAAGCCATAGGAGCTTGCTTGAGACCATATAGAGCTTTTTTAATCTGCAGACATAGTCTTCTTTGTCAGAGAGCATAAAACCTTCGGGTTGTTCAATGTAAACTTCTTCCTCCAATTCACCATTTAGAAAAGCCAACTTAACATCCATTTGGTAGACCTTGATTTTTCTCGAGCAATCAAAAGCGAGAAATATCCTAATAGCTTCCATTCTGGAAATGAGAGAAAATGTTTCTTCAAAATCTATTCCTTCAACCTGTGCATATCCTTTGCAAACAAACCTTTCCTTGTTCCTGGTAACCTATAATCCTTCAACTGTTTTGCTCACCCTGGACCTGTAATGAAACTGCCATCTTGTTCAAACTACCTTTCTGTCAATCGTAGACTTGTGCCATATACTGTTGCATAGAATCCTCCTCTACAAACATTAAGGAGTCAACAAGCCAGATTGTTCAAAATAGTGAGTCACCTAACAGGCCATCTTGACTTGAGTCATTATCTGAAGCAACTGCTAATTCCTCATGACCTTTTTCTTTTACAAATCCTGAAAGCATAACTATTGAAACCTTGTTATCTGCTTTGTTTTCATGTACCTGTTTCCTTTTCCAGACCTTCTTATTCCTGCAATCTCGAGCCATGTGCCCATAGTTATGATACTTGAAGCATTCAATGTTGTCCATAGGTGATTCCATCTGATATCTGCAACCGCAAGCGCTATGGCCATAGTTATGGAAATTGAAACATTCAATGTTTGGCCCATCTAGCACATATTCTCTTTTGACAAAATCATTGTGGAACCTGTCTCGTGATCCTGCAAACTTGCTTCTAGGGTTTTGCAGATAATGATTGTACGTGTCAAAAACTCCACAATCCCTAGCCATATGTTCATAGTTAGCACATAAAAAGCAATAACCATTAAATAAATGTGCGTACCTGAATGGTTAATTCGAATGTGATGGTCCTTGATAGTTGTACATGGCAATAACTTTACAATCCTTGGCAATATGTCCATATTTAGCGCATGAAAAACAATAACCATTAAATAAACGAACATACCTGGAAGATTTTTCATTCTTCTTTGGAGGCGGTGTTGTAGTTTGTTGTGGTCCTTTGTTCTTGATTGATTTGGTCTTGTTACTTGGAGTTGCAACATTCTTCTTTGTCTTTTCACTTTGATCAACTTCCTTCTTAAAATCATCTTGCAAGGATGTGGAGCTTGTACCTTCATCAACTAGAGCTTTACCATCTTTAATTGCCTTCGTTTTTGCTTCTTCATTTGTCTTATCTTGTAATTGTTCCTTTTGCGATCCCTTGAGTTTGTTGATCTCATCACGGGTTGCATCAAGTTCTTCTTGTTTTTGAGCAAGATCTCCTTGAAACCATCTTTTCAAGATCTTCCTTCTTTTTTCTGCCTCCTCAACCTGTAGCTTGAGAAGAGTGGTCTTCTCTACTTTTCTATTGAGAACTTGTATATGTTCCTTCTTCTTCTCATTTTCAATCTTGAGCCTGCTTATTTCTACTGAAGATGTTTATACTTCCTTTTGCTTTTGGTCAATAGCGGATATGTATCTTTCATCAAATTCCTTCCTTTCAATTTCTGCTTCCTGGATCTATTGTGTGATCCTGCGAATCTCTGCAAATGCTGTGTCGAGTTCTTGTTGCTTCTATTGGACTTCTCTCTTGAAGTCTCGTGTCGTTGTATTCTTGATTTCTTCCAATTGAGTTCTAGGACTACTAATCATCTTCTCATATTCTTCATTTTCTTTGATGAGTTCTTTTTCTATCTTTAATTTTGCTTCCAAAATTCTTGTCTTTTCCTTTTGACTTTTGAGTTCATTTATCACCTTGATCACTTGATTTTGAAACTCTATTTTACTCATTTCTCCCATTTCTTCATCATAATTAGAAGGATCTGAATTTTCAATCACATCTTGACTTGATTTCTTTGTTGAATAGAGATTATGAAGCTTTTCCTAAAGAGCTTTAGCTATTGAACATTGAACAACTTTTGTTTTCACAAAATTTGGCAAAACATTCAAAATTACATTCATGGCCTTTGAATTGTACCTTTTAGCTTCGTCGGTAGATGTGTCTCCAGAAACAATTGATTCCCATACTCCATGTGACAGAAAATGTACTTCCATCTTGGATTCCCATATCCAATAATTATTTGCATCAAAATCAGGGGTTGGTACACAATACTCACTTTCTTCAGATTTTGTTGTACATGTACCTTCCTTTGAAATCCTTATAACCTGCTTCTTTGACTTTCCCATCTCTGTACTCTGAAAACTGACTTCGAGTGGTTAAGATGTTACTGAAGGAACCAAGCTCTGATACCAATTGTTGGAAATACTGAGAGAGGGGGTGACTCAATATTCCTTAGCAATTAGCACTTTTAAATTTTCAGAGAATTAGTTAATCCTAAAATATTATTAATGTTTATGCAGTAATAACAGTAAATAAAAGAACATAGTAGAGACAATAATTTTAGGTGGAAAAACCCCTCTAGGTCAAAAACCACAAAACGTTTTTCTAATAAATTATTTAATCTTCAGCCCCAACTGAAATGAAAGCAACAACTTCCTAGAATTCTAGAAAATCATTCTTTTCTAGCTCCCACTGGAAGGACGCCCCAACACCCTGGTTTCTTCAGTAGCCAATTGAATGGATGTCCCAACATCCTAGACCAACCTACCACCCTGAAGTGTTAACAGGCTCCAACCTGTAGGCAACTTCATACACCAACCTAGCACTTCCCTGCCACCCTATAATGACCAGAAATGAGACAAGAGTGTGGACTTCCGTACCAAGGAGAATGATCCACGATACAATATGATTTACAATGATTTTCTTGTACTTGACTGAACACCAATCACAAACTGACCTGCAACCCAACCATGACATCATCACAACAAAGACTCCTATACCTCCTAATAATGCCTTTTCGACTCTAGGCAGATTAACTCTTTTGCAATAATGACTCTTCCAATGATGACACTTTTACAAATGACTCTTTTACAATTTTACAATGATGACTCTTGGCCTTGACACTTCTTCACAATATACAGATGGTTGTCATGTCTTCAAAGGATGTCCCATTGCAATGCTTCCTTTGATTTGATACTTCTGCTCTTGAATTCTTGCTTGACGTTGTACTTGAATCTTCTTCTACTTGCATGCAAAATTTTCCTGGCGAAACCGATCCGAAAACAAAACAAAATACCCTTCAACTTACCTCTGCCTACAAAACACATGTAAGTGCATAATAATGAGTAAATACAAATTAAAATTACAATACGTACCTAAAGTGTTCTTGTCACTTTTGTTGTTGAATTGTTGCAACAATAGAAAAAGACTCCCACTCTTGATATAGGCCTGGACTCTATGCAAGACAATATCCAAAAAACTAACCTAAAGATATATACAATAAAAACTGATGACAGACCCTAGACTTGTGATGGACCAAGTTCTAAGTACAACAACAGAGACCATTCCATCAACTATGACAAGACAAGTAACATGAACTTACAACATCATATAGATTTAGCAAACTTGGTGTAACATCAAGAAAATGTAGCATAAATGTGTAGTATCAAGAATAGGACATCCGAAAAACTAATTGTGACATATAGAGACATAGAGATATAACCGAGACAATGTATATACTTACATTGTCCTACAAAAACATATGTCAGAGATGATACTCAAAATTCAAATGTAAACACTAATCATACAAACCTTGTTGTAGGAGACTTACCCTTGACTATTGATGTGTGGTCCTTATTGCAGTGATCCTTGAATGGATGTTTTTTCTTGCCTTCTAGGATCTTGATATTGAATCTGTTGTATCTATGTAATTTTGGATCTCCAGGATCTAAAATTCCATCCTATGGTAGCCCTCTGAGTCCTCTTTCCAACCCCAACTCTTAAAGAAAGAGTTATGCCCAATATCCCACGATGACCTGATTATAGACTGGTTCAGTAGAGCGAATTTGTACAAAGTGCCACGTGTGAATGTTGCAACCTTAGGTCCTGAAAATGCTACTCAACAAACTACAATCTGTCCTATTTCTATGACTATTTACGAAATTTGAATCCAATGCTCAAAGAGAAAGTTATGATGATTTTCCCAACGTCACCTGTTTGACATGGAATTCGAGAGCCTGCAAAAACCCTAACTTCCTCGAATCATATCTCCAAAAATATAGAGAAGCAAGATCTGAAATTTGGTCACAAGGTTCATCAAGCTTTCAGCTTAAATGAGTTTTAATTTTAGCTTCTGAAGCTTCTCAGAAAAAAATTTATAGCGAAGATGTCACAATGACCTGTTTGAAGCCACGAAATCCCTACTAGAGGAGGATATGATGGTCATTATTTATATGAATGTTTTGAGTTGAGAGGGTCCTCAACAAGTGAACATTGGAGGGATTTTAGGGGCAAAAAATATTTATTAATTATTGACTATTCAATGACCACAACCAATTATGAGTGCCATGCCACAACCCCATATGATTTTAGCCCATTGACTAGGGTTATTAACTTCAAACATGAATATCTCTCAAACTGTGAAGAATTACTTGGCGTTCCATATATCAACGGAAACATCTCAATGAGTAGAATACATCTAGAAGATCCTTGACTCAAAATAGAGTAAGTTGTCAAGTCAAAATGCCCATGCAAGATCACGGTAGCCCTTGGTGCTGCTTGGGTTGACATCAATGACAACCACTGATCAACATAATGTGCAATTAAACTCTTGTTAATTAATGTCGTCATTGATGTCAATATGGCATTGTCCGAGATGGAAAATATTCTTGATATGCCTAATGAATATCATGAAACCCTAGAATGAGATGATAAGGTTGAAGGCAATAGATGCCTGGTTCCATATGATGATGTCATAACTCTTGTTTGATAAGAATGTCACCAATTAAATGTCAAGTTACAAATGAGGAAGTCTTAAGAAGTGCCAAGTATTTAGAAGCCCTTGATGACATATGGAGAACTACATTTGATGATGTCATATTCTTGATGAATGACCAAAATTGAGGATGGCACTTGATGAGGTCTTGATAACATGGTTGGAGATCATTTGATGGTTGGAAGATTATTTTGGAGTTCTCCTAATGATGTTGCACTATGACTACACTAGTATATGATGACATTGTTCATGCGTCATGCTACATGGATGTTGCAATCCTACATAATGACTCTATGATCCTATGATGACATTGATGACAATGAAGAAGCCACGTTGTCCCAAACATTTCTCATGTTGTACCAAACTTTTTATGCATAAAATTTAAGGACAGTTACAAAGAAAAATTATTTTGGACACCTTGGAGGCATCCTTTCAAAATGGATTCTAGACCATCTTAAAGAGGATTTTTTCCTCTTTCTAATGAGCCTTTATTTGCCCTGAAACTCCCAATAGTTTGTGAGATATTGAATATTTAAGTTAAGGAAATTATTCCTAGCAATGAGTTGACCTACACTCAATCATACAAGTCAGCCTCGCTTTAAATAGACGTGTCCCTTTAGTTATAAACGAAATCTCTATAAATAGACATCTAAACACTTCATTTTTATCACCAATTTGGGCAAGAATTCAGAGATACGAAGTATAGAAGAAGACAAAAGGCCAAGGAGAACAAGGAGACTATTGTTTAGTATGAAAAAAGGATAATTTTGTTTGGGCATAAAATCTTGGACGAAGCTGCCATAATTGTCACGGTCGAAGCTACCGTAGTTGTCGTAGTCGAAGCTGTCATAGTTTCTATGGTCGTAATCGCCGTAGTTTCCGTGGTCGAAGCTTTCGTAGTTTTTATGGTTGAAGTTGCCATAGTTATCGCGGTCGAAGAGCTGCTGCAGTTTCCGTGGTAGAAGCTGCCATAGTTGCCATAGTTGAAGCTGCCGTAGTTGCTGTGGTCGAAATTTCCGTAGTTGCCATGGTCGAAGTTGCCGTGGTTGAAGCTGTCGTAGTTGTCGTGGTCAACGCTGCCGTAGCTACCATGGTTGAAGCTGCCATAGTTGTCGTGGTCGAAGTGTTGATTTATTAGGATTGGACAAATAGAGCTTGTTGAAGTCTTCTCTTGAGAACATAATAGGGCAGAGTTTGAGAACTTTGTGAAGCAACATACTGAAGATTTGTGGAGATCATTGAAGACCATGATGCATTGAAGCCATCATGAGGTGACCTTGAAGAAGTTTTGTTTGGGTAACATGAAAAGCAGTGGTGACACCTTCATGTGAAGGACAAGGTTGGTGCCTTAGAAGATAGGGTTGGAGCCCTAGAGGTTGGAGCCTCTAAGAGACAAGGTTGGTGCCTTTGAAGATAGGGTTGGAGCCTCAAAGATACAAGGTTGGCGCCTTGGAAGATAGGGTTGGAGCCCTAGAGGATAGGATTATTCAAGAGACCAAGTTGGTGCCTGTACCAGAGATACGGTTGGAGCCCTAGAGGTTGGTGCGTCAAAGTGACAAGGTTGGAGCCTTGGGAAGTCCAAGTCGGTGCTTGGCAAAATACAGGTTGGAGCCTAGGGAATTGAAGATCAGTGTCTTCATCTAGGGTTGGAGCCCTACATATATTGTACTTGATTTATTGTAAAGAAAAAATTAATAAAAGCATTTATTCTTATTGTTCATTTTGTGTTCTAAATATAGGTGATCTAACTGGTAAAAGTAACAATTGAAAAGGAAAACTGATTCACCCCCCGTCTCAGTATTTCCAACAACTCCAAGACCATATTGACATAAGCACCAAAGGTGAAGATGCAGTATGCAACAAACTTTCCAGTTCATATCAAAACAATCTCTATGAAGTTCAGAGCATGGCATACATACATTACCAATGAGCTCCATCAGGAAGCAAATGAGTTATAGATTTGATAGCATTTTCTCCTATTAGTAGTTTTGTCTCATATAGCCATTGTCTTATATGTATTTTGTCTTTTGTAATAAGTTGAATGTAATGAAGTCCAAAAGACACTTGTGGAATGTGAAAAGTCACATGTAGAATGTAAAAGGTCATGTACAAAATATGAAAGGTTGTATGGAATCCCATAGGTCATAAAAGTTGAAGAGTCATGATGAAACTCAAAAGTAATTGTTATTTGTTATAAATAGCGCCTCATAACTCAAGAAAGGGGCTTGGATTCCTAGAGTCTTTCTTTGACTTGTCTTTTATTGCATAGGAGATAGATCATTCTTTGGAGAATCAAGTTGTGGCTTCATGTTCCACTACTAGATCTAGTGTTTCCCCTATGTAATAGTGTACTTGGAATCTTTTATTTATAATCAGAATATCTATGAGCCGACACTTCTTCATGCATGAATCGTGGGTGTAGTAAGACTATTCTTGTTATGTTTGTGGTATATGTTAGTTTAATTACATACTAAGACTAATGAACTGTTTCGTTGCTTAGATATGGATATTTTTGAATGAGTGTTGTTATATGTTTTCATTATTTTTGTTTATCTCATGAAATAATTTGCAAGTAAAAAAACAAGTATTTCTCTTCGCTCCCGCATCTCCCTTAGGATAGCACTATTGCTTCCCTAACTGGAGGCTTGTTTCCCTTTACCAACCGTTGAAGTTTCTCGTGCATCTTACATTTAGTGTCACACAAAGATTACATACTTGCTGCCCCAAAAAGGTGTTTGTGATCTCTTGTGTATGTGTTGTGACCAAGGCATATTTCTAAAACCCTTTGCAATGGTGGCGGGACGATATAGTCGGATGAGACTCCTACACCATACGGTGTGCGGTCTAATTGGAACCTCATATCAGGGAGATCCCCTGCATGTTGGCGGTATCCAACACCGTCAACATTTTTGGCACTAGAAGGAGGGCTAGATTACAAGATGAGCCTATGAAGTCTGTTTGAATCTCTTACCTTTAATGGATTCATCCCAGATCATAATCTTGAGGTGTTTTTCCCAATTTTTAGATCTTTCAATCCCCGCAAAAGTTTTACATAACTTGTCACATTTAAAATTTGATGGCAAGGGTACAGCAACCGTCCTTGATTACGCAATTTTAGTTTGCTTAATTTTTTTTTTTCAAGTGGAGTTTATTTTGAAGATATCCTCACAAGGTTGTTCAACCTTACAATGGATGGTCGTGCCAAGCAATAGTGTTATTCTTTTCCCACTGCTTCTATTTCTTCTTTTAAGCATTTAATTAATGAGCTTCATTGTGTTTTTGACAAGTATGAATATCAAGATGCTCTTAATGAAATCAATCAGCTTAGAATGGAATCAAATGAATCTATTGAACAATTTTATGATTGTTTACTTTATCTTTGTTATGAATTTTCAAATGAGGATGTGGACTGGAAATTTTTGGATGAAAAGTTTCGCTTCTCAGTCAGGATTTCAAGAAAATCTTTCAAATGGGATTCGCCATGCACTCACATTCAAAAGGAACTTCAACATCCTAAAGAAGAAACCGATATCCCTTTTGTCCCTTGTCCCCCTCCTTTTGATGTTCTGTGTTTTGAACCTGAATTGATTAATAAACTGGAAGATTAGTTTGTAGATGAAGAATTTATGTTTCTTTCACATCTTTCCTTAGGTGATGATTTGCCTGAACTTATTAATCAAAAATATTGAAATCTTGATAATCCCCTTGTTGTTCCTTAGCATGTTAATCAAGATGAACCCTTGAACCACTATCATCCTGATCATTTCCTCTTTTCTGAATTGTATGGTGATGGTTGTTCAAGTTTCATGGATGAACCTTTGTTCCCGCAGGAAGATCCAGATTTGCATAAATTTCAAATGGAATCTAATGCGATTATTGAAAACTTCCTCTCAGGTATATCGCATTTTGATCAAGAAGATGACATGCTTATTATTGAGGATATTTGTCATGATATGGAAAATTTATCCGATGAACCTCAATTGCCTTATGAATCTCGTAATTTGAATGATGATTGTTGTTCAGACAAGCAACTAACTGTGCTTTCTTAGTCTTACTTTCAATATTTTCAGAGTTCAAAGTCAAGTCAGGTGGACATGACACTTCAGCGTACGTTGATGGCTATGTCAAGTCCCTGTCACCCCGATTGTACTTGTGACTTTGGTCAATTTAATAGTTTCTTGTGAAATCTTGTCGTTAGTGTCATCTTGTGGGATGTCGACTCTCTCTTGAGGGATTCTAGTTTCCTTCATGTTATTTTTTTAAACCCTCAAGGTAAATAGTTTAATATGACTTTTAAACTTCAATTGTTACATCCCACCTCACACAAATCTCTAATCTACAATGTGGAAAGCAAGAATGACCTTAACGATTGCCAAATCCTTCGATTTGACATCTCTATTACATCATTCATTGAAAGGTTCAACTCGCACGACAATAGGATTATGGGAAACCAGTTGATTTTGTTTACGATATGGATCTATCTTTGGTCAGTCTTTCTTGTCAAAGTTTTCCTAAAGGTTGTTTCCATGATCCTATTGTAGATTGTCTTGAGGATTTCTATTGTTTAGGACCCATGTCCCATGACTTGTTCCTTCATGCATTAAATAGAGTCTTGTAGGGTCATGGACCTGGTAGATGTTGTTGTTGTGGAGAGTTTCATTCAATAGAGAAGTTAAGTGTGTCACATCGTTGCGCTTGCACTTCTTGTTTCTATCGGTCAGTGCAGATGTTTTGGTTGTTCACCTTTTTCACTCCACTGTACCTCACTTTGATTTTACACATTCACATCTTTCAAATCAAAAGCTGGGAACAAATTCTATGGTAGCATGGGAAGTTCCATTTCACTTAACCTGATTTTGTACCTTTTAGCTTAGGATACAATAGGTTGCATTTAGTTAGATGCATTGCATTCTTGTTTTGCTTCTCATTTCTCGCTTTGTTTTTTAGTTTTATTAGTCCTTGCATAAAGTTGGTTTTGAGCTTCAAGACAATGTGCCTAATATTTTGTGAAAGACAAGTCATGGTAACATGCAACCCTTGGCTTATATGTGACTCTATTCTTTGATTTGGTTTACATCTCTAAAGTTAATGATTTTTGGATGGAAAATACGATCCTTCAGTGGGGAAGCCATAAGAAAAACATAATACCCGTATTTATTTAGGATTCTCATTCCTACACTCGGTTATGTTTGTTAATAGTGTTTTCTCGCATATCTATTTGAATGCAAAAAGATGGGGGGAAAATATTTAAAGGGCTAACTATCATAACTTTATAAACATGTTTCTAAAGGAGCAACCTCTTTTGCTCTAAATAAGTCGGGATCCATCTTCCACCCTGTTGTCACACAGATTGTCTGGGCAACGCGACAATGCTTAGACCGGGGGCTATCACCCTGATCCCAAATCTCTCCATTTAAGCCGTCTCCCGAGGCTAAGGGAGGTAGACCCTATGGGATAAAGGAATACCAACTGTGGACCAGTTGGGTTGGGAGACACAGCAAGGCAATTTAGCACCTGATTATACCAGTGCCTTATGGAGTTAATGATTAAATGATTATTTATTAAATGTTGCAGAAATATGAACCTTGCAAAACAATCATTTATCATCAAATAACCCAACCAACGCAAGATATTCAGTAAATGCACAATGCTTTAACAATGATTCAACAATTAAATTTCTAAAGATTGAATGCATTAAACAACCATACAATTTAAATGCTAATCAATTATCACTTTCATATAGCTAACTTTAAATAAACATTTAAGTGCATTTAACTATAGAAAAGTGGAACATAGATACCACGAAAGATGCCAAAAATGAATTTTCAAATTTTGTTAAGCTTTTTCAAAATTTTTAATTTTTAAATATTTTTATATTTCTTTTATAAAATTTTAAGTCTAAAAATAAAACAAAACTAAAATCTAATCTAAACTTAAATCTAAATTAAAAATAACCTAAAGACTAACCCTTTTTAACTTATTTTATTTTTATTTTTTTATTTTAAATTCTAAAATTAAAAATCAGAACAGAAGAACTAAAATCTAAATAAAGCTAAAATCTATTCTAAACTAAAAAAATGAAAAGGGATCTTTTTATTTTTTAAAAACATTTACGATTTTTTTATTTTTTTATATTTTATGATTTTTTATTTATTAAAAAAAAAACAAAATTAAATTTGAAACTAACAGCGAATCTAAAAAAATGAAAATCATTTTTTTTTCAAACCTTTTGATATTATTATATTTTACGATTTTCTTATTATTAAAATATAACTTTAAACAAAATTAAATCTAAATTTAAAAAAAAGTCTAAATCTAAAACTAAAACAAGAATTTAATAAATCTGAAACTAAAATGAACTAACAAATATATAAAACTAAAACTAAAAAAAAAAAAATTCAAAATCTAAAAGGAAAAGTTATACGCTACCAAAACCTAAATATACACAACTAAGCTAATGCCTAAACTAAATGAAACTCATAGTAAATAAAAACAAAGGAATACCTATGCTAACCCTGAGCATGCACAGATATAATTAATTGAACGCTTGTTTGTAGGTATGTTGAAAGGTTTTCGATGGTGGAAGACGCAGAAGAAGAAGAAGTGGCAGCTCTCGTGGGGAGGCAATGCGTGAAGGAGACGGGGCAATGGAAATTTGAGAGCAGAAGAGATCTGCGGAAATACAAGGGAGCTAAACGCAGGGGGATGGAGGCCAGACGCGGATCTGGAGGGGAAATGAGCATCTGGAGGAAATGTGACTGTGAATTTGGCTTTGGACAGTAACGTGGGAGACAAGGGAGTTGCATTTGACAGATTGCAATGGATAGGAGAGGGCTTCACGCAAGGGAAAGGCAGTTATGTAATGTGTAAAAAGAAAATGCGTGGAAGGGTTTTGGACGAAAAAGAAGCAGCGAGAAGCTAGCATGGAAATGGCTGAGGAATGGACGCTGGTAGGATGGAACAACGATGAAGGGAAGGGAAAGCCGCAGAAATGGATGCTGGCAAAAGCGTGATAATGTAACAGCATGAAAGGGAAGGATGCTTGGCAGAAAAATGCGTGGAGACTCTTTGCAGGTGTGTGGATGGAGTAGCTGTTTGGCATCAGTTGAGAATTTCCTGCAGAACACTTCCAAATTCTCCACTCCAGTAAATTTTAAATCACCTTGCTTTAGATTTGCCCAATGGAAACCCTTATCAGATTGCCTGATGGAAAACCCTGAAAAATTTTCAAAATCTGTACCTGCAACCTACAATGGCAAAAAACAGAACACCCAAAAATAATATATGCAAGGATTAAACCTAAAAAAGAAACCCTAAAACCAACTAAATAATTACAGTAATTACAGATTAAAGGCTCTAAGCAGCCAGATTTATCAATAATCCATAGAAATATTTTCAGAATTTTAAATTTTAGATGAGGTGCTTCATAAAACCCTTCATGCATCTGCAAAAAATTCTAATGATAAGCCCGGGATTAAAATTGACTGGGCCCTTTCAAAAAAAACAATCCAGGAGTTCGCTAGTTCAGCCGAGAACTTCCCCTAATGCCCAATAAACTCAAAATTAAAGATATCTTGCATAGCTTAAATCAACCATTAACATAGAGAGAGAAAACTAGTGAAATTCAGATCAAATGGAGATACCTGCCATTATATTTTAGAAATTAAACTATTATTCAAACCCCAGAGATCAGACAAGATCCCTATGCCTAAATCAATCTTCATCAAGTTATAATCAATGGCTGAAAATAAAATTATGCAGAAAAATAAAACATCTTACAGCACTTACAGAAAAGTAACACCAGCAAGATTTCAACCCCAAAGTCTTTCTTTATTGCACATGAAAAATGACTACAAGAGAATTTTCTTTAGCACACGACTCTAAGATCGAATGATCTCAAATGACCCCTGACACTCTATTTAAAGGAAAATTTCCCAACAGCTAGTTCAAGTGATCTATGTCAAAATGATCTCAACCATCGATAAGAATCAAAATCCCTTTTAATCTCATCTGTCGAAATTTTTAAATGCATTAAAATTTAAGGTTTGCAATTATTTCCTCAAAACTTTTGACTTATTTTTTTATTTTATTTTATTTTTTAATTTTAATTTTAATTTTTTTTGTTTTTAATTTTTTTTAATTTTTATCATTTTTATTGGATCCTCGAACTTAGCCTTTGGGAAAAAACACCTAGGACCTAAGACTTATGAGGGGATAAAACATTTTCTAACCCTCGAGACACTTTACATCATGACTTTCACAAATTTTACATTTCAAGGGGGAAAACCCATTTGACATAGACCCTCATAGACCACCCAGTTCTGCGACACAAATATAATCTAGCAGATCAAGCAATTTGCAATAACCTAACCAAGTAGTTATAATTATCTCCAAATTAATTTTACATAAACTCGACCTAGCACACTGGGATTCCCCTAATATTCTAATCACAAAATTCATTCCAGCTTTGGGGTTAGGCTGAAGGAAAACTCTGCCGATCATGGACCGGTGAGACAAAAAACCTTCCGGAACGTAGATTATCACTAGAAAATTAGGTTTGCCTAGGTAGTTTACATACATGACTCAGACCTGCTAAGATTATTTACAATTTACACATGTAGACTGGGCTTACATCATAACATGATCGGGCTGATGAGGACAGTCGAATGGCACGAACATATCGATCAAGCGTTATCTCTTTTGCGAAAAAGGGGGTGTACTGCTATGGTTAGTTGACACGTAGTGGTCAACATCTGGCTCTACTTGGGGACACGTTGCTGCACTGTAGGAATGTGAGTATCCAGAATCTGCATCCACGCAACACTCAATAAAACATAAGTAACGTCCATCCAAAAATCATCATATAACATTAAGCACAAGAAAGATATAAGCTCTTCATTTATTAACTATCTAGTAACATGAAAAGTAAATCTAATCCTAAAATAGAAATGAAAATGCTGAAAAAACAAGGAGTAGGGTTAGAAATACAGAGGATGCCCCATGGCATCAAATGTGTTCAATATAGTGTATATTGAGCATTTGCTTGCTTTCAGGCAAATCTGTCGGCTGCTTGTCGGATGTGCCATGTCCAATTCTGCATACGGTAGGACTTCTTCCTATCTGAAAATCCAGTTGCTCGCGGCTGTCTGATGCATCAAATCTTCTTCTCGTCCTCTTTCTTTTGCGTTTTTTCTTTGTGGCAGGCTGTATCATTGATGACATGGAACTTTCTGCTTCAAAGCTCTCAGATGAAATATGTAAGATATGCGTGACATGTCTTTCTTCATTCTGCATCTGCCCTGTCAAGGATGATGGATCAATCTCACAGGTGCCATGAGTTATAACTTGATCTTCAATGATTGATGGATTAACTGTGTGAGCATTAACCTGATTATTAATTTCCCTTTTTTCCAGGTCTCCTTCAATTATCCATTTTTCAATGGAACAAAGGACCTCATAATAAGATGGAGCTTGTTGCAACAAATAAGGAGGTTCCTGATCGATTGACGTTCCTTGGTTTCTTTCATCCTCTGACCATTGTTGAAATTTCTGAACCTGTATTTTAATGGCATTTATCTGACTAGAGTGTTCAACCTTCATATCACTGATTTCCCTGGCATGGTCTTCTTCCATAGTCAATAACTTATTCTGAAGACATATCTGATTAGCTTCCATATATTTTATTACTTTATCGTCTTTTGCCTTTATGGTCATCCAGCAATGCTGCATAGAGTTGATCTCTTTCTTATAATTTTCTTGCATGGTAGCCAACTGATTATTATAATTGAATACCATGATCGTCATATTTTCCTCTAAGCCTGATAACTTGATTTGTATAAAATTAATTTCCTTGTCATGATTAGCTTTCATGGTCTCAATTTCCTTAGCAAGCTGACTTTGCATGTCGGTTACGTGATCAGAGTGTTTAATTTTCATGATCTCCATCTCCTTATTACTTTTTTCCAGGTGGGTGCATAAAGTTCTCACATCATTGGCGTAATTAGTTTGATTGATCTCCATATTTTTTACCAGTGGCATTAGTTCTTGTATAATTTTTTTATGATTTTCCTTTTCATTGTCAACACTGATTATACAATTTGTCCCTACTTTTCCACTATGGATTTGATCTGCAATTGTACTGGTGGATGGCACACTCTAATATGAAGAATTGTCTTGAAATCTTTCATCGACAGCTGGACCTTTCATAAGGTTACTTTCATTATGTTGCACAATTTTAGGAGCACAAGGCGAGCTATCTGGATAACCATATCTATCTTTAAAAGCATTGAAAATGTCTTGTAAAGAAGTGAAAGAGTCTTAAGGACAATTATTAAACCAATTCAAAGCATCACCCTCTAAAGAAAGGACAAATAAACGCATTTTGACATCTTCATGATCATATTGAGGAGATCTACAATATATGAACATTATACAATAAAAACTCCATAACTACCTTCTAACAGGGACTGAATCACCACTCGAGAACAAAGGTAATTTAGAAATGGCCACTTCCAGAAAATCATGGAGATCATTAGTGAAATGACATGGTTTAAACGAATAATCCTTGATGAATAACGAGGGACCAAATGGATGATAGAGAGAGATCCTGGGTCAAGAAAATCAAGAGATGAAAGAAGTGGAGTTACCACTTGAACAATGAATCTAATTCTAGGATCCAAAAAGCAACAAACAAGCAGATATGAGGGAGGTTTCTTGTTTGGGAAAAAATAAAAGAAATGGAATCGCCACCCAAACAAGAAAAGAATTGAAGTATAGGTTCTGAAGGTATGATTGAACGATCTGATGAAAGATAAAGTGATGAAAATATCAAATGACACCAAAGAATGTTGGTCGTTTGATAGGCTAATGAATGGCAGAAAAGATGAGATGATGCCAAAAAATGTTGTCGTTGCTAGCTGAAATGAACAGATGAGAATGATGAGAAATGAGAAGATGAATGTCATTGAAACACCAAGGACAGAAAAACTCTGTCCCCAGCAACGACGCCAAAAAATTTTGTCGCACAAATTGTCTGGGCAGCGTGACAACACTCAGACCGGGGGTTGTCACCCTGATCCCCGATCTCTCCGTTTAAGCAGTCTCCCGAGGCTCAAGGGGGTAGACCCTATGGGATAAAGGAAGACCAACTGTGGACTAGTTAGGTTGGGAGACATAGCAAGGCGATTTAGCACTTGATTGTACCAGTGCCTTATGGAGTTAATAATTAAATGATTATTTATTAAATGTTGCAGAAATATGAACCTTGCAAAACAATCATTTATCATCAAATAACCCAAGCAATGCAAGATATTCAGTAAATGCACAATGCTTTAACAATGATCCAACAATTAAATTTCTAAAGATTGAATGCATTAAACAACCATACAATTTAAATGCTAATCAATTACTACTTTCATATAGCTAACTTTAAATAAACATTTAAGTGCATTTAACTATAGAAAAGTGGAACATAGATACCACAAAAGACGCCAAAAATGAATTTTCAATTTTTTGTTAAGCTTTTTCAAAAATTTTAATATATATATATATATATATATATATTATAAAATTTTAAATCTAAAAATAAAACAAAACTTAAATCTAATCTAAATTAAAAATAACCTAAAGACTAACCCTTTTTAACTTCTTTTTTTCTTTTCTTTTTTTTTTTAAATTCTAAAATTAAAAATCATAACAGAAGAACTAAAATCTAAATAAAGCTAAAGTCTATTCTAAACTAAAAAAATGAAAAGGAACCTTTTTATTTTTTTAAACCATTTATGATTTTTTTATATTCTATATCTTTTATGATTTTTGATTTATTTAAAAAAAATAAAACAAAACTAAATTTGAAACTAACAACTAATCTAAAAAAATGAAAATCGATTTTTTTTTCTCAAAATTTTTTATATTATTATATTTTACGATTTTTATTATTATTAAAATCTAACTTTAAATAAAATTAAATCTAAATTTTAAAAAAGTCTAAATCTAAAACTAAAACAAGAATTTAATAAATCTGAAACTAAAATGAACTAACGAATATATAAAACTAAAACTAAAAAAAAATTAATTCAAAATCTAAAACGAAAAATTATACACTACCAAAACCTAAATATACACAACTAAACTAATGCCTAAACTAAATGAAACTCATAGTAAATAAAAACAAAGGAATACCTATGCTAACCCTGAGCATGCACAGATAAAAGAAATCGAACGCTTGTTTGCAGGTACACTGCAAGGTTTTCAATAGCGGAATATGCAGAAGAAGAAGTGGCAGCTCTCGTGAGGAGGCAATGCGTGAAGGAGACGGGGCAATGGAAATTTGAGCGCAGAAGAGATCTGCGGAAATACAAGGGAGCTAAACATAGGTGGATGGAGGCCAGACGCAGATCTGGAGGGGAAATGAGCATCTAGAGGAAATGCGACTGCAAATTTGGCTTTGGACATCAGCATGGGAGCCAAGGGAGCTGCGTTTGACAAATTGCAACGGATAGGAGAGGGCTTCACACAAGGGAAAGGCAGCTATGTAGTGCGTAAAAAGAAAATGCATGGAAGGGTTTTGGACGAAAAAGAAGCAACGTGAAGCTAGCATGGAAATGGCAGAGGAATGGACGCCGGTAGGATGGAACAGCGATGAAGGGAAGGGAAAGCTGCAGAAATGAATGCTGGCAGAAGCATGATAATGTAACAGCATGAAAGGGCAAGATGCTTGGTAGAAAAATGCATGGAGACTCTTTGCAAGTGTGTGGATGGACCAGCTGTTTGGCATCAGTTGAGAATTCCTGCAAAACACATCCAAATTCTCCACTCCAGTAAATTTTAAATCGCCTTGCTTTAGACTTGTCCAATGGAAAACCCTGAAGAATTTCAAAATATGTACCTGCAACTTGCAATGTTAAAAAACAGAACACCCAAAAATAATATATGCAAGGATTAAATCTAAAAAGAAACCCTACAACCAACTAAATAATTACATTAATTACATATTAAAGGCTCTAAGCAGCCATATTTATCAATAATCCATAGAAATATTTTCAGAATTTTAAATTTTAGATAAGGTGCTTCAGAAAACCCTTCATGCATCTGCAAAAAAATTCTAATGATAAGCCCGGAATTAAAATTGGCTGGGCTCTTTCAGAAAATGCAATCCGGAGTTGGCTGGTTCAGCTGAGAACTTCCCCTGACGCCCGGTAAACTCAAAATTAAAGATATCCTACACAGCTTAAATCAACCATTAACATAGAGGGAGAAAACAATGGTGAAATTCAAATCAAATGGAGATACCTGCCATTATATTTCAGAAATTAAACTATCATTCAAACCCCAGAGATCAGACAAAATACATGTGCCTAAATCAGTGTTCATCAAGCTATCATCAATGGTTGAAAATAAAATTATGCAGAAAAATAAAACATCTTACAGCACTTCCAGAAGAGTAACACCAGCAAGATTTCAACCCCAAAGTCTTTCTTTATTTCACATGAAAAATGACTACAAGAGAGCTTTCTTTAGCACACGACTCTAAGATCGAATGATCTCAAATGACCCCTGACACCCTATTTAAAGGAAAATTTCCCAATGGCTAGTTCAAGTTATCCATGTCAAAATGATCTCGACCGTCGATGAGGATCAAAATCCTTTTTAATCTCGTCCATCGAAATTTTTAAATGCATTAAAAATTTAAGTTTTGCATTTATTTCCTCAAAACTTTTGACTTATTTTATTATTTTATTTTATTTTTTAATTTTAATTTTAATTTTTCTTTTTTATTATTTTTTGTTATTATTTATTTATTATATATATATATATATATATTAATTTTTAATTTTTATTATTTTTATTGGATCTTCGAACTTAGCCTTTGGGGAAAAACACCTAAGACCTAGGACTTATGAGGGGATAAAACATTTTCTAACCCTCAAGACACTTTACATCATGACTTTTACAAATTTTACATCTCAAGTGGGAAAACCCATTTGACATAGACCCTCATAGACCACCCAGTTCTGTGACACAAATATAATCTAGCAGATCAGACAATTTGCAATAACCTAACCAAGTAGTTAGAATTATCTCCAAATTACTTTTACATAAACTCGACCTAGCAGACTATGATTCTCCTCAGATTCTAATGACAAAATTCATTTTGGCTTTGGGGTTACGCTGAACGAAAACTTTGCCGATCATGGATCGGTGAGACAAAAAACCTTCCGGAACATAGATTATCACTAGAAAATTAGATTTGCTTAGGCAGTTTACATACATGACTCAGACCTGCTAAGATTATTTACAATTTACACATGCAGACTGGGCTTACATCATAATATGATCTGGCTAATGATGACAGTCGAATGGCATGGACATTTCGATCAAGCTCTCTACCTTTTGTGAAAAAGGGGGTGTATTGCTATGGGTAGTTGACACGTAGTGGTCAACACACCCCATTTAATAAAAAAGTGCCTAAACATAGTTCTATTTAAAACAAATAAATAAAGGGTGAAAGAAGAGAAAGACTTCTTGCATACGAAGGTGAAGCAAGTGACTTTGCCAGGGTACTATCCAGACTCATTGGCAGCGAAGCAACGCTTGTGTTCCTCAAGTGACTCTGTCGAGGTATTGTACAAGCTTGTTGGCAACAAAGCAACACCAAAGATGAAATCTCATATTCTGATTATTTTTTGATCTGTGGTTCTATATTACCATTATTCTCATCAAAATGATTTGGCTTGCTTATGTTGTGTTATTCCGAGTAAGGGAACATGAAAGAATATATCTTTAACCAAGTAGAATGGGGAGTTGAGGTAACTCACTCATTGAATCAATACTTCCTGGAAAATTGAGACTTCGTGCATAAATGAAACCAAAGCAAAGAAGTTGGGGTTCTCCCAGTGTCTTGCCAAGTGTTGTCACTGTGACAACGACCCTCCAATTTTTTTTCCTAAATCAATTTTGGAGCCTACATGAATTATCATTCCAAGATACCTAGTGTCATCACATTGTTTGATTTTCTATTCTTATGTTTTCTCTAAGTGTCGCATCCTCCTAAGTCAATATTTTCTAAGTGTCGTCATCTTACGTCTAGAAGTGATTATGTTATCTTGTCTAAGGATAGGTGAAGTCATAGCTTTTCTTGACTTAGAAACTATTATTTTTCGCCATGCACACACACACAAAGAAAACAAAAGCAAAGAAAAGCACTTTTAAAGAAAAAGTGTACTTCAAGATCACAAAGAGTTGTTCTCTTATTCAACGCACTCCTTTGGGTTGAACAACTGCACCCTCCTTGGAGCACACTGCTTCATGCTTAGCCAGTGCACCCTCACTTGAGTGCACTCCTTCGACACGAAGACATGCACCCTTTTAAACTCATGCATGCACTTTATTGTTGCACGTGGGCACACTCCTAGAAAATAGGGGCCCACTTCACTTCGCTTAACTAACTCATTCACTAGCCGATAAGTTGCGAGCATGCACGTAATGAATTTGCATGTAATCTCTTTATAATCAACCCAATTAATCATTATTTATCATAATCATTCTCATCTGAGTTGGGTGCACATCTTTGGATCAAGAAGCTCTTCGTCGATCTTCATTCCAAGTAAGTTTTGCATGTCGATTCTATTCGTTGCCTTTGTTGTTTTGTTGTCGATCTTGCTTTCCTTGTTGGTGTTTCTTTTATTTTTAGTTTATTTACTGGCGTTTCAGTTCGTTCTTGCTTCTACAAGTGTAAAATTGTTGTCGTAGGTGGCGACTCTTCATATTTTGTAACTCTTCATATTGCAATCATGATTGCGACATAATCTATAAAACTTGTAGATATTTCCTCTCAGGATTTATATCATTCTATCTTGTTGTTGGACTTGTCCTTGAGCCATTCCAAGGTAGAGCACACTTATGGAAGCAAAGACTTGTCTAACTCATAAAACTACACCTAGAAAAGAAAAATCTCCTCAAGAGCGCACTCCATCATCACGAAGAATTGCGCCCTCCTTGAGCGCATGAGTGCAGCATGAAGGCTTGATGTTTTCCCCTTCGTCTTTTCAGCATGCGCCCTTGCAAACTCCTTGTCCTCATGAGCCCATGAGCACACCTTTAAGTCCCGAAGGCTTGAAGCTTGACCCCTTCATCTCTTTAAAGTGCGCCCCTTGTGCCCTCTTAGTCTCTTTGAGCACATGAGCACACCTTGAAGGCTCAAATGATTTTCCTTCATGCTCGTCAGTGAACCCCATTCCCTTGATGATCTCTCCCTCTTGCTTGAGCACATGAGTGCACCTCAAAGCCTCGAATGACCCTTGAACTTCCCTTCGTGCTCTAATAGTGCACCCTCCTTGTTTTTATGCAGATTTCTTGCTTGAACAAGTAGTTGTGACCCGTCATTTAGGCTTATATTCTCATTTGCATTTGATGGCTCTTTGAATATGATTTGCTAAGTTACTGCTTGTAATAGATAAAAGATTTCACAAATCTAATCTTTGTTGCCACGAGTGCGCTTCCACATACAGGTATTGAAGTTGCTAGTCTCATTACTCTTTCATCATCCGTTGGAATGATGCCTCCTGCTACACATTGAGTGGCCTCCAAATAAGCCTCAAAAGAAAGCAATGAAGAAGAAATAGAAGTTACAAATCCTATCATCCCTATTCTTGCATATACATAGTGATTCATAGACAAGTTTATTGAGGTCACCTACAAAGACATCAAAGACACATTCATGCAGAAATAATGCTCTAAAAACTTAAAATATTTGGACATATACATTAGTATCAAGCGGTCTATGATACTCATGATTGCATGCAGGTTCCTACTCATTCCTTGTGCGGAAGTGATTCAATGGATTCTTACACACATGGATGACTCTGATCTGGTGCTTTGTAGTGAAATTAGTGGTAAGCTTGCCACCTATTATGGAGAAGACATGGAGACCTATTATATGATGCAAAAGCCCACAAAGTATGCCAATAACAACTTTTACACTAGATGGGTTGATCTTGACACAAGTGACATCATTAAATCTTGGTGTTAAGGGCCTGCTTAGTTCCGACACCGCCCATCTGCAGTTTACCCGGCCAAGATTCTCATAGATGTATATCAGTATCTCATCATTGTGTTGTAGGTTGCATGGGCAAAAGAACGTTGAAGTATTTGAAGAGAACTTGATATATAAGTTCAACATGGCGGTAACCTGTCGAAAAGTCTTCAATTGGGTAAATATACTTTATTTTGAGTTGCAACGTCACATTGGGCAGGATAAAGCATCTTTGAGGTCAAACCAGGCACCAGAGTTCTACATGTATGCATTTCTATTGGATGGGATCTGTGCACGATATGCAATCCCAGGAATGTATTGGAACTGGATCCCAAAGGATAAGTTTCCAGTTTACTTCTAGTGCAGGGTGTTGTCTGACTTGAGCTTCAGAGGGGCATACGACAGGTTAGCAAAGTATTTCTTCGCAGTCAATATATGAGAACAATCCTCTTTGCATGACCGACCAAGTGAAGGAGTCATTACATGATATCACAAATTGGTTTGCTATGCCTGAAGGTACATACATCCAATGCTTTAGATGTCATATTTCTCATCTCATGCTATGATATGTAACTAATAAGGTGGTCTTGCAAGAAGTGGCTTATTAGTTGAATAAAGGGTTGTCAGGAGTTCTTCATAGAAGGAAGAAAGCCCCATCACCCTATTTCCCTTTGAGGATCAGATTGTATGAGTTGAAGAGCCATAAGGTGGCAGAGGCAGAGATTCAGGAGCGAGATCGCTTGCACTTGGAAATTAAGGGCTTTCATGGATATGATCCCAGGAGAGTGTGAAAGCAACATTGTGACAAAATTGGTTTCAATTAATTAAGGATATTCATCAATGTCTACCGCAGAAGATGAGAAGGTGAAGAATTGGTACAATGCAATAAGAAAGACACATCTAAGAATTGAAGCCTCTTCCCCCCAAGTTTTACCAACTTAAGACATACAGGCACATGAGGCACCACAAACAATTGCTCAAGCAAAAAGTGTAGCTCCCAGGAAAAGTATCAAGCATGATTCGACATGAGAAAATAGTAGGAAATGGAAATTTGATCCTTTGAACAAGGAAGCTATTTAAATTGAACAAGAAAGGAGAGAATTAGAGGCAAAGATGAAATAAGAAGAAGAGGAGAAGAGGAGGCAAGAAGAGTTGCTGAAGATGCAACATGAAGAAGATGGAAGGAGGAGAGTAGAAGAAGAGTGTTATAACATCATTCAACACTCCTATAGCGCTGATGCTCTTTTGTGGCCTTGGGTAGTCCCTTTTCCTATGCAGACTTGACTTTATACAAAAGAAATAGTATCTCAAAATCCATACGTGACTCTTCCCATACTAAATAGCGTACATACGCGGGTCCCATGAAACTATACTCACATATACATTCTAAAATATGAACAAATAAAATAAAATGCTATTTTCAGGTGGGGTTTACGGGTTTTACCAAGATCCTACCTACAAGAGCCCATGGCCTAACTGAAATAACCAATTTGAGGTGATATATATACACCACTTGGGTAGGCCTAATTCATAGAAGAAGAAGGATATCAACATTATACTCGATTTCTCTGAGATCAAGTCTGCTTTTCTCGTGCCTCTTGCAATCCCAGTCTCTAGGAAACATTGGTTTCCTTTCCATAGATGCTCAACATCCTTATCTAGCATCTACTTGCACTTATTAGAGAGGTTGTCTTTGTGGCTCAGGCAAGACGGATTTGGAGGAAGGCTTCGTCGATGCCTTTGACCTAGATCAAGTTGTATCTTTCTTGTACTTACTGTTGTTAATCAATAAAGAATTTGATGCCTTGTTCCCGATATGTGTTGTCATCTTATGAATGATGGTATATATGTTTATATATGATGATCTAAGATATTACTATGTATGTACATTGAATTATCTATTATGTATATGCTTATGTGATTGATTTGCAGGTCTACACATCTTAGAGGAAAGCGGAGGTTTGGACCCTACGGTTACATCTTCAAATGTGGGACTTCCAGGTATGTATCCAAATCCAAGTTTGATCATTTGTATGTTTGGAATGCTTGTTTGAGTGTTCTTTGTTGATTATCTTACTCTACTTTGTTAAGGTTTTCAACCCTTTTCTTAGGGAACTTTTCCCGCCAACAAAGAGCGGCAAAAGCAATCACAAGAGGAGGAAGCAACACATAGGTTAGAGGAAGAACAATTGACTCAAGAGATAAAATAAGAGTTGGAGGAAGATTATACAATCCAACCCATAGATGATGAACCTAGTTCTCTAGCAAAACCTCCTCTTATAGGTGGTCATCTCCCATTTGACGAAATGGGAATCACATCTCCACTTGAAGACAAAGCCATAGATGTGTGTAATGTCACGTTTGATCAACTCAAGAAAAGGATCGTGCAACAAAGGCGAAGATACTTCCCAAATGATCCTGAAAATCCATTCTTTGTATCCACAAAAAAGGTGATAACTATTAATACTAGGAGGAATCCCTGGGAAATCATGGCGGCTAATGTTGCATCTGCTATAGCAACACATGACAACTCAAAGTATCTGTGCAACTAAGGAAGGAGTTGGTTGTAGTAAAGCAACAAGTGGAACATCTCATTATGGAAAAACATCTACTATCTTCCCACAACTTCAACATGGCAGAATGGCAGTCAACCATACAAGAGGAATCAAGGATAATGTAGGATACAATGGTCCAATTGTACGATGAAATGATACTTCTACAACAAGTAGTGGAACCCCTTGTTGGCATTCAAAAGAAAACGCAAGTCTTAAAGCTATTGAAAGTCGCAAATAGAGTTTTTGATCAACCCCAAGAATGGGCTGCCAAATATCTGTATGTTCCGCAACAGTTGGTTAGAAAGGACAGGATTGCCGCAAAGATTGACGGAGTATAGCTAAATCATCAGAACTACATATGTCTTGGAGAATAGTCGGTTAATTCCATTGTTGCTTATGGTCGACTGCACAATGGTTTTGAGTCTCTAGCACAAAAACATGGGATGCTTTCAATAGGATTGCTTGGAAAAATAAGAGGAAGGGAAACCATCTTTCAAGAAATAAGGCATTACATAGAATACATCAAACAAGTATCAAAACAAGAAGGCTTGGAGATCACTAAAGACATTATTATATGGAATAGTGTGCAATCAAGCTCCAAGACCATATTGACAAAAGAATTGGAGGTGAAGATGCGGTATGTAGTGGACTTGCCGGTTTGGATCAAAGTCATCTCTACAGAGTTCAGAGCATGGCATACATAAATTACCAATGAACTCCATGAGAAAGAAAATGACTTATCAATTTGATAACATTTTATCCTCTTAGTATTTTTGTCTCATATAGCCACCATCTTATATGTATTTTGTATTCTGTATTTTGTAATAAGTTTAATGTAATGAAGTTCAAGAGGCACTTGTGGAATGCGAAAAGTCACACATAAAATGCAAAAGGTCATGTATATAATATGAAAGGTTGTATGGAAGCCCATAGGTCATAAAAGTCAAAGAGTCATGAGGAAATTCAAAAGTAATTTTCATTTGTTATAAATAACTCCTCATAACTCAAGAAAGGGGCTTGGATTCTTAGAGTCTTTCCTTGGCTTCTCTTGTAGTGCATAGGAGATAGATCATTCTTTGGAGAAGCAAGTTGTGGCTTCATGTTCCACTACTAGATCTAGTGTTTCACCTATGTAACAGTGTACTTGGAATCTTTCATTTATAATTAGAAGCTCTATGAGCCAACACTTCTTCATGCATGTATCATGGATGTAGTAAGACTATTCTTGTTATGTTTATGGTATATGTTGGCTTAATTACATACTAAGACTAATGAACTATTTCATTTCTTAGATATGGATTGTTGAATGAGTGCTATATGTTTTCATGATTGTTGTTTATCTTGTGAACTAATTTGTAGGTAAATCAAAAAGCCTTTCTCTTCGCTCTTGGGTCTCCCTTAGGATAGTACTATTACTTCCCTAACCGAAGGCTCGTTTCCCTTTACCAGTCGTGGAAGTTCCCTGTGCATATTACATTTGGTGTCACACAAAGCTTACATACTTGCTACCCCAAAGAGGTGTTTTTGATCTCTTGTGTATGTGTTGTAACCAAGGCATATTTCTAAAAACCTTTGCAATGGTGGTCGAACCATATAGATGGATGGGACTTTTACACCAAAAGGTGTGAGATCTAATTGGGACCTCATATCAGGGAGATCCCCTACATGTTGGCGGTATCTATCACCATCAACAGAAGCCAAGGAGCTAGGATAATTCTTGGAAAATCTCATTCTCTAAGTGTCTACCATGGTCCTAGACTAACTCCTTGGAAATGCAAAACCACGTAATGACATGGTTAAAGAAAAATATTGCAGTGGTATTAGCAATGTTAGTTGAATGTGGGCATGGCTTCGACCCATTTGGTAAAGTAGTCGACGACAACTATTATATACTTGTGGCCATTTTGAGATGGAAGGTTGCAAGCCATGAAATCAATGCTCCATTTGCAAAAGGGACTTATGGTGATGACTGTATGTAGAGAAGCTAGGGGATCTTGGGATTTGTGGGCATATAGTTGACAATGTTCACACCTTTTGACTACTTGAATACAGTCGTGGAAAAGAGTGGGTTAGAAGTATCCAAGATGGAGGATCTTTTAGGCAGTGGTCATCCTTGAGAGGTGGTCGCTACAGGCTCCGCTATGTTTGTCATTTAAGACTTGTTCGAATTCATCGATGGAAAGGCATCGACAGAGGATGGTGTCGATGCCTCTGCGATAGAAAACGTCTCCAATAAAGAGGTATCGAGGGGCTTGGTGGCGAATGCACCTATAGTCATTGCAAGTGAGCTGAGGGTTGAACTTCAGAGTTTAGAGGAAGAGGAGTATGTCACCATACCAAGGGTCATGTGTGGATATAATGAATAAGTGTTCATCTAGGAAATAATCATTGACAGGGGACCCTTGGGATTCCGAGGGGAGATCAACTAGAAACTCTACAAGAATCAGAGCTTTTTTGCTCTTAGGGGAGGCAAACTGAAGATCAAATTCAAGTAAGATAACCACCCATCAGGTGTGCTTATGGTTCATCATACGACGCGTGAGAAAGTATCGCATGGGTGGATGATTGCTATGACAGTGGTAGTTCTTAGTAGAATGCAATGTCGAAGTTTCTAGTTGGAATGTACGAGGGCTAAGGTTATTTTTTCTGCTAGCTCATACTTCAAAGCAGGCCTCGAGAGGTTCTTGCTAACGTAGTAAATGACGTGATCCCTATTATCAGTACCTTCTTGGACTAATACCCCAGCGATGGCTACATCCAAAGATGAGAGGTAGAGGATGAAGTCCTTGGTATGGTCAAGTGGCAAGGGGTTTATGAAAATGTGTGTTTTAAGGCCTCAAATGATTGTTGGGCCTATTCATCCCATTGAAACGGGACATCCTAACATAAGAGACACAAGAAGTCGTGTGCAAATGAGGTGTAGTCAGAAACAAAGCATCGTAAGAAGTTGGACTTACCTTGTAAGCTTTGTAACCGCTTCATAGTTTCAGGTGGTGATATCTCACGAATTGCCTGAACCTTCAGAGGGTCAACTTTGATGCCTTGCTGGGAGACTATGAATCCAAACAGTCTTCTGGCGATAACGCAAAAAACACACTTGAGGGGGTTCAAACAGAGGTTGTACTGTTGACACCTCTGGAAAACCAAATGAATATCTTCTAGATAGTCTGAGCGCTTTTTGGAATGACCCATGAGGTCATCCAAAAATGCTAAGATGGCATGAGATAGATCGTGAAAGATATAATTCATGGCCCGTTGGAAAGTGGCTCTAGTGTTTTTAAGATCAAAGGGCATAAGGCAGTAGGCGAAAGTACCCCATGGGGTTGTGAAGGTTGTTTTATACTGATCCATGTGGTAGATTTGGATCTGGTTATATCCGGAAAATCCATCCATAAAGGACAAGGCTTCGTGTCCAACACATGCATCGATAACTTGGTCGATGAAGGGGGTAGGATAGTTGTCTTTGGGACATCATTTGTTTAGATCCCATAAATCAGTACAAATGTGAATGGTGCCTTGTTTTTTCATGATAGGTACAGGGTTAGAAACCCATGATGTGTAAGCGATGGGGTAAATGAAACCAACTTTATGAAGTTTATCGATTTCTTGTCAAATGGATTCCTCTTTGGAAGGATAAAGAAAACGATACTTTTGCCTAACTAGGTGGGCATCTGGCCAAGTGTCAATGTGGTGTTCCATAATCAAAGGGTTGATACCAAGCATCTCAAAATATGACCACGCAAAAATGTCCATGTATTCTTGTAACAAGGCTTTGTAGGAGGAAATTTCTTCGGGAGAACATGTTGCCCCCAACGATATTTATTCAATTATGCTCGGTTTGGTGGATATGTTTACCTTGATGGTAGGTGAGATGTTGGACATGTTTCCCTCCTCAAACACATCTGGTGTAGGGATGGGATTCTTGAACCAATCTACCTGCCCTGGTGGTAGGAAGTCTTTTGTCTCTACTGAGAAAATATTGTGGCATGGTACTTCAATAGGTGAGAAATATTTTTCTGGTAAAAAGAAAGAGCGATGATGCATGGCATCCCAAGGGAATTCTGGTTTCATCATGGCCTCCAAAATATCTTTGTGTGAATGGAAAATATTTTCTAATGGTGATAGAGGTTGTGAGGGGTCATGAGGCTGGGATTGGCACCCAGTGGTGCTAGTTGACAAGCAAGAAAACGATTCAGTGGTTGTTGTCGTAGAACCCAATGATGTTGACAATGCACAAACTGAATGGGCCTGTAAAGTCGTGGGTGCGTGGTGCAACCTTCTCAATGGCAAAGCAGTCTCGACACCAAAAAACGATGAGCAAACAACACGAATCAAGGTTCCTACAGACGAGGAAATGAATCGTATGTGGTGTTGGGTGTCTTCAACACCAAGTGGTGGGAGAATCTCCCTGATGGGTGCCTAAGGGTAGTTGGGGGAAGGTGTCAATGTCCTAGGATCCAAGCAAGTTTCCTCGTGAAAACTTGTATTGATGTGATATATAGCCTGTGTTGTAGCATCTCTAGTAGCTATTGGCAATGGTCTCAGTGGGGTGCTAGTGGAAAGCACATGCCGCTGAATGGTCCGAGGTTGAGTATTGGCTTGAAAAGGGACTGAGCGTCCAGTGTCATGTTGTCACAAATATATCCATGCCTCTCAAAATCAGGGGAGGTGTGGGAAAAGCTGAGTATGATGGTTTTGCATGAAAATGCGACAACTATTGCATTTTCACCTAGGTCTGTTCTTATGGACAACTTGGGGAACCTAGTACCACTTCTTAAGCCCCTACAAATGGGAACACTGGTTAATCAAATGTCCAAGTTCATCACATAATGCGCATGTGTGGATAGGTTGAGGCGACATTGCTTCTAGTTGCCTCCTTGTAGGGAAATGGGTGCAACGGGAAAATGAGCATGAAGCTTCTTCCTCGAAGACACAATAAATGGTATGAGACGCATTGTCTGCCACTGAGGTGTTGGGGAGTGATGGTGTCCTAGTATTAGTTTGGGCAAGGGCTCCCAATGCGTCTCGATAGCAAGGGAGTTCTGGATAGTGATGTGTGTAGTGTCTGTACTATGTGCATATATCACATGGACGGTTGGTAAGTAATGCCTTATTACGTGTTGGAGTGGCTTTTTCTCCTGGAGGTGGAGGTGGGGCCACTGGTGCCTGAGGGGCATGAAGAAGGGAATTTAAATCTTCTAAATCGAAGCACTGGTTGGTAAGTTTCCATGATACCTCACATAACGCACATGGTGGAGGTACCCTAGAAGAGGAATTCCCCAAGGTTTCAACATTTTTACCTTTCTGTTTCTCCTTATTGGCGGGCCCTGCTAGTGTCGCTATTGAAATATGTAACTAGGTTCAGTGTTCATAATGGCATGTGTAATCATGATTTTATGTAATTGATGTAAAGAAGAAAAATAAAATTATTTATGTTATGCTTAAGTCATGGGTTTCATGCTCAAGGAATTTTATTTTTATAGTTAAAGCTCCCATTGTGAGCTATTAGGTTTGGTCATCAAATCATAAAGTCTATTTTTTCAATGTCATGTATTGAAGACCCATTTGGGCATGTTACACATTGTAAAAAGAGAAGTTTTTTGAGTCATTAACCCTCCAAGACCGTGTTCCAATCATTTGTTCATGTCGGCCTTCCAAAGGAGCTAGAAACCATTCTAAAGAGCATGTCGGCCTACTCCATTACACGAGTCGGCCTATGTCAAGGAGAATATCACTATATATAGAAGGAGATCGTCCTCACTTATGATATCATTGATCAAGAATCTGAAATATAAGGAAGAAGTGCGAAGAAGGGAGAAATAAAAGCATACCATCCCACGAAGGAAGGAGGAAAGGAAGACGAAGTATTTTGGGTATGTTTAGGACAAAATACCTCCACACGTGCAAAGAAAAAGGAGTGCCATATGTTGTAGAAGAAGTCGAAGTTATCATTGTTGTCTTAGGGGATGAATCAAGGAGAAAAACAAGCTAGTTCTCAAGCTAAATTGCAGAAGGAAGTCATACTATCCAAGCGAAGGGAATCAAGGTGCAAAAGAAGGTGAAAATCCCTCACACGTGTTGCAACTAGTTTTTTTTAAGAGGCCGAGGGTTGTAGGTTTGAAACAAGAGGTTGAAATCTGAAGGGTAGCTGAGATCCAAAGTAAAGCAAGCAGTTTGACTAGTTGATTATATAAGCCTTGTGACTTGATCTTGGAGCGGTTAGTAAGTCAAGGGTCTTGGTCTTGGTCTTGGTCTTGGAATTTGTCACTTGAAGATTCCATAAGAAGAATAATTTGTTGGGTTTTCCTCTCAAGTTTGAGAGGTTTTTTTCCTGGTTGATCACCTACATCTTGTGTCTCTTGTCTCCTTATTGTTTATGATTTGGTAGTTGTTTGATGAAGAGGAACACTATAATAATGTAAGTCGAGAAGAACCTAATCTAAAGAAGTAAAAATCATTCACAAGAAATATCATTACAAGAGAAATCACTTAATCTTAATTCCCTAGATTTCTCAACATGGTATTAGAGCTAAGGCAACAAATCAAGGAAGGGAAGCTCATCAAGAGACACTCAAGCATTCAAGGATCAAAACTCTAGAAGGGCATCAAAGAAGATCTAAAATATCATCTCATCCTAAAAGCATCTTGAAGTCAAGATCTACAAGGAAGTGTCAAAACCCTAGATCGAAGAAGTCTACACCAAAAGAAGTCTTGGGATCCTCACTCAAGTCATCATCAAAGAAAAAGGACCACAAAGGACCTCTACTCAAGTTGAAAAGATCTACAAATCAAAGTAACTTGAAGTCTACTCATCCAAGAGAAGCAAGATCAAGGATGTTGTCATCATCATCAACAAGGACGTTGTCATCATCATCAAAAGTTATAAGGTGATCTCCCTCTCTTTGGAGCCAAGGATCACTCTTGAAGAAAACTATCTTCATCAAGGAGAAGTTTTCTATTATCTATATCATCATCAAATTCAAGGAAGCAACAAGTAGAAGAAACATCTTCATAAGTAAGTATATTTATGTCTACATCTGAATCTTTCAAAATGTCTTTTTGCAAGGAAAGCAACAAGTTAGTTGGGACTTCAAACTTTCTTGCATGGAAGAAGAGGATAGATCTGAATCTCATTGAAAATGAGGTCATGGAACATGTTAAGGGTTCAATCACCAAACCTCCAAAAGAATATGCTCAAGTACTTGTAAGATATATGAAAGGGGAAGCAAGGGCTTAAAGGATTCTCATAGAATCCATCAAGGATCCCCCCATTCCCTATGAATCTAAACTTGAAACTTCAAAAGAAATATATGAAAAAACTAGTAGAGTTGTTTTCTGTCAGTATTACAAGAGAAGTTATCTCATTAAGGAAAGAACTCTACAAGATAATGATATCAAAAGAAGAAGGAATAACCTCATACTTTATGAGAATATATGAAATAAGGGACTAACTTCAAGATCTGGGAGAAAAAATGTCTGACAAAGAAATGACCACTATAGTATTAAATGCACTACCAGAGGAATGGAGTAACTTCACATCAAGCATTTATGGGAAGAAGGAAGCTAATCCATTCAAGGATCTATGGTCACTATGCAATATTGAAGAAACAAGGTTGAAGGCAAAAACCAATGTAAGATCAAATGAGAAAAAAAAAAAAAATGCTACAATGAAAAAAAGAAAAGTAAAATTTGGAAAATTTGGTCCTCAGAAAAAGAAGAAGAATATGGCTAAGGTTCAATGCTATAGATTTTAAGAGAGATTGTCCCAAGCTCAAGAAGGACAATAACAAAAGGGGAAGAGAAGAAGCCCATATCACCGAAGAAGTGGAGGAAGCTGAAAAGAAGAAATCCAAGAAAGAGGAAGTAAAAGATCTCTACTATGATTGAGATAGTCTTCCTCACCTAGTTCTTTTCAAGTTTCTGTTTTTCAAGTTTTTTGTTGTAAGATATGGCCATCATGAGTCACTAAGGAGCATGATAGGATGCATCATGGCATCATAAAAGCATTGAAAGAAAGATCTCATGACATCATCATAGAGAAGCATGAAAGATAGCTGAAATAAAAGTCTATGGCAGTCACCTATGGAAGGATATAGCTCTTGGTAACCTCATTAGAAGCATAAGTGGTACTTATGAGAAAAGGGAAAAGTCATCTAGTACAAAGCACATCATACATCAGTCAAAAGGAAAAATTTGTTGAATGAGGATACTCAAGATCCTCTGTTGGAATCTTCATTGGAAGGTTCACTGATTAAAAGGAAGCAAGTGTTTCATCAAGAATTCCAACTTGTGGGAATTCATGGGATGATGTCAAAAGAAGTGAAGCAGATTAAGGAATTGAAGTTCATTTAATCAAGGAAGTTGTTTAAGGAAGTCTAGATGACCTAAAGTAAAATGAGGAGTTCATTCAATCAAGGAAGTTGTTTAAGGAAGTATAGATGACCTAAAGTAAAATGAGGTATGTATGCTTGTATTTGATAAAGTAGAGTCATGTCATATAGTTGCAGGTAACATGGATAAATTCTCTATCTCGAGAGCATGATAAAAAAAAAGGATCTCCTCCTTTGAAAGGATGCAAGTAGACATGGGTCACACATTGACTAGATGAAATCAACATAATATGTCCTCATATGAAATATGAGGTGGTTGACAATAATTAGGAACTATGATTAGAAGTTCCTGGAAAAGAAATGTGTGAAGAAAGAAAGGAAGAGATCATGAAATTTGCAACTATGAAGAAGGCAATCAACATCCAAGGACTGGAAGATTTGACTATGATATCTCCATGAAAGATATGAAGACCTTGATGAAGTCTGAAAAAGAAAGAGACCCTTGACAATATATATCTTTTAGAGATGAGTCAATATGTATGCAGGATGTTGATGCAAACTGGAAGATGTCATGATGGAAGATCATCACAAAGGTATAATTTGATTTAATGTTCATTTCTTATTTTTGAACAAATGTCTGAATGGGCTTATGCAGGGCTGCAAGAGAAGAAACTACGGAAGTCTTCTACAACTGATGGCCATATAGCAGGATGAAATATCCTCAAGGAAACATGGCACGAAGAAGGCAACATGGCATGAAGGAAGGCCATATATGGACTAATGGATCACTTTCCAATGAAAGGAATGATGACATGACTGACATGACTCATGGATGAAAGTGATGGATGGTTTTTCCCTACGAAGAAGTCCAAAATATGTAGACTCTATAACAAAGAATAAATTCATGACATCAAAGGAAGGAGTTCTACAAGCAACTAGTTATCCCATGATCTCCACCTAAAGAGTTGTTGGAAGCAAGTCCCTGGTCAAGAGGGAGCTTGGTCAAGTCCCTAGTTAAGAGGGAGATTGGGTACATTCCTTTTATGGAATGGGTTGGTCATCCTTGGTTAAGAGGGAGTGAAAAATATGGTTCTCTACTTCATGTGTCATGCACTAGACCAAGACTAACAACCGTAAGTCTTAGTGAAGGCCATGAAGAGAGATAGACACATCATTCTTGTCTTCACCTAGGAAGATAGAATGGAGAATTGGGTAAGCATATGGCATCCAATACTCTTTGAGGATGTGGTAGGGCATCCAAGATAAGAGTAGTCGTAGAGGACCAATATTCTTTAAGGACTAGGAATCCAAGATAAGAATAGTCCTGGTGGAACATACTCTGAGAGAACCCGAGTGGGGTATGTTCCGAGAGAGACAATGATGAGGGTGTCTATAAATCATTGGTCTCGCCAACATTGTGCTTTGATCTTATGGAGAGATAGAGTTGTTAGTCAAGGCCTTATTATGTGACAATGTTGGATGATATGATGCTATACAAATGGGTTACCAATCTGACTCTTCTTTTGAGAATTCTCCAGATTGAAAATGTCCAAGTACCTTGTGTAGATTATAAAGACCTCCCTAGTTAAGAGGGAGTGTTGAAATATGTAACTAGGTTCGATCTTCATAACGACATGTGTAATCATTTTTTATGTTATTCATGTAAAGAAGAAAAATAAAATTATTCATGTTATGCTTGAGTCATGGGTTTCATGCTCAAGGAATTTTATTGTATAGTTAAAGCTCTCATTGTGAGCTATTAGGTTTGGTCATCAAGTCATAAAGTCTATTGAGTCAATGTCATGTATTGAAGACCCATTTGCGCATGTTACGCATTGTAAAAAAAGAAGTTGTTTGAGTCATTAACCCTCCAAGACCTTGTCCAAAGCATTTATTCAAGTTATCCTTCCAAAGGATCTAGAAACCATTCTAAATAGCATGTCGGCCTACTCCATTACACAAGTCGGCCTATTTTAAGGAGCTCAACCTCACTTATGAGATCATCGACCAAGCATCTAAAATATAAGGAAGAAGTGCAAAGAAAGGAGAAATAAAAGCATCTCATCTAGTGAAGGAAGGAGGAAAGGAAGCTGAAGTACTTTGGGTTTGTTTAAGACAAAATACCTCAACATGTTCAAAGAAAAAGGAGTGGCATCTGCTACAGAAGAAGTTGAAGTTATCATTATTGTCTTGGAGGTCGAATCAAGGAGAAAAACAAGCTAGTTCTCAAGCCAAATCGAATAATGGCGTCATACTATCCAAGCGAAGGGAATCAAGGTGCAAAAGAAGGTGAAAATCCCTCACACATGCTACAACTAGGGTTTCTGAAGAGGCCGAGGGTTGCAAGTCTAAAACAAGAGGTCAAAATCTAAAGGGTAGCCAGATCCAAAGAAAAGCAAGTAGTTTGACTAATGTTGACTCAAAAAAGAAGAAGTTGATTATAGAAGCCTTGTGACTTGATCTTGGAGTGGTTGGTAAGTCAAGGGTCTTGGTCTTGGAATTCGTCACTTGAAGATTCTATTAGAAGAACAATTTGAATGGGTTTTCCTCTCAAGTTGGAGAGGTTTTTTCCCTAGCTGATCACCTACATCTTATGTTTGTTTTCTCCTTATTGTTTATGATTTGGTAGTTGTTTGATGAAGAGGAACACTATAATTGCCTAATTCAAGAGAAGAACCTAATCGAAATAAGTAAAAAGCATTCACAAGCAATTATCATTACAAGATAAATCACTTAATCCTAATGCCCTAGATTTCTCAACAGTCGCTACATACAAAACAGGGATTGCGAGAGCCATATTGGGCAACATAAGTGTTTCCATGACTTGGTGCAAGGAAAAACTGGGTGGGGGATACAAGAAAGGTGTTTGGGTTATTGCATATGGCAGGAACGCAAACTCAGCGGTTGCAATGTTGGACGTTCCCTGCACTAGTTCCTAAGACTGGGTAGTATTTGATGAACTCATCATACACACCAAGGTTATGGGCACAGGTTCGATTAAAGGTGGTTCTCCTGGGTATGTACCTAGGAGTGATGATGCTTTGAATATCCCTGGGCTTGCTTTAGTGTAGGAAGGGATCAACTCGTTGTGGGATGTTATGAGAGGTAACACACCCTCGGGAGTTGTGGGTGTTTGTTTCTCGTAGTATGTGAGTTGATCGATGGTGATGATCTTTCCCTCATAGGGAAACATCATGATGTGAAATACTAATGACACCATTGCAGTCATGGCGTACATGTAGCTACGACCTAGTAAGATATTGTAATCTAACTGGGCATCAAGGACTTCAATGTTGATGAGAAATGTTTTATTAGAAAACTCCACCAAGACGTTTTGGAAAAGTCAAATAGGTGTGTAGGGGCTTCCGTCATAAGCCCTTAATGTAATGGGGAAAGAAGTGAGTTTGGGGGGTCCTAGTTTTTTCCAAACTGATTTTGACATAATACAAGTGGATGCTCCCTGATCTATGATGCATTAATGGATGGTGATGTTCTAGAGAGTGACCCGTATCTAAAAAGAAACAATAGATGGGAGTCGTGGTGTAGCGTTGTCCAAATCAAAGGCCATTAGCCACGAATCAGAAGGGTCGATTGCGCCTAATATGGAAAGCAGGGCTTTTTGTTGAGTCATGTTGAGAAATCTAGGGCATTCGTGTTAGTTGATTTCTCTTCCATTAGTGACTGCTTGTAAATATTATTTACTTCTTTAGATTAGGATCTTCTTCACATTAGATTATTAGTGTTCTTCTTCATCAAATAGTAACCAATGCATGAACATAAATAGACAAGAGACACAACATGTAGGCATGAGGCAAGGCCAAAACCTCTCGCTCTTTGAGAGGAAAACCCACACAAATTCTTCTTATAGAGATTCCAATTGACGAATACCAAGAATAAAACCCTTGACCTGTTAGCCACTCCAAGACCAAGACACTAGTTCTCTTGATTGTCTTCTCTTCTTCTCTTCCTCTTCCCTTTGATCCTTCTTGTCATCGTGATATCATCATAGCACCAAGATCTTCTTATTGTAGTTGCATCAAGACTATAATAGACCTGAACCAAATCGTAGCACATAGCTTATCAAAGTATTGTCTCCTTTATAGCTTTGAACTGTACCTTACATCATTCGAATTCTATAAAATATCTTCGTTGTCCTTCTGAGTTCCTTCTAGCCTTTATCATCTGAACTGTCTACTTTTATATCACTGTCCATCAAAGAGGCATCTGAACTATTTACTGTGGAACCTCCTTGCTTGTTTCTTTGTTGTCCCTTCACCATGAAAGACCCTCGCTATCCCCTAAGCTTCATCTGAATTTATCCTCTTCTCTGTGATCTAAATTTGATCTTGACTATGATAACCATCCGAAATTACCTTAGAAGAATCCGAACTATCATGACTGTAATGATCACTGAAATTCTCAGGGATGTCCGAGTTCTATTCATTGTAATTACCCACCAAATTGCAAAGGTATCTAAATTCCTTGAACTGTCCTTATGTGAAGATCCTAGCTGGGTATTTATACTGGTTTGTCCTATATATAAGCCGACATGACATATAGCAAAGGGGTGTGTCTCATTAGGTGAGACGACATGTGTTATTCCATACAGTTTTGGAGGCCGACTTCAAGAGAGGATTGTGCTTGTCTTTTGGAGAGTTGTTAGACACTTTAATAGACTACATATATATATGACACATGCTCAAGAAGAGTTCTTCATACATTGCATTAATTCTTTTGACTCCAATGATAAATCCTAAGGCTCTCAATGGGAGCCAGTGATAAAATAAAATCTCTTGGTCATGAAACCCATGAAGCAAGGCATATAAAAATAATTTTATTTCTTTCATTTCATCACTTAAAAAGATCATAATTACATGTCATTATGAAAACCGAACCTAGTTACACTTTTTAACACTCCCTCTTAACTAGGGAGGTATTCATAATGGTACTTAGTCATTCTCAATTTGAAGAATTTCTCATAAGAAGAATTCCGATTAATTTTATTTCTTTCATTTCATCATTTACAAAGATCATAATTACATGTCATTATGAAGACCGAACCTAGTTACACTTTTTAACACTCCCTCTTAACTAGGGAGGTACTCATAATGGTACTTAGTCATTCTCAATTTGAAGAATTTTTCATAAGAAGAATTCGGATTTGTAACTCATTTGTATAGCATCATACCAACCAACATTTATATATCAAGGCCTTAACTAACAGCTCTATCTCTCAAAGCAAAATGTTGGTGATACCAATGATTTATAGACATACTCATCATGGCTCTCAAAACATACCCCACCCAAGTTCTCTCAGGATATGCTCCACAAGGACTATTCTTTTCTTGGACTCCCCAATCCCCAACAAAATATCGGTCCTCCATGACTACTCTTCCATGGGATTCCCTATTTCATCCCACAAGAGCATCAGATGCCAAATGATTACACAATCCTCCATTTTGTCTTCCCAGGTGAAGCACAAAACAACATGTCTATCGCTCCTTCTTATACCAGGAGGTCCTATTCCATTAAAGTAATGTAGGCATGAGCCAGGGCCAAAACCTCTCATTCTTTGAGAGGAAAACCGGCACAAATTCTTCTTATAGAGATTCCAATTGACGAATACCAAGACCAAGACCCTTGACCTATTAGCCACTCCAAGACCAAGATACTAGTTCTCTTCACTATCTTCTCTTCTTCTCTTCCTCTTCCCTTTGATCCTTCTTGTCATCGTGATATCATCATAGCACCAAGATCTTCTTATTATAGTTATATCGAGACTAAAATAGACCTGAACCAAATCGTAGCACATAAATTATCAAAGTATTGTCTCCATTATAGCTTTGAATTGTACCTTGCATCATTTGAATTCTCTACAATATCTTCATTGTCCTTCTGAGTTCCTTCTAGCCTTTACCATCCGAACTATCTACATATATATCATTGTCCATCAAACTAGCATCCGAACGATTTATTGTGGAGCCTCCTTGCTTGTTTCTTTGTTATCCCTTCACCATGAAAGACCCTCGCTATTCCCTGAGCTTCATCCGAATTTATCCTCTTCTCTATGATCTGAATCTGAGCTTGTGTTAAAATTGGCAACTAGGGCCAAACTCCATGTGGGTCATATTATTAATGGCAGCTAATATTTTTCTTGGATCCCTCTCATCAAGAGGTGTAGGATTGATCTAAAGATCATCCGATTCCGATAAGTATTCATGGAGATATGAATTTATTTGTGTTATGGGACAATTCGTCAAGGTCGGCGAGCAACCAAATAACCCCCTCTTGTGCCCAACGTTTAAGTATAAAAGGAGGTGGCATGATAGCCATTTAGAAACACTCTTGACATCTCTCCTCTCCACTCGTTTGGGTTTTGGTGGAAGGAGACATCACCAAGAATCTACGCTGCCCTAATGCAAAGATGCTCTACATTAAGGTTGTCATGGTAAAGAAGGCCTAAAATGTAGACATGAAGACGATGAGGATGCCCTAGCTAATATGTTGTCCAGAGAAGCCTAGCCGCAGTCATGAAGGAGATCTAGCTGCAGTAAAGAGGTTCAAATTCGCTACTCAAACCTACCCTAATATGATGCCTAAAGGATGCCCTAAGCCGCAGTCAAATGAGGCTTCTTAGACGCAGCAAAGAAGGGAGATATACCCACTGTTTAGGGGAACTTCTACACGCAGCAAGGCAACCCTAATCCGCAGATCTAAGGAGCCCTATATGCAGCCAAGTGGAGGCCCTAATCTGCAGCAAAGAGGGAGCCCTATATGCAGCCATGTTGAGGCCCTAATCTGCAGTTAGGAAAGGTCCTAATACAATGTCCAAGAGAAAATCATACGCAGTCCAGAATGAGCCTTAATATGTTGTTAACGTAGGCCTTAATACGCTGCCTGAAATAGCCCTTATCCGCAGTCCTAAGGGAGCACTCATTCACTGTCAATAAAGTCCTAATTCAACAATAATCGCAGCAATGTTTTTTATAGGTCACTGAGTTTTAAAGGACGCTGATATAGACATTAAGCCACAGTTATAAAGTGAAGGAAAGTGTTGAAGTCTGCTCCTTTGTGTTGCTGCGTTAATTTACTTCAAAGTTGCTATGTGCTAGGCCATAGGCCATAGCATCATAGCAAGGGTTTCTTAATGGCTGCGTGGAGGGTTGTTAAATGCTACAGTTAGGCCGAGTTTAAAGAAAGAAAGTCGCAGGTCTGTGTGGGCAGTTTCAAGGTAAGAAAAAAACGCTGATTTGGTTGGTTGTAGGTGACAGCGAGTGCAGCAGCATGATGATATGGTGCAGCAACATGATGTGTGCAACATGATGATCTAGATGCAGTGGTTGGATGCAGCATGGAGTGAGAAGCAGCATGATGATGAGGTATTGTAGCATGCATTTGGATGCAGCTTAGTGCAATGAAGAGCTCAACATGGTGCAGCATGAGGAGATGCAATACAGTGATGGGTACAGTCATGATTAGTGAAGCATGATGAAATGCAACATAGTGATAATGAGTGCAGCATGGTACAACACGATGAAGTGCAGCATGATGACGAGATGTAGCACAATGATAGGTGAAGGAGTCACCTTGGAGAATCAGTGGAAGCAACATGTTTTCAACTGATCTCATGTATCATCATCCTAGGAGATGATCTATGCTCTGATCTAGATAAGTCAAACTGATTACTTCTGTAGTAAATGTATTATCTCTCTCTCTCTCTCTCTTTTGAACTATTGAAGAAAAATAAGAAGAATTGATCAAGGGTTTCCCCACATTGGGGTTTGTCCCTGGCTAGCGCCACATCTTGTGTCCTCTTGTCTTAGCTTGTCTTCTGTAATTTATGCTTATGTTCTATCTGCATTTTACTTTAATGTTTTTGTGATTGCTAATCTGGAAAAGGTATTGAGCTAACTATGAAAATTGAAATAAATTGCTCTAAGCATATAACATACCTAAAATTAACATGGTATTGGAGCTGAGGTGAAGACAATGCCCAAGCAAGAGTGAAAGAGCAATCACCGAAGATAGTTTGGAAAGGACAAAAGGATCAATGGATTCCTCATCCCTCTTCAAATTCACCAAGGGTGAAATCAAAGCAGAGAATATTATCAGAATGGCGCAGCGGAAGCTTCTAATAGCCTACCTAAAGATAACTTCAATGAGAAGTGTGGATCTAAGGATGGAAGGAAAGGTAGATGCCTTGGTTATAATAAGTTCGGCCATTATGCGAAGGAGTGTCTGAATGGCAGGGACACATCACTTGATGATGATGAAAATCATTCCAAGGACATCTTCAATGGTTAAAGGAATGACAGTGCAGGTCATCAAGGTAATGGCTGACTCTTCAAGAAAGCAAGGAACCCCAAGTATGAAGAATCAAATGTTTTTTCTGATAAGATAAAGAAGTGATTGGCCCTCTCCTTCAGATTCTTTAGGAATCTAGCTTATTGATTGTTGTGCTTCAAGGCACTCCATCAGATAGAAGGGTGCTCTCTCTAATTTGGTAGAGATAGAAACAATCGTGTGATTATACGTGGAGCCAATGCCACCTATTCCGGAAAGGGTGTAGGGAATGTTACCCCTCAATTGAATGAGAGTAACTCGATTCACTTACAAAATCTCTTTTATGTACCTACTCACAAGAAGAACCTGGTGTCCATTTCGGCAATGGAAGTCAAAGGTTTCAAGGTGGCATTCATCAATGGAAAGGTACGTGTTTTAAAAATAAAATTTTCTAAGATGATTTTGAGTTCAGGGTTGGAAATTTGTGTCAAGTTGCAAGATGGTCCATTGGGGACCATATCAGCTGACACATTTGATCTATAGCACCAGAGATCTACTTATGGGGCCCTACCCGATGTGAGTCAGATGATGACTGGGATTCTTGAATTCAAAAGGAGCATGAAGGTACATGTCTGAGATGTACCAAACGAAAATCTCACAAGGGGACCATTCCCCTCATGTAGCAGGTCCACAGGTTTGGAACAACCCGAGGAGGTTTGAGATTCATGATTGGGAATCTCATGTATATAGGTGGAAGAAATCCCTCTAGGGCTTGAAGTAAAACACCTCGTGCCTAATATGAGAGGATTGATAGTTGTCTGATGAAGCTAAGATTCACTAAATTGAAGCCGATCCAAGCCATTATTTGAAGGTTGTGGATGATAGACCTCTCATACCAGCACTTTCTGAGAAACAACATATTTCTGACAGCTGCAGACCCTCTCACTTGCAGAAGTAAGAGGGAGTTGGATTCCAGATATGGAATGGTAAACTGCAAGCCCGTGACTACCTCAAGGATCTTAACTTTCAAAAGTTATATGGTGGTGATGCCGAACCAGATTTGGGAAATGCCTCTAAGTTCCATAAACTCATCGGCATTGATATTCTTGGTGAACTTCCATCCATATATATGCTTTGCAGTTAGCATGGTGAGCTCATATTTGGTTGAGCCTCACTAGATTGGTGCCAAGAATCCTTTCAGATATCTTCAGGGCACAATCTCTCATGGATTGAGATACACTGCCGGAAATATGAAGCTGCATGATTATTCGAATGTTCACCGGGCAAGTAGTGTAGAGGATCGCTAGAGCACTTGTTAGCGTTGGTTCTCTTTGGATTCTACTTTGATATCATGGATGAGCAGGAATAAGAAGTCGGTTGCTATAAGCACCACCGAGACCGAATACATAGCTACAAGTATGATCTCGTGTGAAGCTGCTTGGTTGTGAAAGCTCCTTAGTGAGTTGTTTGTACACATGAAGAATACCACTATGATTCTTTGTGACAACCAAGGGGCTTAGATTATTGAGGAATCCTGTGTTTGTTGATTTCTCCAACAAATAGACATCAGATACTACCTTATTTGGGATATGATAAGTCGATGAACGAGGAGGCTCCATCGCATTGAGACTAATGTACAGGTCGCAGACACTTTGTCGAAGCCCTGGGGAAAGGTCAAATCTATGATTTTCCTGACGACTTGGAGTCGTTGAGAGACCTTCATATAAGGCTCTTGCATGTCGCATGCATTGAGCTCTAGGAGCTCTAGGGGGTTTGGGGTACTTACTAGAGCAACATATGACCAAAGGGCAACTCACCCTCCCCTGGTGGTGCGTTATGGAACAGGATGATTAGTTCTCCTGTGGGCCGAGATGATTAGTTCTCCCGTAGCAACTACGGAAGAGGATGATTAGTTCTCCTGTGGGACAGGATGATTAGTTCTCCCATGGAAACTATGGAACAAGATGATTAGTTCTCCTGTGGGCCGGGATGATTAGTTCTCCCATGGCAACTGTGGGACAGGATGATTCGTTCCACTGTGGATAGGGTGATTAGTTCTCCTGTCGAGGCATCCTACCCATGCAGTCTGGGACTCATGGGAAGTACCTCTCATATGATCAATGAGCAGGGAAATGGGATTAGGGACCATAGTAGTACTATCGATGGACGCATTGTTGTATCTACCGTACTCCCTATGCTAGGATGACCTCCATTGATCTGGGATCAGTATGAGTGGTTTGAGACACTCTCTTGTGACATTGATCTGGGATCAATGAAATTGATCTGGGATCAATAGGAGTGGTTTGAGACACTCTCTTGTGATATTGATCTAGGATCAATAAAACTGACTTCGGGTCAGTAAAGAATGGTATGAGACATTCTCAAACAATTCTTCTTCTTCATGGTTTAGTAGACCAGTGCAGGGCACTGATGGCAAAGATAGTACAGTTAGACATATGGATCAACGGATGGAGTTCTCCCTAGTTGAGAGGGAGTGTTAAAATTGGAAACTAGGGCCAAACTCTATGTGGGTCATCTTATTAATGGCAGCTAATATTTTTTCTTGGATCCCTCTCATCGAGAGGTGTAGGATTGATCTAAAGATCATCTGGTTCTGATAAGTATTCATGGAGATATAAATTTATTTGTGTTATGGGACAATTTGTCAAGGTCGGTTAGCAACTAAATAACCCCCTCTTATGCTCAACGTTTTAGTATAAAAGGAGGTGGCGTGATAGCCATTTAGACACACTCTTGACATCTCTCCTCTCCACTCGTCTAGGTTTTGGTGGAAGGAGACATCACCAAGAATCTACATTGTCCTAATGCAAAGATGCTCTACGCTAAGGTTGTCATGGTAAAGAAGGCCTAAAACGCAGACATGAAGATGATGAGGATGCCCTAGCTAATACGTTGTCCAGAGAAGCCTAGCTGTAGTCATGAAGGAGATCTGGCTGCAGTAAAGAGGCTCAAATACGCTACTCAAACCTGTCCTAATATGTTGCCTAAAGGATGCCCTAAACCGCAGTGAAATGAGGCTTCTTAGCTGCAGCAAAGAAGGGAGATCTACCCATTATTTATGGGAACTTCTACATGCAGCAAGGCAACCCTAATCTGCAGATCTAAGAAGCCTATACGCAACCAAGTGGAGGCCCTAATCTGTAGTTAGGAAAGGTCCTAATATGTTGTCCAAGAAAAATCATACGCAGTCCAAAAGGAGCCTTAATATGCTGTTAACGTAGGCCCTAATACGCTGCCTAAAATAGTCCTTCCGCGGTCCTAAGGGAGCACTCATTCACTGTTAATAAAGTCCTAATTCAGCAACGATCGCAGCAATGTTTGTTGTAGGTGACTGAGTGTTAAAGGAAGCTGATATAGACATTAAGCCACAGTTATACAATGAAGGAAAGTGTTGAAGTTTGTTCCTTTGTGTTGTTGCATTAATTTAATTCAAAGTTGTTATGTGCTAGGCCATAGGCCATAGCATCATAGCAAGGGTTTCTTAATGACTGCGTGGAGGGTTGTTAAATGCTACAGCTAGGCCAAGTTTGAAGAAAGAAGGACGCAAGTCTGTGGGCAATTTCAAGGTAAGAAAAAAAAGCTGATTTGGTTGGTTGTAGGTGATGAGTGCAACAACATGATGATATGGTGCATCATGATGATCTAGATGCAGCAGTTGGATGCAGCATGGAGTGAGAAACAGCGTGATGATGAGGTATTGCAGCATGCATTTGGATGCAGCATGGAGTGAGAAGCAGCGTGATGATGAGGTATTGCAGCATGCATTTGGATGATGCTTAGTGCAATGAAGAGCTCAGCAAGGTGCAACATGAGGAGATGCAATACAGTGATGGGTACAGTCATGATTAGCGAAGCATGATGAAATGCAGCATAGTGATGATGAGTGCAACATGGTACAGCGCGGTGAAGTGCGGCATGATGACGAGATGCAGCACAATGATAGGTGAAGTCGTCACCTTGGAGAATCAGTTGAAGCAACATGTCTTCAACTGATCTCATGTATCATTATCCTAGGAGATGATCTATGCTCTGATCTAGATAAGTCAAAGTGATGACTTATGTTGTAAATTTACTCTCTCTCTCTCCGCTGAACTATTGAAGAACATATAAGAAGAATTGATCAAGGGTTTCCCCACATTGGGGTTTGTCCCTGGCTAACGCCACATCTTGTGTCCTCTTGTCTTGGCTTGTCTTATGCGATTTATGTTTATGTTCTATCTACAATCTTCTTTAATGTTGATGTAATTACTAATCTAGAAAAGGTATTGAGCTAACTATGAAAATTGAAATAAATTGCTCTAAGCATAGAACATACCTAAAATTAACAGCTTGACTGTGATAACCATCCAAAATTACCTTAGAAGAATCTGAACTGTCATGACTGTAATGATCACCAAAATTCTCAGGGATGCCCGAGTTCTATTCACTGTAATTACCCACCAAATTGCAGAGGTATCCGAAATCCTTGAACTGTCCTTATGCGAAGATCCTAGCTGAGTATTTATAGTAGTTTGTCATGTATATAAGCCGACATGACATATAGCGAAGGGGTGTGTCTCATTAGGTGAGCTGACATGTGTTATTCCATACAGTTTTGGAGGCCGACTTCAAGAGAGGATTGTGCTTGTCTTTTGGAGGGTTGTTAGACACTTTAATAGACTACATATATATATGACACATGCTCAAGAAGAGCTCTTCATACATGACATTAATTCTTTTGACTCTAATGATAAATCCTAAGGCTCTCAATGGGAGCCACTAATAAAATAAAATCTCTTGCTCATGAAACCCATGAAGCAAGGCATGCAAAAATAATTTTATTTCTTTCATTTCATCATTTACAAAGATCATAATTACATGTCATTATGAAGACCGAACCTAGTTACACTTTTCAACAAGTTGGACAGGTTTGTAGGACCTCCAATGTTGACATAGTTGAAGGAGACTATGCTAAATCATCAACAATGTTATAGCTAGCCTCCTTTGAGTGGGCATTACGATGTAATGGTCCTTTGATCATTTGCGGAATGGGTTCAATAAGGGTTTGTGGTATTATCAAAGATGGTGTAGCAACAATGTTAGGTGATGTGACGGGGTTGGTTTTTGGAGGAGTTCCATAATCCCGGTTTTGTGTTTGTAGAGAGCATCTGACCCTGCCATGAAAATGTCGTGATTGGCTGGGTCATGAGAATGGCCCCTAGTTGGGTTTTGGTACTGGTGAGAGGTAGGCTCGTGTTGCATGGCTACTACCCCCTAGTGGGGGAAATGGTTTTGCATTACTGCAAGTTGTTGGGTTGTGCCACCCTGCCCCCTAGCCTCTCTCATCCTTTTCAACTCTGGGAGTTGAGGACAATGATGGGTGTAATGCGCATACTCCCCACAAATAGTGCATGCATGGTTGGTCCGAAGACTAGCATTTTTATTCGGATTTCTTGGGTTGTTGGTATCTTGGCTTTGAGTTTGGTTCCGATTGGGGGGATTACCCTAGGTGGCAGACACGGAGGTTGGTTGTTGCCCCCTTGCCGTAGTTCCCCTTTTGGTTTGTTCTTTCCTTTCTTCTTGTTGGTGTGTAAAGGGTTAGTAGTGTTGAGGTTTTTGAATGCCTGCTACTGTTTGGGAAAGAAGGTTGCACAAAATTAACCCCTACATTAGGCTGAGGTGAGGGGTTAGGTTGTTGAGGTGCAAGAAAAGGGTAATAAGTATTTCCTTGTCCTGGGTTGGTGTAAGGGGTTTTGGAGGTCAACACAGCCTCTGTGGTGCGTGGAGGATACAAGCCAACGTACATGGGATAATATTGGTTACTCTACATGGGATAATATTGGTACCTTGCGAGGGAGGATTTTGGGAGTGCACAGGATGATTAGGATAATATCCCGTGCTGGTTGGAATTTGGGCTACAGGTGGACCCCCAAATTATTGGAAATGGGGTGGTCCATTGTATACATTTCCGGACTGTTGGAACACATTTCTAGGTTGATTTTGGGAGATGATTCCAATCAAACTGTCTGCAACATTTGATGCTCTTGGCTTGTCTTGGGAAAAAGTAAGCATACGAGGAGCATCAAGTAGGACCGTGTATAGGTATCATGACTGAGTATAGATAAGCTCAAACTGTCAAGTTTTGTTGATTGCTTCTTCCTCTATCCGGCACATGGTTGTAGCCACGTCTTTTGCAATTGTTGGCAGAAGGGATTTCAAAAAGAAATATAGGCGAAGGTCCTATGTTACTTTCACTTTACAGAGATCACAATGCTTTTGCCACTCATGGAAATGGCCTGCAATATGAGTGGAGGTAGTTTGTCAAAAGTGGGTCAGTAGTTCTGACCCAATGTCATGTCGTACTCGGCACTGGAAAAAAGTGAGGAATGAATGAGCCAAGGATTCAAATGTGTGAAGGGAACCCCCTGTCTCACTCACATACCATTTTATGGTAGGGCCGGTGAGGGTGCATTGAAATAGCCTCAGATAAATTGAGTCCTCAATGATGTTGTTAGATGAACACCACAAATGATAGGTCATGATGTGGTTAGTGGGATCTCCCCCTACTTGCCTTCAAAATTGGGAATATCTGAAGGCAACTCGGTTGAAATGGGGGGCCAATTTTGATTATGGGCAATTGGATAATTGGTGAGCTTAGTTAAATTTGGTAAGTTTAAAGAAGCAAAAAATGGGATCCTTATGTTGTTGGCCATATTGGTATGACCTGGGGATCTAACCTAAAAAAAGTTCCCTTGTGAACGAGTAGGGCTACTTGGGGGAGTAGTATGTGGACTCCCTACAGGGGTAGTAAAAGGGGTTCCTTGAGGGGGAGGGGTCCCCAAAAAAGTTTCACCTATAAATGATAAGCCAATTAAAGTAGAGGCAAGTTGTCTCCTTTATCAGGGTGGTGAGAAGCTAGGCACGCCTTCTAGCAATGGGGGGAGGTCTTGGATGTGCCTAGAGTGGAGGGGAACTGGGGGGTCCCCTATGGTGCCAAGTAGAGTGTGTGTTACTTATGTGGTGAGGGGGAATTTTTTAACAAAGCAAATGAACCACATACAAAAAACAAAGTGAAAATGAATGGTTAATTCTCCCTTTCACTTTATGCTATGTGATCAATCAAGCAAAAAAAGGTTTTGGCGTTTCTTGCATATGATAAAAATCCTAAAAAGACCTATGCATCCTTTCCACTCAAACAGTAACTAGCCCTTGCGAGGATTCTGTAGTAGGGTATTGGGGCCACATCCTGAAAGTACTGGCAACACTTCTAGCAGCAAAGAATCAATCAAGGTGTAGAGAGGATTTATAATGGGGGGTACTAGGGCGATGTCCCGAACGTACTGGGGACGTTTCCAGCAGCCTAAACAAGATCACCTCAAGTCTCTATGCTTACCCACACATCAATCTATAGGGAAAGATGCCCTAATATTTGGCCACTAAGGTTACCTTCGTCCCACGGGGGGTGGTTGAGTCTTGAGCTTCTTGGTAGTCAATCAATAATGTGGATCCCTGGACCAATGAGTCAGGTAGCATTGTGGAGAACCACATGCACTGAGACCTAAGCCTAACCCCCTTTGAATCGGGTTAAGACAAGTGAAAAACACCACAAGGGGGAAAACCCTTTCAAATTCTTTTTCTTATTAGATTGTCATAAAATGTTCAACAAAGAGAGAGTACAATGTTCCAATTCATCAATCACGCAATTATCTAGCAAAACCAACCATACAATATCCAAAAGATGAACCCAACAACAATATTTATCAGAATCAAAGTTCCAAGCCTACGGTCAATGAATAAGATCTGCGGCCAACTGTTATCAAAACCCTAGGTGATAGCAGTACAGAGGTAGCAATCATGACTGTGATTGCAACTCTCTAGCCGCATGGAACACCCTGTATGCGTGCGACTACAAATGAAATTTCCTTGTTCCAACCCTGTGGTCCCAAACCAAAAACCCTAATCCACACGTGTGAGCTCGGACCCTGCAATTTTGGACCTATACAAACCAATTCTGCGAACCAACCTCAAGCCTGTGTGAGCCAATCCAAAGAAGAGAGAAGAAGATGCTTGATGATGATGTCCAAATTTATAGGCTTCCAAGGATGTTCAATTTCTCTTTTGGGCCAACCTGTCCTTTTGTGCACATGTGGGTTTCCATATTAAAAATACATTTTTCCTTTACTAAATTAAATTCTTCCAAGGGCTAGGAGGGGTCTTTCTTGATTAGGAACACTGTCCAAAGGAGGGAATTTGTCTCTGAGCTACCAAATTAACATTAGAGGGTTCATCATTGTTGTGACTAGTCTTACACCCTATCTCATCAGGTCGTTATGGTCATCCTCCCTTATCATTGGATGATGGATTCAATGCTTATTGTTTTGTCCTTGTCCTCTTTCGCCTATGCCCATAACCTTTTCAATGATGTGGTTCTTGTTGGCTCCTCCTCTCCCCTAGTGTTTGCTACTCTAGCTCCCATGGTGGCTCAAATTCCCTCCTCCAACCGATCTCCTCTATCTCAAACAATTGAGGACTTAGATGACTTATTCACACAACAATGCAAGCTCCAAATCAAAATCATGAAATTGGAAGCATAGGTTGAATTATTGCTAAATATTGGCTTGCACCATAGACACCACCCAACACATGGAATGACAAAATTGATGCAATTCATAGTATGGTTGGAGAATTGTAGATTGTTCATCTAGGTTTTTGGCATTAACCTCCTCACTCATGCCATTGGGATACAACATCATTGTCTCTTGACAACCAAGCTCTCCCAAATTTGAATGAACCAACACAAGGAGATGCCAAGGATTACAACAAAGAACACTAGCCCTTCACTCTATAATTCACTTAGTGAAATGTTTTGTACTCTTCATTTTAGGAGTAATTTACAGATTTTACTCCATAACCCTCTTTTTTGAATTTTTGTATCAAGTTGTATTAGTTTCAAATTGTATCTCTATTGTGTCCTCTTAGAACATATTTTACTAATACAAATCCACCCATTTTTATCCCATTTTTTTTTTTTGCCAATCTCATTCCTAAAAGTAGAAAAGAGTACAAATCTCACATGGCCCTCTCAATGTTAAAATGGGTAATGTGGAATTGGATTTTATGATACCCACCCAATGAAATATTAAATAATAACAACATTATATGTGTGTGTGGAGGGGGCAGAAAGAGGAGCTATAGTTAGTATGAGTAGTGAATTCCTTCTAGTAGGCGTAAGAAAGAAAGAGAGGAAAAAATTTAACGTCCACGAGGCTAAAGATAGTCTATGGGACAGATTGTTTCTTCATCTGGTTGATGTATACGACCCTTTTCCTGTGAAGCCTCACAATAAACGCTCTCAACTTCTCGACAAGCCCCTCGCTAAATAGATTATCCCAAGAGCTAGCTGACAGAATATCTGCATAACTTTGTCTATTGTCTTTGAAGGCCTCACATTCTAAAATGAAATGCTTTTCTGTTTCCACTTTTCCGAAAGAACAAAAAATACATACTCTTTTCTCCCCCACTTCTTTTGGCCTTTTCCAGCGCCCTGTTCACAACGGAGTTGATGAGAATTAGTCATTAACTAAGCAATAAGAATTTTGTCTCTCCAAGAAATATTGGCCTCTATGTACACGCTTTTTGTATGATAGTGGGTTACCGCCTTACAACAATTCTTTTTCCAGTGCCTACTTTATTCATGCTCATGTCTTCCTATTATCTAATCCTATTGTATAAGAATCTACTCTATAATATATCATAATTTATCCCTCTAAAGGCGCTACCACCATTGGTGGGGCAGATGTTGCGAGATTAGGTCGATGCTAACTCCCCTCACCGATGGGGTGGATGTTGCAGGATTGGGTTGATGTTGAACTCTGTGGGTTGCTCGAACTATCTTGTTCATTTTGACCAACTCTAATAGGTTAACCCTTGCTCTTAGGTAGGAAGGCATCCAATTTACAATTGAATCAAGTTAACTGACAAGGTTAAACAAGGCTATACATTCATAGAGGTTGACATGGAACAACCATTATGTATATTCTATCATAAGCATCATAGTATTCAAATTTGTACTGCTTATTGAATCTATGGCTCTTGCTTGAATATTATTAAGTTCACCTCTACTCAAGAAAGGAGCGGGTCGAGTGTCGAAGAAAATAATGTCTTCGATGAGTATCGAGGAATGAGATGCTTAAAAATTGTTGAGCAGAGGTTACCGCTCCCAACAATTCCACTTTGCTCCACCACGATAGTTGATTTATTGGGTTAAAAACAAATTGATTAAAAAGTTTCTCGTTCATCTTTAATTCACGCTTGAGTCACGCATTTAACCCATCGATAACTAACACAAACAATATTGAGTCAAATTGATCGAAATGTGGGCAAGAGGCGCGATGTTTGTGATCCGCCCATTGCCGCCTAAGCGCTGGTTGAACCGAATTCACGGACGACATACTAGTCCTTTGAATAGAAGCTTCGCTTCTTTGTTGTTCCTGAAAGTTCCCTAACCCTAGGCAAAGTAGTATTATCGATCCGTTGAGGACTTCACGACAAGCTTGATTGACTTGCCTCAGTCACCAACACGATTTGATACGATTCACGACATACATGAACCAACGTATTTGCTCTTGTTTTCTATAGGTCAAAGATGTGATTTGAGCCGGTTGATTCATGAAGCAATGATGGTATAATCTAGGTTTGTGCCTGCCCTGATGAATTAGATCAACTAGGTTGGGTTTATCTATTGCGATGAGGGAATATGCATGTTCTATATGATGCACTCTTCACAAATGGTAGTGGTTGTTGTTGATAAGATCCCAAGGTTGACCCTCCCCCCTTCGTCAACACTGATACTGAACTCTTCACGGTGCAAGAGGTAGAGATGGGTATCAAGAAGTTGGGTGTTGGAAAAGCAAAAGACTTAGCTGAACTCCAAGCAGATTATCTAAAGTGGGGCTCAAAGATCCTTGCACCTCACATTACAAAAATTTTCAACAACATCATACAACAAAGGCTCCCCACAGATTGGACAACTAGTATGGCAATACCTCTTTTCAAGAGGGGTGATGTCAACAATCCCTCCAATTATAGGACCATCATGATAAACCCTTTGTTTGTGAAGTTATTTGGAAGCATGCTAGAAAATAAAATTAGCAAGTGGGCAGAAGAAAGAGATAAGCGTGCTAAAGGGCAAACAGGTTTTAGACCTAAAAATTCCGCAGTTGATCATTATATAACTTTAAGGCACATCATTGAAAAAGCTTGGGAGAAAAAGGAAGAAATTTTTTGTTTCTTTGTTGATTTCAGAAAAGCGTTTGACACAATTCCTAGGGATAAGCTTTGGCACAGAATGAGAGAACTTGGGGTTCCTAAACATTTGAGAGCAGTTGTGCATACGTTGTATGAAGAAGTGAAAGTCAAAATTAGAACTTCAGCAAACATTTCTGAAAGTTTTAGAAGCGATATCAGGTTCAAGCAAGGTTTCCCACTATCTCCTACCCTTTTTGGTTTATATATCGACAAGCTTGAGTGGCTAAATTCACAAGGGGGTTGTGGTATCTATTCGGGCAAGTTTGTTATAAGGCTTCTTTTGTATGCAGATGACCTTATTCTGATTGCTAAATCAACTCTTGGTTTGCAAGAGCACTTACTATCCCTTGAGCATTTTTGTATAAGTGTGGGGATGCAAGTCAATATCAGCAAAACAAAAGTAGTGGTAAAAAGAAAACATAACCAGCATAAGTTCTACTTTGAAGGCAACATTCTGGAAGAAGTTACAGATTACAAATACCTCGGAATTGACTTCAACAAAAGTCTAAGTTGGGATGGTTGTAGAAAGAAAATAAATTTCGGGGGGTTGAAAAGCATTTTATGCTTTTCAAAATAGGTGTAGAAAGGCAAAGTTATGGGACTGGAAAACCACTCAAACTCTTTTTGGGCTTCTAGTGATTCTGGTGGTTCTCTATGGTTGTGAACTATGTGCCAGCAGTACATCCAGCATGCAATGGAGACAAATTGAGAAAATTCAGAAGCGTTTGATTACAAACAAATTCAAGATTAAAAGTGCAATTCCTTATGCTATCTTTTTAAGTGAAATAGGGGCTTCTCCTATTGAAGCAATTATTGCTATGCTGCAAGTCATAAGGTATTTTAAAAAAATTGAGCAAATGGAAGAGGGTAGATGGCCTAAGGTTGTTTTTAATGACAAATTGTGCAACAGATTAAAAATAAATAAAAATGGATGCAGCAAAATAACATATGGTTTAGTAAATGGGGTATTTGCTTGAACACGTCCCATAAACAACAAATATATAAAAGCTTTTGTTATAGATAAGTTCCACAAGCGTACTTGGGATAAGAAGTTAAAAAGAAAGAAAAAGTACTATATTGAAGTGTTTAATCCCACTCAGTCATCAACCAAAAGCATACATAGAGGCCAATATCTCTTGGAGAACCAAAATTCTTATTGCTCAATTAAGGACTAATTCTCATCAACTCCATTATGAAACATGGTGTTGGAAAAGGCCAAAATAAGTGTGGGAGGAAAGAGTATGCATTTTTTGTTCTCCCAGAAAAGTGGAAACAGAAAAGCATTTCATTTTAGAATGAGAGGCCTTCAAAGAAAATAGAGAAAGTTATGCAGATATGCTGGCAGCTAGTGTGAAAATTTCTAACACGAAATTCTACTGTAGTAACTGATTTATTTCTCCTAAAATAAGTTATTTACAAAACCCTTTAGTAAACATCAAAATAAATTCTATTGCAGTTGTCACATAATAACACAGAGAAAATAACAGTGATATACAAGCACAAGAATCAATCACATCAACACAATTATTTTTGGACAATTCTCCCCGGAAAAACCTAATGCGGAAAAACCGGTGCAACAAATGAGAATTTATTAATTATTCTTCAACAACAATCTCTTTACAAGGAACGATTTTACAGAATATAGAAACACCTCTGAGAGAAACACCTGAGACAATTCTCCCTTGGCTCTGGAGAAATTTTGACACTTCGAAGACCCTTCAACCTTCACTGCGTCACTTCTGTGTGAGGCCTGCATGAGGATTGCACCCCTTGTTATGGTGTCTCTCTGATCTTCCCTCTGCATTGTCCCCCTCATGCTCTACGTCACTTCTTCCTCAGTCTTTGACTGATGCTGATGCCCTCCTCTTCCTTCACCCTGCAACTCTCCCTCTGAAATCAAACTCCTTCTCTTTGAGCATCGATTTCTCTTGGGTTACTGAGTATTTGCTCAGTGTGTCTCCAAATCTATCTCAAGTCTTATCTTATACTTTTCCTGTTGATGATTAAACGACCGAGATTGAGTCCTTAATCAATGACTAAGATTAAAACAGACTTGATCATCGTCTCTTAGAAGCTTCTCACCCATATTTTTATTAATACCCATTAATATTTTTATTTTCCTAAGTTTATACCTAAGAACTCCATTGAAAATATTAATTATTTTAATAACTCATAATCTGGGTGGAATAATCTCCAAACGATTTCTGGGTCTTGGAGATCTCTTGTATTCTAGCTCTTCCACAAAATTTCGGAGCTAGAGCACATCCGATGCTACCAAAATCAACATTCCCTCTTAGCGAGGAATGTGCTCTAGCAATATTTCCTAAGTGAAGTATCACATGATCCACGATATTTTTCCTCTGCATTGTTGATGCTCTGCCTACTGCCCCTCATTACTGCTTGATGCAACCTGTATTGTCCCATGACACTGCCACTGTCACTACTACATCTGTACTGCAACTCCTCTGAATATGATGTATCATGTTGCCCATAGCACTACCACTGATAATTGCTGCATTGCAACTCACTGTACTATCTGCTTTCTACTGAAACGGATTATCAATCATCCC